>CM057347.1:77225534-78577617 GCA_030015575.1 Agapanthus africanus | reverse complement strand
AAAATTTTGTATTGTTGGATAATGTTTTGAACATTTCCTATATCAAAAGTTGATCGGTTCAGGCACGTTATCTAAAATCATTAATGTTCTAAATCAAACTACAGTTCTTAGTATATGGAACACACACAAGAGGAAGAGTTTAGAAATGAACAAATTCTTCTTGAGGTATTGTAGACTAGGTCATATCAATGCGACCCGACTAGCTGAAGTTACATTTAGATGCATATTTAAATCAGTTTGAATTTACATCTTGTGAAACTTGCCAGTCATGTCACAAAGATAAGATGACCATAGCTCCGTTTACTGAAAACAGAGAAAGAGTTAGTGAACTCTTGGGATGATACATGTTGATGTATGATAGGTCCCCTGTCTACATATGCCAGGACTGGTTCTTTTACTTCATTACGTTCTCTGATCATCTCTCATGATTCAGACATATGTTCCTGTTGAGACACAAGTCTGAACCTTTTGAGATATTCACAGAATATAAGATAGAAGTAGAGAACCAATACGGGTAAAAGTATTATGTCCTTTGATGTGATCAAGGAGGAGATTACTTGAGCACGAAATTCCTGGATTATTCTAAAGGAGAATGAGATTCTCTCTCAGCACTACTCCTCCGAATACACCATAGCACGATGGTATATCGGGGCGGAGCAATCACACCCTATATGATATGGTGTGCTCTATGATGAGTACTACTGAGTTACCTATTTCCTTTTGAGGGTTGTGCACTTGAGAAGCTGCATACCTATTGAATAGGGTTCAAATGAAATCAGTTGCCTACCGCTTCATATGTGATATGGAAAGGGAAGAGCCCATGTCTTAAGCTAGTTAAGATTTGGGGTAGACCGGCCTATGTCTAAAAGCAAAATCCGGACAAACTCGAGGCAAGGTTAGTTATGTACAACTGGAAAGGTTCCAGCTATACAAACAACAGCAGATGATTTGGTAGAACCAAAGGATTCAGTAGATTCCAACGAACCTCGGCCTCTCCGCCGATCTAGTAGGGTTCCTCACCCACCTGAGAGATACTTCGGTTTCTCTATGACAGTGGGAGCGAGGATTGCATCATGAGATGATGACCCAACTAGTTTCGAGCAGGCCATCGAGAGTGAAGACTCTGTAAGAATGGCTGGATGCTTAGTGATCTGAGATGGAATCCTTATACACCAACAAAGTATGGACTTTAGTTGCTATATCTGAAGGGTTAAATCCCCATCAGGAGCAAGTATATCTTGAGAAGATTACTTGGTGTACATGGAAGAGTTGAGACTTTCAAAGCTAGACTTGTTAAAGGTCTACATCATTGACCAGGTATGGATGATGATGAAACCTTTTCTAAGTAGCTATGCTTAAGTCCATCCAGATCCTACTTGCCACGGCTACATACCATGACTACGATATCTGGTGGTTGGGTGTCATGACAGCTTTTCTAAATGATGTTTAGAAGAGAGCGTCTATAAGTACACAGCCAGAGGGCCTCGTAGACAGTGGGAGCAGCGGATACGTGTGCAAGATGCTTTATAGGATAAAACAGGCATCGCGGAGTTGGAACGTCTGTTTTGATGAATTAGTCAAAGAAGTTGACATCATCAAAATGGTAGATGAACCTTGTATAAACAAAAAGGTAGTAGGGAGTATGGTGACGATCCTCGTAGAGTACGTGGATGACATACTCTTGATAGGGAAGGAGTTTCCTATGCTACGCTCGGTCGATCTCCGCTTATCACAAGGATTCTCCAATAGGATCAAAATGATACCTACTAAATCCTGGGTTTTGGATCTATGAGATAGATCTAAATGGATGTTAAAATTCTCACTAGATGTAGTAAGATGGTATCAATCGATCCTGGGGAGAATCACTGGAAGGGTTCCAGGGTGATAAAGACGACTGAATGTCAATCGCAGGCATTGTCTTTACCCTCAGTAAAGGGACGGTATGATGGAAGAGTTCCAAGCTAGATACCGTGGCATACTAGACGATAAAGGCTGGATACATCGCTACTTACGATGCTACCAAAGAGGCAGTCTGGATGTATATTTGTTCATGAGATGAACTTAGTTCCTCCCATTGTGTGACAATGGAGTTCTGGCTTATGCCAAGGAACGTCCGTCCCATCAGTGATCCAGACATATTCTAAGGCAGTATTACCTGATCATGGAGATGGTTGATCTCCAGGGTGATCGAGGTTAGGAGAGTAGACTCAGAGGACAACACGGCGGATCCACTCACAAAGGCCTTTTCCCAAAGAGAGACTTTTATGGGATGGTTGAGTATGAGATACTACAACCACTGCTACAGATGGCCCTAGTGCAAGTGGGAGATTGTTAGTTATATGTATGCCCTAGAGGCCATTACTGTACATATGATGTATATTGTAGTGGATGCCGGGACGTATATAGGGAGGACTTTCTTGCTCGACATGATAGTATGCTATCTGGTTGTACTTTACCTTAACGTGTACACTGATTGTATCTCTGTTACATGTTGGTAAAGCCCTTAGGATGTGTACTTGACTACCTGGACTATGATGTGGATCATACTAGTGGGGACATGGTAGTCCATAAGTACATCCTTCAAAGTCCCTAGTCGTGGGTGTATCGAGACGGGGCATCGATATACCAGTGTAGACTAGCGTATACCCTCTCGACCCATACAGATGGGCGATGGATGATCCCATATCCCTTGGTGTTTGACATCAGAGATGATATACGGGTGCTCAGTGGAGACTGGGTACACTGGACGGACTCGCCGAGAACTCCCAGATGGTATTATACCTCACGTCAGATGGTAGTTCTCTGGTGACACTGGTACAGAGTAGTCTGTTGACCCGAGATCGTCATAGAGTCTTGTGTGGTTCCCACTGTGCTTTGATTTCCATCTTACCACGTCCAAGAGGGCGTGCAAAACGGTGGTTTTTGGGTACAGTCCCGAATCACATGGAGGCAATGAGCGATAGGAGGGGATTCGTCTCTCCCGGTATAGGAGTTGATGTTGCGCTGTGTTCGATTGGCTATAACAGGAAATCCCTGGCCAGGGTTGCTGAGATTTACTGGTAAGTGTTACCAGTAGTTTCTCGATTTGTTATAGACCTCATATCGACACGACTTATCGGGCTATTGGGGTCTGACGTTTACCACCCCTAGGCGAGATATGCGACATATCAGACGATCAAACCGGACTGTACGGTAGTGTTACTGGTTGGATTCACTGGAGTGTGAGCGGGCTTGCTCGTCGATCTTCTGATCGCTCAATACCCGGGTGGCCGTTACGTTTAGCAGACCGCTTGCGGCTTGTGGATGTTTGATATGATCATCATCCGCTGCCGGCGTATTGACGAGTCTTTAGAGTCCTACACAGAGGTTTCCTGGCTCAAGTGAAACGAAATAGGAGCGCATATGAGATATGTGCGGGACCGAGAATAATGCGTGTATGTGATACCGTATTCCATTCTCGCGATGAATGTATCGATTGGTTATATACGATATAACCTAGTTATCGAATCAAGGATTGGTTCGATAAGCCGATGCATAGGATACTAGTCGGTTATGTGCGACATGATCGGATCGTTAAATCAAGAGTTGATTTAATGATTTAATGCATAATTATATATATTTGATATATTACTTTGCGTTAACTAGTATTGGTTCACTTAAGATAGATTTTCTCACTCGGGTGTGCGCATTATATATGTGATATGATTTTGTGCACTTGCTTGTATCATGTTTGATGATACATGCTTTTTGGTTAAGTGTAAAGTATTAAACCTTGGTTAATGAAATGGTTAGGGTTTATTATTTGTTATTCATTTATCTTATTTAATTATCCATTTTACTTTTGATAAATGAATAAAAGAAAATGAAATGAAATGGTGGCTTTCATTTGTTGTTTTCATGAAGCTTCATGAACACTTTGACTAAGTGACCATTTTGTCTCTAGCTTGACCCTAACCATTACTTTAACCATGATTGATTCTCTACACATTACCATGGTTAATGATATGATAAGTATTCATTTTTATTATTCCTTTTAATGAACTTATCATAACTTTATCTTCTTCTTCTTCTTCATCTTCAAAGAAGAAACCTTCACTTCATCAATGGTGGATTGATGAAATGAGTGAGAAATCCAATTCTAAAGTCTACCCACTTCCTATTTCTTCATCCTCTACCTCTTGCCAAATAGTAGAGTGTGTTTCCTTCACAAGTTTTCATGGCAAGGTGAAGGTGGAGCTTGATCTAGCGATGCCTCGACGTAGATCATCTTCGGCATGGACATCGACGACCTAGCTCGCCTATTCTCCGATGAAGCCGACGCTAGAGCCCGGATTCTTTTTGGACAGCAAAGGAACTTCGTTGCGGAGCTATGGAGGTGGAGCACCGGATCTACAAAGATTGTATTTAGGTTTCCCATTAGTTAAGTTGTTAACTACTTTATTGTTTCGCCTAGATTTCTAGCCAACGGTCCGTAGTCGGGTTTCTCGGCACCGTTAAATTTTGAAATTGGCATGGTTGATGCCTTGTGAGACCTCTTGGGAGTGCCTAGGAACCCTACAGCATCACCAACAACTAGACAATCAAATATTGACAATATAAGTAATTTTGACATGAACAGGCATGAATATCTATAATATTACATTCAAAATGGATATGCGTGCAATATACCTGGAGGTGTGGCAAAGTCTACATGGAAAGAGGCATCCAAAGGGGTCTCCGATCTGGGTGCAAGACCGGCCCTCTGAAGCTCCCTACGCAGCTCTTCGGGCGGCAGAACCGCTCTGCCTATGCCTCTGTCGGTGCCGCGGATGGAGCTCCTGCCGCCCCTCGCTGCGTCATCATCATCAAATCTAGATAAACGGTTCGTGGACGCATTAGACAATCATTACAAGTATTGACTATATATGTATAGAACGTAAAATGTGAAGTAATAATATAACATTACTGATAACCTTTTTCGTTTCGTGGGCGCATTAAACATATCTACTTAGATTTTATCATCGATATCATTTCTAACCCACGTAACTTCATGATCGGCCGAAGACAACCCGTCCTTCGAAACAGACGGTCGGAGCACTCTAAGCCTTCTCTCTTCTTCATCCTCATCGCTGTCCTCGAATTCTGGGACATCGTAGACATCCCTGGGTTTCCAACGGCATACGACACTCCATCCCGGATGCTTCAAACACTGTGAGTAGTATACTTGGAACGCTTGGTTCGGAAAGATAAACGGATCTTCCTGACCGTAAAATCGAAGTGTGTTCACACTGGTCAATCCATATTCATCTTTCCAAATCCCAAGATTGCTTCTCCACTTATCCGTATCGGTTCGCGTATCGTACCAAGTACACTGGAATATATAAAAGGGTTCTGAACGTCCGGCATAGTGAATGCCGAGTATACAATTTAAGTATCCATAATAAATTGTAAGTGCACGGCGGCGCCCCGGCCGTCAAACCCACGGCCAAATGCGGAAGCGGTGATAAACTTTAATTTTGCGAACTTAGCAAACCGGCACCACCGCGCACTAAACCCCGGATCGGGCCATTAAACTTGTCCTAGCAAACTAACAAGATAGGGAAGAGATATACCGAGTGATCCGAGTCCTCCGGTCTTCTCGTCGTCGTCCCGATCTCCCGCGGAAAGTCCGGTCTCCATCTCCTCGCCGGAAGGGCACCACGTCGCCTGTTTCTTTTACGGGCTCCCACCTCAATACCGAGGCAACTCGGGCACGAAGCTAGCAAGTCGACGTGCCCAAGATTTGCTGTAGAATGTAGTATAGAATGCGCTTTGTCTTAATGGGGTTTTAGTTGCCATGGAGGATGAAGAAGGAGGTTAAGAAAATTGGTGCTTTCAATTTTCTAGCAAGAGGAATATGAGAACAAGAATGATGCCACCACAACCATAATGAAAACCCTCTCATATTTTTCTCCCTCTCTCAAAAAATGTGGCCGGCCTATGCTATATGAGGAATGGTGGTGGAGGGCAAAAACAAATACTAGAGGGAGGTAAGTGTAGGAAAAGAAAGAGGTGACCACATCCAAAGCAAAACCTCACATCAACACCTTAATCAACCCATACCCATTCAAATCACAATTAATGCAAAAACCATCATGAAAAAGCAAGGATGCTTATCCTATCATAATGAATACATTTGCAAGAAACCCCCTCCACAAATGTTATTTGCACAATTGCAAATAACCCCCTCCATCGGAAAAGTCCGGCCGGGAAAGAACAAAGGAAAACCGGCCGGAACGGAATGCAAACTGGCAACTCCAGAAAACTGGTCCCGTAATAAATTACAGGAAAACCCCGATACTGTGCATACACACCCGCATCTGTATTCCGTCCGGATACAAATGCAAAGAGACAAAATCTACACTGTACTAAACTAGGATCCGGCTTAAACCAAAGCCGGCTAGTAATGTTCGTCCGATCCTGATCCGTGCAATACCGCACGAATCTGATCGAACCCTGCCATATAACTATACGGCCTCTAGTACAAACCGTCCGATCCTGATCCGTGCAATACCGCACGTATCTGATCGGACCCTGCCATATCTCCATACGGCCTCTATAGCGTTTCGCCCGAAAGCTGAGTAACTGAATGTGTGGTGGACTCTAAAGACTCGTCAATACAATGGCTGTGGATTTAACCACTAGCACGTCAAAGGTATAAGCCAATACGTAATGGGCCACCAGCTATTGACCAAAAGGGACATCGATGAGCGAACTCATCCTGACACCCTACTGAGCCTGTCAGTGACAATATCCGTACAGTCCGGTCCGTTCGTCTATGAGCATCGCATGGCGGGCCTAGGGGGTTGGTAAAAGTCAGACCCCCAAAAGCGGTACAAGTCGTGTCGGAGTGTAGCCCAGAACACCCTGAGATACTACTGGAATACCTACCAGTAAATCTCCTGCCTTGGCCAAGGACTTCGTGTAATGGCTCTCCTAGACACAGCGCGACCTCACCCCCAATACCGGGAGAGACGAACCCCTGAAGATCCGCTCACTGCCTCCATGTGGCTCGGGACTGTACCCAACTAAAACCTGTTTGCACGACTCCTTTGAGCCGTGGTAGGGTAGTAATCAAAGCACAGTGGGAACTCACACGAGACAAATGACGATCCCCAGGTCGATGAACTAACCTGTACACATGTCACCAGGGAACTGCTATCTGACGTCAGGTATAAGACCAACTAGCATGTTCCCGGCGAGTCCTGTCCGGTGTACTCATAACCCAATGAGCACCTGTATACATCTTAGGTGATCCAACTGACACCAGTGGCTTGTGAGACTGGCCACCGCCCCTCGTCGGGGTCTCGACTGTATACACTAGTCTACTCTGGAGAATCGATGCCCTGTCTCGAAACTCCCACGACTAGGGACCATTTAAGGATGTGCTTATAGACTACCAGCTCCCACGTATATGATCACCCTCATACTGCTGGCAGTCAAGCAAGAATCCTAGGGGCTCTATCAACGTGTAATAGCGACCTGTAAGGTCACCTGAAGCAGTACACGATGATAAAGGTAAACCAGATAGCATACTATCATCTCGAGTAAGACTGTCGTACCGGGATAGGTCCTCCCTCAATCATTGCAATCACGTGCCTGTGATCCAATAATTGACTCTGAGGGCACTATCTCCAACAATCTCCCACTTGCAATCAAGGCTAATTATTGCGATGTCGCATACTCACAGCCCGTGTGATACCGAACACCCAACTCCTCTACTAGTCAGTCTCACAGAGCCTGTTTGGGAGACTATTGCGTTCGAGGAATAGCCTCAGTGAGTGGATCCGCCTTGAAGTTTCTTTCTATGTCTCTCTATATCTCAAGTTCGCGGAGAAATCTATCTCCCGAAATGAGCAATACCTGTCTTAGAATGTCTGGATGTCTGATGGGACCGAGCTCATAAATGAACTCCAAATCCAAACTTCTTAGACTGTATCGTCAACTGAACTTAATCAGTATCCTGCGCCATGCCACCCTCAGTATTTCCTTGGACCACCTGTCCAAAATACTGCCCCTCGTCAGAAGGAAAACTATAACTCTGACAACTTCCTTGTCGTCCATGTCACCTTGGAAGCCTGGAATGATAACTGTCTCCCAAATGAGGCTGTCGTTATCATATCCCTAGAACATCCACTTATGTTCTAAAACTGCTTCCGACTGTTTCTCCAGGATTGGATCAATGTTAACTTATTGCATCTAGTGCAAGAACAACATCTGGTGTGGTACTTGACATCTCATGATTGACTCAATTGCCTAAGCAAGTGATCTGCCAATCACGCACATCCCTCTCTACTTTAGTCTATTAGACACCTTTAGGGGGGTGACTCCATCACCTGCAGGTACACTACCGTGCCAGGAGTCGTCCATTCTAAATACTCTTAGAATGCTGTCAAAGTACCCTGATTGGGAAACCACCCAAATCTAGATCTAAAACCATAGATCTAGTTACCAGTATGTCTGATATAATGTCCAAGTCCCATGTGGAGAAACCACTGTGTGACGACCAAAGTATAACCGATCGTAGTATAGGAATATCACTTCCTACTACCTTCTCAACAGATCCATCCCCTATTCTGATGACGTCAAACCTATGACTGTCACATCAGAAACAGATGATCTAACTCCGCTATATCTGCTTTAGTCTATAAATAGACATAAGCCTGATGTCCACCAATGCTTCCGCTGCTCCCACTGACTACGACAACCCTCTGGCAGAGTCATATAGACGTGCACTTCTAAAGCTAGTTTAGAACGACGCTATACTCATCCTACTGCCGGGTCTCGCAGCCTGGAACAACAACAATAGCAAGTGTGGGTAAACAAGAACTTCCCTGTCACCGTCCTTGAGGCTACCGGAGTACCTCTCGGGTGCCTGAAGTTACCCACCTTATCTGCGGGGTGGCCAATGGAATGTCAAATCAGATTGAATCTTTAGGTTCCTTATCAAATCTTCTGTAATCGTTTGCGGTTCTGGAATCACTTCCAGTTCTACCATACTCCCACTACTGTTTTTGAAAAAATCCATTTTTATTAAAACTGTGGCGAGTCAAGAACAATATCACTATTGATCTTTCTTATGGTAGAAAATCAACCCTCGTCATAGCCTGGGTCAACCCACAAACAGCCATTACAGAAACGTGCCTTGAGTTATCCAGAGTCTGGTCTTAATCATAAGCCGGACAACTCCCCGTACCTTAACAATGTTAAGATATGAACTATACTATATCCAATATAGAACCAGAGGCACTGATTTAATTGAACCAGATTCAAATCATGCAGCTGTCTCCAGTGCATGTCAACTAAATGGAGAGAGGCCGATCAGCGTTACTCAACTTAGGAATGCTTCCAATTATGAGTAACCTGAAAGAGAAGCAATTTCTCTTTATCATTACTACCAACTGAATACCATACACAAGTATCTACATCTTCGATCACCTTGAAGAATCCCGATACTTGCTACACCTGGCTCTCAACTCTATTCAAATACCTATAACTCCTCAAAACTTAGACCCTGTGTTTCTACGAAACACATGTCTAAGAACTAGAGAAGTTAAAAGTAAACAGAATATAGTATGAGGACCAACCCCTCTGTCCTAATGGACACTGGACAACATACAATACTCTGTATAAGTCCGCTGAGTCTTACAACTCTTTCACTGTGTGTCGTAGGTTGAAAACTGTACTTATGGTTAAGAAGAATTACACCGCTGTTTAATGCTCCTTACCTAACCATCCACTGATATAGGTAAATGTCATCGACATAATATCAAAAGGTATATCTCACTCTATGAAAATAGACGTACAGATATATCAATTTGAAATTGGTGCACAACAGCGGATATTCAAAACCAAATATTTGCCGACCGGCAAACAGCCCAGGTGATCTCCTCAAATATCACCGATTACAACGAATCCCGATATAATGAGGATGATCACCCAATTCCCAATAACTTACTCTCACTCATCATCTGTAAAACCATACAGATGTGAGAATCATCCTGGTAAATACATACCCTGGAGCAAGTGTCTAATCGGGAAATCAGTTTTCTTTTAACAGTACACAGTTGAACTGAAACATTGAAATGTTTCGATGGGGTATCCTGGTATTCCTAGTAATGCCTCTACCATTATCCAGATTCACAACTATAACCGTATAATTCTTTGCCACCTCTCCAAATCCCTTTATATGTCTTTAGTCATTACCTTCTGCACACCCCTTTAGGCCAATTGGTTTTCTTCCTTCCCTACCGTTCGGCACCAGCCTATGGTTTGGAAGAAGACTATCCAATAAGCATAATGGGTGTACTGTCCTAGTCCTAGGAGCACTCGCAATGCGAGAGAAGGTGAAGATAAAAGACAACCGAATAAACCTTATTCCTATTTCTCCTGAACCAGAATCCATCCCCGAACTGGAACAAGTTCCTTTCGAGTTCGTATATAACCATACGATGGAGTATCCAAATAAACTGTGGATCTTCGTAGTGATACGGAGTGTCCTGGAGAAATACAAAGGTGATTTAGGATTGGCGAAGGAATACTTGGTTTGGTCGTGAATCAGCAGTCGCAATTTACTTTGCCCTCTTACTAATCCCTTGCTTTGTCTTAATCTTAATACCTTCTGCACACCGTTTAGGCTAATTGGTTTTCTTCATTCCCTACCGGTCGGCACCAGCCTAAGGTTTGGAAGAAGACTATCCAATTTGCATAATAGGTGTACTATCTCCTAAACCAAGGAGTACTCACAACTTGAGAGAAGGTAAAAGGGAAAAGACAACTGAATAATCCTATCCGTTTTCTCCAGAACCGGAAATCATCCTCGAATTCCTTCGAGTTCGTATCTAACCATACGATGGTTTTGTCCAATGGAAGTGGACGTTCGTAGTAATACGGGGTGTCCTGGAGAAAAGGGTAAAAGTAGGAGTGGCAATGAGGTCTGCAACTCTGACAATCCAAAATCCAGTGTTTAAGAAGGTTCGGTTAACTTGGTCTCTGAGTCATAGTCTTAGGGTCGGGTCAATGGTCGCTGCCAAAGAGAGAGAGAAAAGAAACACTCAGCGTGCACTCTAACCTAGATCAGAATGGTTATCACTTTATCTAATCTGGAAACCTCCCACTGTACCTCAAATTCTCCTCCAAACCTGAAAGAAGAATTAGTCGGGGATACCCGAGGAGTAAACTAACTCATCAGTGGGAATCGGGATCCAACTCTCATCGCATGATAAAATGACGGAATCCGCTCACGTTATCACACTCCAGAAGGTATGCGCATATCTGGCAAGTTTCAGTTCTTTTGAAACTCCCGATGTAATTTCTTCCCCATGCTCTTATGACCTTGACGAAGGTCAACAAATCAAAAGTCACATGTCAAGTTCCACCCGTCATTGTCCAGGTTAATTTGAACCCACCCGTACAAGCCCTTGACGAAGGTCAACAAGGCTATACGACTGTCCCAAACCAACGCATCTATCTATGCTGCAGAAAGGCAATAAGCAGCTACCAAACACTATGCCTTGACGAAGGTCAACAAACATAGCATGAATACTACGTGCTACCTGTCTGAAACGACGGAGGGCTACGAATGGTTTCTGGCGAAAACCTTTAACGTAATGAACTTGATATCGTTGAAGGAACGGATAGCTTTTTAGAAAATATAGTGACGAAAACCTTTACTAAAGAGGTCACTCCCGGTGAAGGGATCTCGACTCTTTCCCCGTAGAATGGGGTGCAGGATATTCCAAATGAATACCACGATGCAAAGCAAAAGTAATCGGCTATAGTGAATTTAATGCCCTGACGCAAACTTCTGTCCAAGGGGTCACGCCCGGTGAAGGGATCTCGGCCCTTGCCTCGTCGACTGAGGAGCAGGATATTCCAAATGAATACCACGATGCAAAACAAAAGTGAACGTCCTTGCAATAACAGCTTTTTGAAAAGTGTTCCAACAACATCAGATTAGGTTTGTTTAACTTGCATTGATCCGAATCAACGCAGTCCCATCAATTGATCGCACCACAAAGAACGAAAATATACCGACGTACGTATATGCCATCCGCATTCGCCACTGGGTCCCGTCATCACCCGTTAGGTTAGCTAACTAACGGCAGAGCGGGGACTGGACTAGCGCGGATGAAAAACATATACAACATCTACTAATATATATACCAATATATTATATTTCGCTCAAGGCGTGATAAAAATGCAACATCACAGAAATGTACAGCATCACAGAACAATACAGATATCTGGGATCCCCGGGTTTCACAGAGCCACTACTGAAACCCGACGTTCCCCTGGTCATGTGGATAGCCTGTGCAATGAAATCCTAGACCCCTACGGGCGCGGCAAGTCACCCGCCAAAACCTGAAGCGAGGCAGCCCCCTTCAGCACCGTGAATGGACCACCCAGCACTTCACGGAATCCGGTAACTTAGGCACCCTTCCTGGGTCAACCTGTACCCCCTACGAGTGCGGCGAATAGCCCGCCAATTCCAGACTGAAGCCCCCTCCTTCTCAATGCCCTGAGATGCGGGCCCGTTTCCCTCTAGAACCCGGCTATCCGTGCACCCCTCCGCGGGGTAACCCTAGTACAGAAAGTAAAATATACATACAACGGGTACATCGACCGCAACCAGGTCGTGCCCCAAAAGAATAATACAAACAGGCAGTGACGGCAGTCCACATGTCGGATGCTCGCCCCGCAATAGGAAATGTACATAATACAACAACACTGTACTAGCATTGCATCCAGGCTATCCCCCACGACCGATCCGCAACATCACAGCAAAAACACAGAACATCAACGTGAAAGTCACGTTCGCAAATCCGTCTAACCGGGCTATAGCAGTTAGACCGGATTTACCGATCGAGTGACATTCACGGTCGCAGATATAATGTAAATACTGTGAAATAATGTGTTTAAAATATCCGATCGATCAAAAATAACAAGTGGGCCCCAAAGCAATACTGTAGCACTCATAGAAAATCTGGGCCCAATATTAATATTCCAAAACCCCTAAAATTAGCCCAGAAGCCCACTGCAAAAAAATGATGACATGATCCCTCATTCATGCGGCGGATCCGCGGCCTCCATAATGGTAATGGCCGCGGTTCCGCGGTCGTACGGAGGGATCGTGTTGTCGAATTTTTCCAGTGTTCTTAGAACTCCCTGCACATCATTCTGAGACAACCTGAAAAATTTTTGGACATCAAAAAATTTCAACAGAAAACTGATGTAAAGAAAAACGCGGATTTTTGGAATTTCGGTCGATCGGAAATGCAAACACATCAAACAAAGCTAGACGAAGTTAATGGCAAGTCTCTGATACCACTGTAAGTGCACGGCGGCGCCCCGGCCGTCAAACCGACGGCCAAATGCGGAAGCGGTGATAAACTTTAATTTTGCGAACTTAGCAAACCGGCACCACCGCGCACTAAACCCCGGATCGGGCCATTAAACTTGTCCTAGCAAACTAACAAGATAGGGAAGAGATATACCGAGTGATCCGAGTCCTCCGGTCTTCTCGTCGTCGTCCCGATCTCCCGCGGAAAGTCCGGTCTCCATCTCCTCGCCGGAAGGGCACCACGTCGCCTGTTTCTTTTACGGGCTCCCACCTCAATACCGAGGCAACTCGGGCACGAAGCTGGTAAGTCGACGTGCCCAAGATTTGCTGTAGAATGTAGTGTAGAATGCGCTTTGTCTTAATGGGGTTTTAGTTGCCATGGAGGATGAAGAAGGAGGTTAAGAAAATTGGTGCTTTCAATTTTCTAGCAAGAGGAATATGAGAACAAGAATGATGCCACCACAACCATAATGAAAACCCTCTCATATTTTTCTCCCTCTCTCAAAAAATGTGGCCGGCCTATGCTATATGAGGAATGGTGGTGGAGGGCAAAAACAAATACTAGAGGGAGGTAAGTGTAGGAAAAGAAAGAGGTGACCACATCCAAAGCAAAACCTCACATCAACACCTTAATCAACCCATACCCATTCAAATCACAATTAATGCAAAACCATCATGAAAAAGCAAGGATGCTTATCCTATCATAATGAATACATTTGCAAGAAACCCCCTCCACAAATGTTATTTGCACAATTGCAAATAACCCCCTCCATCGGAAAAGTCCGGCCGGGAAAGAACAAAGGAAAACCGGCCGGAACGGAATGCAAACTGGCAACTCCAGAAAACTGGTCCCGTAATAAATTACAGGAAAACCCCGATACTGTGCATACACACCCGCATCTGTATTCCGTCCGGATACAAATGCAAAGAGACAAAATCTACACTGTACTAAACTAGGATCCGGCTTAAACCAAAGCCGGCTAGTAATGTTCGTCCGATCCTGATCCATGCAATACCGCACGAATCTGATCGAACCCTGCCATATAACTATACGGCCTCTAATACAAACCGTCCGATCCTGATCCGTGCAATACCGCACGTATCTGATCGGACCCTGCCATATCTCCATACGGCCTCTACAGCGTTTCGCCCGAAAGCTGAGTAACTGAATGTGTGGTGGACTCTAAAGACTCGTCAATACAATGGCTGTGGATTTAACCACTAGCACGTCAGAGGTATAAGCCAATACGTAACGGGCCACCAGCTATTGACCAAAAGGGACGTCGATGAGCGAACTCATCCTGACACCCTACTGAGCCTGTCAGTGACAATATCCGTACAGTCCGGTCCGTTCGTCTATGAGCATCGCATGGCGGGCCTAGGGGGTTGGTAAAAGTCAGACCCCCAAAAGCGGTACAAGTCGTGTCGGAGTGTAGCCCAGAACACCCTGAGATACTACTGGAATACCTACCAGTAAATCTCCTGCCTTGGCCAAGGACTTCGTGTAATGGCTCTCCCAGACACAGCGCGACCTCACCCCCAATACCGGGAGAGACGAACCCCTGAAGATCCGCTCACTGCCTCCATGTGGCTCGGGACTGTACCCAACTAAAACCTGTTTGCATGACTCCTTTGAGCCGTGGTAGGGTAGTAATCAAAGCACAGTGGGAACTCACACGAGACAAATGACGATCCCCAGGTCGATGAACTAACCTGTACACATGTCACCAGGGAACTGCTATCTGACGTCAGGTATAAGACCAACTAGCATGTTCCCGGCGAGTCCTGTCCGGTGTACTCATAACCCAATGAGCACCTGTATACATCTTAGGTGATCCAACTGACACCAGTGGCTTGTGAGACCGGCCACCGCCCCTCGTCGGGGTCTCGACTGTATACACTAGTCTACTCTGGAGAATCGATGCCCTGTCTCGAAACTCCCACGACTAGGGACCATTTAAGGATGTGCTTATAGACTACCAGCTCCCACGTATATGATCGCCCTCATACTGCTGGCAGTCAAGCAAGAATCCTAGGGGCTCTATCAACGTGTAATAGCGACCTGTAAGGTCACCTGAAGCAGTACACGATGATAAAGGTAAACCAGATAGCATACTAGCATCTCGAGTAAGACTGTCGTACCGTGATAGGTCCTCCCTCAATCATTGCAATCACGTGCCTGTGATCCAATAATTGACTCTGAGGGCACTATCTCCAACATAAATCACACCGTCCGATCCTACCGTCGCAATCCCACTATTCTGAGTGGTTCTAGATGTTTCTATATCATTAACTTCAAATTTGTATCCAAAGACACCGAATCCTTTATAATATGCAATCTCCATACTAGAAAATTGAGCTAAATATCTTGAATCACTCTCAAATGATGCAGACAAGTTCGGATCGTGGATCTAACAAAACAAATTTTACGACAAATACATAACGATATAAGTTTAGATTAAAACTGATAGCAATAACATGTTATTCGAATAATTTACATGATCTGTGACCCAATCACAAAAATTATCCTGATGATATTTTTCCAATCGTTCTTCGTTCCAATAAGGATGTCCCTCACGTATCTCGTTAAAATGAATTCTGTTTTTGACAAATAATGGTGACATTAATATTATATCATTTCATACACACATAAACATAAATATAACAATTAATCCAAAAAAACTTACTCTCTAATTTGTTCAAGACATGCGCAATTAAGCAAGATAAACCGGTATATCTTATTGATAAACATAGTGTCTACCCTCTAATAATCGGCTTTACCATATGGCTCGTCTTGAATTCTTCGAGGCCGGTTAAGTCTCGTCTCAATGTTCTCGTCCAGATAGCGGGAACAAAATATGGTTGCTTCATCAAGAAGATAACCTTGCATGATATACCCTCTGGTCGATTTTTATTGCGTATATATTTTTTAAGAGTGTAGAGGTACCTAAAGAAAATATGTTGAATAAATAAATACGGGCATACAGGACAACAATAATTTTAAAAATTGCGTGAAACAAAAAATTACACGTACCGCTCGACGGGATACATCCATCGATATTGTACCGGTCCGGCTAACTTAGCCTCAGTTGCAAGATAAACCATCAAGTGTATTATGATATCGAAGAATGACGGTGGGAAAATACGCTCAAACTTGCAAAATATCAACGCAATAGAATTTTCTAGTTTATCCAGCGTCACAACCTCCAGTGTTTTAGCACACAACTCTCTGAAAAAACAACATAGGTCGTTGATTACTAGACCAACCGATTCGGGGAGAGAAGTCATTAGAGCTAATGGAAGAAGGTGCTCCACGATAACATGGTGAGCATGACTTTTCATCCCATCAATCTTGCCTTTCACAATTTTTATTTTCTTGCTGAATGATCCTGAGAAACCTGTGGAAACTTTCAAATCATGCAACACCTACAGGAATATTTTCTTCTCCAGTTGTGATATATGATAAGCGGCATTAGGAAGTACAAACTTGCCTGGTTTACCCGCTACCGGTCTAGGGTGCAATTCACTTCTTATTCCCCACTCCTGTAGATCCATCCGAGCATTCAGATTGTCTTTCGATTTCCCGTCTTTACAAAGAAACAAGTTGAGTATGTGCTCTGATACTCCCTTCTCTATATGCATGACGTCCAGACAATGATGCACTAAATTTGTTGACCAGTACGGAAGCTCGAAGAAAATGCTTAACTTGTTCCAAAGTGGTGGTTCTGTAGGGTTCCTAGGCACACTAATGAAGTCTCACAAGTGATCAAACATGACTAATTCAAATTTTACAAGTGCCTACAAACCCTAATACGGATCGTTAACTAGATATATAGGCTATGCGATGCAAGTTAACGACTTTTAGCTAAAGGGAAGGGGCTACAACCTTTGTAGATCCGGTCCTCCACGTCCTAGGCTCCGTGATGAGGTCCCTCCGCTGTCCAAATCAAATCCATGACTCTAGCATCGGCTTCATCGGAGAAATGGGCGGGCTTGGTCGTCGGTTCGATGCCGAAGATGATCTACATCGAGGCATCACAAGATCAAGCTCCAACTTCACCAAGCCTTGAAAACTTGCGAAGGAAACACCCTATACTACTTGGCAAGAGGTAGAGGATGAAGAAATAGGAGGTGGGTTCACTTTAGAATTGGATTTCTCACTCAATTTCATCACTTGCCATTGGAGTAGCAAGCTTTTCTTCATGGAAGAAGAAGATGATGAAGGAAAAAAGAATATGATAAGTATTGAATAATTAGATAAATAAATCAATACTTATCATATATTAACCCTTGGTTAATTGTAGAGAATGGACCATGGTTAACTTGAATGGTTAGGGTTAAGTATAAGACAAGAGTGGTGACTTAGTCAAGGTTTCAAGAAGCTTCAACTAAAAACAAAACAAGTCCACCATTTATCTTTCTCTTTTCCAAAAAGAAAAAGATAAATAAATAGATAAATGAATAAGTAAGTGAAATGAAACCCTAATCATTAACTTAACCATGGTTTAATTCTTTACACTTAACCAAGTAAACATGTATCATCAAACATGATACAATCATGTGCACAAAAGTATATCACATATACAACTTGCACATCAAGTGAGAAAATCTATTTAAAGTGAACCAATACTAGTTAATGCAAAGTAATATATCAAATATATAATTATACATTAAATCATTAAATCAACACTTGATTCAATGATCCGGTCATGTCGCATATAACCGGCTAGTATCCAATGTATCAGCTTATCGAATCAATCCTTGATTTGATATTTAGGTTATATCGCATACAACCATTCGACACATTCATCGCGAGAATGAAATACGGTATCACATACACGCATTATTCTCGGTCCTGCACATATCTCATATGCGCTCCTATTTCGTTTCGCTTGAGCCAGGAAACCTCTGTGTAGGACTCTAAAGACTCGTCAATACGCCGGCAGCAGATGATGATCATATCAAACACCCACAAACCGCAAGCGGTCTGCTAAACGTAACGGCCACCCGGGTATTGAGCGATCAGAAGATCGACGAGCAAGCCCGCTCACACTCCTGTGAATCCAACCAGTTGTAAGTCCATATTGCGACCCCCGGTGCTTACGGGGAGGCGGAAACGGTATAAAAAACAAATTTTTATCGCAAGAGGCAACATGGACTAAACAAGGTCGGGATCGTGTCTAAACTAAACTAGCATTCTTGCTAAAGAGAGTTAGCTACTATGGAAGATGGTTATACCTAAACTTGAACTCCTTCTTCTTTAAACCTTGTAGAGGTTGATGGTTCTCTTCTTGTCGCCTTCTTCCGTCGAAGATGGATCCACCTCGAAGGTTCGACCTTTGGGCTCTTCCTCGATCTTTGAGTGAACTAGGGTTTCCGGCTTGCTAAACCTTGAACCTAGAATGAGTAGAGAGTGACTAGGGTTTGCTTTTCCTTTTTAAAGAGAAAGATTCTCAACACATGAGATGGTTTCTCTTTGCTAGAGGAAGAAGAAGATGAAGAGAGGAGAGAGAAGCTAAATGAGATAATGAGCAATCTTTTCTTTCTTGCAACCATAATGCCAAAAGAAAAGAATTATCTAATAATAATAATTGAAAATGAGAATAGTTGATGGTAATTTGGAATGACCACTACCATGCTTCATTTAATGAAATGTAAGCATAAATCAAGGAGGACTTTTTAAAGCATGATGGTGGTCAACATCCAACCATGGTCAACAAGTCAACCATGGTCAACAAGTCAACAAAATCAACCATAACAAAATTCTCATTTAATTACTATTATAAATAGATAATCCATAAATCCATTAGGGTTTGGAAAATGATAACTGTCAACTGTGCATACGCACCCGTTCCGAAACCCTAATGAAAAATCTCATCCTCCGCCTCAAGCAACTGTGCATACACACCTGCATTCTCGTTCCGAGGAACAAGAATACCGAGATATAAAAGCAACCCTAAATATATATATATACCAGCATCTGGCTCAAACCAGAGCCTGCCAGTATAATCCGTCCGGACTCCAAACGTGCACAAGTGCGCGGATGAGAACGAACCCTGTCGCAAAACCATGCGACCTCTACTCTGTTTTGCCCAGAGGCGAATACCCTCTGTGTGGGACTCTAAAGACTCGACACTACGCTGGCAGTGGGTTTAACCACAGACCGCAAGCGGCACTAGCTGTGCGTAACGGTCCCCAGGTAGATGTCGACAAGAAGGCTGACGAGTTGAAACCCCATCTGAACTCCTACTGAGTCTGAATGTGACATTCTCCGTACAGTCCAGTCTGTTCGTCTGATACATCGCATGTCGGGCCTAGGGGGCGGTAAAACGTCAGTCCCCCAATAGCGGTACAAGTCGTGTCGGAGTGAAGCCCAAAACACCCTGAGATAACACTGGAAACCTACCAGTATATCTCGCTTGCCCTGGCCAGGGACTACTCGTGTAATGGTTCTCCTAGACACAGCGCGATGTCAACCCCCAATACCGGGAGAGACGAATCCTGTCTAACCGTCACTGCCTCCAAGTGCTTCGGGACTGCACCCAACCACTACCTGTTTGCACGACTCCTTTGAGCCGTGGTAGGGTAGTGATCAAAGTGTAGTGGGAACACACTCGAGGCGAAGTGCCAGTATCAAGTCAGCGGACTAAGCTGTACTCATGTCACCTGGGAACTGATAACTGACGATAGGTATAATACCAACCTGTCAGTTCCCGACGAGTCCTGTCCAGTGTACTCGTAACCCAACGAGCACCCGTATACTATCTCCAGTACGACGTACTGATGGCTGTGGGACAGACCATCTCCCACACTGGGATGAGAAGCGCATACGCTAGTCTACTCCGGAGTATCGATGCCCTGTCTCGATAGTCCTACGACTAGGGACCTGTATAAGGATGTGCCTATAGATTACCCAGCCCCCACTAGTGTGACTGCCATCACAACGCTGGTAATCAAGCAAAGATCCTAAGGGCTCCACTAATGCGTATAAGTGATATACTGAAATAAACACAAGTACACATTGAAGTAGAAACAAACCAAGTAGCATACTACTATATTGAGCAAGATTGTTTATACAAGGTGAATATCCCAAGCTTCCATCAAGTAATATACAAACTAGTATGATACAGTAATGGCCTCTAGGGCATATACACTAACAATCTCCCACTTGCACTAAGGCCATGAACTGGCGTACCGAAGACCTATCATCTCGATCAGCCGCTCGAACTGAGTCTGGGGTAAGGCCTTGGTGAATGGATCTGCAGTGTTCTCTTCTGAAGCAACCCTCCGAACCTCGATCTCCTTGCGATCCACGATCTCCCTGATCAGGTGATACCGCCTCAAGATGTGCCTGGATCTCTGATGGGACCTGGGTTCCTTTGCTAAAGCTATAGCCCCGTTGTTGTCGCAATACAGAGGTACTGGGTCAACAATGGACGGAACCACCTGAAGTTCTTTTAAGAACTTCCTTATCCAGACAGCTTCTTTTGCGGCATCAGATGCAGCGATGTATTCCGCTTCCATAGTCGAGTCTGCAACGGTTTCCTGTTTGGAACTCTTCCAACACACCGCCCCTCCATTGAGGGTAAAGACAAAACCCGACATGGACTTGGAATCATCCTTGTCACTCTGGAAGCTGGAGTCAGCAAAGGCCTCAATCTGGAGGTCTTTTCCGCCATACACCAAGAACATCTCCTTAGTCCTTCTCAGGTACTTGAGAATGTTCTTTACTGCTATCCAATGTTTCTCCCCAGGGTTTGACTGATACCGGCTTACTACACTCAGTGCATAAGCTACATCCGGTCTGGTACACAACATCGCATACATTATAGAGCCTACCGCAGAAGCGTAGGGTATAATAGACATGCGATCCCTCTCCAAATCAGTCTTGGGAGACATCTCTTTAGAGAGGGTGATCCCGTGACAAGCCGGTAGGTTACCGCGCTTGGAATCTTCCATACTGAATCTTTTCAATACGGTGTCGATGTACCTGGACTGTGAAAGTCCTAATATCCTCTTGGATCTATCACGATGGATCCGGATCCCCAGGATGTATGAGGCATCACCCAGGTCTTTCATGGAGAACCTGTGTGACAAGAAACCCTTGACAGATTGTAGCATAGGAATGTCATTTCCTATTAAGAGAATGTCATCCACGTATAAAACAAGGAATACTACAGTTCTCGCTACAAATCTACTATAGATGCATGGTTCATCTGGATTTTTGATAAAGTCAAATTCCTTGACCGTCTCATCAAAACAGATGTTCCAACTCCGCGATGCCTGCTTTAGTCCATAGATGGACTTAAGCAACTTGCACACCTTTCCGCTGCTCCCACTCTGAATGAAACCCTCTGGCTGATCCATATAGACACACTCCTCTAAATTTCCATTTAGAAAAGCGGTTTTTACGTCCATCTGCCAAATCTCATAATCGTGGAAGGCAGCAATGGCAAGAAGGATCCGAATGGATTTCAGCATAGCCACTGGAGAAAAGGTTTCGTCATAGTCCAAGCCAGGTCTTTGACGGAAACCCTTTGCTACAAGTCTAGCTTTATAGGTCTCAACCTGTCCATCTACACCAATCTTCCTTTTGAAGATCCACTTGCATCCTACGGGTTTTACCCCGTCTGGAGCAATGTCCAACGTCCATACTTTGTTGGTGTACATGGACTCCATTTCGGTCCGCATTGCATCCAGCCATTTTACCGAGTCAACGCTCTGAACGGCCTGTTGGAAGCTAGTAGGCTCATCATAGTCTATGATGCAATCCTCTCTATCCCCGTCTATAAGAAAACCGTAGTATCTCTCGGGCGGATGAGACTGCCTACTACTCCTGCGGAGCGGCGTAGGAATGTCCTGTTCATTTGAACCCTCTGGTTCCTCTAAGCTTTCAGTAATAGCTCATGGTTCTGGAATTTCTTCCAGTTCTACTGTGCTCCCACTTATCTGGTTTTCCAAAAACTCAGTTTCCAAGAAGTAGGCATGACGAGAAACAAGAACTTTTTGTTCCTCTTCATAGTAGAAGAAATATCCCTTGGAGTTCTTTGGATATCCCACGAACTTACACTGTACTGAGCGTGCCTCGAGCTTGTCCGCATGCTGCTTTTTAACAAAAGATGGACATCCCCAAGTCTTGATGTGACTGAGATGGGGCCTCTTCCCACACCACATCTCATATGGTGTAGTAGGCACAGTCTTAGTAGGAACTCGGTTCAATAGGTACGCAGCTGATTCTAGCGCATACCCCCAGAATGATCGCGGTAACTCAGCGTTACTCATCATGGGCCGTACCATATCCAATAGGGTTCGGTTCCGTCTCTCCGATACACCGTTGTGTTGCGGAGTGTATGGAGGAGTAAGCTGAGAGAGAATCCCATTCTCTTTTAAGTAATTCAGGAACTCGGCACTTAAGTATTCTCCACCTCGATCCGATCTTAGAATCTTGATACTTTTGCCGGTTTGTTTTTCAACTTCATTCTTATATTCCTGGAATTTTTCAAAAGCTTCGGACTTATGTTTCATTAAGAAGACATAACCGTATCTTGAAAAATCATCCGTAAAAGTAATGAAGTAAGAATAACCGCTTCGCGCATGTGTAGACATTGGACCGCACACGTCGCTGTGTACGAGTCCCAAGAGCTCGCTCGCTCTTACTCCGTGTCCAGTGAACGGAGTCTTTGTCATCTTTCCTTTGAGACAGGATTGACAAGTGGCATATGATTGATATTCGAACGGATCCAAATATCCTTCTGTATGTAACTTAGTCAACCTTCTCTCATTGATGTGACCCAGTCTACAATGCCATAAGAAAGTCTGATTGATATCTGGAGACTTTCTTTTGTGTGTATTCTGGACATTGAAAATCTGTGGTTGGTTTAATACGTATATACCATTGCTCAGTGTACCAGACCCAATCAGAACTTGATTAAGGCGAATGTTTACAACATTACTTACAAACGCAAATTCATAACCTTCTTTAGAAACCAAAGATACAGAAATGATATTACAAGTTGCGTTGGGTACAAAAAAGCAATTACGCAAAACCAAAACATGCCCATCTGACATTCCCAGGTGATAGTCCCCCACGGCTTTAGCATCCATGCTAGCTCCGTTCGCAACTCTGAGGGTCATGTCACCTTCCTTCAAAAACCTACGGTTTCTCAAGGCCTGCAAAGAATTACAGATATGAGATCCTGATCCGGTATCCAATACCCAGGAAGTAGAGTTTATAGAAAGACAGTTTTCAATAACATATACACCTGAAGCTGAAGCCGCAACCTGCTTCAGTTCCTGTGTCCTGGCCTTCCAAGCCCTGCAATCTTTCTTCCAGTGTCCACTCTTATGACAATAGAAGCATTCTTCTTTTCCAATAAGCTTCCCCCCAATCTTTGTTGCCTTTTCCTTTCCCTTCGTACCCACTTTACTAACACCGCCTCTTGGTTTGGCGGGGGCTTTCTTCCTCTTTCCCTTGGCTTTCGCCTTGGACCTAGAGGAAGAAGATCCTCCTACAAACAAAGCGGGTGTATCCCTACCCTTCTGTAGGGTGCCCTCTGCGCTCCTCAGCAGGTTGAGGAGTTCTGAAAGTTCAACTTCCTTTTCTTGCAAGTTGAAATTCAGTATGAACTGGGCGTAAGTGGATGGAAGGGACTGGAGAATTATATCCGTATAGAGTTCACTGTCCAACGTGGTCCCAAGTTCCGCGAGCTCCTCAGTGTAGCCAATCATCTTAAGCACGTGGTCCGCTACCGATGATCCGACGGCCAACTTAGTCGAAAATAACTTCTTCGACACTTCGTATCTTGCGATACGAGACTGCTCTCCATACAGTTCTTTTGTATGAAGAAATATGGATTCCAAATCCATATTCTCGTGCCTCCTCTGATGGTCGTTGTCCATCGAGGCAAGTACGAGGCACCTGGCCTTCGCGCTGTCAATCTCCCAAGTCGTATGGATTTCCTTATCCGCGACGCTGGAGGTAGGACCTGGGACGGGGGGAGCTTTGGTGGTAAGAAGATACCCCAGCTTGTCGTAAGCGATTGCCAATTTGACATTCCTGAGCCAATCTTTGTAGTTTGGCCCTGTCAGTATGTTTTTATCTAGAAGTAACTTAAGTCCAGTCATTTCGATTTGGTCGCTGCAGGGGGAGAGAAGAAACACTTAGCACGATGCTCTTGCAAGTTTAGAATGGTTTTTAATTTGTCTAAACAGGATGGCTCCCACTGTCTCTCGAATCCCTCCTCAAACCACAAAGGAAGAATTAGCCGGGATCAATCCCACCGTACAATACTTGCTTAACCGTTCAGCCAGGCCAGTGTCGGTACTTCGAGGGAGGTTTTCCAACGCTTTCGCGAAGTTCCTTAATTAAATAACCTCTTTTCCCTGGGGGCGTAGCCCCGCTAACACCTTTCTAGGCACCTACTAGGTTTATAGCATTGATCGTTTAGTGAGAAATTTCCCGAGGAGTAGCATATACTCACAGTAGGATCGGGATCCAAATATCATCGCGTGACGAAAATGAAGGAATCCTACCATAATCATCACACTCCAAATGGTATGCAAATCTAGCAAGTTTCAGTACTTATGAAACTCCCGATGTGGATTTTTGCCCCATGCTCTTATGACCTTGACTTTGGCCAACAAATCATAAGTCACATGTCAAGTTCTTCCCGTCGTTCTCCAGGTTAATTTGAATCCACCCGTACATACCCTTGACTTTGGCCAACAAGGCAGTACGACTGTTCCAAATCAACGCATCTATCTATGCTGCACATGAATATCCAATAGCTACCAATCACTATGCCTTGACTTTGGCCAACAAACACAGCTTGAATACTATTGACTATTTATGTGAAACGACGGAGGGCTACGAATGGTTTTGGTAAAACCGTGAACGTAGTGAACTTGATATAATCGATGGAACGAGATAGCTTTTAGAAGGAGTGGCTCAAGCTCCGCATTTAAAAGTTAGTTTTTGAAAAGAACCGAGTGGTTTTTCGAAAGTGTTCCATCGACTTAAACTTGGTTTATTATCTTGCATTAGTTCTTTTAATGCGTGATATTCTTGCATTAGTTCTTTTAATGCGTCCCATCATTTAATCCTACCATTGCAGAAAACAACCAAAATATGACGTACGCTTATGCCATTCGCATTCGCCACGGGGTCCCGTCATCACTCGTTAGGTTACTTAACTAACGACAGAGCGGGGGCTGGGCTAGCGCGGCTGTAAAACATAAGCAACGCCTAAATAGAAAGCAATGATAGACATTACAGATCACAGATGAATACATTGGATATACTAGCAATCCGCAATCCTTTCGAGCCTGCAATGAAAAGCGGATTACACGGTCGCGGTGAATAGCCAAATACCCCACCCAAGACCCCTACGGGTGCGGCAAACTACCCGCCAAGTACTCGGCAGTTTGTGCACCCCTCCATGGGTCTATCCTAGGAGCAAAAATAGTAAAAAGAATTATACAATGACGGCAACAACCCCGACCCGGTTGTGCGGCCAAACAAATAATATTATTACATCAATTTACATTTACAATGAATGAAAGAAAAACAAAAGCTCATCTCACATCCACCCCGGCTATTCACCCGCGACAGTCCAACACATTCATATACACATTCCAATATCAAACACAGATCATGTATAACCCCGACTAATCGACTTATAGCGATTAGCCGATGTTCAATACATGCAAGCAACACAGATATAACCAACATAGCCAAAGTGCAGTGAAGTTCGGAAAAAATACGGAATTATAGGACCCCAAAAGTGAATTTCTGTTCTGGAAAATCTGGGTACATATAATACATCTTAAAAATCCCAAAATCCCACCAGAAGAACACTGCACGAAAAACGATGCACAGAAGACGACAAACCGCGGCGCTTCCGCGGCAAATGCCTACCTCGTACGGCGGAAGCGCGGCGGTTTGAATGAATTAGGTCAACGTTTTTCTTGTGTGTTCAAACAAAACCCTGAGCCGAATTTACAAGTATAAAGTTTTTCATTTTGAGCAGAAAAAATTTCAACAGAAACTTAGGGTTTTGGTTTTTCCGGTTTTGTGATTTTTTCGGTTCCGAACTTCGTTACACTTCACTACCAAGCTAGTTTAAGTTTAGTTAGGCTCTGATACCACTGTAAGTCCATATTGCGACCCCCGGTGCTTACGGGGAGGCGGAAACGGTATAAAAAACAAATTTTTATCGCAAGAGGCAACATGGACTAAACAAGGTCGGGATCGTGTCTAAACTAAACTAGCATTCTTGCTAAAGAGAGTTAGCTACTATGGAAGATGGTTATACCTAAACTTGAACTCCTTCTTCTTTAAACCTTGTAGAGGTTGATGGTTCTCTTCTTGTCGCCTTCTTCCGTCGAAGATGGATCCACCTCGAAGGTTCGACCTTTGGGCTCTTCCTCGATCTTTGAGTGAACTAGGGTTTCCGGCTTGCTAAACCTTGAACCTAGAATGAGTAGAGAGTGACTAGGGTTTGCTTTTTCTTTTTAAAGAGAAGGATTCTCAACACATGAGATGGTTTCTCTTTGCTAGAGGAAGAAGAAGATGAAGAGAGGAGAGAGAAGCTAAATGAGATAATGAGCAATCTTTTCTTTCTTGCAACCATAATGCCAAAAGAAAAGAATTATCTAATAATAATAATTGAAAATGAGAATAGTTGATGGTAATTTGGAATGACCACTACCATGCTTCATTTAATGAAATGTAAGCATAAATCAAGGAGGACTTTTTAAAGCATGATGGTGGTCAACATCCAACCATGGTCAACAAGTCAACCATGGTCAACAAGTCAACAAAATCAACCATAACAAAATTCTCATTTAATTACTATTATAAATAGATAATCCATAAATCCATTAGGGTTTGGAAAATGATAACTGTCAACTGTGCATACGCACCCGTTCCGAAACCCTAATGAAAAATCTCATCCTCCGCCTCAAGCAACTGTGCATACACACCTGCATTCTCGTTCCGAGGAACAAGAATACCGAGATATAAAAGCAACCCCAAATATATATATATACCAGCATCTGGCTCAAACCAGA
Source organism: Agapanthus africanus (assembly GCA_030015575.1). Taxonomy (NCBI): domain Eukaryota; kingdom Viridiplantae; phylum Streptophyta; class Magnoliopsida; order Asparagales; family Amaryllidaceae; genus Agapanthus; species Agapanthus africanus. Next base: position 78,550,187 of record CM057347.1, on the reverse strand, counting down.
GCCTGCCAGTATAATCCGTCCGGACTCCAAACGTGCACAAGTGCGCGGATGAGAACGAACCCTGTCGCAAAACCATGCGACCTCTACTCTGTTTTGCCCAGAGGCGAATACCCTCTGTGTGGGACTCTAAAGACTCGACACTACGCTGGCAGTGGGTTTAACCACAGACCGCAAGCGGCACTAGCTGTGCGTAACGGTCCCCAGGTAGATGTCGACAAGAAGGCTGACGAGTTGAAACCCCATCTGAACTCCTACTGAGTCTGAATGTGACATTCTCCGTACAGTCCGGTCTGTTCGTCTGATACATCGCATGTCGGGCCTAGGGGGCGGTAAAACGCCAGTCCCCCAATAGCGGTACAAGTCGTGTCGGAGTGAAGCCCAAAACACCCTGAGATAACACTGGAAACCTACCAGTATATCTCGCTTGCCCTGGCCAGGGACTACTCGTGTAATGGCTCTCCTAGACACAGCGCGATGTCAACCCCCAATACCGGGAGAGACGAATCCTGTCTAACCGTCACTGCCTCCAAGTGCTTCGGGACTGCACCCAACCACTACCTGTTTGCACGACTCCTTTGAGCCGTGGTAGGGTAGTGATCAAAGTGTAGTGGGAACACACTCGAGGCGAAGTGCCAGTATCAAGTCAGCGGACTAAGCTGTACTCATGTCACCTGGGAACTGATAACTGACGATAGGTATAATACCAACCTGTCAGTTCCCGACGAGTCCTGTCCAGTGTACTCGTAACCCAACGAGCACCCGTATACTATCTCCAGTACGACGTACTGATGGCTGTGGGACAGACCATCTCCCACACTGGGATGAGAAGCGCATACGCTAGTCTACTCCGGAGTATCGATGCCCTGTCTCGATAGTCCTACGACTAGGGACCTGTATAAGGATATGCCTATAGATTACCCAGCCCCCACTAGTGTGACTGCCATCACAACGCTGGTAATCAAGCAAAGATCCTAAGGGCTCCACTAATGCGTATAAGTGATATACTGAAATAAACACAAGTACACATTGAAGTAGAAACAAACCGAGTAGCATACTACTATATTGAGCAAGATTGTTTATACAAGGTGAATATCCCAAGCTTCCATCAAGTAATATACAAACTAGTATGATACAGTAATGGCCTCTAGGGCATATACACTAACACCAGTAACACTTACCGTACAGTCCGGTCTGTTCGTCTGATATGTCGCATATCTCGCCTAGGGGTGGTAAACGTCAGACCCCAGTAGCTCGATAAGTCATGCCGACATGAAGTCCATGACACGTGTGAAACTACTGATAACACTTACCAGTAGGTCACTGCAACCCTGGCCAGGGATTTCCTGTTATGGCCAGTCGAGCATAACGCAACATCAACCCTCAATACCGGGAGAGACGAATCCCCTCCTATCGCTCATTGCCTCCATGTGAATCGGGACTGTACCCAAAAACCACCTGTTTGCACGACTCAGTAGAGCCGTGGTAGGGTGGAAATCAAAGCACAGTGGGAGACACACAAGACTCTATGACGATCTCGGGTCAACAGACTAAGTTGTACCAGTGTCACCAGAGAACTGCCATCTGACGTGAGGTATAATACCATCTGGGAGTTCTCGGCGAGTCCGTTCAGTGTACCCAGTCTCCACTGAGCACCCGTATACCATCTCTGATGTCAAACACCAATGGATATGGGATCATCCATCGCCCATCACATGGGTCGAGAAGATATACGCTAGTCTACTCTGGAATATCGATGCCCCGTCTCGATATTCCCCCGACTAGGAACATTGAAGGATGTACTCATGGACTATCCAGGCCCCATTAGCATGATCTGCATCACAGTCCTGGAAGTCGAGTACACATCCTAAGGGCTTTATCAACATGTAACAGAGAGACAGAAAGTATACACGTTAAGATAAAGAGCAACCAGATAGCGTACTATCATGTCGAGCAAGAAAGTCCTACCTATATATGTCCCAGCATGCACTACAATATACATCCAATGTACAGTAATGGCCTCTAGGGCATACATATAACTAACAATCTCCCACTTGCACTAGGGCCATCTGTAGCAGTGGTTGCAGTATCACATACTCAACCATCCCCTAAAAGTCTCTCTTTGGGAAAAGGCCTTCGTGAGTGGATCCGCCGTGTTGTCTTCTGAGTCTACTCTCCTAACCTCGATCATCTTGGAGATCAACTATCTCCATGATCAGGTGATGCTGCCTCAGAATATGTCTAGGTCACTGATGGGACCAGGGTTCCAGGGCCAAAACCACACTTCCATTGTCATACAATGGCAGGAACCTAGTTCATCTTATGAACCAATATACACCCAAACTGCCTCTTTGGTAGTATCTTTAATAGCGATGTTACCAGCCTTTATCGTCTAGTTTGCCACGGTATCTAGCTTGGAACTCTTCCAACATACCGTCCCTTTACTGAGGGTAAAGACAATGCCTGTGACTGACATTCAGTCGTCTTTATCACCCTGGAACTCTTCCAGTGATTCTCCCCAGGATCGATTGATACCATCTCACTACTTCTAGTGAGAATCCTAGCATCCAGTTACATCTATCTTATAGATGAAAACTCAGGATTTAGGAGGTATCACTTTGATCCTATTGGAGAATCTTTGTGATAATAGGAGATCGACCGATCGTAGCATAGGAAACTCTTTTCCTATCAAGAGTATGTTGTCCACGTACAATACGAGGATAGCCACCTTACTCTCTACTACCGTTTTGTATATACAAGGTTCATCTACTATTTTGATGAAGTCAAATACTTTGACTACCACATCAAAATAGATGTTCCAACTCCGCGATGCCTGCTTTATCCTGTAAAGCAACTTGCACATGTTTCCGCTGCTCCCACTGTTTACGAAGCCCTCTGGCTATGTACTTATAGACTTTCTATTTTAAATCAGTATTTAGAAAAGCAGTCATGACACCCAACCACCAGATATCGCAGTCATGGTATGTAGCCATGGCAAGTAGGATCTAGATGGACTTAAGCATAGTCCCTAGAAAAGGTTTCATCATTATCCACACCTGGTCGATGACGAAAACCTTTAACAAGTCTAGCTTTGAAAGTCACAACTTTTCCATCTACACCAAGTAATCTTCTCAAGATATACTTGCTCCTGATGGGGATTTAACCCTTCAGATATAGCAGCTTAAGTCCATACTTTGCTGGTGTACATGGATTCCATCTCAGATCGCTAAGCATCCAGCCATTCTTACAGAGTCCCTACTCTCGATGGCCTGCTCGAAACTAGTTGGGTCATCATCTCATGATGCATTCCTCGCTCCCACTGTCATCGAGAAACCGAGGTATCTCTCAGGCAGATGAGGAACCCTACCAGATCGGCGGAGAGGCTGAGGTTCGTCGGAAACTATTGAATCCTTTGGTTCTGTCAAATCATTAGCAGTTTTGTACAGCCGGAACCTTTCCAGTTCTACATAACTGATCTTGCCTCGATCTTGTCCGGATTTTGCTTTTGACATAGGCCGGACAATCCCAAATCTTAACTTACTTAAGAGATAGGCTCTTCCCATACCATATCTCATATGGAATGGTAGGCAGTGATCTGATTCGAACCTAATTCAATAGGTACGCAGCTTCTCAAGCGCATAACCCTAAAAGGAAATAGGTAACTCAGTAATACTCATCATAGAGCACACCATATCTAATATTGTGCGATTGCTCCGCCCTGATACACCGTTGTGCTGTGGTGTATTCAGAGGAGTAATACGGAGAGAGAATCTCATTTTCTTTTAGAATAGTCCAGGAATGCCATGCACAAGTATTCTCCCTGATCTTATCATAGGACATAATACTTATATCCGGTTGTTGGTTCTCTACTTCTAACTTATATTCTGTGAATATCTCAAAAGGTTCGGACTTGTGTTTCAACAGGAACATATGTCAGAATCTTGAGAGATCATCAGAGAACGTAATGAAGTATAAAGAACCAGTCCTGGCATGTGTAGACAGGAGACCTTACATACATCATAATGTATCAGTCCCAAGAGTCTACTAACTCTTTCTCTGTTTCCAATAAACGGAGCTATGGTCATCTTATCTTTGTGACATAACTGGCGAGTTTCACAAGATGTAAATTTAAACCAATTTAAATATGCATCTTTATGTAACTCTAGCTAGTCGGGTCACAATGATATGACCTAGTCTACAATGCCTCAAGAAGGAGTCATTCATTTCTGAACTCTTCCTCTTGTGTGTGTTCTACATACTGGGAACTGTAGTTTGATTTAGAACATCAATGCTTTTAGATAACGTGCCTGAACCGATCAACTTTTGATATAGGAAATGTTCAAAACATTATCCAATAATACAAAATTTTATCATTTCTTTACTTGTAAAGAGAGTGATATGATTTTGTATATCAGGTTCGGTATCCAATAACATTCGTTCAGAATCAATGTATTGGTAATACAGGGTGACAGTGACCAACAGACTTGGCTGCAACACTTGCCCCGTTTTCTGTCTCATGAAACTTATCACCCGTTCTCAGTTTTTCTACCCTTTTGTAGCCCTATGTAACAGATTACATATCTAGGATCCAGATCCGGTATCATATACCCAGGATGCGGAGGATACTGAGAAACAGTTCTTTGTAATGAACACACCCGAAGGAGATGCATCATATGCACTTTCTTCGTTTGGGCGGCATAGGAATTCTGGTATTCCCTTAACTCCTGCTCGGTCTTATAACTATTATAAGATGGAGCGGGACCAACGTTCCCCAGCTCAGTATAACAAGCGGGTTCGGTCAATACATCCATATTATTAACTTGATTAAGGCGTGATATGGTCGCTACCTGGAGAGAGAGAGAAGAAAACACTCTGCGTGCGCTCTTGCAAGATTAGATTGGTTATATATATTTTATCTAATCAGGATGGCTCCCACTGTTTTTATCAAATCTTCCTTCAAACCTTAAAAGGAAAGACTAGCCGGGATTAATTACACTCTACAAGTTCGCCAATCTTTCAGCCAGTCCAGTGTCGGTACTTTGAGGGAGGTTCCCCGTGCTTTCGCACGGACCTAATTACAGTAAACCTCGTTTTCCCAGAGGCGTAACCCCGTTGACACCTTTCTAGACACCTACTTGATCGGCTAATTGCAAAGTGCAAAACTCTCCCAGGAGTAACAATTACTCGCAGTGGGTATCGGGATCCAACTATCACATAGAAGGTATGCAATCTCATTGCAAATTTCAACACTTGAAACTCCCGATAAAGGTTTTTACCCCTAGCACTTATGACCTTAACTAAGGTCAACAAATCATAAGTACTAGTCAAGTTCTACCCGTCATTTCGTGATTTATTAGACCCACCCACATGATCCTTAACTAAGGTCAACAAAGTCACGCGACTGTCCTAACTAATCGCATCATATGCGGTGTAGGAAGACATCACTTAGCTACCGTACACTGTGCCTTGACTATGGTCAACAAACACAGCACGAATACTAAGTACTCTACTTCCTAAAATGACGGAAGGTTGCGAATGGTTTTTATGAAAACCTTTAACGCTTTGAACTTGATCTCGTTGCGGAATCAAATGGTTTTTAAATGGAATGTTTTTCAGGCTTTTCTAGTTTTGCTAAAGGGGTCACTCCCGGCAAAGGGATCGTCGGCCCTTTCCTCGTCGAATGAGGTGCAGGATATATCATATATATCACTGTGCAAAGCAGAAACTATAGAAGCAATCAAAAGACAAACCGAGTGTGTAGCATCTGTCAGTTATTGCTAAAGGAGTCACTCCCGGTGAAGGGATCTCGGTCCTTTCCCTATCGAATAAGGTGCAGGATGTTCTACAAGGAACACCGCGATGCAAAGCAAGAACTGTAGCTACCTGTTTTTATTTTGAAATTCGATTCCACAACATCAATTAGGTTTATTTTCTTTCATTAATCTCATTAATGAATATCCCATCATTAAGGTCCACCTAAACATCATAGATAAATATAACGTACGCTTATGCCATCCGCATTCGCCTCGATGTCCCGTCTGCACCGTTAGGTTAGGTAACTAACGGCAGAGCGAGGCAGGGCTAGCACGGGTGTAAAACATAAGCAACGTTTATATAATATATCATATATACTATATATAATATCTGTCACAAAACATCACATGATCACATCACAGATAAATCACAGCAGAAGATACATATGAAATATTGGATATACTAGGACGTCCGTGTTTTCAATACGAGCCAGTATAAAACACGGATTCCACGGTCGTGATGAATAGCCAATCCCACACCCCTAGACCCCTACGAGAGCGGCAAGTAACCCTACCAATTCTAGAGTTAGGAGACCCGGACTCGACTCCTCGAGTTGGTCTCCCACTGGACCCTAGAACCCGGTTACTTGTGCCCTCCTCCTTGGGTCTATCCTAGTGCAGAAAAGTAAATAATATACAAATGGTGACATCATTCGCAACCTGGAAGTGCCCCAATAAAAGAATATTACAAACAAGTTTTTACATGAATGAAAATGAAAAAAACACTCATCTCACATAAAACCCCCCGGCTATTCAAACACGACGATCCAATATAACATATCCAGCAACACATAACATCACATGTCATCAACGTAAGTAAATATGCGCATCCCAATTGTCGTTGACATATAGCAACGAAACCGGCGATATCACATATTACACTTACGGTCACAGAAAAGAAAGTGTAAAACTACAACAGTTGGAATCCGCAACCTCTTTAGACATCGCATGCCTAATCAAATGAATTCCTTAGACATCGCATGCCTAACAATTATAAACCCCGGATTTTAGTCTCAAAATCGAAAACACTTTTCAATATAAAAGTCGGGCAATTCAACAGGATTCCCGACATTCAGATCGAATGCTCGTCGCAAACTTTAGTAGGCGGCCGCACCCCCGATACCGTCGATGAAGTGCACTAAGGCGGAACACCGCTGCCGCGAGCACCCGAACGGATGCTTTCGGCGACGAGGTTCTCCTACAGTCACTTGGTCGGGGCAATGGAGTGAGGCTGTCTATTAAGTTTACCCGGCGAGTATCCGCGTACGCTACGTGATTGCGATGGACTTTTGATCACATCAAAATTCCGTGGCAACCGATCAAGTGAGACTAAACTACTAGATTTATAACATTCATTCAGTTATCTCATAACTACTTGTGAATTCTAAATGTTGTATCACATTCCGGATAAGACAGAAAATGTTAAACTTTCCGATCGAACAATCGAACACCCAAGTTTTCCCGATACAGTCCAACACATGAAGTAAGTCTAAAGACATTCAGTTCGTGCCTCAGTACCAACGGTCCAGCCGTAGAAGGGTCAAGCCAACGCCTCACATGTGGCACGCCGTACTGCCCCAAACCCGAAGGTTCAAAGGGCAGTTCAAGACGGTCACATAATCGAGTTAAGGTTTGTTGTCTTCTAGAGGGTCCATCGCGTTACTTGCACTACTTAGAACGTCGTTAAACTACGGAAAAGTCCAACAATTGGAAATTTCCCTGCAGGGGAAAAAATGGGTATTTATATCCGGTCGAACTTTTTAATATATTCTAAAACTACCCGGAAAAACACACTGACAAAATTAGACAATCCGATCGATACACCGAATCCCCAATACAACCCAGAAAATTCAACTCTAGAAATTAAATTAAAAATTCCCAGAAAATACAGGACCACATTATAGGAATTACTATGCAAAAAGTAAGACCTGATGTGACTACTTGGCCGCGGAACCGCCGCAATAGCCATGCTATTGCCGCGGTTCCGCCGCAGTTTAGAGGAATTGGTCGCTCGAATTTCACAGTAATTCTTAAATTCTCCTGCTGATTTTTCTGCATATTTTTAATTCTCAAAAATCCACGAATTTCAAAAATGTAAAGAGAGCATTTTAGGGTTTGGGTTTCGGTTCGATCGGACTTCTAATTCCGTCTACGCATCGCCTAAGGCTCTAGCTAGTCTCTGATACCACTGTAGGGTTCGTAGGCATACTAATGAAGTCTCACAAGTGATCAAACATGACTAATTCAAATTTTACAAGTGCCTACAAACCCTAATACGGATCGTTAACTAGATATATAGGCTATGCGATGCAAGTTAACGACTTTTAGCTAAAGGGAAGGGGCTACAACCTTTGTAGATCCGGTCCTCCACGTCCTAGGCTCCGTGATGAGGTCCCTCCGCTGTCCAAATCAAATCCATGACTCTAGCATCGGCTTCATCGGAGAAATGGGCGGGCTTGGTCGTCGGTTCGATGCCGAAGATGATCTACATTGAGGCATCACAAGATCAAGCTCCAACTTCACCAAGCCTTGAAAACTTGTGAAGGAAACACCCTATACTACTTGGCAAGAGGTAGAGGATGAAGAAATAGGAGGTGGGTTCACTTTAGAATTGGATTTCTCACTCAATTTCATCACTTGCCATTGGAGTAGCAAGGTTTTCTTCATGGAAGAAGAAGATGATGAAGGAAAAAAGAATATGATAAGTATTGAATAATTAGATAAATAAATCAATACTTATCATATATTAACCCTTGGTTAATTGTAGAGAATGGACCATGGTTAACTTGAATGGTTAGGGTTAAGTATAAGACAAGAGTGGTGACTTAGTCAAGGTTTCAAGAAGCTTCAACTAAAAACAAAACAAGTCCACCATTTATCTTTCTCTTTTCCAAAAAGAAAAGGATAAATAAATAGATAAATGAATAAGTAAGTGAAATGAAACCCTAATCATTAACTTAACCATGGTTTAATTCTTTACACTTAACCAAGTAAACATGTATCATCAAACATGATACAATCATGTGCACAAAAGTATATCACATATACAACTTGCACATCAAGTGAGAAAATCTATTTAAAGTGAATCAATACTAGTTAATGCAAAGTAATATATCAAATATATAATTATACATTAAATCATTAAATCAACACTTGATTCAATGATCCGGTCATGTCGCATATAACCGGCTAGTATCCAATGTATCGGCTTATCGAATCAATCCTTGATTTGATATTTAGGTTATATCGCATACAACCATTCGACACATTCATCGCGAGAATGAAATACGGTATCACATACACGCATTATTCTCGGTCCTGCACATATCTCATATGCGCTCCTATTTCGTTTCGCTTGAGCCAGGAAACCTCTGTGTAGGACTCTAAAGACTCGTCAATACGCCGGCAGCAGATGATGATCATATCAAACACCCACAAGCCGCAAGCGGTCTGCTAAACGTAACGGCCACCCGGGTATTGAGCGATCAGAAGATCGACGAGCAAGCCCGCTCACACTCCTGTGAATCCAACCAGTAACACTTACCGTACAGTCCGGTCTGTTCGTCTGATATGTCGCATATCTCGCCTAGGGGTGGTAAACGTCAGACCCCAGTAGCTCGATAAGTCATGCCGACGTGAAGTCCATGACATGTGTGAAACTACAGATAACACTTACCAGTAGGTCACTGCAACCCTGGCCAGGGATTTCCTGTTATGGCCAGTCGAGCATAGCGCAACATCAACCCCCAATACCGGGAGAGACGAATCCCCTCCTATCGCTCATTGTCTCCATGTGAATCGGGACTGTACCCAAAACCCACCTGTTTGCACGACTCAGTAGAGCCGTGGTAGGGTGGAAATCAAAGCACAGTGGGAGACACACAAGACTCTATGACGATCTCGGGTCAACAGACTAAGCTGTACCAGTGTCACCAGAGAACTGCCATCTGACGTGAGGTATAATACCATCTGGGAGTTCTCGGCGAGTCCGTTCAGTGTACCCAGTCTCCACTGAGCACCTGTATACCATCTCTGATGTCAAACACCAATGGATATGGGATCATCCATCGCCCATCATATGGGTCGAGAAGATATACGCTAGTCTACTCTGGAATATCGATGCCCCGTCTCGATATTCCCCCGACTAGGAACATTGAAGGATGTACTCATAGACTATCCAAGCCCCATTAGCATGATCTGCATCACAGTCCTGGAAGTCGAGTACACATCCTAAGGGCTTTATCAACATGTAACAGAGAGACAGAAAGTATACACGTTAAGATAAAGAGCAACCAGATAGCGTACTATCATGTCGAGCAAGAAAGTCCTACCTATATATGTCCCAGCATCCACTACAATATACATCCAATGTACAGTAATGGCCTCTAGGGCATACATATAACTAACAGGTTTGACCTGTTTCGTCGGATCCATCCCGAAGGTCACATTATTGTAACCATCCCATTGAGCAGTTACGTCCTCTCCGGACAATGGGGCAGGAGGTCCAAGAATCTCCTGATGACCATCAAAGTGAACAGTGTCTAACCTGTAGGGGTGTTCTAGAGGCAGGAAACGTCGATGGCCGCAATAACAAACCTTCCTGCTAAAATTTAAGAATTTCGATGGTGTGTTGATGGCAATGAGGACATGCTTTGTGACCATGTACGGACCAACCTGATAGCATTCCATACGCAGGAAAGTCATTAATTGTCCACATTAAAGCCGCACGCAGTATGAAGGTTGTATTTGTGTTTGCATCATATGTCTCTACACCATCAATGAACAAAGATTTTAACTTCTCGATCAGAGGTCGGAGATAGACGTCGATATTGTTTCCCGGTGAGTTTGGTCCGTCGATAAGAAGAGGCATCATAAAGTATGATTGATCCATAGCCAACCAAGACGACAGATTATAAATTATCATTACAACGGGCCATGTGCTGTGACTTCCAGCCATATAGTTGAATGGGCAGAAACCATCACTAGCCAGTCCGAGACGGACATTGCGAGGATCGCTACTGAATATTGCGTGTCTCCTATCGAAATCCTTCCATGCCGGTGAATCTTTTGGATGGCTCATTTTTCCATCTTCACTTGGAGGAGCACGGTGATGCCAAATCATTGCCTCGGCTGTTTTCTTGCACCTGAATAGCCTCTGTAGCCTCTGTGTTATGGGAAAATATCATGCTATCTTGACAGGTATATCAGGCTTCTTATCAGAATCTTTCGGCTTATACCTGGCCTCTCCGCATATTGGACACTCTTTCAACTGAATTCTCTTTCCGGTACAACACGCAATTTTTAGGACATGCTTGAATCTTCTCGTACTTTAGATCCAAATCAGACATCATCTTCTGGGCTCCGTACCAGCTGTCGGGCACGTTATTTCCCGGGGGCATAGAATCATTCAAGAACGAAAGAAGTATTGTGAATGACTTGTTGCTCCATCCATTTAGGCACTTAATCTGGAAAAGTTGGACGAACCATGAAAAGGTGGAATACTTTGCATTCTTATAAATTAGTTTTCTAGCATCATTCATGAAATTTTCATATTTATCCGCACGCGGTCCTTGACCGGAAGGAATGTCATCTTTGGTACGAATAGATTCACCTAGGGCAGCCTCCACCATATCCTCCATTTCTTCTGATGGAAATAAATTACCGTTTTCTCCTTCTGCCGCATTACCGTCTTCTCCTTCTTCTCCTGCCGCATCATCGTGTTCTCCTTCTTCTTCTGACGTATTACTGCGTTCTTCTCCTTCCCCGTGATATTTCCAAGTTGTATAAAGTCTAGTAAACCCATATTTTACGATATGAAACTCTGCCAATTCTACCTTCTGCCAGTACTTATTGCCACATCTATCGCACGGGCAGAGAATCTTCTCTATCACGATCTTATTATGTGCGCGTGCAAATTCAATAAAAGCAGCAACTCCTGTGACAAACTTAGGTTGCATACGTTGTTGCCAATCCACATGCATCCAATCCTTAACTCTGACGTACTCATGGGCCATGTTAGACTGTTTAACATATAAATTGTAGGTTATGGTGACTATATTGAGAAATCTAAGAACGGGATAGTTACTGACAAAGGATCACATGAGGTATTGCCTCAGGGCTAAATCCTTCTCATTTGTGGGGATCTTTTCAGGGGTCACATAGGGCACGTGACCCTAGCTCTTTGCATGCATGGAGATATTTTAAGTCTCCTTATTTTATTTTGAGAATTAAATTCTCTGTAGGGTTAAACCCTAATCATGGTTTAGAGGAATTAAATTCCTGAAAGAATTAAATTCTTATATACGGTTAAACCCTAATTTTCTTTTAGAGGAATTAAATTCCCATATATGTAAAAGAATTAAATTCTTGTAGAGGGTGAAACCCTAATTTCATTTTTTAAGAGGAATTAAATTCCTGTGAATTTGAGAGAATTAAATTCTCAGTTAGGGTTAAACCCTAGTTCTGTCTTGAAGGAATTAAATTCCTGTAATTTTTGAAGAATTGAATTCTCATATAGGGTTAAACCCTAGTTTCATCTTGAAAGAATTAAATTCCTATAATTTTTGGAGAATTAAATTCTCATATAGGGTTAAACCCTAAATTTGTTTTGGGAGAATTAAATTCTCTGTAGGGTTCCTAGGCACCCTAGTGAGGTCTCACAAGGCATCGAACATGCCAATATAAAATTTTACGGTGCCGAGAAACCCTAAACTACGGATCGTTGGCTAGATGTCTAGGCGAAACAATGAACTAGTTAACACTTAACTAAGAGATACGGAAATACAACCTTTGTAGATCCGGTTCTCCACCTCCATAGCTCCACAATGAAGTCTCCTCGCTGTCCATAACAAGTCCCGGGCTCTAGCGTCGGCTTCATCGGAGAATGGATGGGCTAGGTCATCGATGTCCATGCCGAAGATGATCTACGTCGAGGCATCGCTAAATCAAGCTCCGACTTCACCAAGTCAAGAAACTTGTGAAGAAAACACACTCTACTACTTGGCAAGAGGTAGAGGATGAAGAAATAGGAAGTGGGTAGACTTTAGAATTGGATTTCTCACTCATTTCCATCAATCACCATTGATGGAGCTTGCTTTCTTCACTTGAAGAAGATGAAGAAGAAGAAGAAAGTGTTATGATAAGTTAATTAAAAATTGAAAAGAAAATCAATACTTATCATATAATGAACCATGTTCAAGTGTAGAGAGTTAATCATGGTTAAATGGAATGGTTAGGGTTAAGCATGAGACAAAATGGTCACTTGGTCAAAGTCTTCAAGAAGCTTCAATATGAAACAAAACAAGCCACCATTTTCTTTTCATGCCCTTTTTATTTATTTCCAAAAAGAATAAATAGATAAATAAATGAATAAGGAAATAGTAAACCCTAACCATTTCATCAACCAAGGTTTAATTCTTTACACTTAACCAAAAGGCATGTATCATCAAACATGATACAAGCAAGTGAACAAAATCATATCGCATATGCAATGCGCACATCCAAGTGAGAAAATCCATTTAAAGTGAACCGATACTAGTTAATGCAAAGTAATATATCAAATATATAATTATACATTAAATCAACACTTGATTTAACGATCCGGTCATATCGCATATAACCGACTAATATCCAATGTATCGATTTATCGAATCAATCCTTGATTCGATAACTAGGTTATATCGCATACAACCATTCGACACATTTTTCGCGAGAATGAAATACGGTATCACATACACGCATTATTCTCGGTCCCGCACATATCTCATATGCGCTCCTATTTCGTTTCGCTTGAGCCAGGAAACCTCTGTGTAGGACTCTAAAGACTCGTCAATACGCCGGCAGCAGATGATGATCATATCAAGCACCCACAAGCCGCAAGCGGTCTGCTAAACGTAACGGCCACCCGGGTATTGAGCGATCTGAAGATCGACGAGCAAGCCCGCTCACACTCCAGTGAATCCAACCAGTAACACTACCGTACAGTCCGGTCTGATCGTCTGATATGTCGCATATCTCGCCTAGGGGTGGTAAACGTCAGACCCCAATAGCTCGATAAGTCGTGTCGATATGAGGTCTATAACAATTCGAGTAACTACTGGTAACACTTACCAGTAAATCTCAGCAACCCTGGCCAGGGATTTCCTGTTATAGCCAATCGAACACAGCGCAACATCAACTCCCTATACCGGGAGAGACGAATCCCCTCTTATCGCTCATTGCCTCCATGTGACTCGGGACTGTACCCAAAAACCACCGTTTTGCACGCCCTCTTGGACGTGGTAAGATGGAAATCAAAGCACAGTGGGAACCACACAAGACTCTATGACGATCTCGGGTCAACAGACTACTCTGTACCAGTGTCACCAGAGAACTGCCATCTGACGTGAGGTATAATACCATCTGGGAGTTCTCGGCGAGTCCGTCCAGTGTACCCAGTCTCTACTGAGCACCCGTATATCATCTCTAATGTCAAACACCAATGGATATGGGATCATCCATCGCCCATCTGTATGGGTCGAGAAGGTACACGCTAGTCTACTCTGGTATATCGATGCCCCGTCTCGATACACCCACGACTAGGGACTTTAAAGGATGTACTTATGGACTACCATGTCCCCACTAGTATGATCCGCATCATAGTCCAGGTAGTCAAGCACACATCCTAAGGGCTTTACCAACATGTAACAGAGAGACTATCAGTGTACACGTTAAGGTAAAGATCAACCAGATAGCATACTATCATGTCGAGCAAGAAAGTCCTCCCTATATATGTCCCAGCATCCACTACAATATACATCCTATGTATAGTAATGGCCTCTAGGGCATACATATAACTAACAATCTCCCACTTGCACTAGGGCCATCTGTAGCAGTGGTTGTAGTATCTCATACTCAACCATCCCATAAAAGTCTCTCTCTGGGAAAAGGCCTTTGTGAGTCGATCCGCTGTGTTGTCCTCTGAGTCTACTCTCCTGTCCTCGATCCCTTGGAGATCAATCATCTCCATGATCAGGTGATACTGCCTTAGAATATGTCTGGATCACTGATGGGACCTGCGTTCCTTGGCATAAGCCACAACTCCATTGTCACACAATGGGAGGAACGAAGTTCATCTCATGAACTAATATACATCCAGACTGCCTCTATGGTAGCATCTTAAGTAGCGATATATCGAGCCTTCATCGTCTAGTATGCCACGGTATCTAGCTTGGAACTCTTCCAACATACCGTCCCTTTACTTAGGGTAAAGACAATGCATGCGACTGACATTCAGTCGTCTTTATCACCCTGGAACATTTCCAGTGATTCTCCCCAGGATCAATTGATACTATCTCACTACAGCTAACGAGTATCCTAACATCCATTTAGATCTATCTCACAGATCCAAAATCCAGGATTTAGGAGGTACACTTTGATCCTATATGGAGAATTATGGTGATAAGCGGAGACTGACCGAGCGTAGCATAGGAAACTCCTTCCCTATCAAGAGTATGCCATCCACGTACTCTACGAGGATCATCACCATACTCCCTACTACCTTTTTGTATATACAAGGTTCATCTACCATTTTGATGATGTCAAACTCTTTGACTACTTCATCAAAACAGATGTTCCAACTCCGCGATGCCTACTTTATCCTATAAAGCATCTTGCACACGTTTCCGCTGCTTCCACTGTCTACGAAGCCCTCTGGCTGTGTACTTATAGACGCTTTCTTCCAAATCATCATTTAGAAAAGCAGTCATGACACCCAACCACCAGATATCGTAGTCATGGTATGTAGCCGTGGCAAGTAGGATCTGGATGGACTTAAGCATAGCTACTTAGAAAATGTTTCATCATCATCCATACCTGGTCAATGATGTAGACCTTTAACAAGTCTAGCTTTGAAAGTCTCAACTCTTCCATGTACACCAAGTAATCTTCTCAAGATATACTTGCTCCTGATGGGGATTTAACCCTTCAGATATTGCATCCAAAGTCCATACTTTGTTGGTGTATAAGGATTCCATCTCAGATCGCTAAACATCCAGCCATTCTTACAGAGTCTCACTCCTGATGGCCAGCTCGAAACTAGTTGGGTCATCATCTCATGATGCAATCCTCGCTCCCACTGTCATAGAGAAACCGAAGTATCCCTCAAGTGGGTGAGGAACCCTGCTAGATCGGCGGAGAGGCTGAGGTTCGTTGGAATCTACTGAATCCTTTGGTTCTACTAAATCATCTGCTGTAGTTTGTATTGCTGGAACCATTCCAGTTCTACATAACAGATCTTGCCTCGAGCTTGTCCGGATTATGCTTTTAGACATAGGCTGGACAATCCCAAATCTTAACCAACTTAAGAGATGGGCTCTTCCCTTATCATATCAAATATGAAGTGGTAGGCAACGGATTTGATTTGAACCCTATTCAATAGGTATGCATCTTCTCAAGTGTATAACTCCCCAAAAAGGAAAAAGGTAACTCAGTAGTACTCATCATAGAGCACACCATATCATATAGGGTGCTATTGCTCCGCCCCGTTATACCATCGTGCTATGGTGTATACGGAGGAGTAATGCTGAGAGAGAATCTCATTCTCCTTTAGAATAGTCCAGAAATTCCGTGCTCAAGTATTCTCCTCCTTGATCTCATCAAAGGACATAATACTTATACCTGTTATTGGTTCTCTACTTCTAACTTATATTCTGTGAATATCTCAAAAGGTTCGGACTTGTGTTTCAACAGGAACATATGTCTGAATCAGAAGAGATCATCAGAGAATTTAATGAAGTACAAAGAACCGGTCTTGGCATGTGTAGACAGGGGACCTACATACATCAACATGTATCATCCCAAGAGTTCATTAACTCTTTCTCTGTTTCCAGTAAACGGAGCTATGGTCATCTTATCTTTGTGACATGACTGGCGAGTTTCACAAGATGTAAATTCAAAGTAATTTAAATATGCATCTTTATGTAACTTCAGCTAGTCGGGTCGCATTGATATGACCTAGTCTACAATACCTCAAGAAGGATTCGTTCATTTCTGAACTCTTCCTCTTGTGTGTGTTCCATATACTAAGAACCGCAGTTTGATTTAGAACATTAATGCTTTTAGATAACGTGCCTGATTCGATCAACTTTTGATATAGGAAATGTTCAAAACATTATCCAACAATACAAAATTTTATCATTTCTTTACTAATAAAGAGATGGATACGATTTTGTATATCAGGTTCGGTATCTAATAACATTCGTTCAGAATCAATGTATTTGTAATACAGGGTGACAGTGACCAACAGACTTGGTTGCAACACTTGCCCCGTTTTCTGCTTCATGAAACTTATCACCCGCTCTCAGTTCTCTACCTCTCTGTAGCCCTATGTAACATATTACATATCTGGGATCCTGATCTGGTATCACATACCCAGGACGTAAAGAATACTGAGAAACAGTTCTTTGTAATGAACACACCCGAAGATGATGCATCAGCATGCACTCTCTTCGTTTGGGCGGCACGGGAAATCTGGTATTCCCCAATTTCCTGCTCTGTCTTATAACAATTATAAGTTGGAGCGGGACCAACGTTCCCCAGCTCAGTATAACAAGCGGGTTCGGTTAATATTCCGTATTATTATCTTGATTAAGGCGTGATATGGTCGCTACCTGGAGAGAGAGAGAAGAAAACACTCAGCGTGCGCTCTTTCAAGAATAGATTGGTTATTATTTTATCTAATCAGGATGGCTCCCACTGCTTTTTATCAAATCTTCCTTCAAACCCTAAAAGGAAAGACTAGCCGGGATTAATTACACACTACAAGTTCGCCAATCTTTCAGCCAGGCCAGTGTCGGTACTTTGAGGGAGGTCCCCTGTGCTTTCGCACGAACCTAATTAATGTAAACCTCGTTTTCCCAGAGGCGTAACCCCGTTGACACCTTTCTAGACACCTACTTGATCGGCTAATTGTAATGTATAAAACTCTCCCAGGAGTAACTCTTACTCGCAGCGGGTATCGGGATCCAACTATCTCATAGAAGGTATGCAATCTCATTGCAAATTTCAACACTTGAAATTCCCGATAATATTTTGCCCCATGCGATCTATGACCTTGACTGAGTCAACAAACCATAGACCGCAAGTAAAGTTCAACCCGTCATTTCTCGATTGAATTAAACCCACCCGCACGACCCTTGACTGAGTCAACAAGGCCGCACGACTACCCTAATCCAATCGCATCATTTGCTTTGCAGATAAGCAATAATCAGCTACCGCACACTACGCCTTGACTGAGTCAACAAACGCAGCACGAATACTAACTATTACTTATCTGAAATGACGGAGGGCTACGACAGGTTTTTCTGAAAACCTATTGCGTAATGAACTTTATATCGTTGTAGAATCAAATGAGTTTAAAATAGAGTGCATTTGAGGCTTTTCTAGTTTTGCTAAAGGAGTCACTCCCGGTGAAGGGATCGTCGGTCCTTTCCTCGTCGAATGAGGTGCGGGATATATCATATATATCGCTGTGCAAAGCAAAAACACTTAAAAGCAATCAAAAGACAAACCGAGTGTGTAGCATCTGCCAGTTATTGCTAAAGGAGTCACTCCCGGTGAAGGGATCTCGGTCCTTTCCTTATCGAATAAGGTGCAGGATATATCATATATACCTCTGTGCAAAGCAAAAACTGTAGCTACCTGTTATAATTTTGAAATTCGATTCTACAACATCTTAGGTTTCTTTTACTTTCATTAATCACATTGATGAAGTCCCATCATTTAAATACCTAAACATCACAGATAGATATGACGTACACTTATGCCATCCGCATTCGCCTCGATGTCCCCTCGTGCACCGTTAGGTTAGGTAACTAACGGCAGAGCGGGGCAGGGCTAGCGCGGGTGTAAAACATAAGTAACGTCTATATAATATATCATATATATTATATATTGTATCTATCACAGAACATCAGATGATCACATCACAGATATCGCAGTAGAAGAAACATATGAAATATTGGATATACTAGGACGTCCGTGTTTTCAATACGAGCCAGTATAAAACACGGATTCCACGGTCGTGATGAATAGCCAAACCCACACCTCTAGACCCCTACGAGAGCGGCAAGCAACCCTACCAATTCTAGAGTTAGGAGACCCGGACTCGACTCCTCGAGTTGGTCTCCCATTGGACTCCAGAACCCGGTTACTTGTGCCCTCCTCCTTGGGTCTATCCTAGGGCGGAAAAGTAAATAATATACAAACGGTGACAACTTCCGCAACCTGGAAGCGCCCCAATAAAAGAATATTACATACAAGTTTTTACATGAATGAAAATGAAAAACACTCATCTCACATAAAAAAACCCCGGCTATTCAAACACGACGATCCAATATAACATATCCAGTAACACATAACATCACATGTTATCAACGTAAGTAAATATGCGCATCCCAATTGTCGTTGACATATAGCAACGAAACCGGCGATATCACATATTACACTTACGGTCACAGAAAAGAAAGTGTAAAACTACAACAGTTGGAATCCGCAACCACCTCAGACATCGCATGCCTGACCAAATGAATTACTTAGATATCGCATGCCTAACAATTATAAACCCCGCATTTTAGTCTCATTATCAAAAACACTTTTCAATATCAAGTCGGGCAATTCAACAAGATTCCCGAAAAACTGATCGAATGCTCGTCGCAAACTTTAGTAGGCGGCCGCACCCATGATACCGTCGACGAAGTGCACCAAGGCGGAACACCGCTACCGCGAGCACCCGAACGGATGCCTTCGGCGACGGGGTTCTCCTACAGTCACTTGGTCGGGGCTATGGAGTGAGGCTGTCTATTAAGTTTACCCGGCGAGTATCCACGTACGCTACGTGATTGCGACGGACTTTTGATCACATCAAAATTCCGTGGCAACCGATCAAGTGAGACTAAACTGCTATGTTTATAACATTCATTCAGTTATCTCATAACTTCTTGTGAATTCCAATTATTGTATCACATTCCGGATAAATAGAAAATGTTAAACTTTCCGATCGAACAATCGAACACCCAAGTTTTCCGAAACAGGTCAACACATGAAATAAGTCTAACAACATTCAGTTCGTGCCTCAGTACCAACGGTCCAGCCGTAGAAGGGTCAAGCCAACGCCTCACATGTGGCACGCCGTACTGCCCCAAACCCGAAGGTTCAAAGGGCAGTTCAAGACGGTCACATAATCGAGTTAAGGTTTGTTGTCTTCTAGAGGGTCCATCGCGTTACTTGCACTACTTAGAACGTCGTCAAACTACGGAAAAATCCAACACTTGGAAATTTCCCGACAGGGGAAAAATTGGGTATTTATATCCGGTCGAACTTTTTAACATATTCTAAAATTTATCCGGAAAGCCACACAGACAAAATTTGATACTCCGATCAAAATACCGAATCCCCAAAACAACTCCAGAAAATTCAACTCTTGAATAAATATTAAAAATTCCCAGAAAAATCAGCATCTGAAAACATGAATTACTGTGCAGAAAGGGGAGGATGACGTCACCTTGTTGCCGCGGAACCGCCGCAGAAGCAAGGCTTCTGCCGCGGTTCCGCCGCCATAAGTACTGTTCATTGAAAAAAATTTGCATCGTAATTCTTATTTTTCCCTGCTGAATTTTTTAGTAATTTTTAATTTGGAAAAATCCACGTTTTTGAAAAAAGGACAGAGAGCATTTTCCGGGTTGGGTTTTCGGTTCGTTCGGACTTCAAATTCCGTCTAGACTTCGTCTAAGGCTCTAGCTAGGCTCTGATACCACTGTAGGGTTCCTAGGCACCCTAGTGAGGTCTCACAAGGCATCGAACATGCCAATATAAAATTTTACGGTGCCGAGAAACCCTAAACTACGGATCGTTGGCTAGATGTCTAGGCGAAACAATGAACTAGTTAACACTTAACTAAGAGATACGGAAATACAACCTTTGTAGATCCGGTTCTCCACCTCCATAGCTCCACAATGAAGTCTCCTCGCTGTCCATAACAAGTCCCGGGCTCTAGCGTCGGCTTCATCGGAGAATGGATGGGCTAGGTCATCGATGTCCATGCCGAAGATGATCTACGTCGAGGCATCGCTAAATCAAGCTCCGACTTCACCAAGTCAAGAAACTTGTCAAGAAAACACACTATACTACTTGGCAAGAGGTAGAGCATGAAGAAATAGGAAGTGGGTAGACTTTAGAATTGGATTTCTCACTCATTTCCATCAATCACCATTGATGGAGCTTGCTTTCTTCACTTGAAGAAGATGAAGAAGAAGAAGAAAGTGTTATGATAAGTTAATTAAAAATTGAAAAGAAAATCAATACTTATCATATAATGAACCATGGTCAAATGTAGAGAGTTAATCATGGTTAAATGGAATGGTTAGGGTTAAGCATGAGACAAAATGGTCACTTGGTCAAAGTCTTCAAGAAGCTTCAATATGAAACAAAACAAGCCACCATTTTCTTTTCATGCCCTTTTTATTTATTTCCAAAAAGAATAAATAGATAAATAAATGAATAAGGAAATAGTAAACCCTAACCATTTCATTAACCAAGGTTTAATTCTTTACACTTAACCAAAAGGCATGTATCATCAAACATGATACAAGCAAGTGCACAAAATCATATCGCATATGCAATGCGCACATCCAAGTGAGAAAATCCATTTAAAGTGAACCGATACTAGTTAATGCAAAGTAATATATCAAATATATAATTATACATTAAATCAGTAAATCAACACTTGATTTAACGATCCGGTCATATCGCATATAACCGACTAATATCCAATGTATCGATTTATCGAATCAATCCTTGATTCGATAACTAGGTTATATCGCATACAACCATTCGACACATTTTTCGCGAGAATGAAATACGGTATCACATACACGCATTATTCTCGGTCCTGTACATATCTCATATGCGCTCCTATTTCGTTTCGCTTGAGCCAGGAAACCTCTGTGTAGGACTCTAAAGACTCGTCAATACGCCGGCAGCAGATGATGATCATATCAAGCACCCACAAGCCGCAAGCGGTCTGCTAAACGTAACGGCCACCCGGGTATTGAGCGATCTGAAGATCGACGAGCAAGCCCGCTCACACTCCAGTGAATCCAACCAGTAACACTACCGTACAGTCCGGTCTGATCGCCTGATATGTCGCATATCTCGCCTAGGGGTGGTAAACGTCAGACCCCAATAGCTCGATAAGTCGTGTCGATATGAGGTCTATAACAATTCGAGAAACTACTGGTAACACTTACCAGTAAATCTCAGCAACCCTGGCCAGGGATTTCCTGTTATAGCCAATCGAACACAGCGCAACATCAACTCCCTATACCGGGAGAGACGAATCCCCTCCTATCGCTCATTGCCTCCATGTGACTCGGGACTGTACCCAAAAACCACCGTTTTGCACGCCCTCTTGGACGTGGTAAGATGGAAATCAAAGCACAGTAGGAACCACACAAGACTCTATGACGATCTCGGGTCAACAGACTACTCTGTACCAGTGTCACCAGAGAACTGCCATCTGACGTGAGGTATAATACCATCTGGGAGTTCTCGGCGAGTCCGTCCAGTGTACCCAGTCTCTACTGAGCACCCGTATATCATCTCTGATGTCAAACACCAATGGATATGGGATCATCCATCGCCCATCTGTATGGGTCGAGAAGGTACACGCTAGTCTACTCTGATATATCGATGCCCCGTCTCGATACACCCACGACTAGGGACTTTGAAGGATGTACTTATGGACTACCATGTCCCCACTAGTATGATCCGCATCATAGTCCAGGTAGTCAAGCACACATCCTAAGGGCTTTACCAACATGTAACAGAGAGACTATCAGTGTACACGTTAAGGTAAAGATCAACCAGATAGCATACTATCATGTCGAGCAAGAAAGTCCTCCCTATATATGTCCCAGCATCCACTACAATATACATCCTATGTATAGTAATGGCCTCTAGGGCATACATATAACTAACAATCTCTAAACTCAGTTCCCCCTCTAAGTTTTGGATCTGCATGGCAGGATCTCAACCCGATGAGAATTAAATTCTCATCCTATGCGGAGATGTGCTCTGTGTAGATCTTCAATCAGAAGAAGAACTAAGTTCTTTTGTGCAGAAGAATTAAACTCTTAGATTTGAGAATTAAATTCTCTGTTTGAAGTTTTGATTCCCCTTTCTTTTCTCACCTAGGGTTTTCCTACGAACTTTTAGCATCTTAAGCAAGATCCATTGTTTTCATGCAGTTTACTTCCCTCAAATATTGCAATGTTTTACTTGCGCATCAACTAGTCTCAAAGTCTACGGCTGAACTTCGAACCGTATAAGTTACTTAACGATATCTTGCCTATTTATTAACTAGTTTAAAATTCTACAACTGAAAAATATAGCTATAATTGTTTGAAAATATAACTAAGTTATTCTATCTGATGTAACACCTCAAATAAAATTCTACAACTGAAAATATAACTTATAAGCAAGATCCATTATTTTCAGCTCTAACCCTAACCCCAGCCCCAGACCCAGACCCAGACCCAGACCCAGCCCCAGCCGAACCCCAACCGTAACCCTAACCCCAACCCCAACCCCAACCGCAACCACAGCACCAGCCCCAGCCCCAACCCTAACCCTAACCCCAACCCCAACCCCAACCCCAACCGCAACCCTAGCCGAACCCCAACCGCAACCCCAACCCCTAAAATAATCAAAAATTTCTTTAATTGAAGATTTAATTACCTGTGCAGTGGAGGAGACGATCGATCGGTGGTGTAACATTTCAAAAAGATAAAATATTAATTTTGGGAATTTTTATAATTTAATATTATTTTATTGAATATTTTAATATTTTGGTATTATTAAATACAGAAAAATTTGGGAAAATTATGGAAAATTCAAAAATAGGTTATTTTATAGAATTATACCATTTCTAAGTTTAATTGATTAGTTATATGCTAATTTAGTGCTAATCGCGATTAAAAATCGCTAATCGGTTTTTAGCATTTTTGTGCAAAACATGCACATATCACTTTTTCACACTTGTGTTACATTTTATTGCCATGGTTGTTTTGGGGTTACTATTTGAGTGAGAAGGGTTTTAAGGAAAAAGAAAAGAAAAGAGAAAAGAATAAAGAAATTGGTAGTTGGTGAGAGAGAGAAGTATGGGCTCCTTTTGACCCTAGACTTAGCCATTCTTCTCCATTTTCAACACTCATTTCTCTCTCCCCCTTCCTTGCTTGCTCCTCCTCCTTCATCTCCCTCCCCTCTTCAACCCCTCACAACGCCTCTAAAACAACCCCAAAACCCAATCTCCATTTCATTAAAAGTGTGCACAAGCTCTTGATCTACACTTTGGACTAAAGAAGCAAGGATTTTGGCCACTAGGGGCAACTCAAGAAAATTCTTGAGTTGCCAAATGAGGTATTTACTGAACCCTTAGCTTAGTTTTAGCATTTCCTTTACCCCCATGTTATGATTGAATCGATATTGTGTGATGTTGTGGACTTGAGGATAACCAAATTAGGGTTTGAGGGAATTTTGTGTTGTATTGTCAAATTGAGCTCAGTAGAGGTTTTATAAACACCCTAGTGTATGAATTGAGACCCAAAACTGAAGCTTAAACCCAGAATACGGATTTTAGAAACCGATATCGGAGAAATTGTGGAATCTGTGATGGTTTTATTGAATCTGCTTTCACCCGAGACACCTGAAAATAAAATTGATTGGACAGTGGTATGTGCAGGCACCCAGGAAGCTACCACCAAGACCCTAGCCCCTAACTCCCTGACCCGGCCGCCAATTAATTCCCTCTGGCCGCAAATTGCGGCCAGACCTGCACCAAATTGGGTCGTTTTGGTTCTGGTGCTTCTACATCTGTAGTTTAGGCCCTTGGTATGTATAGATTTGTTTAATTGGACCTAGGGTGAAATCTGGAACATATTTCCTAAGTTGCTGTTTTGGATTCGTGTTTCCGTATTCCGTATTTTTGATTCTAAAATTGTGTATTGTGTTTCACCTCGACTAATTGGCGTTTATACGACGATATAGAGGAATTGTTAATGGTTTTGAAGGCGTGCCATAGGTTCTAACCTATAGGCCTCTGATCGTATCGTTTTGGCTTTCGTGTGCCGTTTTAGCTTTGATTTGGTTTTAATGCGCATATACGACACTTTGATGTGTAGGTACCCCATGAAGACTTTGGGACGACAAGAAAATGCGTGGTGACGTCGACAATGATGACGCAAGGTGAGTAGATTATATCTACTGGGGGAAGTCGGGTGGATGGCGTATAGCACCCCCGCAGTCCGTAGTTAGTATACTATATATTATGCTTGATAGTTATAGTGTGTCGTGGATATGATAGTTAGGCATACTATGGATAGTGTAGGGTTAGAAGTAACTAGCGTAGTTCATAGTCGCGAACCCTAGAATAGATTTACACCTACACGCACACCCTTGCATATTCATTATACTTGTACTGTGTTGATGATATTGGATGACTTTAGAGATGAGTCGAGGATGTTGGGCCTTGTGCCGCAAGATCGGTGATTTGAGGTGATTCGTATTTGGGATACGATACGTGATCTCTAGCGGGCCTTGGGACGTGTGCTTGCACACGCAGTGTATCGATGGTATCAGTTGTACTAGACTTAGATCAGTACCCCAGATTATGTGATATGATGATAGTGATACCTGAGATGTGATGAGCTAGTGTGATATTGACCCGTACCCAGCTATTGGGATGCCGTACGACGATTTACCGTACGAGCTTTACATTGATGATAGATCCGCACTCATGACTTGAGGATGTCATATGATATACTGTATCGTACGCGATACTATTGAGGCGGGATCACCGACTATTATATCTATATATATCGATTCAGATTCAGGTGGTTTCCATACCCCTCTTGATGGTCATGGCTTAGTAGATGTTAGACTAGACCGGGTCATACCTATTTCAAAACTACGAATCAGGAATATCTTAAAAGACAAGTAAAGAGATTCTACGGGTATTTTTCAAAGGACGTGTCTTTCTTAAAATATACTGTAACCTTTATTTTACTAAAAATCCTGATTCGTCTTATTTCAAACGACATAACTGCATGATATATACTTGTTGATGTAGATTCTTCACTGTGGTGTTGATTATTTGATTTCCACATATTCATGCTATTCACATTGCTTACATATGTTTATTGCTATATTATTATCATGCTGTTAGGACACCAGCACCATTATCGATGATGCGTATGTTCCACGTACACTATTTGCCGGCTCACACACTTCATCATCGATAATTGCCATGCCACTACACTGTAGTACTGTTGCATTCATGATATGATTTTTGCATGGCATATTGTACACTTATACCTGTACGTAAACATAGATGATTCTGACTTGATTGGAGATTTGGGAACCGCACGATGTTCTTCAAAACTGATTTGTTTTAAAAGAGCGGTTTCCCTCGACATGTGCACATTACTATTCCATGTTGCATGATTTATGATATGCTTACCTTTCTTACATGTCGCATACATCATGTTTTGATTATACGCATTGAGATATGTTGTTTCCATGATATTTCTGGATTTGGGAACCGTGGGTATTTCAAAAGAGAATATATAATTGTGTTAAAAACCCGGTTACCCTTGATATGATATTTCAGTGCGTCCACCATGTGTTTTCTCGGTGCTGAGAGCGACATGTGAAACCCGATTCGAGGAGGCGGATGAGGCCGATTGCGGGTACATGGTGGACCCGGTATGGTACCCCGGGGCGAGAACGGTTTCGCTGTGTAGTAGACGGTGAGCCTGGCAGAGGGACTACTACCTACCGGTGATTGTATTTGAGCTCGGCGGATATCTGGAGGATACCGACCGGAGTTGAGAGATGGACATGGGATGACCCGTACTGCCGGGGCCGAGGGCCGATACCGCAGACGGAGCCCCATATGGACGAGGATTTACGTGTCGATGCTAGGCACGGGTTTCATGATGTTTTTCCATGATTTTGTTTATATCCTCATATTTGCATACATGATGCTTGTTATCATTGGGTGACGGGTGGACGGGTTCCACGTTTATACAGACTTGATCACATACAGACTGGATTTACTTTGATCATACTTCATTTGTATATATAACAGGGTATGAGGGCGCTGTTATATATACCCTTACACCAATATTAGTGGTATGGGACGCTAATATATGTGTATTGATATTCATATTTACTTCATGCTGACATACCTTATACTGATGACATGTCATTACCTGAGTACTTGGCACTACATACATGTTTAGATGTTACATTGCCACCTTATCATGCTTCAGACGTACTCTTGTGGTTTATATTATACTGATCGTATTGACTTAGGATCATGTCTTGCATTCGGTTTCTGCTTGTAGATATTCTCTATTCACGAGTTGGCAACTCACCCCGTTGTGCCACAGTTCTTGCAGGTTTTGCCGTACAGGTTTCTTTGCGGCATTTCTGGCACACTGCTTTCTTGCGGGTGAATTGCATTTGGTAGGTGGATTCTTTTGCATCAAGAACCACCATTGTACTTGTATTATTCATTGTATCTAGAATTTCCATCAACCAAAAACTTGTATATTGTTTCAGACTTAGACATTAGTGTTGTATTATTCGACCTTAGAGTCGCGCTTAGTAGTATTGCGGTTTTCATGCTTATTGAGTTTCTTTTGGATTTGACCCTCGCCATTCGGCGTTGTATATTATATTGCTTGCGTGGTTGTGACCGTCGATTGACGAAGAGATAGCTCCCGCTTGGGGATGCCTTTTATTCATTGTATATATATATATTGTTCTTGTTGTACCCCGTTCGGGGCCAGTATTTACAAAAGAAACTCTGCCGAAATTTTTAGAAAAGACTTTACATTTTAAAAATGCACATTCGGCTTAGTTATTTAAAAACCTTGACTTCAAACATGTTTTCCTTCACTTCTTTAAAACCAGTTTTCTTTATTTACTCTTAAAATGGTTTTAAATTTCTGGGCTTTTGGCTTACTTGGATCAGATGGAGTCCTATAGACTTCATATGGTTCAAGGGCCAGTCACGTGCTCTTTCGGGTCGTGACAAAGTTAGTATCAGAGCGCTAGGTTGACCTTGGTTTGAGTCTAAGTTTGACTATGTGGAGCCTAGGGCGTCTATATATATACGGAACTTAGGCTTGACCTTACGGAACTTAGACTTAGTCGAGGGGGTATTAGACCCGAACTTTCGTCGCGTAGGATAACCCTTGGTTGATGGAATAGGTGACTAAAGTAGAGTGACGTACCGTGGGTATGTTCCGCGGCATACTTACGACACGCCACTCCGCTTAAGGAACCTTAGGATGTACATATTTTCGAGATCAGTGATTCTCTTCATATCCATGATTATACATCCACTTGAGATCCTCGATACTATTAGTTTCATGATCATACCTTCATTGATGCTGTTCCTTCTTATGATCATGTATCCACTTTGGATCTGTTGTTCTCTTTCTTGCCATTGATCTGCTCTCTTCGATACTCGATTGAGGTTCATGTCGCCGTGTTTGAGCGCAGTTTGGGCTGCTGCTAGGGTTACGGGCGGTGCGAGCTCGTCTGGTACGAGGGCCGACCATTGTGCTTTCTGGTGACATGGGAACGTCTCGAGTTAGTATTGGTGACTGTGACCTCTAGTGGAGGCGAGTGCTTGATTTTGCACCGGATGATCGGGCCATTGTTAGAGCTGCCAATTGAGAGAGGACTGTTGATGTACAGCATACCTCAGAGATTATGATGTCGCCTACCGTGCAGACAGATGGACCAGCTGTTGCTGAGATTGACAGGATGTTGCTTTCGGAGCTTACGAGCTGAGATTGCCGGAGCTTTCAGGCAGATATGAGACAGATGATAGCTAGTCTACCCGATTTGAGAGACGAAGGTGATTCGTCCGATTTATGCGCCGGAGCGGGCCCAGTTGAGTTGAAGATTTCCAGTGTGGAGAGTCTTACTCAGATCTAGAGCAGACCGATTCAGAGATGACCGCCAATGTATCGCCTTTCCTGGAGGATTGAGGCGCTGTTCAGCATACAGACGAATGAGCCAGTTGTTGCTGCAAATGACGAGATATCGCCCAGATGATTGGAGCTACTGCAGCATGAGTATATGCTTAGAGATATGATGGAAGTCGCTAGTCACCGAGGGTGAATGACTAGGATACGTGGTTCGTTCGCTTACCCCGATGCGAGGTCATCAGATAGATTGTTTCCAGCTAGAGACGACTTCACGCGGAGACGTTGAGAGTCGATAGAGACGATCGAATGTCAGAAACCATTTTCCAAGTTTAAAGTATACGGAAAGACAAGCAGGTGATTCCATGGACCCTCTAGAAGAATGAAACCCTAACTCGACTTAATGACCGTGTGCAAGCCTTTGAACCTTAGGGTTTGCGGCAGTTCCGCGGCGCCATTAGTGAGGCTTGGGTTTGCCCTTCTACGGCTGGACCACCGACGCTGTGGCATGTACTCGATACTATTAAACTGTACTCAAGATGTTGATCCCTTGGGGGATTATAAGGTTCTGACGAGTCGATCGAATGTTTCGACATCATTCGGATATCATGTGATGGGATGCTTTGCTTGGAAGACTCCAGATACGAGTATAGCCGTTGGAGCACAGTCCATGCAGCCACGATAAGACGAGTCCAAATCAGTCGACATTGAAGCAGAGTGAATAAAAGAGTTCGCAAGAGATTTCGACGAGATGACGT
Source organism: Agapanthus africanus (assembly GCA_030015575.1). NCBI lineage: Eukaryota > Viridiplantae > Streptophyta > Magnoliopsida > Asparagales > Amaryllidaceae > Agapanthus > Agapanthus africanus. Next base: position 78,520,583 of record CM057347.1, on the reverse strand, counting down.
CCCACTCCGCTGACATCAGAGATGTGATACGCACCCAGAGGCGTTGTATATGGATATATCTTCCAGAAAGAAGCGCGATAAGTATGCAGCCGTTCCAGAATAAGAATTAGCTTCAGCAATGGATGATGACTTCCCGGCAATCCGGCAGGAATGAGATTTGAGAGAGAAACCTCGATAGGACCTTTCTGGAAAACGATACGAGAAGACCTAGACCCAGGAGTGGTCATATTGCGCACACCCAGCAGGCCAGAGTTCGGCATCGTCGACGAGGTAGTTGACCAGGTTCGGATAAAGGAACTTACCCAGATGCGTTGCGAATTGATCAAGGACGGACGAGTATTGAATATTCCTCCGATGGTTGGGACGCGTTCCCGAGGAACTGTTCGGCCAGACATCTTATATAGAATGGTGAAGCTACAGAGTACGCGATTTCGAGTCCGTGCGAGAGACTTCGGATTGACTGTGGCCGAGAACAGTGCAGTGCGTAGATAGCATGCCGTGACGTCGAAGTGGACGGAAATACATACAAACGGACAAGAGGTTCGTGCGAGACACTGACGAGCTGTCATTACTTCCCGTCGAGACCAGAGGTCAGATATGCTTACAGAGGTGTTGGGATGCAACAAGATTTCGAGAAATGTTGTGCTGAGGACACAGATGTCTATTGAACAAAAAGAGATTATGCAAGAGAGCCAGCCTTCGTACAGTTCGGCTTAGGCAAGATCGGAAGAGACCTTGAGCAGGATTCCTTCCAGGACATTGCTGCAATGATGTTTGCACCCAGGATCAGATGTGGGATGTGCATTCAGAGAGCCAGAGGCCGACGCCAGTGACATGCTGCCTTACGAGTGGTCGTGAGGATTGACCGAGAGATGACCAGAGAAGTGCCAGAACGGAATCGTCCCCGTTAGCACACCTGACAGGGCCGATGAGCCGATTGACTGCGAGATAGGTAATCCGCAGAGAAGATAATGACCCGGAGTCAGAGGACGCCAGACTGTGAGCAAGAGGCAAGTAGATATCTTGCGCTGCTAGCATTGGATGTACCGACTCCTTCTCGACCTTGAAGGAGGAACTACCGACGACGGTATTTATGATTTATGATTTTGTGATTCGATTATCACGTATCCGTCATCTTAGATTTTGGTGTTTTGGGCGTTCTATTGCCTGATTTAGTTTTGATGACTGAGTTTCATGATATTGTTTCATGCACCCACTGGATATTTATGTCTTGCTCATAAGTTATTACATTCGAGGTATTGATTGTGATTTCACGCCTATCTTATACAGTGATTTGATTTACACTTCCAGCATAGTTTTCATGCACCTTTAGTGCTTTGATATACGATATTGGTGCACGCCAGATGCACTAAATCGGGATTCTTCGTGCATGTCACATGCACCTGATTTTTATTGTCAGGCACACACGTTGCCTACGACAGATGTTTCGTGCACACCAGTTGCACCTAGATGTTGTTTTGTACACCTGTTTGACACATATATGGATTTTGATTCCTTGCGCACCAGGCGCACAGGATATTCTTATATATGCATTTTGGGGATTGATTTCTAGTAGAGCAGTACATTTTTATGATATTCGCTATGTATTGATGTTTTCGGAGCCCGGACAAATAGGATTTTTACTGAAATGTTTTAGTATTGGGGGGTTTAAATTTAAATTCGGGGACCGAATTTCTTTAAGGGGGGTAGATTGTAACATTTCAAAACGATAAAATATTAATTTTGGGAATTTTTATAATTTAATATTATTTTATTGAATATTTTAATATTTTGGTATTATTAAATACAGAAAAATTTGGGAAAATTATGGAAAATTCAAAAATAGGTTATTTTATAGAATTATGTCATTTCTAAGTTTAATTGATTGGTTATATGCTAATTTAGTGCTAATCGCGATTAAAAATCGCTAATCGGTTTTTAGCATTTTTGTGCAAAACATGCACACATCACTTTTTCACACTTGTGTTACATTTTATTGCCATGGTTGTTTTGGGGTTACTATTTGAGTGAGAAGGGTTTTAAGGAAAAAGAAAAGAAAAGAGAAAAGAATAAAAAAATTGGTAGTTGGTGAGAGAGAGAAGTATGGGCTCCTTTTGACCCTAGACTTAGCCATTCTCCTCCATTTTCAACACTCATTTCTCTCTCCCCCTTCCTTGCTTGCTGCTGCTCCTCCTCCTTCATCTCCCTCCCCTCTTCAACCCCTCAAAACGCCTCTAAAACAACCCCAAAACCCAATCTCCATTTCATTAAAAGTGTGCACAAGCTCTTGATCTACACTTTGGACTAAAGAAGCAAGGATTTTGGCCACTAGGGGCAACTCAAGAAAATTCTTGAGTTGCCAAATGAGGTATTTACTGAACCCTTAGCTTAGTTTTAGCATTTCCTTTACCCCCATGTTATGATTGAATCGATATTGTGTGATGTTGTGGACTTGAGGATAACCAAGTTAGGGTTTGAGGGAATTTTGTGTTGTATTGTCAAATTGAGCTCGGTAGAGGTTTTATAAACACCCTAGTGTATGAATTGAGACCCAAAACTGAAGCTTAAACCCAGAATACGGATTTTAGAAACCGATATCGGAGAAATTGTGGAATTTGTGAGGGTTTTATTAAATCTGCTTTCACCCGAGACACCTGAAAATAAAATTGATTGGACAGTGGTATGTGCAGGCACCCAGGAAGCTACCACCAAGACCCTAGCCCCTAACTCCCTGACCCGGCCGCCAATTAATTCCCTCTGGCCGCAAATTGCGGCCAGACCTGCACCAAATTGGGTCGTTTTGGTTCTGGTGCTTCTACATCTGTAGTTTAGGCCCTTGGTATGTATAGATTTGTTTAATTAGACCTAGGGTGAAATCTGGAACATATTTCCTAAGTTGCTGTTTTGGATTCGTGTTTCCGTATTCCGTATTTTTGATTCTAAAATTGTGTATTGTGTTTCACCTCGACTAATTGGCGTTTATACGACGATATAAAGGAATTGTTAATGGTTTTGAAGGCGTGCCATAGGTTCTAACCTATAGGCCTCTGATCGTATCGTTTTGGGTTTCGTGTGCCGTTTTAGCTTTGATTTGGTTTTAATGCGCATATACGACACTTTGATGTGTAGGTACCCCATGAAGACTTTGGGACGACAAGAAAATGCGTGGTGACGTCGACAATGATGACGCAAGGTGAGTAGATTATATCTACTGGGGGAAGTAGGGTGGATGGCGTATAACACCCTCGCAGTCCGTAGTTAGTATACTATATATTATGCTTGATAGTTATAGTGTGTCGTGGATATGATAGTTAGGCGTACTATGGATAGTGTAGGGTTAGAAGTAACTAGCGTAGTTCATAGTCGCGAACCCTAGAATAGATTTACACCTACACGCACACCCTTGCATATTCATTATACTTGCACTGTGTTGATGATATTGGATGACTTTGGAGATGAGTCGAGGATGTTAGGCCTTGTGCCGCAAGATCGGTGATTTGAGGTGATTCGTATTTGGGATACGATACGTGATCTCTAGCGGGCCTTGGGACGTGTGCTTGCACACGCAGTGTATCGATGGTATCAGTTGTACTAGACTTAGATCAGTACCCCAGATTATGTGATATGATGATAGTGATACCTGAGATGTGATGAGCTAGTGTGATATTGACCCGTACCCAGCTATTGGGATGCCGTACGACGATTTACCGTACGAGCTTTACATTGATGATAGATCCGCACTCATGACTTGAGGATGTCATATGATATACTGTATCGTACGCGATACTATTGAGGCGGGATCACCGACTATTATATCTATATATATCGATTCAGATTCAGGTGGTTTCCATACCCCTCTTGATGGTCATGGCTTAGTAGATGTTAGACTAGACCGGGTCATACCTATTTCAAAACTACGAATCAGGAATATCTTAAAAGACAAGTAAAGAGATTCTACGGGTATTTTTCAAAGGACGTGTCTTTCTTAAAATATACTGTAACCTTTATTTTACTAAAAATCCTGATTCGTCTTATTTCAAACGACATAACTGCATGATATATACTTGTTGATATAGATTCTTCACTGTGGTGTTGATTATTTGATTTCCACATATTCATGCTATTCACATTGCTTACATATGTTTATTGCTATATTATTATCATACTGTTAGGACACCAGCACCATTATCGATGATGCGTATGTTCCACGTACACTATTTGCCGGCTCACACACTTCATCATCGATAATTGCCATGCCACTACACTGTAGTACTGTTGCATTCATGATATGATTTTTGCATGGCATATTGTACACTTATACCTGTACGTAAACATAGATGATTCTGACTTGATTGGAGATTTGGGAACCGCACGATGTTCTTCAAAACTGATTTGTTTTAAAAGAGCGGTTTCCCTCGACATGTGCACATTACTATTCCATGTTGCATGATTTATGATATGCTTACCTTTCTTACATGTCGCATACATCATGTTTTGATTATACGCATTGAGATATGTTGTTTCCATGATATTTCTGGATTTGGGAACCGTGGGTATTTCAAAAGAGAATATATAATTGTGTTAAAAACCCGGTTACCCTTGATATGATATTTCAGTGCGTCCACCATGTGTTTTCTCGGTGCTGAGAGCGACATGTGAAACCCGATTCGAGGAGGCGGATGAGGCCGATTGCGGGTACATGGTGGACCCGGTATGGTACCCCGGGGCGAGAACGGTTTCGCTGTGTAGTAGACGGTGAGCCTGGCAGAGGGACTACTACCTACCGGTGATTGTATTTGAGCTCGGCGGATATCTGGAGGATACCGACCGGAGTTGAGAGATGGACATGGGATGACCCGTACTGCCGGGGCCGAGGGCCGATACCGCAGACGGAGCCCTATATGGACGAGGATTTACGTGTCGATGCTAGGCACGGGTTTCATGATGTTTTTCCATGATTTTGTTTATATCCTCATATTTGCATACATGATGCTTGTTATCATTGGGTGACGGGTGGACGGGTTCCACGTTTATACAGACTTGATCACATACAGACTGGATTTACTTTGATCATACTTCATTTGTATATATAACAGGGTATGAGGGCGCTGTTATATATACCCTTACACCAATATTAGTGGTATGGGACGCTAATATATGTGTATTGATATTCATATTTACTTCATGCTGACATACCTTATACTGATGACATGTCATTACCTGAGTACTTGGCACTACATACATGTTTAGATGTTACATTGCCACCTTATCATGCTTCAGACGTACTCTTGTGGTTTATATTATACTGATCGTATTGACTTAGGATCATGTCTTGCATTCGGTTTCTGCTTGTAGATATTCTCTATTCACGAGTTGGAAACTCACCCCCGTTGTGCCACAGTTCTTGCAGGTTTTGCCGTACAGGTTTCTTTGCGGCATTTCTGGCACACTGCTTTCTTGCGGGTGAATTGCATTTGGTAGGTGGATTCTTTTGCATCAAGAACCACCATTGTACTTGTATTATTCATTGTATCTAGAATTTCCATCAACCAAAAACTTGTATATTGTTTCAGACTTAGACATTAGTGTTGTATTATTCGACCTTAGAGTCGCGCTTAGTAGTATTGCGGTTTTCATGCTTATTGAGTTTCTTTTGGATTTGACCCTCGCCATTCGGCGTTGTATATTATATTGCTTGCGTGGTTGTGACCGTCGATTAACGAAGAGATAGCTCCCGCTTGGGGATGCCTTTTATTCATTGTATATATATATATTGTTCTTGTTGTACCCCGTTCGGGGCCAGTATTTATAAAAGAAACTCTGCCGAAATTTTTAGAAAAGACTTTACATTTTAAAAATGCACATTCGGCTTAGTTATTTAAAAACCTTGACTTCAAACATGTTTTCCTTCACTTCTTTAAAACCAGTTTTCTTTATTTACTTTTAAAATGGTTTTAGATTTCTGGGCTTTTGGCTTACTTGGATCAGATGGAGTCCTATAGACTTCATATGGTTCAAGGGCCAGTCACGTGCTCTTTCGGGTCGTGACAGGTGGCGACGACGAAACGGAGGCGACGACGAAAATGGCGACGAGGAAGAACCAGGCGGTGGCGACGACGAAACGGCCTGCGCTGGCAACGACGAGAACGGTTTGGCGATCGGCGGGAACGAGAATTTGGGGATTTTGGGTTCACGCGCGACTTCGAGAATAATTAAGATAACGAGCATAGGGATCGATCTATGCCTTTTTAATTAAATCCCTATTTACATGCCCCTACGGATAAGTCCGTAGATTCTTGGTTTGCGGCTCCGTAGGGTAAAACAACAATTTATGATTTAATATTCTTAAATTAATATGTAAGAACCGTATGGGCAACCTTAAGGCCCTTCGGATTAGTCCGTAGGGCCAAACGAAATCTGCCCCTACGGATTTCGTAATCCGTAGGGGCAACCCCCTATTTTAGTAGTGTCAAAGCACAGTGGGAACCACACAAGACCTTATGACGATCTCGGGTCTACAGACTAACATGTACCAGTGCCACCAGAGAACTGATGTCTGACGATAGGTATGGTACCATCTAGGAGTTCTCGGCGACTCCTGTTCAGTATACCCATTCTCTAATGAGCACCTGTGTACAATCTTTGGTGTCAAACACTAATGGTTATGGAATCAACCATCGCCTCCTACAGGGTCAAGAAACGTACACACTAGTCTACTCTGGAATATTGATGCCCTGTCTCGATATCCCCTCGACTAGGAACAATTAAAAGATGTGCTTATGGACTACACAAGTCCCAGTAATATGATCCGCATCATAGTCCTGATAGTCAAGCAAACATCCTAAGGGCTTTATCAACATGTATCAGAGAGACGGTATAATAATACAAGTGTACATATTAAGATAAAGAGCAACCAGATAGCATACTATCATGTCGAGTAAGAAAGTTCTCTATATATATGTCCAAGCACCCACTATATCATACAATAATGGCCTCTAGGGTATAAACATTCCTAACAATTATCGCTTGGCGATAACGTAATTAACTGCAGGGACTTGCACCTGCAGGAAAAAAGCGTCCCCGCAATAAAAAAAACCTCATCATTGAGGGAGAATCTGAAAAGTTCAGTTATAACGATCGCATCCATCCAAACCTCCGATATACGGTGCCATAAATCAACTTGGTATTTTCAGAGAGGTGGATAGATATATTCCAAATAGCATTTGCTCCCGCATTCAGGCTAGATGTGGTCCCCACACCTCAGTCCGGTTTCTGGCGGTAAGCAACTTCTACTAGAATCCTTGAATCAATTACATGGAATAACTCTAGGAGTTCTCTCTCAAAACTCTCTAGATCTAAACCGTTACCTTCTCATATAATGATCTCTTTTCTATTTGGTTGTACATAAAATATATAAGAGGTCTCTATTTATACGCAAACTAATTCATTAATTAAGAAACTATCATAATTAAAAAAACTGTTACAAGACGCTTCTTAATTAAAAAACTGTCATAATTATGAAACTGTCATAAAATACTCCTTAATTATGAAACTGTGGTTTTGGTAAAATATGATATGATTTGTGTGTACGTCCTGACATCTGACTGAATTTTCTCCATAATTTCAACAGATAGCATCATTGAAAAATCAAAAATTCAATTTATTTCCCTCGATAGATATTTTCCTTTGGGTATTTTCGTCAAAGAATATTATATTCAGTTCATTTTGAGGCTATTCATTAATCCATGTATAAGGTCATTTTGGGTAATCAAGTCCACACATGTCTCAAACGAGGTAATGAAACCGACATTTTTAGGCAATAATATCTGTTCATGAGGGCTTGATAATATTTTTAAAGTTCATTGTTGTTATCTCAAAACTCTGAAAAATCTACGACGCTTTGTAAAATTTACCTCCTAATACGAAAAGTTGAAAACAAACAATCAAAAGCGGAGAAATTATTCAGTGTGTAAGGTATAATACATCCGGTTAAGAAAAAGAAATAGACCTACCGGTGTGTTTTCTTATTTCTTTCTCACGCAGTAGAATTTTCTCTAGAAATGGGCTTCATCTATAAATATAAACATGTCAAACGTGTTAGTTTAAACCTTAAAGCACAACCCTCTCTCTCTCTCTCTCTCTCTCCAACTTCTCATCATTCAACTCAATCACCAACCCTCTCCTTCAAAGCAAAGCAAACAAAACAAAAAAGCAAAAACTACCCTCAGACCCCCACTTCCAACAACAACAACCACCTTCTCTTCAAAAACCCATCTCCAAACTTCAACCTACAAACAAGGAAATCAATGGCCAACTCAGATGCAGAGAGAGGCAAAGCCAGAGCCCAGAGCTTCTATCATGAAGAGGGGGAGGAGGAGGAGAGAGAGTGGAAGCCATGGCTTGTGCCTGTGTTTGTTGTGACCAATGTTGCTGTCTTTGTTGCTGCCATGTATGTCAACAACTGTCCTGACCATCAAAATCCTTATGGCTCTTGTGTTGGTGGTAGATTCTTGCATAGGTTCTCATTTCAGCCTCTTAGGCAAAATCCCCTCTTTGGGCCCTCTTCTTCTACGTAAGTGAAAATTTTCTTCTTTTTTGATTTGATTTGTGAGTACCCATTTTGTTGAAATTGGTGGAATTGGATGGTTTTAAGCCACTTTTTTATGATGATGGGTCTTCTTTTCTCTAATGGGTATCTATCAAAATAGGTTGTTTTTCTTTTATTCAAATGAAATTTGGTTTTTTTTTATGGTAGCTTTTCTAGAGTTTAATCATTGTTTAGTAGTTATATTTTGGCGATCAACTTTAACTACGAGCTTTCGTCCCCTGACAGCATCCTACCAGGTGTCTAACATGAGGATTCTCTGATTGGTGGGGCCAATCATCTTGGTACCAAGATGATGGTGTGAAAAACTATTCCATCTACCTGCTGTATAAACCCAGGCAATAGAGAGAAGTAATAAAAGTGTGGGCTCCACACGCTGCCAAAAACTCTCCCTCTCTAGCCTCCTACCTTTCTGTCCGGATGAATTACATCTGGCACACCGAATAATTCCGCGCTTAGAAAAAGATTTTTTTTTCCAGGGTTTCAATAAAAATTTTTGTGTTTTTTCTCTTAAAAAAATAAAATAAAATAAAATGCCAGGGTACATATTGCATTGGCCTTGATATGTTGTCTTCTAGTAATGGAGTTTGATTCTTTCTTGTTTGCTTGATGCCCTTTGAATAGAAACTAATTGCAGAACTTAATGGTTGATTGTGTTATAGATTGATTGCTTAGTTAAGTGAAGGTTTTTATTGGGAGAATTTTTTCACCCCTTCATTGATTAAACTCTTTGATACCTGACCATTAGGGCAATGCCCCCATATATTATGTAAATAGGTACAAGAATGTACTTAACAATTTGGGTAGTCTTAATGATTTGAATGTCATGTTTGTCTTTCCATTTGTCTCAATATGCGGAGATTAACGATGCCAATGGTATTTGTTCTTTGCTTTTAGCTGGGAGCGAAGGTCACAATTTCGCAATATTTCTCTAAATGTTTTAAAAATCTAGTTTGATCGACCCCATTTGAGAGAAGCCCAGTTGAAGCCGTCAACTATTTGTTCTTATAAAAGTTGTATGAAACTTCCGAATCCTTTCTCTTGTAATTAACCAACTTTGATGTTGATTAAGTACGGGAAAATGGCAAGTGGATGGACTTTTTAAAAAAATAAACATCACCTGTTCAAGTGTCACACAGCCATCACAATGGCCGAATAATTGAAATTGACTTAGTTGATATCTTTATCGCTCAACTAACTTAGACTAGATCAATCTATGTTGTTTATTGTTTAGTGATAGACAATTGTAGAACATTCGGAGAAATAAACACATTTAGCCAATATGAGATTGTTTATCAGTCCTCGTATATGTTATCTTAAATCTAGTTTATATTATTTTTATGATCAATGGTATCAAGAAAATTCATTTCCTATGTAGATTTAGAATTGTGAAGATGGCTCACTAAATTATTCCCCCCGCCCCCCCCCCCCCCCCCCTCTTGCTTCTTTTTTGCAGATTAGAGAAATTGGGAGCTCTTGAATGGAACAAAATTGTCCAACACCAAGGATGGAGACTTGTTACTTGTATATGGTTGCATGCAGGTGTCGTTCACATTCTAGCAAATATGTTAAGCTTGGTGTTCATTGGAATTCGCCTCGAGCAACAATTTGGGTTTGGTAAGATATATTAAAACGGATTATATTTGCATACTCTAAATGAATGTGACTTTGTGAAGATAAGTAGTTAGTTCTTATATCAACTTGCCAACTTTCTTTATACATTCCAGAGCATCTTGACTTTATAGTTCACCTGCATCCACCATGATTGAAGATGCCCCAATTTGCACTTTCTAAATTCATCAGAACCTCAGCAAATTATCTTGATGAAGCTGGGATTTTGCTCGGTAACATGTTGAAAATTATTCCTTTTGCGTATTCATCACAGAAAAAAAATCTAAAAATTTATGTTAATATAGCTGTTGCCCTAAAGGAGAGATTTAAAATATAGGCGGAAAATACCTCGACCTTTTGGGCGTGTCACAAATTAAGCCTGTTTTCCATTTTAAAAATATATTAAATAAAATAATATACGAAAACTTCAATTTTGGTCCCAAAAGAATAATGTCCAACCTGCAGGAAAATTTTAAAATGTAAAATTACTTCTCTCACTTCTCGCCAGAGCTTCAAAATTTTGGTGCAGTGATAGAAACTTTAAGCTTTGGTTTTCAAAAAAAGTTGAAAAGTAGGATAAAAGAAATTTGAGAAATCACGCCATTATCACCATCTAACCTAGTCAAATTTTACCTGGACTTGCAGTGCGAATTGGAATAATTTACCTCGTGTCAGGATTAGGAGGAAGCATTCTTTCATCTCTTTTTATAAGAAATAACATCTCCGTTGGTGCTTCCGGTGCTCTCTTTGGACTTCTCGGTGCGATGCTCTCAGAATTAATCACAAATTGGACTATTTACTCAAATAAGGTGACCACACTATATGTGCATGTTTTTCCCCTTATTTTTTTTTAACGCTGTCCATGTTTGCAACTTTGTGTGGATGTTTTTCCCCTTTTTCTTTCTTAACTTATGTGCATGTTTATATCGTCTTGTGCATTTTTTCCTATTTTTTGTGCATGTTTCTGTGCATGTTTTTCGTCTTCTTTTTTTTCTAATTAAAACGAAGACTAAATGCCCCTGCGTTTCATTAAACGACGATTTAACGAAACTACATCAAAAGTCTGCCAAATAAAAACAACGGAATTCTTCTTTTTTAATTTTGTGTGCATGTATTTTTCTTCTTCTTCTTTTTTTTTTCTTTGTGTGCATGTTTTCCTTTTCCTTTCCTTTTTTAACTTTGTGACATGTTTTTATGTCCGCTCTTAGCTATACATAGGTCTAAATGAATTATCTTTTTCCCCTTGAAGGTTGCAGCATTATTAACTCTTGTCGTGATTATCGCGATCAACTTGGCAGTAGGAATATTACCCCATGTCGATAATTTTGCGCACATCGGAGGATTTGTAACCGGTTTCTTCTTGGGTTTTATATTGTTGATCCGTCCTCAATTTGGTTGGATGGAGCATCGCGATCGTCCTTCTTCGAGTCGGGTGAAATCTAAGTATAAAGTTTATCAATACGTGTTGTGGGTGATTTCAATCCTTTTGGTCATAGCTGGGTAAGCTTTTGTTTAAGCCTAAATTCCAGTATTTTTGCATGTGTTGGCTATTTTCAATAAATTTCCATAAAATTTATAGAAGAACAAGAGATCTAGGAGTAAAAAGATCTTGTATTCGAATTTCACCATCAACATCGAACTTCGAACGAAATTAAATCATCTACTCATGTGTGATGCATTCCACATATTCAGCAGCGGCATGCTGCAGGGTTTGAACCAATGAACTTTCATATATTTAGAGTTTTATAGGCGCGCTATTTTTCGCCAACATTTTTTTGTTGGATTTTCTTCGTTGGTAATTACCGAAAGTATTGACGATGGCTCTATTTCTTGCAGATTTTCAGTAGGTTTGGTCATGGTTTTCAAAGGAGTGAACGGCAACAATCGATGCCATTGGTGTCACTATCTCAGCTGTGTACCAACATCTAAGTGGAATTGCAACAATTGAACAACAAAAAATCACAATCTTACATTTGAAGAAAACATTAGATAATTATCAGAGCCTGCAAACTTCATGGGCACATAGATGCAAAAGTTTGTTGTTACATTGTTTCTTTGTTGATTTCAGAGTAATTTATTATTTGTGTTTGTATCTTTATGATTATTCTTTATATGTGTTTTTACAAAGTATAATCAACTTTTGGCTTGCATGTAATCTTTATTTCATGATTTTTCGGTGTGCAATTGATAAGAGAATGTTTGTACTTTGTGCAATTTTTATGGACTTTTTAATATAAATAATTGGTTGACTTCAAACCAAAGTTTAAAATCTCAGTGTCGGTGGTGTATGATCATCTTTAGTATTGGAATTGATCATCTTGGCAATACCGGCCTATGAAATATTGGAATACTTCGAATTTGTAACAGTCAATAAATTATTTTTTAATGAATAGTAAAAATAACCAAAAAATGTTTTGACATGTTTCTTCGAAGTTAAAGATGACTAGAATTTTCTTTAAAATCTATGTTGTAATAATAACTCTAAACTTTTTGGCATTTTGTGAGTAATTAATGATGTAAAATAAACCGATAACCTATTACTAAACTCAACACTAAAACCACAACCACCAGTTGGTATACCCAATACTAATTTTAAAATCTTGGTATTGGATCTCAAATGATCATTTTTAGGGTTGAAATCAATCAATCTCGGATCAAGATCAGCCAAGATTTCAAAACCATATTTCGAACATTGATGATTTTGACATTAACTTTGGTATCGTGTGTGTGTTGTGATGTAGGGTATTTGAGTTTGTTTATTATCATATGATTCCCTTAAATAATATAATTAATCTACTTTTAACGGAAGGGTTTTGCCGTGTGGTTGGTTATCACGTCAGTCTTTGACGTTGAAGGAAGTCTTCCGTTCAAACCCGGATAAAGCCAAATTTATTATTTTTCCCATTATAATATTTTTAATGCGATTCTTATTTCATTTACTAATAAATCGTATTCTTGTTTTTTCATATTTAAAATTTAAGAAATTTCTTTCAAATGAGAATCGTTTATGGTACAGGCAGTGCAAAATTTGGATGATCGTTATGATATAATAGTTCATGAGTATTTTCTTGTATTTTCATTTCGAATTCATGTGCTTCGGAGCCTCGCTTTTAATTTACACTCGTGATAGTTACACGTTGCCGCATCAACCTCTTTCAGATTAGGCAAAAAACAGCTAGATTGCACCAAAAGTATCCCTAACTATCATCGTTATTCAATAAACTACCTAGAAGTTTCATTATTGCAATAAACTCCCTTAAACCTTGGTTTTAAGGAAGCCTTTTTCCACTAAAACATCCTTCAACATAGCATTAGAAGGGAGCTTACTGCAATAAGGACTATAGTGAAAACAACTGTAGGTAAGATACTTGGGTATAACTTGGTCAAAAGGGAAAGGAAGAGTCGGGGTTAGTGTGGTGTAGAGGGCTTCTTCAGAAATGTTTTGGTTGCCACAAGAATTTTCTCCTCCTCGTTGGACTCAGGCTCTCTCTCATAAACTTCTGTATCCCACCTTATTGCATCAGCAATGCGTGCGACCTGTACGATGATTTCTGGAGAGTCTCGTATCACGACTGTCCCATCTGGTCTTAAAATGCGGTCCATCTCGACCATCACGTCGACGAGGTGACACCTGAAATTAATGGGGAAAGAAAGAACAAATCATTTAAAGCGATTAGAGAGGAAATCACCGAAATCGTACCAGGTTCAACTTAATGGCACGAATATTAATGGTAGATGCAAATGAATACAGCATACCGCAGAAATCTGTATGCTAATATAAGGTGGTTCAAGTTTGAAAGCAATATTTTTTTTAATATTTTGCCTTCGTTTGGCCAGTCCTGATGTTCAGCCAGAGGGGAATTCTCGAAATATTCAGTCCAAATCACAATATCCTTCCGCTGTCCCTTTTCTGCCCTTGAATCGGATGAACCCTGGTGTTTAAGTTAAAACATATCTGGAAAGTAGAGTTTTGTGTTGCCCAGCTACTAATAAATTCTTAAAATTTTCATTTTTTTTTCCTTCTCATTTTCCATTGGATGAGTTAGGAGATGTATCATGTGTTGTGATTGTTAGGTGTCAAGTTGTCGATATTTTGACATGATTTAGTTGAGATTTCTACTTCATATGGTTAGAGTCCATTGACTCATTCTAAGAGAACCACCTGAGGTTTCAATTTGGTCTTTCTTTTTTTCTTTTCAATTTCAGATCTATGGAGATAACCATGCCACACATGTTTTGTTATTTATTTAGAAACAGATATCCCCCAGAAAAAGCAGAATAACAGTGACTAATTCTTTTAGAAGTAATATTTGCTAGAATTTAAGAGATAATAAAAAACCAAAATAAAAGATATGTTTAAAGATTAATTAAAGAATCGTCCTCCTCAAGTAGTTCTCCTTTTCCTGTAGCCAAAACATTTCAACATAAAATAGCCATCATATATAATATCCAGGCATTTGCTAGCATTGGCATCGCATGAATTGAAATTTGAAAGGAATCTTTTGGAACTGAACATTTCTATGCCTGTCCAATTTCTGTTTCTATGATAACTATCTTTCAGTTCAGATTTAATCATCCAAGTGCCAAAATAGGGTTGATATGAATAATCAGTTAATCATCTAACACTGATTAGCCACAATTTGAATGTCACTCAATTTCTATAAGAGTTATACTTTCCTACCCATGTGGTAAAGTCCACATAGGATACCAAGTCTCTTATTGGATACAAGGTGGGGTAGAAGGTGCAAGTATCTATATAGTAGATATCATGTCCCACACTTTTACTCAATGAAAATCCGGTAACCTGTATGGATTCTACCGGGTGAGTAGAAAAAACATTTTTCTTTCTATCCTTGATTTAACATGATTCCAAAGGCATGAGATGGCTTCTCATAATACCCTGAAGGCTGCCTATCAACCGGCACAGGTACGAATGCCAAAGTTAACTGAAATATCATCTATGCAACTGTTAGTGCGTGTGTGGAAATGCTATCGTCTTCTTTTCTTTCTTTTTATGGCTTCTCGTGTGTGGGCGTGCAACAATGTTGGTGTTTAATTTTTTTTTCCTTTTTTCCCTTTTTTAAGGGTTGGGGTAAATGTGCGTGGGTGTCTTTTCCATAGTAAAAACTTCCATAGATGATACCCATCCTAGCACTACTCTCACCCGAGACTGCATAATTACTTTGTTGCTACAAAAGTTGCTCCCTACAGACATCTTAACTACATAGTTGCTGCTGCAGTTGATCCCTAAATGTTAACTATGATTGGTTTTTGAGTTCATGGGAATTATTATACATAAACAAGCTTTTAAGCATCCGTTGGAGGTGTACTACCCCTGTAGTGCCCCACGACCTCGATAGGCTCCAAAAGACCAGTACATTTTTCAATAGGTGCCCCCTCACCCCACCCCACCCCCCAAAAAAATAATTAATCAAATTATATAGAATAAACATTAAAAACTTAAATGTTGTTGACTGGCATTGCTCAGTATGATACTCAGCTCCAACACTTTTATGTGTGATACTCAACTCCAACACTTCCAATTTTATCTCTAATGCCAATTGTCTTGTTTAATCTAAAAGTTGTTACAACCCTTCCTCAAGATATTAGCTGTAATTATTGTTGGGGTTAAAATTTCAACACCATTGTCAAAATCAAAAATCAAAAACTAAAAGTTAAAAAGTCAAAGTCACCGCCCAAACTAGTGGACCCGAGTCCAACCAACCTGGGTCTAAGCCCAAGCAAGTGGGACCACGCCCAAACTGCCTCAAGTCCAAACGAAGCCGGCCGGCCATCAAAGAAAAAAAAGAAAGAAATTTGTAATAAATAAATTTTGTATGGAAAGAAGTGTGAAAATATAATACAAACAGGCAAAAAACCAAAATTATGTAAAACCAAGCTTATGTGCAAAAAGAAATGAACACATGGGTATGGGAGAAACAAAAAGCAAATAAAGCCCAAGGGCTAAGTTGCGAATTATAATAGGCATTTAAACCAAACCATAACAAGAAATGTCAAGTTTTTCCATTCCCTCAAAATAGTAGGGTTTGTGTCTCCCTCTTCTCTCTTCATTTTCTTCTTCAAATAAATCAAAAGAAAAAACCTCTCTTTTTCTCGAAATAAATAACAAAAACACATAGATCCATTGAAAGAGGGCCTCTTTCCTCAATTAAATCCCATAAAAGATAAATCTTTGGCCGCCTCATTCCTCCTCAAGATCAAAAAGAAGAAAGATGAAGGAGAACCCATCTCCCAAATCCCTCTCTTTACAAGATCCAATGCCTAAAAGAGAGAAAAAGATCCTCCTTTCCCTCATCCAAGACCCAAATCCCAAGTTCAAAAGATCAAAAAAGCTCTTTTGGGTAAAATAGAGAGAAGCTTAAGGGTGACTCCACTAAAGGTAAGGCCTTTGGGCCTCTAACTTTGCTCCCTTGGAGAAACACTCGGGATATGGATTTCGATCTGTGCTTCCCTCTTTGATCGTGAATTTTCATCCACGCTTCACCCATACGCGGGAAAATATAAACTTCGTTCTATATTTCTCCCAAATAAACGATAAAACGATGAAATCTAGCTGGTATGCCACCAAATTTTCGTCAGAATTCGCACTTAGTCTCTTTATCCAACTAAGTTAAAAGAAAATAAATAAATATAATAAATAAAATGTGATAAAAGCCGTCGGGGCTCTCCCGACCCAGGTGACCCCCAATAATGCCGCTGGGTCCCCCAAAAGAGGTACCCGAACCTCGAAAAATCCCCCTGAGAGGGGGAAAATCGTCCTCTCCGGGGGTGCCGACCCCCCTCCTAGGGGGAGTCGAACCCTCGGTTCCCCCGGGGCAGCCGACCACTCGGGTGCCCCCGGACCCCCGGATGTCTCCTGGGGCACCCGGGCTTCTTCATAAATAAAAAATAATAATAACAAAATATAATAAATAAACAAAAAAATGAATGAACAAACATACATTCTTTCTTTTCAAACACAAATAGTTTCACAT
The DNA here is from genome assembly GCA_030015575.1 of Agapanthus africanus. Classification (NCBI taxonomy): domain Eukaryota; kingdom Viridiplantae; phylum Streptophyta; class Magnoliopsida; order Asparagales; family Amaryllidaceae; genus Agapanthus; species Agapanthus africanus. The sequence goes on along the minus strand of CM057347.1, from coordinate 78,503,372 downwards.
TGAGTTCGCATGATCGCAAGACCCATTAATCAAAGATTCCATCGCCTAAAAGCGAGTGGTAATTACCGACAGGTTTGTCCACGGCTGCCGGAGATTAGAATCCCCACAATCAATAAACCCCAGCCCATCATCGGGTGGGGAGAATCTGTACAACGCCTAACAAGAGAGCGCATTCATCCCGATGGATGACAAAAAATACTCAATAATTATTTCGTAATTTATGGGAGTTTACATAGTCAAGACACCTTACAACCACTCATCCGGGCATTAAATCGCCATAAAACTGGTATTAAGTTTCCCTATTATGGTCTTGTGGATGTTTCATATCCCACAAGTTTTACTGACAGAAAATTACCAGCACCTTGAGCAGGAAAAAAAATTATGGTTGACATGCTCAAGAGTTACTCGTAATAAATGAAAATGTTAGGTGGATATTCCTTCCACCAATTCATGCATATACTCCAAAGAAAAGAGTATTGGACATGACAAGCCAAAGTCATTTTGAAGCAGACGGCAAAGCAATTCCACCGGGATTATAGTTTAAAATTTACCTGCTTTCGCTGGAGACTGGATCTCTTATCAAAGAGTCAATTCCTTCTACATGGATGAAATCGTAAGTTCGAGGATATGTCGAGAATGCCTCACACCTAGTGGACCAAATTTACACAGTTAATAATAACAAACATTCTATAACTGCTGGTGAGCAGAAATAGATGGAAGTAAGAATTACTTAGGAAATAACAGTATATGAATATGAAACATGTTCAAAAGCTAAAATGGTTCGTCAAAGTTCAACTTTGTATAACCAATGAATGCCATTAAATGGTTTTGTCAGTAAGAAGACATTTGTTGACCAGGCATGGACATGGAACTTGAAATATCTACAAGGTTACAAAAGATAACCATCACAAATTCAACTCGAAGTGAGAAGCATTTAGTTTTCAATGACATAAAACTGACACATGTCATAGGAATCTTCACGTTGATATGTTTTAAGTCCAAAGCAATGAGAGGTGCTAAAGAATGCCATTATTAATCAAAAGAATGCGAAAAAAAGCATAGCCAACGATATACACTACTGAAAGTAGTAAGAACATATCCACCATCTTTTGGGCTTATTATGACCATGTAATATGCACACTGAAGGAGATCTGTATTTGGGTCACTTCAGCATGTAAAGTAGAGGAGAAACTGAACACGATTCCAATTCACAAACATGCTTGTTTCAGAGTACTTGAGATGAAGAGATTCAAAACAAAACTGAATTATTATATTTCTTCATCCTGATTTATAAAAGAAGTTGAAGCAACAATAGACTAATTCCATTTTTCGCTGCTCGAAACAGTAAAGTGAAACATGCCAAAGCTGTTTAAAATAATAATTTTGGTTAGAAGCTAAATCAACCTCATTTAAATTAGATAACCCTTCAGTATCAAAGCCTCAAGCTCCCAATCCACCCCAATCTGCATCAAGTTTTTGTCATACGTCTGTATGGTCCAACAAATATCGGTCTATTATCATTTACAAGAGTTCAGAGATTATTATCCATTATCTTTACCTCTCAGTATACTTATGCAATCATCACCTTTCCAGTCAATAAAGTAGTCTAATCCAGAACCATGTCGGTTGGTCCATGAAATTTTAGAAAGTATCAACCAACATGATTTTTTCCAAAGCATTATAGAAAGGAAAACTAACAAAGAGGCAACAAACACATACCAATCATGATACACTCCAATAAGACCTCTGTCATAAATCACGTCTAGTGTCCGTGGCTTGTGAGCAGGAACGACATTCATGACCCAAACCGGGTCTGACAGTAATGCTGCAGCAAATCCCCCATAATAAGCATTCATGTCAATAATGTTGCGTACTTTTTGAGTCCCAAGCTTTATTCGAAGAGATTTCTTATAATATTCAACGCGCCTAGACCATTGCTTTGTTTTAGCTTCGAACAAAGTAGCCCCATCATCTGTCAGTGAAGCCCTTGCAGGGGGTTTCGATAATCTCTGTGGCCATTTTGGCATGGATTCAAGAGCGACTTCTTGCATTAGGGAAATTTTATTTACACAAGGTTTCAACTTGAAGTACCTGGACAAATAAAGTTGCAGTATATATTTCAACATCAGAAAAACATCTGACATGTATGTACACATACATATACTTATGTTTGCAATAAAATATGAAGGCTAAAATAACTCCAACCATCAAAAAAAATTTCAGTTAACTACCTTAATTTTCTTTATAAATTACAATAAGCTCCGTTAAAGTGCTGCATTTGAAATAATTTTTTGGAGGGAGAAAAACTCCAGAAAAAAGAGATCCCTGGATCGATTTATTAATGCAACAACATATATAAGAGTATATTATATACATTTTGTTAATGCACACAATAGAAAAACACCAATGCTCAATTGGTTGTGTGGCATATTTTCAGTAAGAGGCTGTGAGTCCAATTCCTACTATTGCCATTATTATTTTTTGTTTTAATTAAACTTAAATATAAATCCTAGGCTTAATTCAAAAACTCTCAAAAAGTTAGGGGTTGTAGCAAGTAACTACCAAATTCTTTGAGAATTACAGAAAACTACCAAGTGTGTACTAAAACTTGTAAAGTTAATATACAATAAAATACCAAACTTGTTTACTAAATGTTCGAAAAACTACCAAACATGTTCAGTAAATACTCAATAAACTACCAAATCTGTTTACTAAATATTCAAAAACATACCAAACTAATTTAAGAATCTTTAAGGATGTCCGTACACTTTGGTAGTTTTCTGTAATTTTCAAAATATTTGGTAGTTACTTGCCACGGCCCCTAACTATTTGGTAGTTTTTGGGAATTAAGCCTAAATCCTATAATGTAGTTTTTGTGAACTTTTTATTCAGAACAGAATATTTTAAATAAAATATTGTTTCATAGATCATCACTAGCGATATAAATTATAACCAAAACCCAATGAATTGATGTGTCCTCTATTTTTTCCAAGAAATTTTTTTTAAAAAAAAACTGAGAAAAGAAATTTATAGCCTCAAGTGCTTCACATCAACCGCATTGGTAAACACTTTCACTAAAATCTGTTTGCACTTTTGCAATTATGTTTTATGCAGCACAACTCTGAATGTGTGTGCGCGTGTGTCCACGCGTTCATCATATGTGCAAATTAGTTGTCTTAGTTTCGCCAAAAGCGTATTTTGTATGGTTCAGTCCAAGATATAAAGTCTTGCAAATATGTTATTGTAAACAATTATTTTTCATTACTGATTAAAATAATACAATATTATATTATATATTTTAATTAAAAGTACTTTTATATTTTACGCACTTGAAATTTTTGATATAATCTTGCTACATATCATGCATCCACTGACCAAAATTCCTAGGTCCGCCACTGCTTAGGACCACAAAGTTCAACGGAGTTTATTGCAATAAAAATTTAAGGTATTTCAATGAAAAGATAATTAAGGGTTTAGTTTAATTTAGCCAAATATGAAACATTATCTACAAAGTTTACCATGCTTCGCTTGGGTCATCAGAATCGGAGCACAGATCAATCCCAAACTGATTTTTGTTAGGAAGGCATGTGGGCTCTAAGGGTTTCTTCCAGATTACAGTGTTATCTTCGACAATGATTTGTTCGTAACACAATGCTCGTGCTGCAGCTTGGAGCTCAGCCCATGCCTTTTCCTGTTTAGGCCATTGTACAGGTGGACCAGATATAGCTAAATATCCTCCTGGTCTAAGCAAGCGATCTACTTCAAGTATATAAGATGCATCTGCAGTTCCCAAAGTCCTCTACAATTATGATATGGAACTTCTATATGTTAAAATGAGCATGCAATTATGATATGGAACTTCTATATGTTGAAATGAGCATGAAAATACTTTTACTTACTGTAGGCAGTAAAAGGGATTAAACACCGCGAACAGTGAACCAGATCAAATGAGAATGCGGGAAAAGGGAGCCTGCGAGTGCCCAACATAGCAACAAAAGAAGGTATTCCTCTTTCTAAAGCAAATTGTATCTGGGATTTGTGGGAGTCCCTTGGAGCAAAGGAAAGTGTCATGATATTTTTCTTCAGAAGAAAACCCCCAAAGCTGGCAACCTGCAAGAGAAATTGAATTGAAATATAAAAGTATAAAACACATAGCTAGGAAGGAACAATAGGAAAAAGCTATAACTAAGAGCGTGATATATGTTACCCCACATCCCATATCTAGAGCTGTTCTCAAAATACCCTTATTGATCGGGATATACTTTCCAAGCTTCTCAATATATTGTACAGCTCCATCAGGAAACATTGTGCCACCGCCAGGAAAGATGAAGTATGGACCTTCTTTCTTCATCCAGCCCTGATGGCCTTTTCTATCTGCTATTTTATTATAGGGCATGTTACCATGCAATATCTGCATGATCGGTTAAGAACTTTAATAAAAATAAATAACCAACCAACAAATAAGTATAGCAGTACGCAAATATAAGTAGGTCGAAGCATTTGCCAAGTAGTTACTGTTCTCTTTAATTGTATTGTCATATTTAATGAAAATAAATAACCGACCAACAAATATGTATTACAGTTAGCAAATATAAGTAGGTTGAAGCATTTGCCAAGTAGTTACCGTTCACTTTATTTGTATTGTCATGTTTAATGAAGGCTTCTTATAACTAGTCAACCAGACGTGTAAATGTTAATAATGAAGCAGATGAAGGTTGACTTCAGAAAATTTTGCATGCCAGCATCAGTGGTGAAAAAAATTACACAAATAACCATCAATCGAAAATGTAATAAATGAATCAAATTATATTATTTGAAAAGATTTTATGTCTCTTGAGCCCCATATCACTAAAGTTTCATGGGATCACAAAAATCTTTAACTTTCATGCTGGCCATATGGTGAGATAATTTGCAAAGCAATATAATCCAGCCGAAAAAAGATTTTAAAAAATAAAAATAAACACTAGGTCTGTCTGCTCTGCAGACATGAATTCTAGGATTAGAGTTTGTTTAGAGGCAGGACAAGAGTGTACATCTCATGAGTCATGATTTATAAAAAGCACAACCACACACTGTATGATCTGGCACAGAACAAATATGTGCTGCCTTCAGGGCATTGATTTAAGCATGCAAAAAATGCAGGTTCAAATAACTGCAAAAACAGAAAGAAAAAAAGAAAGTAAGGCATAAAGATCCAGAAATCATTGCTCAAGACTCAAATAGACGAGTTGAGTTGATTTCTCTAGCATTTTAACATTTAGAGCACCCACTGGGGGTTCTTGTTGCTTGGTCCTTGCTAGTTTAGTATGTCACGAAAGGGAGAAGACTGAGAAGTCCACATGGAATTACATATGACAGTGCTAATGGAAATGTGATTGTCAAGAACAAAGTCACAAACTAATTAGATGCCATCTCAGCTGAGTTTTCAGTCCTTGACTGAAGAGACCAGCAAGCAGAGTAAACTTAGATAACAATTCATTTAACTTAAATGGAACGCTATTTCATGAACATTCAAGATATTCAGGTAGAAACAGATTCTAAAATCATTACAGATTCTAAAATCATTGCAGATTAAGTCAATGGAAAATGTGGAGTTCCTTGGTGTCTGAATTACATCGTGAAGGCTATTAGATTTTTGGCAATCAAGCTTAAAGCAAGAATATATCACATCTACAGAGAAGGGAATAGAGTAGAAGACTGGCTAGCTAAAGAGTGCCTTAAGTTGAATTATTCAAGTTCTTATCTGAGATCAAATATTCCTGTTCAGTTGCAAAAATAGATCAAACTGGATCTTTCAGCACTCCCTATTTTCAGAGCAAGGCGTAAGGAGATGTGCAGGGAATAGAGTAGCAGACTGGCTGCTAAAGAGTGCCTTCAGTTGAATTATTCAAATTTTTATCTGAGATCAAATATTCATGTTCAGTTGCAAAAATTGATCAGACTGGATCTTTCAGCACTTCCTATTTTCAGAGCAAGGCGTAAGGAGAAGTGCACCATTCCCAGTTTATAATTTGAAAAATAAGAGATATACTTTCTACGTAGCTGTTGTTGGTGTTGGTTTAATGTTAGATGTTTTGATATTTTATATGGAGTAAGGAGTAGTACTCCTCCTCTTTGATGTATTTTCTGTTTTCAATCTATAAAATCTATATGAGCTGGCTGGGGTCCAAGATAAGTTCCAGTTAAGGGAAAAAAAACTTAAATGGAACACACTGCAATTGAGACAACTTCAGGAACAAGCCATGTAGACTTGATTGCTTTCAGTTATAACAAGCCGACACAAACAGAAATCCAAGGATAACAAGAGAGCAAGATCATACAACCCTAAATCTCGGTCCAAAGTTACCAAAATACTCTTACATTCACAACAAGTCCAAGCCTGACTAAAATCCCCCACATGCCTAGCGATACAGCAATCCCATATAATACAAGGAATAGCGGTCAATCTCCACCTTGACTTTATGTTCTCTTTTGTGAGCAGGAAAGAGAGACTAGAGAGTGGCATATGCTGAAGAAGAGAGACATAGATTGGTGATGGAAATTTGATTGAAGAAGAGAGGCATTTTGTGAGAAGGAAAGAGAGACTCGTTGTACCTGCATCGAATGGTGTTTCCTGTAATTTCTATTCTACATCATTATAATAGAATCCCTCATCTTGCTTCCTGAGGACCACACTGGTTTGTCCAAATTGTAAATATCTTGTTCTTCTCAGCCTATTAAGCACGAACACAGACACGGACTCGGACACGGGACATGGCAAGTTTGTAAAAAGAGGACACGAGGACACGGCTATATTATATATCTATAGATTTAATTATATATATTAAATAAAATATAGTAAACTATACGAATAAATATGTATTAATACAGACTTAAAAGTACAATAAAATAAAACAAAGGTTATAAGTTTATTCAAAACCGTAAGTTTCTTTTAGCACAAACAAATACACGTATAAAAGTAAAAGTAAAACACATAAGAATACAATTTATAAGGGTGCAAACAAAAAAATATTAATCCTTTTTAATTAGAGCCGACTTTTATATACCCGAGTATCAATATGGACATTTACTTTTTCTAGTTGCAGTACGTTATGAAAGAGATTTAACCCCCTACACTATTTAGAAGTGGCATTTATTTTTTCTACTAGTCCATCATAAAAAATTCCACCCCCAACGCAATCTAGAAGTGTTGGGCATGTCCAATATGGACGAACACGGTCCAAGTTTGTCCACAAATGTGTACGGCCGAGTGTCCAAGTGTCCCATACATGGAGTATCGGACACGGACACGACAAGCAAATAAAAGTGTTCGTGCTTCCTAGTTCTCAGCTGACCCTCATGTGTAATCGATGTGATCTATCCCCGAGAGAGATGGCACATTTACCCGCATTTCATTGGTAATGCGACAACAATTTACCAGCAAATATGTAACACAGATTCGGATACGGATATGATACGATACGGATTCGCAAATTCACAATTTTCCAAAAATATTGGATACGGGATACGTTTTTAATCGATTTTTTATTAGATAAATATAAATATATATTAAGTTATACATATGAATATATAATAATATGAATAAACAATTGGCATTATTTAGATATTCCAATGCACTTTCAAATTTTTGAAAACCTTAATTTTCGAGAGAAAGAGAAGAGGGGTCGTTTTGAGAGATCGGTGAAACATTTACGAGTCCGAGCGAATCCGAGAGTTTCTGAAAGTTGCGGTCTCCGATACGCGATCAAGGATGATTCGTGAGGCGTATACAAGTACCCGTGCTTCATAGACCAGCAATGCCAGTGCAAAGCTACTCTCTCCTTCCTTCCATCCAGAGGAAAGATAGCACTAGTAACACCATCTAGCAGCGGTCCAATATCACAAGACCTTATAGTTTCATTGGGCACACACGTGCGCGTGCGCGTGCGCGCTAATTCAACCATTGTTAGATGGAGGACTCTAATGACAACAACCCATAAACCAAACTTTATGTATGTACGAATTCTTTTCTATCAAATTCCGACATTAGGGAATAAGGATCAAGATAAACACACTAGTGAAAAACATTGCACATCCCTAATGGCAGGGAGCCACTTCTCTAGCATCGATTCGTTATACACATTGAGAAAGTAACCTTTTTGAGTTCATAACTTAATATCGCAAGAAAAATACCTAAGACGGATTTGGTTAGTGGGAGATCCAATGAATTTCTAACTAATGTCATTGAAGGCTTGAAGCTATATTCATTGTTAGCTTGGGAAGTAACTTCCAACCACATGCTTTAGAAAATATGTACATGATTCGTTGTAGTTGCATAGTTGCAACTATGTACAACTGTACTTATCAATTATCATGTTCAGTTAGTTGCAAAGGAAGTTCCTTAAATTTGTTTTCTAATTAAAGTTGCATGATCAAATGCATGTTTTCGTATTTTGGAGGTGCGGATTGGAACTATATGTAACTCCTACCACACCCAAAAAAAAAACTGTTTCAGCACAACAACTACAACAAACACTCTCGTGATAATAACAATATGCTTTAGAAAATAAGTATATGGTTAATTCTAGTCGTAGAGCGATAACTCTGTGACCCTGTTCTTTTCATGTTCAATCAGTCTTAGGTGAAGCTTTCAGCTTTGTTTTGTAATTCAAGTCGCATAATCAAATGCATGTATATAACTTTGGTGGTAGATGAAACTATATCTCCTACAACACACATTCTCATGATAATCACAACATTACTCAGAAAATACATATATGGTAGGTTGAACTGGTGGAATCATAACTATGTGGTCCTTTTCTTTCTGTGTTCAATCAATTGCAGTTGAAGCTCTTGAGGCTTCGGTTCTGAGTGCAGTTTAAGCTACAAATATTCTACTCAAGCTGTGTAATCAAATTCATGTCCTTCAATAAAAGGAAAAAAGAAACTTAATCAGCACAATAACTTGAACAAACACATTCTCATGGTAATCACAACTATCCCTAATTACTACAACTTGAAAGAAAGAAAGAAAGAAAATTCGCAAGCTTACTTTGTGAAGGCTATCGGGCCAAGGGATCGGGATCCGATACCCCTCCGGCGGCGGCACGAGGCACAGCTCCACCTCCCCCGGCGCCGGACAATGCCGCTCCCGATAAAAGTTCATCTCTCGACTCAGCTGACTGTTCCTCTTCGGATCCTCGCACGGCATCTGATCGACTTCGTCGGAGGAGCACCGATCGATCCGAACCATAGCGTCGCCGGAATCGACCAAGGCGATGACTTTCTCCCTAAGCAGGGAGAGATCGTGATCGGAGACGGGACGGGAGAGGGAGCGGCGGCCTGCGGCGGCGAGGGGGTCGCCGAGGGGAGTGAACACGAGGAGGAGGAATAGGAGGAGGACGAAGCAGAAGGAGAAGGTGACGAGGTCGAGGAGAGTCCACCGCCATTTTGGGAGCGAAGAGGCGCGCGCCATGGAGGAGAGAGAGTGTGAGATCGAGGAGGAGGAGGAGGTTAAGGGGAAGCATTTAATGAGGGAGTTTGGTGACAATAATGCTCCTGAGAGTTAATTATTATTTTATAAAATTAACCCATTCTTTTACTCCATATCTAAGATGTATACCTTGCAACATACGTGAAAAAAATACAAGTAGGCTCCAGTGGTAGAGAAATTATTCAGGCCTGTATAATATAGTGAGAAAGGGATAGAAAATTTCGAACTCCGGGCAGTTTGGTGAGTCCATGTTCTTATTTTTTTTTCTCATAACCGGACATATATGGCCGACACACCGTAGAACTTTTCCTGGTGGTACTCCCTGGTGATGTAAACGGATACGGATAATTTGAGCTAACTCTGTATCCGTATCACGGATAGTGATTTTCATTTCCGATGACTGTCCATATCCGAATTCGTTGATAGCCACCGGATACGGATCTGGTAATACCTATACCCGTTCTGTATCTGTATCCTCCTATACCAAAAATATTTTTTTTTGCTTTATTAGGTATATATTTTTTTATAATACTTATTTCATATCCGTATTTATAGCCGATTTTTACCAAATACGGATAGCAATTTCCATTTTCGATAGCTGTCCGTCTCCGTATTCTCGGTTCAGAATCACAGCATGCGAATATGATAACACTTATATTATCCTGATAGAGTTGCTCAAAATCCACCTTGATACTCCACATCAAATCCTACCTTGATCAATCTATTGAATGAGAAGAGAGGCTTTTGATTGGTTCCCAGAAAACTCACACTAGAATCCAAAGAAAATAAAAAAAAGAACAACTTTATAATTTTCAACTTACCCTCTAATTAACTCTCATTGTTTAGAATTATATGCAAAGATAGGATTAGGGCTGTGGGGTCGGGTTGGACCCGCTACCGTCCGAATCCGTCCGTATCAGATGGGTTTTAAACTTGTTTAATCCGCCCGCATTAAACAGCTACGAAATCCAAACCCGCCAACATAAGAATTGGGCGGGTATTTGATTTTCTAAAACCCGACCGGACCCGGACCCGGACCCGCAACCGACCTGAACCCGCTCGCAACTAAAATATCTGAGCCGTTGATGTTTCATCTAAGACTGATATTAAACCACAACCATATATAAATAAGTACATTCTATATGTCTTATATATGCTCAATAGTTTCATGTTCACTTCTAATTTGCAAATTGTAGCATGTGATATTGTGGTAATATTTGTATCTCACTATATTTTGTATTTCTATGAGTATGTTTTATATTAATGCAAGTATCTTGCATTTCTGAGTATGTTTTATATTAATGTAAGTATTCCGGTTCAATTGTGTTATTATGAGCAAGATATGTATGCAGTTGTAAAAACTATTATTGAAATGTAAATTTGTTATGATTTATCGATTTGATAGGTTTTTAGTATATAGAAACTATTGTTAAAATGTAAATATGTAATATTGATGCCATGCGCCCAAATGTCTTTTTTATGTATAGTATATGTCAAGTATGATACGTGAAACCCGTTGATACCCGAAACCACAATAAACCCGTCCGAACCTTTTAGACCCGAGCCCAAGCCCGAAACCCACCCGAACCCGTTGGGTGTGGGTTCGGATTTATCCACCCATGGCAGCGGGTGTGATGGAGGTCCTTTTCGGGTCTCCGTCAGATGTTGTCTTCCGCTGATCTCGTGGTGGACTTAAGTGGTTACCTTCTGTTGCGTGTGGGTCTCAATGGGTTTTAGTGGAAGAGGTGATATGAGGAGTTTGGTGCCGAGTACTTGCAAGAAGTCTCGGGGGGGTTGGGTACCACCAAGGACCCTCCGACGATCAAGTTAGTGATGAGATCCGAGCAGAGTTGTCACGCCCCGCTTCCCAGAGTACGCAAGATTGGGCACGTGACATAGCCAACCATGCTACCTGTGGGTAGGAAATATCCATCCACAGTCACATTACGGTTGTAGAGATATCAAGAACAAAATAATAAACTAATCTAATACATGTCCAAATCCATAATAACAAGAATCAATAAACAATAAGTGCGGAAGCAAATGATCCAATACAATAAATAAACAGTACGTCCCATAATGCGGGCTCACATCTGGAAATGAAATGAAATAAATAAACTAAACCCTAAGGAACTCACAGTTCAGCCTGCTGGCTGAAGTACTCCTGCTCGGTCGTCGATAGTGGTAAGGAATCTGGGCCATGCAAAACCCAGACGTCAGCGCGTCATGTCAACCAAATAATATAATATAAACATGGTAATAAGCAATGTAGGTATGAACATGAATAAAGCAGTACTAAGAAATAACAGAGCAGGGTAATGTGCAATGGTGACTAAACTGTCCTATCAGGTTTCTACCCTATAGTCTTTGAAATTAATTGATGAATCGTCGATGTAACTCAATAGTATCCCGTGCGTGCCCGGGACCACGGTCAAGGTTCTCGGGGCTGAATCCGAGACGTGCCGCTAAGCAGTAATAGGTAGTAGGATGGATGAGTGATGTCAGCATCATCACTCCGGGGCAGGCCAAGCCCGTAAGACTGATCAGAACAAGTATCGAACTGTTGAGTTACAAGTCGGTTTCACCTTTGATTTCCCCATATCCCCAAGTTATGCATGTCAGGTCAGGTATTCAATAATCAAGGATTAATGCCGACACAGGATCAGGTAACAGGTCAGGTTTGTCTGGATAGACAACAGGAGTGGTCCATGAGGACCCCAAGTCAAGTTTGTCGGCATTAGGCATGAGGTCATGTAACAAGTCAGGTCGTAGTACAGTAGGTTGAGTCAGTATGTACAGGGTGTCATGTCTGGTGTATCAGTATGTAAATATATGTCAGGTGCGGCGGGGTCGAGTCAATATGCAATGTAACCGAGTATGTGCTCTCAACGGTGTACGATCAAATAAGTAACAGCAGCAAGAAAGTAATTAACAATAACGGTTCACTTAATCACAATGGTACAAGAATATGATGCAGCAGTATTAGACTAGCAGGTTTGAGCACACTTGGGTGCAATAATCACAAAGTGAAACAATATCAACAACATGACGTAATGAAGCTACATGAACTAAACTAAAGCATCATAATTGTCTCATGGGTGATTTAACAAACGAAGCAAGGATGATCTACTTAGTTTAGTTAGTTAAAGTGTGGATTGATAGCAGACCGATTAATTTCAAGAAACTACCATACCGATTCAACGTTAAGAATAATTGTAACCGTCAATTCTGAGTTATAATATGATATCGATATTACTAATAGCTGTGTGGTTATAGTAAATAATATGATGATTAAGTTTGTAGCAAGACTTGATCTTGTGTACTAGCATGTTAAAGCAAGTATTCGGATACTTGCTTCGACGGTTTCGCAAACCGAAAAGCACGGATGCAATGTCGGCAGAAAAACACGGGACGGGTGCACGGACTACGGATCGAGTCCCAACAGCGAACAGCGGGATCACACGGACCAGGGTACTTCGCTGGAGCGTCGGGTCCAAACGACGGCACGGCCGGAATCCGGCGAAAAGTCAAACGGCAACACGTTAGCAAAATACGATATACGTAAACAAACGACCAGCGAGGGGGGGGTTTGCACTAATGGAAAGTAAATGGATGCTTACAGGGAGACACCATGGGCAACCACGACGGGCTCGACGGCGATGGGACGCCGGCGAGGCAGCGACGGCTGTTGGAGATAGTGCCCTCAGAGTCAATTATTGGATCACAGGCACGTGATTGCAATGATTGAGGGAGGACCTATCCCGGTACGACAGTCTTACTCGAGATGATAGTTTGCTATCTGGTTTACCTTTATCATCGTGTACTGCTTTAGGTAACCTGACAGGTCACTATTGCACGTTGATAGAGCCCCTAGGATTCTTGCTTGGCTGCCAGCAGTATGAGGGCGATCATATAAGTGAGAGCTGGAGTCTATAAGCACATCCTTAAAAGGTCCCTAGTCGTGGGAGTTTCGAGACTGGGCATCGATACTCCATTAGTAGACTAGTGTATACAGTCGAGACCCCGACGAGGGGCGGTGGCCGGTCTCACAAGCCACTGGTGTCAGTTGGTTCACCTAAGATGTATACAGGTGCTCATTGGGTTATGAGCACACCGGACAGGACTCGCCGGGAACATGCTAGTTGGTCTTATACCTGACGTCAGATAGCAGTTCCCAGGTGACATGTGTACAGGTTAGTTCATCGACCTGGGGATCGTCATTTGTCTCGTGTGAGTTCCCACTGTGCTTTGATTACTACCCTACCACGGCTCAAAGGAGTCGTGCAAACAGGTTTTAGTTGGGTACAGTCCCGAGCCACATGGAGGCAGTGAGCGGATCTTCAGGGGTTCGTCTCTCCCGGTATTGGGGGTGAGGTCGCGCTGTGTCTAGGAGAGCCATTACACGAAGTCCTTGGCCAAGGCAGGAGATTTACTGGTAGGTATTCCAGTAGTATCTCAGGGTGTTCTGGGCTACACTCCGACACGACTTGTACCGCTTTTGGGGGTCTGACTTTTACCAACCCCCTAGGCCCGCCATGCGATACTCATAGACGAACGGACCGGACTGTACGGATATTGTCACTGACAGGCTCAGTAGGGTTGTCAGGCTGAGTTCACTCACAGACATCCCTTTTAGTCAGTACCTGGTGGCCCGTTACGTATTGGCTTATACCTCTGACGTGCTAGTGGTTAAATCCACAACCATGGTGTTGACGAGTCTTTAGAGTCCCCCACATTCAGTTACTCAGCTTTCGGGCGAAAGGTTGTAGAGGCCGTATGGAGATATGGTAAGGTCCGATCAGATACGTGCGGTATTGCACGGATCAGGATCGGACAGTTTGTACTATATGCCGTATGGTTATATGGCAGGGTTCGATCAGATACGTGCGGTATTGCACGGATCAGGATCGAACAGATATTACTAGCCGGTTTTGGTATAAGCCGGATCCTAGTATAGTACAGTGGAGATTTTGTCTCATTGCATTTGTATTTCGGTCGAAATACAGATGCAGGTGTGTATGCATAGTATCGGGGTTTTCCTGTAATTTATTACGGGACCTGTTTTCTGGAGTTGCCAGTTTGCTTTCCGTTTCGGCCAATTTCCATTGTTCCGTTCATTGGCCGAAGATTGGTGGAGGAGGGCTTATTTGCATTGTTGCAAATAAGTATTTGTGGAGGGGGCTTTTGCTTTTTATTGCATCATGATAGCCATTCTTTGACCTTGACTTCTTGTCTTCATCATGACTTGACTTTTGTTTTCATGATGGATGTTGATGATGGTAGGTTTGAGTGTTGGACTTTGTGAGGTTATGATGGTGGAGTTGTGTGTGGTTTTGCTTATGATCATTTTCTTTCATGATTCCCTTTTTGCATTATGGTTATGGTTGCACCACTCATTCCTTGACTCTCTCTCTCATTCTCTCCCTTCACCTAGCATTGGCCGGCCATTCTTTTTGAGGGGGGGCTGTCCAAAATTGGAGGTGGGGAAATGTTGTTCATTTGATGCTCCAAAATACCCCAAGCTCCTCCACATTTTGTTCTTGTTTCATCCCTCCACCAAATGGCACCTCCTTAACCCCAAAATGAGACATGGATCTCTACACTACATTCTACAGCAAACCATGGGCACGTCGAGTAGCCGGCTTCGTACCCGAGTTGCCTCGGCATTGAGGTGGGAGCCCGTAAACAAAGTAGGCGATGTGGTGCACTTCCGGCGACGAGGAGGAGACGGGACTTTTCCGCAGGAGATCGGGACCATGACGAGAAGACCGGAGGACTTGGATCGTCGGTATATCTCTATTCCCTTTCTTGTAGATAGCTAGGACTAGTTAGTGGCCCGATCCGGGGTTTAGTGCGCGGTGGTGCCGGTTTGCTAAGTTCGCAAAATTAAAGTTTATCACCGTTTCCGCATCTGGCCGTCGGATTGACGGCCGGGGCGCCACCGTGCACTTACAGTGGTATCAGAGCCTCGCCATTAACTTCGTCTAGCTTCGTTTGATGTGTTTTTCAGTTCCGATCGACCAAAATTCCAAAAATCCAATTTTAGCTCACATCAGTTTTCTGTTAAATTTTTTTGGTGTCTAAAAATTTTTCAGGTGGTAGAAAATTGATGTACATGAAATTATAAGAGATCTGGGAAAATTCGACAAATTGATCTTCTAAGTGGAGCGCGGAACCGCGGCCAAACCCCACCTCCGGCCGCGGTTCCGCCGCACTATGGTATGGTCAATTGGTCAAATTTTTCCAGTGGGCTTCTGGGCTATTTTTAGTGGTTTTGGAATATTAATTTTGGGCCCAGAATTTCTGTGAGTGCTACAGTATTGCTTTGGGGCCCACTTGTTAATTTTTGGTCAATCGGAAGTTTTAAACACATTTTTCACAGTATTTACATTATATCTGTGACCGTGAATGTCACTCGATCGGTAAATCCGGTCTAACTGCTATAGCCCGGTTAGACGGATTTGCGAACGTGACTTTCACGTTGATGTTTTATGTATTTGCTGTGATGTTGCGGATCGGTCGTGGGGATAGCCTGGATGCAATGCTAGTACAGTTTTGTTGTATTATGTACATTTGATATTGCGGGGCGAGCGTCCGACATGTGGACTGCCGTCACTGCCTGTTTGTATTATTATTTTGGGGCACGACCTGGTTGCGGTCGATGTACCCGTTGTATGTATATTTTACTTTCTGTACTAGGATTGCCCCGCGGAGGGGTGCACGGATAGCCGGGTTCTAGAGGGCAACAAGCCCGCATCTCATGGCATTGGGACGGAGGGGGCTTCACTCTAGGATTGGCGGGCTATTCGCCGCACTCGTAGGGGGTACAGGTTGACCCAGGAGAGGTGCCCAAGTTACCGGATTCCGTGAAGTGCTGGGTGGTCCATTCACGGAGCTGAAGGGGGCTGCCTCGCTTCAGGTTTTGGCGGGTAACTTGCCGCGCCCGTAGGGGTCTAGGATTTCATTGCACAGGCTATCCACACGACCAGGGGAACGTCGGGTTTCAGCAGTGGCTCTGTGAAACCCGGGGATCCCAGATATCTGTATTGTTTCTGTGATGCTATTCATTCTCTGTGATGTTGCATTCTATTCACGCCTTGAGCGAAATATAATATATTGGTATATATATTAGTAGATGTTGTATATGTTTTGCATCCGCGCTAGTCCAGTCCCCGCTCTGTCGTTAGTAAGCTAACCTAACGGGTAATGACGGGACCCAGTGGCGAATGCGGATGGCATATACGCACATCAGTATATTTTCGTTCTTTTTGGTGTGATCAATTGATGGGACTGCATTGATTCGGATCAATGCAAGTTAAAAACAAACCTAATCTGATGTTGTTGGAACACTTTTCAAAAGGCTGTTATTGCAAGGACGTTCACTTTTGTTTTGCATCGCGGTATTCATTTAGAATATCCTGCTCCTCAGTCGACGAGGCAAGGGCCGAGATCCCTTCACCGGGAGTGACCCCTTGGACAAAAAGTTTGCGTCAGGGCATTAACTTCACTATAGCCGATTACTTTTGCTTTGCATCGTGGTATTCAGTGGGAATATCCTGCACCCCATTCTACGGGGAAAGAGCCGAGATCCCTTCACCGGGAGTGACCTCTTTAGCGGAAGTTGTCGTCACTATATTTTCAAAAAGCTATCAGTTCCTTCAACGATATCAAGTTCACTACGTTAAAGGTTTTCGCCAGAAACCATTCGTAGCCCTCCGTCGTTTCATATAGGTAGTCAATAGTATTCAAGCTGTGTTTGTTGGCCAAAGTCAAGGCACAGTGTTTGGTAGCTGTTGGTTATTCATATGCAGCATAGATAGATGCGTTGGTTTGGAACAGTCGTATAGCCTTGTTGGCCAAAGTCAAGGGCTTGTGCGGGTGGATTCGAATCAACCTGGAGAATGACGGGTAGAACTTGACATGTGACTTATGATTTGTTGGCCAAAGTCAAGGTCATAAGAGCATGGGGCAGAAATCACATCGGGAGTTTCAAAAGAACTGAAACTTGCCAGATATGCGCATACCTTCTGGAGTGTGATACCGTGAGCGGATTCCGTCACGTTGTCATGCGATGATAGTTGGATCCCGATTCCCACTGATGAGTTAGTTTACTCCTCGGGTGACCCCGACTAATTCTTCTTTCAGGTTTGGAGGAGAATTTGAGGTACAGTGGGAGGTTTCCAGATTAGATAAATTGGTGACCATTCTGATCTAGGTTAGAGTGCACGCTGAGTGTTTCTTTTCTCTCTCTCTTTGGCAGCGACCATTGACCCGGCCCTAAGACTATGACTCAGTGACCAAGTTGACCGAACCTTCTTTAACACCGGCTTTTGGATTGTCAGAGTTGCAAACCTCATTGCCACTCCTACTTTTACCCTTTTCTCCAGGACACCCCGTTTTACTACGAACGTCCACTTCCATTGGACAAAACCATCGTATGGTTAGATACGAACTCGAAAGAATTTATTCGAGGATGGTTTCCGGTTCTGGAGAAAACGGATAGGATTATTCAGTTGTCTTTTCCTTTTACCCTCTCTCAGGTTACGAGTACTCCTTGGTTTAGGGGTAGTACACCTATTACGCAAATTGGATTGTCTTCTTCCAAACCTTAGGCTGGTGCCGACCAGTAGGGAATGAAGAAAACCAATTAGCATAACGATGGTGTGCAGAAGGTATTAAGTTAAGACAAAGCAAGGGATTAGTAAGAGGGCAAAGTAAATTGCAACAGATATTCACGACCAAACCAAATATTTCGTTACCACTCCCACATCACCTTTGTATTTCTCCAGGACACTCCGTATCACTACGAAGATCCACAGTTTATTTGGATACTCCATCGTATGGTTATATACGAACTCGAATGGAACTTGTTCCAGTTCGGGGATGGATTCTGGTTCAGGAGAAATAGGAATAAGGTTTATTCGGTTGTCTTTTATCTTCACCCTCTCTCATTGCGAGTGTTCCTAGGATTGGGACAGTACACCCATTATGCTTATTGGATAGTCTTCTTCCAAACCATAGGCTGGTGCCGAACGGTAGGGAAGGAAGAAAACCATTTGGCCTAAAAGGGTGTGCAGAAGGTAAAGACTAAAGACATATGAAGGGATTTGGAGAGGTGGCAAAGAACTATACGGTTACAGTCGTGAATCTGGAAGAGGCATTACTAGGAATACCAGAATACCCCATCGGAACATTTCAATGTTTCAGTTTCACTGTGTAATGTTAAAGGAAAACTGATTTCCCGATTAGATACTTACTCCAGGGTATGTATTTACCAGGTACGATTCTCACATCTGTATGGTTTTACAGATGATGAGTGGGAGTAAGTTGTTGGGAATTGGGTGATTATCCTCATTATATCAGGATTCGTTGTAATCGGTGATATTTGAGGAAATCACCTGGGCTGTTTGCCGGTCGGCAAATATTTGGTTTTGAATATCCGCTGTTATGCACCAATTTCAAATTGATATATCTGTACGTCTATTTTCATAGAGTGAGATATACCTTTCTGAAATTATGTCTACGACATTTACCTATATCAGTGGATGGTTAGGTAAGGAGCATTAAACAGCGGTGTAATTCTTCTTAACCATAAGTACAGTTTTCAACCTACGACACACAGTGAATGAGTTATCAGACTCAAGGGACTTATACAAAGGATTGTATGTTGTCCAGGGTCCATCAGGACAGAGGGCTTGGTCCTCGTACTATATTCGGTTTACTTATGACTTCTCTAGTTTTTAGACAGGTGTTTCGCGGAAACACAGGGTCCAAATTTTGAGAAGTTATAGGTATTTGAATAGAGTAGAGAACCAGGTATAGCAAGTATCGGGATTCTTCAAAGAGATCGAAGATGTAGATACTTGTGTATGGTATTCAGTTGATAGTAATGATAAAGAGATCTTGCTTCTCTTTCAGGTTACTCATAATTGGAAGTATTCCTAAGTTGAGTAACGCTGATCGGCGTCCTTCCATTTAGTTGACATGCGCTGGGGACAGCTGCATGATTTGAATCTGGTTCAATTAAATCAGTGCCTCTGTTTCTCTATTGGATATAGAACAGTTCATATCTTAACGATGTTAAGGTACGGGGAGTTGTCCGGTTTATGATTAAAACCAGACACTGGACAACTCAAGGCACGTTTCTGTAATGGCTGTTTGTGGGTTGACCCAGGCTATGACGAGGGTTGACTTTCTACCATCTGGATGAACA
Source organism: Agapanthus africanus (assembly GCA_030015575.1). Lineage (NCBI taxonomy): Eukaryota > Viridiplantae > Streptophyta > Magnoliopsida > Asparagales > Amaryllidaceae > Agapanthus > Agapanthus africanus. The sequence continues at coordinate 78,483,687 of CM057347.1, read as the reverse complement.
ATAGCGATATTGTTCTAGACTCGCCACAGTTTTATTAAAGATGGATTTTTTCAGAAAACAGTAGTGGGAGTATGGTAGAACTGGAAGTGATTCCAGAACCACAAACGATTACTGAAGATTTGATAAGGAACCTAAAGATTCAATCTGGATTGACATTCCATTGGCCACTCCGCAGATAAGGTGGGTAACTTCAGGCATCCGAGAGGCACTACGGTAGCCTCAAGGACGGTGACAGGGAAGTTCTTGTTTACCCACAATTGCCATTGCTGTTGTTCCAGGTTACGAGACCCGGCGGGAGGATGAGTATAGCGTCGTTCTAAACCAGTTTTAGAAGTGTACGTCTATATGACTCTGCCAGAGGGTTGTCGTAGTCAGTGGGAGCAGCGGAAGCATTGGTGGACAGGTTGCTTATGTCTATTTATAGACTAGAGCAGATGTAGCGGAGATAGATCATCTATTTCTGACGTGACAGTCATGGGTTTGACTTCATCAGAATAGGGGATGGATCTGTTGAGAAGGTAGTAGGGTGTGATATCCTGGTATTTGGATGATATACACAAAGTAGGAAAAGAAACTCCTACACTACGATCGGTTATACTTTGGTCGTCACACAGTTGTTTCTCCACAAAGGAAATGGATTTTATATCAGACATACTGGTTACTAGATCTATGGTCTTAGATCTAGATTTGGGTGGTTTCCCAATCAGGGTACTTGACAGCATTCTAAGAGTATTTAGGATGGACGACTCCTGGTACGGTAGTGTACCTGCAGGTAATGGAGTCACCCTCTCCAAAGGTGTCTTACAGACTAAAGGGAAGAGGGACGGGCATGATTGGCAGATCACTTGCTCAGGCAATTGAGTCAATCGTGAGATGTCAAGTACCACACCAGATGTTGTTCTTGCACTAGATGCAATAAGTTGACATTAATCCAATCCTGGAGAAACAGACGGAAGCAGTTTTAGAACATAAGTGGATGTTCTAGGGAGATGATAACGACAGCCTCATTCAGGAGACAGTTATCATTCCAGGCTTCCAAGGTGACATGGACGACAAGGAGGTTGTCAGAGTTATAGTTTTCCTTCTAACGAGGGGCAGTATTTTGGACAGGTGGTCTAAGGCAATACTGAGGGTGGCATGGCGCAGGATACTGATTAAGTTCAGTTGACGATACAGTCTAAGAAGTTTGGATTTGGAGTTCATTTATGAACTAGGTCCCATCAGACATCCAGACACTCTAAGACAGGTATTGCTCATTTCGGGAGATGGCTTTCTCCGCGAACTTGAGATATAGAGAGACATAGAAAGAAACATCAGAGCGGATCCACTCGCTGAGGCTATTCCTCGAACGCAATAGTCTCGCAAACGAGCTTTGTGAGACTGACTAGTAGAGGAGTTGGGTGTTCGGTATCACACGGGCTGTGAGTATGCGACATCGCAATAATTGGCCTTGAGTGCAAGTGGGAGATTGTTGGAGATAGTGCCCTCAGAGTCAATTATTGGATCACAGGCACGTGATTGCAATGATTGAGGGAGGACCTATCCCGGTACGACAGTCTTACTCGAGATGATAGTTTGCTATCTGGTTTACCTTTATCATCGTGTACTGCTTTAGGTAACCTGACAGGTCACTATTGCACGTTGATAGAGCCCCTAGGATTCTTGCTTGGCTGCCAGCAGTATGAGGGCGATCATATAAGTGAGAGCTGGAGTCTATAAGCACATCCTTAAAAGGTCCCTAGTCGTGGGAGTTTCGAGACTGGGCATCGATACTCCATTAGTAGACTAGTGTATACAGTCGAGACCCCGACGAGGGGCGGTGGCCGGTCTCACAAGCCACTGGTGTCAGTTGGTTCACCTAAGATGTATACAGGTGCTCATTGGGTTATGAGTACACCGGACAGGACTCGCCGGGAACATGCTAGTTGGTCTTATACCTGACGTCAGATAGCAGTTCCCAGGTGACATGTGTACAGGTTAGTTCATCGACCTGGGGATCGTCATTTGTCTCGTGTGAGTTCCCACTGTGCTTTGATTACTACCCTACCACGGCTCAAAGGAGTCGTGCAAACAGGTTTTAGTTGGGTACAGTCCCGAGCCACATGGAGGCAGTGAGCGGATCTTCAGGGGTTCGTCTCTCCCGGTATTGGGGGTGAGGTCGCGCTGTGTCTAGGAGAGCCATTACACGAAGTCCTTGGCCAAGGCAGGAGATTTACTGGTAGGTATTCCAGTAGTATCTCAGGGTGTTCTGGGCTACACTCCGACACGACTTGTACCGCTTTTGGGGGTCTGACTTTTACCAACCCCCTAGGCCCGCCATGCGATACTCATAGACGAACGGACCGGACTGTACGGATATTGTCACTGACAGGCTCAGTAGGGTTGTCAGGCTGAGTTCGCTCACAGACATCCCTTTTAGTCAGTACCTGGTGGCCCGTTATGTATTGGCTTATACCTCTGACGTGCTAGTGGTTAAATCCACAACCATGGTGTTGACGAGTCTTTAGAGTCCCCCACATTCAGTTACTCAGCTTTCGGGCGAAAGGTTGTAGAGGCCGTATAGAGATATGGCAAGGTCCGATCAGATACGTGCGGTATTGCACGGATCAGGATCGGACAGTTTGTACTATAGGCCGTATGGTTATATGGCAGGGTTCGATCAGATACGTGCGGTATTGCACGGATCAGGATCGAACAGATATTACTAGCCGGTTTTGGTATAAGCCGGATCCTAGTATAGTACAGTGGAGATTTTGTCTCATTGCATTTGTATTTCGGTCGAAATACAGATGCGGGTGTGTATGCACAGTATCGGGGTTTTCCTGTAATTTATTACGGGACCTGTTTTCTGGAGTTGCCAGTTTGCTTTCCGTTTCGGCCAATTTCCATTGTTCCGTTCATTGGCCGAAGATTGGTGGAGGAGGGCTTATTTGCATTGTTGCAAATAAGTATTTGTGGAGGGGGCTTTTGCTTTTTGTTGCATCATGATAGCCATTCTTTGACCTTGACTTCTTGTCTTCATCATGACTTGACTTTTGTTTTCATGATGGATGTTGATGATGGTAGGTTTGAGTGTTGGACTTTGTGAGGTTATGATGGTGGAGTTGTGTGTGGTTTTGCTTATGATCATTTTCTTTCATGATTCCCTTTTTGCATTATGGTTATGGTTGCACCACTCATTCCTTGACTCTCTCTCTCATTCTCTCCCTTCACCTAGCATTGGCCGGCCATTCTTTTTGAGGGGGGGCTGTCCAAAATTGGAGGTGGGGAAATGTTGTTCATTTGATGCTCCAAAATACCCCAAGCTCCTCCACATTTTGTTCTTGTTTCATCCCTCCACCAAATGGCACCTCCTTAACCCCAAAATGAGACATGGATCTCTACACTACATTCTACAGCAAACCTTGGGCACGTCGAGTAGCCGGCTTCGTGCCCGAGTTGCCTCGGCATTGAGGTGGGAGCCCGTAAACAAAGTAGGCGATGTGGTGCACTTCCGGCGACGAGGAGGAGACGGGACTTTTCCGCAGGAGATCGGGACCATGACGAGAAGACCGGAGGACTTGGATCGTCGGTATATCTCTATTCCCTTTCTTGTAGATAGCTAGGACTAGTTAGTGGCCCGATCCGGGGTTTAGTGCGCGGTGGTGCCGGTTTGCTAAGTTCGCAAAATTAAAGTTTATCACCGTTTCCGCATCTGGCCGTCGGATTGACGGCCGGGGCGCCGCCGTGCACTTACAACGGCAAGCTGCGAAAGCTGGAAAGCTTCAGGGTTCGCTGGAAAGGGTGGTACTGTGCGATGAGGGGAGGTAAGGGCCGGGTTCTGGTCGCAGGGAAGAGGAGGTGGTCGGAGGTGGCGCGGGTGACGTCGACGAGGGTCGACGGTACGTTTTCCGGCGACCCGGGGGTTGGTGCTAGGGTCGAGCTCGGGTTCTGGTGGCCCGGCGAGGGGAGGAGGAAGGCGACGACGAGGTCGGGACGAGGGTGAAGGGAGGAGGATTCTGGTGTCGTCGGCGATGGGAGGCGGCGGCGACGGCGAGGTCTGCGGCTGGTGGTGGCGTCGGGGGTTGGGTGCAGGCGCGGAAAGAGAACGGAGGAAGGAGGTAGGAAGGGTGCGGCTAGGCTGAGGAGGCGATGACGGTGACGGCGAGGTCGTGGGGAGGTCGACGGCGCCGGCAGGAGGAGGCTAGGGTTAGGGTTCGGGGGTTCTCGTGGGGTTTTCTCGTGATGGAGAAGAAGAAGGGGCGGCTGCGTAATATATAAAGGAAGAGAGAGAGAGAGATTGGAGAGAGGGTGAGAGATTTTAGAGAGAGAGAGAGAAAGAGAATAGAGAGAGATAGAGAGAGACGGAGAGAGAGAAAGGGAAAAGGGGGGCCCACGAGGGAATTAACTCCCTCGTGATTGGCTGAAAGTGGGTGAAAGGGAAAATTTAATAAAGATTTAAAGATTTAAATCATTGGTATTAGTAACAGAAAATCTATATATATATATAGTTTTAGTTTATCAAATTAAATGGGGATTTTGGCGCGAAATGAAACATTTCCAAATCGAGCCCGGGTTGCGCCCAAATGTTCCAAATTCAAATTATAGGCTTTTAAGCGAGTTCCAAATTTTGAAAAGAGGTGTTTTGTGATTAAAATGCATGCCTCCAAGTCGGACACTTGCACGCGCGCGTAGACGTCTCAACTTGCCCGTTTAGCCGAACGGGAAGAAATCTCGACACGCGGACGCTACCACGCGACTAGTGGCGACGAGTAGGCCAACATGGATATTTTTAATTTCATTTTAGGAGTTAAAATTTGTTATGTGTCAAAACGACTTAACCGGTTAAAATTTAGCAAAAAACACCAAACAATCAGGATAATTGAAATGAGTAATGTATAACGCTCAACCAGAACCAGAACAGTATTATTGGGCTCGGGTGTTACATCATACCCAACTACAAAAAGAATTTCGTCCTCGAAATTCCAAGAATACAAGATAGCTAACTATAGGAAAAGGTGACGAAATTTCTGCCGGATCTCGTCTTCTCGCTCCCAAGTGGTTTCTCCATGCAATCGATTACCCCAAGAAACTAACACAAGAGGGATAACCTTGTTCTTAAGAACCTTTTCTCTTCGATCCTTGATTTCAACTGGTCGCTCCTCAAAAGTTAGGTCCTCCCGTACAGTCAACTCCGAATGATCCAAGACGTGAGTCTCATCTCGGACATACCTCCGTAGCTGAGATACATGAAACACATCGTGCACTCCTGCCAATGACTGTGGTAACGCCAAACGGTACGCTACCTCTCCAACACGCTCCAATATCTCGAAGGGTCCAACGAATCGAGGACTAAGCTTTCCCCGACTTCCAAAGCGAATCACCCCTCTAGTCGGTGATATCTTCAGGAATACCAAATCACCCACGGCGAACTCTAGAGGTCTTCTTGACGTGTCGGCCTAACTTTTCTGTCTGTCTTGAGCTGCCTTCATATGCTTCCTGATTGTATTCACCTTCTCGACTGTCTGTACCACCAAATCTGGTCCTAGTAACCTTCGTTCACCAACATCATCCCAACAAACCGGTGAACGGCACTTACGACCATACAACGCTTCAAACGGAGCCATCTGAATAGTCGCTTGAAAGCTATTGTTGTACGAAAACTCCACCAGGTGTAGATGATCCTCCCAAGAACCTTTGAAGTCCAACATGCAAGCCCTCAACATATCTTCAAGGGTCTGGATCGTTCTCTCCGATTGTCCATCAGTCTGAGGATGATAAGCTATGCTAAACTTCAATCGAGTCCCCAAACTTTCTTGTAAACTCCTCCAGAAGTGCGACAAGAACCGAGTGTCCCGATCGGACACGATGCTTACCGGTACACCATGCAATCTTACAATCTCCTGCATGTACCGCTCTGCCAAAGTCTCGGTCGATTGACCAACCCGAAAAGGAATAAAGTGAGCTGTCTTGGTCAACCGATCGACAATCACCCATACTGCATTGTTGCCCTTTGGACTCCGCGGCAAAGCCGTCACGAAATCCATGGTTATATGTTCCCATTTCCATTGAGGAATTGGAAGTGGTTGCAACAAACCAGCAACCCTTTGGTGTTCAGCCTTGACTTGCTGACACACCAAGCACTTAGCCACGAAGCGAGCAATCTCTCGTTTCATACCTTCCCACCAGAAGTGCTGTCGAACATCTCGGTACATCTTCGTCCCTCCTGGATGAACAGAGTAAGCTGAACTGTGTGCCTCCTTCATAAGCTCTTCACGTACATCCCCTTTTGGCACACATACACGGCTACCATATCTCAACGAACCGTCTTCATGGATCAGTAAGTCGGTTCGCAGTCCGGCTTCAACCTGCTCTCGAAACTTTTGCAGTCTAGGATCCTGCGATTGTGACGCTTTAATCTTCTCAACTAAGGACGCCTGTACTTGCAACTGCATCAACTGTCCCGTAGCATGTGGTAGCACAACCTCCAAGTCAAATCTCTGAAAATCCGTAATGATCTCCCTTTGTGCGGTCAATACCTGAATTGCTGGTAACCGACTTAGCGCATCTGGCACGACGTTAACTTTTCCCGGATGGTACTTAAGATCAAGGTCGTAGTCGGCCATCAGCTCCAACCATCTGCGTTGCCTCATGTTCAACTCCTTCTGAGTGAATACATACTTCAAACTCTTGTGATCTGTAAAGACTTCGACTCTCTCGCCCAAAAGGTAGTGTCTCCAAATCTTCAGGGCGAAGATCACGGCTGCAAGCTCCAGGTCATGAGTCGGATAATTCTTCTCATGAGTCTTCAGTTGTCTCGATGCGTAAGCGACGACCTTCCCATTCTGCATCAAAACACATCCCAATCCTTTTCCGGATGCGTCGCTGTGAATCACCAGTCCTCCTGAATTATCCGGTACAGTTAGGATAGGGGCGGTTATCAACTTCTGTTTCAATGTCTCAAAGGCCAATGCACATCCATCCGTCCAAACAAACGGTACCTCCTTGCGCGTGAGCTTGGTTAACGGCTCAGCTAAACGAGCGAAGTTTTCCACAAATCTTCTGTAGTATCCGGCGAGTCCAAGAAAACTTCTTATCTCCGCAACATTCTTTGGAATAGGCCAATCTCGAACGGCTGCAATCTTTTCGGGATCAACGGCGATTCCATCGCCCGACACGACATGCCCCAGAAACTTCACTTCTTCCAGCCAGAATTCGCACTTACTCATCTTCGCGAATAATTTCTCTTGTCTCAGCGTCTGCAGTGCGATCCTTAAGTGCTCAGCATGCTCCTCCGGACTCTTCGAGTATACCAGAATATCGTCAATGAATACCACAATAAACTGGTCTAAGAACGGTGAAAAGACCCGGTTCATCAAATCCATGAATATTGCTGGCGCATTAGTCACTCCGAAGGGCATTACCAAATACTCGAAATGTCCATATCGAGTTCGAAACGCCGTCTTGCAAATGTCTTCTGCTTTTACTCGGACCTGGTGATATCCTGATCGCAAATCCAATTTCGAGAATACCCTCGCGCCACTAAGCTGCTCAAAAAGTTCTCCAATGCGAGGGATCGGGTACTTGTTCTTAATAGTCACCCGATTCAATTCTCGATAATCAATGCACATCCTTCTCGTGCCATCCTTCTTCTTTACTAAAAGAACTGGAGCTCCCCAAGGTGAGTTGCTGCTTCGAATCCATCCCTTCTCGAGTAATTCACCAACTTGTTTCTTAACTTCTTCCAATTCCACCGGTGCCATCGGATAATAAGATTTTGATACTGGCGCTGCACCAGGAATAAGGTCAATCGCAAACTCCACATCTCGCTTCGGCGGTAAGCCTGATATATCTTCAAACACATCCATAAAGTCACGAACAACTGCCGGCTCTTCATTACTATCCGCTTCCATTGTCGCAAGAACACTGTTTGTCGGCCTAGCCCTAAACTCGACTGGCCTGACATAGCTGCTTCCTCCAATGAAAGTAAACTCAGGGTGTCCGGTGCCCGTATCTATCACCAAGAAATCTGCAAAAAGCTCTCGTCCGCAAACAACAACTGTACAATCTCTACATTCCTTACTAGCTATGATTTTCCCATTCCCAGTGTATATGTCCCAAAAACTAGACAGGGTCGTGCAGGTAATCGAGTGTGTAGTTATAAATTTGGATGACATAAAACAGTGGGATGCTCCGGAATCAAATAATGCCAATGCGGGAAAACCATGAACGAGCAAAGTACCTGAAACCACTTCTCCTGATGCCTTGGCTTCCTCAGCTGTCAACGTGAAAGCTCGAGCCTGCTTTGGTCCTTGAGTCAGCTGTTTCCGCCCTTGGAACGGTCTCTGCGGAGGCTTCTGTATATCATCTCTCGTGCGAAGCTTCGACGGACAAGCACCAACTGCGTGATCAGCTGCTCCACAAACCAGACAAAGCCCCAGTCTCCTTCGACAATCCTTCTGCACGTGCCCAGGTAATCGGCAGTAATCACAAATCACGCTCTTCCTTCGATCAACGATCACAGGCTTCTTCATTGGCGCTACACCTCGACGGTCCACTGGAATACCTCTGCGCCCATGATCTCGGTTAGGTACAAATGCAGGCTTCCTGGCCGCAACTGCTGTCTGGTGAAGGTTCCCTTTCGATCCTGATAAACTCTGTTGCTCTCTGGCTGCCGTAAGAACCTGCGAGAAAGTGGTCAAACCCAGGGAGACAATCTGCCTCTGGATGTCCACATCCAAACTGCGCAAGAACCTTCGCGCCCTGTCTGCCTCCTTGGCGACTAAGGGTCCAGCGAAGCGGCTGAGTCTCGTCCATTCCGCTGCATGTACATCCACAGATGCTCCATTTTGTCTCAGCCCAATAAATTTCTCCTCCATTTCCTCCCGTGCAGTCCGCGGGAAGAACTTTTCCAAGAAACTTTTAGAGAAATCTGCCCAACTAATTGGCTTAGGCAAGCGGGTCTCCTCCACAAGCCACCACTCTCGGGCGTAATCCACCAGCTGAATGCGCACCACATCAACTCTCTTGTCTTCAGGGATCTGTGCCGCAATCAGTAAATTCTCCGTGTCTACTAGCCACTGCTCGGCTGGTAACGGCTCCTCCAGACCAGTGAAAGTAGTAGGACCCAACCGTCTGAAATCTGCCACGGTCCCTACTCGGTCAACTGGCTTCGCTACAGCGGTGTTTACAGACTGCTGAATAGCCTGCAAACCCTCCTGAAATGAATCTGCTTGCTGCTGGATCAGCTCAGTTTGCCTCTTCTGATTTTCCAACATCCCACGTATCACTCCTAACATGGCAGCTTCATCCACACGCCTCTGATACGTCTTGAAATTCTTATCTGCCATGGTCCTGAAATCAAAACAAATAACATTAGCATGATGATAGATTCAATATATAAATCAAGGCTAGAACTCCAAGATACTTAAATAGAGTACTGCATTGTAGCTATGCCGCGGTATCATAGCCGCAATTACTTAACTCCACCCAAGTCGCCTAAGTCCTAGAGATAACAAGAAGTTAGGTTTTTGAGTTGACAAATGCAAAGTAAGTTTGCATGTCGACATGATCCGGAAGAATGATTCAAGGATGGTAAAACGGTCAAGGTGGCAGGACATGTTTCCTAAACACGGGTATTCTGATTCGTGTATTGGGTACAATACCCAACTACAAAAGAATCAACCCGACTAACCTATGTCTCTGATACCAAAAGAACCATGTCACGCCCCGCTTCCCAGAGTACGCAAGATTGGGCACGTGACGTAGCCAACCATGCTACCTGTGGGTAGGAAATATCCATCCACAGTCACATTACGGTTGTAGAGATATCAAGAACAAAATAATAAACTAATCTAATACATGTCCAAATCCATAATAACAAGAATCAATAAACAATAAGTGCGGAAGCAAATGATCCAATACAATAAATAAACAGTATGTCCCATAATGCGGGCTCACATCTGGAAATGAAATGAAATAAATAAACTAAACCCTAAGGAACTCACAGTTCAGCCTGCTGGCTGAAGTACTCCTGCTCGGTCGTCGATAGTGGTAAGGAATCTGGGCCATGCAAAACCCAGACGTCAGCGCGTCATGTCAACCAAATAATATAATATAAACATGGTAATAAGCAATGCAGGTATGAACATGAATAAAGCAGTACTAAGAAATAACAGAGCAGGGTAATGTGCAATGGTGACTAAACTGTCCTATCAGGTTTCTACCCTATAGTCTTTGAAATCAATTGATGAATCGTCGATGTAACTCAATAGTATCCCGTGCGTGCCCGTGACCACGGTCAAGGTTCTCGGGGCTGAATCCGAGACGTGCCGCTAAGCAGTAATAGGTAGTAGGATGGATGAGTGATGTCAGCATCATCACTCCGGGGCAGGCCAAGCCCGTAAGACTGATCAGAACAAGTATCGAACTGTTGAGTTACAAGTCGGTTTCACCTTTGATTTCCCCATACCCCCAAGTTATGCATGTCAGGTCAGGTATTCAATAATCAAGGATTAATGCCGACACAGGATCAGGTAACATGTCAGGTTTGTCTGGATAGACAACAGGAGTGGTCCATGAGGACCCCAAGTCAAGTTTATCGGCATTAGGCATGAGGTCATGTAACAAGTCAGGTCGTAGTACAGTAGGTTGAGTCAGTATGTACAGGGTGTCATGTCTGGTGTATCAGTATGTAAATATATGTCAGGTGTGGCGGGGTCGAGTCAATATGCAATGTAACCGAGTATGTGCTCTCAACGGTGTACGATCAAATAAGTAACAGCAGCAAGAAAGTAATTAACAATAACAGTTCACTTAATCACAATGGTACAAGAATATGATGCAGCAGTATTAGACTAGCAGGTTTGAGCACACTTGGGTGCAATAATCACAAAGTGAAACAATATCAACAACATGACGTAATGAAGCTACATGAACTAAACTAAAGCATCATAATTGTCTCATGGGTGATTTAACAAACGAAGCAAGGATGATCTACTCAGTTTAGTTAGTTAAAGTGTGGATTGATAGCAGACCGATTAATTTCAAGAAACTACCATACCGATTCAACGTTAAGAATAATTGTAACCGTCAATTCTGAGTTATAATATGATATCGATATTACTAATAGCTGTGTGGTTATAGTAAATAATATGATGATTAAGTTTGTAGCAAGACTTGATCTTGTGTACTAGCATGTTAAAGCAAGTATTCGGATACTTGCCTCGACGGTTTCGCAAACCGAAAAGCACGGATGCAATGTCGGCAGAAAAACACGGGACGGGTGCACGGACTACGGATCGAGTCCCAACAGCGAACAGCGGGATCATACGGACCAGGGTACTTCGCTGGAGCGTCGGGTCCAAACGACGGCACGGCCGGAATCCGGCGAAAAGTCAAACGGCAACACGTTAGCAAAATACGATATACGTAAACAAATGACCAGCGAGGGGGGGTTTTGCACTAATGGAAAGTAAATGGATGCTTACAGGGAGACACCAGGGGCAACCACGACGGGCTCGACGGCGATGGGACGCCGGCGAGGCAGCGACGGCAAGCTGCGAAAGCTGGAAAGCTTCAGGGTTCGCTGGAAAGGGTGGTATTGTGCGATGAGGGGAGGTAAGGGCCGGGTTCTGGTCGCAGGGAAGAGGAGGTGGTCGGAGGTGGCGCGGGTGACGTCGACGAGGGTCGACGGTACGTTTTCCGGCGACCCGGGGGTTGGTGCTAGGGTCGAGCTCGGGTTCTGGTGGCCCGGCGAGGGGAGGAGGAAGGCGACGACGAGGTCGGGACGAGGGTGAAGGGAGGAGGATTCTGGTGTCGTCGGCGATGGGAGGCGGCGGCGACGGCGAGGTCTGCGGCTGGTGGTGGCGTCGGGGGTTGGGTGCAGGCGCGGAAAGAGAACGGAGGAAGGAGGTAGGAAGGGTGCGGCTAGGCTGAGGAGGCGATGACGGTGACGGCGAGGTCGCGGGGAGGTCGACGGCGCCGGCAGGAGGAGGCTAGGGTTAGGGTTCGGGGGTTCTCGTGGGGTTTTCTCGTGATGGAGAAGAAGAAGGGGCGGCTGCGTAATATATAAAGGAAGAGAGAGAGAGAGATTGGAGAGAGGGTGAGAGATTTTAGAGAGAGAGAGAGAGAAGAGAATAGAGAGAGATAGAGAGAGACGGAGAGAGAGAAAGGGAAAAGGGGGGCCCACGAGGGAATTAACTCCCTCGTGATTGGCTGAAAGTGGGTGAAAGGGAAAATTTAATAAAGATTTAAAGATTTAAATCGTTGGTATTAGTAACAGAAAATCTATATATATATAGTTTTAGTTTATCAAATTAAATGGGGATTTTGGAGCGAAATGAAACATTTCCAAATCGAGCCCGGGTTGCGCCCAAATGTTCCAAATTCAAATTATAGGATTTTAAGCGAGTTCCAAATTTTGAAAAGAGGTGTTTTGTGATTAAAATGCATGCCCCCAAGTCGGACACTTGCACGCGCGCGTTGACGTCTCAACTTGCCCTTTTAGCCGAACGGGAAGAAATCTCGACACGCGGACGCTACCACGCGACTAGTGGCGACGAGTAGGCCAACATGGATATTTTTAATTTCATTTTAGGAGTTAAAATTTGTTATGTGTCAAAACGACTTAACCGGTTAAAATTTAGCAAAAAGCACCAAACAATCAGGATAATTGAAATGAGTAATGTATAATGCTCAACCAGAACCAGAACAGTATTATTGGGCTCGGGTGTTACAAGAGTAACGGCTTAAAGAGTAAAGAATGGCTTACTTGACCCCTCTGTGATGGGGTTTATATAGTGGTGATGGCTCGCAGCAGCAGGGGCGAGAATCTCGCCGGCAGTTACGCCCCCGACGTCACGCCCGCGTAGAAAGCAGATCGCCCATTAATGGGGATTGATGGCGTAGAACGTGGGGTGTTGCTGGCGTAGAATCTGCGCATGGCGAGATTCGCGGAGCGGCGGTTACGCCTGTGAGCGGTGACTTTGGTCGGAGGGCCGAGGAAGACGGCCACGGCTTGGAGCTCGGGACGAGCGAGGAGGCCGAGGAGTCCAGGTCTTGTGGCAGCCCGGCGCGAGTCACGGGTCGAGGAAGCCAATTTGCAGGGGGCCCTGAGGAGGGCCAGTTTGCATTTGCGGGTCGGGTACAGGGTGGCCTAGTCGGCTCCTGTGGGCCCTTTCTTCTGAGTTCTGGGGCACGTCACCTGCCATGTGTCCTGATCTTGGAGGTCGCCGATATTGAGCATCATCATTAGCCCCCCACTCCCGACCTGACCAGCTAGCGGGTCGGGTCGGGAGTGGACTGCCGGGCCTCCCGAGGTGTTCTCCCTTTTCAGGGTTTTGTCGGGATGAGTCCTCAGGCCATCAGTTGTCTTTTTTCGCTAGTGAATCGATGCGAGGTCTCTGCGTCTAAAGAAAGTGTGCCGGTTCGTGCACCCTACAACTGAAGCAACGGTCCACGCGTCAAGCGTCGATTGGCCGACGCGACGTATGCAGGTCTGCGGCGTCAGATGGGATGTGGTCCAACGCAGGGTCGACACATGGAGCGATCAGGGCCGCTGGTCTATGGGGGTGTTTTGGCGGGAGATGACGGTCGCCGTTGGATGAGGCCGTACGCAGCAATAAACAGGGGTGAGGCCCGCCTCAGGGCCCCCGATCTTTCATTTTCCCCTCTTCCTTGAGGCGTTGCTACTCGGCGTTCTTCTTTCTTTCGAATACATGGTTCGCTCTCACTTTTCGGGTTGCTCGCGCCAGAAGGAGGCTGGTGGCGCGGCCGAACCCCCGGTAGGGCCGTCTGCTTCGTCAACGGCATCCGGTGGTTTCTCCGGCGGCGGCCAGGGACGTCCACAGTTACCCGCGCTCCAGACGGGGGACAGAGGGAAGGGCGAGGGCAGGCCCTCTCTCAAGAGGAAGAGGACGGTCTCTCGTGCGTCGTCGTCGAGGGCCCCTGAGGGAATTTCCATGCAGGAGGGGGGCGCCGTCTTCACGGTTCTGTCTGGACTTTCCGTCGCCGCTGGCCTGCTCGCCGGGATGGAGGAGTCGGCCGGGGGAAAGCTTCTGCACGGGTCCCTGAGGGATCAATTAGAGGTCATTGCCCAGGGGGCGGTCCAGGTACGAACCCCTTTGCGTGTATTCCTCTTGGTATACCTTACCCTTGCTCGGGGGCCTCCTGATTTCTCATCGGCTTTCTGTCAGGTCCTTCAACATTGTGCCCTGACCACTCGTATGGAGGCCGAGGGGGCGTTCCACGCCCCGAGACCAGTGGAAGCGTTCCCTTCAGAGGTCGAGGTTTTGCGACGTGACCTGCGCTTGGAGAGGGCAAGGGCCGACGTCTCGGAGGGCCGGGCGGATGCTGCGGAACTTGCCAATTCGGCGAATCGGGGTGCCCTTCGTCGTCTGAGCGCGTCCCTCAGGGTCGCCGATAGGAAGCTGGCATATTTGGCCGGGAGCTTCGCGGCCCTGGAAAAAGTGAGGGACGCCAGCAGGGGAGATGCTGAAGCGGCGTTGCTGAAGGCCCAAGTTGCCGAGGCTCGGGCTAAGAAAGCTGTGGCCGAGTATAAAGCATCAGAGCAGTTTTACGCCAAGCCCAGGGAGTATTCTGCCGTCGCGTGGAACAAGGCTCTGGACGCCGCGAAGGAACAGCTTCCTGAGTTCGACGATGGTGAACTCCACGCTCGGGTTCCGCTTCCGGCGGCGAGGCCTCCGGTGAGATATGGCGAGGGGAGTAAGGCGTGCCCCTGGTGGCAAAGTCTCCGGTGGTAGAGCCCCAGGCCGTGACACCAGTGATGAAAGGGCCGAAGTAAGCCTCCGGGCAGTTTGTAGGGCTGGGGGGCCCCAGAATACCCTTTGTAACAACCTTGATCTTAGCAATGAAAGAAAATCCTTGATTCGTCGGTTTGCATTTTGTCTTCTGTGTGTGAAGGATGCTTGTAGGATATCTTTACTTGTACCGTCGTGTTCTCGTGTCAGGTTGGCCATCTGTCTGGCGATTTTCCATCGAGTTGACTTCAATTGCTAGCTGACGAGCATGACAATTGCTGCCGAGGAGGTATCCCCATGAGCCCCGGAGTCGGGGGAGATCGTCTAGATTTGGATAACCTGACTACCCTCCTGGTGTATCGGATCTTCCGCTGGCCACATGGCATCTTTGATTTCGAGCGTCGACCACCAGCCGAGTGTGATTGGGCAGTGTAGCTGCGCAATTGCCTCCTGGCGAGGGCTTTGATTCCAGTCGGTTGTGTTACGAAGCTACCAGTCGAGAATAGCCAAGCAAGGACTCGACTTCCTCTTGGAGGACTTTGGTCCTTAGCACTGGAGTGGCTGTAAGAAGCTTGCTGTGGATGACCGGGCAGTGAGGCTGTGCGGTTGCCTCTTGGCGAGGGCTTTGACTGCAGCGTCGGGGGTAAGCAACTACCAGCCTGGGATGGACGAGCGGGGTAGCCGCTATGGTGCCCCTTCTAGGGCATTCTGATCCCTGGCGTCGTAGGTAGGGAGCTACCAGCCGGAGTAGACCGAGCAGGGTAGCTGCTCGGTTGCCTCTTGCGAGGGCTTTTGATCCTTCAGGACGGGAACGGAGCAGGGTTACTGCTCAGTGCCTCTTGGCGAGGACTTTGATCCCTGTCGGTTGTGCTAGGAAGCTACCAGCCGGGGATAGCCGAGCAAGGACTCGATCGCCTCTGGGAGGACTTTGGTCCTTAGCGCGGGAGGGGCTATAGAAGCCTACCAAGGACCTTTGGCTGGGCAGGGTTACTGCCCGGTGCCTCTTGGCGAGGGCTTTTGTCCTGAAGGATAGCCGAGCGAGGGATCCTCGGGCTCGACTGCCTCTGGGAGGGCTTTTTGATCCC
The DNA here is from genome assembly GCA_030015575.1 of Agapanthus africanus. Classification (NCBI taxonomy): domain Eukaryota; kingdom Viridiplantae; phylum Streptophyta; class Magnoliopsida; order Asparagales; family Amaryllidaceae; genus Agapanthus; species Agapanthus africanus. Next base: position 78,467,864 of record CM057347.1, on the reverse strand, counting down.
CGGTGTTGTGGCAGGGAAGCTGCCCGTTGTGAATGTTGCGCCACGGCAGCGCCCCGGCCATCTACTCCAGGCCAAAATGCGGAATCAAAAATTTTTCTTAACGTTTAAACCGGCGCTACCGCAGATAATATACCCGGATCGTAACCATTAACCTAATCCTAGCAAACAAGAGAGAGAGAAGAATGCTATACCGAGCGATCCGTGTCCTTCGGTCTTCGTCTCCACTCCAATCTCACACGGAATCTCCGTCCGTCACCTCCTCGTCGGAAAGGGCACCACGTAGCCGATTTCTTTTACGGGCTCCCACCTCTAGACCGAGGCAACTCGGGCGCGAAGTTGGCTAGCCGACGCGTCTAAGGGATGCTGTAGGCAAGTGTAGAAACCATGTCTCTTTGGAGTTTAGTGTAGTTGCCATGGATGTGGAGGTGGAGAAAGAAAATGAGCTTATGGAAAAATGGAGCTATCATTTTCTTGCAAGAATGAGATGAAGGAAATATACCACCACCAAAAATGAAAATCTCTCTCTCTCCCTCATCTAATTGTGGCTGCCGCCCCCCTTTGGAAATATGGTGGAGGAAAAACAAAACAAGAAGGGAGGTGAGTGTAGGAAAAGAGAATGGGTGACCACACCAAAAGGTTATGATAACAATATCAAATCAACTTTCATCTCATTTCAAATCACAAATAAAGCAAAGAATGGATGGAAAAAGAATCTCATCATGATGCCACATAATGCAAGAAAACCCCTCCACAAAATGTTATTTGCACACTTGCAAATAACCCCCTCCAACGGAAAGTCTGGCCGCGAAAGAACAAAGGAAAACCGGCCGGAACAGAATGCAAACTGGCAACTCCAGAAAACTGATCCCGTAATAAATTACAGGAAAACCCCACTATAGCATACACATGCCCGCATTTGTATTCCCACTGAACACAAATGCAAAGAGACAAAATCTACACTATCTAATACTAGGATCCGGCTTAAACCAAAGCCGGCTAGTAAAAACCCGTCCGATCACGATCCGTGCAATACCGCACGTATCTGATCGAACCCTGCCATATCTCCATACGGCCTCTACAGCGTTTCGCCCGAAACTTGAGTAACTGAGTGTGGTGGACTCTAAAGACTCGTCAATACTATGGCTGTGGATTTAACCACTAGCACGTCAGAGGTATTAGCCAATACATAACGGGCTACCAGGTACTGACCAAAAGGGACGTCGATGAGCGAACTCATCCTGACACCCTACTGAGCCTGTCAGTGACAATATCCGTACAGTCCGGTCCGTTCGTCTATGAGTATCGCATGGCGGGCCTAGGGGGTTAGTAAAAGTCAGACCCCCAAAAGCGGTACAAGTCGTGTCGGAGTGAAGCCCAGAACACCCTGAGATACTACTGGAATACCTACCAGTAAATCTCCTGCCTCGGCCGAGGGCTTTGTGTAATGGCTCTCCTAGACACAGCGCGACCTCACCCCCAATACCGGGAGAGACGAACCCCTGCAGATCCGCTCACTGCCTCCATGTGGCTCGGGACTGTACCCAACTAAAACCTGTTTGCACGACTCCTTTGAGCAGTGGTAGGGTAGTAATCAAAGCACAGTGGGAACTCACACGAGACAAATGACGATCTCAGGTCGATGAACTAACCTGTACACATGTCACCTGGGAACTGCTATCTGACATTTGGTATAATCCCAACTAGCAGGTTCCCGGCGAGTCCTGTCCGGTGTACTCATAACCCTATGAGCACCTGTATACATCTTAGGTGAACCAACTGACACCAATGGCTTGTGAGACCGGCCACCGCCCCTCGTCGGGGTCTCGACTGTATACACTAGTCTACTCTGGAGTATCGATGCCCTGTCTCGAAACTCCCACGACTAGGGACCTTTTAAGGATGTTCTTATAGACTCCAGCTCCCACGTATATGATCGCCATCATACTGCTGGTAGTCAAGCAAGAATCCTAGGGGCTCTATCAACGTGTAATAGCGACTCGTAAGGTCACCTAAAGCAGTACACGATGACAAAGATAAACCAGATAGCATACTATCATCTCGAGTAAGACTGTCTTACCGGGATAGGTCCTCCCTCAATCATTGCAATCACGTGCCTGTGATCCAATAATTGACTCTGAGGGCACTATCTCCAACAATCTCCCACTTGCACTCAAGGCTAATTATTGTGATGTCGCATACTCACAGCCCGTGTGATACCGAACACCCAACTCCTCTACTGGTCGGTCTCACAAAGCTCGTTTGCGAAACTATTGCGTTCGAGGAATAGCCTCAGTGAGTGGATCCGCTGTGGTGTTTCTTTCTATGTCTCTCTTTATCTCAAGTTCGCGGAGAAAGCCATCTCCCGAAATGAGCAATACCTGTCTTAGAATGTGTCTGGATATCTGATGGGACCTAGTTCATAAATGAACTCCAAATCCAAACTTCTTAGACTGTATCGTCAACTGAACTTAATCAGTATCCTGCGTCATGCCTTTCCCTCAGTATCCACCTGGACCACCTGTCCAAAATACTGCCCCTCGTCAGAGGGAAAACTAAAACTCTGACAGCCACTCTGCCATCCATGTCACCTTGGAAGCCTGGAATGATAACCGTCTCCTAAAGGAGGCAGCCGTTATCAAATCCCTAGAATATTCACTTATGTTTTAAAGCTGCTTCCGATTGTTTCTCCAGGATTGGATTAATATCAACTTATTGCATCTAGTGCAAGAACAATATCTGGTGTGGTACTTGACATCTCATGATTGACTCAATTGCCTAAGCAAGTGATCTGCCAATCATGCACATCCCTCTCTATTTTAGTCTATAAGACACCTTTAGAGAGGGTGACTCCATCACCTGCAGGTACACTACAGTGCCAGGAGTCGTCCATTCTAAATACTCATAAAATGCTGTCTAAGTACCCTGATTGGGAAACCACCCAAATCTAGATCTAAAACCATAGATCTAGTAACCAGAATGTCTGATATCCAAGTCCTATATGGAGAAATCACTGTGTGACAACCAAAGAATAACCGATCGTAGCATAGGAATATCACTTCCTACTCTGTGTATGTCATCCAAATACCAGGACATCACACCCTACTACCTTCTTAACAGATCCATCCTCTATTCTGATGAAGTCAAACCTATGACTGTCACATCAGAAATAGATGATCTATCTCCGCTATATCTGCTTAAGTCTATAAATAGACATAAGCATCTTGCCCACTGTGCTTCCGTTGCTCCCACTGACTACGACAACCCTCTGGCAGAGTCATATAGACGTACACTTCTAAAGCCAGTTTAGAATGATGCTATACTCATCCTCTTGCCGGGTCTCATAGTCTGGAACAACAGCAATGGCAAGTCTGGGTAAACAAGAACCTCCCTGCCACCGTCCTTGAGCATACCGAAGTACCTCTCGGGTGCCTGAGGTTACCCACCATATCTGCGGAGTGGCTAATGGAATGTCAAACCAGGTTGAATCTTTAGGTTCTTATCAAATCTTCAGTAATCGTTTGCGGTTCTGGAATCACTTCCAGTTCTACCATACTCCCACTACTGTTTTTCTGAAAAAATCCATTTCTTTTTAAAATTGTGGCGAGTCAAGAACAATATCACTATTTATCTTCCAGATGGTAGAAAGTCAACCCTCGTCATAGCCTGGGTCAACCCACAAACACCCAATACAGAAACGTGCCTTGAGTTATCCTGAGTCTGGTTTTAAGCATAAGCCGGACAACTCCCCGTACCTTAACAATATCAAGATATGAATTGTTCTATATCCAATATAGAAACAGAGGCACTGATTTAATTGAACCAGATTCAAATCATGCAGCTGTCTCCAGTGCATGTCAACTAAATGGAAGGAGGTCCGATCAGCGTTACTCAACTTAGGAATGCTTCCAATTATGAGTAACCTGAAAGAGAAGCAAGTTCTCATTACTATCAACTGAATACCATACACAAGTATCTACATCTTCGATCACCTTGAAGAATCCCGATACTTGCAATACCTGGTTCTCTACTCTATTCTTATACCAATAACTCCTTAAAACTCAGACCCTGTGTTTCTATGAAACACATGTCTAAGAACTAGAGAAGTTAAAAGTAAACAGAATATAATACGAGGACCAACCCCTCTGTCCTAATGGACACTGGACAATATACAATACTCTGTATAAGTCCCTGAGTCTAACAACTCATTCACTGTGTGTCTTAGGTTGAAAACTGTACTATGGTTATGAAGAATTACACCCCTGTTCAATGCTCCTTACCTAACCATCCACTGATATAGGTAAATGTCATAGACATAATTTCAAAAAAAAGTATATCTCACTCTATAAAAATAGACGTACAGATATATCAATTTGAAATTGGTGCATAATAACGGATATTCAAAACCAAATATTTGTCGTCCGGCAAACAACCCAGGTGACTTCCTCAAATATCACCAATTACAACGAATTCCGATATAATGAGGATGATCACCTAATTCCCAATAACTTACTCCCACTCATCATCTGTAAAACCATACAGATGTGAGAATCAAACCTGGTAAATACATACCCTGGAGCAAGTGTCTAATTGGGAAATCAGTTTTCTTTTAACAGTACACGGTGAAACTGAAACATTGAAATGTTTCGATGGGGTATCCCGGTATTCCTAGTAATGCCTCTTCCATTATCCAGATTCACAACTATAACCGTATAATTCTTTGCCACCTCTCCAAATCCTTTTATATGTCTTTAGTCATTACCTTCTGTACACCCCTTTAGGCCAATTGGTTTTCTTCCTTCCCTACCGTTCGGCACCAGCCTATGGTTTGGAAGAAGACTATCCAATAAGCATAATGGATGTACTGTCCTAATCCTAGGAGCACTCGCAATGCGAGAGAAGGTGAAGATAAAAGACAACCGAATGAACCTTATTCCTATTTCTCCTGAACCAGGATCCATCCCCGAACTGGAACAAGTTCTTTTCGAGTTCGTATATAACCATACGATGGATTATCCAATAAACTTGGGATCTTCGTAGTGATACGGAGTGTCCTAGAGAAATACAAAGGTGATTTAGGATTGGCGAAGAAATATTTGGTTTGGTCGTGAATAGCAGTCGCAATTTACTTTGCCCTCTTACTAATCCCTTTCTTTGTCTTAACTTAATACCTTCTGTACACCGTTTAGGCTAATTGGTTTTCTTCATTCCCTACCGTTCGGCACCAGCCTAAGGTTTGGAAGAAGACTATCCAATTTGCGTAATAGGTGTACTATCTCCTAAACCAAGGAGTACTCGCAATGAGAGAAGGTGAAAGGAAAAGACAACTGAATAGTCCTATTCGTTTTCTCCAGAACCAGAAACCATCCTTGAATAAATTCCTTCGAGTTCGTATATAACCATACGATGGTTTTGTCCAATGGAAGTGGACGTTCGTAGTAATACGGGGTGTCCTGGAGAAAAGGGTAAAAGTAGGAGTGGCAATGAGGTATGCAACTCTGACAATCCAAAAGCCAGTCTTAAAAGAAGGTTCAGTTAACTTGGTCACTGAGTCATAGTGTAGGGTCGGGTCAATGGTCGCTGCCAAAGAGAGAGAGAAAAGAAACACTCAGCGTGCACTCTAACCTAGATCAGAATAGTTATCACTTTATCTAATCTGGAAACCTCCCACTGTAACGTCAAATTCTTCCCCAAACCTGAAAGAAGAATTAGTCGGGATCACCCGAGGAGTAAACCAACTCATCAGTGGGAATCGGGATCCAACTATCATCGAATGACAACGTGACGGAATCCACTCAAGTCACCACACTTCAGAAGGTATGCGCATGCCTGGCAAGTTTCAGTTTCTTTAGAAACTCCCGATAAAAGTTTTTACCCCTAGGACCCAAGTGACCTTGACACAGTCAACAAATCAAAGAGTCCCAGTCAAGTTCAACCCGTCATTATCCTGGATTGCATTAAACCCACCCGTACGAGCCCTTGACACAGTCAACAAGGCCGCACGACTGTCCTAACCAATCCCATTAATATGCTGCAAACAAACACTACTTAGCTACCGCACACTACGCCTTGACACAGTCAACAAACGCAGCACGAATACTAAGTAATACTTGTAAGAAATGACGGAGGGCTACGTCTAGTTTTTGGCGAAAAACCTTTAACGTAATGAACTTGATATCGTTGAAGGAACTGCATAACTTTTTATAAAAATATAGTGACGAAAACCTTTGCTAAAGAGGTCACTCCCGGTGAAGGGATCTCGGCTCTTTCCCCGTAGAATGAGGTGCAGGATATTCCAACTGAATACCACGATGCAAAGCAAAAAGTAATTGGCTATAGTGAAGTTATTGCCCTGACGCAAACTTTTGTCCAAAGGGTCACTCCCGGTGAAGGGATCTCGGCCCTTGCCTCGTCGACTGAGGAGCAGGATATTCCAACTGAATACCACGATGCAAAACAAAAGTGAACGTCCTTGCAATAACAGCTTTTTTTTTTGAAAAATGTTCCAACAACATCAGAATAGGTTTGTTTATAACTTGCATTGATCCGAATCAACGCAGTCCCATCAATTGATCACACCACAAAGAATGAAAATATACTGATGTACGTATATGCCATCCGCATTCGCCACTGGGTCCCGTCATTACCCGTTAGGTTAGCTAACTAACGACAGAGCGGGGACTGGACTAGCGCGGATGCAAAACATATACAACATCTACTAATATATATACCAATATATAATATTCGCTCAAGGCGTGATAAAATGCAACATCACAGAAAAGTAACCAGCATCACAGAACAATATAGATATATCTGGGATCCCCGGGTTTCATAGAGCCGCTACTGAAACCCGACGTTCCCCTGGTCGTGTGGATAGCCTGTGCAATGAAAATCCTAGACCCCTACGGGCGCGGCAAGTTACCCGCCAAAACCTGAAGCGAGGCAGCCCCCTTCAGCAACGTGAATGGACCACCTAGCACTTCACGGAATCCGGTAACTTGGGCATCCCTCCTGGGTCAATCCTATACCCCCTACGAGTGCGGCGAATAGCCCGCCAATTCTAGAGTGAAGCCCCCTCCGTCTCAATGCCATGAGATGCGGGCCCGTTGCCCTCTAGAACCCGGCTATCCGTGCACCCCTCCGCGGGGCAATCCTAGTACAGAAAGTAAAATATACATACAACGGGTATATCGACCGCAACCTGGTCGTGCCCCAAAATAATAATACAAACAGGCAGTGACGGCAGTCCACATGTCGGACGCTCGCCCCGCAATATCAAATGTACATAATAAAACAAAAACTGTACTAGCATTGCATCCAGGCTATCCCCCACGACCGATCCGCAACATCACAGCAATACACAGAACATCAACGTGAAAGTCACATTCGCAAATCCATCTAACCGGGCTATAGCAGTTAGACTGGATTTACCGATCAAGTGACATTCACGGTCGCAGATATAATGTAAATACTGTGAAATAATGTGTTTAAAATATCCGATCGATCAAATTTTATCAAGTGGGCCCCCAAGTACTACTGTAGCACATCAAGAAATTCTGGGCCCAAAAATAATATTCCAAAACCCCTATTTTCAACCCAGAAAGCGACTGCAGAAATTTGATACAGCAAGGACATCATTGTGCGGCGGAACCGCGGCCCAAAGGGGGGTTTGGCCGCGGTTCCGTGCTTCAGTAGTCGAGTTACTGTGTCGAATTTCTACAGAGTGCTTAGAACTTCCAGTACATCACTATTTTACAACCTGAAAAATATTTGGACTTCAAAAAATTTCAACAGAAACTGATGTGAAGAAAACGCGGGTTTTTGGAATTTTGTTCGATCGGAAATGTAAAACACATTAGACAAAGCTAGACTAGGTTAATGGCGTGGCTCTGATACCATGTTGCGCCACGGCAGCGCCCCGGCCATCTACTCGAGGCCAAAATGCGGAATCAAAATTTTTTCTTAACTTTTAAACCGGCACTACCGCGGACAATATACCCAGATCATAACCATTAACCTAATCCTAGCAAACAAGAGAGAGAGAAGAATGCTATACCGAGCGATCCGTGTCCTTCGGTCTTCGTCTCCACTCCAATCTCCCGCGGAATCTCCGTCCGTCAGCTCCTCGTCGGAAAGAGCACCACGTAGCCGATTTCTTTTACGGGCTCCCACCTCTGGACCGAGGCAACTCGGGCGCGAAGTTGGCTAGCCGACGCGTCCAAGGGATGCTGTAAGCAAGTGTAGAAAGCATGTCTCTTTGGGGTTTAGTGTAGTTGCCATGGATGTAGAGGTGGAGAAAGAAAATGAGCTTATGGAAAAATGGAGCTATCATTTTCTTGCAAGAATGAGATGAAGGAAATATACCACCACCAAAAATGAAAATCTCTCTCTCTCCCTCATCTAATTGTGGCCGCCCCCCCTTTGGAAATATGGTGGAGGAAAAACAAAACAAGAAGGGAGGTGAGTGTAGGAAAAGAGAATGGGTGACCACACCAAAAGGTTATGATAACAATATCAAATCAACTTTCATCTCATTTCAAATCACAAATAAAGCAAAGAATGGATGGAAAAAGAATCTCATCATGATGCCACATAATGCAAGAAAACCCCTCCACAAAATGTTATTTGCACACTTGCAAATAACCCCCTCCAACGGAAAGTCCGGCTGCGAAAGAACAAAGGAAAACCGGCCGGAACAGAATGCAAACTGGCAACTCCAGAAAACTGATCCCGTAATAAATTACAGGAAAACCCCACTATAGCATACACATGCCCGCATTTGTATTCCCACTGAACACAAATGCAAAGAGACAAAATCTACACTATCTAATACTAGGATCCGGCTTAAACCAAAGCCGGCTAGTAAAAACCCGTCCGATCACGATCCGTGCAATACCGCACGTATCTGATCGAACCTTGCCAAATCTCCATACGGCCTCTACAGCGTTTCGCCCGAAACTTGAGTAACTGAGTGTGGTGGACTCTAAAGACTCGTCAATACTATGGCTGTGGATTTAACCACTAGCACGTCAGAGGTATTAGCCAATACATAACGGGCTACCAGGTACTGACCAAAAGGGAAGTCGATGAGCGAACTCATCCTGACACCCTACTGAGCCTGTCAGTGACAATATCCTTACAGTCCGGTCCGTTCGTCTATGAATATCGCATGGCGGGCCTAGGGGGTTGGTAAAAGTCAGACCCCCAAAAGCGGTACAAGTCGTGTCGGAGTGAAGCCCAGAACACCCTGAGATACTACTGGAATACCTACCAGTAAATCTCCTGCCTCGGCCGAGGGCTTTGTGTAATGGCTCTCCTAGACACAGCGCGACCTCACCCCCAATACCGGGAGAGACGAACCCCTGCAGATCCGCTCACTGCCTCCATGTGGCTCGGGACTGTACCCAACTAAAACCTGTTTGCACGACTCCTTTGAGCCGTGGTAGGGTAGTAATCAAAGCACAGTGGGAACTCATACGAGACAAATGACGATCTCAGGTCGATGAACTAACCTGTACACATGTCACCTGGGAACTGCTATCTGACGTTTGGTATAATCCCAACTAGCAGGTTCCCGGCGAGTCCTGTCCGGTGTACTCATAACCCTATGAGCACCTGTATACATCTTAGGTGAACCAACTGACACCAATGGCTTGTGAGACCGGCCACCGCCCCTCGTCGGGGTCTCGACTGTATACACTAGTCTACTCTGGAGTATCGATGCCCTGTCTCGAAACTCCCACGACTAGGGACCTTTTAAGGATGTTCTTATAGACTCCAGCTCCCACGTATATGATCGCCATCATACTGCTGGTAGTCAAGCAAGAATCCTAGGGGCTCTATCAACGTGTAATAGCGACTCGTAAGGTCACCTAAAGCAGTACACGATGACAAAGATAAACCAGATAGCATACTATCATCTCGAGTAAGACTGTCCTACCGGGATAGGTCCTCCCTCAATCATTGCAATCACGTGCCTGTGATCCAATAATTGTCTCTGAGGGCACTATCTCCAATAGTGAATAGCCGAGTGAGGGATCCTCGGGCTCGATTGCCTCTGTGAGGGCTTTCGATCCCCGGCGTTGTGGCTGGGAAGCTGCTCGCTGGGAATAGCCGAGCGAGGGATCCTCGGACTCGACTGCCTCTGGGAGGGCTTTTTGTAAAGGGGGAACTCTACTGGGGTAAAAAGATTCGACGTTCTTATTCGTATGGACATGAATTTCAGAGAACGCTTTACACCATCTTTGTGAAAGGGAAATTTTGAGGGGGGGTTTGGGCAGCACTCACTGGCTTTGACCTCATTGGTATAGCTTGAGCTTCTCGGCGTTGTAAGGCCGCGGTAGCTTTCGTCCGTCCGCGTCTTGTAGGCGGTAGGCTTCGCTGGGGAGCACTTCCAAGACGAGGAAAGGACCCTCCCATTTTGGGGAGGTAACTCAAGCCACCACTGGATTATTCTTCGGGACCATGCTCCCACCAATGAGCTTCAATGCCCCAATGACGTCGCAAGAAGCTCCAAAGAAGTCGGTCTTTGATCGGCTTACGACTACCGCGGCCCCTCTCAACGGGTCGCCCAAGTCCAGTGCCTCCGTCTTCAGCAAACTGGGTCAAAGCTCAAACGGGCCCATGAAGAAGCCCGCGATACCCGAAGCTGCCATCCCAAAGCGGATAGCCATCCCGGCTCAAGCGGACAAAATCATTGGAAAGGCTCCTCCTTCTAAGAAGTCAGTTTTTACAAGCCTGGTCATTCCGGTTGCTGCTCCATGCGGGGTCCTCAAAGCTGCTTCCCCTGCCCAGAGGTCTGTCTTTGACAGATTAGACATTGCTTCTCAACGGGTGTCAGTCTTCGACAGGCTAGCACCAATAACAATCTCTCCTCAAAGCAGAGGGCATGAGGAGGTCACCACTATAGCTAAACCAACTCCAATCGCACGACATGCTCGCCGTCGTCACTGGCGCCGAGTGAGGAAGGCTGGGGGCAACTCCCCCTCTGAGATAACTCCGCCAGTTTCGATGATAGAAATCAATGCTGCTGTTCCGAACGGGAATAGCTTTGAACCGCTAAGGAGGGTACGCAAGAACTCTCCGACGGCCACACTGAAAAGATCTCCTCCACCTGCGGAGAGAGCTACAGAAACTAAGCTGGAGCAGCCCCCTCAACGGCTGTCCTCCAAAATTTACAAGGTCTGGTGGAGGGTTCAAGATTCCGTGATCGACCAAGATCACTCTCGACGACAAAAAAGGGCGAAAGTGCAGGAAGAAAAGAACCGTCCTGACAAACAGCAAAGGACGACAATCGCCAGGGTGCCCGCTGCGACGGCCCCCTCAACTTCAACGGCCCACAAGAGAAGAAGGCCGGAGAAGGTCCCCACGCCTGCGGCAAATGCCAAAGGCGGTGAGCCCAAACGCCCTAAGTCCGGGGGCATTGTAGTCCATACTGTCTACGTGAGGTCTAGTAAAGAGGATAGCCGTACATCTACAGGTCATAGACCGCTTACACGGTCAGTGACTAAAGCTCAGGAGCAACAGCAGAAGCTCCAAGAAATGATGAACGCGATGGCCGCACTCACTGGGCCAAAAGAAAGCCCCGAAGCGTCCTCGGATCAATACCAGGAGCAAGAAACTGACGCTGAATTCCTTCGCAGGATATTGGAGAAGAAGGACAAAGAGGCTGCGGAACAAGCAGCCAACATAAAGCGAATGGCCCTCCTATTCCAGGACATGGTGGGTATGATGATCCAACAAGATCCTCCTGCTGGAGATCCTCCGATCGTCCTTGAAGATGACAAGGGAGAAACGTCGAATCCTCCACCGGCTTTGTCAACAGCCAAGGAAGAGACGATTTCCAAAACTGACCTGGACGAATATATAGCTCAACAGATACGGGTTCACCAGGCGACTGAGGCAGCCGGTTAGGTCGTAAAAACGGGGCGACCATATCCGAGCTGGTACGACCAAATCAGTTACCCGCCGGGATATACGATCCCTAAGTTCCACGTATATAAGGGGACAGGGAACCCACATCAGCATGTCGCTCAATTCAGGGCCTTATACGGCAACACTGGAGGCGGCGACAAGCTGCTACTTCGCCAATTCGTCGGCAGCTTAGCAGAAACAGCCTTTGAATGGTATTCGGAGCTACCTAACGACTCTGTCAAAACATTTGCGGAGATGGAGCTACTGTTTACACAAAGATTCGCAAGTGCTAGCGAACGCACCCCGATAACAACGCTGATCAACGCCAGGATAAGGCCAGGTGAAACGTGGGTTCAATTCGCAACACGATGGCGGAACCTATGGTCGAGATGCGAACAACGCATAGAAGAAGCTCCTGTCGTGGGCATGTTCGTGGGTACTCTCGACCCTCAAGCGACCATCTCGCAATTCATGATGTTCTTCAAGCCGACCACCTTCCATGCCTTGATTGACAAGCTGGCCCAAATGGACCAGATGGGCCATAGGCCTTCCTCTTTAAAGACAGAGCCTTGGAATGAAAAAGGCAAAGGGAAAACAACCTTCGTCGCCAACGCTCAACAACAGCCGAGCAACTTGAAGCCGGTTGTCCGTCAAAATAACGTGCGCCCACGTCCATCCCTCGAAGAGAGGTTGAGACGTCCTTACTCATTTCTCCAGGATGAAACAAGGAGACTGTTCGAAGTGGCAGTGCATAACAGGCTTATCACTCTACCGGAGCCGAAACAACAGCTACAACTGAATGATGTCAACAATCCTAATTACTGCCCTTACCACCAAGTATTGGGCCATCCGATCGAAAACTGCTACGTTTTCAAAAACTGGGTTGAAGACCAATACCAACAGGGCAAGTTCGCGTTGTCCGAAAACTGGAAAGTGAGCCTGCCACAGCCACATACTCCGAGAAAGATGGATATGCCGGGGGCATCATGCTCATTCATAGAGAAAGCCCCATAGACCGAAAAGTCAGTAAACTAAAAATTCGCCTCAAATACGGTGACGGCGGACCGAAACGTCTTAAACTAACGTTGGACCGCTATATCCTAAAACTGGAAGTGGACCGCTATATCCTAAGACTGGCATTGGACCGCAATGTCCTAAAACTTGCAAACGACCGAAACGTCTTTAAACTACTACTGCAGTATCCTCCGGCTGACGAGATAAAACAAAAAAAAAGAAGAAGACGGTATGTCCATAAGAGAAATGGGCACGGATGAAAACCCGAAAGGGCTCCGTGAGTAAAAACAGCAGGGCTACCGGCGAGTGTTCGTGAAAACCCGAAAGGGCGCGACCTCGTTAGAAAAAAGAATTAAAAGAATTAAAAAAAAGGATATAAAAAAAACGGTATGTCCATAAGCAAAATGGGCACGGATGAAAACCTGAAAGGGCTCCGTGAGTAAAAACAGCAGGGCTACCGGCGAGTGTTTGTGAAAACCCGAAAGGGCGCAAGCTCGTTAAAAGACACTTGCAAGGTCTTCTCGACCTTGTAAGGAGAAACCACCTGCGTGAGATCCTTACGACTCACAGGGAAGCAACACACTTAGGGATCCTCACGATTCCTAAGGAGAAATTACACTTGCGAGATCCTCACGACTCGTAAGGAGAATTCTCTTATGGGACCCTCACGGCTCATAAGATTTGAAAGTCTTAAGTTACAGAAACCTTAACCTGTTCTTAAGCAACCCCCACAACCTCCATTAATGCCCTACAAGTGGTTCACTACTAACCCTTGTATACAATCCACGGGCGCGAATAAACATTTCCCTAACCAAGTCCGACCCGTGACTGGGGATATGTCCATACGGTGAACAACCCTTATAAGTCCTCTCGACTTATAAGGAGAAAACCCTTTGGCAAGATCCTTACGACTTGCAGGGGAACATGCACTTAGGAATCCTTACGATTCCTAAGGAGAAAACACACCTACGAGATCCTCACGACTTGTAGGGAGAAATACCTTTGTGAGACCCTTACGGCTCATGAAGTCAGAAGCCTTAGTCGACGGGATCCTAACCCTGTTCGCTAAGCCACCTTTGTTCGACATCGACAGAGGCAAGTGATGATTCGCTCCTGGCAATATCCCAGTTGTAGCGATATTGATGCCTAAACCGGTATCAAATTCCAAGCTCTGCCATGGCAAATGATGATTCGCTCCTGGCAATATTCCAGTTGTAGCGATGCTGATGCTGAGATTGGCACCAGATTCCAAGTTCTACACTCGCTATAAAAATCAGCGAGCAAAAAATGCATACGAAACAGCCGAAATGATGGGGCAACTTGCAGTAAAAATCAGCAAGTAAAAAGAAATGTATGCATGCAAAATAGCCGAAATGATTGGGAAGCTCGCAATAAAAAACAACGAGTGAAAATAAAATAAATAGCCGAAATGATTGGGCACCGCGAAAAATAGCCGAAATGATTGGGCAATCGCGACCTTCGTGATATAAAAGCTGAAATGATAGAGCATCACGGAAAGAAATAAAATGAAAAATATATATAGCAAAATTCATGCCCTATAGGCGATTCACATAAATCCCTGTATACAATTCAGGGGCACAAACAAAGAGGGAACCATACCTTCCCACCAGGCTCCATCAAGAAGCGAAGCCAAATCTCGACGGTTCATAGACAACCTAGAGAAAACCTCGACATTTGTCGCAATATTGCAGACACAATGTCAACAAACGGAGCAAAGGAAGATCCCTAGCTTCAGAGTCTCGACGTCAACATCGACAACTTAGAGATCGCCAACGACGTTTCTCCTCAGTCCAGCAGGATGCAGATACAACGCCAACAAAAGACCTCGCGGTCGGAACAAAGCGGAGTGACGGCAAAATCCCAGCTCCACCTCAGCATTCGTCTCGTTACACCAGACGCAATATCAATAGCGGCGTTCCTTCGCAGTCTAGCAGGATGTAAATGCAACGTCAGCAAAAAGACCCTATGGTCAGTAAAGCGGAGTGATGGCAAAATCCCAGCTCCACCTTGGCATTCATCTCGATACAGCAGACGAGATGTCACTACAGCGTCCTTCCCCCAACAGGATTCGGACATGCCAAAGCAAACGAAGCGAAGGCCAAATTCCTAGCTTCAAGGTCTTAACGGCAAGTCATATAAAACCTGAAAGACATCCGGAGATCATCTCACACCAGTGCGGAATGGTCACCACCTTGACGTTCGTCTCGACACAGCAGACGCAACATCATCAAACAAATAGAGCCACGGCAAAATCCCTAGTTCCAAACCTCGACGGTTCACCAGCAATCTAGAGACAACCGCGACGTTCGTCTCGATACAGCATACGAGATGTCAACCCCAGCGTTCTCCCTCTAACAGGGTTCAGACGTGACAATCAAACAAACGGAGCCACGGCAAAATCCCTAGTTCCAAACCTCGACGGTTCACCAGCAACCTAGAGACAACCACGACATTCGTCTCGATACAGCAGACGCGATGCCAGCAAACGAAGCAAATGCCAAATTCCTAGCTTCAGGGTCTTGACGGCAACTCACATAAAACCTGAAAGACTATCGGAGATCATCCCACACCAGCGCGGAGTGGTTATGACTCATCAGGGCTCTCCAAAATAAGCCTAACCTCAAGTAAAAAGCGGCATGGCAAAATTCCTAACGCTTGCTCTTCCGACGGTCAAACTGCCAAGGAGGATTGCTTGAAGACGTCTTGTCCAGCCCCCGAAGGGATCAGAGACACGACAGTCGCAGGGCTACTCGAACAGCACGATTGCCTATCGAGGAATATATCAGCTGATGCGACGGTACGACGGCCAAAACCCTAATTACCACAGACCCTAACGGACTTCTGTCGTAAAGAGCAGAGGTTAACTATAACGTTAGGATATTCTTGTGAGAAATGCTCGATTCGTCTCGACTTGTGAAGAAATTGATGTCTTTGCGAGAACTTCTCTATGCGGCTCGACTCGTAAGATAAAGCCTTAGGCAGTAAGGATTAAGAAACCTGTTTTCTAAGCACTGGGACCCTGCAAGTCGGCCCAAAACGGTCTCTTGCATACTATCCACGGGTCTCACTCTCCGAAGTTGAATCTCGACAAGGAGGGAAACAACCGCTTACGGGTCCTCTCGACTCATAAGAGGGAAAATTCTCTTATAAGATCCTTACGACTTATAAGAGGAAACACACTTAGGAATCCTCACGATTCCTAAGGAGAAAATACACCTACGGGATCCTCTCGACTCGTAGGGAGAAAAGTCTTCATGAGACCCCACGGCTCATGAAGTTGAAAAGCCTTAGGTAGCAGACCTGAACCTGCTTCCTAAGCCATCACTACTCCTCAAGATGTTCAAGACAGAATGTTCTATATCGCTTACAGGCTATGCTTATTTAAAGAATGTGCCAGTAACAAAGCAGAAAATAAAAGGAAGGAGGCAAAAGATTTGTCATTCATACTCGGAAAGTTTTTACATCAACAAAGACAATAAACAAAGACATTATCCAAATGATTACAACGGCAAAACCTCAAATCCAGGACATGGATTGAGGAACTCAAAAGTAACATTGTCCAAGACTTTCCAAGCCTGGCGAACCATCCTAGCGTGCTTTCTTTCGCGAGCACGAGCGTCGGGATCCCCACTGATGTCCTCCTCCCTCCGGTAGGCAGCAAGTATTGCAGACTGTTGAAAAGCTTGGTGCAGAAGATCGATAAGGTTATCTCGCCTCCTCTTTTAGATTAGGCTCATCAGATACACCGAGTGCACCTTATCTTCGGCGACATCCAATGCCCCAAGTGGCACACCAGTACAGAATAGAGGAAGCGCTTCCAAAATTGCTCCCACAATAAGCTTCAGGAGAGGGGAGCGCCGAAGAAGCAGTTGACCGTTGTATGTGTCGAAGCGGCTCATGATCTCGGCACACTCGGCGTTAGTAAATTCTCGATTTTGAGAACGGCCGAGTCGGCGGATGTCCCCGTAAGAAATGATCTCATCAAGGTCGTACATGTGGGCGCCCATTACTTCTGTAAAAGAAATCTAACAAAATTAGCAGACAGCCTGATTAAGCAAGACAGTATAATTCATTAAAAAATAGAACGTCATCTCTAACCACCAGGATCTATGAAGAACTCTTAAGAGTTCTTCTATATGATTTGGAAGGAGCAAAGCTCCATTAGTGAATCAAGAATTTACAAGAAAAAATCTTTCAGAGAGCAGAACTCTATTAATGGAACTCTAATAGGGTCCCCTTTAGTTCTCTTTAGATCCCCTTAGAGCAAAGCTCTGCTAAGTGAAACCCTAAATGGTTTTCTTTAGATCAGGGATCCATTGAGAGCAAGGCTCTTAAAATTGATTTAATTTAATCCAAATTAATTTTTACCTAAAATTCTCTAGAGTTTGAACTTTTAAAAGTGCTTAAAACAAGAGAGCAAGGCTCTGGATAAAAATTCTTATGAAGAGATGAAAATCATCTTAGGGGCCAAAGGTCCTATTTATAGGCATCAAATGCCCTTTCAACTTCCAAAAGTTGCCGCGACGGTTGGAATTCTGCCACCGCTGCACTCACGTTTGGGGGCCACGTAAGCGCAACGGTGGGGGGGCATTTGTTTACCCCAATCAAAGCAAACCTCTGTTCAAATTCCAAGGCGGGAAACGAAGCAACGCTTCTGTTTCCCCCAATCAGAGCAAAGCTCTGTTTTGAAAATTAAAGTGAAAATTAAAATTAAAATAAATGAAGCAACGCTTCAGATCCCCTGCGCTGCGCGCAGAGCGCCACGTGTCAAAATCAGATACGCCAGCGCAGGGAGCGCAGCGCCCAAGGCGGCGCACTCAATCAAGAGCAAGGCTCTATTAAAGAAGCAACGCTTCAGCTGACTTGCGCTTTGCGCTGTGAGCCATGTGGCAGCGCAGTTGCGTTGCGCTCTGTGCTGCACGCCACGTGGCAGGGCAGTTGCGCTGCGCTCTTACGCTAGCACAGTTGCGCTGCGCCTTGCGTTGCGCGACACGTGGCAGCGCAGTTGCGCTAGCACAGCGCTGCGCGACACGTGTCAGCGCAGTTGCGCTGCGCGGCAGGTGTCAAGCGCAGGTGCATTTACGCCAAACAGAATTAAAATTCTAGTAAGATCTTTCTGTTCTTTTTAAAACAAGAAGATTGTCTTCTGTAAAACAGAAGCCCTTGGATCAAAGATCCAACGGTGGAGAAAAATCCCCAAATCACTCAGACAATGATCTCTTTAACAAATTTAACAAATTAATGGGCACTATATAAAAGCCCCTAGACCCCAATTCACAAAAACATATAGAGAGACAAAAATATAGAAACACAGAGAGAAAAAGAGAGAAATCATCTGAAAACTTTGAGAAAGAACTCAGAGAAAGAAAAAGGTAAAAACCTCTGAATAAAGAAGAATTTTTTCTAAAAAGATCATTGATCTAAGAACAAGATCAAAGATCTTCAATAAAAATATAATAATAATAATAAAGGCATTGCCTTTTGATGAACCACTGGTTCTTTGAAAACAAGAAAATTTGTTTTCTTTGATCTAAAATTGATCAAAATAATAAAACAGTGCCCTGCACTTGTAAATCTGCACTGTTGCGCTACTGGGTTGGCGCAAGCCACTAGGGGGCGCCACGTGTCAGCTCCAGAATGATCTGCGCTATGCGCTGTTAAAATAAAGCACTGCTCTCATGAATTGGCGCAACCCACCAGAGCGCGCCAAGTGTCAGAAGCGCAACAGCGCAGCGCACTGGTGCAGCGCACTGCGTTGCGCTCACCAGAGCGTGACACGTGTCACCTCCCCATGGACTTGCGCCTTGCGCTCCTCAATTGGCGCAAAACGCCTGACAAGCCACGTGGCACCCTGTCAGACTAATTAATGCAGCGCATTATTAAAGGGCAGAGCCAAATTAAAAGGTCCAATGGACCAAAAAAAATACTTTGCATTATAAAAAAGGGGACAGAGCCCAACTTAAAAGGCCTAACAGGCCAGAATAAAATACAGTGCAGGGGCAGAGCCCTAATTAAGGTCTAATAGGCCTAATGCAAATAAAAATGTTGAACATTTTCAACTGGACTTAGCCCAATCATGACCGTAAGTCCTCAAATTAAATTGACTGAGCACGGCTGCTCTTTTAAATCAATTTACACCTGGTTCAAGGGTACATCTCTGAAATCCTCTGACACCTGTCGTTGTAATCCTTCAACGTCGTCAGAGAGGTGATGGGTCCCGACGGCCATACATTCAATGGACCCCCATGTCTTTAAACTGGAACATGGACCCCCATGTCCCTAAACTGGCGATGGACCACCGTGTCCCTAAACTGGCGATGGACCACTATGTCCCTAAACTGGAACAATAGAGCCCAAATGCTCTTTTGTCGGATCTAGACGATCCCGTTAAGTTGATCTTAGTCTCAAATTAGACTAACGTATCCTTAACAAATTTTTAAGTTGATCTTAGCCTCAAATAGGGCTAACGTATCTTTAAACCTTCAAACAGAATTTAGTCCCAAATTGGACTATAGATCCCCCAATCAACTTTGGTTCAAGGGTACATCTCTGAACTCCTCTGACATCTGTCATTGTAATCCTTCAACGTCGTCAGAGAGGTGATGGGTCCCGACGGCCATACATGCAATGGACTACTATGTCCCTAAACTGGAACAATCGAGCTCCCAAATGCTCTTTTGTTGGATCTAAACGATCCCGTTAAGTTGATCTTAGTCTCAAATTGGACTAACGTATCCTTAACAAACGTTTAAGTTGATCTTAGCCTCAAAAATGGCTAACGTATCCTTAAACCAAAACCCCCAAAACCAAATCTAAGAAAATACGGATTTGGACTAATCCACGTCCTACGGGCGACGACATAAATTAGTCTCCGTATACAATCCACGGGCAACCACAGACAAAACAAACACCCACGACACGAAGTGAAATTATGGAGAAGGAGAAAGTTGTTACCGCGATGCGGTAGCGTAATTAACTGCAGGGGCTTGCGCCTGCAGGGAAGAGCGTCCCCACAATCAAAAAACCCTCAAGCGAGGGGGAATTTGACGAAGTCTGCTACATCGGCTGTATCCGTCTAAATCTCCGATACACGGTGCCATAAATCAACTTGGCATCTTCGAAGAGGTGGACGGATAAAACCAAATAGTATTTGCCCCGAATCTCAGGCAAGACGTCCATGTCTTGGCTGCCGTTCGGAGGGGAACAGGCCTCTTGGGGGTCAACGCATCGGAGCAGGGGCTGAGTGAAGGCCTTCTTGTAGAGGTTCCCGTTGCTCTAGACGAAGTGGCGGGCCTTGGCCCGGAGATGGCGGGCAGCCGCCCGGTCCTCCGGGAGCGCGCCGTCCTTCAGGAACTCCACAAGGGGCTTCCTCCAATCCTGGTCGCTCTCCTGTGCTACGTACACGTGGAGTGTCGTCGCTTCGTCTCCCACGCTGGGTTGAGGCAAGGTTTCGAAGAGGATTGACCGTCTATTACTGGCCGAGTACGACGAAGCTAGCTTGCTCAGGGCGTCTGCTTGGGCATTCAGCTATTTGGATATTTGTTCTACCTAGACCTCGTCGAAGTTTTTTCCGGAGCTTTTTTACCTCGTCCAGGTACTTCATCATTAGAGGCTCTCGAGGTTCGAAGCGGACGGTCACCTGGCCGACAACGAGGGCCGAGTCGCTGCGGATTCGAATTATCTTCAGCCCCAGACCGACGGCCATGCGCAGTCCGGCCAGGAGGGCTTCGTATTCTGCCGCGTTGTTTGAAGCTTTGAAGCCGAGCCTCAAGGTGTACTCCATCTCGGCTTCGTTCGGGCCCCGGATGATGAGGCCGGCACCACAGCCTTCCTCGGTAGAAGACCCGTCGATATAGATGAGCCACGCCGGAACTGAGCTAGGGCCTTTGTAACGTTTTAGAAATTGTTATGCGAATTTGTCCGTTTTAGGGTAAGTTTGTCGGTATTTTTTTCGTTTTAACCCGATTGTGAACGAACGACCATATCGACTTGCCGGCACCTAGTTTAGCTAAAATAAAGCTAGCGCGCAAGTTTTGGGGGTATATGGGACGTTTTGGTTCAATTTGAATTTTTCCCAATTTTAATATTTTTTTTAATTGGGTATTCATATTTTAGGAAATTTCCGTTACGTGATCTTTTCTTTAATTCAAGTTGTGTTAATCCAAACCTTCTCACATATCTAGATATTTGTTGTGAATTTGGATTAAAGATAAAGATAAAGAAAAGAATTAGAATTGTAGATTCATGCATGTGTGCATGTTTGAGTTTGAATGCATTTAATGGCATTTAATGGCATTTAATGGTAAGTAATTGCTAGGAAACCCTCACAAAGTCCTACCTCACTCACTTGGCCGAAATTCCTTCCTCCTTTACTGCCCTTGTTCATTTCCCTTCTCATTTTATATCAATTCTAACTCAAAAATCCCTAAAATTCCCAAATATATCACAAATACCAAAAGTTCTTGATTCTTGGCTCTTGGATCACTTGGAGCTAGGGAAAGCTAGGAGTTTGTGAGCAAAGTTGTTAGGTATAATCCCTATACTGTTATATTAGAGTTTTTATGTTGATTTGCTCGTTGGTTGTTGCGTAGAACGCTAGTTTTATCGATTAGTGCGATATCGGGTTTTTAGTGTCTTTTTAGAGCTTTTATATCTGCTGTGACCTGGGAATTTTAGTGAGTGAACAAACAAATTTAGAGAGATGTACTGGTGGACCTGAGACACCACCTGAGAGATGAAGGCCACCCCACCGGCCGGGGCCGGCGACCCCTAAGGCCATGTCCGGCGACGCCGGCTGTGTAGGTGAGGGTTGGGGTGGATCTTCTGTGGGTAGTTGTCTGCTTATGGTTAGGTGTGTTTGGTACTGTTTACTTTTTAGGTAAATTCAGTATGCAAAATCTGGGATCGATTACCTATAATCTAGTGTTTTGAGTCCGCGTGATACGTGTTGCGACACGAGTCGTGAGTTTGTGCTGCTGTAGTACACAGTTTGGTATTGTGGTGTCGTTGCGCGTGTTAGCTACTAGGCGTGCACTCGCGAGTTAGTTTATTGTGTTGGTGCGTTTTGAATACGTAGTTTTGCGTTATTTTGATCAATTCTGAGATGTTTGCTTTATTTCTTGTGTTTATGAAATTATAGCGTCGCAAGCGGGGACTTCGGACGCTGCGAACAAGGGGAAGCAGATGGTCGGATTTTCTTAGCTAGAGACTATTGGTGAGTAGATTTACCATCTACGGGGAAATCGCCGTATGGCGCTAAGCGTCGGGGCTAGATATGATATGATATTAGCCGTATGTTTATGTGCTTATATAGAGATATTGTATGATTGTCATTGCATTTAGCTACTGGTTGTGCCTGATACTATATCTCTTGTACACTGCACTATTATTGACAGTCCATGTTGCACGAGCACCAATGATATGTTACACACACACTGTCGATAATTGCCATGATATGCACAACACAAATATTCATTGATATACCTTGCTAGTGGTTAGCGACATAGAGGTAGTTGTTCTTGTGCGATAGCGCATATGACATATAGCATACCTAAGTACCTATATGCTATTCATATGCCATACTATATTTACATGCTCACACTTATACCTTGCTTTTGTTACATGATTGGCTTTTTATAGCATATATATCGGTGGTATGGGACGCTGTATATATATGTATTTTGGATTTGGATTTTTGGGAACCGCGAGATATATTTAATGACTTGATGTATTAATTGGCGGACTTTTTCCGTGATATGCTCATATTGATGTTTTATGTCGCATATGCTATTTTACATGGATTACGCATTTGAGATATGTTTTCATGCGATATGGGAATTTCAAGTGTCGATATTAGGCACTTATATTCCGAGAGATATATCGATTTTGACAGACCGATACGTAGAACACAAGTGTCGAGATGGGATACTTGGGTTTTGAGAAACGTATGGATATCAGAAAGACCGATACGTGGAATACAAGTGTCGAAGTGGGATACTTGGGTTTCGAGGAACGTATGGATACGAGTATTTACGTGTCGATGTTAGGCACTGGTTTTCATGATGTTTTCGAGTGTCGATGTTTGATACTCAGGTTCCATGAGACGTACAGGATCTGAGGGCCGATCTGAGTATTTTGGGATTTGGGGTGTTGTTGAGTTACATCGTGTTTTTCCATGCTTAGGATTGTGCATGAGATTATTTACTATTCCGCACTCAGTATTCGCTTGATATGCATATGATTCATGTAGATATAGTACCCTGGTGGTGTACCTTGATCATGATAGTTGCATATTCACATTGTCATACTCATGCTACCAGCTTACATGTTATTGATCATTGCTGTTCGTGCATACTTGCGATTTCAGTATGATGTTATTTTCTATTCACGAGTTGGCAACTCACCCCCGTTGTGCCACAGTGTTTTGCAGGACTTTCCCTCTGAGTAGTCGCGGCAGGGCGTCTTATCATCACTACTTTTGCGGATACCGCTACGTTTGGCTGTGAGGCCGTTACTTTTAGGTGGGTTTGCGGTTATCTGTCTGTACATTGTATATCATTTTGTTGGATCTAGTATTCTCCATCTACCACTGTTTGTATATGACTTAGAAACGACTTGTGAGGATTCTGTGTTGTATTATTTTGGTGATTTTGGGTGCCGTGCTCGTGGGAGCCGGTTGTCACGCCCCGCTTCACAGTGTACGGCGAAGTGGACGCAACGAGGCCCGCTACGTATATACTCAGAAGTACATACGCTAAGTGTAACTAAGCAATATAAAGTAAATCACAAGAGACAAAAGATGTAGAAATAACAGCAACTTTTATTAATAACATTCTTTGTACAATGCATGAAAGGAAAATACAACTGAAATGAAAAGCAATGCCTAAACAGTGGCATAACAGAAAATGAAAATACTGGAAAGAACAAGGTACAATTATCTAGAGCTCTGGGTTTTCTTGGAACTGCTCCAAAACTTCACCGGTGGGCTCGATCTCAGCTTGGTCCAACGCACCTGACGACATTCAAAGAAGAAAGAAATAGAATATCGTCAGCGAACAGATCGCTCGGTAAGTCCCAAAGAAAAAGAAGAATGAGAATGACAGAGTAACAATATTTTCTAAAGTATTATATTATTGAATATTATGGAATATTGTTTAACGCTGTTGTTTGTAGCTTGGTACAGAAGGATGCCAGTGTATACGAGGTGGATCTCTATATGCTAGAGATCAGGGCAAAAGGAAAGTACAAGGAACCGTTATGCCACGGTACAACAGCAATAGGATTCAGGTTAGGTGTCTTAATCTGACCACCTCGTGCCACCTTTAACACCTTCCATACCAATCTACCCCTTAAACCCCGTAGTGTTTTAACAGTATTGTAGTATTGGAATATGTAAGTTGGGTGACTGACCAAAACCATGATATCAGTAATCATGATGTAACTGTATAATCAGGTAAATAGAATATCAGGGTAATGGATGAATATCCATGGTTTGATTCAGTCAAAAGGAATATATTGTTAACTGGATTCAAGGTTTCATGTATTCAAATTGTGTTGGAGTATAAAAGAATATAGAGTGACTTAAATCATATTCAAGTCAGGAATAGTCAGATTCTAACCCGAGTCAGACTAAAAGAAAGATAATTTGAAGTCCAATATTAGTTAGGGGCCTTTTTGTAATTTGTAAAACTTGAGGGGGTTTTCTGTAAAAAGTACTTTTGTATAGTTTTCAAAATACACCTCAAGTATTTAATAATCGTCTTTATTGTTATAATGAATGTGAATTTTATTTGTGTTATTCTAGTGAATATATTCTAATAAAAGTATTAATTGTTTTATTTGAAATTCATGGTATTTAAATGTAACTTTTAATCTTTTAATTTTAGGAAAAAGTGGAAACTTTAGATTATGATAAAATAGGTGTCTAAATGTTAATTATATATATTAACACATGAATAATTTTATATAAATATTTTATTTAGAGAAAGTCTCATTTTCCTTAAATATCGTATTTTAAACCTTTCGAGACCGAATGCTCCTTGCGGAGGTCTGAATCTCGCACTACTAGCCTGCGGGTGCATGATGAACCGTACTATCCCTAACAGGTTCCCCAAAAGTGGGTTGTAGCGGCACTTTGCTTAGATTTTATAAACACTTCTCATTTAGGAAAACGGTTTTATAAATATAAGGTATTTAATTGCAAAAGAGTTTAGTTTTCCGTATTTTAGTTGTTAGGGTTTCCTAAGCCAACTAGTCTATTTCTAAGGTCTAAACGATGAGTAATTAGAAGCCTCAAATCGTCTCTTCATCGTCAATTGCGGCCAGGTAAGTGCCAGTTAAGTGGGAAGGAACCACAGTCGTGGGCCTAATTAAAAACCACTAGCCTTAGACACACTTGCCTAGGCACCACAAGACAGTTTAGATAAACGATCGATGTCCATGACCAATCGTGCTTTCATTTTATTAAAAGATTTTATTTAGAAATGTTTACAACTTAAAGCTTTCCATAAAGGTTATAAAGATTAGGGTATTTTAATGAAAAGTCCTGTAATTTCGTATTCTATATTTTGACATATATCAATTAGGGTTATATTTGTGTGTGTGTAGAGGTAGGTCATTACCTCGTGACTTATTTTAAGTTTTGGTGAAGTTTAAAGGTAAAACATGACATATTAAACTTAAAGGTATTAAAGCGCAAGAATACGGTATTTGAAAACGTTATCATTTCATGTGTGAAAATTCATTCAAATTGAGTTCTACAAGTTTTGTGATCAAGATAAACATATTTAGGAGTGTGGTAATTGATTAAACTAAGAAAAATGAACTTCATGGTATTTTTATGAAAAGAATACGGTTTTGCAAAGAAGCTATCATTTCATGTGAAAAAGTTTGTTTAAATTGGTTTATGGGTGATTAATAGTCAACATGAATATGGGTAGATATTATGTATTAGGTGACAAGTGGAAATTTATAGAAAAACCGAATCGGAAATCGGTTTGTCCGATTTCCGTCGGGTTCCAAAAGGTCGTATTTTTACACTTATAGAAAAGAGAGATAGAAGGGATGGGACTTATGGGTTTGGACAAGCTAAGAGGGCTAGGGAAGGTGGTGGTGGTCGATGCGTCGAAAACGTCGCAAAGGTTCTGATCCGGTCGCCGGAAATCCGTCGTCGGTTTCGGCAGCGCTTCGCTTCTCGCTCTTCGTACCGAGTTCTCGAGAATTTGAGAGAGTAGACTTAGAGTGGTGAGGTGAAATGGTAGAGGGTAGGGGTCTTTATATAGGGCTAGGCTAGGGTTAGGGTTTGGATTAAAAAATATTTTTAAAATGTAAAAAATCATTAATTTTGGTCTTAAAAGGGGATTAATGAGAATTGTGTAACAGTACTGAAAATTTAGACTATGCAGGGGGTTAGACCAGGTCAACACGAAAAATTTTCGTGTTGACGACTCGGCCGACCGGCCGAGTCCGGCCGGCGGCGCCGGCCGATTCTGCCGAGTCGCCGGCCGACTCGGCCGAGTCAGGGCCGAGTCAGGTGGCGTCGGGTCGGGTGTGGTCTGGGGGAGGTTTTGGTGTACTTTAATTTTTATAATTCGCAATAAATTGTGAGTTATGGCTGTTTGACCATTTGACTTCTAAAAAAATTAAAACAAAATGATATAAAAATTATATGGGGCATGGGATTCGAACTCTGGTTGCTTGGTTCAGCAATGCAAGGTGTTACCAATGAGCTACAAGCTCCTTCTTGTAATTATTGTAAGGAATTAGATACTTAAATTGTTTCCAGCAACATCAATACTCCAAGTATACACTATATTTAAAGCAAATTTTTGGTATACAAAATTGGAGTTGTTACACCGGTTATGTTGGAAAGTTTACTTTTTATTGCAGTCTTTCCTTTGTTATTTCTTCGCTTTGGCGTCGTATACTTGTTGTGGTGATTGTCTCCGCCGTTGGACGTGATTTTTGCTCCCAATTGGGATGCTTTATATTTTATCTGTGTTGTACCCGTTTTCGGGGCTAGTTTTTACAAAGGAGGTACTGCCGAAATTTTCAAGAAAGAAAACTAGAGTTAGAGATTTTACTTGTGAATTTCCAAATGATAAAACTATGTTTTTCTCCGTTGATCCTGTTTTGGGTTGTTTAGATTTCTGGGTTTTTGGCTTACTTGAGTTGCGTACGCCTGTTGACGTTACGTAGTTTAAGTGCCGGTTACGGGCCAAACTTGGGTCGTGACAAAGTTGGTATCAGAGCGTTAGGTTTTACCTTTCGGAGTGTAGGATGACCTTGGTATGATGGAGTAGGTGTTCCCCTCCGAATGGCGGCGCACAGGACCGTGAAGTCCTGACGCTGAGATTCGGGACAGATGCTATATGGTTTTATCTGTCTACCTCTCCGAAAATGCCAAGTTGATTTATGGCACCGTGTATCGGAAGTTTAGACGGATGCGGCCGATGTAGCAGACTTTATCAGATTCCCCCTCGCTTGAGGGGTTTTTGATTGTGGGGACGCTCTTCCCTGCAGGCGCAAGCCCCTGCAGTTAATTACACTACCGCATCGCGGTAGCAACTTTCTCCTTCTCTAGAATTTCACTTCGTGTCGTGTGTGTTTGTTTTGTTTGTGGTTGCCCGTGGATTGTATACGGAGACTGAGTAATGCCGTCGCCCGTAGGACGTGGATTAGTCCAAATTCGTATTTACTTAGATTTGGGTTTGGTGTTTTTAGTTTAAGGATGCATTAGCCGCGTTGCGGCTAAGATCAACTTAAACGTTCGTTAAGGATACGATAGTCCTGTTTGAGACTAAGATCAACTTAACGTAATAATCCATTTAATATCTGGCCATCGGGACTCGTCACCTCTCTAACGTCGTTGAAGGATTACAACGGCAGATGTCAGAGGAGTTCAAAGATGTACCCTTGAACCAAGGTTGATTTGGAGTTTTATAGTCCGTTTGAATGTTTAAGGATACGTTAGCCGTGTTTGGGGCTAAGATCAACTTAAACGGGATCGTTTAGATCCGACAAAAGAGCATTTGAAGGCTCTATTGTTCCAGTTTAGGGACGTAGTGGTCCGTGTTCCGGTTTAGGGACATGGGGGTCCATCATTAGTTTAAGGACGTAGTGGTCCATCATTAGTTTAAGGACGTTTCGGTCCGACATTAGTTTAAGGACGTTTCGGTCTAATATTAGTTTAGGGACGTTTCGGTCCAACATTAGTTTAAGGACGTTCCGGTCCATCATTCCCATTTAGGGACGAATATTAGTTTAAGGACGTTTCGGTCCAATATTAGTTTAAGGACGTTTCGGTCCACGAGTTTAAGGACCCCGCAGTCCGTATCCATGTGTGGTCGTTGGGACCCGTCACCTCTCTGACGTCGTTGAAGGATTACAACGATGGGTGTCAGAGGAGTTCAGAGATGTACCCTTGGACCGGAGGTAAATTGATCTGAGAGAGAGAGCATTTGTGCTCAGTTCAATTTAATTTAAGGACTTACGGCCAGAATTGGGCTAAGTCCAGTTGAAAATGTTCAACATTTTATTTGCATTTGGCCTGTTAGGCCTTTACTGGGGCTCTGCTCTTGTTTAATAATGCATGGCATTTTTGTTTGGTCTATTAGACCTTTATTTGGGCTCTGCCCTTTTATAAATGATGCGCAGCATCTGTTTTTTATTTGGGCTCTGCCCTTTCTAAAGTAATGCATTGCATTTAATTTGGCCTGTTAGGCCCTTTTTAATTGGGCTTGGCCCTTTTAGGAAATTCATTGCATTTATCAGGCGCTTTGCGCCAATCAGAGAGCGCATAGCGCAATTGGTTCAGATGCTGACACGTGGCGCTCTCTGGTGGCTTGGGCCAATCCAAGAGCGCAACAGTGCAGTATTGCAAGTGCAAAGCACTATTGATTTGAGAATCTTTTAGATTCAAGAACCGATGGTTCATAAAAGAAGTGCAAAGCACTATTTGATTTAGATCTAAGAAAAAACAAATTTTTTCTTGTTTTTCTTATCTCAGAGAACCAAAGGTTCATAAAAGTGCAAAGCACTATTAATTTAAGAACCTTTTAGATTCAAGAACCGATGGTTCATAAAAGAAGTGCAAATCACTATTTGATTTAGATCTAAAAAGTTTTCTCTTGTTTTTCTTATCTCAGAGAACCAAAGGTTCATAAAAGTGCAAAGCACTATTAATTTAAGAATCTTTTAGATTCAAGAACCGATGGTTCATAAAAGAAGTGCAAAGCACTATTTGATTTAGATCTAAGAAAAAAAAGTTTTTTCTAGTTTTTCTTATCTCAGAGAACCAAAGGTTCATAAAAGTGCAAAGCACTATTTTTTATTTATTTTTAGTTTTTCCTGTTTTAAAGAACCAGTGGTTCATAAGAAGTGCAAAGCACTATTTATTATGTGAAGATCATTGATCTTGTTTTTAGATCAATGATCTATTAGAGGAAATTTCTTCTCTCCTATAAAAGTTTTTACCTTTTTCTTGAAATTTTTCTCAGAGTTCTCTCTGTTTGAAGCTCTTGATTTTTTTTTCAAGAAAAAATGTTGTTTTTTTTTGAATTGAGGTCTAGGGTCCTTTTTATAGTGCCCATAAATTAGTTAAAGTTTGTTAAAGAGATCATTCTCTGAGTGATTTAGGGAATTTCCCCCACCGTTGGATCTTTGATCCGAAAGCCTCTGTTTTACAGAAGAAAATCTTCTTGTTTTAACAAGAACAGAAAAGATTTCTCAGAATTTTAATTCTGCTTGGCGCAAATGCTCCAGAGCGTGACACGTGTCGCGCTGCGCTGACACGTGTCGCGCAGGCAATTTTTTTTTTTGGTTCAAGACAGAGCTTTGCTCTGATTGGAGAAAAACAGAAGCATTGCTTCTTTTCCCACCTTGGAATTTGAACAGAGCTTTGCTCTGATTGAGGTAAACAAATGCCCCCCCACCGTTGCGCTTACGTGGCCTCCTAACGTGAGCGTAGCGGTGGCAGACTCCGAACCGTCGCGTCATCCCTTGGAAGCTGAAAGGGCACTTGATGCCTATAAATAGGACCTTTGGTCCCTTAGATGATTCTCATCTCTAAAATTTTACTTTCACAACTCAGAGCCCCGCTCTTTATTTTCAAGAACTTTAAGAGTTAAACTCTTAAAACTTTTAGGTGAAAATTTTAATTTGGATTAAATTAAATTAAATTAATTTTCATTGATAGAGCCTTTCTCTCAATAGATCCCTGATCTAAAAGAAACCTATTTAGGGTTTCACTTAGCAGAGCTTTGCTTTACATGTCTTAAAAGGATCTAAAGAGAACTAAAGGGGACCCTACTAGGGTTCCATAGAGCTCTGCTCTCTGAAAGATTTTCCTTGGATTTTCTTAACTCATTAATGGAGCTTTGCTCCTCCCAAATCATATAGAAGAACTCTTAAGAATTCTTCATGGATCTTGGAACTTAAAGATGGCATTTTATTCCTCAGTGCATTATATCGTTTTGCTTAATCAGTCTTTCTGATAATTCTGTTGATCCTCTTTCACAGGAACAATGAACGTCCATATGTATGCTCTTAACGAGATCATCTCTCATGAGGGCATCTGCCGACTTGGCCGCTCTCAAAATCAGGAGTTCATAAACGAGGAGTGTGCTGAAATAATGAGTCGCTTCGACGCATACAATGGTCCACTGCTTTCCCGACGTTCCTCTCTTCTTAAACTTATCGTGGGAGCTATCTGGGAAGCGCTTCCCCTATTCTGTTCCGGCGTGCCGCTTAGGGCGTTGGATGCTGCTGAGGACAAGGTGCACTCTGTGTACCTATTGAACTTTATCTCGAAGAGACGGCGAGACAGTCTTATTGACCTCTTGCACGAGATCTTTCAACAGTCTGCCATACTCGCTGCTTATCGGAGGGTTGAAGACATCGGGAGGGACCCTGACGCTTGTGCTCGCGAAAGGAAGCACACTAGGATGGTCCGCGAGGCTTGGAAAGTCATAGATAGGGTCGCTTTTGAATTCCTCAATCCATGCCCTGGATCTGAGATTATTCCATTGTAACTTTCGTTTATTGTTTTTATGACTGTAAGAACTTCGGGCAATATTAATGGAATTTTTTTTTATCCCAGCTTGTCTTTATTATATATCTTTTGTCCTGAGTCTTTTTGCCCATGCATGAATGAATGTGTCTTGAACGCTTGATCAAATGTAAATCGGATGCTCTTTCTGTTGCTTTTCCTCTTTCTCAGCATGTCGTCACAATTAGCAGGTAATAGAGTAAGCTTCTTGATTTCTTCACGAGATAGCGAGGGCTTAGGCCGCAGGTTCAGATCTGCTTCCTAAGACTTTTCAACTCTATGAGCCGTGAGGGTCTCATAGAGACTTTTCTCCCTACGGATCGAGAGGATCTCGTAGGTGGGTTTTTCTCCTTAGGAATCATGAGGATTCCTAAATGTGGTTTTCTCTTGTAAGTCGTAAGGATCCTACAAAAGAATTTTTCCCTCTTACGAGTCGAGAGGACTTGTAAGCGGTTGTTTCCCTCCTTATCGAAGTTCGATGTTGGAGAGTGAGACCCGTGGATGGTATGCAAGAGACCGTTTTGGGGCCAACTTGCAGGGTCCCAGTGCTTAGGAAACAGGCTTCTTTTATGCCCACTGCCTAAGGCTTTATCTCACGAGTCAAGCCACCTCAACAATTTTTTTTTGCAAGTCGAGACGAATCGAGCGTTTCTCGCAAGAACATCTTAACGTCGCATTTAACCTCTACTCTTTACGACAGAAGCCCGTTAAGGTTGGTGGTACTTAGGGTTTTGGCCATCGTACCATCGCATAAGCTGATATAGTCCTCGATAGGCAATCGTGCTGTTCGAGTAGCCCTGCGACTGCCGTGTCTCTGATCCCTTCGGGGGCTGGACAAGACGTCTTCAAGCAATCCTCCTTGGCAGTTTGACCATCGGAAGAGCAAGCGTTAGGAATTTGCCATGTCGCTTTTTACTTGAGCTTAGGCTTATTTTGGTGAGCCCCGATGAGTCATAACCACTCCGCGCTGGTGTGGGGATGATCTCCGATAGTCTTTCGGGCTTTATATGAGTTGCCGTCAAGACCCTGAAGCTAGGAATTTGGCCTTTGCTTCGTTTGCTGGCATTGCATCTGCTGTATCGAGACGAATGTTGCGGTGGGAACTAGGGATTTTGCCGTGGCTCCGTTTGTTTGATGACGTTGCGTCTGCTGTGTCGAGACGAACGTTGGGGTGACATCTCGTCTGCTGTATCGAGATGGACGTCGAGGTTGTCTCTAGGTTGCTGGTGAACCGCCGAGGTTTGGAACTAGGGATTTTGCCGTGGCTCCATTCGTTTAATGACGTTGCGCCTGCTGTGTCGAGACGAACATTGGGGTGACATCTCGTCTACTGTATCGAGACGGACGTCGAGGTTGTCTCTAGGTTGCTGGTGAACCGCCGAGGTTTGGAACTAGGGATTTTGCCGTGGCTCCATTCGTTTAATGACGTTGTGTATGCTGTGTCGAGACGAACATTGGGGTGACATCTCGTCTGCTGTATTGAGACGGATGTCGAGGTGGTAACCATTCTGTGCTGGTGCGAGATGATCTCCGATTGTCTTTCCGGTTTTATATGGGTTACCGTCACGACGTCGAAGCTAGGAATGTGGCCTTCGCTTTGTTTGCTTTGGTGTGTCCAAATCCTGTTGGAGGAAGAACGCTGGGGTTGACATTTCGTCTGCTGTATCGAGACGAACGTCAAGGTGGTGACCACTCTGTGCTGGTGCGAGATGATCTCCGATTGTCTTTCCGGTTTTATATGAGTTACCGTAAAGACGTTGAAGCTAGGAATGTGGCCTTTGCTTCGTTTGCTTTGTCACGTCCGAATCCCTGCTGGAGGAAGAACGCTGGGGTGACAACTCGTCTGCTGTATCGAAACGAACGTCGAGGAGGTGACCACTCCATGTGAGATGATCTCCGGTGGTCTTTCAGGCTTTATATGACTTGCCGTTAAGACCTTGAAGCTAGGAATTTGGCTTTCGCTTCATTTGCTCACACATCGTCTGGTGTATTGAAACGAATGCTGAGGTGGAGCTGGGATTTTGCCGTCACTCCGCTTGGTTTCGACCATGGGGTCTTTTGCATGTACACCCTGCTGGACTGCGAAGGAATGCCGTTGTTGACATTGCGTCTGCTGTAACGAGACGAATGCTAAGGTGGAGTTGGGATTTTGCCGTTACTCCGCTTTGTTTCGACCGTGAGGTCTTTTGTTGATGTTGCATCTGCCTCCAGCTGGACTGCGGAGGAACGCTGTTGTTGACATTGCGTCTACTGTATCGAGACGAATGCTGAGGTGAAGCTGAGATTTTGCCATCGCTCCGCTTGATGGTGTAACATCTGTGTCCTGCTGGAATGAGGAGGCACACCGTTGTTGGTCTCCAGGCTGCAGATGTGGCCATTGAGATTTAGAACTAGAGACTTTGCCATGGTTCCGTTTTGTTGCGATTCTGAGGTCGGTTGTTGACGTCATGTCTGCATCTGGTTGGAGTGAGGAGAAACGCCGTTGGTGATCTCTAAGTTGTCGATGTTGACGTCGAGACCCTGAAGCTCGAGATCTTCGTTTGCTTCATTTGTTGACATCGTGTCTGTAATATTGCGACAAATGTCGAGATTGTCTCTAGGTTATCTATGAACCGTCGAGATTTGGCTTCGCTTTCTGATGGAGCCTGTTGGGAAGGTATGGTTCCCTCTTTATCTGTGCCTCTGGATTGTATACAGGGATCGATGTGATTTCACCTGTAGGGCAAAAAGTTTCATTCTTTCATTTTTTTTATTCTTTCCGCGATACTCTATCATTTCAGCTTTTTATATCGCGAAAATCGCGATTGCCCAATCACTTCGACTATTTTTCGCGGTGCCCAATCATTTCGGCTATTTTTTCTTTTTACTCACTGCTTTTTATTGCGAGTTGCCTAATCATTTTGGCTATTTATTTTATTTTTACTCGCTGTTTTCTATTGCGAGTTGCCCAATCATTTCGGCTATATTTTTTTTATTTTTACTCGCTGTTTTTTATTGCGAGTTGCCCAATCATTTCGGCTATTTCATATGCATTTTTGGCTCGCTGATTTTTTTTATCGCGAGTGTGGAACTTGAAATCGGATGCCAATCTTAGTATCAGCATCGCTGCGACTGGAATATTGTCAGGAGCGAATCATCATTTGCCATGAAAGGACTTAGAATTTGATACTGATTTAGGCATCAGCATCGCTACAACTGGGATATTGCCAGGAGCGAATCATCATTTGCCTTGAAAGGACTTGGAATTTGATACCGATTTAGGCATCAGTATCGCTACAACTGGGATATTGCCAGGAGTGAATCATCATTTGCCTTTGTCGATATCGAACAAAGGGTGGCTTAGTAAACAGGGTTAGGATTCTGTCGACTAAGGCTTTTGACTTCATGAGCCGTAAGGGTCTCACAAAGGTATTTCTCCCTACAAGTCGTGAGGATCTCGTAGGTGTGTTTTCTCCTTAGGGATCATGAGGATTCCTAAGTGTATGTTCCTATGTAAGTCGTAAGGATCTTACAAAAGGGTTTTCTCCTCATAAGTCGAGAGGACTTGCAAGGGTCGTTCACCGTATGGACATATCCCCAGTCACGGATGGGACTTGGTTAGGGAATGTTTATTCGCGCCCGTGGATTGTATACAAGGATCAGTATCGAGCCGCTTGTAGGGCCATAACGAAAGTTGTGGGGGTTGCTTAAGCACAGGTTTAGGTCTCTGTAAGTTAAGACTTTCAAATCTTATGAGCCGTGAGGGTCCCATAAGAGAGTTCTCCTTACGAGTCGTGAGGATCTCGCAAGTGTATTTTCTCCTTAGGAATCGTGGGGATCCCTAAGTGTGTTGCTCCCTTTATGAGTCGTAAGGATCTCACGCAAGTGGTTTCTCCTTACAAGGTCGAGGGGACCTTATAAGTGTCTTTTAACGAGGTTGTGCCCTTTCGGGTTTTCACGAACACTCGCCGGTAGCCCTGCTGTTTTTTACTCACGGAGCCCTTTCGAGTTTTCATCCGTGCCCGTTTCGCTTATGGACATACCGTCTCTCTTTTTTTTTGTGTTTACGAGGTCGCGCCCTTTCGGGTTTTCACGAACACTCGCCGGTAGTCCTGCTGTTTTTACTCACGGAGCCCTTTTGGGTTTTCATCCGTGCCCGTTTTGCTTATGGACATACCGTCTCTTTTTTTTTTTATTTACGAGGTCGCGCCCTTTCGGGTTTTCACGAACACTCGCCAGTAGTCTTGCTGTTTTTACTCACGGAGCCCTTTCGGGTTTTCATCCGTGTCCGTTTTGCTTATGGACATACCATTTTTTACTCTTTTTTTTTTATTTTTTTTTATTCTTTATATATATATTTTTTTCATCTCATCAGCCTAAGGATGCTGCGGTAGTAGTTTAAAGACATTTCGGTCATTTGCAAGTTTTAGGACATTGCGGTCCATCATTAGTTTAAGGACATCTCGGTCCGCCGTCGCCGTATTTGAGGCGAATATCTAGTTTATTGACTTTTCGGTCTATGGGTCTTTCTCTATGACTGACCATGATGCCCTCGGCGTATCCATCTTTCTCGGAGCATGCGGTTGTGGCGGGTTCACCTTCCAATTTTCGGACAGCGCGAACTTGCCTTGTTGGTATTGGTCTTCAACCCAGTTCTTGAAGACGTAGCAATCCTCGATCAGATGACCTACCGTTTGATGGTAAGGGCAATAATTAGGATTATTAGCATCGCCTGGCTGCAACGGACGTTTTGGACCCGGCAGATTGATGAGTCTGTCGCACACTGCCAGCTCGAACAGTCCCCTTGTTTTATCTTGCGGAAACGAGTAAGGACGTTTCAACTTTTCCTGGAGGGGTTGCCGCTTGTTGCTTTGGCAAGCAACCGGTCTAGGGTCACTTAATTGTTGTTGAGCGCTGGCGACGAAGGCCGTTTTTCCTTTTCCTTTATCCTTTTTGTTCGCTCCGTTGTTTGCGGGGCCGGGATTTTTTCCGAGTAGCGTGCGATTTAATGGCTGAACGTTCTCGCAGCTCCTCAATTCTTTCATTTTTGAAATAGATTCCCTGAGGGAAGGGTTGGGGGTAGCTTCTTCGTCAGAGTCGCTTCCAAAGGTGATAATTTGCGATACCTTAGAGTCGGCCGTATGACAATCGTCGGCGGCTCTTTTGCGATCATCTTTCGCATTTTTTTCGACGTCTACAAGCTTCACATTTTGTCCTGTCGAAGTGTTGCTTTTGAGCGACATACCCTTGCCACCAACAGTTAAAAGATTCGCAGTTTTCGGTAGGATGTATGATCTTCTGATGATATAAGCAGAAGTTAGGGTGCATCTCTACCTCAGCGAAAGTATTTTCTTCAAAGGGCGGTAGCTTCATTCCTACTGATAAAGCTTTAGCGAACCTTTTTCTCGTCTTGAATTTGTTTTTATCCGCAGTGGATGGCTTTTGATTTGACGGGAATGCCTTGGCTTTTTCCAGTATGGCCATTTCACGCTCTTAATTGGCTTTTGCTTTCAGACGAATTTCATTTAGGAAGACATTGATCAGCTCGTCTGATGGCTGTAGAATTTCCGGTTCGGGGTTCGCCATTGGTTTCTCGGCGCAAGAAGCTTCTTTATTATCTGTCAGTGAGTGAGAAATCACATGACAAGTCGCTACGTAGTCTTCTGATTCATCTGATGAGTTTTCTCCATCGTTTTCATCCTTGACTAAAGAACAAACTGCCCCCGGCGTGTCCGTCTTCTTTGGAGAGTGCGGCTGTGGTGGGTTTACCTTCCAGCTTTCAGACAGCGCGAACTTGCCTTGCAGGTATTGATCCTCGATCCATCCCTTAAAGACGAAACAATCCTCAATCGGGTGACTTACCGTTTGGTGGTAAGGGCAATAATTGAGATTATTAAGATCGCCTGGCTGCGACAGACGCTTTAGACTCGGCAGATTGATGAGTCTGTTGCGCACTGCCAGCTCGAACAGTTTTCTCGTTTTATCCTGAGGAAACGAGTAAGGACGTCCGAGTCTCTCCTCGAGGGATGGGCATGGACGCATATTGTTTTGACGGACAACCGGCTTTAAGTTGCTCGACCGTTGTTGAGTATTGGCAACAAAGGTTGCTTTCCCTTTGCTCTTTCATTCCAAGGCTCTGTCTTTGAAAGAGATGGTTCATGGCCCACCTGGTCCATTTGGGCCAGCTTGTCAATCAAGGCCTTGAAGGTGGTCGGCTTAAAAAACATCATGAATTGGGAGATGGTCGCTTGAGGGTCGAGAGTACCCACGAGCATGCCCACGGCAGGAGCTTCTTTGATGCGCTGCTCGCACTTTGACCATAGATTACGCCACCGTATCGCATACTGGACCCAAGTTTCTACAGGCTTCACCCTGGCATTGATCAATGCCGTGATTGGGGTGCGTTCGCTAGCGCTTGCAAAACGCTGGGTGAATAGCAGCTCCATCTCTGCGAATGTCTTGACAGAGTCATTTGGGAGTTCAGAGTACCACTCGAACGCCGTCTCCGATAAGCTGCCGACGAATTAGCGGAGCAAGAGTTTATCATCGCCGCCAGTGTTGCCACATAAGGCTCTGAATTGAGCGACGTGCTGATGCGGATTTCCCGTCCCCTTGTATACATGGAACTTAGGGATCGTATATCCCGGTGGGTAACTGATTTGGTCATACCAGCTCGGGTATGATCGCTCAATTTTGACGACTTGGCTGGCCGCTTCACTCGCCTGATGAGCTCGTATTTGCTGAGCTATATAGTCATCTAGTGCAGCTTTGGAAATGGTTTCCTCCTTGGCTGTTGAATGAGCCGGAGGAGGATTAGATGTCTCCTCTTTATCGTCTTCAATAATGATCGGAGGGTCTTCAGTTGGAGGGTCCGGCTGTAACATCATTCTCACCATGTCTTAGAAGAGAAGCGCCATCTGTTTTATGTTAGCCGCTTGCTCTGCAGCTTCTTTGTCCCTCTTTTCGAGGACTCTGCGTAAAAAGTCAGCGTCGGTTTCTTGTTCTTGACGCTCATCCGAAGACGTTTCAGAGCTCTCTTTTGGCTCAGTGAGTGCAGCCATTGTAGTCATCATTTCCTGAAGCTTTTGTTGTTGCTCCTGGGCTTTCGTCACGAATCGGGTGAGCGGTCGGTGGCCCGTAGAAGTGCGGCTTTCCTCCTTTCCAGAAGCCATATAAACAGTGTGCACCA
Organism: Agapanthus africanus; assembly: GCA_030015575.1. Taxonomy (NCBI): domain Eukaryota; kingdom Viridiplantae; phylum Streptophyta; class Magnoliopsida; order Asparagales; family Amaryllidaceae; genus Agapanthus; species Agapanthus africanus. Next base: position 78,429,705 of record CM057347.1, on the reverse strand, counting down.
CCATGCCCCCAGATTTGGGGCGTTTGTGTTCAGCGCTTTTATGCTTCGCCATGTTCACAGGGGCTTTTTGCGGCCTCTTTTTGTTCTGAGTGATTGGAGTTAAGGGGGCCGTTGTAATGGGCACCCGGGTAACTATTGGTTTTTGGGGCTTGACGGAGTAATCCTTCTCTTGCCGAACCTTCATTTTTTTTCGTTGGCGGAGATAGTTTTCATCAATCACTGACTCCTGGACCTGTCGCCAGACTCTGTAAATTTTAGAGGACAGCCGTTGAGGGGGTTGTTCTAGCTTCTTCTCTGGAGTATTCTCCATAGGTGAAGGAGTTCGCTTCAGCACCGCAGTAGGAGAGTTTCTGCGCACCGTGTTTAGCAATTCAAAGCTGTTCCCGGTTGGAACAGTAGCATCGGTCCCCACCGTTGGAGCTGGTGGAGTTATCCCAGAGGGGGAGTTGCCCCCAGCCTTCTTTACTCGGCGCCAGTGGCGACGTCGAGCATGTCGTGCTAATGGAGTTGTTTCAGCTATAGGGATGACCTCCTCATGCCCCCCGTGTTGGTCAGAATATGCTGGTACCAGCCTTTTAAAGATCGACGTCCGTTGAACGGGGACGGCCAACCTATCAGAAGCAGACTTCCGAGCATGGGATGCAACCTTGGTGACTTCGCCAAGAACGGGAGCTGGGATGGCTATCCGCTTCGGGATAACGTCTTCTGGTATGGCAGGTTTCTTCATGGGCCCGATGGAGTTCTGGCCTAATCCATTAAAACCTGAAGCAGTGGAGTTGGGCGACCTGTTGAGAGGGGCCGCGGCAGTGGTAAGTCGATCGAAGACCGACTTCTTTGGAGCTTCTTGCAATGTCATTGGGGCGTTGAAGCTCATTGGTGGGAGCATGGTCCCAAAAAATAGTCCAGTGGTGGTTTGAGCCACCTGCTCCACCGGCATTTTGAAAAGGGAGGCCGCTTGGGGCCTATAAGTCACTCCTCCAGCAAGGACCGAGCGAGAATTGCAGTTGTAGGCAGTGCAGTTTTACAGAAGAAAATCTTCTTGTTTTAACAAGAACAGAAAAGATTTCTCAGAATTTTAATTCTGCTTGGCGCAAATGCTCCAGAGCGTGACACGTGTCGCGCTGCGCTGACACGTGTCGCGCTGCGCTGACACGTGTCGCGCAGGGAATTTTTTTTTTTTTTTTGCGTTGCGCACAGTTGCGCTGCGCTGACAAGTGTCGCGCAGCGCACAGTTGCGCTGCGCTGACACGTGTCGCGCAGCGCAGCAGCGCTTGAGCAAGGTTTTTTTTTTTTTTTTGCGTTGCGCACAGTTGCGCTGCGCTGACACGTGTCGCGCAGCGCAACAGCGCTTGCGCAAGCTTTTTTTTTTTTGCGGTGCACACAGTTGCGCTGCGCTGACACGTGTCGCGCAGCGCAGCAGCGCTTGCGCAAGGTTTTTTTTTTTTGGTTCAAGACAGAGCTTTGCTATGATTGGAGAAAAACAGAAGCATTGCTTCTTTTCCCACCTTGGAATTTGAACAGAGCTTTGCTCTGATTGAGGTAAACAGTAGGTAGCTTAAGCAGTGTGACGTAGCATGTGTATATTCCGCGGCATACTTACGACACGGTACTCCGCCTAAGTGACCTTAGGACTTATTGATTGATATTCCTTCTGTGATTGATATACATCTTGTGATTCGATTTCCGTTTCCTTATCGAATCTTGTTTCAATTTTTAGCCGATATGCCGCCGAAGACTACGAGGGCACAGAGAGAGGCCGCGAGGGCCGAGGTCAGAGTTGACTCGTCTGAGGCGAGGACTGACCAGGGTGGTACACCTGTTGTTCCGGAGCACATTGCTATGATTGGAGCTGGTATGTAGGATCTGAGCCAGATTGTGGGGACTTTGGTAGAGACCATCCGAGCACAGGGGCAGGCAGTTGTTCCACCCGTTGCAGGGACCACGATGGTACCTACAGTTCCGGTAGTCGCAGTTACAGCTCCGGAGGTTATTGCTGTGTCGCTGACAGATTTTATGAGGCTGAGGCCTCAGGTGTTTACTGGCACAGATGTTACTGAGGATCCGCAGTCGTTCATCGACCGGATGGCCAGGATTTGTCGTTCACTCGGACGCTCCGATGAGAGATGGGTGGAGTTTGCCAGTTTTCGTTTGGAGGGTATGGCCCAGAAGTGGTGTGAGTCGTTGGAGAGAGGCAGAGCAGCTGGTCTTGCTCCTATGACCTAGGCTGAGTTTGTGACGTCGTTTCTTGCCCGTTTTCTTCCACCGAGCGTCAGGGATGCACGAGCGCGTAGATTCGAGTCGTTACTTCTGACGCCGGGGATGACGGTGTCAGAGTATGATGTATTGTTTACCGAGCTGTCAGTGTATGCTCCGTACTTGGTGGCGACTGAGGAGATGAGGGTGAAGAGGTTTGTTCGAGGCCTTCTTACCCAGTTGTTCCTAGCCATCAGCATTCAGCATTGCGACACATATGCGGCAGCGGTGGATGCAGCCCTATTGGTAGAGGAGTGTCTTTCTGAGTCATCAGTTGCTCCGGAACCGAAGAGGGTTCGTATTGGTGATCCGGCAGTGAGGCGGGCGTTTAGACGTCCTGACAGTTTCCGTTCAGATAGTGGAGGTTCGGGACGAGGTCGGCTTTTTAGTTCTCACCCTCAGGAGGGTCGGCAATTTGTTTCTGGATGTTACCGGTGCGGGAGTATGGGTCATCGGGTTCAAGATTGTGCGGAGCCACGTGTGAGCGAGGCAGCTGTACCGCAGGCTACCTTACCACCTTCTCCATCTCAGAGGGCGTTGCCTCTTATGCCTGTAGTTGTTCCGCGTCAGACTCTTGTGCAGAGAGGTCGGGGTCGCGGTGGTTTTGTACGGAGAGGGCGGGGTGGTAGAGGCGGAGGTCAGCCAGTTGCAGGTAGAGGGCAGGCTAGGGTGTTTGCCTTGACTCACCAGGACGCTCAGGCGTCCAATGTTGTGGTTTCATGTACCCTTTCTATATGTTAGTATGATGCACATGTTCTTTTTGATCCGGGATCTACGCATTCGTATGTTTGTACGCACTTCGTGCCGAGGTTAGGCCAAGAGTCTTGTTGGCTAGATCAGCCGCTGGTTGTGGCTACTCCTGTGGGAGAGTCGTTTGTTGCACGACACGTATTTCGGTCGTGTGCTGTCCATTTAGGAGACAGAGATCTACCCGTCGACTTGATCCTTCTTGAGATGTTGGACTTCGACGTTCTGCTAGGCATGGATTGGCTAGCTACTTGCTATGCGTCCGTGGACTGCCGCGAGAAGACAGTTAGATTTTGTTTTCCCGGCGAGTCAGTGTTTGTTGTGCAGGGGGACCGTAGTGCCGCCCCTCACAGTTTGATTTCTGCTCTGTGCGCTAGTCGGCTTTTGAGGAGGGGATGTCGGGGGTTCTTGGCTTTCATTCATGATACTGAAGCCACAGTGGAGTCGTTGGACCAGGTTTCTACCGTGCGAGAGTTTCCCGATGTCTTTCCCGATGAGTTACCTAGGTTGCCGCCAGAGCGCGATATTGAGTTTTGCATTGATCTGATTCCTGGCATGGAGCCTATTTCTATACCGCCTTATCGGATGGCTCCGGCAGAGCTGAGAGAGCTTAAAGATCAATTGCAAGAGTTGCTTGATTTGGGACTTGTGCGTCCGAGTGTTTCGCCGTGGGGAGCTCCTGTTCTGTTCATCAAGAAGAAGGACGGCAGTTTGAGATTATGTGTGGATTATCGTCGGTTGAACCGAGTTACGGTGCGGAACAGGTATCCTTTACCCCGCATTGACGATTTATTTGATCAGCTCCAGGGTGCGAAACATTTTTCAAAGATTAATTTGCGTTCGGGTTATCATCAGTTGCGGGTTCGAAATGATGACATTCCGAAGACTGCTTTTCGTACGCGCTATGGGTACTATGAGTTTTTGGTGATGTCGTTCGGACTCACCAATGCGCCAGCAACGTTCATGGATCTGATGAACCGGATTTTCAGGTCGTTCCTCGACCAGTTTATTATAGTGTTTATTGATGACATACTGGTCTACTCTAGGAGTCGGGAGGAGTATGAGCAGCACTTAAGGATTACTTTGTAGATTTTGAGAGAGCACCAGCTGTATACTAAATTCTCAAAGTGCGCGTTTTGGCTTGATAGAGTTGACTTCCTGGGTCATGTGGTGACTGGTGATGGTATTCTTGTGGACCCGAGGAAGATCGAGACTGTACAGCTTTGGCCCAGACCTGTATCGGTGACTGAGGTCCGCAGCTTTTTGGGCTTAGCTGGTTATTAACGCCATTTTGTGCAGGATTTCTCGAGTATCGCTGCACCGCTGACTGGACTGACCCGGAAGGGAGTTCTTTTTCTCTGGACTGATGAGTGCAAGCAGAGTTTTCAGCAGTTGAAGACTCGGTTGACGACAGCACCAGTTCTTTCTTTACCTTCTGGATCGGGCGGCTATATTGTTTATTGTGATGCATCTAGAGTGGGGCTCGGCTGTGTTTTGATGCAGCATGATAGGGTGATTGTGTATGCTTCTAGGCAGCTGAAGAAGCACGAGCAGAATTACCCCACTCACGATCTTGAGATGGCAGCGGTAGTCTTTGCATTGAAGATTTGGAGACACTACTTATACGGAGAGCCGTGTCAGATCTTCACGGATCATAAGAGCTTGAAGTATATCTTCCAGCAGCGGGATCTGAACCTGAGACAGTGCCGATGGATGGAGTTAGTGAAGGATTATGATTGTGAGATCCTTTACCACCCGGGCAAGGTGAACGTAGTAGCTGATGCTTTGAGTCGTAGGCCCGGGGGTAGCTTGTCCCAGTTGAGCGCAGTTCAGCGTCAGTCGTCTGCAGATTGGCAGCTCTTGTGTGATTGTAGAGTGCAGTTCAAGTTCACCTCCACTAGGGGACAGTTTGCTCATGTTCGCGCCCGTCCACTACTATTTGATCGTATCCGTGAGGCGCAACCAGCGATGCCCGTTTGTCCGAGATTCTTGAGCTTGTTCAACAGGGTACAGTTTCGGAGTTCATGATTGATGACCAGGGTGTGCTACAATGCGGGACTCGCTTGTGTGTACCAGATGATGATGGGTTGAGATGCGAGATCCTAGAGCAAGCACATCAGTCGGCCTTTAGCGTTCATCCAGGTTCCACCAAGATGTACCGTGACTTGAGAGACTTTTACTGGTGGGAAGGGATGAAACGCGATATTTCGGACTTCGTTTCGAGGTGCCTGACTTGTCAGCAAGTCAAGGCTGAGTATCAGAGACCGGCTGGAGAGTTGCAGCCTTTGCCCATTCCGGAGTGGAAATGGGAGCAGATTTCCATGGACTTCATTGTGGGTCTACCCAGGACCAGTAGAGGGTATGACTCCATTTGGGTTATCGTAGACCGGTTGACGAAAGCGGCTCACTTCCTTCCAGTGAAGACCACTTTCGGTTATGCTCAGTACGCTCAGCTATATATAGATGAGATTGTGCGTTTGCACGGTGTTCCCACATGCATAGTATCCGACAGAGGCACCCGGTTTACTAGCCGTCTATGGCAGAAGCTTCAGGAAGCTTTGGGTACCAGGTTGAGTTTTAGCACCGCTTTTCATCCGCAGACCGATGGTCAGACGGAGCGGACTATTCATACTCTGGAGGATATGCTCCGTGCATGTGTGATTGTTTTTTGTGGCAGTTGGGATCGTCACTTGCCGTTGATTGAGTTCTCCTATAACAACAGCTTTCAGGAGACTATTCAGATGGCACCTTTTGAGGCTTTATATAGTAGGAAGTGTTGATCGCCAGTCTGTTGGACCGAGCTTAGTGAGAGTCTAGTTTTGGGACCCCAGCTAGTTCAGGAGACCACGGAGAAGATCCAGCTGATTCAGGATAGGATGAGAGCAGCCCAGTGCAGGCAGAAGTCTTATGCCGACCGTCGTCGTCGCAGACTTGAGTTCGCAGTGGGAGATCATGTATTCCTGAGGATTTCTCCGATGAAGGGCGTTATGCGATCTGGGAAGAGAAGGAAGCTCAGTCCCAGATTTGTAGTTCCTTTAGAGATCCTTGAGCGAATGGGTTCTGTTGCTTATCGTTTGGCGCTCCCGCCTAGTTTTCCGGATGTTCACCCCGTTTTCCATGTGTCGATGCTTCGTAGATGTCACGCCCCGCTTCCCAGTGTACGGCGAAGTGGACGCGACGAGGTCCGCTACGTATGTACTCAGAAGTACATACGCTAAGCGTAGCTAAGCAATATAAATACACAAGAGACAAGAGTATAAAAAGAACAGCAACTTTTATTTATTAACATTCTTTGTACAATACATGGAAAGGAAAATACAACTGAAATAAAGATGCCTAAACAGTGGCATAACAGGAAAAGGAAAGTACTGAAAAGAAAAGTGTACAATGAAATTATACTGCTGGGTCGTCGGCAAATTGCTCCAAGTCTTCTTCTGTTGGCTCTACTTCTGCCGGGTCCAAGTCACCTGACGACATTCAAAGAAGAGAGAACAGAATGTCGTCAGCGAACAGATCGCTCGGTAAGTCCCAAAGGTAAGAGGGAAGTAGAGAAGACAGAATAAGAAGATACATTTTTACAATGTAAACTATTGTTGTAATGTTATGTAACGCTGTTGTTTGTAGCTTGGTACAGAAGAATGCCAGTGTATACGAGGGGAGTCTCACTTGCCAGAGACTAAGGCACGTGTAGTACAAGGAACCGTTATGCCACGGTACAACAGCAATGGGATTCAGGTTAGGTGTATTAATCTGACCACCTCGTGCCACCTTTAACATCTTCCGTACCAATCTACCCCTTAAACCCCGTAGTGTTTTTAACAGTATTGTTATCTTGTAAAATTGTATTGATTGTAAGATTGATTAACCGACTGTTCGAAACCATGATATCAGGAAACGGTTATAACCGTAGAGTCATGTAACTGGAATACTGGGAAACATGTAAAAGGAATATGTCCATGGTTCGGTTCAGTCAGGTTATATAGATTGTTAACTGGATCCTGGGATTCATGTATTCATCTTGAGTTGAAATATACAGAATATAGATTGATTTGAATTATATTCAAGTCAGAAATAGTCAGACTCTAACCCGAGTCAGACTAAAAGAAAGATAATTTGAAGTTCTATATTTGTTAGGGGCCTTATTGTAATTTATAAAACTTGAGGGGGTTTATTGTAAAAAGTAATATTGTATAGTTTTCAAAATACACCTCAAGTAATTATTATTCGTCTTTATAGTTATAATGAGTGTAAATTTTATTTGTGTTATTCTAGTGAATATATCCTACTAAAAGTATTAATTTATTTATTTGAAATTCATGGTATTTTAATGTAACTTTTAATCTTGTAATTTTTAGAAAAAAGTGGAAACTTTATCTTATGATAAAATAGGTGTTTAAATGATAATTATATATATATTAACACATGAATAATTTTAAATAAATATTTTATTTTCCCAAAATCTCATTTTTCTTAAATGCTGTATTTTAAACCTTTCGAGACCGAATGCTCCTTGCGGAGGTCTGAATCTCGCACTACTAGCCCGCGGGTGCACGATGAACCGTACTATTCCTAACGGGTTCCCCAAAGTGGGTTGTAGTGGCACTTTGCTTAGGTTTAACAAATACTATTCATTTAGGAAAACGGTTTTATAAATAAAAGGTATTTATTTGTAAAAGAGTATAGTTTTCTGTATTTTAGTTTCTAGGGTTTCCTAAGCCAACTAGCATATTTCTAAGGGTCTAAACGACAAGTCATTAGAAGCCTCAAATCGCATCTTCACCGCCAGTTGTGGCCAGGTAAGTACAAGTGAGGAGGGAGGGATCCGCTCACGAATCGTGAGACGGGCCTTTTAAAGTTACCCAAGCTCACTTGCCTAGCCTAGACACCACAAAGTCAGTTTAGATAAACGATCGATGTCCATGACATATCGTATTTTCCTATTAAAAGATATTGTCTTAAAATTGTAAACAGCGTAGAACTTTTTAGAAGAGGTTTATAAAGAAAATGGTATTTTAGTGAAAAGTCTTGTATTTTCGTATTCTATGTTTTGACGTTTAACAATTAAGATTATATTTGTGTGTGTGTAGAGATAGGTCATTCCCTCGTGACTTATTTTAAGTTCTGATGAAGTTTAGAGGTAAAACATGATTTATTAAACTTAAAGGTATTAAAGCGCAAGAATACGGTATTTGAAAACGTTATCATTTCATATGTGAAAATTCATTCAAATTGATTTCTACAAGTTTAGTGATCAAGATAAACATATTTAGGAGTGAGGGATTTATTTAGAACAATAAAAATAAACTTTATGGTATTTTTATGAAAAGAATACGGTTTTACAAGAAAACTATCATTTCATGTGAGAAACTTTATTTGAATTGGTTTATGGGTGATTAATAGTCAACATGAATATGTTAGAGTATTGTGGATTAGGTGACAAGTGAAATTTTGTAGAAAAACCGAATCGGAAATCGGTTTGTTCCGATTTCCGTCGGGTTCCATAAATCCGTATTTTTAAGAAATAGAAAGGTGAGAAGGATGGGACTTACGGGTTTTAAGCTCTTCTAAAGAGTAAAGAGAACTAGGGAGAAAGACCGAGGGGTGGTTTCGTCGCCGATTGCTTCAAAGCACGTCGCCGGATTTCCATCAGAATCTCGTCGGAGCTTCGCCGCGAACTTGTTTTCAAAGCACACACTTCTTGGAAAACTTTTGAGAGAGTGGCTCAAGATTTTGGGGGTGAGAGGGTAGTGTGTAGAGTTGGTATTTATAGGGTTAGGCTAGGGTTAGGGTAGATGAAAAGTTAAAAATAAAAATATGATAAAATGTAATAAAAAATGTATTAAAAGTGGAGTAATTGGGGTTTTTTAAGAGCTCTGGAAGTGGTATGAGGCTGAAACTTTGCAGGTGCGTAGGGAATATGAAAAGACACAACTTTCATGTTGTGACCATCACCGGAATCGACCGAATCGGGGGTGACTCGGCCGTGACTCGGTCGGATCACTGAGTCGGCCGAATCAAGGCCGAGTTGGCCGATTCCCGACCGAGTCCGGTGGCCTGGATCCCCCCGACAGTTCATCTAACTCCTGCAAGTGTTACATGTTTGGGTGTAGTGGGGTTTTTGTGAGATATGCACGTGTAAACTCTTGGTATTCTAAAGGTTTTAAAAAAATCAATATTAAAAATAATATGGGGTATGGGATTTGAACTCTGGTGGCTTGGTTCAGCAGTGCAAGATATTACCAATGAGCTACAAGCTCCTTCTTGTAATTATTGTAGAGAGATAGATACTTAAAGTGTTATCAGCAATATTAATACTCCAAGTATATTTCAAATTTAATTCAAATTTAAGTATACAAAAATTGAAGTTGTTACAGTAGATACCTTCATGATCCTTCTCACATGATTCAGCACGAGACCGTTCAGCTTGAGCGCGATCTTTCATTCACCGAGCAGCCGGTAGTTATTTTGGATCGGCAGGTGAAGAAACTTCGGTCAAAGGTCTTGCCGTCTGTGAAGGTTTGGCGTAGACCTACTAGTGAGGAGATCACTTGGGAGGCCGAGAGCGGGATGCGGAAGAAATTCCCTCATCTCTTTGAAGGTACGCTTAGTATGAAATTTTAATTCGGGGACCGAATTTCTATAGGGGGGAAATTGTAACGTTTTAGAAATTGTTATGCGAATTTGTCCGTTTTAGGGTAAGTTTGTCGGTATTTTTTTCGTTTTAACCCGACTGTGAACGAACGACCATATTGACTTGCCGGCACCTAGTTTAGCTAAAATAAAGCTAGTGCGCAAGCTTTAGGGGTATATAGGACGTTTTGGTTCAATTTGAATTTTTCCCAATTTTAATATTTTTTTTAATTGGGTATTTACATTTTGGGAAATTTCCGTTACGTGATCTTTTCTTTAATTCAAGTTGTGTTAATCTAAACCTTCTCACATATCTAGATATTTGTTGTGAATTTGGATTAAAGATAAAGATAAAGAAAAGAATTAGAATTGTAGATGCATGCATGTGTGCATGTTTGAGTTTGAATGCATTTAATGGCATTTAATGGCATTTAATGGTAGGTAATTGCTAGGAAACCCTCACAAAGTCCCACCTCACTCACTTGGCCGAAATTCCTTCCTTCTTTACTGCCCTTGTTCATTTCCCTTCTCATTTTATATCAATCCTAACTCAAAAATCCCCAAAATTCCCAAATATATCACAAATACCAAAAGTTCTTGATTCTTGGCTCTTGGATCACTTGGAGCTAGGGAAAGCTAGGAGTTTGTGAGCAAAGTTGTTAGGTATAATCCCTATACTGTTATATTAGAGTTTTTATGTTGATTTGCTCGTTGGTTGTTGCGTAGAACGCTAGTTTTATCGATTAGTGTGATATCGGGTTTTTAGTGTTTTTTTAGAGCTTTTATATCTGCTGTGACCTGGGAATTTTAGTGAGTGAACAAACAAATTTAGAGAGATGTACTAGTGGACCTGAGACACCACCTGAGAGACGGAGGCCACCCCACCGGCCGGGGCCGGCGACCCCTAAGGCCAGGTCCGGCGACGCCGGCTGTGTAGGTGAGGGTTGGGGTGGATCTTCTGTGGGTAGTTGTCTGCTTATGGTTAGGTGTGTTTGGTACTGTTTACTTTTTAGGTAAATTCAGTATGCAAAATCTGGGATCGATTACCTATAATCTAGTGTTTTGAGTCCGCGTGATACGTGTTGCGACACGAGTCGTGAGTTTGTGCTGCTGTAGCACACAGTTTGGTATTGTGGTGTCGTTGCGCGTGTTAGCTACTAGGCGTGCACTCGCGAGTTAGTTTATTATGTTGGTGCGTTTTGAATACGTAGTTTTGCGTTATTTTGATCAATTCTGAGATGTTTGCTTTATTTCTTGTATTTATGAAATTATAGCGTCGCAAGCGGGGACTTCGGACGATGCGAACAAGGGGAAGCAGGTGGTCGAATTTTCTTAGCTAGAGACCATTGGTGAGTAGATTTAACATCTACGGGGAAATCGCCGTATGGCGCTAAGCGTCGGGGCTAGATATGATATGATATTAGCCGTATGTTTATGTGCTTATATAGAGATATTGCATGATTGTCATTGCATTTAGCTACTGGTTGTGCCTGATACTATATCTCTTGTACACTGCACTATTATTGACAGTCCATGTTGCACGAGTACCAATGATATGTTACACACACACTGTCGATAATTGCCATGATATGCACAACACAAATATTCATTGATATACCTTGCTAGTGGTTAGCGACATAGAGGTAGTTGTTCTTGTGCGATAGCGCATATGACATATATGTAGAGTTCCTGGGCACACTAATGAGGTCTCACAAGGCATCAACCATGCCAATTTCAAATTTTACAAGTGCCGAGAAACCCTAATACGGATCGTTGACTAGAGTTTAGGCGAAACTAGAAGCTAGTTAACAACTTAACTAAAGGGTAAACGGAAATACAACCTTTGTAGATCCGGTTCTCCACCTCCATGGCTCCGTGATGACGTCCCTCCGCTGTCCAAATCGAATCCAGGACTCTAGGATCGGCTTCATCGGAGAAATGGGCGGGCTAGGTCGTCGACTTCGACGCCAAAGATGATCTACGTCGAGGCATCACAAGATCAAGCTCTCACTTCACCAAGTCATGAAACTTGTGAAGAAAACACCCTATACTACTTGGCAATAGGTATAGGATGAAGAAATAGGAAGTGGGTTCACTTTAGAATTGGATTTCTCACTCTTTTTCACTAGTTGCCATTGATGGAGGCAAGCTTCCTTCATGTTGAAGAAGGAGAAGAAGAAGAAGATAATATGATAAGTATTCTCAAAATAGAAAATAAAAGGAATACTTATCATAAAGCAACCATGGTCAAGTGTAGAGAATGAACTAGGGTTAAGTGGAATGGTTAGGGTTAAGCATGAAAACAAAAAAGGTCACTTAGTCAAAGTTTCATGAAGCTTCAACTAGCAAACAAAGAAAGCCTCCATTCATTTATTTTGCAAAAATAAATAAACAAAATAAATGAATAAGTAAATCAAAACCCTAACCATTACACAACCATGGTTTAATCATACACTTAACTAAGTATGCATGTATCATCAAACATGATACAAACAAGTGCACAAAAGTATATCACATATACAACTTGTGTACTTCAAGTGAGAAAATCCAATTTAAGTGAACCAATACTAGTTAATGCAAAATAATATATCAAATATATAATTATACATTAAATCATTAAATCAACACTTGATTTAACGATCCGGTCATATCGCATTTAACCGACTAATATCCAATGTATCGGCTTATCGAATCAATCCTCGATTCGATAACTAGGTTATATCGCATACAACCAATCGATACATTCATCGCGAGAATATAATACGGTATCACATACACGCATTATTCTCGGTCCCGCACATATCTCATATGTGCTCCTATTTCGTTTCGCTTGAGCCACGAAACCTCTGTGTAGGACTCTAAAGACTCGTCAATACGCCGGCAGCAGATGATGATCATATCAAACACCCACAAGCCGCAAGCGGTCTGCTAAACGTAACGGCCACCCGGGTATTGAGCGATCAGAAGATCGACGAGCAAGCCCGCTCATACTCCTGTGAATCCAACCAGTAACACTTACCGTACAGTCCGGTCTCGTCGTCTGATATGTCGCATATCTCGCCTAGGGGTGGTAAACGTCAGACCCCAATAGCTCGATAAGTCGTGTCGATATGAGGTTTATAACAGTTCGAGAAACTACTGGTAACACTTACCAGTAAATCTCAGCAACCCTGGCTAGGGATTTCCGGTTATAGCCAATCGAACACAGCGCAACATCAACCCCCTATACCGGGAGAGACGAATCCCCTCCTATCGCTCATTGCCTCCATGTGACTCGGGACTGTACCCAAAAACCACCGTTTTGCACGCCCTCTTGGACGTGGTAAGGTGGAAATCAAAGCACAGTGGGAACCACACAAGACTCTATGACGATCTCGGATCAACAGACTACTCTGTACCAGTGTCACCAGAGAACTGCCATCTGACGTAAGGTATAATACCATCTGGGAGTTCTCGGCGAGTCCGTCCAGTGTACCCAGTCTCCACTGAGCACCCGTATATCATCTCTGATGTCAAACACCAATGGATATGGGATCATCCATCGCCCATCTGTATGGGTCGAGAAGGTATACGCTAGTCTACTCTGGTATATCGATGCCCCGTCTCGATATACCCACGACTAGGGACCTTGAAGGATGTACTTATGGACTACCCTGTCCCCACTAGTATGATCCGCATCATAGTCCAGGTAGTCAAGTACACATCCTAAGGGCTTTACCAACATGTAACAGAGAGACAATCAGTGTACACGTTAAGGTAAAGATCAACCAGATAGCATACTATCATGTCGAGCAAGAAAGTCCTCCCTATATATGTCCAAGCATCCACTACAATATACATCCTATGTATAGTAATGGCCTCTAGGGCATACATATAACTAACAATATAGCATACCTAAGTACCTATATGCCTATTCATATGCCATACTATATTTACATGCTCACACTTATACCTTGCTTTTGTTACATGATTGGCTTTTTATAGCATATATATCGGTGGTATGGGACGCTGTATATATATGTATTTTGGATTTGGATTTTTGGGAACCGCGAGATATATTTAATGACTTGATGTATTAATTGGCGGACTTTTTCCGTGATATGCTCATATTGATGTTTTATGTCGCATATGCTATTTTACATGGATTACGCATTTGAGATATGTTTTCATATGATATGGGAATTTCAAGTGTCGATATTAGGCACTTATATTCCGAGAGATATATCGATTTTGACAGACCGATACGTGGAACACAAGTGTCGAGATGGGATACTTGGGTTTCGAGGAACGTATGGATATCAGAAAGACCGATACGTGGAATACAAGTGTCGAAGTGGGATACTTGGGTTTCGAGGAACGTATGGATACGAGTATTTACGTGTCGATGTTAGGCACTGGTTTTCATGATGTTTTCGAGTGTCGATATTTGACACTCAGGTTCCATGAGACGTACAGGATCTGAGGGCCGATCTGAGTATTTTGGGATTTGGGGTGTTGTTGAGTTACACCGTGTTTTTCCATGCTTAGGATTGTGCATGAGATTATTTACTATTCCGCACTCAGTATTCGCTTGATATGCATATGATTCATGTAGATATAGTACCCTGGTGGTGTACCTTGATCATGATAGCTGCATATTCACATTGTCATACTCATGCTACCAGCTTACATGTTATTGATCATTGATGTTCGTGCATACTTGCGATTTCAGTAAGATGTTATTTTCTATTCACGAGTTGACAACTCACCCCCGTTGTGCCACAGTGTTTTGCAGGACTTTCCCTCTGAGTAGTCGCGGCAGGGCGTCTTATCATCACTACTTTTGCGGATACCGCTACGTTTGGCTGTGAGGCCGTTGCTTTTAGGTGGGTTTGCGGTTATCTGTCTGTACATTGTATATCATTTTGTTGGATCTAGTATTCTCCATCTACCACTGTTTGTATATGACTTAGAGACGACTTGTGAGGATTCTGTGTTGTATTATTTTGGTGATTTTGGGTGCCGTGCTCGTGGGAGCCGGTTATGTTGGAAAGTGTACTTCTTATTGCAGTCTTTCCTTTATTATTTCTTCGCTTTGGCGTCGTGTACTTGTTGTAGTGATTGTCTCCGCCGTTGGGCGTGATTTTTGCTCCCAATTGGGATGCTTTATATTTTATCTGTGTTGTACCCGTTTTCGGGGCTAGTTTTTACAAAGGAGTTGCTGCCGAAATTTTCAAGAAAGAAAACTAGAGTTAGAGATTTTACTTGTGAATTTCCAAATGATAAAACTATGTTTTTCTCCGTTGATCCAGTTTTGGGTGGTTTAGATTTCTGGGTTTTCGGCTTACTTGAGTTGCGTACGCCTGTTGACGTTACGTAGTTTAAGTGCCGGTTACGGGCCAAACTTGGGTCGTGACAGCCTTCCGGGACGGGACACCGGGCTGCGAGGGGCGGCGCGGACTCCGGCTTCCTGCTAGGGATGGTGCATTCGACGATGAAATCGGCCAGGGCTTGCGCCTTGATGGCTTGCCTCGGGCGATACCTTATGTCGAATTGAGATAGCTCCCACCTCCATTTTTCCAGGCGGCCTGAGGACTCTGGTGATGCCAGGATAGCCCCCAACGGGCGCTCAGTGAGGACGATGATGGTGTGTGCTTGGAAGTAGTGCCGCAGCTTCCGCGAGGTTACCACGAGGGCCAAGACAATCTTTTCTATGGCGGGGTATCTCGTCTCTGCGTCCTTAAACACGTGGCTCACATAGTACACTGGCTTCTGCGCCCCTTCGGCCTCCCGGACGAGCACCGAGCCTGCTGCTCGGTCGGATACTGCCAGATACAGCGACAGCTCGTCCCCCTCCACTGGCCGGATGAGCAGCGGCGGTGTAGCGAGGTGCTTCTTCAATTGGTCGAAGGTGGCTTGGCATTCCTTCGACCACTCGAACCTCGGAATTTTCCTTAGCGCCTTAAAGAACGGAAGACATTTCTCCCCTGACCTGGACATAAAACGGCTTAGAGGGGCGACCTGCCCTGTGAGCCGCATGATCTCGACATTGGTCTTGGGTGCGGCCATGCTCAGGATTGCGTCGATCTTCTCCGGGTTAGCTTCGATTCCGCGGTGAGTGACCATGAACCCGAGGAACTTTCCACCGGTGACTCCGAATGCGCACTTGGCGGGGTTTAATTTCATGTTGAATTTGCGGAGCACTCCGAATGCCTCGCCCAGGTCCTTGGCGTGGTCGGCCGACCAGGTGGACTTGACGAAAATGTCGTCGACGTAGACTTCCATGTTCCTGCCGATTTGCGGCTTGAACATGCGATTGACCAGCCTTTGGTATGTGGCCCCGGCGTTCTTGAGGCCGAAGGGCATCACCCTGTAGCAGTACATCGCCCGGTCCGTTGTGAATGCGATCAGGTCCTCGACTTCGGGGTTCATACGGATTTGGTTGTAGCCGAAGAAGGCGTCCATGAAGCTTAATAGCTCGTGACCAGCCGAGCTGTCAACGAGCTGGTCTATGCGGGGGAGTGAGAAGTTGTCCTTGGGGCAGGCCTTATCAAGGTCGGTGAAATCGACGCACATACGCCATTTCCCGCTTGACTTCTTGACTAGGACTACGTTTTCCAGCCACTGTGAGTAGGGCACATTCCTGATGAAGTTGGCGGCGAGGAGCCGATCGACCTCCTCTTCGATCGCCTTCTGCTTGACCGGGACGAAACTTCTTTTCTTCTGTCTGACGGATCGGGCCGTAGGATCAACTCTGAGCTTATGGGAGATGATTTTAGGGTCGATCCCAGGTATGTCAGCGGGCGCCCAGGCGAAAACGTCGGAGTTGCTTCTGAGGAACTTGATCAGGTCATCCCGCTGGGTCCCCGCTAGGAGCGACCCGACCTGGACGGTCTTTCCTTGGTCTCCTTCTGCTAGGGGAACCTCGGTAAGAGGTTCGACCGGCGCCCCACGGACCTCCTTCCGCTCGTCCCGGGTGTCCAGGGATCCTTTGATGTCGCCGCACGCATCGGCGTCGCCAGCGTGCTGCTCGGGTGAAGACGTCTCCGTGAGGCCTATCCTCGCGACCCGCTGGCTCCCGTATGCACGACCTATCCCGTCCCGGTTGAGGGGGAATTTTATCGCCAGGTGGTATGTCGAGATCTGGGCCTGGAGGGAGTTCAGCGTCGGGCGGCCAAGGAGGACGTTGTAGGCCGACGGAACCTTCGCTACGATGAAGTCCACAGGCAGCGTGCGCATGCGGCCGGGTTCCTCGATCGTGAACTGAAGGGTGACCACCCCTTGTGCTGGGATAGAGTGGTTGGTGAACCCCGAGAGGACGTGGGAGGTCGATCTCAGGTCTGCGGGGGCGACCCCATACGTAGGAAACAATCGTGGAAGAGGATGTCCGCCGAGCTGCCCGAATCGATGAGTATTCTGTGGACCTCGTATCGGTGAATTTGGGCTATGATCACCAGCGGGTCACTATGGGGCACAGATATGCCGTGGAGATCCTCGTCGTCAAAAGTGATGGGTTCTCGGCCCCTAGCCCTTTTGCTCGGACGGTCGCCGGGGCCTATGAGGCGGCAGCCACCGGGGAGGCCGACGACGTTGGGTGAGGGCCCGTCTGCGTCTCCATTGTGAGGGAGGTGACATCGGGCGTTTGGATCTTCAGGGGGATCGATTGCCATGTGGACGGAGATCGGAAGGCCAACTTTTGTTTTTGTGGAGTTTTCGAGCTCCCACAGACGGCGCCAACTGATGGGGTCCTTTTCGGGTCTCCGTCAGATGTTGTCTTCCGCTGATCTCCTGGTGGACTTAGGTGGTTACCTTCTGTTGCGTATGGGTCTCAATGGGTTTTGGTAGAAGAGCTGATATGAGGAGTTTGGTGCCGAGTACCTGCAAGAAGTCCCGGGGGGGTTGGGTACCACCAAGGACCCTCCGACGATCAAGTTAGTGATGAGATCTGAGCAAAGTAACAGCTTAAAGAGTAAAGAATGGCTTACTTGACCCCTCTGTGATGGGGTTTATATAGCGGTGATGGCTCGCAGCAGCAGGGGCGAGGATCTCGCCGGCAGTTACGCCCCCGACGTCACGCCCGCGTAGAAAGCGGATCGCCCATTAATATGGATTGATGGCGTGGAACGCGGGGTTTTGCTGGCGTAGAATCTGCGCATGGCGAGATTCGCGGAGCGGCGGTTACGCCTGTGAGCGGTGACTTTGGTCGGAGGGCCGAGGAAGACGGCCACGGCTTGGAGCTCGGGACGAGCGAGGAGGCCGAGGAGTCCAAGTCTTGTGGCAGCCCGGCGCGAGTCACGGGCCGAGGAAGCCAATTTGCAGGGGGGCCTGAGGAGGGCCAGCTTACGTTTGCGGGTCGGGTACAGGGTGGCCTGGTCGGCTCCTGTGGGCCCTTTCTTCTGAGTTCTGGGGCACGTCACTTGCCACGTGTCCTGATCTCGGAGGTCGCCAATATTGAGCATCAACAGGATGGGTTTAAGGCAGCTCGAAAACCCGTTCGTCCTAGCGGGTTCATTTACATAAGCATCAAGGATTCTTGTCAAAGGGCGTACAAAAGTCTGCAACCGCATCATGCATGAAGAGGTTGCATGTCTTGACAAACTGGCTGCCATAAAACCTTTGAAACATGCGCCGAAGCATGTGATTTCTAAATGACATCGCCAGGAAGAACCCTGGTTGTGTGTCTAGCGATGGCGATTCAATTAGGCAGCCAACTGAAATCCACGAAAAAGAACCATAAAGAGTTGCCAACATTACCCATATAAGCTCTGTTTTTTGAAATGCTGGCAATAATGTATAAAAGCACATGGGTCGAAACTCATGAAGGGAATATTGCACCAAAATATCAGCACCGCAATTTTCTTTCAAAAGGAACAAGTCACCCCCTTATGTAATGCATCGAGCTGCTCGACGAGGCTTCCTAAAACGCAACCAACTATTCGAGACATCGACGATGTTTGTGCACCCAAGGCCTCACATTCAAAGTTGACAGTGTCAACTTTCATTGTTATTTGGGCACAAGCTCCTTTTGGCCTAATCAATGTGATATCTTTCTCAACCCTACCCAACTCAATGGTAGTAGCATGCAACTCATTTCCAGCCATTCCACACTTCGTCTCATCCACCCCAGATCGCATAGTGTTGATTGCCATGAACTCAATCAAAGCAAGAACTCCATCGCTACATTCTTCCCACCAATAAAACCACCCAATTAGTGGCGGACCATTTCGTCGAACATGTACATTTTATGTCTCTGAAAATGGGTGCAAATTTTATTACATGTGCTTCTAAGTAAATGATATAGGGAACATCTTCGATCTCTTCTCTAGCAATGAATTTCAGATCAAGCTCAGTGCATCTGCCAAAATAATTAAGGTGTTCATTCCTCTAATTAAGCAAAATGCAAAACCAGTCGTCACAAGTTTAGACATCAATTTTTCCAGTACAACAGTGTTGCACCATCCCCAACATAAAAATTCTTCATAGGAAGCTCCATGATTTACAGCTTCAAAATGATCTTTCATTCCCTCAATATTATTACCCCCATTTTTTAGCTCATCAAGAATGAAATGCCCATAGCCTTTATTTCCTTTGCCAATCGAAGTTAAGCCTTGATCTTTCGCATGCTTTCCACCAATTGAATTACTTTGAGCATGTGTGTAGAGCTTTGGTGAACTGTCTTGCTCAAATTGTGTCTCTGGCTCTATCGCAGTAACAATGACCTTGGAGTTCTTTCACCATAAAGGAGGCTTTGCATGCACTTGAGGATGAAGGCTCGCACATGCACGAGCGCTTACTACATTTTTTTCTTCACCATCACCATCACCAAGAGCTGTAGCAAGTAATTCTTCTCCCTCACTCTGACACTTCAGACCTGGGACATAAGGATTGATTTTGCGAGGAGAAATATCTGAGCTAGCTTGGATATTTTGTCGAATGTTGGGTGCGCGGGTAGACAAGTGTGCTGGAGTTTGAAAATCCTGCTATTGAGCATTCTGTCGAACACATAATGGGACCGAGAAATTGGATTGCACCATTGAACACGATGAACTCTGAAGGTCGGTGTCACTGTTTCGGGATCCAACCCGAATTGATTGCACATTTGTCGCAACATATCATTAATCAAAAGCAATTGCCCTTCAAACCGTTGCTCGAAATTGTCCAAACGAACCCTAATTGATTCAAACCAGTCCTTGCATTGTTGGCCAAGACGAGCCTCAAGGGTTTCAATGCTTTCCCTTGAGCTTAGAGGTGGGCAGGCATGTGGTGGTAGCAGATGTTGTTGTTGTTGTTGTTGTTCTTGTGGTGTTGGGGAGTAAACTGACAGGATAGTTGCTGTTGCAATGGTGTATAAGGTGGTCGATAGTGAGGAGAATGGTACTGAGGTGGTTGTGGTGGATTTGAGGGCGGTTGTATCTAGGAGTATGGTTGAGGCATTTCGTCGAACATTTGGGGTGGCATGAAATGAGGGTCGTGGTGTAGAGGAGGTGGGAAATTGACTCGAGGCCATTGGCTCGAGTGCTCTGATACCATTGATAGACTTGCTCCAACTCCACCTTGATACTCCATAGCAAATCCTACCTTAGTCTACTCCTAATGAAATAAAATGCAATTTAATGAGAACGAGAGGTGTTTGATTGGTTCCCCCAGCACCTTACCTTACACTAGAATCTATCTGACTAGAATCTAAAGACAATTAAATGAAGAAGAACTTCATAATTTTCAGCTTACCCCCTAACTCTCACTGTTTAGAATTATATATATTATCCCATATATTTACATCCCTAGTAACCCCACCCCGCTACCCAAAAAAAAAAAAAAACCCTCCTTTTCATCTTCTCAATTTAAAAATGTCTGAAAACCCATTGGAACCCATAATCAAAAGCTTATGCTCACTCTCCTCATGCATTCAAACTCAAGTTTCCAAATTCTTATCCCCATTGCAAACACAACACAATCTCTCATCGAAAACAAATCCCAATCATCTCCCTTTCTTCTCTTTATCTTCATCCAAACCCTCAGCTGATACCTCTTCAGATCCTACTTCTTTCGCAAAGGTACCCAATCTTTTCATTTCTTTGAAAAAAATTACATTTTTTGGGAATTTTTAGGTAAAGTTACTGTTTTTAAAAGATGGGTTTTTGACAGGAGATATCTGCGACTCCATTGACGAAAGAAGAGCTTGGGAGGGGCACGTGGGCTCTTCTTCATACCATTGCAGCGCAGGTGTTTGTTCTTTTGCCTCTATGGTGATACCATTCATATTTAACATTATAAAATGCAAACTAATGCTTTTTTTTGGTTGAGATAATAGGTGAGATAAATTAGCCACCCCTCAATTATTGGGAGACGGGGCTCGATCCCGGTCTCCCCCATAGGCTGCCCCAAGCCCCACTAATGGGCTACTCCAAGCTCTTAAATGCAAACTAATGCTAGGTGTTAAGAAACATAAGTATTAGATGAGGAGCGGAAAATAATAGAGGGACTACATTGTGGAAAATAAAAGAGAAACAATTATCTATTGATAAAAGAGAAAACTACAATGATATTATTATGAAATGAGGACAACTCTACCTCTCTATTTATAATAAACTCTTAGGGTTTAATACCTGACCATCAAGTAACCCTAACTTGACTTCTAAGTAAATTATAATCTAATCAAATCTAAATTTTACCAATTTCTCAAACACATCAAATCATATCTCTCACAAATATATATCTTTATTCTTAACACTCCCTCTCAAACTGAAAGGCACATATGATGTGCTCTTAGCTTGTTACAAAGCTAATTTCTCACTCTAAAAATAAAACTTGCACTCTCAACGAATCTACTTGTGTCTTCTATGTTGCCTTGAAAATTTGACTTTCATGCCGTCTTGAAATCTTTCTTCAGTAATTCATCTTAAAAACTTGCAATTTGATTTGGTCTCGAAATCTTTCTTCAGTAATTCATCTTAGAAACTTGCAATTTGATTTGAGCTGAGACAATTTTGGAAACTCGTGAACTGTCGTTAATAGCTTCTTCGAACACTTTCATAAGTGTGCCATATCGCACAACACTTTCGTGGACTATCGTTAATAGCTCCTTCAAAACAACTAGTTTAATGACTTAGAGGTCAACACCGCAAGTTTAATGACTTTAAGGTCAATCAACAAGTTTAATGACCTTGAGGTCAATACCGCAAGTTTAACGACTTTGAGGTCAATCGACAAGTTTAACAATTTTGAGGCAATCAACAAGTTTAACGACTTTGAGGTCAATACCGCAAGTTTAACGACTTTGAAGTCAATCAACAAGTTTAACGACTTTGAGGTCAATACCGCAAGTTTAATGATTTTGATGTCAATTAAGAAGGAGCTTCAATCAACAAGTTCTACCAACAACTTCAACAACTTCCAACAAATATCTTCAATCTCAACTTCCAACAAATTCAACGAACCAACAAATTTTATCAATTTCAAATCTCAACTTCATCTTCAATCTCAACTTCATTTTCAACTTCAAACCGCAACTTCATCTTCAATGGGTACTTTACCCATATACCTTATATCTTTCCCGCACGTGGATCTTTGAAAGAAAATCCATATGGAAAAAAATCTTATTCTTTACAGATTATCACAACGAACAATCAGCACGAAAGGACATGTATAATTTCCAACAACTTCAAAGCTTTTTTACTTCACCAACGAAATATTTTTTTTCCAACTTCACCATCATTATTATTTTTTCTAGAGAAAAAGGTTTTACCTTATGATGACTTGAAATCTAGGGTCTCGAGAAAAGATCCCATTGTTTGCATTTGCATACCCGAAACGTTCGAAGTTATTACCATTAGACGATGATGCACATCAATCGCCCTCAGCATTAGATTTATTCACATCTCCAAACTCTATGGATTCATCATCTTCGTCGGGGATCTCCAAGCACCACCTTTACACTTTAGTTATCTTTTCTCCCATGTAATATCATGAAAACAACCCTGTCTTGCAGAAAATCTCCAGCCTCTGCAACCTAACGTTAGCAACACTCACAGCTCTGAGTAGCTCCTAAATCGTGGTCGCCGATCTGAACACATCGAGAACCTCGGACTCGATCAACGACTCCTTCGTCTTCTGATTTCCCTTGATGATGACGTCGTGGACTCAGATTCAGACAAGGTCTCTACCGAGACGGTGGAATAGAGTTTGGAGCTTCTCTCTTTGGGATGATAGGGTTTCTTCTTCTTCCTCTTCTTCTTCTTCGTCTTCATCGAGATCGTCATAGTCATCGTCTTTGTCTTCTTCGAAGTCTTGATCACCGTTGACGTTTTGTTCGGGTTTTGGTCATTGGGGTATTGATCAACATTAGAGAGAGATTGTGAGATTGAGAGAGGAGAGAGAGTCTTTTTTTAGACGCAGAGGAAGGTAATGCTCTGATGCCATATTAAGAAATATAAGTATTAGATGAGGAGCGAAAAATAATGGACATACTGCATTGTGGAAAATAGAAGAGAAACAATTGTTTATTGATTAAAGAGAAAACTATAATGATATTATTATGAGAGGAGGACAACTCTACCTCTCTGTTTATAATAAACTCTTAGGGTTTAATACTTGACTATCAAGTAACTTTAACTTGACTCCCAAGTAAATCATAATCTAATCAAATCTAAATCTTACCAATCTCTCAAACATATCAAATCATATCTCTCACAAATATATATATTTATTCTTAACACTAGGAACTTAGTATGTAGCATTGAATTGAGAAATGTTGAAATTCCCTGGTATTTATTTGCAGTTTATACGGTATATGATATTTACAGAAAACCTTGTAAGTTCATGGTATTTTGATGAAATTTATCCTTGAATTTTCCATGTACCCAAGCATGGAGCATGTGCCAGCTTGATTTCCTTCATGCCGTCATGCTTATTTGCGTTTTTCGCTTGTTGACGTTGATTCTTGTTTGATCTTTTCAGTATCCAGACCAACCAACAAGGCAGCAGAAGCGTGATGTTAAAGAACTGGTATGTACAAAATATACACATGTTATCATTAACTCATTAACATTGCATCATATATCAGTGAAATATTGGCCGATATATCATATTGGGACCCCTCGCGATATGATAAAACCGATAAATTTTTGCCGATATATCGGCTGTATATGATATATCAAACATATGCTCGATAATTTTTAAATATCCACCGGTGTCCGATATTGAAAACCTTTCTCATTAATGTGTTATATAATTCAACTTCTTTTGAAATACAAGTGAACGTTGACATTTTTTCAGGTAAGATATATCATACATGTAGTGCTTAATGAACATAGTGGGCAAGCATTGAACTATATGCATTGATTGTCTGAATTAACTGTAAAGTGTGAAATTATGGTCCAAGATAGTAATTTGTATAAGAATTGAACTAATCAAATTTCTGTCTTTTTTCACTATAGGAAAATCAAACATTCCCACCTAAAATTGTACTTGCCTTCAAGCAGTGATATCTGGAGTTCATGGTTGCTAGCAACACCTTTTCCTTTTTTATGTATGTTTTTCTAAAGTTATTTTTATCAGTTTTTAGCGTGTGGTTTTATGCATCTAATATAGAAGATATCCTTAACAAAAGAATTGAGAAAAGAAAAAGGAATTATGTAAAGGAACCCAAGTATTTAAAATAGAGGCTCTATTGATGAATTAGCAGTTTCATGCCTTCTATGGTTTTCTTTATTTTTTGATGACAAAACAAATTATTAAATAGTAATAAACTGGTAGTGCTCACTCTTTTTTCTTTCTTCCCCCCCCCCCCCCCTTTTTGGTTTTCGCTGAACGCTTTGAGATGTATAGGTAACTGTTTTTTTTTTTGTGAAAAAGGCAGAGGGTATGTGCAATCCGTTTTCCCATGCACCCAACACGACACACAGGCGCGTGCACAGACATAAATTAAAAAGAGAAACTTGTTTCAGGCTGTAAAATAATTCACCCTAATTTTCTTTGTTGCTGTGGAACTGCTCCTTAGGTTTTCCTCCAAGATTTATGATTATCTTCTATTAAATTAGCTGGCTATGGTGCTATGGTTTATCTCATTTTTCTTGGAAGCCAAAGTAAGGGTTTTAAGCTTGTCATTATTCTTCTCCAGTTTCTTTTCTTCATTCATCTCCCAAATTTTTTAACGCTCTTGTTCTTTCCTTCATTCTAGGTGTCTGGATTTGCTTTCTTTTTTTGTTTTCATCCCCTAACTCTCCGTTAGATGCATGTGTTTCATGCTCTCTAGAGAAAACCGTTGACCTACCCGTCTCATTCTCTTTAGTTTGATTATTTTACAAAACCATACTTTAAATATATCGTATGTTACTAACCATATCAGATAAAGTCAAAATACTACACAATTGGGTTGGTGAATCTCGATAACAACGGTTTTGTGATAACTTCTTCTTGATTTTGAAATTTAAAATATCAATCAATTTCTGAACGTTTTGAAACAAATTTTCTGGTTTTCAAACTTCCATTTCCCTCTATAAGTTGGTAGGCATTATTCTCTTTCAATTTACATACCCATTTTTTTTATCCAACACTTGAATTCTATCCTACAACCGTACAAAACCATGTCAAAAAGGACAATGGAAACTAGGAACACCCCATTCACTGAGAAGGGCTCTCTTTCATCGAAAAGATAAGCCGTCAAAGATGAACATGACTCTCTGGTTCGTCCCTTTCCGAACCCATCGAGGATTCTTCCATTTACCTTACCGAAATCCCCTTCACCGCCCTTGTCTGAAGAGGATCTCTCAGAAGAACCATTTGAGGAGTTCACTTTTCCGCCTCCTCCGGTCGACAAAGAACCTCCTCTAGTCAATGATGAACCCCCTCCGGTGAATTCGCCAAATCAAGGACCTCCCCCAAATGGTCCTAACGTGAATCGTTACTATCATAACCCTCATGGTTTTGATAGTGGAGTAAATGACCCACTCAAGATGAACGTATAATATTTATCGTCCGGATTGAGACCATGATACTCAAATTCAGGCATTTGACAGGGTCAAGCGAGAGTTCATCAAAGAGAAAGATACAAAGACGACTGAATTTTGGAAGCATCTTCCTCGTTTCTAATTTTCGTCGTTTTATCAAAGATGTTTATATATTTTGTTTTGTTTGTGTTTAGTTTAATGTCGATGTATGTGTTTATGGATGTATTAGTATAGGTTTATGTTTCTGTATTTTTCTTTAATAAATGAAATGCTTATGTGTGTTCTTTATGAATTTGGCTTGATTTACGTTTATTATCATATATATATGATGTTTATATATTTACAACCAAATTTAGAGATCAAACAAACTTCCAAAACCACCTTTTTAACCAACACTTAACCTGCACTGTTTTTCAAAAAATTTGTTGCAGGGACGCCTAAATAGACGTCTATAGAGACATCCATTTGGCCATAGACGTCCCTAGGGACGTCTATATCGTGACTTCTCCAGATCCGACGTCTATTATGAAGGATTGTGACTATTGGATTACCCACCTTTTCATCTAAGACATCCATTGGACTCTTGTAAACTCTCACAACTCTATCCTAACCCTCATAGTCTCTCTCATCTCTCTCACTTCTTCCATCTACATCCCCAACCTCTCAAAACTCTAAAATTTCAAAATGGTGCAAATAGAAAATGTTGAGAGTAGAGAATCATCAAATCCCAAACGCCCTCGACGCTCTCATCATTTTCCTCAACCACAGCCTATCGAATAATCAGAAAAAGATCCCACGTATCAACAAGAAACTGAAGATAGTGATGATGAAGAAGAATTGGAAGATGAAGACTTCATCTTTTGCTTCAACAACGCCAACGTCAAAGCTCTCTATGATCGTCTTGTCAAAAAGAAGATCATCACCGGTTCGTTTGTCCGCTTAAATGAGATTGCAAATTTCCAACTCACCCCTTTGCTTCAATTTCAAGGTTGGATTCCATTTCTCACTTTAGATTGCAATACTCATCAAACCTTCGTCTATCTTTTCTACTCAAATCTTGTTAGCAATCAGGATAATGTAAACGTTCTTAAAACTCAATTGCAAAAACAAATGATCACTATTTCTCCCGCATTTCTTGCTAGGATCCTTCAGATTCCTAACAACGGTGTGGATATCTATAGACAAACCACCCTTTCTACATTTGAGCGCTATCTACCCAACGTCGCCAAAGAAGACGCCTCTCGACTTCTTCACGGTGATGATAACCCTCACCTCTATGATGAATGTCACACACAAACCCTTGTCCCTCGTGCTCGTGTTTTAGCCTCTATTCTGGGCAAAACCGTTTGTCCCAAATCTGGTGGACAAGATCGTATTACCCCTATACATAAACTTTTGACTTATTACGTGCTTGCTCAAATCCCCGTCAATCTTACTTTACTCATTCATACGATGTTGAATTTACCTTCTTCCAAATCTAATCTCCATTACAGCATGGTGATTAATAAAATCATTGAAGATGCCGGTATTGATCCATCTTTTGACTCCGCCATTAAACCACCCGACAAACATTTTGGCCTCTACAACATCCATCTTTCTAGTACCATATTCAAGCACCACTTTCTCCACAAGAACCACCACAACATCACTCTCCTCGTCCACAAGCACCACCTTCTCCTCTCACTCATGACATTCCCGAAATTCCCCAATATATGTACGATTTTCACGAATTTGAAAATCGTATGTTCCAACACATGAATGATCTTCACTTTGAGACTTGCCAATACATGGATACTCAAATTAATAACGTCCGTACTCATTTTGATACGAGTATTCAAAATGTTACTTATCAGATCGACAAGACCCGTGCTCTTGTTAACCACCACTTCGATTATATATATGCTCAGTCGATGTATCCTCCGGCACCACCGTTTCATTACCAGCCACCAATGGATTTCGAACAACCGCCGCCGCCGCCTCAGGATGATGCTTGGTTAGTTTATTATATTAGTAGTTGGTTATGTATTAGGAATTGGTTATACTGAACTTTATGTCGTTTGCTTTTGTAGAACTCATGTAGTTTGGTTATGTGTGATGAATATTATGTTTAGTACTATGCCATCCACTTATCATTATATTTCCATGCCCATTTCTATTAATTTTTTTATTTTTATTTTATTTTTTGTTAAAAACTAATTCTGTGCTTCCTTATATTTTTATTTCTACCTCCGTGCTTAAAACTTTTTGCTATTTACAAAAAGGGAGAGAAATAATATGCATATATTCAGGGGGCTTATGAATATATTTTTTAAATTATTAATGTTTTGTAAAATATGAAAAAGGGGAAAATTGTTGACCCACATGTCTCATTCTTTTTAGTTTTGATTATTTTACAAAACCATACTTTAAATATATCGTATGTTACTAACTATGTCAGATAAAGTCAAAATGCTACACAACTGGAGTTATTCAAGCATAAAAACAATCAACATTGTAACGGATATCTCAAAAGTAACATCAATGGAATCAGACGACTCAGAAAACATCAATGTCAATTCAAATGAGATAACGGAGAAATTAACCAACGGTTATATTCAAGATTTTTTCATTTTCTTTGAGTCTAGAGGCGTGTTGATCCTAAACAGTTAGAATCTATTTTCTAAATCCATACTTATTAAAACCAAAAAAACTCCTCAAATATTCCCAATTGGAAGTCTCCGTGTCTAATTATATCATACATGGGACGTCCTAAGGGACGTCTATAGGGACATTCATTGTGGTTCCAATTTTTTCAAAATTTCTGCGTAAAATTCAAATTTCAACGTCTATTAATTGCCAAAAACGGTCCTAAAAATTAGGGACGGTTATTTTAACTTCCCCAACTATCTTTTATTGGTTTTCTATATAAAGGACCATTTTGAAAAGAATCTTAACTAACGTTTTCACTCGATTTTCATTTTCTTTAATCTCAAGTTTTTGTAAAAATTCTGTCTCTCCATGCTCTTAAATTCTTACTACTCATTCTCTAAGAGAAGAGATATTTTTAGTGCTTTTAGACTTTTCTACTCTTTTAGAAAATAAAGATTTCATAAGTTCAAAGAAGTGATTGTTTTTCAAACTTGTTTTAATCTTTGAAAACTTCTTCGATTTGATTTTAAACTATTGTTAATCTCCAAAATACAATCTCTTATTTCCTTGAATCGAAAATTTAATTTATCTATTTGAGATCGTTAGGATAGTTAAAGTTGGTTTGTAAAGATTTATAAAATCTTTCTTTGTACGACCTAATGAAGAAAGATCTAAAATTTCACATTGTAAAGATTTGGACTTGAGCCTAGGAAAAAGTCTAGATGTTCACAGCCTGCAATTGTAAAGGTTCTAAAATCTGAGTCTGGGAAAAGATCTGGGTTTCTCCAACCACAAGAAGTCACAGGATAGTGAAGTTGAATTCCGAGCAGGAGTTCTTAGGCAGGGATTAGCCATTGGGTTGGTGAATCTCGATAACAATTCTCTGTGTCTTTTTACTTTTATGTGCTTATGTGATTGTGAGTTTAGTATTTCAGACTCTGTTTTATATTCCGCTGCATAATTTTTAAATTGTTACAAATCATGTTGTGTTTGCCATAAAACCTTATTCACCCCCTCTGAGGCTGTTATCAATTGGTATCAAAGCAGATTACTCTGTTTGTAAGATTGACCTCTTGAGTTTATGATCCTATGGCAAACCAAATGGAAGGACAACCCATTAACCGTCCTCCTCTATTCAATGATACAAACTATCAGTTCTGAAAAACTAAGATTAAAGTTTTTCTGCAATGCTAGAAGTTCCAGAGATCATTAAAAAACCCTTCGTTCCTCCTGCTACAAATCCATTATCTGATAACGACAAAAGATTATTGACATTGAATGTCAAAGTAATGAATGCACTTCATTACTCATTGAATTCAGAAGAATTCAATAGAATCTCAATGTGTCAGACAACAAATGAGATTTGGACTACTCTCCAGACTGCCAAGAAGGAACCGGTTAAGTTAAAGAGAGTAAGATCAACTATCTCATGCATGAATATGAGATGTTCCAAATGAGAAACGATAAAATCATTTGACTCTATGTATTCTAGATTCAATAATGTCATCATCGAACTTTTCAATTTAGGAAAGAAATTCGATGACAAAGAAAAGTGTCACAAGTTGTTGAGATCTCTAACGATCTCATGGCAACCTAAGATCACTGTCATTAAAGAGGTTAATGACATGATAGAATTGAAAATTGATACTCTCATAAGAAAGCTAAATGCTTACGGGATGCAATTAGGAGATCTTAAGCAAAAGTAGGAGAAAGACACTCAAAGGAAAAATATCGCGGTAAAGGCATCTACCAAGTCAAAGCGTAAAGAATCATCAAGTGATGAGGAAAGCGACGATGAAGAAATGACTAATATTGCTAGACACTTCAAGTAGTATCTGAAGTCCAGGAAATTCCCCTAGAAGAAATGTACGTATAAATCTAATAAGATTTCTAATACCAATAAAACTTTGTGTTGTTTCGAATGCAATAAGAAAGTCCGATTTGAAGTCAGAGTGTCCTACTCTCAATAAGGACAAATAGAAGTCAATGAAGGAATCAGAAAAACGTTCGTTTCAAGCCATTTGGAACGATACAGATTCCAACGACTCGAAAGCCGAAGAAGTCGCTAACATGTGCTTCATGGCACAAGACGAAGAGGTAATAGACGATTTGAAATAGAATCTCTTAGTAAAGTAAATTTAATAAGTCTTTGTCATTATCTTAAGGACAAAAGTAAACTTTAAATATAAAAATTTAAAATCAAAATTATCTGGTAGAAATAATTTAGAAAAATCAACTTAAGAAAAATTAAAGGAAATTAAATTAGAAAATGAAAATCTAAACGAGAAACTAAAATCCATAACATTAACTAAGGAAAAGTTAAATGAAACTAACAACACTTTAAATTTTGAAATATTTAATCTTAAAAGAAAATTTGAATTAAAAGACAAAATGCTTTTAAATTTTACCAAAAGTAAAGATAACTTATATATTATATTAGAACTATCTATAAATTATTGTAAGAAAGAAGGTATATGTTACGACAAATATTTTGAGTTAGTCCCTAAAACCAAATCTTTTAGACATAAGTATTATTATAGTTATGATAATAAATACGTCCACTCCACGTGCGACTATTATTGCACTTTAGGGCATATCTCACAATATTGTCATATTAAGAATAATTCTACTTATAAATATTATTTTACTCCTAAAACTAATTCAAATCAACTTAAGATGATATAGGTCCTAAAAGTAACACTTTCTTCTTCTTGTGTTGCAGGACTTCCAAAGACGTAGCAGTCTATGGATCTTTGATAGCGGATATTCGAGGCATATAATTGTAAACATTCAAAACTTCGAGACGCTATCAAGAGAAAAAATGTCAATGTCACTTTTGGAGACAACAATAAAAGCAAGATCATCGGTAAAGGTGATATTTGTTTTAATAATACATCTAATACAGCAATTATAAAAGACGTATTATACATAAATGTTGAGAGTCCCCAGTCGCGTGAATAGTCCATGCGTAGCCAAAAGCAGACCCCTATGAGTGCGGCAAGCTACCAGGTAATCCAAGAAACGAGGCAACCCAACGTCATCATAATGAGGGGGTCACCCGACACTTTCTCGAATCCGGTGACTTGAGCACTCCTCCGCTGGTCTATCCTATACCGCTTACAAACGCGGCAAGCAACCCGTCAATCTTAGACTCGAGTGAGCCGATTTTAACTCCTTGAGATGGTCCCCCGCTGCAATCTAGAACACGGCAGCTCGTGCGCTTCTCCGCGGGTTAATTCTAAACCTGTATTAATACAATGGCGACAATGATTGCAACATGATCGTGTCCCGATAAATAATAATACATCAATTGGTGACTAACCGCTAAGTCCCGAAACAAAGAATATACATAAAGCGGAAACGGCGGCCACAAGTTGGAGCTCGTCCCGAACAAATGAACATTCAAGATGGCTACAGGTATGAATGGAAATACATTATATCTCAGTTCCGCACGGGGCTATTCATTTCGCGACAATCCAACGC
The DNA here is from genome assembly GCA_030015575.1 of Agapanthus africanus. Classification (NCBI taxonomy): domain Eukaryota; kingdom Viridiplantae; phylum Streptophyta; class Magnoliopsida; order Asparagales; family Amaryllidaceae; genus Agapanthus; species Agapanthus africanus. The sequence continues at coordinate 78,398,038 of CM057347.1, read as the reverse complement.
ATTCCAATAAACCAACATCTCAGACTCACTTGTGCAACCTCGTCGAATTGAACACATCAATTCGTCGGCGTTAAACACTGCGTATTGCATACGCCGACGAGTTATATCAACTAAATATTTTAATCTATTCAACTCATCGCAAATGGCCAATGAATCCCAAAAACTTCGAAGCCGAAACGTTAATTTTCAACACTTGAAAAACACTATTCACTTTGACACAAAAATCATCACTTTTTAGCGTCGAAACGAGTCGAAACGAACCCGATACACGTCCAAATTTTTTGCGAAGCCCCGGGAAAAAATTAGATCGATATTTCAAAGGTTCGAGGGTACCATAGCCCGAACCCACCCGAAAGTGGGCTCGGGTCATGGCTGACCTGAGAGCACCAAAATAGTGCTCTCGGGTGTTCACCCTCCCCCGAGAGCACCAATTGGTGCTCACGGGTGGGGGTGGCCCCTCCCTAACTTCTGTAACATCTCTAACTTCATATTGAACCTTTCAATTAACCCCAGGCGTGACAAAAAACACTAAAAAGAAATGGTTTTTGAGGCACAAAGAATCTGTTTTTAATGTGCATCGTAAAATAGATTTAGGGATTCATTTCGCCATGAAAACACGCAGTCATTGGACCGGCTCTGATACCACTGTAAGTTCGCTATGCTCTTTACAATAGGGTTTATAACATGGCGGAAGCGATAATTTTAAAAATCTAGAGAGTAACTACAAGCAAATATAGGATCATGAACAACAACAAAACATGCAACAAAACTAGCAAGCTAACAAATTAGAGTTAGCGGACAACAACCTTTGTAGTGCGTTAACCATCTCTCCTTAGACTTTGGATAGTCTCCACGAAGCCCGGAACAAGCTTGCTCGATGATCTACTCGTCGAAGATGATCCATCTTGAGATAACTCCAAAACAAATTTTAGTTTCAAATTGATCTCATCAAAATGAAGCAACCTATTAATTAAACTTGCTTAGGATGATTAGCAGGAGATGTAGAATAATTAGCTCACTTAATTTTTCTCTTTTCTTTTTCCATTCCTCACTTGAAGAAAATCAAGAGAAAAAGAAGCCATGGTCATGAGATGAGAGTAAGAAAATGATAAGGTTCAATATATGAACTAAAAACAAAAAATGAGTCATAACAAAACGAGTCACTAATTCTACAACCATCCAAAATGCATGGCTCATTTTCATTTCTTCATATAATTCTCATACTCCCATCTTTAATGTATCATCGTATATGTCACACTGTTTATATCAAATATAAATATTATTAAAGAGAAGAAAATAATAAAAAGTGAGCATGATATTAGTTAATATATAAATATATAAATATATCAATAAATATTTAATTATTAAATCAACACTTGATTTAATAATCCGGTTATATCATATATATACCAGCTAATATCAATAGACACCCGATTAAAATACGTGTATCAAATACACGTGTTTAATTGAACTCCTGCACGTATCCCTATACATGCCCTATATCGTTTTGCATGTGCTGGGAAAGCTCTGTATAGGACTCTAAGGACTCGACAATACGCTGTCAGTAGTTTAGGATCATATCCATAGTTCACAAGCACGTCAGCGGTACTAGCTGCACGTAACGGCTACCCATGTATTGATCGAAAGAAGGACGAGCAAGCTCATCTAAACCCTGCAAAGTCTGTCAGTGACATTATCGTATAGTCCGGTCTCTTCATCTAAGAGTATCGCATATCGGGTTTATGATTTGGAATCTGTCAGACCATAATAACTCGATAAGTCGTGCGACAAAGGACTTATAACCAACCGGAGATACACCTGAAAACACTTATTAGTTTATCTCCACTGCGATGGCCATTGACTTATGGTTGTAATCATGTCCTGCAGAGCGTGACATCAACTCACTGTACCGGGAGAGACGAATCTCTCCGACCGCTCACTGCCTCCACGTGCTTCGGGACTATACCCAATAAAAATCTGTTTGCACGACTCCTTTGAGCCATGGTAGGGTAGAAATCCAAGTATAGTGGGAACACACATAAACTGGCGATCTCAGGTCCTGGGGACTATCCCGTACACATGTCACCAGAGAACTGCCACCTAACATTGGTATGTTACTAACTAAGAGTTCTCGGTGAGCCCGTCCAGTGTAACTCATCCAATGAGCACCTGTATACAATTCTCGATGTCAAACACCAATAGCTGCAGGTTCAGCTATCGCCCTCCAATCAGGTCAGGAAACACACACTCGTCTAAATTGGAGTACAGATGTCTAGTCTCGATACTCCTACGACTATGGACATTTAAAGATGTACTTATCGATTACCCAGGCCCTACTAGTATGATCTCCATCATCGTCCCGGTAGTCAAGCAAAATTCTAATGCTTTATCTCATGTCTAAACGATACGTGATAGTGAATAAAACGTCTCACATGAAAGATAAAATCAAACCAGATAGCATACTATTATCTCGACTAAAATTGCTCTCTTGTATAGGTCCGCCTTCAATTACAATAATTGCCTTGAGGGCACCTATATCCAACAATGAAAACCCTTTTGGTGAGGCTGATAAGCAAAAAGATCCTTCAAATCATGGGGAGTCGAGCTCGGAGAGCGATGAGGAGTCGATTTTCATCCCCAAGACCGCAGAACAACAGCTGCTTCAAGAACTTTGGAAGCAGCTCAAAAGTAAAGACCGGGAGATGGTCAAGCTCTACTTCAAGATCGACGACTTGACAAATGTCGTGTAATAGCTCACTGCTAAAGTCGCTCAGGGGCAATCCAATCAAGTGCAGGGCTCCACCCATGAATTGGGAAGCAATGCCTCGAAGCAGCCGACACATGTCCTCTAAAGTCCAAAAGCAGACGAACCGCATGGAAACCGACCACATTCAGCTTCGGGAAATGCTCTGACGCTCGACGACAGTGGCCTGCTAACCCAAGATAAAATCAAGGATTTGGTTGCCAATGAAGTCAAAATATTAGTGGCCGAAGCCGAAACTCAGAAAAACGTCGCCAGTAGTGGGAGACCATATCCTACATGATATGATCTCATGGAGTTTCCCAGTGGCTACGTCATCCTTAAATTCAGAAGATTTAACGGGGTGGGAAATGCGAATCAGCACATCGGCCACTTTAAAGCATCATGTGGAAATACTGAGGGCAATAATGCGCTTCTCCTCCGCCAGTTCATTAATAGCTTAACCGATGTCACTTTCGACTGGTACGCGAGCATACCCGATGGCCCCGTTACTACTTTCGCCCAAATGGAATCTCAGTTTCGGCAAAGGTTCATAAGTGTTAGCGATAAGATTACTATTGCCGATCTCGTAAGGACCAAACCAAAGAACAATGAAAGCAGCGCGGATTTATAATCCGATGGCGCAATCTCTCCGTCAAGTGTGAACCACCGTTGGAGCAAGACAAATCTGTCAATCTCTTCATAAGAAATCTCAGCATCTTGATGAATCCTTTTCTGTGTACAGCAGGTCTCAAAATGTTTCAAGAGCTGACAAATAAGGTTCAGATGTTAGTGCGCTTAAAGCCTGAGTCCATTCCGGATCTCCAATTCACAAACAAGCCAAAGCATCGGAGAGACGACGAACACAAAAGCAAAAGTTCCAACAGTACATATTCTTCCAACAAGCAAAGAACGGACGGAGCAAAGACTAACAAATCTCGAGAGTCAACTTTGGAGGAAAGGAAAAATAGGGTCTACTCCTTCAAAAGAGATAAGGTCCACAAAATATTCAAGGATGCTCTAAATAATGGTCTACAGCTACCAGAACCAAAGAGGTCAAATGAAGCGAATATGGCTAATCGTCCCAATTACTGCCCATACCATCGAGTGTTAGGGCACACTATCGAAGACTGTTGTATTTTCAAGAATTGGGTCGAGAAACAATACAAGACGGGAGAAATAAAACCGTCCCCTGTCGTGTTGACAAACGATCGAGCCGCAACCGCCAATTTTATACAAACAGAAATCGAAGCTCTTTGGAAACCGACCGCTCTTAGTTGTTTTCCCTTCCCTAGAAGGAGCGAACCAAGGCAACGATTCAAAAGCCCACCGAATAGCGTTACCAATGAAGAGGTAATGGATGGATGCACAATCCATACGGTCTACATGATCGGGCTTGAGGGAATGAATCCTCCTACGCTTCACAGCCATGATAGTGATGTGATTGTCATTACCTAATCTCGGCTCGGTTTATATGAGGATAAAGACCCCGCTCGGACCGCCAAGCAAAAAGGACCCCTGGTTCTTGGAGAATCAAGCTTAGACGATGAGGACGACACAATCATCATCCCTGAAACTACAGAATGAGCATTATTCCAATAGCTTCAAAAGCAATTTCAGGACAGAGCTAAGGAGTTAGCCAAGATCCGTTCCAAAGTCAACGATCTATTTAATGTTGTGGGAAATCTCGCAACCCAAGTCATTCGAATGCAATCACTACAAAATCAAGGTTTGGTCCATGAACCAGGGATTGACACTGTTGGATATATATGCCCTAGAGGCCTTCATTGTATAGGATGCTAGAGATATGTATGTACATGACAATCTTGCTTGATATGATAGTACGCTATTTGGTTTGTCTTTATCTTAACATGTGATATATTTTACTTTGTATACATGTTGATAAAGCCCGTAGGGTGTGTGCCTGACTACTAACGTTGTGATGACAGTCATACTTGTGGGAGCTAGATGGTCAATAGGCACATCCTTAAATGTCCCTAGTCGCAGGGGTATCGAGACTGGGCATCGATACTCCAGAGTAGACTAGTGTATACATATCTAGACCCTGATGAGGGGCGATAGATTGGTCCCGCAGCCATTGGTGAAGTGCACCTAAGATTGCATACAGATGCTCACTGGGTGTGAGTACACCGGACAGGACTCGCCGAGAACTGACTAGATGGTATTATACCTAGCGTCAGATAGCAGTTCTCAGGTGACATGTGTGCAGATAGTCTGTCGACTTAAGGTCATCATTTGTCTCGTGTGAGTTCCCACTGTGCTTTGATTACTACCCTACCACGGCTCAAAGGAGTCGTGCAAACAGGTTTTAGTTGGGTACAGTCCCGAGCCACATGGAGGCAGTGAGCGACTGTTAGGGATTCGTCTCTCCCGGTATAGGGAGTCGATATCGCACCGTGATCGGTTGGTCATTACGATATGTCCTTGGCCAGGGCTGATTGAGAATTACTGGTGGACTAACCAGTAGATTCTCGGATGGTCTTGAGCCATACCGGCACGACTTGTACGGTTGTTAGGGGTCTGACGTTCACCACCTCCCTAGACCATACATGCGATGCTCTCAGACGAACAGACCGGATTGCACGGATATTGTCACGGACAGGCTCAGTAGGGGTTACGGACGACTTCGCTCTTCGGCCTCCTTTTCGACACGTACCTGGGTTGCCGTTACGTACAGCTAGTGCCACTGACGGACTTATGGTTAAACCCACTGCCAGCGTACTGTCGAGTGTTTAGAGTCCCACACAGAGGGTTTCCCTGGATCAGGCGAGACGATGTAGACGCCGTATGGTCTTACGGCAGGGTTTCGATCGCATTCGTGTACTGGCTACTCGAATGACGATCGAACGGATAATACTAGTGGACTTTGGTTTAAGCCGGATACTAGTATTGTAGTATTGGATTATACTGATCTCAGTGTATCCGTATTTTTCGGAATACGGATACGGGTATGAAAATACGGAAAAGGGGCATTCTTGTAATTTCACAAGAATGAGCTTCTAGAAGGAGACACCTCATTATTGTTTTATTCTTTTTTCATAAAGGATTAATGAGGTGGAAATGAGGAGATTAATGAGGCATGGGTTGAAAGCAGGCTAAGCATTTGTTTATTCACTTTGGAGTTACTATTTAAGTAAGGTTGTAATTTGTGAGATTAAATAATTCCATGGTTGAATTATTAGCCAAATACTTAGCCATTCACACAACTCATTCTTTACTCATTCTAAAAAATGCATTCTCTCTCCTAGGTTTTCTTCTCGCCTTCTTCCTTAAGCTCATACACTTGCATGTGTTGCAAAACAATGAGTTTTGAGATCAAGTAATCCAATACACTCACTCTATATCAACTTAGTCTTCTCTCTTAGCAAGTTAGATCACTAAGGTATCTCTTTGAGGTTGGAGCTTGACCATATCCCTCGGGTGGATCCATCTTTGACGCAAAGGAGACCGGCAAGCGAACTCTTCAAGGGCCTAGAAGAAGCACAAGAAAGGAGATCAATAAGAAGGTTGAACCAAGGAGCAAGGAACCACTTGAAGAACCGAAGGACTAGACACGAGGGTATAACTTCTCAACCTAGTAGTTAGCACTCTCTAGTAGTTTAGTTTTGTTAGCTAAGGTTTAAACAAGATCCAAAAGTGGAACAAGTTCATGATGCAAAACTAAAACAAGTTTCTTTTGGTGCGAGAAAAACGTTTTTAAAGTATTCCGCCTCCCCGCAAGCCGTGTGGTGTGCATCATGGACTTACACTTGTATCAGAGCCTAGTTAAACCTTAACTAACTTGTTAGCAAAGTGTTAGAAATTCGATCGCCGGAAAAATCTCGAAATCTCATCCGAAAATGCATGTTTCTGTCGATTTTAAAATCTGGTCGTAAATTTTTTTCAGAAGGCTTAAAAATACATGCAGGGTTTTTTAAGAACACAGAAGAAATTTGGGCTCATGAATCGGTCAGACCACCGCGGAACTGTGGCAGAACCCAACGTTCTACCGCCGATCCGCGGCCGAGTCGACTCCTATTCGGTCCAATTTTTTTTCTGATTTTCTTATTTTCTGGATTTGTGATTTTTGGGATATTTTGCTTCTGTCCAGATATTTTGTGTACTGTGTGGAACTTAGGGTAGCTTCAAATTTGCTTAATCGATCGAAATTCTAATTACTTTAGCTAATCGGTTCTTCTGTAATGTTATATGTGTTTTGAAACGTCTGCTAATCGCTATACGACGATTAGTGGGGGTTGCACATATCTATAATGATTGGTTTATGTATATGAATCTTATTGGATCGTCGATGATGAATAGCCGGGGTGTGTGAGACGAGTGTTTTCTTTTCTTTCATTCAATGTAATTTGTAAAATTGATGTAATATTATTTTTGCAGGGCACATCCGGGTTGAGATTGTAGCCACCGTTGTATTATTTTCTTTTACTGTTTTTGCTCCTAGGATAGACCCAATGTGGGGTGCACAAACTACCGGGTACTTTGAAGTGCTTAGTGGCCTACTCACGTTGTTGAAGGAGACTGCTTCACTTCTGGTACTTGGCGGGGAGTTTGCCGCACCCGTAGGGGTCTAGGGTGGGGTTTTGGCTATTCATCACGACCGTGGAACCCGTCCTTCGTTATGGGCTTAAACGAAGTGTGGAATTTCTAGTATATCCAATATGTTCATCTGTGATCTGGAATGCCTATTATTGCGTGCGACGAATGGATATATATCTATATATGATATTTATTAGGCGTTGCTTATGTTTTACACCCGCGCTAGTCCAGCCCCCGCTATGTTGTTAGTTAAGTAACCTAACGGGTGATGACGGGGCCCAGTGGCGAATGCGGATGGCATAAGCGTACGTTGTATTTTCGTTTTTTTCTGCAATGGTAGGATTAAATGATGGGACAATATTAATTCATTAATGCAAAGAAAATAAACCTAAACTAAATCGTTGGAACAATTTCAAAACCACTATATTTTCTTCAAAAAGCAAATTTTAAATGCGGAGTTTAAACCACTCCTTTTAAAAGGCTATCTTGGTTCCTTCGATCATATCAAGTTCACTACGTTAACGGTTTCGCCAAAAACCAGCCGTAACCCTCCGTCGTTTCAAATAAACAGCACATCGTATTCATGCTATGTTTGTTGGCCTGCGTCAAGGCATAGTGTATGGTAGCAATGTGTTGCTTATTTGTTGCACAGATAGATGCATTAGTTTAGGACAGTCGTACAGCCTTGTTGGCCTACGTCAAGGGCGAGTACGGATGGATCTAAATTAATCAGGACAACGACGGATAGAACTTGACTTGCATCTTATGATTTGTTGGCCTACGTCAAGGTCATAAGAGCTTGGGGTAAAGATCACATCGGGAGTTTCAAACATAAAGGAAACTTGTAGATTTAGCATACCTTCTGGAGTGTGGTGACTAGAGTGGCTTCCATGTAGGGCATCATGCGATGATAGTTGGATCCCGATCCTACTGATGAGTAGGATTACTCTCGGGAGATTTTCTCACTTAACAATCAATGCTATAAACCAAGTAGGTGTCTAGAAAGGTGTTAGTGGGGCTACGCCTCCAGGGAAAAGAGGTTATATAATTAAGGAACTTTGCGAAAGCGTTGGAAAACCTCCCTCGAAGTACCAACACTGGTCTGGCTGAAAGGTTAAGCAAGTATTGTGACGTGCGATTAATCCTGACTAATTCTTCTTTTAGGGTTTGAAGAAGGATTTGAGGAAACAGTGGGAGCCATCCTGTTTTGATAAACTAATAAACCAATCTAAACTTGCAAGAGCATATGCTGAGTGTTTCTTTTCTTTCTCTCTGGCAACTACCATGACATGACTAAAACTATTACTTGAAAAGAATACACTGACCGGGCCAAACTATAAAGATTGGCTAAGGAACGTCAACATTGCACTGACTTATGACAAAGTTGCATATGTTACCACCGCTGTTCCTCCTCCTATCCCAGGACCAGATTCCTCAGTTGCGGACAAGGAGGTTCGCAAAACTTGGGATCTAGACTGCGAAGGAGCTAAGTGTATCGTGCTGGCGTCCATGAACAATGAACTTCAGAAACAGCACGAGAGTATGGATATTATATCCATCTTTCTCCATTGCAAGGAACTGTATGGAGAGCACTCCCGTATCGCGGGGTACGAGACCTCAAGGAAACTATTCCAGATGAGGTTAGCTCCAGGATCACCTGTGGGAGAGCACGTCCTGAAAATGATCAGCCTCATTGAGGAACTCGCAAACCTGGGATGCGTGCTAGAGAATGAGTTATACATCGACTTGATTTTGCAGTCTCTTCCCCACACCTTCTCTCAGTTCGTGCTGAACTTCAACATGCACAAAATGGAAGCTGATCTTCCAAAGCTCCTCAACATGTTGAGGGTAGCAGAGTCCTCCTTGAAAAAGGAGAAGACCTCCGTTCTGTATGTTGGCCAATCATTCTCTTCTAAATCCAAAGCGAAAGCTAAGGGGAAGAAGAAGATGAAAGCCACCAAACCGAAAGGTGGGGTCAAGAAGGTGCAGGGAACGAACAAGGCAAGAAGGGTGAAGACGGATAAGAACGAATGCTACTACCGTCACAAGCAAGGGCACTGGAAGAAAGATTGCATGGCTTACAAAGCCAAGGACACGAAGCAAGCTGCTGCTGCTTCAAATGTGTTTGTAATCGAAAATTGTCTTTCAGTAAACTCTACATCATGGGTACTTGATACCGGTTCTGGTTCTCACATCTGCAATTCTTTGCAGGCTCTGAGAAACCGTAGAGCACTGAAAACAGGTGATATGACCTTCCGGATGGGCAATGGAATGACCGTAGATGCTGTTGCAATGGGGGAATATCACCTGGGGTTGACTAGTGGGCACATTTTGGTGTTGTACAGCTGTTTTTGTATTCCCAGTATGCTGTGTAATATTATATCAGTATCTTTGTTATCTAATGAAGAATATAATTTTGCACTTGAAAGAAATGTCATGAATATTCTCCTGAATCAAGAAATGATTGGGTCTGGCACACTGAAAAATGGCATATACATACTTAATCAACCTCAAGTTTTCAATATTCAAAACACGCTTAAAAGGAAGACTCCAGATTCAAACCAAGCCTTCCTATGGCATTATAGACTTGGTCATATAAACGAAACAAGGTTGACTAAGTTACATAAAGATAGATATTTAGATCCGTTTGAATATTCATCATATGCAACTTGTCAATCATGTATCAAAGGAAAGATGACCAAATCTCCGCTCACCGGACACGGAGAAAGAGCCACGGAACTCTTGGGACTTGTACACAGCGATGTATATGGTCCGATGTCTACGCATGCACGAACCGGTCACTCCTACTTCATCACTTTTACTGATGATTTCTCGAGGTATGGACATGTGTTTTTAATGAAGCATAAATCCGAGGCCTTTGAGAAGTTTAAGGAGTATAAAAATGAAGTGGAGAAACAGACTGGTAAAAGCATCAAGACACTTCGATCTGATCGAGGTGGAGAATACTTACGTACCAGTTTCTTTGAATACTTAAAAGAGAATGGAATTCTCTCTCAGCTTACTCCACCATATACACCTCAGCATAATGGTGTATCAGAAAGGAGGAATCGTACGTTGCTGGACATGGTGCGTTCAATGATGAGTGGTGCTGAGTTGCCACTCTCCTTCTGGGGTTTTGCGCTAGAGTCAGTTGCATACCTATTGAATAGGGTTCCGACCAAGTCTGTGCCTATCACTCCATATGAAATGTGGAGCGCGAAGAGACCATGTCTCAAGTATATCAAGATATGGGGGTGTCCGGCATTTGTTAAAAAGTATAATCCGGACAACCTCGAGGCACGATCGGTTTTGTGCAAGTTTGTAGGATACCCCAAGCATTCAAGGGGATATATTGTCTACCACACTGAAGAACAAAAGGTGTTTGTCGCTCGCCACATTGTCTTCTTAGAGAGCGAATTTCTTGCAAAAGAAATTAGTGGAAGCGCGGTAGAGCTGGAAGAAATTCCAGAACCTGAAACTACTGCCGAGGACTTAGTAGAACATCAGGTTTCAATAGAGCCCGACGAACCAACGCCGCTCCGCAGATCTAGTAGGCTTTCTCGTCCTCCTGAAAGATACTATGGGTTTCTTGTAGATGGAGATCGAGAGGATTGCATCATCGATGGTGATGAGCCTACTAATTTTCAACAGGCTATCACGAGTAAAGACTCGGTGAAGTGGCTGGATGCTATGAGATCCGAAATGGAATCCATATACACCAATAAAGTATGGACTTTAGATGTTGCTCCTCCTGGGGTAAAACCAGTTGGATGCAAATGGATTTTCAAAAAGAAGATTGGTGCATTTGGACAAGTGGAAACCTACAAAGCTAGACTCGTTGCAAAAGGTTTTCGTCAAAGACCTGAATTGGACTATGATGAAACCTTTTCCCCAGTAGCTATGCTTAAATCCATTCGGATCCTGCTTGCCATTGCTGCCTTCCATGATTATGAAATCTGGCAGATGGACGTAAAAACAGCCTTTCTAAATGGACATTTAGAAGGAAGTGTTTACATGGATTAACCAGAAGGTTTCTTAGACAGTGGGAGCAGCGGAAAGGTGTGCAAGTTATTTAAATCCATTTATGAATTAAAGCAAGTATCGCGGAGTTGGAACATCTGCTTTGATGAGACGGTCAAAGAATTTGACTTTATCAAAATTGTAGATGAACCATGCATTTATAGGAAGATTGTAGAAGGAGCAGTAGTCTTACTCGTTTTGTACGTCGACGACATACTACTGATAGGGAATGATGTCCCTATGCTACAATCAGTAAAGCTCTTCTTGTCACAGAAATTCTCCATGAAAGACTTGGAAGATGCATCCTACATTGTGGGCATTAAGATCTATCGTGATAGATCCAAAAGGATGTTGGGACTTTCACAGTCCGGGTATATTGACACTATACTAAAGAGATTTAGTTTGGAAAATTCGAAGCGCGGTAATCTACCCGCTTGTCACGGGATCACCCTCTCCAAAGAGATGTCTCCAAAGACTGATGAAGAAAGGGCTCGCATAGGCATTATACCCTACGCTTCGGCAGTAGGATCCATAATGTATGCGATGTTATGTACCAGACCCGATATAGCTTACATACTTAGTATGGTAAGCAGGTATCAGTCTGACCCAGGTGAGAGGCATTGGATAGCGGTAAAGAACATTCTCAAGTACCTGAGAAGGACTAAGGAGATGTTCTTGGTTTACGGTAATGGGGACCTCCAGGTCGAGATTTTTACCGACTCCAGCTTCCAAAGTGACAAAAATGACTCTAAATCCGTTTCGGGTTTTGTGTTTACCCTCAATGGAGGGGCGGTATGTTGAAGGAGTTCCAAACAGGATACCGTCGCAGACTCAACTATGAAGGCTGAGTATATAGCTGCTAACGATGCCGCAAAAGAGGCTGTCTGGATGAAGAAGTTCATCTCTGAACTTCAGGTGGTTCCGTCCATTGCCAATCCAATACCTTTGTATTGTGATAACAATAGGGCTGTAGCGTTAGCAAAGGAACCAAGGTCCCATCAGAAATCCAGGCATATCTTGAGGCGGTTTCACCTGATCAGGGAGATCGTGGATCGCCGGGAGATCGAGGTGCGGAGAGTGGACACAAAAGACAACACAGCAGATCCATTCACCAAGGCCATCCTTCAAGTCCAGTTCGAGAGGCTGTTTGAGATGTTGGGCATGCGGTACGCCAGCAACTGGATCTAGTGCAGACAGTGGGTACTCATTGCGCCAATTACAGGCCTTAGTGCAAGTGGGAGATTGTTGGATATATATGCCCTAGAGGCCTTCATTGTATAGGATGCTAGGGATATGTATGTACATGACAATCTTGCTTGATATGATAGTACGCTATTTGGTTTGTCTTTATCTTAACATGCGATATATTTTACTTTGTATACATGTTGATAAAGCCCGTAAGGGGTGTGCCTGACTACCAACGTTGTGATGGCAGTCATACTTGTGGGAGCTGGATGGTCAATAGGCACATCCTTAAATGTCCCTAGTCGCAGGGGTATCGAGACTGGGCATCGATACTCCAGAGTAGACTAGTGTATACATATCTAGACCCTGATGAGGGGCGATAGATTAGTCCCGCAGCCATTGGTGAAGTGCACCTAAGATTGCATACAGATGCTCACTGGGTGTGAGTACACCGGACAGGACTCGCCGAGAACTGACTAGATGGTATTATACCTAGCGTCAGATAGCAGTTCTCAGATGACATGTGTGCAGATAGTCTGTCGACTTAAGATCGTCATTTGTCTCGTGTGAGTTCCCACTGTGCTTTGATTACTACCCTACCACGGCTCAAAGGAGTCGTGCAAATAGGTTTTAGTTGGGTACAGTCCCGAGCCACATGGAGGCAGTGAGCGACTGTTAAGGATTCGTCTCTCCCGGTATAGGGAGTCGATATCGCACTGTGATCGGTTGGTCATTACCATAAGTCCCTGGACAGGGCTGATTGAGAATTACTGGTGGACTGACCAGTAGATTATCGGATGGTCTTGAGCCATACCGGCACGACTTGTACGGTTGTTAGGGGTCTGACGTTCACCACCTCCCTAGACCATACATGCGATACTCTCAGACGAACAGACCAGACTGCACGGATATTGTCACGGATAGGCTCAGTAGGGGTTACGGACGAGTTTGCTCGTCGGCCTCCTTTTCGACACGTACCTGGGTTGCCGTTACGTACAGCTAATGCCACTGACGGACTTGTGGTTAAACCCACTGCCAGCGTACTGTCGAGTCTTTAGAGTCCCACACAGAGGGTTTCCCTGGATCAGGCGAGACGATGTAGACGTCGTATGGTCTTACGGCAGGGTTTCGATCGCATTCGTGTACTGGCTACTCGAATGACGATCGGACGGATAATATTAGTGGGCTTTGGTTTAAGCCGGATACTAGTATTGTAGTATTGGATTATACTGATCTCAGTGTATTCGTCTTTTTCGGAATACGGATACGAGTATGAAAATACGGAAAAAAGGCATTCTTGTAATTTCACAAGAATGAGCTTCTAGAAGGAGACACCTCATTATTGTTTTATTCTTTTTTCATAAAGGATTAATGAGGTGGAAATGAGGAGATTAATGAGGCATGGGTTGAAAGCATGGCTAAGCATTTGTTTATTCATTTTGGAGTTACTATTCAAGTAAGGTTGTAATTTGTGAGATTAAATAATTCCATGGTTGAATTATTAGCCAAATACTTAGCCATTCACACAACTCATTCTCTACTCATTCTAAAAAATGCATTCTCTCTCCTAGGTTTTCTTCTCTCCTTCTTCCTCAAGCTCATACACTTGCATGTGTTGCAAAACAATGAGTTTTGAGATCAAGTAATCCAATACACTCACTCTACATCAACTTAGTCTTCTCTCTTAGCAAGTTAGATCACTAAGGTATCTCTTTGAGGTTGGAGCTTGACCATATCCTTCGGGTGGATCCATCTTTGACGCAAAGGAGACCGGCAAGCGAACTCTTCAAGGACCTAAAAGAAGCACAAGAAAGGAGATCAATAAGAAGGTTGAACAGGAGCAAGGAACCACTTGAAGAACCGAAGGACTAGACACGAGGGTATACCTTCTCAACCTAGTAGTTAGCACCCTCTAGTAGTTTAGTTTTGTTAGCTAAAGTTTAAACAAGATCCAAAAGTGGAACAAGCTCATGATGCAAAGCTAAAACAAGTTTCTTTTGGTGCGAGAAAAACGTTTTTAAAGTATTCCGCCCCTCGCAAGCCGTGTGGTGTGCATCATGGACTTACAGACACCCCAAAGCATCCAACAACTATTCCCTCCGATCGAAGAGTGGAGCACCATCATGAAAGTCGACGGCGGCTAGCCTCCAGGGAAGTCCTGACGCATGACTGCGTCAAATTAATACGGGACAGAATCAAGAGCAAGTCATCAGCAGATCCCAAAACTCTCCAGGACCTACTTAAAAGAGTTCAGATGTTGGAATATGCAGGTCACGAATCTCTTCGAAACTTCTAATATAACAAGTCCAGATGTCCGGAGAACGACAACCGCGAAGGTGGACGTCTCAACGACACTGAATCATTTAATACATCTGTTGACCGGGGTAAGAAAATGACGAACGAATTAAGGACCACCCAGCCTTGAAAACCAGTGTTGGGGAGGAGAATCGTCCCTGGAAGAAAAACTGGCTAAGGTCTATTCTTTCAGAAGGGACAGGGTCCATAAAATATCCGAGGATGCCCTGAGCAACAGTTTGCAACTGCCCGAATCCAAAAGGCCCCGTGAAGCAAAAATGACCGACAATCCGCTGTATTGCCCATACCATAGGGTAGTAAGTCACACAATCGAAGATTGCTATATTTTCAAGAATTGGGTTGAAGAACAATACAAGGAGGGAGTGATTTCATTGGCCAAAGACGCGTTAGCAAATGACCAAGCTATGATCATCCGCTCTATACGAACGAAGACCAAACCCTCTGGGGACAGATTACTCAATTGTCCGCTTCAGAAAATAATCCAGTCCACCACAGTCTTTACGGGACACACAAAGAGAAGGTTAAAGAACCTTGAAATCAAAGTTCGAGAAGCTTGAATAAGCGAATGACTTCGACCCTTAAGTCGTTAAACTGGGAGTGTAAAAAATATAGATAAATAAATAAATAGTCGAAATGATGGAGTAACTCGCAATCAAAATCAATAAGTAAAAAATAAAAATAAAAAGCCGAAATGATAGGGCAACCGTGAATAAATAGCCGGAATGATTGGGCAATCGTGGCCTTCGCGATAAGAAAAGCTGAAATAATAAAGCAATCGCGGTATAAAAAATGATTGGCCTCCAAGTCGTTAAATTGGGAATACATAAATAAACATCTCAACCTCTTCAACGGCGAATGATGAGTTGCTCCTAGTACCATTTCAGTGTTAGCGATGCAGACGCCAACAAAATTTCAAATCCCCGAACATCCCAACGGCGAATGATGAGTCGCTCCTGGTACTTATTCCAGTGTAGCGATGTAAACACCAACCTAAAACAAAAATTCAAATCCTCTAAATTCTCCCAGACCTACGGCCGGTCTTCAAATTGACAACTGTATACAATCCACGGGCACAAACAATCCCCATCCCAACCAAGTTCCACTTTTTGGGGTCGAAAATTACATTCCGGTTGATCAAGTCAAAGTCAAAGTCAACCCCAAGCAAGCGGGTCCAAGCCTAGATCAGGTGGGCCCATGCCCAAGTCGAGCCCTATGGCCGGCCTCCTCCATACCAAAATAAAAATCATGTAATAAATTATTTTGATGTAATTTTTAATGGGCATAAAGCCAAATTTTTGTAAAACCCATAGCTCATGTGTAAAAGAAGTGAGCACATAAGGCATGGGATGGGCAAAATGCCATTTTGTAAAGCCCAAGGGGCTGTATAAATTTGTAAGCCTATAAAAAGGCAACATGATGATGAAATGAAGGAGAATAATTCATTCTCTCAAATTCTAGGGTTTGTGCCTCCTTCTCCTCTTTGCTCAAGGTTCTAAACCTTCTTCCTCTTTTGAATTAAATCAAGAGTTTAACTCTTCCTCTCTAAAAAATAAGTAGTTTTTCACCACAAAACCCACAAAGGGGAACTCGGATCTCCCATCAGATCTCAAA
This sequence comes from Agapanthus africanus, assembly GCA_030015575.1. Taxonomy (NCBI): domain Eukaryota; kingdom Viridiplantae; phylum Streptophyta; class Magnoliopsida; order Asparagales; family Amaryllidaceae; genus Agapanthus; species Agapanthus africanus. The sequence goes on along the minus strand of CM057347.1, from coordinate 78,381,609 downwards.
AAGGAGAGATTTTTAAAATATCATATTTCTTGATCTTCAAGATCCGGCCAACAAAGAGGAGGAAGAAGGAGACCCATCTCCGAAAATCCCACCTTGGGAAGATACAAGGCCTAAAAGAAGATCTAGGGCCAATGGGAAGAAGAAAGGAGCCTCCTTTGATCATTTCCAAAGATCTTTAGGAGTTTAACTCCATTCAGTGCCTTTCGGAGTTTAACTCCATAAATAATAAATCCTCTTTTGGAGTTTAACTCCTATTTTTGGGGCTAAAACCCCCCTTCTTTCCGCCTGCGCCCAAGCGTCCAGCGCCCGCTTGCCGGGCGTGTAAGGCGCTAATTCCCAAGCACCTAGCGCTAACGCAAGCGCCCAAGTGCCCAACGCCCACATGCCGGGCACATGAGGCGCCCAGCGCCCGCGTGCCGGGAACGTGAGGCGCTAGCGCCCAGCGCCCATGTGCCGGGCACGTGAGGCGCTAGCGCCCAAATGCCCAAGTGCCTAGCCCTAACGCAAGGGCCCAAGCGCTTGCGCTAGCGCCCAAGCGCCCAGCGCCCACGTGCCCAGCGCCCACGTGCCGGGCACGTGAGGCGCTAGCGGCCAAGCGTTTGCGCCAGCGCCCTCGTGCTAGGCACATGAGGCGTTGGCGCTCACGCATCCTTTGGACGCCATTTCCCTCCTCATTTTACATGCACTCCACACTAAAAATACCTCCCCGTTAGAAACTCTGCGGGACCCTCGATATATCCAAAACCCCCCTTTAAAACACAACACTGCACATTGAGTTCGCATGACCTGTTTAACCCGTCAATCAAAGGTTCTCTCGCTCCAAAGACGAGGAGTAATTAACGGCAACTTAGTCCGCGGCTGCCGGAGATTCGGATCCCCACAATCAATAAATCCTAGCCTACCCTAGGCAGGGGATCTGTAATGCGCCTAACGAGCGCGCGCATTCCCATCTCAATGGGGTGACGAAAACACCCTACATCACTATATTGCCCTACGAGTCCGACGCTTTACGCGCCGTATAGAGTCCACGGGCATAAATGAACTAAATCACACCCATGTCCCACCTCAATCACCAGCCCTGCGGCCGGTCTCCGCTTTTGGAATTATGCTCCATTTGAAAAGACCCACTCCTGTGTTCTCACAACACATGAGAAGAACGACGCTTACGAAATCCTCTCGGCTCGTAAGAAAAACACACATTCATGAGATCTTTATGACTCACAAGGAAAAAGCACACTTGGGGGTCCTCACGACTCCTAAGAAGAAAATACACCTACGAGATCCTCTCGACTCATAGGGAGAAAATACTTTTATGAGACCCCTACGACTCATAAAATTGAAGAGCCTTAGGTGACAGGGACCTAAACCCGCCTCCTAAGTTATTGCTCCCCTAACGGGCAAAGACAAACGATGAGTCATTTCTGGCATTACATTTCAGTGTTAGCGGTGCTGATACCGACCCAAAGTCCAAGTTCTTCCAGAGGCGAATGATGTGTTGCTCTTGGTACCATATTCCAATATAGTAATGCAGACGCTATCCAAATCCAAATCCACATCCAAATTCAAATCCTTCAACGGCAAATGATGAGTCGCCTCTGGTGCCATTCCAATGTAGCGCTACTGACGCCAAATCCAAACTCCAATTCAAATCCAATTAAAACTCAAATCTCAACTCAAATACAAAGGTCCCGCCGAACAAAGTAGGAATCGGACAAATCAAACTAAAGTCCGACCCAGAAGTGTTCCCAAGTTCAAAAGTCTTGCCGAACATATTGGAACCTTCCAAAACAAATCAAATCAACCATTCCAACAACGACCTCTACGTCAAAACAGCGACACTCCGTCTCGAGGATATGTCAACCAGCGAGACTCCGTTCCGGGGATACGTCACACGTCGGCACTTCGTCTCGGGGATACGTTATACAGTGACACCCCGTTTCGAAGAAATGTCAACCAGCGACACTGTCTCAGGGTCACGTCAGAAAGAGACACCCCATCTCGGGATACGTTAACCAGCGACACTCTGTCCTGGGGATACATCACACGTCGACACTACGTCTTGAGGACATGTCATATGACATTCCGTTTCGGAGATACGTCAGACACCAACACTTTGTCTCGGGGACACGTCAGAAAGCGACACTCCATCTCTAGGATACGTCAACCGGCAACACTCCGCTTCGGGGACACGTCTGAAAGTGACACTCCGTCTCAGGATACGTCAACCAACGACACTCCATCTCGGAGACACGTCAAACAGGATACTCCGTCTCGGGGATACGTCAAACAACGACACTCCGTCTCGGAGATACGTCAACTATAAGACCTCCGCGTCGCAAAAATGGAGCATATCAACCTCTTCACAAAACAAAATCCATCAATGTCATGCACGTGATACACACATGCATCGTGCACTTATTGATGGGGGGCATTTTGTTAGGGTCAAAAATTACACCCCTTTGATCAAGCCAAAGCCACACCCAAGCCAAGTGGGCCCTGAGCCTAAGCCAAGAGGGGCCAAGCCTAGGTCAAGCCCGAGTAAGGGAGGGGCCGGCCTATGCCATGAAGAAACAAAAATTATGTAGTGAATAAATAAAAATTTATTTCTTAGAAAATGAATGTAAATTAAATGGCTAAGAAGCCAAATTTTGTAAAGCCCATGGTTTATGTGAAAAAAGAAACGAGCACATAAGGCACGGGAAGGCATAGGTGCCATTTTGTAAAACCTAAAGGCCAAAATGTAAAGTATGTAGCCTATAAAAGGCAAACATTACGAAGAAATGGATAACTACTCATTCCTCAAAATAAACATAAGGTTTTATGCCGCACTCTCTCTTTTTTGTCTCCTTCCTCTCCTTTCCAATTAAATTTAAAGCAAATCCTCTCCTTTTCAGAAACAAATTTGATTTTGGCTATTAACCCATCGAGAGGAATACCAATCTCCCATTAAAATTACCAAAGGAGCAACCTTTTTTCCATCTCTTTTCAAGATCCAACAGAAGAGAGGAGGAAGAAGAGGAAACCCATTTACGCATGTCTTGAGACTTCGTAGAAGGGGAAAAGAGCTCCTTTTTGATCTTTTGGCGTCGGAAATTTTGCGTTTGGGGCTGTAGCTCCGTTAGGTTTCGACTTTTGCTTGTACCGTGTTAGGTGCGCACCTCGCTAGGTGGCCATTTGGTTAGATGCGCACCCTGTTGGGTGCGCACCGACCCAGGTGCGCACCTCCCTAGGTGCGCACCTTATTGGACCGTTTGACCCATTTGGGATCATTTGGCTCCCCACACTCTCGCACCTCGCCAAGTGCTTACCGGGCTAGATGCGCACCTTGTCAGGGTCGCACATTGCCACATGCGCATCGTCTTCTGTCCTTCTTGTAAATATTTTACCAAAATAAAAAATGAATAAAATAGACACGTCCCATACTCAAAAGCCTTCTTCCCTGAGAAAATTTTCTAACGGGGTGCTGTCCCGCATCCTGCAAGGGGGCTGAATAGCCCCCTTGACTCCAGTCCACTCTCCGGGTAGCGGAACCCCTGTAAACTCCGCGAGGCCCCCAATATGCCCAAAACACCCTCAAGACACACATACGCATACTGCACATTGAGTTCGCATGATCTGTTTGACCTGTTAATCGAAGGCTCCAACGTTTCAAAAGCGAGAGGTAATTAACGACAGTTTAGTCCGTGGCTGCCGGAGATTTGGATCCCCACGATCAATAAACCCCTCCTTACCCCAGACAGGGGGAATCTGCAATACGCCTTATAAGCGACGCGTATTTCTATCTCAATAGGGTGACGAAAAACACTCTACAGTAGAAAATCTAAAACATAATCTATTTAGTGTAAGTCAGTTTTGTGATAAAGGCTATAATGTTATTTTCAAAAAAGATATTTGTAAAATAGTATATGATAATAAAATAGTTTTAACTGGTAAAAGATACCACAACATATACATTATTTATACCCAAGATTTTAAAAATCGAGATATTAGGTGTTTAATAGTAAACAATGAAATAGACTCATTATTTTGGCATGGGAGATTATATAATTCCTCAATTGATATTTTATCCAAAATCATAAGGAATAACCTAGTCAAAGGCATTCCCAATATAAAATTCGTAAAAGATAAATTGTGTGATGCCTGTCAAAGAGGAAAACAAATTAAAATATTATTCAAACCTAAAAATAATGTTTCAACTAACACTTCATTGCAGTTGCTTCATATGGATCTTTTCGGTCCTAGTCCCAATGCAAGTTAAGGAGGCAAATTTTATGTTTACGTAATTATAGATGACTGCTCAAGATTTACTTAGGTTTTCTTCTTAAAAACCAAAAACGAAAATTTCAATACTTTTAAAATCTTTTCTAAGCAAATTTAAAACAAAATAAACTTAAGGATATCTAAATTAAGAAGTGATCATGGTGGAGAGTTTAAAAACCAAATATTCGAAGAATATTGTAATAAGAAATGTTTCAAATATAAATTCTCTTGTGTCAGAACTCCACAACAAAATGGAATTGCTGAAAAGAAAAACCGTTCCTTACAAAAAATGGCACGTACCATGCTCAATGAAAATAATTTACCAAAATATCTATGGGCTGAAGCAATTAACACTTCATGCTACATAATAAATAGGGTAATAATTAAAAAAACTTAAATAAAACACCATACGAACTATTTTATGGTAAAACACCAAATGCTAAATATTTCAAAGTTTTTGGTTGTAAGTGCTATATAATAAATACCTTAAGTAATTTAAGAAAGTTCGATTCTAAATGCGATGAAGGTATTTTTGTTGGTTATTCATGTTAGGAATATCTATACCCTAAAGGCCATTATTGTATGATATAGTGGATGCTTCGACATATATATAGAGAACTTTCTTGCTCGACATGATAGTATGCTATCCGGTTGCTCTTTATCTTAACATGTACACTTGTATTATTATACTGTCTCTCTGATACATGTTGATAAAGCCCTTAGGATGTTGGCTTGACTACCAGGACTATGATGCAGATCATACTAGTGGGGCTTGTGTAGTCCATAAGCACATCCTTTAACAGTTCCTCGTCGAGGGAGTATCGAGACAGAGCATCGATATTCCAGAGTAGACTAGTGTGTACGTTTCTTGACCCTGTATGGGGCGATAGTTGATCCCACAACCATTGGTGTTTGGCATCAAAAATTGTACGCAAGTGCTCATTAGAGAATGGGTACACCGAACAGGACTCGCCGAGAACTCCTAGATGTTACTATACATATCGTCAGATAGCAGTTCTCTGGTGATACTTGTACAAGTTAGTCTGTAGACCCAAGATCGTCATAGTGTCTTGTGTGGTTCCCACTGTGCTTTGATTTCCTCTCCACCACGATTCAAAGGAGTCGTACAATTATGTGGATTTTGGGTACAGTCCCGAGTCACATGGAGGCAGTGAACGATAGGAGGGGTTTCTTCTCTCCTGGTATTGGGAGTTGATGTTGCGCTATGCTCGTTGCCTATAACAGCAAGTCTCTGGTCAGAGCTGATGAGATTTACTGGTAAGTGTTATCAGTAGTTTCTCGAACGGTTATGGGCCACACATCGGCATGACTTATCAAGTTACTGGGGTCTGACGATTCTACCCCCAGACTCGATATGCGACATATCTGACGAAGAGACCGAACTGTACGGTAAGTGTTGCTTATAGACTCTGTGGGAATTTGGACAAGTTTGCTTGTTGATTTTCTATTCGTTCAATACCTGGGTAGCCGTTACGTTCAGCTAGTACCGCTGACGGCTTGTGGGTATATGAAGTGATCATTATCTACTGCTGGCGTATTGACGAGTCTTTAGAGTCTCACACGGAGGTTTTCTAGCTCAAGCGAAATAAAGTAGGGCACATATGGAGATATGTGCAGGTGCTTGATTGATACGAGTATGTGATACCGTATCCTAATCTCGCGATATTTGATACCAGTCAGGTTATATGTGATATAACCGGATTATTGAATCAAGTGTTGATTCAATGGTATATATATGTTGTTTATATATATATTTAATATATATTCTTATATTTGATATTAGCCGGATTATATTTGATATACCCGGATTATTGAATCAAGTGTTGATTTAATAATTTGATATATATATATATATTATATTAACTAGTATTGAATATTAGACGGTTATATATGATATAACTGGATTATTGAATCAAGTGTTGATTTAATAATGTGATATACATATAAATACGATATTAGTCGGTTATATATGATATAACCGAATTATTGAATCAAGTGTTGATTTGATAATTTGATATATATTTATATATTTGATATATATATATATATATTAACTAATATTAGCTCACTAAATATTTTCTTCTCTTTATACATATTAATATATTTATATGATATATATAAATATATGTATTATTTATGTATCATGGTTGATGAAACATAGAACTAGGATGTATGAGAATCACATATGAGACTTTGATGTGTGGAAAAAAGGATTGATTTATGAATTAGTGTAAATGAGAAAATGAGTTATAATTCTTAGATGCTTGTGGAAGCCTTGAGAAGCCATGACTCATACCTCATTCTTGTTTTATTCATAGATATTTTCCACACCATCTCATCAACTCACTTCATGGTTCATTCTCTCTCCATCCAAGTTCATTCTCATCTCTTTCTTCCTCTCTTGCTCTCTAGGTTTTCTTGATGTGAGAAGAGAAAAGAAAAGAAGAAAAATATAGTGAGCAAAATCCCTACTTCATCAACCTACACTTTACTAGCCCTTTAGTTTATGTTGTTTGCTTCACTAATAGTTTGATTAGTGAAGAGTGATCTTGAGTGAGAGAGACTTTAAGATGGATCATTTTCGGTCTCGAAGACTACGTAGCAAGTTCGTTCTTTTCACCAAGTGGAGTCAAAGAAGAGTTCTGCGAAATGAGGATATTCATGCAAAAGTTGGTGTAGCACCCGCGGAGGAGAAGATGCGGGAAAATCGGCTAAGATGGTTTGGTCATGTGCGACGCAGACCTATAGAAGCACCGGTTCGACGAATAGTTACACTCGATATGGGCAATGGCAAAAGGGCAAAAGGAAGACCGAAGAAAACATGGATGGAGGTGATACGAAACGATATGGTTGCCAAAGGCTTCAATGAAAGTATATTGTTCAATAGGAGTGAGTGGAGGTGGAGGATTCATGTGCTGGACCCGGCGTGATTCTCATGTTGGTTCATATAGCCTATCTCATATGCTTGGGATAAAAGTCTCAGTTGTTGTTGTTGGAGTCAAAGAAGAGTTCTAGAGACTACTATTTGGAGCTTTAGAAGTGAAGGACCGGTCTACAAAGGTTGTAAACCCTTTTCATTTAGTTTAGAACTTGCTATCTTGCACTAAAACCCTAATTCTCTAGTTCGATTCTAGATTAGTATAGCTTAGACCTCTAGATTTTTTAAAATTGCATACTTGATACTTGTATAAACCTAGTAGAGGTGCTAAGACATACTTTCATGGTATCAGAGCCATGCTAAAGACTTGGGCGAAGTTTAGATGACATTAAAGTGTTCGATCGACATTTTTAAACACGGATTTTATTAGTTTCTGTCCATTTTTCCAAACGTTGGATTTTTCACAATTAAAAATTCTCAGAAAATCATGCAGGTAAAATTATGAAGGCTCAAGAAATACGAGAATGTAACTCCATAACATGGCGGTGGAACCGCCGCAAATACCATGTATTTGCGGCCCTTCCGCCGCGCAATAGTGGAGTTAGGGTCTTGATTTTCTTGTGTTGCTTCATTTTCATATTTTGGACTTTCTGGGTATTTTAGATGAGGCTCAAGTTGTTGAGGTCTCTGTGAATTGTTATTGCTTGAAACATCGATCGAAATGTTTATCGTCTAAATTACTATAGTTATGTGATACAATTTTTGGAATCCACATTAATTAGTTTTGTGAAAACTAGTTAGCGTTTTGTAAATCTCGCGTTTTAGTCTCAAGTCATGGATTGCCACGGAGTTTCGATTCGGATCAAAATTCTGTCACAATCTCGTATCGTACGCGAATAGTCTCCGGAAGACACTAGTAGATAGCCACGCCTCATAGCCCCGACCAAGTGACTATACGAGAACCCAATGGCCAAAAGCATCCACCCGGGTGCTCGGGGCCGCGGTGTTCCGTCCAAGTGCACATCGTTGATGACATCGGGGGTGCGGCCATCTACCAAAGTTCCCGACGAGCATTCGATCATATAATCGGGAATCTTGTTGAATTACCCGACTTGTTTTTGAAAAGTGTCACGCCCCGCTTCCCAGAGTACGCAAGATAGGGCACGTGACATAGCCAACCATGCTACCTGTGGGTAGGACGTATCCATCCACAGTCACATTATGGTTGTAGAGATATCAAGAACAATATAATAAACTAATCTAACACGTCCAAATCCATAATAACAAGAATCAATAAACAATAAGTGCGGAAGCAAATGATCCAATACGATAAATGAACAGTACGTCCCACAATGCGGGCTCACATCTGGGAATGAAATGAAATAGATAAACTAAACACTATGGAACTCACAAATCAGCCTGCTGGCTGAAGTTCTCCTGCTCGGTCGTCGACAGTGGTAAGGGATCTGGGCCATGCAAAACCCAGACGTCAGCGCGTCATGTCAACCAATATAATAAAAACATGGTAATAAGCAATGCAGGTATGAACATGAATAAAGCAATACTAAGAAATAACAGTGCAGGGTAACGTACAGTGGTAACTAAACTGTCATATCAGGTTTCTACTCTACAGTCTTTGAAATCAATTGATGACTCGTCGATGTAACTCAATAGTATCCCGTGCGTGCCCGGGACCACGGTCAAGGTTCTCGGGGCTGAATCCGAGACGTGCCGCTAGGCAGTAAAGTAGGTAGTAGGATGGACGAGTGATGTCAGCATCATCACTCCCGGACTGGCCAAGCCCGTAAGACTGATCAGAACAGGTATCGAACTGTTGAGTTACAAGTCGGTTTCACTTTTGATTTCCCCATACCCCCAAGTTATGTATGTCAGGTCAGGTATTCAGTAGTCAAGGACTAATGCCAACACAAAATCAGGTAAAAGCAGGTCTGTCTGGATAGACAGCAGGAATGGTCCATGAGGACCCCAAGTCAGGTTTGTCGGCATTGGGCATGAAATCAGGTAACAGGTCAGGTCATGTTTCAACAGGTTGATTCGATATGTATGTATGTGTCAGGTGCAGCAGAGTCAGGTCAATATGTAATGTAATCGAGTGGGTGCGCTCAACAGGTATACAATCGAGTAAGTAACAGCAGCAAGAATCTAAAGTAAACAGCAATAATAGTCACTTAATCACAAGGTGCTTGTATTATTTTTATTAACAGGTTCAAGCACCCTTGGGGTGCAATAGTCACAAAGTGAAACAATATCAACAACATACGTAATGAAGCTACATGAATTTAATTAAAGCATAATAATTGTCTCATGGGTGATTTGACAAACGAAGCGAGGATGATCTACTTAGTTTAGTTAGTTAAAGTGTGGATTGATAGCAGACCGATTAATTTCAAGAAACTACCATACCGATTCAACGTTAAGAATAATTGTAACCGTCAATTCTGAGTTATAATATGATATCGATATTACTAATAGCTGTGTGGTTATAGTAAATAATATGATGATTAAGTTTGTAGCAAGACTTGATCTTGTGTACTAGCATGTTAAAGCAAGTATTCGGATACTTGCTTCGACGGTTTCGCAAACCGGAAAGCACGGATGCAATGTCGGCAGAAAACACGAGACGGGTGCACGGGCTACGGGTCGAGTCCTGAACAGCGGGACCACACGGACCAGAATACTTCGCTGGAGCGTCGGGTCCAAGCGGCGGCACGGCCGGAATCTGGCGAAAGTCAAAAGCGACGAAGTTAGCAACCATACGATATACGCATATAATTACAGATTAGCGGGGGGATTTAGCACACAAGGAAAGATAGAGGGATGCTTACAGGGAAGACTAGGGCAACTACGACGGCTCGACGGCGATGGGCGCGCCGGCGGCGAACAGGAAACGCGACAGCTCCGGCCAAAGGTTGCTGGACTAGGTGGTGCGGCGATGAAGAGAGGTAAGGGCCTGGTCTGGCTGCAGGAGGAAGAGGAGGTGGTCGAAGGTGGCTCTGGCAATGACGGCGATGATCGGCGGCGGCTTTTCCGGCGAACTGAAGAGGATGGTAGGGTTGCAGTTTTGGGTTCTGTGTGGCGTCGGCGCACGGGAAAGAGGAGGAAAGGTGTCGAGGTCGGAAGAGGGGCGAAGGTGGAAGATTCTGGCGTCGTCGGCGACGGGTTGCGGCGGCGACGGCGAGCAGCGACGGTGCGTGTGGCTACGGGGTTGGGTTGCACGGGACGTGGGAAAGGAGGAAGGAAAGGGTAGCGGTCGAAGTCGAGGAGGCAAGGGTGATGGTGGTGGTGTCGTCGACGCGGGGGCTGCGGCGGCGACGGGTACGGTGGCGGCTAGGGTTCACGCGAGGTATCGGGGTTCATCTGTGAAGAGGAAGACGACGAGGGAAAATTTAAATAGGGATAGAGAGAGAGAGAGATATTAGAGGAAGAGAGAGGAAAGTTGTTAGAGAGAGAGAGAAGGAGAATAGAGAGAGATAGAGAGAGAGGGAGAGAGCAGCGGGCCCACGAGGGATTAAACCCCTCGTGATTGGCTGCGCAAAAGATTTTAGAGGGTAAAGAAATCTTAAGGGATTTAATAACAGTAAGATTCGTATAAATTATGGTTTTAAAAATATACTATTAAATCGGGATTTTGGCGCTAAGTGAAACATTTCCAAATCGCGCCCGGGTTGCGCCCAAATGTTTCAAATTCAAATTATAGGATTTTAAGCGGGTTCCAAATTTTGAAAAGAGGTGTTTAATGATTAAAATGCATGCCCCCAAGTCGGACACTTGTACGCGCGCGTAGACGTCCAAACTTGCCCGTCTCGCCGAACGGGACGAAATCTCGACGCGCGGACGCTACCACGCGACTAGTGGCGACGAGTAGGCCAACATGGATATTTTTAATTTCATTTTAGGTGTTAAAATTTGTTATGTGCCAAAATGACTTAACCGGTTAAAATTTAGCAATAAGCACCAAACCATCAGGATAATCGAAATGAGCAATGTATAACACTCAACTAGCTATAGAAATAGTATTATTGGGCTCGGGTGTTACAAAAAGTGTTTTCAATTCGAGACTTAAATGCAAAGTTTATAGGGTTAGGCATGAAATCCGGAGTATGTGATATTCCGGGTTTATGATGCTAAGGATGATGCAGATTCTAATTATTATAGTTTTCATTTCTTTTCTGCGACCGTAAGTGTAATATGTGGTGTATGCCCGATCTCGTTGCTATACGTCAACGACATTAGGGATACGCATATTTACTTACGTTGATGATATGTGATGTTATTGAGTTGCTGGTTGATATGTTATATTGGATTGTCGTGAATAAATAGCGGGGGGTTTGCGTGAGATGAGAGTTTTTCAATTTTCATTCATGTAAAAATTTGTATGTAATATTCTTTTATTGGGACATTTCCGGGTTGAGGTTGTTGTCTCCATTGATATATATTATTTACTTTTCCGCATTAGGATAGACCCAAGACGGGAAGTACAAGTAACCGGGTTCTAGAGTCCAGTGGGAGGCCATCTCGAGGAGTCGAGATCGGGTCGCCTAACTCTAGAATTGGTAGGGTTGCTTGCCGCTCTTGTAGGGGTCTAGGGATGTGGGATTGGCTATTCATCATGACTGTGGAATCCATGTTTTTATTACTGGCTTAATCTAAAACACGGACCTCCTAGTATATCCTATATTTCATATATTTGCTTCTGCTGGATTCTGTGATATGATGTGATCATATAACTGCGTGAGACGATTGCTACTTATATATATGATATATTGATAGACACTATATATGTTTTGCATCCGCGCTAGTTCTGACCCCGCCCTGCCGTAAGTTAAGTAATCTTACGGTGAGACCCGGGTCCCTGTGGCGAATGCGGATGGCATATATGTGTGTTTTATTTTCATTTCTTCTATGATGTTTTGGAAACATAAATGATGAGACGTTATTAATGAGATTAATGAAAAGAAAAGAAACCTAAAGATGTTGTAAAATCAAAATTTTCAAAAAGATAGCTCTAGTTTTTGCTTTGCATAGTGATATTCCTTTATGAATATCCAGCAGCTCATTCGATGAGGAAAGAGCCTAGATCCCTTCACCGGGAATGACCTCTTTAGCAAAACTAGCAGATGCTACAATCCACTCGGTTTGTTTTGAAAACTACTTGATTTTAAAGCGGAGCTTAAACCACTCCTTTTCAAATTACTAGATTCTACAACGATATCAAGTTCATTATGTTAATGGTTTTCTTCAAAACCAGTCGTAACCCTTCGTCATTTCAGAAAAGTGCTATTTAGTATTCGTGCTGCATTTATTGACCTTGTTAAGGCGTAGTGTGCGGTAGCTGATAAGTGCTTATCTGCCGCATATGATGCGATTGGATTAGAGTAGTCGTACGGCCTTGTTGGCCCTGTTAAGGGTCGCGCGGGTGAGTTAAATTCAATCACGAAATGACGGGTTGAACTTGACTTGTGGTTTATGATTTGCTGATCTTGTTAAGGTCATAAACCGCATGGGGTAAAAATAAATACGGGAATTTCAAGTGTTGAAATTTGAAATGAGATTGTATATTTCTATATGATAGTTGGATCCCGATACCAACTGCAAGTAAGTGTTACTCCTGGAAGAGTTTTCCACTTTACAATTAGCTGATCCAGTAGGTGTCTAACAAAGGTGTTAACGGGTTATCCCCTGCAGAAGCGAGGTTATTTAATTAGTTCCATGCTAAAGCATGGGGATACTCCCTCGGAGTACCAATACCTGCCTGGCTGACCGATTGACGAACTTGTAGGGCGTAATTAATCCCGGCTAATCTTACCTTTTAAGATTTGAAGGAAGATTTGATAAAAACAGTGAGAGCCATCATGATTAGATAAGATTATAATCAATCTAATCTTGCAAGAGCGCATGCTAAAGTGTTTTCTTCTCTTTCCAGGTAGCGACCATGACACGCCTTAATCAAGATAATAATATGGATGTATTGACCAAACCCGCTTATTATACTGGGCTGGAGAATATTGGTTCCGCTCTATCTTATGACTGTCATAAGTTTGAGCAAGGGATAGAGGAATGTACGGATTCCCATGCAACCCGAACGAAGATAGAGCATGCTGATATCTTCTTCGGGTGTGTTTGTTATTGATAACTGTTTCTCAGTCTACTTTACGTCCTGAGTATTGGATACCGGATCAGGATACCATATTTGTAATCAGTTATAAGGGTTAAGAAGAAGTAGAGAACTGGGAAAGGGTGATATGTCCCTCAGAGTAGGGAACGGAGCAATTGTTGCTGCTGAAACTGTCGGCGACTATCACCTAGTATTGCCAAATGGTAATACATTGATTTTGAACGACTGTTATTACGTACCATCGATGATGTGCAATATAATATCCGTTTCTTTATTAAATAAAGAAGAATATAACTTTGCACTAGAGAAAAATGTTATGAACATTTTCCTAAATCAAGTGTTGATTGGGTTTGGTACGTTATGTAACGGTATATACGTTCTAAATCAAAATACAGTTCTAAATATACAGAACACACACAAGAGAAAAAGTTCAGAAATGAACGAAGCCTTCTTGTGGCATTGTAGACTTGATCATATCAATACGACAAGACTAGCTAAGTTGCATAAAAATGGATATTTGAATCGGTTTGAATTTACATCTTATGAAACTTGCCAGTCATGTCTCAAAGGCAAGATGACCAAAACTCCATTTCGGAACACGGAGAAAAAGCTACTGAACTCTTGGGACTGATACATAGTGATGTATGCGGTCCTATGTCTACACATACCAGGAATGGTTCCTCATACTTTATTAGATTCACCGATGATCTCTCAAGATAAGGACATGTGTTCTGTTGAAACACAAATCTGAAGCTTTTGAGAAATTCAAGGAATATAAGTGCGAAGTAGAGAACCAGACGGGTAAAAGTATTAAAATCCTTCGATCTGATCGAGAAGGAGAATACTTAAGTACGGAATTCCGAGATTATTTAAAATAGAATGAGATTCTCTCTCAACTTACTCCTCCGTATACACCACAGCACAATAGAGTATCGGAACGGAGGAATCACACCCTATTAGATATGGAGCGCTCTATGATGAGTATTGCTGAGTTACCTATTTTCTTTTGGGGTTATGCACTTGAGACAGCTGCATACCTATTGAATCAAGTGTCATCGAAATCTATATCTAAAACACCATATGAGATATGGAGTGGAAAAAGATCATATCTTAAACAAGTTAAAATACGAGGTTGTCCGGCCTATGTTAATAAAAAGAATCCGGACAAACTCGAGGCACGATCAGTTCTTTGCAAGTTTGTGGGATATCCAAAGAATTCATATGGATATATCTTAAACCACACTGAGGAACAAAAAGTGTTTGTTTCTCAATATCCTACCTTTTTAGAAAAGGAATTTTTTGTAAAAGAAATTAGGGGTAATGGGGTAGAGCTGGAAGAAGTTCCAGCTACACAAGCTACAACTGATGATTTGGTAGAACCGGAAGATTCAATAGTCCTCGACGAACCTCAACCACTCCGTAGATCTAGTAGGGTTCCTCATCCAGCTGAGAAATACTACGGTTTTCTCATAGACGGTGGGAGCGAGAATTGCATCATGAAAGATGATGATCCAACTAGTTTCGAGCAGGTCATCACAAGTGGGGACTTTGTGAAATGACTGGATGCTATGTGATCTGAGATGGAATCCATGTACACCAACTTTGGAAGTTGCTCCTGAAAGGGTAAAACCTATTGGGAGCAAGTGGATCTTTAAGAAGAAACTTGGTGTAGATAGAAAGGTTGAGACCTTCAAAACTAGATGTCGATTATGATGAAACCTTATCTCCAGTGGCTATGCTTAAGTCCATCAGGATCCTACTTGCCATTGCTGTATACCATGACTATGAAATCTGGCAGATGGACGTCAAGACCGCTTTTCTAAACGGTGATTTAGAAGAGAGCGTGTATATGACACATCCAGAAGGCTTCATAGACAGTGGGAGCAGCGGAAAAGTTGTGCAAGCTACTTTAATCAATTTACGGATTAAAGCAGGTATCGCGGAGCTGGAACATCTGTTTTGATGTGGCGGTCAAAGAGTTCGACTTCATAAAAAACGTAGATGAACCTTGTATATATAAAAAGGTTATACAGAGTAAGGTTGTCTTCTTCGTATTGTACGTGGATGATATACTCTTGATAGGAAATGATGTTCCTATGCTGCACTCGGTCAAATTCTTTCTATCACAGAAGTTCTCCATGAAAGATCTGGGTGATACCTCCTATATCCTGGGGATAAAGATCTATAGGAATAGATCTAAAAGGATGTTGGGATTGTCCCAATTCAGGTACATAGACACCATACTAAAGAGATTTAGTATGAAAGATTCTAAGCGTGGTAATTTACCCACTTGTTCAGGAATCACTCTCTTCAAAGAGATGTCTCCCAAGACTGATTTGGAGAGGGCTCGCATGCAAGCGATACCCTATGCTTCTGCAGTTGGGTCTATCATGTATGCGATGTTATGCACCAGACTGGATGTAGCTTACGCACTTAGTGTGGTAAGTAGGTATTAATCAGACCCAGGAGAGAAGCACTGGACAGCTGTGAAGAACATTCTTAAGTACTTGAGAAGCACTAAAGAAATGTTCTTGGTGTATGGTAACGGAGAACTCCAGGTGGAGTCCTTTACCGATTCGAGCTTCCAGAGTGATAAGGACGACAACAAGTCTGTCTCGGGTTTTGTCTTCACTCTCAATGGAGGGCCGGTATATTGGAAGAGTTCCAAGCAAGATACCGTAGCTGACTTGACGATGGAGGCTGAATACATCGCTGCTAAAGAGGCTGTCTGGATGAAGAAGTTCATTACTGAACTTGGTATGGTTCCATCCATTGAGAATCCAATACCCTTGTATTGTGATAACAATGGAGCTGTGGTTTTGGCCAAGGAACCCCGGTCCCATCAGCGATCCAGACATAAATCCGGGAAATAGTTGATTGCTGCGAGATCGAGGTCAGGAGAGTTGATACGAAGGACAACACAGCGGATCTACTCACGAAAGCCCTTCCTTAAACGCAGTTTGAGAGACTTTTTGGGATATTGGATATGAGATACTACAACAACTGGCCTTATTGCAAGTGGGAGATTGATAGGAATATGTATGCCCTAGAGGTCATTATTGTATGATATAGTGGATGCTTGGACACACACACACACACACATATATAGGAATTTCTTGCTCGACATGATAATATGCTATCTGGTTGCTCTTTATCTTAACATATACACTTGTATTATTATACCGTCTCTCTGATACATGTTGATAAAGCCCTTACGATGTTGGCTTGACTATCAGGACTATGATGCAGATCATACTAGTGGGGCTTGTGTAGTCCATAAGCACATCCTTTAACAGTTCCTAGTCGAGAGAGTATCGAGACAGGGCATCGATATTCCAGAGTACACTAGTGTGTACGTTTCTTGATCCTGTATGGGACGATAGTTGATCCCACAACTATTGGTCTTTGACATCAAACATTGTACACATGTGCTCATTAGAGAACGGGTACACCGAACAGGACTTGCCGAGAACTCCTAGATGGTACCATACCTACGTCAGATAGCAGTTCTCTAGTGACACTTGTACAAGTTAGTCTGTAGACCCGAGATCGTCATAGTGTCTTGTGTGGTTCCTACTGTGTTTTGATTTCCTCCATACCACGGCTCAAAAGAGTCGTGCAAACAGGTGGATTTTGGGTACAGTCCCGAGTCACATGAAGGCAGTGAGCGATATGAGGGGTTTCGTCTCTCCTGGTATTGGGAGTTGATGTTGCGCTATGCTCGTTGCCTATAACAGCAAGTCTCTGGTCAGAGCTGATGAGATTTACTGGTAAGTGTTATCAGTAGTTTCTCGAACGGTTATGGGCCACACATCGGCATGACTTATCAAGTTACTAGGGTCTGACGATTCTACCCCCAGACTCGATATGCGACATATCAGACGAAGAGACCGAACTGTACGGTAAGTGTTGCTTATAGACTCTAAGGGAGTTTGGACAAGCTTGCTTGTTAATTTTCTATTCGTTCAATACCTGGGTAGCCGTTACGTTCAGCTAGTACCGCTGACGGCTTGTGGGTATATGATGTGATCATTATCTACTGCTGGCGTATTGACGAGTCTTTAGAGTCTCACACGGAGGTTTTCTAGCTCAGGCGAAATAAAGTAGGGCACATATGGAGATATGTGCGGGTGCTTGATTGATACGAGTATGTGATACCGTATCCTAATCTCGCGATATTTGATACCAGTCAGGTTATATGTGATATAACCGGATTATTGAATCAAGTGTTGATTCAATGATATATATATGTTGTTTATATATATTTAATATATATTCTTATATTTGATATTTGCCGGATTATATTTGATATATCCGGATTATTGAATCAAGTGTTGATTTAATAATTTGATATATATATATATATTATATTAACTAGTATTGAATATTAGACGGTTATATATGATATAACCGGATTATTGAATCAAGTGTTGATTTAATAATGTGATATACATATAAATACGATATTAGTCGGTTATATATGATATAACCGGATTATTGAATCAAGTGTTGATTTGATAATTTGATATATATATATATATTAACTAATATTAGCTCACATATATATGATATATATAAATGTGATATACATATTAATATATATATGTGATATATTATTTATGTATCATGGTTGATGATACATAGAACTGGGATGTATGAGAATCACACATGAGACTTTGATGTGTGGAAAAAGGATTGATTTATGAATTAATGAAAATGAGAAAATGAGTCATAATTCTTAGATGCTTGTGGAAGTCTTGAGAAGCCACGACTCATACCTCATTCTTGTTTTATTCATAGATATTTTCCACACCATCTCATCAACTCACTTCATGGTTCATTCTCTTTTCATCCAAGTTCATTCTCATCTTCTTCTTCCTCTCTAGGTTTTCTTGAGGTGAGAAAAAGAGAAGAAGAAGAAGAAAATATAGTGAACAAAATTTCTACTTCATCAACCTACACTTTACTAACCTTTTAGTTTAGGTCGTTTGCTTCACTAATACTTTGATTAGTGAAGAGTGAGCTTGAGTGAGAGAGATTTCAAGGTGAATCATCTTCGGCCTCGAAGACTACGTAGCAAGCTCGTTTCTTTTACCAAGTGGAGTCAAAGAAGAGTTCTAGGGACTACTACTTGAAGATTTAGAAGTGAAGGACCGGTCTACAAAGATTGTAAACCCTTTTCACTTAGTTTAGAACTTGCTTTCTTGCACTAAAATCCTAATTCTCTAGTTCGATTCTAGGTTAGTATAGTTTAGACCTTTAGATTTTTTTTTAAATTGCATACTTGATGCTTGTATAAACCTAGTAGAGGTGCTAAGACATACTTTCAATTCAATGACTGGCAAACCCTATCGTCTTTAATAAACGAGTTTTAACTATTCAAGAAAGCATGCGCGTTCAATTTGATGAAACCAACTCCTCAAACTATGATAACGATAATATAATCCTAACAAAAGGTTTGGATAACTCATCACCAGATATAGAAGTTGAAACTAATCAATCAGACCAACAAGAGCAAGTTATTGATACTTCTCTTCCAAAGGATTGGCAATTCAACAAAAACCATTCTAAGGATCTAATTATTGGAAATATAGTTAAAGGAGTGGTTACTAGATCATCAACGTTTAACTTATGCATCAACTCAGTCTTTATTTCGGTTATATAACATAATTTTTTAAAGAAACTAAAAATGATGAGTATTGGATAGAAGCAATGCAAGAAGAGTTAAACCAATTTGAAAGAAATAAAGTTTGGAAACTAGTTCCAAAACCCAAAGATAGACCAATCATCGGTACAAAATGGGTTTTCAGAAATAAGTTAGATGAGTCAGGGAATATCGTAAGAAGCAAAGCACGTTTAGTTGCTCAAGATTATAATCAAATCGAAGAAATTGATTTTGACGAAACTTACACACCCATAGAAAAACTTGAGGCTATCAAGATACTGTTAGCCTTCGCTTGTTTCAAAAACTTTAAAGTATTTCAAATGGACGTCAAAAGTGCGTTCTTAAATGGTAAGATAGAAGAGGTATACGTAGCGCAACCTCCAGGCTTTGAAGATCATAAACACCATGAATACGTATACAAAGTAGAAAAGGCATTTTATAGTCTCAAACAAGCCCTTAGAGCTTGGTATGAGAGACTAAGTACATTCCTAATAAAGATAGGATATACAAAAGGCATTGTTGACAAAACCTTGTTCATCAAATTTCATGGAAAGGATATCATAGTCGTTCAAATATATGTCGACGACATAATTTTTTATTCTACTAATGAGCATATTTGCCAAGAATTCTCAAAGTCTATAAAGGATGAGTTTAAGGTGAGTATGATGAGAGAATTGAACTTTTTCCTCGGACTTCAAATCAAACAAAGTCAAGAAAAACTTTTTATCACTCAAGCCAGGTAAACTAAAAAACTTATCAAAAAGTTTGGCTTAGAGGATGCAAAGACATGTGATACCCTGACGGCAACTACAACCAAACTAATCAAGGATGAATCTGGAAAAATGGTAGATATACGACTCTACCAAGGATGAGTTTAAGGTGAGTAGACCTGATATTATGTATAGCATGTGTCTGTGTGCTCAATTTTAAGTAGATCCTAGAGAATCACACTTAATAGCTGTTAAGAGAATCTTTCGATATCTTAAATCCACTATTAATCTAGGATTATGATATCCCAAGAATAACGTGTTTAACTTAACAAGCTATTCAGATGCTGATTATGCTGGAAGTCAAATTGACTGAAAAAGTACTAGCAGTACATGTCATTTCTTAGGAAAATAACTGCCTTGTATTTTAGAATTCCAAGAAACAAGTATTAGTAGCTTTGTCTGCTGGTGAAGCAGAATACATTACCGCCGGTGCATGTTGTGCACAAAGTCTGTGGATCAAATATACCTTGGAAGACTATAAGGAATTAGTCTCTAAGATACCAATATTTTGTGACAATACTAGCACAGTCCAAATGACCAAAAAAGCTGACCAATATAGTCGAACCAAACATATAGATGTTCGATATCATTTCCTATGAGATCACTATTACAAAGGTGATATTGTCCTTGAATATATACCGACTGACTCACGGTTGGCTGATATATTCACAAAACTTTTGGATAAAACTCGTTTTGCAGCAATACGGGGTGAACTCAACATGCTAGAACAAGCAACCTAAGAAAATCATCAAAACTTAAACTTTTTAAACAAAATTTTAAGTTACATGGGACAATAGACGTCCCTAGAGAAGGCCCATGTGACGTTCATTGAAGCGTCTGTTCGAATTTGAACAGCAGTTTTGTGATAACTTCCTGATTTTGAAATTTAAAATTTCAATCAGTTTCTGAACGTTTTGAAACCAATTCTCTGGTTTTATAACTTCTATTTCCCTCTATAAATTGATGGGCATTATTCTCTTTCAATTTACATACCCATTTCTTCGTCCAACACTTGAATTCTAACCTATAATCATACAAAACCATGTCAAAAAGGACAATGGCAACTGGGAACACCCCCTGACTAAGAAGGGCTCTCCTTCATCGAAAAGACAAGCCGTCAAAGATGAAAAAGTCTCTCCGGTTTGTCCCTCTCCGAACCCATTGAGGATTCTTCCGTTTACCTTATCGAAATCCCCTTCACCGCTCTTGTCTGAAGAGGATCCCTCGGAAGAACCATTTGAGAAGTTCACTTTTCCACCTCCTCCAGCCGACAAAGAACCTTCTCCAGTCAATGATGAACCCCCTCCAGTGGATCCGCCAAATCAAGGACCACCCCAAATGGTCCTAACGCGAATCGTTACTATCATAACCATCATGGTTTTGGTACTGAAGAAAATGATCCATTTTATGTTCATCCTGGTCAAGATGAACGTATAATGTTTATCGCCTGAATTGAGACCTATGATACTCAAATTCAGGCATTTGATAGGGTCAAGGAAGAGTTCATCAAAGAGAAAGACGACTGAATTTTGGAAGTATCTTCCTCGTTTCTGATTTTCGTCATTTTATCAAAGATGTTTATGTATTTTGTTTTGTTTGTGTTTAGTTTAATGTCGATATATGTGTTTATGGACGTATCAGTATAGGTTTATGTTTCTGTATTTTTCTTTAATGAATGAAATGCCTATGGCGTTCTTTATGAATTTGGATTGATTTATGTTTATTATCATATATATATGATGTTTATATATTTACAATCAAATTTAGAGACCAAACAACCTTCCAAAACCACCTTTTTAATCAACATTTAACCTGCACTGTTTTTCAAAAAAAAATTGTTGCAGGGACGCCTACATAGATGTCTATAGAGACGTCCATTTGGCCATAGACGTCCCTAGGGACGTCTATATTGCGACTTCTCCATATCCGACGTCTATTCTGAAGGGTTGTGACCATTGGATTATCCACCTTTTCATTTAAGACATCTATTGGCCTTTTATAAACTCTCACAACTCTCTCCTAACTCTCATAGTCTCTCTCATATCTCTTTCACTTCCTCCATCTACATCCCCAACCTCTCAAAACTCTAAATTTTCAAAATGGTGCAAACGGAAAATGTTGAGAGTAGAGAATCGTTAAATTCCAAACGCCCTCGACGCTCTCATCATTTTCCTCCTCAACCACAACTTATCGAAGAATCCGAAGAAGATCCCATATATCAACAAGAAACTGAAGATAGTGATGACGAAGAAGAATTGGAAGATGAAGACTTCGTCTTTTGCTTCAATAACGTCAACGCCAAAGCTCTCTATGATCGTCTTGTCAAAAAGAAGATCATCACCGGTTCGTTTGTCCGCTTGAATGAGATTGCAAATTTCCAACCCACCCCTTTGCTTCAATTTCAAGGTTGGATTCCATTTCTCACTTTAGATTGCAATACTCATCAAACCTTCGTCTATCTTTTTTACTCAAATCTTGTTAGCAATCAGGATAATGTAAACGTTCTTAAAAATCAATTGCAAAAACCAATGATCACTATTTCTCCTGCATCTCTTGCTAGGATCTTCAGGTTCCTAACAACAGTGTGGATATCTATAGATAAACCCTTTCTATATTTGAGCACTATCCACCCAACGCCACCAAAGAAGACGCCTCTCGATTTCTTCACGGTGATGATAACCCTCACTTCTATGATGATCTTCACACACAAACCCTTGTCCCTCGTGCTCGTGTTTAAGCCTCTCTTCTAGGAAAAACCATTTGTCCCAAATCCGGTGGACGAGATCGTATTACCCTTGCATATAAACTTTTGACTTATTGTGTGCTTTGCCTAAATCCCCGTCAATCTCCTTTACTCATTCATACGATGTGGAATTTACCCAGTTCCAAATCTAATCTCTATTACGGCATGGTGATTACCAAAATCATCGAAGATGTCGATATCGATCCATCACTCAACTCCGCCATTCAACCATTTGACAAACATTTTGGCATCTACAACATCCGTCTTATGCATCTAGCCGATTACAATATTCAACCACCACCTCCTCCACAAGAACCACCACAGCATCACTCTCCTCCATAAGCACCACCTCCTCTTCCCATTCATGACATTCCCGAAATTCCCCAATACATGTGCGATTTTCATGAATTTGAAAATCGTATGTTCCAACACATGACTGATCTTCACGTTGAAACTCGCCAATACATGGATACTCGAATTTATGATGTCCGTACTCACTTTGATACGATTATTCAAAATGCCACTTATCAGATCGACAAGACCCATGCTCTCATTAACCACCACTTCGATTATATGTATGCTCGGTCAATGTATCCTCCGGCACCACCGTTTCATTACCAGCCATCAATGGATTTCAATCAGCCGCCACCGCCGCCTCACGATGATGCTTATTTAGTTTATTATATTCGTAGTTGCTTATGTATTAGGAATTGGTTATACTGAACTTTATGTTGTTTGCTTTTGTTGAACTCATGTAGTTTGGTTATGTGTGATGAATTTTATGTTTAGTACCATACCGTCTACTTATCATCATATTTCCATTACTTTTTTTTATTTTTTTTAAAAACTAATTCTGTGCTTCCTTATATTTTTATTTCTACCTCCGTGCCTAAAACTTTTTTCTATTTATAAAAAGGAGGAGAAATAATATGCATATATTCAGGGGGACATATGAATATATATTTTTAAATTATTAATGTTTTGTAAAATATAAAAAAGGGGGAGATTGTTGACCTCCGTGTCTCATTCTCTTTAGTTTTGATTATTTTACAAAACCATACTTTAAATATATCGTATGTTACTAACCTGTCAGATAAGTCAAAATGCTACACAACTGGGTTGGTGAATCTCGATAATAATTCTCTGTGTCCATTTACTTTTCTGCGTTTCTGTGATTGTGATAGTTTAGTATTTCAGATTCTGTATTATATTCCGCTTCATAATTATAAATTGTTACAAATCACGCTGTGTTTGCTATAAAGCCTTATTCACCCCTCTCTAAGGCTGATTTCAAAAACCTCCAATTTTTTTAATTTCCTGGTGACATGTACATCCAATTAAATGCACGCACATGAGAATTCTGGCTTCAATTTGGCAGGTTTTCTCGGGAATTTAGTGAATAAATAACTTTAACAAAAAAAAGCAAGCTGTTTCTTGTGAGTATAAACAGTCAAGCTTATTTGCAAAATGTTACCGCCCTTATTGGAGTTAGCCTTTTCCATATCTTAGGAAGGAAATGTAGAAAGGAACATAGCACTCTTTATAGGTACAGAAATTTTAATTCAATACATTGGTTGTCATGATTTGCAGCAAACTCTTTGAAGTGAGCATCAGTTCGATGAGATCTTATTTGGTATACTTTATTACATATAAATATGACTGCAGTGAATCTTAAATATTGATATAATATTATTTTGATAATTAAACCTTAACATAGTTCTACAGGTGTGACCTGCATTGGAATAACAATTGAATTCGCAATATCACCAGTAAGCAATATAAAATAACCAGAATATCAGTTTAAGATACACATAGTCAGCTTGCACCGATGCATCATACCCTTATTTCAAATGAAATGTGTAGTGTCTTTCTCGATCTGGATGCGATCTAATTTAATACTTTTTAACGGTAAAGATGACAGATCATCTCTACAGCATTTTTTCACAAGTGTGGTGATATTATTTTATCTTGAAATGTTCATATTCAGTATCAGGCATATCTAGTGGATGTTTAAATATTCGTCAATGCTTTGCCTTTTGCAGTATGACAAGTTTATGCTGTAATTTATATTTATGGATGACATTGGTGCACTTTTTGTTAATACAGATGACTATACTCTCTCGACTTTATCCTTGCCGAGCATGTTCTGATCATTTTAAGGAGGTTTTGAAGTAAGAAATATTCTTCTCTCTCTCTCTCTCTCTCTCTCTCACTCACTCACATATTTGGTAAGGTAAATGGTAAGGCAAGGTAAATTTGTTTTGCCAATTCATGATCAGTTAACTAGACTTATTTATAAAGAGATACCATATGCTCAATACATTTGTATTGCCATGTTGGTGCATCTTATGTTATTCTATTTATAATCTATGTATAGCTGATTTCATGGTAATTGGAAATTAGTGGTTGATAAAAAAACATGTTTTTTTGCCAAAGGCAAGGGCAAAGCCCAAATTACACACACACAAACATAATGGAGGAAAGATACCATAGAAAGGAATTTCCTCTTATGACGTCGAAAAATACACCCTCCACGATTTTTTCCGACGATCGACACCCATTATCTTCATTTTTATCATCTAAGATGTGGATACACTAAATTTCATGTGATTCTTCTATTTTTCACTGTTGAATTAGGAATGTAAAAAGTTAAATTATCGGTAAACCGTTAATTTTGCACCCACTAAATCAACGGTGAAAAGTGGTACATATGAAATTTGGTGTATCCACATCTTAGATGATAAAGATAAAGATGATGGGTGCCGATCGTCGGAAAAAATGATGGAGGGTGTATTTTTTCGACGCCAGAGGAGGAAATTCCCCAATATGGCCTATTTTCTACATTATTCTCTCTCTCTCCCTTATATATTATTGAGTTACAAAAAGGAAATTAAATACAAGAAAACATGATCAAGCCTATTACACGACAATAGCTCAAGACCGAACTTGTAAAGAAGAAGGTAGCTAATTCCAATTTCGAGCAATTGGTCCACCACCAAGAGTCATATCATCAAAATACTTAGCTACTCTGATAGAATTATCGGAGATAACATCCCGAAGAACAATCTCTTTAGACCAACATTGAGATAAAAAAATTCTATAATTCTGTTCTTTCCAAACATGCCAAATAATATTTGCAATCACCATACGAAGAAGAGCTCCGATCGGTTATTTACATGAGTCCTTCAATTGGATGAAATCAATGATGGCATGAAGGTTAGATGGTGGATTGGAAAGCTCGCAACGTACTAATGATACTCGGAGCACCCAACTTGAAAATTCAAACTAAAAAAATAGATGATTATGGCTTTCGGATTGAGCTTTGCATAGAATGTATTCTCCTTCTTCACCGATACCTCTTGCTTGAAGTAGATCGATGATGAAGATTTTATTAGTCTCTCAAATTTAACCGCAAGTGCACAGTTAATTTATTGTAGTACTTATGGATCGTACCACAGAAAAGCGTTGAGAATTCTAATTAATTTTAAAACAAGTTATATTAAAAAGAGTTGGTTTATTTAATAAAACTAAAATAAAGTGCATAAAATAAAAATGCATGAAAGAAATTAAATTGCAAATTTTAAAAGATAAGATTTGTTGAAAGTAAAAAAACCAAATGATAAGACTTTAAAAATAGCCCCACATTGGAAACAACAAAAGAAACACATGTGTATAAAATATAAAATGCGTCACACCTCAATAAGGCTTGAATCTTATTGTTGGAACCCACTTATAATTAAAAGCCCATATGTAAAAGCACATCACTCCTCCAACTCTTCTCTAACTTTAAACTTTACTCTATTTTAAAAATAACTTTAACATGGTATCAGAGCCAATGGCTCGATCCAAACTCGACTCGATAATACTATCAATTGTTGTACTTTTCACATGACAACCACACCAAAGAAAAATGTGATGGTTGCACGTGAGGGGTGTTGAAAGTAAAAAACCAAATGATGGGACTTTAAAGATTGTCCCATATTGGAAACAACAAAAGAAACACATTAGTCTCCATCTGAGCTCGCAATCGTCCCGATTCTCTCGAGGCCATCTCATATTTCTCTTGCTGCTTGGCTAGCTTCTGTCCGTAATATTGAACGAGGGCGGCGCACTGTTCAATTCGTGCAGTCAATTGGGCCCTGGAAGATAAAGCCTCAGAAGTGAGACGCTTACGCTCAATCTCATGGAGACAAACTTCGATATGCCTGCAATAGTCAACCCAAATATGGATGTCGGGACCCGGTTCTTGCTCACGGAACAAAGTGCCACACAGAACAAAGTGCCACGCCAATTGTCATGCCAAGGGGGCGGGGGCCACCTCTTGAATCCATGGGGCCACCTCTTGAGTCCCTGAGACCCACTGTAGAACAATGGGGAACAATGGGGAATTTTCGGAACACATTCCGAAAGAGGACCGAACTGCATTATAAATGTAATGATACCACTCTCAATTACAGATGCGCCTTTTAAGTGAACCGGAACTACAGGAGCTTGAGAACTCCATAGTTAAGCGTGCTCAGGCCAGGGAAGTCTTGGGATGGGTGACCTCCTGGGAAGTGGCCCCTGGTCGGGTCTGGTTCGCTCTAAAGAGAAAAACCGTGCGGTTTCGGCCAAAGCGGACAATACCATCTGTACTGGGGCGTGGGTCGTTACATTTATGGTGGCCCATGCAGGTCCCTCAGTAGTAGGTCTGTGGTTCGAGAACGAACCATTGTTCAAAGGTGGGGAGAATGTCGGGACCCGGTTCTTGCTCACGGAACAAAGTGCCACACGGAACAATGTGCCACGCCAATTGTCATGCCAAGGGGGCGGGGCCATCTCTTGAATCCGTGGGGGCCACCTCTTGAGTCCCTGGGACCCACTGTAGAACAATAGGGAACAATGGGGAATCTTCGGAACACATGCCGAAAGAGGACCGAACTGCATTATAAATGTAATGATACCACCCTCAATTACTGAGGCGCCTTTTAAGTGAACCGGAACTACAGGAGCTTAAGAACTCCGTAGTTAAGTGTGCTCGGGTCAGTGAAGTCTTGGGATGGGTGACCTCCTGGGAAGTGGCCCATGGTCGGGTCTGGTTCGCTCTAAAGGGAAAAACCGTGCGGTTTCGGCCAAAGCGGACAATACCATCTGTACTGGGGCATGGGGCGTTACAGCGGACGAAATCTTCATCATGAAAAGTCACAAGGGTAGCCAGCAAAGGGTTGACTTCATCTGCAAAGTCCCAAGCAGAAGTGAGGGCCTCGATATCAAGGTCTTCAATAAACTCCCTCAACATGCGCCTGTTATTTTCCGCGCCCTTAGAAGATTGGCGTTTAGCGAAGGGTCCTATGGGCATAGATATGCGAGATTCAAAGGGAACTGAAACCAGCGGAGCTGTTACAAAACAAAGCATATATAAAGATGGGTCGGATCTCTGTTTAAGTAAGAGAAGATGCATAAAATTCAACCTACCAATAGTCGGAAACGGCAACTCTGGAAGCATAGAAAGCTCAGTCATTTCTTCATCTTTTCCTTCAAGCCGTAAGACTGCAATCAATGCAAGAAAATTCTTATTAGGAGAGGGTTACTTGTAGAAAGTTGGAGTTGGAAAAGAAAGATATACCGACCAACGCTGGAAGGAGAATCATGCCCCAGTTGGAATGCAAAACGCGTGGTTAATGCTTGACACAACTGGCTAAAGAGTGCTCTTACGAGATTGCGATACTATACACCAAGCAATTATCATAAGGAGTAAGGTCAACACGGAAACGAAGAAATGGTAAAAAAATCGAAGGGAAATTTACCTTCCATCGCTAAGCTCGGAAAGATACGTGGGAGCGTGAAGGAAATAGGTGGAGCAACGACGGTCATAATGTCGGCTGATGGGGGTTCCTCAACCTGTGGATCTCCAACATTCAGGGATGTTACGGCCGGTATAATAGTTGTTGTGCCTGCACCAGAAGTGAAGAAAACGTTAGCAAATATATCTAACGGAAACAAAAATGAATATACGAATAATACCACGCAATGTACCTGTGGATCCCATGAGAGCCGGTAAGGTAGAAACCATGGATGTATCTAGGACATTACGAGCCTTAGTAGTTTCTTCAGTTTCCATCGCCACGGAGGAGACGGATTCAAGATCCACACCCTCGTCTTCCGAATCGACAAAGGTTGTCGCTATGCTAGAATCGCCCGCAAATGCCTGAGATCCACTAGGGGAAGGAGTGGCGGTTGGAGCAATATTAGACTCAGGGTTGTGATCCTCCGTTTCAGAATCTCCGGATCCCGCCGCCTCATTTGCTGCTCTAGCATCCAAGCCTGTCCCCACTGTATCAGATGTCATCATACAAAAGAAGGATGTTAAAATTCGAATAAATTGCTATATGAGGAAATCTGAAAAAATAAGTAAATCATACCAGGTGTAATCAAGACATCATGCTTTGCTTCCCTTTGAACGAGACGCTCCGCTTCTTCACGAGCTGCTCCGCTTCTTCACGAGCTGCTCGAGCAATTTGCTTATGAGCGGTCGATAGGGCAGGAGGGATATCTTCCATAGGAGCAGTAGAAGTTCGCGTCTCGCTTGAACCAGCACTTGCGGCCTGGTTAGCATGATGCTCCCTTTCTGCCTGTCTCTGGCGCTTTTCCTCCGCTTTAGCCGTACGCAGGGATCTCTCCAGGACAACTGATAGAGGAAGATCCTCATCCAAATCAAAGCCAGCCTCAGAAATTGCTGCAACATCCGTCATCGTTGCTTCAATAGCGCTTCCCGTAGTGGCGCGGAGGAGACCTGAGCAACAATAGGTGGCTCCGAAGTCCCCATAGCAGTTGTTGAAGGAGGAATCTTCTATACGAACACTCAAAAATTGCGCCCCGCTCGAAACAACGCTAGCCGCTTAGGTTCCTATAGGAGAATAAAGGAAAGGAGTCAAGTTATGAACAAAATGAATTAGATGTTCTAAAGCGTGTAAAACCAGTCATACCAAGGCCCATAGAAGTACGGAGCCTTTCTTCCTCCTCATACGTCTTAATCGATGCCTGGAGAGCCTCTTCAGCAGAGATGCCTGTTGAGAAGATAAAGTGTTAAAATAAAGCACAATATCATTTCACTTTAGAATATGCAAAAGGTGTAAACGAGATATACCGGACGCCGCAAGGGCAGCAAATACCGCTTGCTCGCGGGCTAATCGTTTAGAAACTTCAAGGGCTGCTTCATGATTGGTTACTACGTTTTCGTCAGTAGAGGTCTCAGGAGGAAAAAGTTTGTCATTGGTTCCGTACTCAGACAAGCCCTCTCTATAGGGAGCATGGGCCTCTTGACTAAACACGACGTCAGCTGAAAACATAGACCTTTTCTTCTTCTGGGAGCCGAGAGTAGCACTTGATGTAAGTGCTTTCTCTTCACAGGTATTTTCGGACGGTGTGTTCTAATTTCCGAGCCAATATCTGACTCAGGAGACGCTACAGCCGTCATGCCGATATAGGTGCTCACATTGGGCCCTGGTTTAAGCGTCGACACCGTCGGAAAATCACGCGGAAGCACCACCGCATCGCTCTCCCTTAGGGAAGGGCGGAAGACTGTTCTCCGTTTCAGCGGGACCGCAAGATTACTGGCTGGGACAGAATCTTTGTGATCGAGAAGCATCTGCCTCTCTTCCTGATAATAGCGCCCATCACATGCTGATACCAGACGGTAAAAGCAGATAAAGCCTTCGGAATATGATCCGGTTCGGCCATCAAGAAACGAGATCTCGTGTTCAACTGCATAAAGTGATGGACAACATTGCGAACGGTCTCCTTTGAAGCAATGGGATTGACGAGAAAGGCCTTAAGAGGTACACCCTGGTCGTAGCCTAATTGCTGGGCAAAGGGTGTGTTATACCTCATGAAAATCACAACAGCAATTCGTCTGTATACCAAAAATCTAGGCCGGATGGAATACAAATGCGCAACTTCTTTAGCCTTCAAAACGGAAACCCCATCCTTAAGCACGTCATGCAACGGTTGGATCACTCTCGAAGGTTCTTGGCTAGTAGTCAGAACCTTGTCGATGAAGGTCATGTTGTCCCCCATAAGGCATGGATGTAAGAGCAATCGCCGAGTCGCCCGTTGTGTTGGACCGGGAGAAGAAACGTCGACCAACTTCATGACCCGCGAGAAGTTATACCCCTCATAAAACTTGGGTCTTTATGCTCACCGAAAGCACCCAGCACATCCATCTTGATCCATGATGTAAAATAATGGAGAGGGAAGTTTACGAGCTCCACACCCAGCTGGGTGGTGTCAGCTGCCATGCTTAAACCATTATACAAATGGGTTAATCCCGCAACACCGACGGCTATACGCGTTCCCTTCGCAATACGGTGAGCTGGGTAAAAGACAGATGATCTCATGTACCGATGATGTGTCGGACGCGCGAACCAGCTGAGCCATAAACCAATGAAGCCCACAAGAAACGTCTTCTCATCAATGTCTGGAGCAGCAATTTCTTCAAAGGAAGTGACGGGGGTATCTGGAATATAGAACTTCTTCATATCCTTGTCGGCAGTTGGTAGTTTGTCTAAGCCAAACTCTAAGGATCATTAAGCTTAGCAAACTTCGTAGTCTTCTTGGACAAAACGTCCGCTCGAAGGAAACAGACGATGAAGTCCACGAAGCTGACCCCATGGCCTCCTGACTCTAAATACAAGCTTTCATAGATGTTCATGACTTTGATGAGACTCGGAAATTTGTGTCGAATAGCGTTCTCGGGTGTAAGGCCGAGGACGACCGATTCTTTGGCGAAAGTATATTCGTCAGGAGGAATTACCTCCTCGTAGTGCTCCCCCGACGGGTAATCCAGAGATTTCTAGGAATTCCTCCAAAGAAATCGACACCTCTCGATCTGATAGTAGAAAAGTATGGGTTGAGATATTCCATTGTTCTAAAAAGGACTTAACCCACCATACATGAGGAGCATGATAATAGAACAAAGATGCGTACATCGCCGGATACAACCCAGTTTTCAGCAGCAACGATTTTTTGGCAGATAAGACATAACGGGCCCAAACGAGATAACCATGCCGGATGTCGTGGGGTCACTCCTATAGTATAAACCTGATCCTACGGTCGTGCTTCTCTCTGGCATATCTGACGCCTCAAAATATCTATGGCCATCGGTGGTTGAACCGGTATCGATACCATGGATGGTTGAAGACGACCATTCGCAGTCTAATCAATCTCCTCCATCGCATAAGCAGTTGGCGGAAGGTTCTTGTATTGAATCGAAGGGATTGGCTCTGACGGTATCTCGCAAGTAAAGCTGCGACGTCCCCAGATGATGTAACTATACTATGCCCTCCACAGATGAAGGGATTTCTGTACCGGATCGTGGTCCCGAATTAAAGCGAGGACTTCACGATCAGTAGGTGCATCAGCAAAAACACTTTCCGAGCGAACATAAGGAAAGTAGGAATTCGGATCCATGATATCTGAAAAAAAATCAGGTAGAAAGTTAACAACAAAAAATGTGCTAGAATCACTAAGTTTAAAAGCTAGTAGACCCTACAGAATCAAGATGGCGGTTTATTAATGATTGGAATATGTGCCCAGTAGAGAAATCTAAAAATGATTCTTTAAGGCTGGTTTTAATAACAATAATAAATTTCAGAGCCGAGCTCTGTTTTACAAAATGGTATAAAATACCAAAATTTCCCTAAAAGAAAAAATAAACGAGATCAGAGCCAAGCTTTACAAAATAAAGTGGAGTTAAGTTCTAAAAATCCCAAACAGGGGATTTGATATAAAAGATTATTAAAGTAAAGCTCTGTTAAATTAAAATAAATTAAGAAATCCCCAAAGGGGAGATGATCTGAAATTGAAATCAAAACTAAGTTATGTGATATCAAGTGAAGTCAAAACTTCAGAAAATCCCTAAAGGGGGGTATGATCTAAAATAAAAAAATCAGAGCTAAGTTCTGTGACAATAAATGAAGTCAGAACTTCAAGAAATCCCCAATGGGAATATGCTAGAGCCAAGATCTGTTAATCTTTCAAAATTTCTGAAGAACAATATCCCAAATATAAGAGCTAAGCTCGCTGAAGAAAACTCTTACCAAGAAAATTTTGACAGAGTGAGTCTGCAATACAGATCTGTTAAAAAATGATGATGAAGAACCAAGCTTCAAGACAGAGCTAAGCTCTAAGTGAGAATAAAATTCTCAAGGAAAAAGAAAAGATGAAGGCGCAGCCGTTGCCTAGGGCTTAATGCCCTATTTATAGAGTGATGGGTTTAGTTCAGGTTCCCCATATCCCAATACGGATCGGACGACTAAAAGGCTGGACACCGTTGCACTCGCGTGCAAACCACATGAGAACAACGGTGGGGAGAATTTGTTCCCTCATAAAATGAGGCGGCGCCTCACTTAAAAGGCACGTGAGCGCCAGCGTGCAAAACACATGGACGTCTGTCTTGGATAGCATTAAATCCTAAGGCATCGCCTCACGTGAAAGGCACATGAACGCCAGCATGCAAATCACGTGGACACTTGTCTCCGATAGGATTGAATCCTAAGGCCAGTGCCTCACGTGAAAAGCACGTAAGCGCCGGCACGCAAAGCACGTTGGCATTTGCTTCAGAAAGAATTAAATTCTTTGGTTACGCCATGTGCATAGCACGTGAGCGCCAGCGCCCAAGTTGAAGCAGTTTTGCTCTTGGTAAAATTAAATTCTACATAGGAAAATATTTCCCTAAAATAAAAACAACATTCTCTGTTAAACAGAGAGCCATTGGATCAAAGATCCAATAATAGAATTAAATTCTATTAGGAAAAAATATCTATCTAATCAAATAAAAGAAGAACAATGTTCGCTATTAAACAGAGAGCCGTTGGATCAAAAGATCCAACCGTGATTTTAAAAATCATCAAAAGATAGAATTAAATTCTATATAGGAAAATATTTTCCTAATATTTCGAAACAGAAAAGATATACCCTGTTAAACAGAAAACCCTTGGATTAAAAATCCAATAGCGATTAAAAAAATATCACCGTTTGAATTAAAAGATAGAATTAAATTTTATAAATAGAAAATATTGCTCTAATCTTGTTAAAAACAAGAAATATATATTCTATTAAACAAAAAGCTTTGGATCTATGATCCAACGGTTATTAAAAATCACCACATGATTATGAAATCAGATTGAGATCTCTCAAATAAGGGATCTTTTAAACTAACCAACAAATTTTCTCCACCTATATAAAGGACTCGAGACTTCAAGTCTCAGGGAGAAAAAACCCTTTATAAG
This sequence comes from Agapanthus africanus, assembly GCA_030015575.1. Lineage (NCBI taxonomy): Eukaryota > Viridiplantae > Streptophyta > Magnoliopsida > Asparagales > Amaryllidaceae > Agapanthus > Agapanthus africanus. The sequence goes on along the minus strand of CM057347.1, from coordinate 78,347,869 downwards.
CTTCTGAAAAGAGCAAAAGAGATAGAAGCCATAAACCGAGAATTTAGTTCTCTTTCTGAAGATCTTCTCGTTCCTCTAAAACCCTAGGTAAACAAAAAGCAGAGATCAAACTATCTCCTTTGCTTTTCATACATAGAGATATAAGAGTTTAACCCTTTATAAAGAACTTAGTTCTTTCTCTGGATCTGAGATTCGCAAGACAAATTTTGCATAAATTAAGAATTTAATTCTCATCGGAAAGATTTTGCCCTTCAGATTAAGATCTAGGGGAAAAACTAGATTATGAGAAAAGAAATATGAAAAAAAGAAATGGAATGTATATTCCAGAAATTTAATTCCTCTAAAACAGAGTTCAACCCTTCAAAGAGCTTCGTTCTCGTAAAAGAGGAATAGAAGAACTTAGTTCTCAAAAACCCGATTTCAGATCTTAAAACATAGAGATCTTAGTGATCATCAATGGTCAAAACACCATCAACAGAAGTTTAACTATTTTATAAAAAAATAATAAACAGATGTTGAATCTCTAAAAACTCAGCGCCGCACGTGCCTTACACGTGAGCGCCGATAAACTCAGTGCCACACGTGACTCACATGTGAGCGCCCATCAGTAAAGATCTGGCGCCTCACGTGAAACCCATGTGAGCGTTTAAAATTTGGCAAGATGAAATGCCTCACGTGATACCCACGTGAACGCTATATAAAAGTGCTTAGCACTATATATTCAAAGTGCTTAAGTGCTTAGTACTGATCGGGCAACGTCTAAGTTTGAGTGCATCACGTGATACCTATATGAGCGCCAGAGTGAAATTTGGATTTTATATTCATAATCAAAAGACTAAGTGTTTAGCACTGTTAAATGATGAAAAGCCCAAGACTGAGCCAAAAATTGGCTAAGTCTCTGAAATTTCCTTGAACCCATATTGTTCATTGCAGCCGAGCCCATACGTCCTGTTGATGGATCGTAACAAAATTTAATGGTTCTTAACTATATTTCTAAGTTGATCTTAGTCTTATATGAGATTAACGTATCCTTAGTTAAAATAAATTGAGCCCATATGATCATATATTTAAGTTGATTTTAATCTAAAATCAGATTAACGGTACTTGGATAAAACAAAATATCTCTTGAACCGATAGACCATACAATCTAGGTTCAAACCCAAATATATGTACGGATTTGGACTAATCCGCGTCCTACGGACGATAACATAAACTAGTCTCCGTATACAATCCAGGGCAACCATAATAAACAAAATATAACACGACACGAAATGACCTATCGGAGTAGGTGAAAGTGGTTATCGTGACGTGATAATGTAATTAACTGCAGGCCTGCAGGGAAGAGCGTCCCCACAATCAAAAACCCCTCAAAAAAAGGGAATCTGATAAAGTCACGCTACAACGGTCGTATCTGTCCAAACCTTCGATATACGGTACCATAAATCAACTTAGCATCATCGAAGAGGTGGAAAGATATGTTCCAAATAGCATCGGCCCCTAAATTCAAGCTAGACGTCTCCGCGTCTCAGTTCAGTTTTTGGCGGTAAACAATACTCTACGTAGTGATAATGCTAAGGATCACTTTTAACTCTTTTTTTCAAACATTCATCACACAAAATGGCATTACCCATGAGTATGATCGCCATCATAATTCTAGTAGTCAAGCAAAGATCCTACATGCTTTACCAACATGTAATCGGGATACGCAGTATAAAAATAGAACGTATATACATGTTGATGTAAAGGAAAACCAGATAGCATTCTATCATATTGAGCAAGATTTTCCTATACACATATATCCCAAGCATCCATATGTAATATACAATCCCGTACTATACAATAATGGCCTCTAGGGCATATATATCCAACAATCTCCCACTTGCATTAAGGCCGTGTATTGGCATATCGAAAACCAATCATCTCCAATAGCCGCTCCAACTAAGTATGAAGAAGTGCCTTCGTGAATGGGTCCACCATGTTGTCTTTTATGTCTACTCTCATGACCTCGATCTTCCGACGATCAATGATCTCCCTGATCAAGTGATACCGTCTTAAGATATGTCTGGATTTTTGATGGAACCGTGGTTCCTTCGCTAACTCCATAGCCCCATTGTTGTCATAATACAAAGGTATTGGATCAACAATAAACGAAACCACCTCAAGTTCATGAATGAACTTTTTCATCCAGACAACCTCTTTTGCGGCATTGCTGGCAGCAATGTATTCAGCCTCCATCGTCGAGTCTGTTACGGTGTTCTGTTTGGAACTCTTCCAAAAAACCGTTCTTCCATTAAGGGTAAACATATAACCCGAGACAGACTTGCTGCCATCCTTGTCACTTTAGAAGCTTGAATCGGTAAAGAACTCCATCTGGAAGTCTCCATTACCGTACACTAAGAATATATCTTTAGTCCTTATCAGGTATTTCAGAATGTTCTTTATAGCTGTCCAATACTTCTCCCCGGGGTTGGAATGATACCGACTTACTACGCTGAGTGCGTAAGTTACATCTGGTTTGATACATAACATCGCATACATTATAAATCCTGTTGCCGAAGCATAGGGTATAATACTCATGCGAGCCTTCTCCTCATTAGTCTTGGGAGACATCTCCTTGTAGATGGTGATTCCGTGACAAGCCGGTAGATTATAGTGTTTGGAATCTTTCATACCATATCTCTTTAGTATGGTATCAATATACCTGGACCGTGAAAGTCCCAACAATTTCTTAGATCTATCACGATAGATCTTAATCCCCAGAATGTAAGAGGCATTACTCAGGTCCTTCATGGAGAACTTCTGAGACAAGAATAGCTTGACCGACTGTAGCATATGAATATCATTTTCTGTTAGGAGAATGTCATCCACGTACAATACGAAGAATACTACAATCCTCCCTACAATCTCTTGTATATACATGGCTCATCTATGTTTTTGATGAAGTCAAATTTCTTGACCGTTTCATCAAAACAGATGTTGCAGTTCTGCGATGCCTGTTTTAATTCATAAATGGATTTAAGCAAGTTGCACACCTTTCCGCTACTTCCACTGTTTATGAAGCCCTCTGGCTGATCCATATAGACACAGTCTTTTAAAGCACCGTTTAGAAAAGCTGTTTTTACGCCCATCTGCCAAATCTCATAGTTATGGAAGGCAGCAATGTCAAGTAGGATCCGAATGGATTTGAGTATAGCTATTGGAGAAAAATGTTTTGTTATAATCCACACCTGGTCTTTGACGAAAACCTTTTGCAACAAGTCTAGCCTTATAGGTTTCCATCTGTCCTCTGCACCAATTTTCTTCTTGAGGATCCATTTGCATCCGATGGGTTTTACCACAGGCGGTATAATGTCCAAAATCTAAATTTTGTTGGTGTACATGGACTCTATTTCGGGTCGTATAGTATCCAACCATTTCACAGTGTCTTTACTGGCAACGGCCTGCTCAAAACTAGTAGGATCATCTTCTTCCAAGATGCAATTCTCTCGATTCCCGTCTACGAGAAAACCGTATTATCCCTCGGGCGGATGAGAAATCCTATTAGATCTGCGGAGTGGTTGGGATTCATCAGGGATTATTGAATCCTGAGGTTCATCTAAATCTTCAATTTGAGTTTGTGTTTCTGGAACTTCATCCAGTTCTATCGCGCTCCCACTGATTTCTTTTGCAAGAAACTCCTTTTCTAAAAAGGCAGCATTTCGAGAAACAACTATCTTCTGTTCCTTTGCGTGGTAGAATAGATATCCATTTGTTTGCCAGGGATATCCCACAAACTTACATAGAACTGATCGTGCCCGCAGTTTGTCCGGATTTCGTGTTTTAACATAAGCCGGACAACTCCATATCTTAACTCGCTTAAGATATAGGTTCTTACCACTCCAAATTTCATATGGAGTCTTAGGCACAGATTTAGATGGAACCTAATTCAATAGGTATGCGGCTATCTCAAGCGCATATCTTAAGAAAGAAAGAGATAATTCAGCACTACTTATCATGGAGCGAACCATGTCCAATAGGGTACGATTCCTCCGCTCCGATACACCATTGTGCTGTGGTGTGTACGGAGGAATAAGCTAAGAGAGGATATTATTCTGTTTTAAGTAGTCAAGGAATTCCGTGCTTAAGTACTCTCTTTCTCTATCCGATCAGAGGATCTTGATACTTTTGCCAATCTGGTTTCCTACTTTGTTTTTGTATTTTTTGAATTTCTCAAAATCTTCAGATTTGTGTTTCATAAGATACACATATCCGAATCTAGAGAGATCGTCAGTAAATATAATGAAGTAGGAGAACCCATCCCTTGTATATATAGATATCGGACCACACACATCATTGTGTATGAGTCGCAGGAGCTCTATAGCTCTTTTTCTGTGTCCGGTGAACGGAGATTTGATCATCTTACCTTTGAGACAAAATTGACAAGTTTCATAAGATGTAAATTCGAATGGATCTAAATATTCATCTTTATGCAATTTAGCTAATCTTTTCTTGTTGATATGATCCAGTCTATAATGCCACAAGTAGGTTTCGTTCGTATCTGAACCCTTTCTCTTACGTGTGTTTTATACATTAAGAATTATGTTTTGATTTAGAACATAGAACCATCATATAGTGTGCCTTCTGCAAGCAATACCTTGTTAAGGTAAATGTTCATGATATTTTTATCTAGAACAAAGTTATATCCATCTTTATTAAGTAAAGAAACTGATATGATATTGCAAAGTATGGAAGGTACATTGTAGCAATTGTTCAAAATCATAGTTGTCACGCCCCGCTTCCTAGAGTACTCTAAGATAAGCACGTGACAGAGCCAACCATGCTACCTGTGGATAGGAAATATCCCTCCACAGTCACATTACGGCTGTAGAGATATCAAGAACAATAATAAACAACTATCTAATACATGTCCATGAGCCAGAATAACGAGTTAAGAATAAAAATAATACGGAAGCAAAAGATCCAATACAATAATAATCTGGAACGTACGTCCCATAATGCTGGCTCACATCAGGAATGAAAATACTGAAAGGAAACTAAACCAACTAATAACAGGTCCTTACTGCTCGGCCTGTTGATCAAAATACTCCTGGACAGCCTGCGATAAGGATAAGGGATCTGGGCCATGCAAAACCCAGACGTCAGTGCGTCATAATAACAATAACTCTAAGCAAGCAGGATGCATTGAAATATGCAGGCATGAAGTATAAACAATAACAGTAACATGAATATAGATCAGTGGACATAATATATGTAGGTAAAGTAGATCAGTGGACAGAATATATATAGGTGAAGTGCAATGAGTAGTCTAAACTGTGACATAGGGTTATCTACTCTAAAATGATTGAAATCAATTAGAGTAATTCTCCATATAACTCTAAGGATATTTCCCGTTATCTCCCGGGACCACAGATCAGGTAGTGGGAGTCATGAATGACTCTGTCCCGTTATCCCCTGGGACCACGGATCAAGTAAGAATCACGAATGATTCTGTCCCGTTATCCCCCGGGACTACGGATGTCACGCCCCGCTTCCCAGAGTACGCAAACTTGGGCACGTGACATAGCCAACCATGCTACCTGCGGGAAGGACGCATCCGTCCACAGTCACATTACGGTTGTAGAGATATCAAGAACAGTAAAATAAACTAAACTAATACATGTCCAAATCCATAATAACAAGAATCAATAAACAATAAGTGCGGAAGCTAATGATCCAATACAATGAATAAACAGTACGTCCCATAATGCGGGCTCACATCTGGAAATGAAAAGCAATAAATAAATCCTAAGGACTCACTGTTCAGCCTGCTGGCTGAAGTACTCCTGCTCAGTCGACGACAAAGGTACGGAATCTGGGCCATGCAAAACCCAGACGTCAGCGCGTCATGATATCAAGTATATAGCATAAACATGGTAATAAACAATGCAAGCATGAACATGAATAAAGCAGTAATAAGAAGTAACAAGCAGGGTAATGTGCAATGGTGACTAAATTGTCCTATCAGATTTTCTACTCTACAGTCTTTGAAACCAATTGATGAATCGTCGATGCAACTCAATAGTATCCCGTACATACCCGGGACCACGGCCACAATATTCTCGGCGGCAGCCGAGACATGCCGTAAGGCACAGAAAGGAAGTATTAGTATCCCGTACATACCCGGGACCACGGCCACAATATTCTCGGCGGCAGCCGAGACATGCCGTAAGGCACAGAAAGGAAAGTGTACACTCGGTATTACCCCGTACATACCCGGGATCACGGCCACAATATTCTCGGCTGAAACCGAGACATGCCGTAAGGCACAGAAAGGAATGTGTACCCTCGAACGGTAGTGAACTGTCGAGTTACAAGTCAGGTTCATCTTTGATTTCCCCATACCCCCAAGCTATGTATGTCAGGTCAGGTATTCAGTGGTCAAGGACTAATGCCAACACAAAGTCAAGTAAAAGTAGGTCTGTCTGGATCGACAGCAGGAAGGGTCAGGGTTGTCGGCATTAGGCATGAAATCAGGGAACAAGTAATGTCATGGTACGACCGGATGGGTCGGTATGTATGTATATGTCAGGTGTATCAGGGTCAGGCCAATATGTCGTGCAATCGGGTAAGTGCTCACAACAGGTACACAATCAATAATGAACCACAGCAGGAAACAGTATTTAACCACAATATTCCATATAACTACAGTGATGTTTATATTCTCTTACTAACATGTTCAATCATCTTTAGGGTGCAATAGCCACAAGGTATAGTAATATTCACAATTATAAATTAAGGAACTACATGAAATTATACTAAGTATAACAATTGTCACAAGAATGGTTTAACAGTTCAAGCAGATAGGATCCAGTCGTTTTATTAGTTAAAGCGTGGATTGATGTGGGTTAATTAATCAATTACGAAGAACTGTTGTAACTATTCTATTATAAAGATAACAGCAATAACACGATATCAAATGCCATCATTAAGTTACGGTATTAAATAGTGTGAATTAAACTGCGTGGCAAGACTAGATCTCGCACGCTAGCATGTTCAAGCAAGTATTCAGATACTTGCCTCGACGGTCTGCAATCGGGAACACGGATGCGGTGTCGGCAGAAAACGCGATACGAAAGCACGGGCCACGGATCGAGTCCCAACAGAGGTCAACGGGATCACACGGACCAGGGGACCTCGCTGGAGCGTCGGGTTCGTCAGACGGCACGGTCGGATTCCGGCAAAAGTTATCGGCAACAAGTTAGCAATAAGATAAACATACAAGATCTGCGGGGTTTTGCACCAAAGGAAGTAAAGTGATGCTTACAGAGGAGAAACAGGGGTAACTATGACGGGCCCGACGGTGATGGACCCACCGGCGGTGAACAGGAGGTGCGGCGAGGGTGCTGGAACGGCTGAAAGGGCTCGGGGTCGCTGGAAAGGGGTGCTGCGGTGAGTGGGGAAGAGTGTGGTCGGCTCTGGTGGTCGAGGGAGAGAGGGAGGTGGTCGGAGGTGGTGTCGACGAGGTCGCCGGCACGTTTCCCCGGCGAACAGCGGGGTAGGCGATGGGTTAGGGCTCGTGTTGGGTGTTCCGGCGAGGGGAGGAGGGAAACGACGACGAGGTCGGGTCGAGTAGGGTGAAAGGGAGTCGTGGGAGGCGTCGACGGTGAGAGGCGACGTCGACGGCGAGGTCTGCGAGGGTGGAGGCGAGGTCAGGAATGGGTTGCAGGCGCGGAAATCGTCGGGAGACAGGAGGAGGAAGGTGCGGCGGTCGAGGAGGCGTCGCTGGCGGCGACGGCGAGGTCGCGGTGGCGATGGTGGCTGCGCGAGCACGAGGCTAGGGTTAGGGTTGGTTGGGTTTTCTCGCGAGGAAGAGGATGTGAGGGGCGGCTGCATGCAGTTGAATATATAGAGGAAGAGAGAGAGAGGGATTAGAGAGAGAAAGGGAGATTATGATAGATAGAGAGAGAGAGAATGAGATTGAGGGAAGAGAGAGAGAGATGGGGAAAAGGAGGCGGGGCCCACGCGGTGGGTTGGCGGCCTGTGATTGGCCACGAAAGGATTTGAGAATGAAAAGCGTAGGATCTGTGAGGGATTTGAGTTAAGGAAATATAGATTAGAATATAATTATAGTTTTATATATTAAATTGAAACGGGCCCTTTTTGGCGCAAAATGAAACATTTCCAAATCGCGTCCGGGTTGCGCCCAAATGTTCCAAATTCAAATTATAGGATTTTAAGCGGGTTCCAAATTTTGAAATTAGGTGTTTAATGATTAAAATGCATGCCCCCAAGTCGGACACTTGCACGCGCGCGTAGTCGCCCAAACTTGCCCGTTTAGCCAAACGGAACGGAATCTCGACACGCGGACGCTACCACGCGACTAGTGGCGACGAGTAGGCTAACATGGACATCTTAAATTTCATTTTCGGAGTTAAAATTTGTTATGTGCCAAAATGACTTAACCGGGTAAAATTTAGCAATCAACACCAGAAAATCAGGAAAATTGGAATGAGCAATATATAACCCTCAACTAGTAGTATAAATAGTATTATTGGGCTCGGGTGTTACATCATACCCAACTACAAAAGAATTTCGTCCTCGAAATTCCAAGAATACAAGATAACTAACTACTGGAAAAGATGAGGGAATCTCTGCCGGATCTCGTCTTCTCGCTCCCAAGTAGATTCTCCCTGCGATCGGTTACCCCAAGAAACTAGCACAAGAGGGATAACCTTGTTCTTAAGAACCTTTTCTCTTCGATCCTTGATCTCGACTGGTCGCTCCTCAAAAGTCAGGTCCTCTCGTACAGTCAACTCCGAATGATCCAAGACATGAGTTTCATCACGAACATACCTCCGTAGTTGAGACACATGAAACACATCGTGAACTCCTGCTAATGACGGTGGTAACGCCAACCTGTACGATACCTCTCCAACACGCTCCAATATCTCGAAGGGTCCAACGAATCGGGGACTAAGCTTTCCCCGACTTCCAAAGCGAATCACCCCTCTAGTCGGTGATATCTTCAGGAATACCAAATCGCCCACGGCGAACTCTAGAGGTCTTCTTGACGTGTCGGCCCAACTTTTCTGTCTGTCTTGAGCTGCCTTCATATGCTTCCTGATTGTATTCACCTTCTCGACTGTCTGCACCACCAAATCTGGTCCTAATAACCTTCGTTCACCAACATCACCCCAACAAACAGGTGAACGGCACTTACGACCATACAGCGCCTCAAACGGAGCCATCTGAATTGTCGCTTGGAAGCTGTTGTTGTACGAAAACTCCACCAGGTGTAGATGATCCTCCCAAGAACCTTTGAAGTCCAACATGCAAGCCCTCAACATATCTTCAAGGGTCTGGATCGTTCTCTCTGATTGTCCATCGGTCTGAGGATGATAAGCTGTGCTAAACTTCAATCGAGTCCCCAAACTTTCTTGTAAACTCCTCCAAAAGTGCGACAAGAACCGAGTGTCCCGATCGGACACGATGCTTACCGGTACTCCATGCAATCTGACAATCTCCTGCATGTACCGCTCTGCCAAAATCTCTGTCGATTGACCAACCCGAAACGGAATAAAGTGAGCTGCCTTGGTCAACCGATCGACAATCACCCATACTGCATTGTTGCCCTTTGGACTCCGGGGTAAAGCCGTCACGAAATCCATGGTTATATGTTCCCACTTCCATTGAGGAATCGGAAGCGGTTGCAACAAACCAGCAACCCTTTGGTGTTCAGCCTTGACTTGCTGACACACCAAGCACTTAGCCACGAAGCGAGCAATTTCCCGTTTCATACCTTCCCACCAGAAATACTGTCGAATATCTCGGTACATCTTTGTCCCTCCTGGATGTACAGAGTAAGCTGAACTGTGTGCCTCCTTCATAAGCTCTTCACGCACATCTCCCTTTGGCACACACACACGGCTACCATATCTCAACGAACCGTCTTCATGGATCAGTAAATCGGTTCGTAGTCCGGCTCCAACCTGCTCTTGAAACTTTTGCAGTCTAGGATCCTGCGATTGCGCCGCTTTAATCTTCTCAACTAAGGACGATTGTACTTGCAACTGCATCAACTGTCCTGTAGCACGCGGTAGCACAACCTCCAAGTCAAATCTCCGAAACTCCTCAATGATCTCTCTCTGTGCAGTCAATAACTGAATTGCTGGTAACCGACTTAGCGCATCTGGCACGACGTTAACTTTTCCCGGATGGTACTTAAGATCAAGGTCGTAGTCGGCCATCAGCTCCAACCATCTGCGTTGCCTCATGTTCAACTCCTTCTGAGTGAACACATATTTCAAACTCTTGTGATCCGTAAAGACTTCGACTCTCTCGCCCAAAAGGTAGTGTCTCTAAATCTTCAGGGCGAAGATCACGGCTGCAAGCTCTAAGTCATGAGTCGGATAGTTCTGCTCATGAGTCTTCAGCTGTCTTGATGCGTAAGCGACGACTTTCCCATTCTGCATCAAAACACATCCCAATCCTTTTCCAGATGCGTCGCTGTGAATCACCAGTCCTCCTGAATCATCCGGTACGGTTAGGATAGGGGCGGTTATCAACTTCTGCTTCAACGTCTCGAAGGCCAATGCACATCCATCTGTCCACACAAACGGTACCTCCTTACGCGTAAGCTTGGTTAACGGCTCAGCTAAACGAGCGAAGTTCTCCACAAATCTTCTGTAGTAACCGGCGAGTCCAAGAAAACTTCTTATCTCCGCAACATTCTTCGGAACAGGCCAATCCCGAACTGCTGTAATCTTCTCGGGATCAACGGCGATTCCATCGCCCGACACGACATGCCCCAGAAACTTCACTTCTTCCAGCCAGAATTCGCACTTACTCATCTTCGCAAATAATTTCTCTTGTCTTAGCGTTTGCAGTGCGATCCTTAAGTGCTCAGCATGCTCCTCCGGACTCTTCGAGTACACCAGAATATCGTCAATGAATACCACAATAAACTGGTCCAAGAATGGTGAAAAGATCCTGTTCATCAAGTCCATAAATATTGCCGGCGCATTAGTCACTCCGAAGGGCATCACTAAATACTCGAAATGCCCATACCGAGTCCGAAACGCCGTCTTGCAAATGTCTTCTGCCTTCACTCGGACCTGATGATATCCTGATCGCAAGTCCAGTTTCGAGAATACCCTCGCGCCACTAAGCTGCTCAAAGAGTTCTCCAATGCGAGGGATCGGGTACTTGTTCTTAATAGTCACCCGGTTTAATTCTCGATAATCAATGCACATCCTTCTCGTGCCATCCTTCTTCTTTACTAAAAGAACTGGAGCTCCCCAAGGTGAGTTGCTGCTTCGAATCCATCCCTTCTCGAGTAATTCACCCACCTGTTTCTTAACCTCCTCCAATTCCACCGGTGCCATCGGATAATAAGATTTTGATACTGGCGCTGCACCAGGAATGAGGTCAATCGCAAACTCCACATCTCGCTTCGGCGGTAAGCCCGAAATATCTTCAAACACATCCATAAAGTCGCGAACAACTGCCGGCTCGTCATTACTATCCACTACCATAGCCGCAAGAACATTGTTCGTCGGCCTAGCCCTAAACTCGACTGGCCCGACAGAACTGCTTCCCCCAATGAAAATAAACTCAGGGTGTCCGGGAATCTGGAAAATTACTTTCCTTGCCCTACAATCAATGTGTGCGTGGAAAGTGCCAAGAAAATCCATTCCCAAGACTACTTCATAACTGCCCGTATCAATCACCAAGAAATCCGCAAAAAGCTCCCGTCCACAAACAACAACAGTACAATCTCTACACTCCTTACTAGCTATGATTTTCCCATTCCCAGTGTGTATGTCCCAAAAACTAGACAGGGTCGTGCAGGTGAGCGAGTGTGTAGTTATAAAATTTGATGACATAAAACAGTGGGATGCTCCGGAATCAAATAATGCCAAAGCGGGAAAACCACGAACGAGTACAGTACCTGAAACCACTTCTCCTGATGCCTTGGCTTCCTCAGCTGTCAAAGTGAAAGCTCGACCCTGGTTGGGTCCTTGTGTCAGCTGCTTCTGCCCTTGGAACGGTCTCTGCGGAGGCTTCTGTATCTCATCTCTCGTACGAAGCTTCGACGGACAAGCACTCACTGCGTGATCGGCTGCTCCACAAACCAGACAAAGTCCCAGTCTCCTTCGACAATCCTTTTGCATGTGGCCCGGTAAATTGCAGTAGTTACAACTTATGCTCTTTCTTCGATCCACGATCACAGGCTTCTTCATTGGCGCTACACCTCGACGGTCCACTGGAATACCTTTGCGCCCATGATCTCGGTTAGGTACAAATGCAGGCTTCCTGGCCGCAACTGCTGTCTGGTGAAGGTTCCCTTTCGATCCTGATAAACTCTGCTGCTCTCTGGCTGCCGTAAGAACCTGCGAGAAAGTGGTCAAACCCAGGGAGACAATCTGCCTCTGGATGTCCACATCCAAACTGCGCAAGAACCTTCGCGCCCTGTCTGCCTCCTTGGCGACTAAGGGTCCAGCGAAACGGCTAAGTCTCGTCCACTCCGCTGCATGTACATCCACAGCTGCTCCATTTTGTCTCAGTCCAATAAATTTCTCCTCCATTTCCTCCCGTGCAGTCCGCGGGAAGAACTTTTCCAAGAAACTTTTAGAGAAATCCGCCCAACTGATTGGCTTGGACAAGCGGGTCTCCTCCACAAGCCACCACTCTCGGGCGTAATCCACCAGCTGAATGCGCACCACATCAACTTTCTTGTCTTCTGGGATCTGTGCTGCAATCAGTAAATTCTCCGTGTCCACAAGCCACTGCTCGGCTGGCAACGGCTCCTCCAAGCCAGTGAAAGTAGTAGGACCCAACCGTCTGAAATCTGCCACGGTCCCTACTCGGTCGACTGGCTTCGCTACAGCGGTGTTTACAGACTGCTGCATAGCCTGCAAACCCTCCTGAAATGAATCTGCTTGCTGCTGGATCAGCTCAGTTTGCCTCTTCTGATTTTCCAACATCCCTCGTATCACTCCTAACATGGCGGCTTCATCCACACGCCTCTGATACGTCTTGAAATTCTTATCTGCCATGGTCCTGAAATCACAACAAACAACATTAGCATGATGATAGATTCAATATATAAATCAAAGCTAGAACTCCAAGATACTTAAATAGAGTGCTGCATTGTAGCTATGCCGCGGTATCATAGCCGCAATTACTTAACTCCACCCAAGTCGCCTAAGTCCTAGAGATAACAAGAAGTTAGGTTTCGAGTTGACAATGCAAAGTAAGTTTGCATGTCGTCATGATCTGGAAGAATGATTCAAGGACGGTAAAACGGTCAAGGTGGCAGGACATGTCTCCTAATCACGGGTATTATGATTCGCGTATCGGGCGCAATACCCAACTACAAAGAATCAACCCAATTATCCTATGGCTCTGATACCAAAAGAACCATGTCACGCCCCGCTTCCCAGAGTACGCAAACTTGGGCACGTGACATAGCCAACCATGCTACCTGCGGGAAGGACGCATCCGTCCACAGTCACATTACGGTTGTAGAGATATCAAGAACAGTAAAATAAACTAAACTAATACATGTCCAAATCCATAATAACAAGAATCAATAAACAATAAGTGCGGAAGCTAATGATCCAATACAATGAATAAACAGTACGTCCCATAATGCGGGCTCACATCTGGAAATGAAAAGCAATAAATAAATCCTAAGGACTCACTGTTCAGCCTGCTGGCTGAAGTACTCCTGCTCAGTCGACGACAAAGGTACGGAATCTGGGCCATGCAAAACCCAGACGTCAGCGCGTCATGATATCAAGTATATAGCATAAACATGGTAATAAACAATGCAAGCATGAACATGAATAAAGCAGTAATAAGAAGTAACAAGCAGGGTAATGTGCAATGGTGACTAAATTGTCCTATCAGGTTTTCTACTCTACAGTCTTTGAAACCAATTGATGAATCGTCGATGTAACTCAATAGTATCCCGTACATACCCGGGACCACAGCCATAATATTCTCGGCGGCAGCCGAGACATGCCGTAAGGCACAGAAAGGAAGTATTAGTATCCCGTACATACCCGGGACCACGGCCACAATATTATCGGCGGCAGCTGAGACATGCCGTAAGGCACAGAAAGGAAAGTGTACACTCGGTATTACCCCGTACATACCCGGGATCACGGCCACAATATTCTCGGCTGAAACCGAGACATGCCGTAAGGCACAGAAAGGAATGTGTACCCTCGAACGGTAGTGAACTGTCGAGTTACAAGTCAGGTTCATCTTTGATTTCCCCATACCCCCAAGCTATGTATGTCAGGTCAGGTATTCAGTGGTCAAGGACTAATGCCAACACAAAGTCAAGTAAAAGTAGGTCTGTCTGGATCGACAGCAGGAAGGGTCAGGGTTGTCGGCATTAGGCATGAAATCAGGGAACAAGTAATGTCATGGTACGACCGGATGGGTCGGTATGTATGTATATGTCAGGTGTATCAGGGTCAGGCCAATATGTCGTGCAATCGGGTAAGTGCTCACAACAGGTACACAATCAATAATGAACCACAGCAGGAAACAGTATTTAACCACAATATTCCATATAACTACAGTGATGTTTATATTCTCTTACTAACATGTTCAATCATCTTTAGGGTGCAATAGCCACAAGGTATAGTAATATTCACAATTATAAATTAAGGAACTACATGAAATTATACTAAGTATAACAATTGTCACAAGAATGGTTTAACAGTTCAAGCAGATAGGATCCAGTCGTTTTATTAGTTAAAGCGTGGATTGATGTGGGTTAATTAATCAATTACGAAGAACTGTTGTAACTATTCTATTATAAAGATAACAGCAATAACACGATATCAAATGCCATCATTAAGTTACGGTATTAAATAGTGTGAATTAAACTGCGTGGCAAGACTAGATCTCGCACGCTAGCATGTTCAAGCAAGTATTCAGATACTTGCCTCGACGGTCTGCAATCGGGAACACGAATGCGGTGTCGGCAGAAAACGCGATACGAAAGCACGGGCCACGGATCGAGTCCCAACAGAGGTCAACGGGATCACACGGACCAGGGGACCTCGCTGGAGCGTCGGGTTCGTCAGACGGCACGGTCGGATTCCGGCAAAAGTTATCGGCAACAAGTTAGCAATAAGATAAACATACAAGATCAGCGGGGTTTTGCACCAAAGGAAGTAAAGTGATGCTTACAGAGGAGAAACAGGGGTAACTATGACGGGCCCGACGGCGATGGACCCACCGGCGGTGAACAGGAGGTGCGGCGAGGGTGCTGGAACGGCTGAAAGGGCTCGGGGTCGCTGGAAAGGGGTGCTGCGGTGAGTGGGGAAGAGTGTGGTCGGCTCTGGTGGTCGAGGGAGAGAGGGAGGTGGTCGGAGGTGGTGTCGACGAGGTCGCCGGCACGTTTCCCCGGCGAACAGCGGGGTAGGCGATGGGTTAGGGCTCGTGTTGGGTGTTCCGGCGAGGGGAGGAGGGAAACGACGACGAGGTCGGGTCGAGTAGGGTGAAAGGGAGTCGTGGGAGACGTCGACGGTGAGAGGCGACGTCGACGGCGAGGTCTGCGAGGGTGGAGGCGAGGTCGGGAATGGGTTGCAGGCGCGGAAATCGTCGGGAGACAGGAGGAGGAAGGTGCGGCGGTCGAGGAGGCGTCGCTGGCGGCGACGGCGAGGTCGCGGTGGCGATGGTGGCTGCGCGAGCACGAGGCTAGGGTTAGGGTTGGTTGGGTTTTCTCGCGAGAAAGAGGATGTGAGGGGCGGCTGCATGCAGTTGAATATATAGAGGAAGAGAGAGAGAGGGATTAGAGAGAGAAAGGGAGATTATGATAGAGAGAGAGAGAATGAGATTGAGCGAAGAGAGAGAGAGATGGGGAAAAGGAGGCGGGGCCCACGCGGTGGGTTGGCGGCCTGTGATTGGCCACGAAAGGATTTGAGAATGAAAAGCGTAGGATCTGTGAGGGATTTGAGTTAAGGAAATATAGATTAGAATATAATTATAGTTTTATATATTAAATTGAAACGGGCCCTTTTTGGCGCAAAATGAAACATTTCCAAATCGCGTCCGGGTTGCGCCCAAATGTTCCAAATTCAAATTATAGGATTTTAAGCGGGTTCCAAATTTTGAAATTAGGTGTTTAATGATTAAAATGCATGCCCCCAAGTCGGACACTTGCACGCGCGCGTAGTCGCCCAAACTTGCCCGTTTAGCCAAACGGAACGGAATCTCGACACGCGGACGCTACCACGCGACTAGTGGCGACGAGTAGGCTAACATGGACATCTTAAATTTCATTTTCGGAGTTAAAATTTGTTATGTGCCAAAATGACTTAACCGGGTAAAATTTAGCAATCAACACCAGAAAATCAGGAAAATTGGAATGAGCAATATATAACCCTCAACTAGTAGTATAAATAGTATTATTGGGCTCGGGTGTTACATCGGATCAAGTAATACCCTTGTAAGCTACACTTTAGTTTACACTTTTGATTTCCCCATACCCCCAAGGTTATATGTTCAAGTCAGGTATTGGTAAATCTGGAGCTAATGCCAACACAGGATCAAGCAGGTACAAGTTTGTCTGTATAGACAACATGATATGTTCGTAGGGACAACAGGTCAAGATTGTCGGCATTAATAACAAGATCAGGTAACATGTCAAGCTGTGGTACATCAGGTCATGTCAGGTGGTGTACAAGTATCAAGTGGGTGCTCATAATCAAACTGTAATAAGTATGGGTACACAAAAACAAGTATGGAGTACTAATATAACAATAAAATGGAATAATGTGATGTGGTATGCCAATAGATATAAATTCAAAGATATGGATGCACAATTATCGATTAGGGTTACATTTATAGTTCCAATACTAATTAGGATGTACTTTATTAAGCATGGGGTGTTAATATCACAGTGTTATGTATTAATGTGATCTATGGATGCAATTATATATTTTTTAAATGAGATGGATGCAAACGGGTATCCGAAAACAGTAAAACTATAAAATGGTAATGTGGGATGTACAACTAAGCAATATGTGATGTAAATATTCCATTGGGTGCAGTATGTTGTAATATAGTATGTAACAAGATAAGTTTTCATGACCTACATTTGAAATGATATGAATGGATGCAAACGGAACATCGAAAGGTTATAAAACTAAACATGGGGTGCATGATTTTAAATACAGGTATGATATTTATTTAAATAGGTATATAATGAGTTATATAGCATGTAACAAGATTAACTTGCCTCGACGGATCAAGAAACGGATGTGTACGGTACGTCCGACGTTGGCAAAATGTCGCGACGCACGTACGGCACACGGAATGGGTCCAAGAAACGCACGAGGGTGATCACGCAAGCAAGGCACTTCCTCAGGGTCGTTTGGATCGTCGGCGACGATCCCGGCTCCGGCGAACTACGGCAACAGAGAACAAAATTTTAAAGAAAGAAAGAAAGAAAAGAAAGAAAGAAAGAAGGGGAAGAAGAAGGAAGAAGAATAGAGAAGGAAGGCTCACTGTAGTTGCAGGGAGGGGTGGTGGCATCGACGGTGATGAACGGAGCTCCGGCGAGGAGGTAGTGGTTGCTAGGGTTTGGTTAGGGTTTTGTTTGCTGGGGTTTCTTGGTGCAGGGATGTGCAGGGTTGATGTAGAGGGAGAAAGCAGTGGAGAGGAAGAGGAGGAGAGGAAGGAGGCGGTGACGAGATGAGGTGGTCGGCGGCGACGAGATGGTGCAGGTGGTGGTGATGGGTTCTCGGTTGGTTTATGGATGCAGGGTTGGTGCTCGGGAGAGGAGAAAGAAGAAGAGGAAAAGGTGACGAGGAGGAGGCATGGAGTTTTAGGGTGCAGAGGAGATTGGGTTAGGGTTTGAGGAGGAGTGAGGAGGCTCGGGGTTTTTATAGACGAAGGAGGAAGACGAGGGAAATATAAAATGGTGAAGGGAGGTGACCATAAGCATAGAAGGAAGGTGCGCGGATCCCTGGTGAACAGGGATCGTGAGAGGAGTGAGAGAGAGAGAAGAGAGAGAAAGGAGAGAGAGATAGAGAGAAGAGAGATATCGAGAGGAGAGAGAGAGAATGAACAGTGAGGAGATATAAATCTGGATTTAGTGGGGGGAGAGAAAGAGACAGCAGCGAGGGATGAGAGAGAAAGAGAAGAAGAAAGAGAGAGAGGGAGTTTGTTAAAAGTTAGGATTTTAGTTTTATAAAATATTTTTAGTTATCTGTAAAAATCTTTTGAACTGCTAAAATTTTTTTGAAACGAAATTTTAAAATTTAAATAAATTGAATTTTGGCGGAATACAAAAATATTCCAAAACACGCCCGGGTCGGGTCTAAAGTTTAGTTTTAAAATATGAAAAATATATGCGATTTTCAAAATTCAAAATGAATGCTCAGATAACGAAAATGCATACCCCCAAGAACGGATGCACGTACGTGCGCGTAGCCATCCAAACACGTCTGTTTCACTGAACGGGACGAGAACAAAATGCGCGGATGCTACTACGGGGTTAGGGGTATCATGCAGGCCATGTTATGTAATTTTAAAATATTTTCTGTGACTTAAAATGTTATATGGTAAAATATGCAATGCCAGATGAAATGCCAGTATGCAGTATACATGAAAATGCACATGTCTATGTAACAAGTCAAGATAATTCATAAACATGAATCAAATAAGTTTCAAGCAAGCGGGTCGGTCGAATGCAGTGTAAAATGTAAAATACAATTCGCACCCAAAACACGATAAATCAGGAAAAATACCACAATTAAGAAAATACGAGAACTGGAATTGGTATAAATGAACTAGGTTGTTACATTATACCCAACTTCAAAAAGAATTTCGTCCTCGAAATTCCAAGAACAAGAAGGGATAAACAATCTAGAAACTACAAGAATAGATGTTGGAACTTCTGTCGGATTTCATTTTCTCGTTTCCAAGTCGATTCTCCATGCCAGCGATTTCCCCAAGAAACAAGTACGAGAGGGATAACCTTGTTCTTAAGAATCTTTTCCCTTCGATCGATAATCGACATCGGTCGTTCCTCAAAAGTTAAATCTTCTCGTACAGTCAGCTCCGAATGATCCAACGCGTGTGTTTCATCTCGAACATACTTACGGAGTTGAGATACATGAAACATGTCATGAACATTCACCAAGAATTGCGGTAAAGCCAATCGATACGCCACTTCTCCAATACGCTCCAAAATCTTGAAAGGCCCAACGAATTGAGGACTAAGCTTGCCTCGACTCCCAAAACGAATCACTCCTCTAGTCGGTGATATCTTCAAGAATATCAGATCACCAACAGCGAACTCTAGAGGTCTTCTCGATGTATCGGCCCAACTCTTCTGCCGATCTTGTGCTGCCTTCATATGATTCCGGATAGTATTAACTTTCTTTACTGTTTGCACGATCAAATCCGGTCCCAACAATCTTCGTTCTCCAATATCGTCCCAACAGACAGGTGAACGACACTTGCGACCATATGCTTCGAATGGAGCCATCTGAATAGTCGCCTGAAAACTGTTATTGTAAGAAAACTCCACCAAGTGTAGATGATCCTCCCATGAACCCTTGAAGTCTAACATGCAAGCTCTCAACATGTCTTCAAGAGTTTGGATCGTTCTCTTCGACTGGCCATCTGTTTGAGGATGATAAGCTGTGCTAAACTTCAATCGAGTCCCCAAACTTTCTTGTAAGCTCCTCCAGAAGTGCGACAAAAATCGGGTATCACGATCAGAAACGATGCTCACAGGTACTCCATGCAATCTTACAATCTCCTGCATGTACCGTTCTGCCAATGCTTCCGTTGATTGACCAACTCAAAATGGTATGAAATGAGCTGCTTTGGTCAATCGATTAACAATCACCCAAACTGCATTGTTGCTCTTTGGACTCCGCGGTAAAGCTGTCACGAAATCCATGGTTATATGTTCCCACTTCCATTGAGGAATCGGAAGTGGTTGCAATAAACCAGTAACCCTTTGATGTTCAGCCTTAACTTGCTGACACACCAAGCATTTCTCTACAAAGCGGGCAATCTCCCGTTTCATGTCTTCCCACCAGAAATGCTGTCGTAGATCTCGGTACATCTTCGTGCCTCCTGGATGTACGGAATATGCGGAACTGTGCGCCTCCTTCATAACTTCTTCGCGAATATCTCCTTTTGGCACACACAAACGGCTACCATATCGCAACGAACCATCTTCATGGAAAGTCCGTTCGAAGTCCAGCTTCAACCTGTTCTCGAAACTTTTGCAATCTAGGGTCCTGTAACTGCGCTGCTTTAATATTCTCGATCAACGACGACTGTACTTGCAGCTGCATCAATTGTCCCGAAGAATACGGTAGCACGATCTCCAAATCGAATCTCCGAAAGTCTTCAATAAGTTCCTTTTGTGCAGTCAACATCTGAATTGCTGGCAACCGACTAAGCGCATCCGGTACAACATTAAATTTCCCCGGATGGTACTTAAGATCAAGATCGTAGTCGGCCATCAGCTCCAACCATCTACGCTGCCTCATATTAAGCTCCTTCTGTGCGAACACATACTTCAGGCTTTTGTGATCGGTGAATATTTCGACCCTTTCGCCCAATAAGTAGTGTCTCCAAATTTTCAAAGCGAAAATCACAGCTGCTAGCTCCAAATCATGAATTGGGTAATTCTTCTCATGGGTCTTCAACTGTCTCGATGCGTAAGCTATAACCTTCCCATGCTGCATCAAAACACATCCCAATCCTTTTTCAGATGCGTCGCTGTGAATCACCAATCCTCCGGAACTGTCTGATATGGTCAAAACAGGAGCGGTTATCAATCTCTGTTTCAACGTCTCAAAAACTGACGCACACTTATCCGTCCACACAAATGGTACTTCCTTGCGCGTAAGCTTGGTCAAAGGCCCAGCCAAACGAGCAAAATTCTCCACGAACCTTCTGTAATACCCGACAAGTCCAAGAAAACTTCTGATCTCTGCAACGTTTTTCGGAATCGGCCAATCTCGAACTGCTGCAATCTTTTTGGGATCAACGGCAATTCCATCTCCGGACACGACATGCCCCAAAAAACTTCACTTCTTCAAGCCAAAACTCGCACTTGCTCATTTTTGCATACAATCTTTCTTGCCTCAATGTCTGCAGTGCGATCTTCAAGTGTTCTGCATGCTCTTCAATACTCTTTGAGTAGACCAGAATATCATCAATAAACACCACTATAAACTGGTCCAAGAACGGTGAAAAGATTCAGTTCATCAAGTCTATAAATATCGCCGGTGCATTCGTTACTCCGAAGGGCATCACTAAATACTCGTAATGTCCATACCGAGTTCGGAACGCCGTCTTGCAAATATCTTCTGATTTAACTCGGACCTGATGATATCCGGATCGCAAATCCAGCTTCGAGAATACCCTCGCGCCACTAAGCTGCTCGAATAATTCGCCAATGCGAGGGATCGGGTACTTGTTCTTAATAGTCACCCGGTTTAATTCTCGATAATCGATGCACATCCTCCTTATGCTATCTTTCTTCTTGACTAGAAGAACTGGAGCTCTCCAAGGTGAATTGCTGCTGCGAATTCAACCCTTCTCAAGTAATTTGGTAACCCGCTTCTTGACTTCTTCCAACTCCACTGGTGCCATTGGATAGTACGCCTTAGAGATTGGCACTGCACCAGGAATAAGATCAATCGCGAACTTCACATCTCGTTTTGGCGGTAAACCCGAGATGTCTTCAATCACGTCCATGAAATCTCGAACTACCGCTGGCGCTTTTTCTTTATCAACTTCCATAGACGAAAGAACATTATTTGTCGGTCTAGCCCTAAACTCGACTGACCCGACAGAACTGCTTCCTCCAGTAAAGATAAACTCCGGATGTCCGGGAATCTGAAAAATCACTTTCTTTGCCCTACAATCAATGTGAGCGTGGAAAGTGCCGAGAAAATCCATTCCCAAGACGACTTCATAACTGCCGGTATCAATCACCAAGAAATCTGCAAATAACTCCCGTCCACAAACAACAACTGAACAATCCTTACATTCTCTACTAGTTATGATCTTCCCATTCCCAGTGTGTATGCCCCAACAACTAGATAAGGTCGTGCAAGGAATCGAGTGTGTAGCAATAAATTTGGACGATATAAAACAATGGGATGCACCAGAATCGAATAACGCTAATGCGGGAAAACCATGAACAAGTGAGATAACTGAAACAACTTCTTCTGAAGCCTTGGCTTCCTCAGCCGTCAGGGTAAATGCTCGAGCTTGATTGGGTCCCTGAGTCAGCTGCTTCTGTCCCTCAAACTGCTTCTGAGGTGGCGTCTGAACATCATCTTTCGTGCGAAGCTTTGACGGACAAGCGTTGATAGTATGATCCGCCGATCCACAAACCAAACAGAGTCCAAGCTTCCTTCGACAATCCTTCTGTAGGTGCCTTGGTAGATGACAGAACTAACAAAACATTCTTCCCTTTTGTTCATGTACGACGGGCTTCTTCATAGGTGTTACGCCACGTCGGTTCACCGGAATACCTCTGCGTACATGCGCTCGGTTCGGTGCAAATGCCGGCTTCCGCACTGTAACTGCTTGCTGCTGCGTACCCCCAGTCTTTATAGATAGGCTCTGCTGCTCTTGGGCCGCTGTAAGTACTTGTGAGAAAGTGGTCAATCGCAGAGATATGATGTGTCTCTGGATTTCCACGTCCAAACTGCGCATGAACCTCCTTGCCCTATCAGTATCGTTAGCAACCAAAGGTCCAGCGAATCTACTGAGCCGTGTCCACTCAGCTGCATGTACATCCACGGGTACGCCGTTCTGCTTCAAACTAATAAACTTTTCTTCCATTTCCTCCCGTGCAGTCTGCGGGAAGAACTTCGAAACCACATTGTAACCATGCCGCGGTACATAGCTACAATCACATAACTTACCCAAGTCACCTAAATTCTAGAGATAAACAATAGGAAACCAAAGTTTCAAGTCGAGATGCAAAGAGGTTTGCATATCGTCAAGGTAAGAATCAGGAGGAAGTTAAGATTCAAAAATGGAAAGATGGCAAAGTGGCAGGACATGTTCCTAATCACGAGTATTCTGATTCGTATATTGGGTCCAATACCCAACTACAAAAGAATCAAACCCGATTAACCTAGATCCTATGGCTCTGATACCAAACAAACCCTGTCACGCCCCGCTTTCCAGAGTACGCTAAGATACGCACGTGACAGAGCCAACCATGCTACCCGTGGATAGGAAATATCCCTCCACAGTCACATTACGGCTGTAGAGATATCAAGAACAATAATAAACAACTATCTAATACATGTCCATGAGCCAGAATAACGAGTCAAGAATAAAAATAATGCGGAAGCAAAAGATCCAATACAATAATAATCTGGAATGTACGTCCCATAATGCGGGCTCACATCAGGAATGAAAATACTGAAAGGAAACTAAACCAACTAATAACAGGTCCTCACTGCTCGGCCTGTTGATCAAAATACTCCTGGACAGCCTGCGATAAGGATAAGAGATCTGGGCCATGCAAAACCCAGACGTCAGTGCGTCATAATAACAATAACTCTAAGCAAGCAGGATGCGATGAAATATGCAGGCATGAAGTATAAACAATAATAGTAACATGAATATAGATCAGTGGATAGAATATATGTAGGTGGAGTGCAACGAGTAGTTTAAACTGTGACATAGGGTTATCTACTCTAAAATGATTGAAATCAATTAGAGTAATTCTCCATATAACTCAAAGGATATGTCCCGTTATCTCCCGGGACCACGGATCAGGTAGTGGGAGTCATGAATGACTCTGTTCCGTTATCCCCCGGGACCACGGATCAAGTAAGAATCACGAATGATTCTGTCCCGTTATCTCCCGGGACCACGGATCAAGTAATACCCTTGTAAGCTACACTTTAGTTTACACTTTTGATTTTCCCATACCCCCAAGGTTATATGTTCAAGTCAGGTATTGGTAAATCTGGAGCTAATGCCAACACAGGATCAAGCAGGTGTATGTTTGTCTGTATAGACAACAGGATATGTCCGTAGGGACAACATGTCAAGATTGTCGGCATTAATAACAAGATCAGATAACATGTCAAGCTGTGGTACATCAGGTCATTTCAGGTGGTGTACAAGTATCAGGTGGATGCTCATAATCAAACTGTAATAAGTATGTGTATACAAAACCAAGTATGGAGTACTAATATAACAATAAAATAGAATAATATGATGTGGTATGCCAATAGATATAAATTCAAAGATATGGATGCGCAATTATCGATTAGGGTTACATTTATAGTTCCAATACTAATTAGGATGTACTTTATTAAGCATGGGGTGTTAATATCACAGTGTTATGTATTAATGTGATCTATGAATGCAAATATATATTTTTTAAATGAGATGGATGCAAACGAGTATCCGAAAACAGTAAAACTGTAAAATGGTAATGTGGGATGTACAACTAAGAAATATGTGATGTAAATATTCCATTAGGTGCAGTATGTTGTAATATAGTATGTAACAAGATAAGTTTTCATGACCTAGATCTGAAATGATATGAATGGATGCAAACGGAATATCGAAAGGTTATAAAACTAAATATGGGGTGCATGATTTTAAATACAGGTATGATATTTATTTAAATAGGTATATAATGAGTTATATAGCATGTAGCAAGATTAACTTGTCTCGACGGATCAAGAAACGGATGTGTACGGTACGTCCGACGTCGGCAAAATGTCGCGACTCACGTACGGCACACGGAACGGGTCCAAGAAACGTACGAGGGTGATCACGCAAGCAAGGCACTTCCTCAGGGTCGTTTGGATCGTCGGCGACGATCCCGGCTCCGGCGAACTACGGCAACAGAGAACAAAATTTTAAAGAAAGAAAGAAAGAAATGAAAGAAAGAAAGAAAGAAAGAAGGGGAAGAAGAAGGAAGAAGAAGAGAGAAGGAAGGCTCACTGTGGTTGCAGGGAGGGGTGGTAGGATCGACGGTGATGAACGGAGATCCGGCGAGGAGGTGGTGGTTGCTAGGGTTTGGTTAAGGTTTTGTTTGCTGGGGTTTCTTGGTGTAGGGATGTGCAGGGTTGTGTAGAGGGAGAAAGCAGTGGAGAGGAAGAGGAGGATAGGAAGGAGGCGGCGACGAGATGAGGTGGTCGGCGGCGACGATGTGGTGTAGGTGGTGGTGATGGGTTCTCGGTTGGTTTGTGGATGCAGGGTTGGTGCTCGGGAAAGGAGAAAGAAGAAGAGGGAAATGTGATGAGGAGGAGGCAGGGAGTTTTAGGGTGCAGAGGAGATTGGGTTAGGGTTTGAGGAGTGAGGAGGCTCGGGGTTTTTATAGACGGAGGAAGACGACGAGGGAAATATAAAATGGTGAAGGGAGGTGGCCATAAGCATAGAAGGAAGGTGCGCGGATCCCTGGTGAACAGGGATCGCGAGAGGAGTGAGAGAGAGAGGGAAGAGAGAGAAAGGAGAGAGAGAGATCGAGAGGAGAGAGAGAATGAACAGTGAGGAGATATAAATTTGGATTTAGTGGGGGGGAGAGAGAGAGACAGCAGCTAGGGAAGAGAGAGAAAGAGAAGAAGAAAGAGAGAGGGAGTTTGTTAAAAGTTAGGATTTTAGTTTTATAAAATATTTTTAGTTATCTGTAAAATTCTTTTGAACTGCTAAAATTTTTTTGAAACGAAATTTTAAATTTAAATAAATTGAATTTTGGCGGAATACAAAAATATTCCAAAACACGCCCGGGTCGGGTCTAAAATTTAGTTTTAAAATATGAAAAATATATGCGACTTTCAAAATTCAAAATGAATGCTCTGGTAACGAAAATGCATACCCCCAAGAACGGATGCAAGTACGTGCGCGTAGCCATCCAAAGACGTCCGTTTCACTAAACGGGACGAGAACAAAATGCGCGGATGCTACCACGGGGTTAGGGGTATCATGCAGGCCATGTTATGTAATTTTAAAATATTTTCTGTGACTTAAAATGTTATATGGTAAAAGATGCAATGCCAGATGAAATGCCAGTATGCAGTATACATGAAAATGCACATGTCTATGTAACAAGTCAAGATAATTTATAAACATGAATCAAATAAGTTTCAAGCAAGCGGGTCGGTTGAATGCAATGTAAAATGTAAAATACTATTCGCACCCAAAACACGATAAATCAGGAAAAATACCACAATTAAGAAAATACAAGAACTGGAATTGGTATAAATGAACTAAGTTGTTACAATAGTATTGCCCTTTGGCAATACCAAGTGATATTCACCGACGGCTGCAATATCAACTTGTGCTCCGTTCCCTACTTTGAGGGACATATCACTAGGTGCAACCATCCTACTTTTTCTCAGTTCTTATAATAAATTACAGATATGAGATCTTGATCCGGTATCTAGTACCCAGAAAGTAGGACTGACCGAAAAACAGTTCTTAATTACAAAGGCACCTGAAGGAGATGTAATAATATGCTTCTTCTGTTGGAGATAGTGCCCTCAGAGTCAATTATTGGATCACAGGCATGTGATTGCAATGATTGAGGGAGGACCTATCCCGGTACGACAGTCTTACTCGAGATGATAGTATGCTATCTGGTTTACCTTTATCATCGTGTACTGCTTTAGGTGACCTGACAGGTCGCTATTACACGTTGATAGAGCCCCTAGGATTCTTGCTTGACGACCAGCAGTATGAGGGCGATCATATACGTGAGAGCTAGGGTCTACAAGCACATCCTTAAATGGTCCCTAGTCGTGGGAGTTTCGAGACAGGGCATCGATTCTCCAGAGTAGACTAGTGTATACAGTCGAGACCCCGACGAGGGGCGGTGGCCGGTCTCACAAGCCACTGGTGTCTGTTGGTTCACCTAAGATGTATACAGGTGCTCATTGGGTTATGAGTACACCGGACAGGACTCGCCGGGAACATGCTAGTTGGTCTTATACCTGACGTCAGATAGCAGTTCCCAGGTGACATGTGTACAGGTTAGTTCATCGACCTGGGGATCGTCATTTGTCTCGTGTGAGTTCCCACTGTACTTTGATTACTATCCTACCACGGCTCAAAGGAGTCGTGCAAACAGGTTTTAGTTGGGTACAGTCCCGAGCCACATGGAGGCAGTGAGCGGATCTTCAGGGGTTCGTCTCTCCCGGTATTGGGGGTGAGGTCGCGCTGTGTCTAGGAGAGCCATTACACGAAGTCCTTGGCCAAGGCAAGAGATTTACTGGTAGGTATTCCAGTAGTATCTCAGGGTGTTCTGGGCTACACTCCGACACGACTTGTACCGCTTTTGGGGGTCTGACTTTTACCAACCCCCTAGGCCCGACATGCGATGCTCATAGACGAACTGACCGGACTGTACGGATATTGTCACTGACAGGCTCAGTAGGGTGTCAGGATGGGTTCGCTCATCGACGTCCCTTTTGGTCAATAGCTGGTGGCCCGTTACGTATTGGCTTATACCTCTGACGTGCTAGTGGTTAAATCCACAGCCATAGTATTGACGAGTCTTTAGAGTCCACCACACTTTCAGTTACTCAAGCTTTCGGGCGAAACGCTGTAGAGGCCGTATGGAGATATGGCAGGGTCCGATCAGATACGTGCGGTATTGCACGGATCAGGATCGGACGGTTTGTACTAGTGGCCGTATGGTTATATGGCAGGGTTCGATCAGATACGTGCGGTATTGTACGGATCAGGATCGGACGGATATTACTAGCCGGCTTTGGTTTAAGCCGGATCCTAGTATAGTACAGTGTAGTTTTGTCTCATTGCATTTGTATCCGGACGGAATACAGATGCGGGTGTGTATGCACAGTATCGGGGTTTTCCTGTAATTTAGTACGGGACCAGTTTTCTGGAGTTGCCAGTTTGCATTCCGTTCCGGCCGGTTTTCCTTTGTTCTTTCCCGGCCGGACTTTTCCGATGGAGGGTGTTATTTGCAAGTTTGCAAATAACACATTGTGGAGGGGTTTCTTGCAAATGTATTAATTATGAAAGCATCTTTTGATACCATTCTTTTCTATCATCATCACTTGCTTTTTGGTGATTTGAGGTGATTAGAGGTTGATGTGAATTTGTTATGATGATGTTTTGGATGTGGTCACCACTTGTGCTCCTACCATCACCTCCCTTCATGCTTCATATTCTTTCCTCCACCATTTTCTAAGATGATAAGTTATTTCATACTTGAGAGAAGAAGAAGAGAGGATCATTTTCAAGAGGGAAAATTTGTTCATCTCATTTCATGCTAGAAAAATGCAAGCACCATTTTTCTTATCTTGATTCCTCCATCATCTTCAAAGGCAACAAACCCCAAATGAGACATAAGCTCTACACTACACTTTCTACAGCAAATCTTGGACGCGTCGACTCGCCAGCTTCGCGCCCGAGTTGCCTCGGTATAGAGGCGGGAGCCCGTAAAAGATGCAGGCGATGTGGTGCCCTTCCGGCGAAGAGGCGACAACGAGGAGATGACGGACGAAGCATCCGCGGGAGATCGGAGTGGAGACGAAGACCGAAGGACTCGGATCATTCGGTATATCTCTAACCCGTCTTGTAGTTAGCTAGGACAAGTTTAATGGTCCGATCTGGGGTTTAGTGCGCGGTGGTGCCGGTTTGCTAAGTCCGCAAAAATTAAAGTTTATCACCGCTTCCGCATTTGGCCGTCGGATTGACGGCCGGGGCGCCGCCGTGCACTTACAGTGGTATCAGAGCCTCGCCATTAACTTCGTCTAGCTTCGTTTGATGTGTTTTGCATTTCCGATCGACCAAAATTCCAAAATCTACATTTTTTGTTAGCATCAGTTTCTGTTGAAATTTTTTGGTCTCGAAAATTTTTTCAGGTTGTCTCAGAATGATGTGCAAAAGGTTCTAAGAACACTGGAAAAATTCGACAACATGATCCCTCCGTACGACCGCGGATCCGCGGCCATTACCACTCTGGAGGCCGCGGATCCGCCGCATGAATGAGGGATCATGTCATCATTTTTTTTGCAGTGGGCTTGTGGGCTAAAAATATGGGTTTTGGAATATTAAAATTGGGCCCAGAATTTCTGTGAGTGCTACAGTATTGCTTGGGGGCCCACTTGTTAATTTTTGATCGATCGGATATTTTAAACACATTTTTCATAGTATTTACATTATATCTGCGACCGTGAATGTCACTCGATCAGTAAATCCGGTCTAACTGCTATAGCCCGGTTAGACGGATTTGCGAACGTGACTTTCACGTTGATGTTCTGTGTTTTGCTGTGATGTTGCGGATCGGTCGTGGGGATAGCCTGGATGCAATGCTAGTACAGTGTTGTTGTATTATGTACATTTGATATTGCGGGACGAGCGTCCGACATGTGGACTGCCGTCACTGCCTGTTTGTATTATTATTTTGGGGCACGGCCAGGTTGCGGTCGATGTACCCGTTGTATGTATATTTTACTTTCTGTACTAGGATTACTCCACGGAGGGGTGCACGGATAGCCGGGTTCTAGAAGGCAACAAGCCCGCATCTCATGGCATTGGGACGGAGGGGGCTTCAGTCTGGAATTGGCGGGCTATTCGCCGCACTCGTAGGGGGTACAGTTTGACCCAGGAGGGGTGCCCAAGTTACCGGATTCCGTGAAGTGCTGGGTGGTCCATTCACGGCGCTGAAGGGGGCTGCCTCGCTTCAGGTTTTGGTGGGTGACTTGCCGCGCCCGTAGGGGTCTAGGATTTCATTGCACAGGCTATCCACACGACCATGGGAACGTCGGGTTTCAGTAGTGGCTCTGTGAAACCCGGGGATCCCAGAAATCTGTATTGTTCTGTGATGCTGTACATTTCTGTGATGTTGCATTTTATTCACGCCTTGAGCGAAATATAATATATTGGTATATATATTAGTAGATGTTGTATATGTTTTTCATCCACGCTAGTCCATTCCCCGCTCTGCCGTTAGTTAGCTAACCTAACGGGTGATGACGGGACCCAGTGGCGAATGCGGATGGCATATACGTACGTCAGTATATTTTCGTTCTTTATGGTGTGATCAATTGATGGGACTGCATTGATTCGGATCAATGCAAGATAAACAAACCTAATCTGATGTTGTTGGAACACTTTTCAAAAGCTGTTATTGCAAGGACGTTCACTTTTGTTTTGCATCGTGGTATTCATTTGGAATATCCTGCTCCTCAGTCGACGAGGCAAGGGCCGAGATCCCTTCACCGGGAGTGACCCCTTGGACAGAAGTTTGCGTCAGGGCACTAACTTCACTATAGCCGATTACTTTTGCTTTGCACCGTGGTATTCATTTGGAATATCCTGCACCCCATTCTACGGGGAAAGAGCCGAGATCCCTTCACCGGGAGTGACCTCTTTAGTAAAGGTTTTCGTCACTATATTTTCTAAAAAGCTATCCGTTCCTTCAACGATATCAAGTTCATTACGTTAAAGGTTTTCGCCAGAAACCATTCGTAGCCCTCCGTCGTTTCATATGGGTAGTCAATAGTATTCAAGCTGTGTTTGTTGGCCAAAGTCAAGGCACAGTGTTTGGTAGCTGTTGGTTATTCATATGCAGCATAGGTAGATGCGTTGGTTTGGAACAGTCGTACTGCCTTGTTGGCCAAAGTCAAAGGGTATGTACGGGTGGATTCAAATCAACCTGGAGAATGACGGGTAGAACTTGACATGTGACTTATGATTTGTTGGCCAAAGTCAAGGTCATAAGAGCATGGGGTAAAAATCACATCGGGAGTTTCAAAAGAACTGAAACTTGCCAGATATGCGCATACCTTCTGGAGTGTGATACCGTGAGCGGATTCCGTCACGTTATCATGCGATGATAGTTGGATCCCGATTCCCACTGATGAGTTAGTTTACTCCTCGGGTGACCCCGACTAATTCTTCTTTCAGGTTTGGAGGAGAATTTGAGGTACAGTGGGAGGTTTCCAGATTAGATAAATTGGTAACCATTCTGATCTAGGATAGAGTGCACGCTGAGTGTTTCTTTTCTCTCTCTCTCTGGCAGCGACCATTGACCCGACCCTAAGACTATGACTCAGAGACCAAGTTAACCGAACCTTCTTTACACTGGCTTTTGATTGTTAGAGTTGCAGACCTCATTGCCACTCCTACTTTTACTCTTTTCTCCAGGACACCCCGTATTACTACGAACGTCCACTTCCATTGGACAAAACCATCGTATGGTTAGATACGAACTCGAAGGAATTCGAGGATGGTTTCCGGTTCTGGAGAAAACGAATAGGACTATTCAGTTGTTTTTTCCTTTTACCTTCTCTCAGGTTGCGAGTACTCCTTGGTTTAGGAGATAGTACACCTATTACGCTTATTGGATAGTCTTCTTCCAAACCTTAGGCTGGTGCCGAACGGTGGGGAATGAAGAAAACCAATTAGCATAACGATGGTGTATAGAAGGTATTAAGATTAAGACAAAGCAAGGGATTAGTAAGAGGGCAAAGTAAATTGCGACTGATATTCACGACCAAACCAAGTTTTTCTTCGCCAATCCTAAATCACCTTTGTATTTCTCCAGGACACTCCGTATCACTACGAAGATCCACAGTTTATTGGATACTCCATCGTATGGTTATATACGAACTCGAAAGGAACTTGTTCCAGTTCGGGGATGGATTCTGGTCCAGGAGAAATAGGAATAAGGTTTATTCGGTTGTCTTTTATCTTCACCTTCTCTCGCATTGCGAGTGCTCCTAGGACTAGGACAGTACACCCATTATGCTTATTGGATAGTCTTCTTTCAAACCATAGGCTGGTGCCGAACGGTAGGGAAGGAAGAAAACCATTTGGCCTAAGGGGTGTACAGAAGGTAATGACTAAAGACATATAAAGGGATTTGGAGAGGTGGCAAAGAATTATAAGGTTATAGTTGTGATCTGGATAATGGTAGAGGCATTACTAGGAATACCAGGATACCTCATCGAAACATTTCAATGTTTCAGTTCAACTGTGTACTGTTAAAAGAAAACTGATTTCCTGATTAGACACTTGCTCCACGGTATTTATTTACCAGGTTTGATTCTCACATCTGTATGGTTTTACAGATGATGAGTGGGAGTAGGTTATTGGGAATTGGGTGATCATCCTCATTATATCGGGATTCGTTGTAATCGGTGATATTTGAGGAAATCACCTGGGCTGTTTGCCGGTCGGCAAATATTTGGTTTTGAATATCCGCTTTTATGCACCAATTTCAAATTGATATATCTGTACGTCTATTTTCATAGAGTGAGATATACCTTTTGATATTATGTCGATGACATTTACCTATATCAGTGGATGGTTAGGTAAGGAGCATTAAACAGCGGTGTAATTCTTCTTAACCATAAGTACAGTTTTCAACCTACAACACACAGTGAAAGAGTTGTTAGACTCAGCGGACTTATACAGAGTATTGTATGTTGTCCAGTGTCCATTAGGACAGAGGGGTTGGTCCTCATACTATATTCTGTTTACCTTTAACTTCTCTAGTTCTTAGACATGTGTTTCGTAGAAACACAGGGTCTAAGTTTTGAGGAGTTATAGGTATTTGAATAGAGTAGAGAACCAGGTGTAGCAAGTATCGGGATTCTTCAAAGTGATCGAAGATGTAGATACTTGTGTATGGTATTCAGTTGATAGTAATGATAAAGAGAAATTGCTTCTCTTTCAGGTTACTCATAATTAGAAGCATTCCTAAGTTGAGTAACGCTGATCGGCCTCCTTCCATTTAGTTGACATGCATTGGAGATAGCTGCATGATTTGAATCTGGTTCAATTAAATCAGTGCCTCTAGTTCTATATTGGATATAGTACAGTTCATATCTTAACATTGTTAAGGTACGGGGAGTTGTCCGGCTTATGATTAAAACCAGACTCTGGATAACTCAAGGCACGTTTCTGTAATGGCTGTTTGTGGGTTAACCCAGGCTATGATGAGGGTTGACTTTCTACCATCTGGCAGATCAATAGAAATATTGTTCTTGACTCGCCACAGTTTTATTAAAAATGGATTTTTTCAAAAACAGTAGTGGGAGTATGGTAGAACTGGAAGTGATTCCAGAACCGCAAACGATTACTGAAGATTTGATAAGGAACCTAAAGATTCAATCTGATTTGACATTCCATTGGCCACCCCGCAGATAAGGTGGGTAACTTCAGGCACCCGAGAGGTACTCCGGTAGCCTCAAGGACGGTGACAGGGAAGTTCTTGTTTACCCACACTTGCCATTGTTGTTGTTCCAGGCTGCGAGACCCGGCAGGAGGATGAGTATAGCGTCGTTCTAAACTAGATTTAGAAGTGCACGTCTATATGACTCTGCCAGAGGGTTGTCGTAGTCAGTGGGAGCAGCGGAAGCATTGGTGGACATCTGGCTTATGTCTATTTATAGACTAAAGCAGATATAGCGGAGATAGATCATCTATTTCTGATGTGACAGTCATGGGTTTGACGTCATCAGAATAGGGGATGGATCTGTTAAGAAGGTGGTAGGGTGTGATATCCGGGTTTTGGATGACATACACAAAGTAGGAAGTGACATTCCTATACTACGATCGGTTATACTTTGGTCGTCACACGGTGGTTTCTCCACAAGGGACTTGGACATTATATCAGACATACTGGTTACTAGATCTATGGTTTTAGATCTAGATTTGGGTGGTTTCCCAATCAGGGTACTTCGACAACATTCTAAGAGTATTTAGAATGAACGACTCCTGGCACGGTAGTGTACCTGCAGGTAATGGAGTCACCCTCTCTAAAGGTGTCTTATAGACTAAAGTAGAGAGGGATGTGCATGATTGGCAGATCACTTGCTTAAGCAATTGAGTCAATCATGAGATGTCAAGTACCATACCAGATGTTGTTCTTGCACTAGATGCAATAAGTTGACATTGATCCAATCCTGGAGAAACAGTCGGAAGCAGTTTTAGAACATAAGTGGATGTTCTAGGGATATGATAACGACAGCCTCATTTGGGAGACAGTTATCATTCCAGGCTTCCAAGGTGACATGGACGACAAGGAGGTTGTCAGAGTTATAGTTTTTCCTTCTGACGAGGGGCGGTATTTTGGACAGGTGGTCCAAGGCAATACTGAGGGAGGCATGGCGCAGGATACTGATTAAGTTCAGTTGACGATACAGTCTAAGAAGTTTGGATTTAGAGTTCATTTATGAGCTCGGTCCCATCAGACATCCAGACATTCTAAGACAGGTATTGCTCATTTCGGGAGATGGCTTTCTCCGCGAACTTGAGATATAGAGAGAGACATAGAAAGAAACTTCAGGACGGATCCACTCACTGAGGCTATTCCTCGACCGCAATAGTTTCACAAACGGGATTTGTGAGACTGACTAGTAGAGGAGTTGGGTGTTCGGTATCACACGGGCTGTGAGTATGCGACATCGCAATAATTAGCCTTGAGTGCAAGTGGGAGATTGTTGGAGATAGTGCCCTCAGAGTCAATTATTGGATCACAGGCACGTGATTGCAATGATTGAGGGAGGACCTATCCCGGTACGACAGTCTTACTCGAGATGATAGTATGCTATCTGGTTTACCTTTATCATCGTGTACTGCTTTAGGTGACCTGACAGGTCGCTATTACACGTTGATAGAGCCCCTAGGATTCTTGCTTGACGACCAGCAGTATGAGGGCGATCATATACGTGAGAGCTAGGGTCTACAAGCACATCCTTAAATGGTCCCTAGTCGTAGGAGTTTCGAGACAGGGCATCGATTCTACAGAGTAGACTAGTGTATACAGTCGAGACCCCGACGAGGGGCGGTGGCCGGTCTCACAAGCCACTGGTGTCTGTTGGTTCACCTAAGATGTATACAGGTGCTCATTGGGTTATGAGTACACCGGACAGGACTCGCCGGGAACATGCTAGTTGGTCTTATACCTGACGTCAGATAGCAGTTCCCAGGTGACATGTGTACAGGTTAGTTCATCGACCTGGGGATCGTCATTTGTCTCGTGTGAGTTCCCACTGTACTTTGATTACTACCCTACCACGGCTCAAAGGAGTCGTGCAAACAGGTTTTAGTTGGGTACAGTTCCGAGCCACATGGAGGCAGTGAGCGGATTTTCAGGGGTTCGTCTCTCCCGGTATTGGGGGTGAGGTCGCGCTGTGTCTAGGAGAGCCATTACACGAAGTCCTTGGCTAAGGCAAGAGATTTACTGGTAGGTATTCCAGTAGTATCTCAGGGTGTTCTGGGCTACACTCCGACACGACTTGTACCGCTTTTGGGGGTCTGACTTTTACCAACCCCCTAGGCCCGACATGCGATGCTCATAGACGAACGGACCGGACTGTACGGATATTGTCACTGACAGGCTCAGTAGGGTGTCAGGATGAGTTCGCTCATCGACGTCCCTTTTGGTCAATAGCTGGTGGCCCGTTACGTATTGGCTTATACCTCTGACGTGCTAGTGGTTAAATCCACAGCCATAGTATTGACGAGTCTTTAGAGTCCACCACACTTTCAGTTACTCAAGCTTTCGGGCGAAACGCTGTAGAGGCCGTATGGAGATATGGCAGGGTCCGATCAGATACGTGCGGTATTGCACGGATCAGGATCGGACGGTTTGTACTAGTGGCCGTATGGTTATATGGCAGGGTTCGATCAGATACGTGCGGTATTGTACGGATCAGGATCGGACGGATATTACTAGCCGGCTTTGGTTTAAGCCGGATCCTAGTATAGTACAGTGTAGTTTTGTCTCATTGCATTTGTATCCGGACGGAATACAGATGCGGGTGTGTATGCACAGTATCGGGGTTTTCCTGTAATTTATTACGGGACCAGTTTTCTGGAGTTGCCAGTTTGCATTCCGTTCCGGCCGGTTTTCCTTTGTTCTTTCCCGGCCGGACTTTTCCGATGGAGGGTGTTATTTGCAAGTTTGCAAATAACACATTGTGGAGGGGTTTCTTGCAAATGTATTAATTATGAAAGCATCTTTTGATACCATTCTTTTCTATCATCATCACTTGCTTTTTGGTGATTTGAGGTGATTAGAGGTTGATGTGAATTTGTTATGATGATGTTTTGGATGTGGTCACCACTTGTGCTCCTACCATCACCTCCCTTCATGCTTCATATTCTTTCCTCCACCATTTTCTAAGATGATAAGTTATTTCATACTTGAGAGAAGAAGAAGAGAGGATCATTTTCAAGAGGGAAAATTTGTTCATCTCATTTCATGCTAGAAAAATGCAAGCACCATTTTTCTTATCTTGATTCCTCCATCATCTTCAAAGGCAACAAACCCCAAATGAGACATAAGCTCTACACTACACTTTCTACAGCAAATCTTGGACGCGTCGACTCGCCAGCTTCGCGCCCGAGTTGCCTCGGTATAGAGGCGGGAGCCCGTAAAAGATGCAGGCGATGTGGTGCCCTTCCGGCGAAGAGGCGACAACGAGGAGATGACGGACGAAGCATCCGCGGGAGATCGGAGTGGAGACGAAGACCGAAGGACTCGGATCATTCGGTATATCTCTAACCCGTCTTGTAGTTAGCTAGGACAAGTTTAATGGCCCGATCCGGGGTTTAGTGCGCGGTGGTGCCGGTTTGCTAAGTCCGCAAAAATTAAAGTTTATCACCGCTTCCGCATTTGGCCGTCGGATTGACGGCCGGGGCGCCGCCGTGCACTTACATCTTCTTCATCGGGGTCATCAAGGAATTCATGTAATCCCTTTTCCCTTGCTCATTCTTATGACATCTGTTACAACTTAGAGCCGAACCGACGTTCCCCAGTCTTGAATAAGAATCCGAGTCGGTCAAGTCATACATTTTATTATCTTGATAAAGACGTGACATGGTAGCTGCAATCAAGAGAAAGAAAAGAAACACTCAGCGCATGCTTTTGCAAGTTTAGATTGGCTATTAGTTTATCTAAACAGGATGGCTCCCACCGTTTCCTCGAATTCTCCTTCAAACCCTAAAGAACTAGTCGGGATCATATATGCTTTACAAGTTCGCCAACCGTTTAGCCAGGCAAGTGCCGGTACTCTGAAGGAGGCTTCCATGCTTTCGCACGGATATAATTAAATAACCTCTTTTTTGCAGAGACATAACCCCATTAACACCTTTCTAAACACCTAATGGGTTAGCTAGTTGTGAAGTGAAAATCTCCCGAGAGTAATCCTACTCATCAGTGGGATTGGGACCCAACTATCATCGTGTGATAATCTAGATAGAAGGCACTCTAGTCACCACACTTCAGAAGATATGCAACACTGGCAAGTTTCCTATATATTTGAAACCCCCGATGTTGTTTTTACCCCTAAGACTTTAGAGACCTTGACACAGTCAACAAATCAAAAAGTCCTACTCAAGTTCAACCCGTCATTATCTTGATTGCATTAAATCCACCCGCATAACCCTTGACACAGTCAACAAGATTATACGACTGTCCTAACCAATCACTTTTCTTGCTACAATCAAGCACCGCTTAGCTACCGTTCACTACGCCTTGACATAGTCAACAATCACAACACGAATACTAAGTACTACTCGAAAGAAATGACAGAGAGTTACGGCTGGTTTTTGGTGAAAAACTTTTAACATAATGAACTTGATATCGTTGAAAGAATCTAGTGATTTCGAAACGAGTGGTTCAAGCTCAATTTTGAAAACTTTTGGTTTTGTGAAAAACCGAGTAGTTTTGAAAAGAACCGAGTGGTTTTGAAATTTGATTCCAACATCTTTTTCTTTTAGGTTTATTTTCTTGCATTAATAAGAATTAATACGGTCCCATCAATTAACCCTATCATTGCAGGAGAAACGAAAATAGAACGTACGCTTATACCATCCGCATTCGCCACGAGATCCCGGATCTTCACCGTAAGATTACTTAACTTACGGTAAGGCGAGAGCAGGACTAGCGCGGGTGCAAAACATAAGCAATGTTTATTATATAGAATTTATATATAGCCATTCGTCTCACGCAGTAATAGTCATCACAGATTACAGCAGAAGCAACAATGATGAAATAATGGATATAATAGAATTTCTGTATTTCGTTTTAGGCTCGAATGAAAAACGGATTCCATAGTCGTGTTGAATAGCCAAAACCTTCACCCTAGACCCCTACGGGTGCGACAAACTACTCGTCAAATCCCCGAAATGAAGCAACCTCTCTCAATGAGATGAGTAGGCCACTCTGCACTTCAAGAACCAGGTAGTTTGAGCACCCCACATTGGGTCTATCCTAGGTGTAGAAATGTAAAAGAATAATACAACGGTGGCTACAACCTCAACCCGGATGTGCCCCACAAAAAAATATTACATCAATTTATAAATTACATGAATGAAAGAAAATAACACCCTTCTCATATCCCCGGCTATTCAATCACGACGATCCAATACTGCATATCCACAAACTATCGCAAACAAGATCCAAGATATGTGCAACCCCTACTAATCGACGTATAACAATTAGTTGACGTTTAGAAATATATACAAATGAAAAGTAAATAAATGTGTAGGGTTCCTAGGCATCCTAATGAGGTCTCACAAGGCATCAACCATGCCAATTTCAAAAATTCTAGGTGCCGAGAAACCCGACTACGGATCGTTTGCTAGAAAACTAGGCGAAAAAGCTAACTAGTTAACACTTAACTATGAGAAAACGGATATACAACCTTTGTAGATCCGGTGCTCCACCTCCATAGCTCCGCAACGAAGTCCTCTCCGCTGTCCAAAAAGAATCCGGGCTCTAGCGTCGACTTCATCGGAGAATAAGCGAGCTAGGTCGTCGATGTCCATGCCGAAGATGATCTACGTCGAAGCATCGCTAGATCAAGCTCCACCTTCACCAAGTCTTGAAAACTTGTGAAGGAAACACACTCTACTACTTGGCAAGAGGTAGAGGATGAAGAAATAGGAAGTGGGTGGACTTTAGAATTGGATTTCTCACACTTATGCTCAAATTGCCATTGTTGAAGCAAGCTTTCTTCTTGAAGAAGAAGAAGAAGAAGATGATAAATCTTATGATAAGTTAATTCAAAATAGAAAATAAATTGAACACTTATCATGTGGCAACCATGGTCAAGTGTAGAGAATAAATCATGGTTAGAAGGAGTGGTTAGGGTTAAGCATGAAGACAAAATGGTCACTTAGTCAAAGCTTCATGAACTTTCAATGTAAAACAAAACTAGCAACAATTTTCTTTTCTTTTGCCATTTCTTTTCCAAAATAAAATAAATGCAATAAATAAATAAATGAAAAAGAAAACCCTAACCAATATACAACCATGGTTTAATCTTTACACAAACCCTAAAGAGCATGTATCATCAAACATGATACAATCAAGTGCACAAAAAGTATATCACATATACAATATGCACATCCGAGCGAGAAAATCCATCTTAAGTAAACCGATACTAGTTGATGCAAAGTAATATATCAAATATATAAATATGCATCAAATCATTAAATCAACACTTGATTCAATGATCCGGTCATGTCGCACATAACCGACTGGTATCATCAGTAACAACTTATCGAATCAACACTTGATCCGATAACCCGGCTATATCGCATACAACCGATCAATGTCACATATCGCGAGAATCGAATACAGTATCACATACTGGTATCATTCTCGGTCCCGCACATATCTCATATGCACTCCTATTTCATTTCGCTTGAGCCAGGAAACCTCTGTGTAGGACTCTAAAGACTCGTCAATACGCCGGCAGCAGGTGATGATCATATCAAACACCCACAAGCCGCAAGCGGTCTGCTAAACGTAACGGCCACCCGGGTATTGAGCGATCTGAAGATCGACGAGCAAGCCCGCTCACACTCCAGTGAATCCAACCAGTAACACTACCGTACAGTCCGGTCTGATCGTCTGATATGTCGCATATCTCGCCTAGGGGTGGTAAACGTCAGACCCCAATAGCTCAATAAGTCGTGTCGATATGAGGTCTATAACAATTCGAGAAACTACTGGTAACACTTACCAGTAAATCTCAGCAACCCTGGCCAGGGATTTCCTGTTATAGCCAATCGAACACAGCGCAACATCAACTCCCTATACCGGGAGAGACGAATCCCCTCCTATCGCTCATTGCCTCCATGTGACTCGGGACTGTACCCAAAAACCACCGTTTTGCACGCCCTCTTGGACGTGGTAAGATGGAAATCAAAGCACAGTGGGAACCACACAAGACTCTATGACGATCTCGGGTCAACAGACTACTCTGTACCAGTGTCACCAGAGAACTGCCATCTGACGTGAGGTATAATACCATCTGGGAGTTCTCGGCGAGTCCGTCCAGTGTACCCAGTCTCTACTGAGCACCCGTATATCATCCCTGATGTCAAACACCAATGGATATGGGATCATCCATCGCCCATCTGTATGGGTCGAGAAGCTACACGCTAGTCTACTCGTATATCGATGCCCCGTCTCGATACACCCTCGACTAGGGACTTTGAAGGATGTACTTATGGACTACCATGTCCCCACTAGTATGATCCGCATCATAGTCCAGGTAGTCAAGCACACATCCTAAGGGCTTTACCAACATGTAACAGAGAGACAATCAGTATACACGTTAAGGTAAAATTCAACCAGATAGCATACTATCATGTCGAGCAAGAAAGTCCTCCCTATATATGTCCCAGCATCCACTACAATATACATCCTATGTACAGTAATGGCCTCTAGGGCATACATATAACTAACAATCTCCCACTTGCTGTTAGTTGTATGTATGCCCTAGAGGCCAGTATTGTACAGATTATGTATATTATATTGGATGCTTGGACATATATAGAGATGACTTTCTTGCTCGACATGATAGTATGCTATCTGGTTGCTCTTTATCTTAACATGTACACTAGTCTCTTTATACTGTCTTATAGTTACATGTTGGTAAAGCCCTTAGGATTTGTACTTGACTACCTGGACTATGATGCAGATCATACTAGTGGGGACATGGTAGTCCATAAGTACATCCTTCAAGGTCCCTAGTCGTGGGTGTATCGAGACGGGGTATCGATATACCAGAGTAGACTAGCGTATACGCTTCTCGACCCATGTGATGGGCGATGGATGATCCCATATCCATTGGTGTTTGACATCAGAGATGGTATACGGGTGCTCAGTGGAGACTGGGTACACTGGACGGACTCGCCGAGAACTCCCAGATGGTATTATACCTCACGTCAGATGGCAGTTCTCTGGTGACACTTGTACAGGTTAGTCTGTAGACCCGAGATCATCATAGAGTCTTGTGTGATTCC
The DNA here is from genome assembly GCA_030015575.1 of Agapanthus africanus. Classification (NCBI taxonomy): domain Eukaryota; kingdom Viridiplantae; phylum Streptophyta; class Magnoliopsida; order Asparagales; family Amaryllidaceae; genus Agapanthus; species Agapanthus africanus. The sequence continues at coordinate 78,306,595 of CM057347.1, read as the reverse complement.
CACTGTGCTTTGATCTCCACCTTACCACGTCCATGAGGGCGTGCAAAACGGTGGTCTTTGGGTACAGTCCCGAGTCACATGGAGGCAATGAGCGATATGAGGGGTTTCGTCTCTCCCGGTATTGGGGGTAGATGTTGCGCAGTGCTCGATTGGCCGTAACAGAGAAGTCCCTGGCCAGGGCTGATCAGAGATTTGCTGGTAAGTGTTACCAGTAGTTTCTCGACCCGTTACGAGCCTCACATCGGCACGACTTATCGGGTTATTGGGGTCTGACGTTTACCACCCCTAGACTTGATATGCGACATATCAGACGAAGAGACCGGACTGTACGGTAAGTGTTACTGGTCGGATTCGCAGGAGTATGAGCGGGCTAGCTCGTCGATCTTCTGATCGATCAATACCCGGGTGGCCGTTACGTTTAGCAGACCGCTTGCGGCTTGTGGGTGTTTGATATGATCATCATCTGCTACCGGCGTATTGACGAGTCTTTAGAGTCCTACACAGAGGTTTCCTGGCTCAAGCGAAACGAAATAGGAGCGCATATGAGATATGTACAGGACCGAGAATAATGCGTGTATGTGATACCATATTCCATTCTCGCGATATATGTATCGAATGGTCATATTCGATATAACCTAGTTGTCGAATCGAAGATCGATTCGATAAGCCGATACATTGAATACTAGTCGGTCATGTGCGACATGACCGGATCATTGAATCAAGTGTTGATTTAATGATTTAATGTATAATTATATATTTGATATATTACTTTGCATTAACTAGTATTGGTTCGCTTTAAACGGATTTTTCTCACTTGGATTGCACATTGTATATGTGATATACTTTTGTGCACTTTTTTGTATCATGTTTGATGATACTTGATCATTTAGTTAAGTGTATAGGATTAAACCATGATTAATTTGATAATTAGGGTTTTGCATATCCATTTATTTATTTATTTGTTTATTTATTTATTTGAAATGGATTAAGATAAGAATGGTGGCTTTATTTGTTTTATGTTGAAGCTTCATGAAGCTTTGACTTTGCTAACCATTCTTATCTTCATGCTTAACCCTAACCCACTCAAATGACCATGGTTTATTCTCTACACTTAACCCTAGTTTAAGTTATGATAAGTATTGATTTTCTATTTTCTTTTTATTAGAACTTATCATAACCATCTTCATCTTCTTCTTCTTCAAGCTTGCTACATCAATGGCAACTTGAGTTTTAGTGAGAGAAATCCAAATCTAAAGTGAACCCACCTCCTATTTCTTCATCCTCTACCTCTTGCCAAGTGGTTTTGGGTGTTTTCTTCACAAGTTTCACTACTTGGTGAAGTCGGAGCTTGAACTAGTGCAACCTCGACGTAGATCGTCTTTGACACGAAGCCGACGACCTATTCCGCACGTTTTTCCGATAAAGCCGACGAATGAGTCGAGGATTCATGATGGACAGCGAGGGCATGACCACGTGGAGCTAAGGAGGTGGAAATCCGGATCTACAAAGGTTGTAGCTTCCGACCTTTAGTTAATTTGCTAACTAGTTTAGTTTTTCGCCTAGAATTCTAGTCTAAGATCCGTGTTACGGTTTCTCGGCACCATAATTTTTGTAAAATGGCATGTTCGATGCCTTGTGAGACCTCTATAGGGTGCCTAGGAACCTTTCAGTGGTATCAGAGCCTAGCTAAAGCCTTAGGCGAAGTCTAGACGCGATTTGAAGCCCGAACGAACCCGAAACCCTAAACTTATCTTGCTCTCTGGACTTTTTACAAAAAGTGGGATTTTTCAATATTAAAAATATGCAGAAAAATAAGCAGGAAATTATAAGGTTTACTGTGAAATTCATGGGTGTAATTCCACTATTCAAGCGCGGATCCGCGGCATGAGCATGGCTCATGCGGCGGATCCGCGGTCGTACGGCCTAATTATTGAAGGGATTTTACACAGTAATCCTTAATTTCCACTGGTGATTTTCCTGGGTGTTTTTAATAATTATTCAAGAGTTGAATTTTCTGGGATTGCTTTGGGGATTCGGTGTTTCGATCGGGGTATCAAATTTCGTCTTTGTGTTTTTCCAGATAACTGTAGAATATGTTAAAATGTTTGACCGGATACAAATACCCAACTTTTCCCCTGCCGGAAAAATTCCAAGTGTTGGATTTTTCTGTGGTTAAAAGACGTTCGAAGTAGTGCAAGTAACGCGATGGTCCCTCTAGAAGACAACAAACCTTAACTCGATTATGTGACCGTCTTGAACTGCCCTTTGAACCTTCGGGTTTGGGGCAGTACGGCGTGCCACATGTGAGGCGTTGGCTTGACCCTTCTACGGCTGGACCGTTGGTACTGAGGCATGAAGTGAATGTTTTTGAACCTATTTCATGTGTTGATCGGTGTCGGGAAAACTTGGGTGTTCGAATGTTCGATCGGAAAGTTTAATATATTCTATTTATCTGGAATTGGATACAATAATTGGAATTCACAAACAGTTATGAGATAACTGGATGAATGTTATAAATCTAGCAGTTTAGTCCCATACGATATTGAAAAGAGTTTTCGATAATGAGACTAAAATGCGGGGTTTGTAACTGTTAGGCATGTGATGTCTAAAAAGGTTGCGGATTCCAACTGTTGTAGTTTTACACTTTCTTTTCTGTGAAAGTGTAGTATGTTCATATCGCCGGTTTCGTTGCTATACGTCAACGACAATTGGGGTATGCATACTTACTTACGTTGATGACATGTGATGTTATGTGTTGCTGGATATGTTATATTGGATCGTCGTATTCGAATAGCCGGGGGTTTTTATGTGAGATGAGTGTTTTTCATTTTCATTCATGTAAAAACTTGTATGTAATATTCTTTTATTTGGGGCACTTCCAGGTAGCGGAAGATGTCACCTTTTGTATATTATTTACTTTTCCGCATTAGGATAGACCCAAGGAGGGGAGCACAAGTAACCGGGTTCTGGGGTCCAGTGGGAGACCAACTCGAGGAGTCGAGTCCGGGTCTCCTAACCCTAGAATTGGCAGGGTTGCTTGCCGCTCTCGTAGGGGTCTAGGACTGTGGGATTGGCTATTCGTTACGACCGTGGAATCCGTGTTTTATACTGGCTCGTATTGAAAACACGGACGTCCTAGTATATCCAATATTTCATATGATTATTCTGCTGCGATATCTGTGTTGTGACTCTGTGATGGATATAGTATATAGTATATATGATATATTATATAGACGTTACTTATGTTTTACACCCGCGCTAGCCCTGCCCTGCTCTGTCGTTAGTTACCTAACCTAACGGTGCACGAGGGGACATCGAGGCGAATGCGGATGGCATAAGTGTACGTCATATCTATCTGTGATGTTTAGGTATTTAAATGATGGGACTTCATTAATGTGATTAATGAAAGAAAAGAAACCTAAGATGTTGTAGAATCAGATTTTAAATAAAACAGGTAGCTAGAGTTCTTGCTTTGCATAGCGGTATATATGATATACCCCGCACCTTATTCGATGAGGAAAGGACCGAGATCCCTTCACCGGGAGTGACTCCTTTAGCAATATCTGGCAGATGCTACACACTCGGTTTGCTTTTGACTGCTTTTGGGTTTTTGCTTTGCACAGTGATATATATGATATATCCCGCACCTCATTCGACGAGGAAAGGGCCGACGATCCCTTCACCGGGAGTGACCCCTTTAGCAAAACTAGAAAAGCCTCAAAATTACTCCATTTCAAAACTTCATTTGATTCTACAACGATATCAAGTTCATTACGCAATAGGTTTTCAGAAAAAACCTGTCGTAGCCCTCCGTCATTTCAGATAAGTCCTGTTTAGTATTCGTGCTGCGTTTGTTGACCTTGTCAAGGCGCAGTGTGCGGTAGCTAACCAGTATTTATTTGCTTATGCATATGATGCAGATTGAGTTAGGGTAGTCGTGCGGCCTTGTTGACCTTGTCAAGGGTCGTGCGGGTGGGTTTAATTCAATCAAGAAATGACGGGTTGAACTTGACTTACGGTCTATGGTTTGTTGACCTTGTCAAGGTCATAGATCGTTTGGGGCAAAAGATTATCGGGAATTTCAAGTGTTGAAATTTGCAATGAGATTGCATATCTTCTATGAGATAGTTGGATCCCGATACCCGCTGCGAGTAAGAGTTACTCCTGAGAGAGTTTTACACATTGCAATTAGCCGATCAAGTAGGTGTCTAGAAAGGTGTCAACGGGGTTACGCCTCTGGGAAAACGAGGTTTACATTAATTAGGTTCGTGCGAAAGCACGGGGGACCTCCCTCAAAGTACCGACACTGGCCTGGCTGAAAGATTGGCGAACTTGTAGTGTGTAATTAATCCCGGCTAGTCTTTCCTTTTAGGGTTTGAAGGAAGATTTGATAAAAAGCAGTGGGAGCCATCCTGATTAGATAAGATAATAACCAATCTGATCTTGCACGAGCATACGCTAAAGTGTTTTCTTCTCTCTCTCTCCAAGTAGCGACCATTTCATGCCTTAATAAAGATAATAATATGGATGTATTGACCGAACCCGCATGTTATACTGTGCTGGGGAACGTTGGTTCCGTTCTTTCCTATAAGAGTTATAGGAATGAACAGGATATAGGGGAATACCAGGATTTCCATGCCACCCGATTGAAGAAAGTACATGTTGATGCATTTTCTTCGGGTGTGTTCGTTACTGAGAACTGTTTCTCCATTTGCTCTACGTCCTGGGTATTGGATACCGGGTCTGGATCCCATATATGTAATCAGTTACATGGGCTAAGGAAAGGTAGAGAACTTGGAGAAGGTGATAAAGACATAAGAGTAGGAAATGGTGCAATTGTTGCAGCCAAGACTGTCAGGGAATATCACCTTGTATTACCAACTGGTAATACATTGGTTCTGAACGAATGCTATTACATGCCGAACCTGATATGCAACATTATATCGGTTTCTTTATTAAGTAAAGAGGGATATAATTTTGTATTACAGGACAATGTTATGAACATTTTCCGTAACCAAAAGTTGGTTGGATCAGGCACGTTATGCAATGACATTTATGTTCTAAATCAATCAACAGTTCTGAGCATAACAAACGCACACAAGAGGAAGAGTTCTGAACTCAACGAATCCTTCTTGTGGCATTGTAGACTGGGCCACATCAATGCGACACGACTAGCTAAGTTGCATAAAGATGGATATTTAAATCCGTGAATTTTCATCTTATGACACTTGCCAGTCATGTCTCAAAGGCAAGATGACCAAAACTCCGTTTACGGGACACGGAGAAAGAGTTACCGAACTCTTGGGACTGATACATAGTGATGTATGCGGTCCTATGTCTACACATGCCAGGGATGGTTCTTCGTACTTCATTACATTCACTGACGATCTCTCTAGATTCGGATATGTGTTCCTGATGAAACACAAATCAGAAGCTTTTGAGAAATTTAGAGAATATAAACAAGAAGTCGAGAACCAAACCGGAAAAAGTATTAAAATCCTTCGATCTGATCGAGGAGGTGAATACTTGAGCAATGAATTCCTGGACTTCTTAAAAGAGAATGTGATTCTCTCTCAGCTGACTCCTCCATATACACCACAGCACAACGGTGTATCAGAACGGAGGAACCGCACCCTATTAGATATGGTGCGCTCTATGATGAGCACAGCTGAGTTACCTATTTCCTTTTGGGGATATGCGCTGGAGACAGCAGCATACCTATTGAATCAAGTTCCATCTAAATCTGTACCTACCACACCATATGAGATATGGAGTGGGAAGAGACCATATTTTAAACGAGTTAAAATATGGGGTTGTCCAGCTTATGTCAAAAGACAAAATCCGGACAAGCTCGAGGCACGGTCAGTTCTTTGCAAGTTTGTGGGATATCCAAAGAACTCATATGGGTATTTTTTCTACCACAGTGAGGAACAAAAAGTGTTTGTTGCTCAACATGCCACCTTTTTAGAAAAGGAATTTCTTGAAAAAGAAATTAGTGGCAAAGTGGTAGAGCTGGAAGAGGTTCCAGATACACAAACTCAAACTGAAGATTTAGTGGAACAAGAGGATTCAGTAGCTCCCAATGAACCCCAGCCTCTCCGCCGATCTAGTAGGGTTCCTCGCCAACCTGAGAGATACTACGGTTTTCTCATGGATGGTGGGAGCGAGGATTGCATCATGGAGGATGATGACCCAACTAGCTTCGAGCAGGCCATCACGAGTAGGGACTCAGTGAAATGGCTGGATGCAATGCGGTCCGAGATGGAATCCATGTACACCAACAAAGTATGGACTTTGGAAGTTGCTCCTGAAGGGGTAAAACCCATTGGGAGCAAGTGGATCTTCAAGAAGAAACTTGGTGTAGATGGGAAAGTGGAGACTTTCAAAGCTAGACTTGTAGCAAAGGGTTTTCGTCAAAGACCAGGTGTGGACTATGACGAGACCTTTTCTTTAGTGGCTATGCTTAAATCCATCCGAATCATGCTTGCCATTGCTGTCTTTCATGACTACGAAATCTGGCAAATGGATGTTAAGACCGCCTTTCTAAATGGTGATTTAGAAGAGTGCGTGTACATGACTCAGCCAGAGGGCTTCGTAGACAGTGGGAGCAGCGGGAAGGTGTGCAAGCTGCTTAAATCCATTTATGGATTAAAGCAAGCATCGCAGAGTTGGAACATCTGCTTTGACGTCGTTATCAAAGAGTTTGATTTCGTCAAAAATCCAGATGAACCTTGTATCTACAAGAAGGTGGCAGAGAGTAAGGTTGTCTTCCTCGTATTGTACGTGGACGACATACTCTTGATAGGAAATGATATTCCTATGCTGCAATCGGTCAAGCTCTTCTTATCACAAAGATTCTCAATGAAAGATCTTGGTGATGCCTCCTGCATATTGGGAATTAGGATCTATAGAGATAGATCCAAACGGATTTTGGGATTGTCCCAATCCAGGTACATTGACACCATACTAAAGAGGTTTAGTATGGAAGAGTCCAAGCGTGGGAACTTGCCCACGATCTCTGGAGTCACTCTCTCCAAAGAGATGTCTTCCAAGACTTATTTGGAGAGAGCTCGCATGCAAGGGATACCCTATGCTTCGGCAGTAGGCTCTATCATGTATGCGATGCTATGTACCAGACCCGATGTAGCATACTCACTAAGTATAGTGAGCAGGTATCAAGCTGATCCTGGAGAGAGTCACTGGACAGCTGTGAAGAGCATTCTCAAGTACTTACGAAGGACTAGAGATATGTTCTTGGTGGATGGTAACGGATAACTCCAAGTGGAGTCCTTTACCGATTCCAGCTTCCAGAGTGATAAGGACGACTCTAAGTCGCAGTCGGGTTTTGTCTTTACCCTTTACGGAGGGGCGGTTAGCTGGAAGAGTTCCAAGCAGGAAACCGTGGCAGACTCGACGATGGAGGCTGAATACATCGCTGCCAACGATGCTGCTAAAGAAGCTGTCTGGATCAAGAAGTTCATTACTGAACTTGGAGTGGTTCCATCCATTGAGCGTCCAATACCTTTGTATTGCGATAACAATGGAGCGGTGGCTTTAGCCAAGGAACCCAGGTCCCATCAGCGATCCAGGCATATTCTGAGACGGTATCACCTGATCCGGGAGATAGTTGATCGCCGGGAGATCGAGGTCAGGAGAGTTGATACGAAGAACAACACGGCGGATCCACTCACGAAGACCATTCCCCAGATACAGTTTGAGAGACTCTTCGGGATGCTCGGTATGAGATACTACAGCAGCTGGCCCTAGTGCAAGTGGGAGATTGTTAGTTGTATGTATGCCCTAGAGGCCAGTATTGTACAGATTATGTATATTATATTGGATGCTTGGACATATATAGAGATGACTTTCTTGCTCGACATGATAGTATGCTATCTGGTTGCTCTTTATCTTAACATGTACACTAGTCTCTTTATACTGTCTTATAGTTACATGTTGGTAAAGCCCTTAGGATTTGTACTTGACTACCTGGACTATGATGCAGATCATACTAGTGGGGACATGGTAGTCCATAAGTACATCTTTCAAGGTCCCTAGTCGTGGGTGTATCGAGACGGGGCATCGATATACCAGAGTAGACTAGCGTATACGCTTCTCGACCCATGTGATGGGCGATGGATGATCCCATATCCATTGGTGTTTGACATCAGAGATGGTATACGGGTGCTCAGTGGAGACTGGGTACACTGGACGGACTCGCCGAGAACTCCCAGATGGTATTATACCTCACGTCAGATGGCAGTTCTCTGGTGACACTTGTACAGGTTAGTCTGTAGACCCGAGATCATCATAGAGTCTTGTGTGATTCCCACTGTGCTTTGATCTCCACCTTACCACGTCCATGAGGGCGTGCAAAAGGTGGAGATCAAAGCACAGTGGGAATCACACAAGACTCTATGATGATCTCGGGTCTACAGACTAACCTGTACAAGTGTCACCAGAGAACTGCCATCTGACGTGAGGTATAATACCATCTGGGAGTTCTCGGCGAGTCCGTCCAGTGTACCCAGTCTCCACTGAGCACCCGTATACCATCTCTGATGTCAAACACCAATGGATATGGGATCATCCATCGCCCATCACATGGGTCGAGAAGCGTATACGCTAGTCTACTCTGGTATATCGATGCCCCGTCTCGATACACCCACGACTAGGGACCTTGAAGGATGTACTTATGGACTACCATGTCCCCACTAGTATGATCTGCATCATAGTCCAGGTAGTCAAGTACAAATCCTAAGGGCTTTACCAACATGTAACTATAAGACAGTATAAAGAGACTAGTGTACATGTTAAGATAAAGAGCAACCAGATAGCATACTATCATGTCGAGCAAGAAAGTCATCTCTATATATGTCCAAGCATCCAATATAATATACATAATCTGTACAATACTGGCCTCTAGGGCATACATACAACTAATAATCTCCCACTTGCATTAGGGCCAGCTGCTGTAGTATCTCATACCGAGCATCCCGAAGAGTCTCTCAAACTGTATCTGGGGAATGGCCTTCGTGAGTGGATCCGCCGTGTTGTTCTTCGTATCAACTCTCCTGACCTCGATCTCCCGGCGCTCAACTATCTCCCGGATCAGGTGATACCGTCTCAGAATATGCCTGGATTGCTGATGGGACCTGGGTTCCTTGGCTAAAGCCACCGCTCCATTGTTATCGCAATACAAAGGTATTGGACGCTCAATGGATGGAACCACTCCAAGTTCAGTAATGAACTTCTTGATCCAGACAGCTTCTTTAGCAGCATCGTTGGCAGCGATGTATTCAGCCTCCATCGTCGAGTCGGCCACGGTTTCCTGCTTGGAACTCTTCCAGCTAACCGCCCCTCCGTAAAGGGTAAAGACAAAACCCGACTGCGACTTAGAGTCGTCCTTATCACTCTGGAATCGGTAAAGGACTCCACTTGGAGTTCTCCGTTACTGGTATCGGTGGTCTTTGGGTACAGTCCCGAGTCAAATGGAGGCAATGAGCGATAGGAGGGGTTTCGTCTCTCCCGGTATTGGGGGTAGATGTTGCGCAGTGCTCGATTGGCCGTAACAGGGAAGTCCCTGGCCAGGGCTGATCAGAGATTTGCTGGTAAGTGTTACCAGTAGTTTCTCGACCCGTTACGAGCCTCACATCGGCACGACTTATCGGGTTATTGGGGTCTGACGTTTACCACCCCTAGACTTGATATGCGACATATCAGACGAAGAGACCGGACTGTACGGTAAGTGTTACTGGTCGGATTCGCAGGAGTATGAGCGGGCTAGCTCGTCGATCTTCTGATCGATCAATACCCGGGTGGCCGTTACGTTTAGCAGACCGCTTGCGGCTTGTGGGTGTTTGATATGATCATCATCTGCTACCGGCGTATTGACGAGTCTTTAGAGTCCTACACAGAGGTTTCCTGGCTCAAGCGAAACGAAATAGGAGCGCATATGAGATATGTACAGGACCGAGAATAATGCGTGTATGTGATACCGTATTCCATTCTCGCGATATATGTATCGAATGGTCATATTCGATATAACCTAGTTGTCGAATCGAAGATCGATTCGATAAGCCGATACATTGAATACTAGTCGGTCATGTGCGACATGACCGGATCATTGAATCAAGTGTTGATTTAATGATTTAATGTATAATTATATATTTGATATATTACTTTGCATTAACTAGTATTGGTTCGCTTTAAACGGATTTTTCTCACTTGGATTGCACATTGTATATGTGATATACTTTTGTGCACTTTTTTGTATCATGTTTGATGATACTTGATCATTTAGTTAAGTGTATAGGATTAAACCATGATTAATTTGATAATTAGGGTTTTGCATATCCATTTATTTATTTATTTGTTTATTTATTTATTTGAAATGGATTAAGATAAGAATGGTGGCTTTATTTGTTTTATGTTGAAGCTTCATGAAGCTTTGACTTTGCTAACCATTCTTGTCTTCATGCTTAACCCTAACCCACTCAAATGACCATGGTTTATTTTCTACACTTAACCCTAGTTTAAGTTATGATAAGTATTGATTTTCTATTTTCTTTTTATTAGAACTTATCATAACCATCTTCATCTTCTTCTTCTTCAAGCTTGCTACATCAATGGCAACTTGAGTTTTAGTGAGAGAAATCCAAATCTAAAGTGAACCCACCTCCTATTTCTTCATCCTCTACCTCTTGCCAAGTGGTTTTGGGTGTTTTCTTCACAAGTTTCACTACTTGGTGAAGTCGGAGCTTGAACTAGTGCAACCTCGACGTAGATCGTCTTTGACACGAAACCGACGACCTATTCCGCACGTTTTTCCGATGAAGCCGACGAATGAGTCGAGGATTCATGATAGACAGCGAGGGCATGACCACGTGGAGCTAAGGAGGTGGAAATCCGGATCTACAAAGGTTGTAGCTTCCGACCTTTAGTTAATTTGCTAACTAGTTTAGTTTTTCGCCTAGAATTCTAGTCTAAGATCCGTGTTACGGTTTCTCGGCACCATAATTTTTGTAAAATGGCATGTTCGATGCCTTGTGAGACCTCTATAGGGTGCCTAGGAACCTTTCACTTGCACTAGGACCATCTGATAGCAGTGGTTGCAGTATCTCATACTCAACCATGCCATAAAAGTCTCTCTCTGGGAACAGGCCTTTGTGAGTGGATCCGCTGTGTTGTCCTCTGAGTTTACTCTCCAAACCTCGATCACCCTGGAGATCAACTATCTCCATGATAAGGTGATACTGCCTTAGAATATGTCTGGATCACTGATGGGACGGACGTTCCTTGGCATAAGCCACAACTCCATTGTCACACAATGGTAGGAACATAGTTCATCTCATGAACCTATATACACCCAAACAGCCTCTTTGGTAGCATCTTAAGTAGCGATGTATCCTGCCTTTATCGTCTAGTATGTCACGGTATCCAGCTTGGAACTCTTCCAACATACCGTCCCTTTACTGAGGGTAAAGATAATGCCTGTGACTGACATTCAGTCGTCTTTATCACCCTGGAACCCTTCCAGTGATTCTCCTCAGGATCGATTGACACCACCTCACTATATCTAGTGAGTTTCCTAACATCCATTTAGATCTATCTCATAGATCCAAAATCCAGGATTTAGTAGGTATCACTTTAATCCTATATGGAGAATCTTTGTGATAAGCGGAGATTGATCGAGCGTAGCATAAGAAACTCCTTTCTTATCAAGAGTATGTCATCCACGTACTCTACGAGGATCGTCACCATACTCCCTACTACCTTTTTTGTATATACAAGGTTCATCTACCATTTTGATGATGTCAAACTCTTTGACCGCTTCATCAAAACAGATGTTCCAACTCCGCGATGCCTGCTTTATCCTATAAAGCATTTTGCACACGTTTCCGCTGCTCCCACTGTCTACGAAGCCCTCTGGCTGTGTACTTATAGACGCTCTCTTCTAAATCATCATTTAGAAAAGCAGTCAAGACACCCAACCACCAGATATTGCAGTCATGGTATGTAGCCGTGGCAAGTAGGATCTGGATGGACTTAAGCATAGTTACTTGAAAAGGTTTTAACATTATGATCCATATCTGGTCAATGATGCAAACCTTTAACAAGTCTAGCTTTGAAAGTCTCAACTTTTCTATCTACACCAAGCAATCTTCTCAAGATATACTTGCTCCTGATGGGGATTTAACCCTTCAGATATTGCAACCAAAGTCCATACTTTGTTGGTGTATAAGGATTCCATCTCAGATCGCTAAGCATCCAGCCATTCTTACAGAGTCTTACTCCTGATGGCCTGCTCGAAGCTAGTTGGGTCATCATCTCATGATGCAATCTTCGCTCCCACTGTCATAGAGAAACCGAAGTATCTCTCAGGTGGGTGAAGAACCCTACTAGATCGGGGGAGAGGCTGAGGTTCGTTGGTATCTACTGAATCCCTTGGTTCTATCAAATCATCTGCTGTAGTTCGTATAGCTGGAACTTTTCCAGTTCTACATTACAGACCTTGCCTCGAGCTTGTCCGGATTTTGCTTTCAGACATAGGCCGGACAACTCCAAATCTTAACCAACTTAAGATATGGGCTCTTCCCTTTCCATATCACATATGAAGCGGTAGGCAACTGATTTGATTGGAACCCTATTCAATAGGTATGCAACTTCTCAAGTGCATAACTCCCTAAAGGAATTAGGTAACTCAGTAGTACTCATCATAGAGCACACCTTATCACATAGGGTGTGATTGCTCCGCCCGGATATACCATCGTACTATGGTGTATTCGGAGGAGTAATGCTGAGAGAGAATCTCATTCTCCTTTAGAATAGTCCAGGATTTCTGTGCACAAGTATTCTCCTCCCTGACCTCATCATAGGACATAATACTTATACCCGTATTTTGGTTCTCTACTTCTAACTTATATTCTATGAATATCTCAAAAGGTTCGGACTCATGTTTCAACAGGAACATAGGTCTGAATCTTGAAAGATTATCAGAGAATTATAATGAAGTATAAAGAACCAGTCCTGGTATGTGTAGACAGGGGACCTACATACATCAACATGTATCATCCCAAGAGTTTACTAACTCTTTCTCTGTTTCCAGTAAACGGAGCTATGGTCATCTTATCTTTGTGACATGACTGGCGAGTTTCACAAGATGTAAGTTCAAACTAATTTAAATATGCATCTTTATGTAACTTCAGCTAGTCAGGTCACATTGATATAACCTAGTCTACAATGCCTCAAGAAGGATTCGTTCATTTCTGAACTCTTCCTCTTGTGTGTGTTCCGTATACTAAGAACTGTAGTTTGATTTAGAACATCAACGCTTTTAGATAACGTGCCTGAACCGATCAACTTTTGATATAGGAAATGTTCAAAACATTATCCAACAATACAAAATTATATCCTTTCTTTTCTAACAAAGAGAGTGATATGATTTGGTATATCAGGTTCGGTATCTAATAACATTCGTTCAAAATCAATGTATTGGTAATACAGGGTGACAGTGACCGACAGACTTGGCTGCAACTCTTGCCCGTTTTCTGCCTCATGAAACTTATCACCCGTTCTCAGTTCTCTACCTATCTGTAGCCCTATGTAACAGATTACATATCTGGGATCCTGATCTGGTATCACATACCCAGGACGTAAAGGATACTGAGAAACAGTTCTCTGTAATGAACACATCCGAAGATGATGCATCAGCATGCACTCTCTTCGTTTGGGCGGCACGGGAATTCTGGTAATCCCCAATTTCCTGCTCTGTCTTATAACAATTATAAGTTGGAGCGGGACCAACGTTCCCCAGCTCAGTATAACAAGCGGGTTCGGTCAATATTCCGTATTATTATCTTGATTAAGGCGTGATATGGTCGCTACCTGGAGAGAGAGAGAAGAAAACACTCAGCGTGCGCTCTTGCAAGAATAGATTGGTTTTTATTTTATCTAATCAGGATGGCTCCCACTGCTTTTTATCAAATCTTCCTTCAAACCCTAAAAGGAAAGACTAGCCGGGATTAATTACACACTACAAGTTCGCCAATCTTTCAGCCAGGCCAGTGTCGGTACTTTGAGGGAGGTCCCCCGTGCTTTCGCACGAACCTAATTAATGTAAACCTCGTTTTCCCAGAGGCGTAACCTCGTTGACACCTTTCTAGACACCTACTTGATCGGCTAATTGTAATGTATAAAACTCTCCCAGGAGTAACTCTTACTCGCAGCGGGTATCGGGATCCAACTATCTCATAGAAGGTATGCAATCTCATTGCAAATTTCAACACTTGAAATTCCCGATAATATTTTGCCCCGAACGATCTATGACCTTGACAAGGTCAACAAACCATAGACCGCAAGTCAAGTTCAACCCGTCATTTCTTGATTGAATCAAACCCACCCGCACGACCCTTGACAAGGTCAACAAGGCCGCACGACTACCCTAACCCAATCTGCATCATATGCATAAGCAGATAAATACTGGTTAGCTACCGCACACTGCGCCTTGACAAGGTCAACAAACGCAGCACGAATACTAAACAGTATTTATCTGAAATGACGGAGGGCTACGACAGGTTTTTCTGAAAACCTATTGCGTAATGAACTTGATATCGTTGTAGGATCGAATGATTTTAAAAATGGAGTGTTTTTGAAGCTTTTCTAGTTTTGCTAAAGGAGTCACTCCCGGTGAAGGGATCGTCGGTCCTTTCCTCGTCGAATGAGGTGCGGGATATATCATATATATCACTGTGCAAAACAAAACTCTTAAAAGCAATCAAAAGACAAACCGAGTGTGTAGCATCTGCCAGTTATTGCTAAAGGAGTCACTCCCGGTGAAGGGATCTCGGTCCTTTCCTCATCGAATAAGGTGCAGGATATATCACATATACCGCTGTGCAAAGCAAGAACTGTAGCTACCTGTTTTATTTTGAAATTCGATTCTACAACATCTTAGGTTTCTTTTATTTCATTAATCACATTAATGAAGTCCCATCATTTAAGTACCTGATCATCACAGATAAATACGACGTACACTTATGCCATCCGCATTCGCCTCGATGTCCTCTCGTGCACCGTTAGGTTAGGTAACTAACGGCAGAGCAGGACAGGGCTAGCGCGGGTGTAAAACATAAGTAACGTCTATATAATATATCATATATACTATATACAGTATCTATCAAAGAACATCACATGATCACATCACAGATATCGCAGCAGAAGAATCATATGAAATATTGGATATACTAGGACGTCCGTGTTTTTAATACGAGCCAGTATAAAACACGGATTCCACGGTCGCGATGAATAGCCAAACCCACACCCCAGACCCCTACGAGAGCGGCAAGCAACCCTACCAATTCTGGAGTTAGGAGACCCGGACTCGACTCCTCGAGTTGGTCTCCCACTGGACTCCAGAACCCGGTTACTTGTGCTCCCCTCTTTGGGTCTATCCTAGTGCGGAAAAGTAAATAATATACAAACGGTGACAACTTCCGCAACCTGGAAGCGCCCCAATAAAAGAATATTACGTACAAGTTTTTACAAGAATGAAAATGAAAAACACTCATCTCACATAAAAAACCCCGGCTATTCAAACATGACGATCCAATATAACATATCCAGCAACACATAACATCACATGTCATCAACGTAAGTAAATATGTCCATCCCAATTGTCGTTGACATATAGCAACGAAACCGGCGATATCACATATTACACTTACGGTCACAGAAAAGAAAGTGTAAAACTACAACAGTTGGAATCCGCAATCACCTCAGACATCGCATGCCTGACCAAATGAATTCTTTAGACATCGCATGCCTATCAATTATAAACCCCGCATTTTAGTCTCATTATCGAAAACACTTTTCAATATCAAGTCGGGCAATTCAACAAGATTCCCGAGATCCTGATCGAATGCTCGTCGCAAACTTTAGTAGGCGGCCGCACCCCTGATACCGTCGACGAAGTGCACCAAGGCGGAACACCGCTACCGCGAGCACCCGAACGGATGCTTTCGGCGACGGGGTTCTCCTACAGTCACTTGGTCGGGGCTATGGAGCGAGGCTGTCTATTAAGTTTACCCGGCGAGTATCCGCGTACCCTACGTGATTGCGACGGACTTTTGATCACATCAAAATTCCGTGGCAACCGATCAAGTGAGACTAAACTGCTATGTTTATAATATTCATTCCGTTATCACATAACTACTTGTGAATTCCAATTATTGTATCCCATTCCGGATAAATAGAAAATGTCAAACTTTCCGATCGAACAATCGAACACCCAAGTTTTCCCGATACAGATCAACACATGAAATAAGTCTAACAACATTCCGTTCGTGCCTCAGTACCAACGGTCTAGCCGTAGAAGGGTCAAGCCAACGCCTCATATGTGGCACGCCGTACTGCCCCAAACCCGAAGGTTCAAAGGGCAGTTCAAGACGGTCACATAATCGAGTTAAGGTTTGTTGTCTTCTAGAGGGTCCATCGAGTTACTTGCACTACTTAGAACGTCGTCAAACTTCGGAAAAATCCAACACTTGGAAATTTCCCGACAGGGGAAAAGTTGGGTATTTATATCCGGTCGAACTTTTTAACATATTCTAAAAATTATCCGGAAAGCCACACAGACAAAATTTGATAATCCGACCGAACATTCGAATCCCTAAAACAACTCAGAAAATAACACTCTGGAAAAAATATTAAAAATTCCCAGGAAAACCAGAACTGAAAACTAAGAATTAAGGTGCAAATTTCGAAGCACAAAACGACAAATGGGCCGCGGATCCGCCGCGTGAGCCTCTTGTAAGGCCGCGGATCCGCGCCCCCTTTGAGGAATCACGCGCTCGAAATTTGCAGTTAACCTTATATCTTCCTGCTGATATTTCTGAATATTTTTAATCTGGAAAAAATCACGAGTTTGAAAATTGTCCAGAAAGCACCTTTTGTGTTAGGTTTCGGGTTCGTTCGGGTTTCAAATTCCGTCTAGACTTCGCCTAAGGCTCTAGCTAGGCTCTGATACCACTGTAGGGTTCCTAGGCATCCTAATGAGGTCTCACAAGGCATCAACCATGCCAATTTCAAAAATTCTAGGTGCCGAGAAACCCGACTACGGATCGTTTGCTAGAAAACTAGGCGAAAAAGCTAACTAGTTAACACTTAACTATGAGAAAACGGATATACAACCTTTGTAGATCCGGTGCTCCACCTCCATAGCTCCGCAACGAAGTCCTCTCCGCTGTCCAAAAAGAATCCGGGCTCTAGCGTCGACTTCATCGGAGAATAAGCGAGCTAGGTCGTCGATGTCCATGCCGAAGATGATCTACGTCGAAGTATCGCTAGATCAAGCTCCACCTTCATCAAGTCTTGAAAACTTATGAAGGAAACACACCCTACTACTTGGCAAGAGGTAGAGGATGAAGAAATAGGAAGTGGGTAGACTTTAGAATTGGATTTCTCACACTTATGCTCAAATTGCCATTGTTGAAGCAAGCTTTCTTCTTGAAGAAGAAGAAGAAGAAGATGATAAATCTTATGATAAGTTAATTCAAAATAGAAAATAAATTGAACACTTATCATGTGGCAACCATGGTCAAGTGTAGAGAATAAATCATGGTTAGAAGGAGTGGTTAGGGTTAAGCATGAAGACAAAATGGTCACTTAGTCAAAGCTTCATGAACTTTCAATGTAAAACAAAACTAGCAACCATTTTCTTTTCTTTTGCCATTTCTTTTCCAAAATAAAATAAATGCAATAAATAAATAAATGAAAAAGAAAACCCTAACCAATATACAACCATGGTTTAATCTTTACACAAACCCTAAAGAGCATGTATCATCAAACATGATACAATCAAGTGCACAAAAAGTATATCACATATACAATGTGCACATCCGAGCGAGAAAATCCATCTTAAGTAAACCGATACTAGTTGATGCAAAGTAATATATCAAATATATAAATATGCATCAAATCATTAAATCAACACTTAATTCAATGATCCGGTCATGTCGCACATAACCGACTGGTATCATCAGTAACAACTTATCGAATCAACACTTGATCCGATAACCCGGCTATATCGCATACAACCGATCAATGTCACATATCGCGAGAATCGAATACAGTATCACATACTGGTATCATTCTCGGTCCCGCACATATCTCATATGCACTCCTATTTCATTTCGCTTGAGCCAGGAAACCTCTGTGCAGGACTCTAAAGACTCGTCAATACGCCGGCAGCAGGTGATGATCATATCAAACACCCACAAGCCGCAAGCGGTCTGCTAAACGTAACGGCCACCCGGGTATTGAGCGATCTGAAGATCGACGAGCAAGCCCGCTCACACTCCAGTGAATCCAACCAGTAACACTACCGTACAGTCTGGTCTGATCGTCTGATATGTCGCATATCTCGCCTAGGGGTGGTAAACGTCAGACCCCAATAGCTCAATAAGTCGTGTCGATATGAGGTCTATAACAATTCGAGAAACTACTGGTAACACTTACCAGTAAATCTCAGCAACCCTGGCCAGGGATTTCCTGTTATAGCTAATCGAACACAGCGCAACATCAACTCCCTATACCGGGAGAGACGAATCCCCTCCTATCGCTCATTGCCTCCATGTGACTCGGGACTGTACCCAAAAACCACCGTTTTGCATGCCCTCTTGGACGTGGTAAGATGGAAATCAAAGCACAGTGGGAACCACACAAGACTCTATGACGATCTCGGGTCAACAGACTACTCTGTACCAGTGTCACCAGAGAACTGCCATCTGACGTGAGGTATAATACCATCTGGGAGTTCTCGGCGAGTCCGTCCAGTGTACCCAGTCTCTACTGAGCACCCGTATATCATCCCTGATGTCAAACACCAATGGATATGGGATCATCCATCGCCCATCTGTATGGGTCGAGAAGCTACACGCTAGTCTACTCTGGTATATCGATGCCCCGTCTCGATACACCCTCGACTAGGGACTTTGAAGGATGTACTTATGGACTACCATGTCCCCACTAGTATGATCCGCATCATAATCTAGGTAGTCAAGCACACATCCTAAGGGCTTTACCAACATGTAACAGAGAGACAATCAGTATACACGTTAAGGTAAAGTTCAACCAGATAGCATACTATCATGTCGAGCAAGAAAGTCCTCCCTATATATGTCCCAGCATCCATTACAATATACATCCTATGTACAGTAATGGCCTCTAGGGCATACATATAACTAACAAAATGACGCTAAAATCTTGACTTCGAAACATTCCATGAAGTCCGAATACAAAGATAACACTATAGGAAATCTGGACCAAAATTGTGTATCACAAAAATCCTAATTCCAAGTGACCAAACCACTGTTCAAACCATGACACCAAACTCCAAAACTTGGCCGCAATTTGCGGGAAATATGAATAAATCTGCGGCCACTTTTTGGAATTTTAGTCTCGTGTTTCTACAGTGGTATTCTAGTAGCATATAGATCTCTCGGTTATACGCAAATTTTTTCCAGAGATCATAAATTTTTTTCCAGAGACTTGGAGTATGGTTTTTCGATTACGGAACTATTTCAGTTTTGATACTTTAAATTTCGTCTATTCCATTAGTTAAGTGTTTGGGTAGGCTCTGATATCAATATAAGTGTATAGTGCTTCTTGTCGTGACTACTACGGCTATGCGGAATCAAAAACTTTAATTTTTCTTGAGCACTACACACAAAAACCATATAATCTAAAGCCCAAACACTAAACTAAACATTAAACTACAAGAGTTTAACTACTATGTGAGAACTACAACCTTTGAAGTTGGTCCTTCGAGTCTTGTGTAGTCCTCTTCTTTCGCTCTTAGGGTCTCCGGGATTGAGTTTGGAAGCCGGCCTTCGATGTCGAAGAAGATCCACCCGAGAAAACCTAAGAATATGACATATCTTCACACTAGTAAACTAAGTGAAAAAACTAGTGAACTAGACTTGCTAAGAATGGTTCACTAGAAGATATAGTAATCTAATCTCAAATATTTTCTTTCTTTTTCTAATCTTTTCTCAACTCAAAAAAACCTAGAGGAGATTAAGAAGAACATGGTGATGAAGTAGAGAATGACTATTAGAGAAAAAACCAACCTCATATCTTTTCTTTCTTCTATCTTTAGCTGTGAGAGTGGGTGGACTTGTGACTTATCATAGTGAGTCACAAATCCACTCTTCTCACAAACTCTATAATAGATGAGAGGAAAAGAATGAGCCATCTCATTTGTACACACATACAATTGTATATGTACATAAATAAATATGTATACAAATACACTAATCCAAATATATACTACAAATACATACATCCATATTCGTATCAAAATATGAATACCATATTCATATAAAATACGAAAATCCGTATTCGTATAAAAAATACAAATACCCGTATTTGTATTAAGACACAAATACACGTATTTATACAAATAACCGTATTCGTATAAATACCGTATTTTGTCAAAATACGAATACGAAAAGAGATAGTAAAAAGAGATAAACAATACTAGTTCACATTTAGTCCAAATATGATAACCTGGTTATCTTTCAAACCCAGCTAGTATTAACAAACTGTTCGATTAAAGGTACGTGTACTAAAACACGTATTTAATCGAACCCAGGTACGTATCAAAATACGTACACTACATCAATTTGCCTAATCTTAGAAAACCTCTGTGCGAGACTCTAAAGATTCGACAATACGCTGGCAGTCGGTTTAACCACAAGCACGTCAGCGACACTAGCTGTACGTAACGTCTGCCCAGGCATTGATCGAAAGGAAGGCTGACAAGAAAACTTGTGCGTATCCCTACCGAGCCTTAAAGTGACAATATTAGTACAGTCCGGTCTTTTTATCTGAGAGTATCACATACCGGGTCTAAGGGTGGAAAACGTTAGACCCCTAATAACTCAATAAGTCGTGTCGATGTGGTCCAAAACCATCCTGAGAACCTATTAATCTCACAATTAGTAAATCTCATCTGCCTTGGCCATGGTCTTATGGTGATGACTAATCAAATACAGCGCGACATCAACTCCTTATACCGGGAAAGATGAATCCTTTTTATCGCTCACTGTCTCCAAGTGTTTCGGGACTGCACCCAACCAAAACCTGTTTGCACGACTCTTTAAAACTGTGGTAGGATAATGATCTAAGTATAGTGGGAACACACTCAAGATGAATGTCGATGTTAGGTCTAAAGACTAACCTGTACCTATGTCACTAGAGAACTACTATCTGTCGTTAGGTATATAACCATCTAGAAGTTCTCGACGAGTCCGTCCAGTGTAACTCATAACCTAATGAGCACCTGTATACTATCTTTGGTACCGAACACCAATGGCCGTGAGACATGCCATCTTCCCTTATGGAAATAAAAAATGTATATACTAGTCTACTCCGGAGTATCGATGCCCTATCTTGAAAATCCAACGCCTAGGGACAATTTAAGGATGTGCTTATAGATTACCTAGACCCCACGAGTATGATCGCCATCACAATTCTAATAGTTAAGCAAAGATCCTACGAGCTTTACCAACATGTAATCGGGATACGTAATATAAAAATAGAACGTATACACATGTTGATATAAAGGCAAACCAGATAGCATATTATCATATTGAGCAAAATTGTCCTGTACACATATATCCCAAGTATCTATATGTAATATACAATTCTGTACTATACAATAATGGCCTCTAGGACATATACATCCAACATGGATAATGTCAGACCCCTAATAACTCGATAAGTCATGTCGGAGTCAAGCTCATCACCAACCGAGAAACTACCGAACTCATATCAGCAAATCTCATTTACCATGACCACGGATTTAGGGTGATAACCAACCGAACACAACGTGTCATCGACTCCTAATACCAGGAGAGGCGAATCCCCGACAATCGCTCACTGCCTCCATGTGTTTCGGGACTGTACTCAACTAAAACCTGTTTGTACGACTCTTTTGAGCCGTGGTAGAGTAGTAATCAAAATACAATGGAAATTCACACGAGACAAATGACGATCTCAGATCAAAAGACTAACCCGTACTAATGACACCAGAGAACTTCCATTTGACAATATATATATAATACCATTTAGAAGTTCTCTGGGAGTACGTCCAGTGTATTCACCTTCAGTGAGCACCTGTATACCATCTTAGGTGACACAACACCAATGCTTGAGACCGGCCACCGCCTCTCGTCAGGGTCTCAAAACGCATACACTAGTCTACTCCGGAATATCGATGCCCAGTCTCGATACTCCCACGACTAGGGACATTTTAAAATATGCTTATGGACTACCCCGCTCTTACGTATATGATTGCCATCATAATACTGGTAGTCAAGCAAGAATTCTACGGGCTTTATCATTATGTATTAGCGACACGTAATAACAAGTAAAACGTATACATATCAATGATAAAGACAAACTAGATAGCATACTATCATTTCGAGTAAGATTGTTCTACTTGTATAAGTCGACTCTCAATTATCATAATTGTGTGTCTGCAATTACAATAATTGCCTTGAAGGCACTATATCCAACAGAATTTCTTATGGAGAGAAGGAAATGGGATACTCATTGGTTAAATGGTCGGAAGTGTGCAAGCCTAAAGAGCTGGGAGGATTGGGGGTGATAAATCTAAGAGACATGAACCAGGCTTTGCTTGCAAAGTGGTGGTGGAAATTTATGATGATGATGTGAACTGGAAGAGTATCATTAAGGAGAATTACCTACGAAACGACCATTTAATAGGAAAATTAAAAAAATGCAGCAACTTGTTCTGGTTTTTGGAAATGAGGGTTTAGGAGCAACAAGATTTTCCTTTCAGGGTTGACTTTCACGATCGGAGACGGACTTTTTTTTTTATTTGGAAAGATGTTTGGTATGGAGAGGTGTCCCTGCATTTTAAATTTCCTAAACTCTATGGCTTAGCAAGAGATAGATGCGCGAGGGTGATGGACATCTGGAATGGACAGGAGTGGCGACCGGCCTTCAGACGTACCCTCGCAGCTAGGGAAAGACAAGAGTTAATGGACCTTAGGCTGTTCCTGAACGATTGGCGTCCGAACAATCAGAGTATGGATCGTCCGAAATGGAGATGGACTTACAATAGAAAATTCTCTGTTAAGTCACTTTACAGGATCGTCAACGGAGGGGGCAAAATGGATGGACATGTACGACCTATTTGGAAGGCTAGGGTACCGAGCAAGATAAAAGTTTTTAATTGGTTGGTATCGAGGCGGGCGGTGTTGACCAGAGACAACTTGTTAAAACAAAAGTGCCAAGGACCATCTGTTTGCGATCTTTGCAAAACTGCTGATGAAATCGGGGATCATCTCTTCTTTACTTGCCTCTTTGCTAAAGATGTGTAGGCACATTTTTGCACAAAGAATAATGTACTTAGGTTAGCCACATCGATTTCGGATGTCTGGAAAGATTGGAGATTACATATAGGGGAGGAACAATAGGAGTAATTGGGATATTATAATTATGGGTGTTACTTGGGGAATTTGGAGAGAACGAAACAAGAGAATATTTAGGGGAGAAATTAATAGCATCAACAATGTTGTCTTTAGTATTTCTATCTCGCTCCTCAACTGGTCAAACTTTGCTTGCAGATAAAACCAATCTGAAGATTTGAAAGATGGTGCCCGATGTTGTCATATTTGAGGAGGAGGAGGGAGGAGGAGAAAGCTATGATGGCGGCGAGTGATTTGGCAGCTTGCTCTTGGGATGCAGTGATTTTTGGGTGTCAGTGTACCTCGCATGTGAGGCACTGGTTTTATTTTATTTGTGTTGGCTAGCTTGGATTGTTAGCTTAGCCTTTTGCTTGGATGTTTATTTAGGACTAAAGGCCGTATCGGGGTAACATTAAAAACTTTTTAATGATATGGGATGGCTAATTATCCACCTTTTCCTCAAAACAAAAACAACGAGTAACCATTCAAAACCTTAAGCATTTATTACCTTTTCACCAAAATTTGGAAAAATGATAAACGGACATCACTATATATAGTATGGTAAGAAGTTAGCAATATAAAGAGTGAATAGAGAAACTAAACACCAAGAAATTTCATCATGTACAGAAAATCTTCTGTATCGAAAAACTCATAATTTATATTTCTGTGCATTTCTCTTATTAATAGCTATTAGTTGGATTTGCTTTGGATGCTCTATTTTCTGATGAACATCTAAAATAATTCTAAAACAATTATGACTTCTCTGTTTCTTTAGGGCTAATCCGGTACAAGCAGGATCCCAGGCCGAGTTCTCTCAATGGCTATGCCACGTGCACAATGTTGTTAACCGCAGGTAACTACTCTAATTAGTACATTACCATGAATTTCTTGGACTCTGCATCTCAATTTAATCTAAAGTAAGTATTCTAAAATACCACGAACTTCCGCCGTTTTGAGGCATACACCATAAACATTATAACTTGAGCTAATAGACCATGAACATTCTTGAATGTTGCACTAAAATACCATTCATCACTTATAAGTTAATCAACCATCATGCGACTGCTATTCAATATTTTATCTGTATAGATCCATTAAATTTTTTTATCCCTCTCTCTTCTATTTTTTCCTCTTTCCAGATACTAATTGATAGTTTCAAGGTATAAAGGCTTTGAACAAATGAGAAATTAAAAGATGCTTTTTTAAAATCTACAAGAAAAAATTGGAGATATATAGGTCATTTTAACTGTCACTGGACCAATCGCAACGGTTTTTGAAAGATAATTGATGCATGATGTATTGGTGCTACAAGCAGTAAAGTTCATGGCACTTTAGTGCTATTTATAAAGTTTCTGGTATTTATCATAATAAGTTGAAACTCGGTGGTGAAAGGATGATGGCCTATAGCTACTTACCGGCACTCTTTGATTTGCTTTTTTGACAGCCTCGGCAAATTGACATTTCCATGTGCTAGAGTAAACGCGAGATGGGGTAAACTTGACTGCAAGGATTGGGCATGTGATCTTCAGGGGTCTTCAGATTTGAAGTTATAGGCTTGAAGAAAAAAGGAATTTGAAAGAAATGTCTTTGGTTATATTGGCCTTTAAACACCCATTGGTCAGGAAAAAGAAGAAAGCCTTGTTTTGTGGTTCTTTACTTCCAAAATATTATTTTGTGCTTAATTTTGTCTAATGATTAAGGTGTGGGGTATTTACAGGGATTGAAAATCTTTCATTAAGTTTAATTCTAGAATGCATTACCTATGATTTTCATGGATTCAAGGTTCTTGCTATTATGAAATAACTCGTATTCTTGCACATGCGATGCACATGTGTGTATTAGGAGATGGGTACAAATGATTAAGCATATAATACATGTATTATATGTATGATTTATTTTTAAACATGGAAAGGATATGAAATCTAATTTTCATAAGAAACAAGTGTTATTGTTTAATGTCAGCATGATATTTTATTTTCATAACCTATTCTATTTTTGGTAACATTAACAACTATCTAAATTACCACCATTCAATTTTTGCATATTATTGAATTATGTATAATAAAACGGAAAACGATCGATAACAATTTATATATTTAGCAAAGTCTTATGTGAATGTAATTACCTAAATGCATATATTATGTGAAATAAAATATATAATAATTACTCAAGTTTATTTAACACCCACATGTAAATTGTGTACAAATAATTGTGGTATATATGACTTGTTTAATTAATGAGCTAATATATATAGGGCTGCGGTTGTCCACAGCCTCATAGCCGTGCCCTATTAGTTGTAAACTTTGGGGATGGAGCCCATATTTTAAGTGAGGACGGCCCTACGCTCATGTGGCTAGGTGAAGGTGAGCATGAGCGCAGTTTGCCCCCAGCCACATTTAGCTCTAAATTAATTTCAATAATATGGTGATCATTGGTGGTGGTTATGGTTTTTTTAAAGACTTGAACCACTTTTATCACTTTTCTATTTGCCAAAATTAAAAAAAAAAAACCTTTTTTATTTTAAGGATGTAAAATTTTATTTACTTTTTTTTTTTATCTTGATTAAGTAAATTTAAACCCTAATTCGCCTGTCCAATGCCAATGCTTCAATTATATATCAGTAAATATGTTTGCATTATTTTTGGATTTTTTCCAGTGAGCATGCAGTGGGTTTTGGGGTTCTATTTCTTCAACTTTTATTTTGTTATTAGCAACTCATTTATGTTTGGGAGATCAACATCGGTTTCTTAATAATTTCCTTGTGCTTTTAATTGTGTTTGAGACTAAAAGTTTTTTTTATTTTTTGGAAATTGATTAACACCATGTTCTATAATATTTAAAGCAAGCATCTACCAAAAATGAATATTGTTCAGTATAAATTTTCCATTGAAATTTATTGTTAGTCAATCAAACAATATTTCAAAGGAAATATTTGTCACGTCCAGTAGCAACAGTCTGTGAAATCATGGAAATTAAAGATATAGTCGAATATATTATATCGATACAAAGTTAAAGAAATAGAATCGAACCTTATTCATCAAAGCCATTGTCTAAGAAGCTGACATCGACATAACTTGCAAGGAAGCAAACAAATTTTTATTCAATCCACACTCACTGATCCTCCTCTAAAAAAAAACAGCCAACAGTCAAAACAAAAGTTCAGAAAAGGAAAATTAATATTCCCAGTTCGAAATAATTATTTTATTCTCGTGAATTACGCCGGTTAACTCGACGAAATACCTCATGCACCTGCAGTTACATCAACACACCATAACCGACATTAGCTGAATCAAAAGCTCATAAAATCAGAAAAAAGAAAAAGAATTTAAGTTAATGTAATTCAGATGAGAGCTTACTGCAGGCGACAGCGGGAAGCTTGCATGTGTTCGGGAGACGCTGGATGATGTCGATGGTATTGCAGAGGCAAGTGTGGTCGACCGAGCTGAGAGCGGAGCAGCATTCACCACTAGGAGGCCCATTGGTGACCCCGGGCACCACGAACGGTGCACACACGGTGAGCTGGCCAAGTCCGGCCGAACAGTTCTGGGCTGATGTTGTATCAGTATGAGCAGCTAAGCCAATGGCGATAAGTTCAATCGCTGGGAACGAGTATTTGAGCATTTGCTGATTACTTAAGAGTGATTAGAGTTAATCGATTGATTAGCGATGGTTTTGAGAGGATTATGAGATGAGTTATTTTTATAGAGAGATTTGAAAAAGGAGACAAGTGAGATTTCAACTTAATAGTTTCCATAGCGATGTGCATATTAAGTTGTTCTTGATTTTTCTTCTTATTTTAATTAAAAATGATGGATTTGTTGTAGATAGACCACCAAGATCAACAAGTACCATATTAATTTTGTGTAATCTATGATGCATATGTATGTGTTACATGTGCATCTTTTTCTTGATTGTTGACTTTTGATTGTTAAATATTAGAGGTACATGTTTACATGTGAATCAACTAAGCAAGTCATGTACCTATGTAAAACATGTAAATTTTGACCATGCAAACTGTTCATCTTGATCTACATGCAAGGTTAAAAATATATAAATATATATATGAGCTTTCGAGCAAAAGTTAAGCATATTCTACTCAGATAAATTAAAGCAAAAAAGAAACATATATGTTATCTCAACATTGGACGAACCCCAATGTTGATAAATAAAAAAAACAAGTCTAAAAGAAATCGAAAAAACTACAACAACATCATAAAACCAACATCCACATGAACAAGATTTATATATGCTAATATGATGTTTTGTTTAAAATTTTATGTTGTGATAAATTTGTATTCAAATCATATATCTCTCACTTTTCTTTTCTTTTCTTTTCCTTTTTCTTTTCTTGTTTTTTTGGGATGACGAAACTATTGTTCGATGTCTACCATGATAAATTTTTTTTGATGAATCAATATAATATTGGCTAAGAAATGAAATTATTAGTCTAAGAAGAAATTATTAGTTTGAGAAAGAAGCAATAAAGAACCATGACATGAGACTTGTGATTTATGAAGGAAATGAACATTATAAATTTTATCTGTTTTAACCTTTTCTTTTCTCGCTTTGATCTCTAATTATCTTATGTTGCACAACATATCCAGTTTGCGGAAGAACATTATCGTTATTGTTATGTTGTGCTTTCGATCTAGCCACTCGATCCGACTTATGAATCAGGACATGGTGAACATAATCATCATGCTTGAAGTATATCCGTCGGTGATTTTAAACTACAAACTCTTTGCGTCAATGCTCGACATTCGGTTTAGTTAAAAGAAAACGCATTCTTACTTGAATCTTAAACTAATTTTAAGAATGTCTCCTAATGCTTTTCAGTCACATTTCTTTGGCATTGTGCAAATTAACGGACGGACTCGGTCACCGATTCGATAACTTACAAAACTACTAACAAATTAAACAATAGAATCGACACAATTGATTTTACAACTAGTTATGCTTAGCTTTCATCTTTATCTATATCTCAGTGGTAAATGCTCTCACTACTACAAATGTGCTCAACAGTAACGAGGTATTGGTAGCGGCTCTAACCGCTACCAATTACTCATAACGGTTGACATAGTAATGGTAGTGGTTGAAACCGTTACCGATATTGTGAAGGATATCTCGTATTTGTTTAAGACTGTTATTTACCGCCGAAAACTGGATTGAGACGCGGAGGACGTTTAGCCTGTATTTGGGAGCAGATATTATTTGGAATATATCCGTTCACTTCTCCGAAAATACCAAGTTGATTTATGGCACTGTATATCGGAGGTTTGGACAGATGCGACTGATGAAGCATGACTTTATCAGATCCCCCTCATTTATGAGGGGTTTTTGATTGTGAGGACGCTCTTTCTTGCATGTGCAAACCCCTGCAGTTTATTACACTTTCACCTGCTTCGGTAAGTTACTTCATGCCTTATTATATTTTGTTTATTGTAGTTGTCCATGAATTGTATACAAAGACTAGTTTATGTCGTCACTCGTAGAGCGTGGATTAGTCCAAATCCGTGTGTGTGTATATATATATATATATATATATATATATATATATATATATATATATATATATATATATATATATGAGGTTAATGGAGGAAAGAGGCCATAGGAGGGAATTTCCACCCATGACGTCGGAAAAATACACCCTTCCTCATTTTTTCCGACGATCGGCATCTACCATCTTTATCGTTATCATCTAAGATATGAGCACCAAATTTAATGTGATTCTACAACTTTTTCATTGTTAATTTAGTGGGTTTAAAATTAACGGTTTACCTACAATAGAACTTTTTATATTGCTAAATTAACGGTGAAAAAGTTGTAGAATCATATGAAATTTGGTATACCCACATCTTAGATGATAACGATGAAGATGGTGGGTGCCGATCGGCGGAAAAAATGAGAGAGGATGTATTTGAAAGATGCCATAGGAAGAAATTCTCTCCTATGGCATCTTTCCTCCATTATTTTCTCTCTCTCTATATATATATTATGGGGGTCGAACTTAGGACACAGATCTCGTGTTAACGAAGTCCATCGGTTCTAAACATGTCATCTGAGAATCGTTAATCATCTTCGAGACTAAGATCAACTCAGGAATATGTGGTTAAGGCCCGTTAATTCTTTTTTGAATTAAGATCAACTTAACAAGTATAGATTAAGGACCCTTAGTCATCTTTAAGATTAAGACCGCTTAGGTTTATTCATATTTTGATCAATACATTGCATGTGAGAAACCAGAAACTTCATCATTTAATTAAAGTTTGTTCAAGTGATTAAATGATATTTTATGGTACAAGTGCGCAGGTATATATGACGCACATACCCGTTTATTTCATTTGAAAAGGGTGCGCACATGCATTGCACATAGTTATGCACTGTTATATTTCAAAGATGTTGCGTATGCGTGTATCACATAACGTGCATGCCTTTATAGGCAATTTTCATTAAGTGCGCACACATGAGTATCACGTGATGCGCATGCCTTCATAGACAATTTTCATCAAATGCGCATGTATATAGATGCGCACATCCCCAGGGCATTATTTTCCAAGAGCAGCAACTTTTATTATTAAGCGTGCACTGATTTTGGGTGCGCACTTGTTTCTATCAGAAAGCACAAGCTTTCACTAAGAAGCCATGTCTTCTGTTTCATCTTCTTTTCTTTTTTCTCTTATTTTCAGAGAAGTGAAAATCTCGATTTTCAAGCATTTTACGGTGTGCATCTTATTTTTTTGGATTTTCGGATCAATTTCTCACAAAAGTACAATTTTATGAATGAAAGACGAACTCTAAGATCATTTGGTCTTTTAACAACCAAATAATATATTTGAAGAGAAGTAGAGGCTTCTAAATAAAAGCGAAAGCTTTTTAATGGAGTAAAAGAGAAGTTTTTCTCTTTATTTCTATCTTACGCAATTTTGCTGAGGAAGAAGAAGACTTGAGATTTTTTCAAGCTTATGGGGGGATTTTCTCTTTTCCATTTCTTCATATGAGGCTCTTATTTATAGGAGAGAAGGAATTAGGATTTGTTTGGTTTGTTTTGATTTGTTTTGATGTCAATCTGATTTTAGATTGATTTAAAAAAACTTAATTGATTTATATCAATTAAGGGTGACATGCGCACCATTGAATCTTTGATTCACAGATATTTGTTGTTAAGGTGTTTAACCAACATAATATTTTTCTGTTAATTAAGGATTTTGATTGCTCATTAATCAAGATTTATTCATTTTTTAATAAGCGTCTATTTCAGAGAATGCACATGTATTTACACTTGTTATTGATTTAGTGCTCATTCCGCCCGTGCGTTGCTCGTGCATATATGCGCACTCATCATATGCGTACTTGTTGCATGTGTGCTCGTGTCATATGACTTTGTTATTAAACATGCGCGCGCACTTGTATCTTCGCATGTTTTCGAAGCGACAAACAAGTTTCGAGTTATGATTCATTGATTTTGTCTCGGGATTTGCAAGAATGCGAATCGTCTTTTCAGACCCTATAAATAAGTGTCATTTTCTTCACTCTTTTTAGAGTTGTATTTTCCTGAATCTCGTGTTTTCTATTAGAAGCCTTTGCTTCTTTATTAATTTGGTAAGTGCGCTTGTGCACTTCTGTCTTTACGCACTCAATTTGAGCCGCACATCTCTTTTGGTTAGGTATTTGACTTAGCTTGCGCATTTAACTTAAGATAAATCTTAAAAGTTTCTTTGACTTCAAGAATGTCACTTAAATTTGGTCTAAATCAACCAATTTTTTTATCGTTTAGTTTTGAAGTTGGATATTTTTAGTTCACCCTTTTAGTGAACTGACGCCTTTCCACTCTTTTTCTTTCAGGTGTCATGACCAGCCGTCTATATTCGACCAGGAAAATTGTTTCCCATACCAACGGCCGCTTTTATGAACCTGTTTATAGTGATGTCTAGTGCGAGACTATACTTCGTCGCCTCGAGAATCATTATGGGTAGTTGCTCTCTCACCGGTCTTCTCTCTTACAGATGATTTTCTTCGCAATCTGGAGCGCTATACTCAGACTTGTCAGGGCGATGCCGCTTCGTGTACTAGATCAGGCCGAGGATAAAGTGCACTCGGCCTATGTGCTTGATATCCAAGAATTGAAGAGATCGTACAATAGATATCCTGGACCAGATATATCAGCAGAAGGCGATCATATTTTCATATGCGAGGGCAAAAAATATCAGTGGTGATCCTGATGCTCGTATTCGTGAGCGGAAGTATCAGCAGATGGAGATTGCTGCCTGGGACGTCCTGCATGACCTTCTCTTTGATTTCGAGAATTCATTCACTGACGCTAGTCTTTTGCCGCTGTAAGTGGTGTAACAGCTCTTTTTTTGCCTTTTAGCATTCAGTAGTTGGTACCTTGTAATCCACCTTTTGATTGAAAAGAATCTCTCCCTTTTATATTTGAAAGTATTTCTTCACACTTCTACTATATTTCTATGAGCATCAAGTACGCAATTTTAAAAAATTAGAGGTCTAAATATACTAAACAAGAATCGAATTAGAGTTTTAGGGTTTTAAAGTTAAGCAAACAAGTTATAATCTAAGAGAAAAGAGTCTACAACTTTTATAGTCTAGTTCTTCACTTCTAAAACTCCAAGTAGTAGTCCCTAAAACTCTTCTTTGACTCTACTTGAAGAATGTATCGAGCTTGCTTGTAGTCTTTGTCGTCGAAAATGATCCACCTTGAGGCAACTCTCACTCAAGCTCACACTTCACTAATCAAGATATTAGTGAAGTTAACAAGCTATACTAATAGACTAGAGTAGTGTATGTTGATGAAGTAGGAGTTTTGCTCAATAAAAATATTTCTTTCTCCTTTTCTTTTTCTCACCCTAGAAAACTAGTGAGGAAATGAAGAAGGAGATGAACTTGGAAGTTGAGAGTGTGAACCATTTGGCTAAGAGATAAGAGCCAAGATGAGATAAGAGAATGATAAATATCATAATGAATAAAAGAAGAAAAATAGGGTGAGTCATGGCTTCTCCATGCTTCTAAACAATGACTCATTCTTATTTTCTTGAATTCATTAATATTTATCATTATCTTTACTCTTGTGTGATTCTCATACATCCATGTATAATGTATCATCAACCATGATACAATACACACACACACACACACACATAAAGAGAAGAAAATCTTAAGTGAGTTTGATATTAGTTAATATATATGTATATGTAGGTTTATGTATATGTATGTATGTATATATGTGTGTGTGTGTGCGCGCGTGCGCGCGAGCGCACGCGCATATATATATGTGTGTGTATGTGTGTGTGTGTGTCAAATTATTAAATCAACACTTGATTCAATAATCCGATTATATCACATATAACCGTCTAATATTTAATATTGGTTATATGTGATATAACCGGATTATTGAATCAAGTGTTGATTTAATAATTTGATTTACATACACACACACACACACACACATATATATATATCAAATTATTAAATCAACACTTGATTCAATAATCTGGTTATATCATATATAACCTGGCTAATATCAAATATATTAACATATATAAATCAAATCATTGAATCAACACTTGATTCAATAATCCGGTTATATCACATATAATCCGGCTGATATCAAATATCGCTAGATTAGAATACGGTATCATATACTTGTATTTAATCAAGCTCCCGCACATATCTCCATACGTGCCTTACTTCGTTTCGTTTGAGCTAGGAAACTTCTATGTGGGACTCTAAAAACTCGTCAATACGCCAGCAGTAGGTAATGATCACATTAGATACCCACAAGCCGTCAGCGGTACTAGCTGAACGTAACGGCTATCCAGGTATTGAACGAATAGAAGATCAACAAGCAAACTTGTCCAAACTCCCGCAGAGTCTATAAGCAAAACTTACCGTACAATTCGGTTTCTTTGTCTAATATGTCACATATCAAGTCTGGGGGTAGAATCATCAAACCACAATAACTTGATAAGTCATGCCGATGTGTGGCCTATAACCTTTCGAGAAACTATTGATAACACTTATCTGTAAATCTCTTCAGCTCTGGTCAGGGACTTGCTGTTATAACTAATCGAGCATAGCGCAACATCAACTCCCAATACTGGGAGAGACGAAACCTCTCCTATCGCTCACTGCTTCCATGTGACTCGGAACTGTACCCAAAATCCACCTGTTTGCATGACTCTTTTGAGCCGTGGTAGGGAGGAAATCAAAGTACAGTGGGAACCACATAAGACTCTATGACGATCTCGGGTGTACAGACTAACCTGTACAAGTGTCGCCAGAGAACTGTTATTTGATGATATGTATGGTACCATCTAGGAGTTCTCGGCGAGTCCTGTTTGGTGTATCCATTCTCTAATGAGCACCTGTATACAATCTTTGATGTCAAACACCAATGGTTATGGGATCAACCATCGCCCCATACAGGGTCAAGAAACGTACACACTAGTCTACTCTGGAATATCGATACCTTGTCTTGATATTCCCTCGACTAGGAACCGTTAAGGATGTACTTGTGGACTACACAATCTCCAGTAGTATGATCTGCATCATAGTCCTGATAGTCAAGCCAACATCCTAAGGGATTCATCAACATATATCAAAGAGATGGTAAACTAAAACAAGTGTATATGTTAAGATAAAGAGCAACCAGATAGCATACTATCATGTCAAGCAAGAAAGTCCTCTATATATATGTCCAAGCATCCACTATAATATACAATAATGGTCTCTAGGGCATACATATTCCTAACAATCTCCCACTTGCACTTAGGCCAGTCGTTGTAGTATCGCATACCCAACATCCCAAAAAGTCTCTCAAACTGCGTCTGGGGGATGGCCTTCGTAAGTGGATCTGCTATGTTATCCTACGTGTCTACTCTCCTGACCTCGACCTCGCGGCGATCAACTATCTCTCGAATCAGGTGATACCGCCTCAGAATATGTCTGAATCGCTGATGGGGCCGTGGTTCCTTCGCCAAAGCCACAGCTCCATTGTTACCACAATACAAGGGTATTGGATCTTCAATGGATGGAACCACACCAAGTTCTATAATGAACTTCTTCATCCAGACAGCTTCTTTGGCAGCATCGTTGGCAGCGATATATTCATCCTCCATCGTCGAGTCTGCAACGGTATCTTGCTTGGAACTCTTCCAACATACTGCCACTCCATTGAGGGTGAAGACAAAGCCCGAGACAGACTTGCTGTCATCCTTATCACCGTGGAAGCTCGAATCGGAAAAGGACTCCACTTGGAGTTATCCGTTACCATACACCAAAAACATCTCTTTAGTCTTTCTCAAGTACTTAAGAATGTTCTTCACAGCTATCCAGTGTTTCTCCCTGGATTTGATGATACCTGCTTACCATACTAAGTGCATAAGCTACATCCGGTCTGGTGCATAATATCGTGTACATGATAGACCCAACTGTAGAAGTATAGGGTATCACGTTCATGCGAGCCCTCTCCAAATCAGTCTTGGAAGACATCTCTTTGGAGAGAGTGATTCCTGAACAAGAGGGTAAATTACCACGCTTAGAATCTTCCATACTAAACCTCTTTAGTATGGTGTCTATGTACCTAGATTGGGACAATCCCAACATCCTTTTAAATCTATCTCTAAAGATCTTTATCCTCAGGATGTAGGAGGCATCACCCAGATCTTTCATGGAGAAATTGTTAGTTATATGTATGCACTAGAGGCCATTACTGTACATGCGTTGTATAGTGTAGTGGATGCTTGGACATATATAGGGATGACTTTCTTGCTCGACATGATACTATGCTATCTGGTTGCTCTTTATCTTAACATGTACACTTATTGTCTCTCTATTACATGTTGATAAAGCCCTTAGAATGAGTACTTGACTACCAGGATTATGATGTAGATCATACTTGTCACGCCCCGCTTCCCAGAGTGCGCTATGAGAAGAGTTAAAACAAGTTCTCGTTAAGATTTAAGGCCTTTCAGGCCTTTTTGAAGCCTCATCCTGTTCTTCGATTAGCGATCCATATTTCCCTTTCTTTCCTGTATTGCTTCTTCTGGTCTTCCTTTTCCACTTTCTAAGGAAACCGTCGGCACGTGACAGAGCCAACCATGCTACCTGTGGCTAGGAAACATTCCTTCACAATCACATTACGGCTGTCTAGAGAAATCAAGAACAGTAGAAATAAAATAAACTATCTAGTACATATCCATGAGCCAGAATAAACGAGTCAAGAAATAATATGCAGAAGCAATAACTCCAATAAACAATAACAATCTGGAAGGTGCGTCCCAATACGGGCTCACATCAGGAAATAAAAAAAATTCTGAATGGAAACTAAACTAGAATACTAACAGGTCCTCACTGCTCGGCCTGTCGGCTAAAGTACTCCTGCTCGACCTGCGACAAGGGTAGCGGATCTGGGCCATGCAAAACCCAGACGTCAGCGCGTCACAATATCAACAATAATATAATCAGGGGTAACAGGATATGCATGCATGAATTATAAAATTAGTAACATGAATGTAATAAGTGAGCAGGGATAAAGAACAGTGAAGTGTAACAGTATATGTGAAGTGCAGCGATTAAACTAAACTGTGCTACTGGGTTAATTACTCTCAAGTTTGTGAAATCAATTTAATGAATCGTCGATATAACTCAATAGTATCCCGTGCGTGCCCGGGACCACGGTCCAGATTCTCGGGCTGAATCCGAGACATGCCACTAGGCACTAAACAAGAAATATGTACAGATGAATGATGTCAGCAGCAGCATCCCCGGGCTGGCCTAGCCCGTAAAACTGATCAGTATAAGTATCGAACTGTCGAGTTACAAGTCAGGTTTCATCATTGATTTCCCCATACCCTCGTTATGTGTTCAAGTCAGGTATTGATAAATCTGAAGCTAATGCCAACATAGGATCAAGCAGGAACATGTTTTTCTATACAGACAACAGGATATGTCCATCGGGACAACATCTCAAGATTGTCGTCATTAGAAACAGGATCAGGTAACATGTCAGGTAGTGGTGTATTAGGTTATGTCAAGTAGTGCACAGTGTATCAAATGGGTGCCCAACAGTACAATGTAGCAAGTATTGAATCAGGGTAAAAGTACGGATGTACGATAAAAGTATGGATGTACAGATATCTATCAGGGGTTACATCTTGACTATGTAGGATGCACGTTATCAAGCATGGGGTACTAATGTAATAATAATATGAGTCAATGTAATATGGCATGCAACTAGGTACATAATTAATGATATGGATGCTCAAATATCGATCAGGGGTTACATTTACAGCTCCAAGTCTAAGTGGGATGCACATTATTAAGCATGGGGTGTTACTACAACAATAACATGAATTAATATAATCTATAGATGCAGCTATATATATTTTTAAATTATATGGATGCATACGGGTATCCGGAAACAATAAAACTTTAATATGAATGTATAATTCATTCAACATGTAATATTTTATTCATATGGATGCAAGGTAAGTATTATAGCATGTAGCAAGATAAACTTGCCTCAATTGGATCACACGACGGATACGTACGGCACGTACGACGTCGGTTAAACGTCACAACGCACACACATCACGCGAGACGGGTCCAGACAGGCAAGAAGGTTACTACGCAAGCAAGGGACGTTCATTAGATCGCTTGGATCGGCAGCGGTGACACGACTCCGGCGATGGTTGGAAAACCAAGAATCAAGAAAAGAAAAGAGAGAAAGAAAGAAAAGAAGAGAAGAGAAGGAGAGTGGGGTAACCTGACTTTGGGTTTCTGGGACAGAGGAAACGAGAGGGTGACGACGGTGACGAAGGGCAGCCGTCGACGTCAAAGGCAAAGGGTTAGGGTTTCGGGTGTGCAGGTCGTGGCTCGGTT
Organism: Agapanthus africanus; assembly: GCA_030015575.1. Lineage (NCBI taxonomy): Eukaryota > Viridiplantae > Streptophyta > Magnoliopsida > Asparagales > Amaryllidaceae > Agapanthus > Agapanthus africanus. Next base: position 78,269,201 of record CM057347.1, on the reverse strand, counting down.
GGTGAAACGTTCTTGGGTGAGGGCTCGGGGTTTTAGTTGCAGGGATGAGCTTGGGTGTAGGGTTCTTTTAGGAAAGGAGAGAGAAGAACGAGGTGTGGAGGAGGAGGAGAAAGGGGTGTCGACGGTGGGTTTCACGGTGAGGTGATGTGTGTGCAGGGGAGGCTCGGGTGAGGGTTAGCTTCTGTAGGGAGTTCCTGGGTTTGGAGGGGGAGGGAGAGGAGAGGAGAGGAAGGAGATGATGACGAGGGTTGAGGAGCATGGTCGGAGGGAAGAGGAGGCGGAGGAGTTAGGGTTAGGGTTTTCTCGTGTCGAGGCTCGGGTTTAAATAAAAGAGGGTGAAGAAAAGAGAAGAGGGAGGTGAGTGTAAGCGAGAGAAGGGAGGTGACGCAACTCGAGGAGTGTACAGTAATCGCGAGGAGAGAGAGAAAGGGGGAGATAGAGAGAGAGAGAGAGAGCTCTGCGCTCGCGAGAGAGAGAGTGCGAAAGAGAGAGAGAGAGAGATCACGAGAGAGAGAGAGGCTATTATGATTTTCTAAAAAAGATTTCCTTTTAAAATTTTAAAAAAAGATTTCCTGGTAACAAATTTTTAAGGTACTGTTTAATAAAATATTAATAAAACATTTAATATTTGGTTAATACAAAAATAGTCCAAAACACGCCCGGGTCGGGTCTAAAAATCCAGTTTTAAAATATGAAAAATATAAGTGTCGACCAAAATTAAAATTGGATATCCGGGTAACGAAAATGCATACCCCCAAGAACGGATGCACGTACGTGCGCGTAGCCATCCAAACAAGTCCGTTTCACTGAACGGGACGAGAACAGGATGCGCGGATGCTACGACAGGGTCAGGGGTATCATGCAGGCTATGCAAGATATTTTTAAAATATTTTATGTGACTTTAAATGTTATATAAAAAATGCATATGCTTGATATAATGCCAGTATGCAAAATAAACAACATGAAAGTGCACGGATCCTTATAACAAGTCGGGATAAATCATAAACAGGAATCAAGACAAGTTTCCAGCAAGCGGGTCGGGTCGGATGCAAATACAGATGTCAAATACACTATTCGCAACCAAAACACAAATAATCAGGAAAATACCATAAATAAAGAAATACTTGAATTGGAACTGGTATAAATGAACTAGGGTGTTAAATTATACCCAATTACAAAAAGAATTTCGTCCTCGAAATTCCTAAAACAAGAAAAGATAATAAACATGAAACTGCAGGAAGAGATCTGGAAACTTCTGTCGAATCTCGTTTTCACGTTCCCAAGTTGATTCTCCATGTGAGCGATTCCCCCATGAAACAAGTACGAGAGGGATAGCCTTGTTCTTAAGGACCTTTTCTATTCTATCAATAATCGACATCGGTCGTTCCTCAAAGGTCAAATCCTCCGTTACAGTCAGCTCCGAATGATATAGCACGTGTGTTTCATCTCGAACATATTTACGGAGTTGAGATGCATGAAATACATCATGAACATTCGCCAAAGATTGTGGTAATGCCAATCGATAAGCCACTTCTCCAACACGCTCCATAATATCGAAAGGCCCCACGAATCGAGGACTAAACTTGCCTCAACTCCCAAAATGAATCACTCCTCTAGTCGGTGATATCTTCAAGAATACCAGATCACCAACAACGAACTTTAGAGGTCTTCTCGATATATCGGCCCAACTCTTCTACCGATCTTGTGCTGCCTTCATGTGATTCCGGATAGTATTAACCTTCTCAACTGTTTGCACGATCAAATCCGGTCCCAACAATTTTCGTTCTCCAACATCGTCCCAACAAACAGGTGAACGACACTTGCGATCATACAGTGCTTCGAATGGAGCCATCTGAATAGTCGCTTGAAAGCTGTTATTGTAAGAAAACTCCACCAAGTGTAGATGATCCTCCCATGATCCCTTGAAGTCTAACATGCAAGCTTTCAACATGTCTTCAAGAGTTTGGATCGTTCTCTCCGACTGGCTATCTGTCTGAGGATGATAAGCAGTGCTAAACTTCAATCGAGTCCTCAAACTTTCCTGTAAACTCTTCCAGAAGTGCGATAAGAATCGGTTGTCACGGTCGGAAACGATGCTCACAGGTACTCCATGCAATCTCACAATCTCCTGCATGTAACGTTCTGCTAACGCTTCCGTTGACTGACCAACTCGAAATGGTATGAAATGAGCTGCCTTGGTTAATCGATCAACAATCACCCAAACTGCATTGTTGCCCCTTTGGACTCCGCGGTAAAGCTGTCACGAAATCCATGGTTATATGTTCCCACTTCCATTTGAGAAATCGAAAGTGGTTGTAATAAACTAGCCACCCTTTGATGTTCAGCCTTAACTTGCTGACACACCAAGCACTTCGCTACAAAGAGGGCAATCTCCCTTTTCATACCTTCCCACCAGAAATGCTGTCTTAGATCACGATACATCTTCGTGCCTCCTGGATGTACGGAATATGTGGAACTGTGTGCCTCCTTCATAACTTCTTCACGAATATCTCCTTTCGGCACGCACAAACGGCTACCATAACGCAACGAACCATCTTCATGAATTAACAAGTCCGTTCGAAGTCCCGCTTCGACCTGTTCTCAAAACTTCAGCAATCTTAGGTCCTGTGATTGCGCCGCTTTAATACTCTCGATCAACGACGACTGTATTTGCAGCTGCATCAACTGTCCTGAAGAATGCGGTAGCACAATCTCCAACTCGAATCGCCGAAAATCCTCGATAAGCTCCTTCTGTCCAGTCAACATCCGAATTGCTGGCAACCGACTAGGCGCATCCGGCACTGCATTAATTTTCCCCGGATGGTACTTGAGATCAAGATCATAATCAGTCATCAGCTCCAACCATCTACGCTGCCTCATGTTAAGCTCTTTCTGCGTGAACACATACTTTAGGCTTTTGTGATCGGTGAATACTTCGACCCTTTCACCCAGTAAGCAGTGTCTCTAAATATTTAAAGCGAAAATCACAGCTGCAAGCTGCAAATCATGAGTTAGGTAATTCTTCTCATGGGTCTTCAACTGTCTCGATGCGTAAGCTATAACCTTCCCATGATGTATCAAAACACATCCCAAACCTTTCCCAGATGCGTCGCTGTGAATCACCAATCCTCCAGAACTATCTGGCACAGTCAAAATAGGAGCGGTTATCAACCTCTGCTTCAACGCCTCAAAAGATGACGCACATCTATCTGTCCATACGAACGGTACTTCCTTTCGCGTAAGCTTGGTCAAAGGCTCAGCCAAACGAGCAAAATTCTCCACGAACCTTCTGTAATATCCGGCAAGTCCAAGGAAACTTCTGATCTCTGCTACGTTCTTCGGAATCGGCCAATCTTGAACTGCTGCAATCTTCTCGGGATCAACGGCGATTCCATCTCCGGATATGACGTGCCCAAAAAAACTTCACTTCTTCAAGCCAAAACTCACACTTGCTCATCTTCGCATATAACCTTTCATGCCTCAATGTCTGCAGTGCGATCTTCAAGTGTTCTGTATGCTCTTCTAGGCTCCTCGAGTAGACCAGAATATCATCGATGAACACCACTATAAACTGGTCTAAGAACGGTGAAAAGATTCGGTTCATCAAGTCTATAAATATCGCCAGTTCATTCGTGACTCCGAATGGCATAACTAAATACTCGTAATGTCCATATCGAGTTCGGAATGCAGTCTTGCAAATATCCTCTGATTTAACTCGGACCTGATGATATCCAAATCGCAAATCCAGCATCGAGAATACTCTCGCGCCACTAAGTTGCTCGAACAATTCACCAATGCGAGAGATCGGGTACTTGTTCTTAATAGTCACCCGGTTTAATTCTCGATAATCGATGCACATCCTCCTTATGCCATCTTTCTTCTTGACTAGAAGAACTAGAGCTCTCCAAGGTGAAGTACTGCTTCGAATCCAACCCTTCTCTAACAATTCAGTAACCTGCTTCTTGACTTCTTCCAACTCCACTGGTGCCATCGGATAGTACTCCTTTGAGATTGGCGCTGCACCAGGAACAAGATCGATTGCAAACTCCACATCTCGTTTTGGCGGTAAACCCGAGATATCCTCGAAAACGTCCATGAACTCTCGAACTACAGCTGGCGCTTCCTCCTTATCAACTTCCATCGATGAAAGAACACTGTTTTTCGGCCTAGCCCTAAACTCGACTGGCCCGACAGAACTGCTACCTCCAGCAAAAACAAACTTCGGATGTCTGGGAATATGGAAAATTACTTTCTTTGCCCTACAATCAATGTGAGTATGGAAAGAGCTGAGAAAATCCATTCCCAAGACAACATCATAACTGCCGGTATCGATCACCAAGAAATCTGCAAGTAACTCCCGTCCGTAAATAACAACAGAACAATTCTTGCACTCACTACTAGAAATGATCTTCCCGTTCCCAGTGTGTATGTCCCAACAACTAGTTAGGTCCGTGCAAGAAATCGAGTGTGCAGCAATAAACTTGGACAACATAAAACAATGGGATACACCAGAATCGAATAATGCTAATGCGGGAAAATCATGAACAAGTAGGATACCCGAAATGACTTCATCTGAAGCCAAACACTGAAGAAGATAAGCACGGTAAACAAGATTCAAGCTTGCGATAAAACATGAACTGGTAAGCAAGAGAAGAAAGGTAAAATAACGATTATACAACAAGGAAATGAATCAAGACTAGGACTCCAAGTTACTTAAATAGAATACCGCATTGTAACCATACTGCAGTTCATAGTTACAATCACATAACTCCACTCAAGTCGCCCAAATCCTAGTATCAAAATAGAGAGAAACAATAGGGAACCAAAAGTTTCAAGTCGAGATGCAAAGTTGTTTGTATATCGTCAAGACAAGAGTCAATAGAAAGATATGATTCAAGAATCACGATAACAATGCGGCGGGACATGTTCTTAATTACAGGTTTTTCTGATTCGTGTATTGGGTTCAATACCCAACTACAAAAAATCAAACCTGATTAACCTGAATCCTATGTCTCTGATACCAAACAAACCCTGTCACACCCCGCTTCCCATAGTGCGCTAAGATCGGTACGTGACAGAGCCAACCATGCTACCTATGGCTAGGAAACATCCCTTCATAGTCACATTACGGCTGTCTAGAGATATCAAGAACAATAGAAATAAAATAAACTATCTAGTACATGTCCATGAGCCAGAATAAACGAGTCAAGAAATAATATGCGGAAGCAATAACTCCAATAAACAATAACAATCTGGAAGGTACGTCCCAATACGGGCTCACATCAGGAAATAAAAAAAATGCTGAAAGGAAACTAAACTAGAATACTAACAGGTCCTCACTGCTCGGCCTGTCGGCTGAAGTACTCCTGCTCGGCCTGCGACAAGGGTAGCGGATCTGGGCCATGCAAAACCAAGACGTCAGCGTGTCACAATATCAATAATAATATAATCAGGGGTAACAGGATATGCAGGCATGAATTATAAAAATAGTAACATGAATGTAATAAGTGAGCAGGGATAAAGAACAGTGAAGTGTAACAGTATATGTGAAGTGCAGCGATAAAACTAAACTGTGCTACTGGGTTAACTACTCTCAAGTTTGTGAAATTAATTTAATGAATCGTCGATGTAACTCAATAGTATCCCATGCGTGCCCGGGACCACGGTCCAGATTCTCGGGCTGAATCCGAGACATGCCACTAGGCACTAAACAAGAAACATATATAGATGAATGATGTCAGCAGCATCATCCCCGGGCTGGCCTAGCCCGTAAAACTGATCGGTATAAGCATCGAACTGTCGAGTTACAAGTCAGGTTTCATCATTGATTTTCCCATACCCCCAAGTTATGTGTTCAAGTCAGGTATTGATAAATCTGAAGCTAATGCCAACACAGGATCAAGCAGGAATAGGTTTTTCTATACAGACAACAGGATATGTCCATCGGGACAACATGTCAGGATTGTCGGCATTAGAAACAGGATCAGGTAACATGTCAGGTAGTGGTGTATCAGGTCATGTCAAGTAGTGCACAGTGTATCAAATGGGTGCCCAACAGTACAATGTAGCAAGTATTGAATCAGGGTAAAAGTACGGATGTACGATAAAAGTATGGATGCACAGATATCTATCAGGGGTTACATATTGAATATGTAGGATGCACGTTATCAAGCATGGGTACTAATGTAATAATAATATGAGTCAATGTAATATGGCATGCAACTAGGTACATAATTAATGGTATGGATGCACAAATATCGATCGGGGGTTGCATTTACAGCTCCAAGTCTAAGTGGGATGCACATTATTAAGCATGGGGTGTTACTACAACAATAACATGAATTAATATAATCTATAGATATAGCTATGTATATTTTTAAATGATATGAATGCACACGGGTATCCGAAAACAGTAAAACTTTAATACAGATGTATAATTCAATCAACAAGTAATATTTTATTCATATGGATGCAAGATAAGTATTATAGCATGCAGCAAGATAAACTTGCCTCAATTAGATCACACGACGGATACGTACGGCACGTCCGACATAGGTTAAACGTCACAATGCACACACGGCACGCGAGACGGGTCCAGGCAGGCAAGAAGGTTACCACGCAAGCAAGGGACGTTCATTGGATCGCCTGGATCGGCAGCGGCGACACGACTCCGGCGATGGCTGGAAAACCAAGAATCATGAAAAGAAAAGAGAGAAAGAAAGAAAAGAAGAGAAGAGAAGGAGAGTGGGGTAACCTGACTTGAGGTTTCTGGGACAGATGAGACGAGAGGGTGACGACGGTGACGAAGGGCAGCCGTCGACGTCAAAGGCAAAGGGTTAGGGTTTCGGGTGTGCAGGTCGTGGCTCAGTTGGTGAAAGGTTCTTGGGTGAGGGCTCGGGGTTTTAGTTGCAGGGATGAGTTGGGTGTAAGGTTCTTTTGGGAATGGAGAGAGAAGAACGAGGTGTGGAGGAGGAGGTGAAAGGGGTGTCGACGGTGGGTTTCACGGCGAGGCGATGTGTGTGCAGGGGAGGCTCGGGTGAGGGTTAACTTCTGCAGGGACTTCCTGGGTTTGGAGGGGGAGGGGGAGGAGAGGAGAGGAAGGAGATGATGATGAGGGTTAAAGAGCGAGGTCGAGGGAAGAGGAGGTGGAGGAGTTAGGGTTAGGGTTTTCTCGTGGCGAGGCTCGGGTTTAAATAAAAGAGGGAAAAGAAAAGAGAAGAGGGATGTGAGTGTAAGCGAGAGAAGGGAGGTGACACAACTCGAGGAGTGTACAGTAATCGCGAGAAGAGAGAGAAAGGGAGAGGGAGAGAGAGAGAGAGAGAGAGAGAAAGAGAGAGAGAGAGAGAGAGAGCTCTGCGAGAGAAAGAGAGAGAGAGAGAGAGCTCTGCGAGAGAAAGAGAAAGAGATCACGAGAGAGAGGCTGTTATGATTTTCTAAAAAAGATTTCCTTTTAAAATTTAAAAAAAAGATTTCCTTGTAACAAATTTTTAAGGTATTGTTTAATAAAATATTAATAAAACATTTTATATTTGGCTAATACAAAAATATTCCAAAACACGCCGGGGTCGGGTCTAAAAATCCAGTTTTAAAATACGAAAAATATAAGTGTCAACTAAAATTAAAATTGGATATCCGAGTAACGAAAATACATACCCCCAAGAACGGATGCATGTACGTGCGCGTAGCCATCCAAACAAGTCTGTTTCACTGAACGTGACGAGAACATGGTGCGCGGATACTACGACAGGGTCAGGGATATCATGCAGGCTATGCAAGATATTTTTAAAATATTTTATGTGACTTTAAATGTTATATAAAAAATGCAGATGCTTGATATAATGCAAGTATGCAAAATAAACAACATGAAAGTGCACGGATCCTTATAACAAGTCGGGATAAATCATAAACATGAATCAAGACAGGTTTTCAGCAAGCGGGTCCGGTCGGATGCAAATAAAGATGTCAAATACACTATTCGCACCAAAAACACAAATAATCAGGAAAATACCATAAATAAAGAAATACTTGAATTAGAACTGGTATAAATGAACTAGGGTGTTACAATACTAGTGGGGACAGAGTATTCGGTAAGTACATACTTCAAATGTTCTTAGTCGTGGGTGTATCGAGATAGGTCATCGATATACCAGAGTAGACTAGCGTATAGCTTCTCGACCTATGTAGATGGGCGATGGATGATCCCATATCCATTGGTTTGACATAAGAGATAGTATACGGGTGCTTAGTGGAGACTGGATATACTGGAAGGACTCGCCGAGAACTCCCAGATGGTATTATACCTCACGTCAGATGGCAGTTCTCTGGTGACACTGGTACGGGTTAGTCTGTAGACCCAAGATCGTCATAGAGTCTTGTGTGATTCCCACTGTGCTTTGATTTCCACCTTACCACGTTCAAGAGAATGTGCAAAATGGTGGCTTTTAGGTACAGTCCCGAATCACATGGAGGCAATGAGCGATAGGAGGGGTTTCGTCTCTCCCGGTATTGGGGGTTGGTATTGCGCTGTGCTCGATTGGCTATAACCGGAAGTCCCTGACCAGAGCTAATTCAGAGATATACTGGTAAGTGTTATCAGTAGTTTCTCGACCCGTTATGAGCCTCACATAGGCATGACTTATCGAGTTACTGGGGTCTGACGTTTACCACCCTAGACGAAATATGCGACATATGAGATGAAGAGACTGGACTGTACGGTAGTGTTACTGATTGGATTCGCAGGAGTATGAGCAGGCTTGTTTGTTGATCTTCCGATCGCTCAATGCCCGGATGTAACATTTTGAAAATCGTTTCGGTGAAATTTCGGAAAAAACGGTAAAATAAGGGGGTTTTCTGTAAAAAGTCAAAATACAAATATTTTTATTATAAAATTAAATATACATATTCTAGCTATGTAATTGCTAGTATTTAGTGTTTATTGAGCCACTGGTGAAATTTTAAATTTTCTGAAAAAAATTATTTTAATATTATTTTTAAGCCGTCACTAATATATTTAATTAGGGAAAATTACAAATTGGAATGAGTTAAAACAAATTTTGTGCATCATAATACATTAAACAAAATTTTAACATGTTGTTTTTGAAATAAAATGGTTTGCCAAAACGGTTTAGAAATTATTGAAGAAAAAGGTCTTTTTTGGTGAAATTAGCGAAAACTTGCAATTTGGTAACTTGAGGGGAGTCTTTTTGCATAGAATTTTTTTGTTCACTCTCTCACAACCTCACCCCTCACTTTTGGCTGGCCCCACCTCTGCTGGACAGTCACTTCCCCCCTCTTTTGGCTTTAATTCATGTGAGAAAATTGTTTTATAAAGAGGTATGGATATTGGGTTGACTTTGACAATTCCACATGCACCCACACCCACTCTCTCTCTCCCTTTCCCCATTTCTGCTGTCCAAATTCAGCAGCCCTCCCCTTTGTTTCTCCCCTCATTCTCTTCAAAAAAAATCCTCACAAATTCATCAAAAATCAAAGTATAACCTCACAAAATCATAATCCAATCTCTACCCAGTTCTTTTTGGCCTTTTCTAGCATGGATTGTGGTGAAAAGAGAGCAAATTGGAGGCCAAGATTTTCATGCTAGATCTCTAATTAACACTAGTAAAATAGGGGGTTTCCCCTACGGATATTGGAATCCGTAGGGGCAGATTTAACTTGGCCCTACGGATTAATCCGTAGGGCTAAAAGGTTGCCCCTACGGGCACAGACGTCCAAGAATAAAAATATTAATTCTTAATTTGGTGTTTGCCCCTACGGAGCCGCAAACAAAGGACCTACGGGTATATCCGTAGGGGTAAGTAAATATCGATTTAACAAAAGCCCAGATCAATCGCCTACGCTCATCACTTTCTCTCTCTCTCTCTCGATCGCGCGCGAAAAAAATCCCCAAATCGCCACGCCGTCGTCGCCACCGTCGTTCTTCTCGTCGCCACCGCCGTTCTCGTCACCACCACGGTTCAGGTCGTCGCCACCGCCGTTCAGGTCGTCGCCCCAGCCCGAGAAGCAGCCGTTCAGGTGAGTAAATCTTGAGGTAAGTTAAACAATTTTTTGATTATTTTGGGCTTAGGGTTCATGGCTGGGTCTGGGGTTGCGCGCGCGAGTTGGGGTTCGGCAGGGGTCGCGGTGGCGGTCGAGGTCGGGGTCGGGGTAGGGTTAGGGTTGGGGTTCGGCTGCTGATGGGGTGGGGCTGGGGTTAGGGTTTGCCTTAGGTTTGGTGTTGTGGTTTAGCTGGCCGCGCTGGGGTTAGGGTTAGGTTGGGGCTGGGGCTGGGTTGGGGTTAAGTGGTGGGGAGTTGGAAAAAAACAAGAAAATGAAAGAGTAATGAATGTGAGAAATTATGAATGAGAACAATTGCACAACAAATTTGTTGACAAGAAAATGAGAGAGTAATGAATGTGAGAAATTAAGAATGAGAACAATTGCACAGAAAAAGCTATGCTTGACTAGGGGGGATGATTCTATGTGCTTTCAGAGAGCAACTTGGGGTTAGGGTTAGGTGGATTGATGACAACAAAATACCACAATTTATAACTATATTACTCATATAATGTGTATGTCATGTGAAAGCTAGATGAAGGTCGAGGCAAGAACAACAAATTTGTTGGATGGGACAATGTCAATAGGAGCTCAATGCTATTTGGAAAAATAATAATTCAAAGACATAGCGGAGTTTCCGATTGGTGGCATGGACTAGTTTGATGTATGTAGTTGGTTTGATTTATGAAAAAATGGGGAGACAACATGCATGTATGCATATAGGTAACATCTGCCAATATGCCATATCCAGACCGCAATCTATTTTTGCCTATTGGCTAATATGAAAATATCGGCCCGCGTATATGACATAATCAAAGTTGTTAAATCTTGATACGGTTTGTGTTTCGTTTTTTTATTTATCAGTTCTATCAATGTTGCGTAAAACGCTTTATGATATCAGTATCCTACATTTGTAGTTTTAATTGTTGATTGTTATAGATGAATACCATTGCAATAATAGTTTTTGGTTGATGAATGCTATTGCAATGCAGGATGATCAGTTCTATCAATCTTGATCTCAATGGTTTAAAATCATGTTACACATACAACACGAATGCACAACAAACGCATAATTAGAGAGCGACTCAAGATATTCAGGTTAAAACCAATATATGATACTCGATGATAATATGAAACCTTCATATTCCCATTGATACTCATATATGAAACTAAAAGCGCCAATTAGTCCCCGTCTATCGGTTAACATACGTGCGATGCTCGTCGTGACCTAGAACTATACGAAGGTTGTTAAATATCGAACAGTATAGCTCGATACTAACAACCGTCGTATAGTCTACGCGACGAGAAAATTCAATCGTATGGTAACCCATAGATTTGTCCCGTGTGGACAAGTTAAGAATGTATAAAGCAAACGCCTTCATTCACTTGTGTTTTCATCCGTTTCGAGATATTTCGTCGGTACCTTTCCGCTGGTTCTCCGTGTACAAAGATAGATTAGATGTTCATTTCAACGTTGTTTCACAGCTTTGAAATGATTATCTATTCTATTACAGTGTACTCGGAGAACAGCGGGGAGGTGCTGCCGAAATTTACTCGAAACGGTTGAAAGCACAAGTGATGGGCGTTCGCTCTATACATACTTAATGGAATAGAAGCCTACTCCCGACAGCCGGAACACACACATACAACAAGAATACACAACAAACGCATAATTAGAGAGCGATTCGAGATGTTCGGGTTAAAACCAATATATGATACTCGATGATAATATGAAACCTTCATATTCCCATCGATACTCATATATGAAACTAAAAGCGCCACTTAGTCCCCGTCTATCGGTTAACATACGTGCGATGCTCGTCGTGACCTAGAACTATACGAAGGTTGTTAAATATCGGACAGTATAGCTCGATACTAACAACCGTCGTATAGTCTACGCGACGAGAAAATTCAATCGTATGGTAACTCATAGATTTGTCCCGTGTGGACAAGTTAAGAATGTATAAAGAAAACGCCTTCATTCACTTGTGTTTTCATCCGTTTCGAGATATTTCGTCGGTACCTTTCCGCTGGTTCTCCATGTACAAAGATAGATTAGATGTTCATTTCAACGTTGTTTCACAGCTTTGAAATGATTATCTATTCTATTACAGTGTACTCGGAGAACAGCGGGGAGGTGCTGCCGAAATTTACTCGAAACGGTTGAAAGCACAAGTGATGGGCGTTCGCTCTATACATTCTTAATGGGATAGAAGCCTACCCCCGACAGCCGGAACACATACATACAAACGCATAATTAGAGAGCGATTCGAGATGTTTGGGTTAAAACCAATATATGATAATATGAAACCTTCATATTCCCATCGATACTCATATATGAAACTAAAAGTGCCACTTAGTCCTCGTCTATCGGTTAACATAACGTGCGATAATTTATTCTTTTCAACGACAAACGCACACACAAAGCATATACACGGATTTTCTCCTTTGTCAGTAACTATCCCGTTCTTATATTTCTCAATATAGTCAGCATAACCTACAATTTATATGTTATTCAGTCTAACATGGCTCATGAGTACGTCAGAGTTAAGGACTGGATGTATGTGGATTGGAAACAACGTATGCAACCTAAGTTTGTCCCAGGAGTTGCTGCTTTCCTTGAATTTGCACGCGCACATAATAAGATCATAATAGAGAAGATTCTCTGTCCGTGCGATAGATGTGGCAATAAGTACTGGCAGAAGGTAGAATTGGCAGAGCTTCATATTGTAAAACATGGGTTTACTAGACTTTATTCAACTTGGAAATATCACGGGGAAGGAGAAGAATGCAGTACTGCGGTAGAAGAAGAAGGAGAACACGATAATGCGGCAGGAGAAGAAGAAGAATTCGGTAATACGGCAGGAGACGGAAATTTATTTCCATCAGAAGAAATGGAGGATATGGTAGAGGCTGCCCTAGGTGAATCTATTCGTACTGAAGATGACATTCCTTCCGGTCAAGGACCGCGTGCGGATAAATATGAAAATTTCATGAATGATGCTAGGAAACCAATTTATGAGAATGCGAAGTATTCCACCCTCTCATGGTTCGTCCAACTTTTCCAGATTAAGTGCCTAAATGGATGGAGCAACAAGTCATTCACAATACTTCTTTCGTTCTTGAAAGATTCTATGCCTCCGGGAAATAATGTGCCCGAAAGCTGGTACGAAGCCCAGAAAATGATGTCTGATTTGGGTCTAAAGTGCGAGAAGATTCAAGCATGTCCTAAAAATTGCGTGTTGTACCGGAAAGAGAATTCAGATTTGAAAGAGTGTCCAACATGCGGAGAGGCCAGGTATAAGCCGAAAGATTCTGATAAGAAGCCTGATATACCTGTGAAGATAGCACGATATTTTCCTATAACACAGAGGCTACAGAGGCTATTCAGGTGCAAGAAAACAGCCGAGGCAATGATTTGGCATCACCGTGCTCCTCCAAGCGAAAATGGAAAAATGTGCCATCCAAGAGATTCACCGGCATGGAAGGATTTCGATAGGAGGCACGCAATATTCAGTAGCGATCCTCGCAATGTCCGGCTCGGACTGGCTACCGATGGCTTCTGCCCATTCAACTATATGGCTGGAAGTCACAGTACATGGCCCGTTGTAATGATAATTTATAATCTGTCGTCTTGGTTGGCTATGGACCAATCATACTTTATGATGCCTCTTCTTATCGACGGACCAAACTCACCGGGGAACAATATCGACGTCTATCTCCGACCTCTGATCGAGGAGCTGAAAACTTTGTTCATTGATGGTGTAGAGACATATGATTCAAACACAAATACAACCTTCATACTGCGTGAGGCTTTAATGTGGACAATTAATGACTTTCCTGCGTATGGAATGCTATCAGGTTGGTCCGTACATGGTCACAAAGCATGTCCTCATTGCCATGAACACACAACATCAAAATTTTTGAATTTTAGCAGGAAGGTTTGTTATTGCGGCCATCGACGTTTTCTGCCTCCAGAACACCCCTATAGGTTAGACACGGTTCACTTTGATGGTCATCAAGAGCTTCTTGGACCTCCATCCCCATTATCCGGAGAGGACGTGACTGCTAAATGGGATGGTTACAATAACGTGACCTTCGGGATGGATCCGACGAAACAGGTCAAACCACAATATTGGAACAAGTTAAGCATTTTCTTCGAGCTTCCGTACTGGTCTACAAATTCAGTGCGTCATTGTCTGGACGTCATGCATATAGAGAAGGGAGTATCAGAGCACATACTTAACTTGCTTCTGTGTAAAGACGGGAAATCGAAAGACAACATGAATGCTCGGATGGATCTACAAGAGTGGGGAATAAGAAGTGAATTGCACCCTAGACCGGTAGCGGGTAAACCGGGCAAGTTTGTACTTCCCAATGCCGCTTATCATATGTCACAACTGGAGAAGAAAAGATTCCTGCAGGTGTTGCATGATTTGAAAGTCCCCACAGGTTTCTCAGGATCATTCAGCAAGAAAATAAAAATTGTGAAGGGCAAGATCGATGGGCTGAAATGTCATGATCACCATGTTATCGTGGAGCACCTTCTTCCATTAGCCCTCAGGACTTCTCTCCCCGACTCGGTTGGTCTAGTAATCAACGACCTATGTTGTTTTTTCAGGGAGTTGTGTGCTAAAACACTGGAGGTTGCGACGCTGAATAAACTAGAAAATTCTATTGCGTTGATACTTTGCAAGTTTGAGCGTATTTTCCCACCGTCATTTTTCGATATCATAATACACTTGACGGTTCATCTTGCAACTGAGGCGAAGTTAGCCGAACCAGTACAATATCGATGGATGTATCCCGTCGACAGGTACGTGTAATTTTTCGTTTCGCGCAATTTATAAATTTATTGTTGTTATGTATGCCCGTATTTATTTATTCAACATATTCTCATTAGGTACCTCTACACTCTTAAGAAGTATATACGCAATAAAAATCGACCAGAGGGTTCTATCATGCAAGGTTATCTTCTTGATGAAGCAACCACATTTTGTTCCCGCTATCTGGACGAGAACATTGAGACAAGGCTTAACCGACCACGAAGAATTCAAGACGGGCCATATGGTAAAGCCGAGTATAAGAGGGTAGACACTATGTTTATCAACAAGATATACCGGTTTATCTTGCTTAATTGCGCATATCTTGAAAAAATTAGAGAGTAAGTTCTTTTGGATTAATTGTTATATCTGTGTTTGTGTGTGTATGAAATGACATAATATTAATGTCACAATTACTTGTCGAAAACAGAACTCATTTTAACGAGGTACGTGAGGGGCATCCTGATTGGAACGAAGAACGTTTGGAAAAATACCATCAGGATAATTTTTGTGATTGGGTCACAGATCATGTAAGTTATTTGAATAACATTTTATTGCTATCAGTTTTAATCTAAACTTGTATCGTTATGTATTTTGTCGTAAAATTTGTTTTGTTAGATCCACGATCCGAACTTGTCTGCATCATTTGAGAGTGATTCAAGATGTTTAGCTCAATTTCTTAGTATGGAGGTTGCATATTACAAAGGATTTGGTGTCCTTGGATACAAATTCGAAGTTAAGGACATAGAAACATCTAGAACCACTCAGAATAGTGGGATTGCGACGGTAGGATCGGACGGTGTGATTTACTATGGGTACTTAAATTGTATACTCGGCATCCACTATCCCGGACGATCAGAACCCTTTTATATATTTCAGTGTACTTGGTACGATCCGCGAACCGATACGGACAGGTGGAGAAGCAGTCTTGGGACTTGGAAAGATGAATATGGATTGACCAGTGTGAACACACTTTGATTTTATGGTCAGGACGATCCGTTTATCTTTCCGAACCAAGCGTTCCAAGTATACTACTCACAGTGTTTGAAGCATCCGGGGTGGAGTGTTGTATGCCGATGGAAACCCAGAGATGTCTACGATGTCCCAGAATACGAGGACAGCGATGAGGACGAAGAAGAGAGAAAGATTAAAGTGCTCCGACCGTCTATTTCGAAGGACGGGTTGTTTTCGACCGATCATGAAGTTACGTGGGTTAGAAATGACATCGACGATGAAATCCAAGTAGATATGTATGATGCGCCCACGAAACGAAAAAGGTTATCAGTATTGTTATATTATTACTTCACATTTTACGCTCTAGATCATATATAGTCAATACTTTTAATGATTGTCTAATGCGTCCACGAACCGTTTATCTAGATTTGATGACGATGTCGGGAGCAGCGAGGGGCGGCAGGAGCTCCAGCCGCGGCAGAGGCAGAGGCAGAGGCGGAGCGGTTCTGCCACCCAGAGAGCTCCATAAGGAGCTTCAGAGGGCCGGTCTTGCACCCAGATCCGAGACCCCTTCGGATGCCTCCTTTCGTGTTGATTTGGCCATACCTCCAGGTATACTGCACGCATATCCATTTTGAATGTAATATTACAGATATTCATGCATGTTTATGTCAAAATTACTTATATTGTCAATGTTTGATTGTCTAGTTGTTGGTGATGCGTCCATATCTAGGACAGAGGCCATCCCCGCTCCTCCAGGTATGTTTATATATCATATAGTGTATGTATATTGATTTAGAATGCTATATCATAAATACACACATTCCTTTTGCTCTTACTTAGCAATTTTTATTATTGTCTAGCTGTAGGTGGTGACACCACCGCACCTGCGGGTATGTTTATATATCCTATAGTGCATGCATATTGATTTAGAACGTTATATTATTGATCTACACATTCTTTTTGCAATTACTTATATAATCTATTTTTAATTGTCTAATTATAGGTGGTGCGTCCACACCTTCTACAGGGGCCACTCCTACCGCTTCCATACCCTCCGCATCGTCTGCAGGTTAGTATGAATAAATTTAAAATATTTATTCATTTTACATATGCTCTATAGAATAAATATGAACTTCATGGAAATTTAGCGTCGATGTTTATTTTATAGTTGGAGGGGATGCGTCCAGGTCCGGGACCCCGGTTGTTCCTCACCGGAGGAACTATCGTCCCGCTCGTGCTGCTGCCCGGGCCGAGGCTCGTGCGCTAGTCACCGGAGGTATATATCACACTTGAATTTTTGTTTAACCTTGATTTCTTAATACAACTTTGTCTTATTATTGATTGTCTTGATATTTCATGCAGACGCAGGGCCTCCCCATCCCCAGAGGGGGACTCGAGGCCCGAATCAATCCCATAGGCTGAGGCCTGATAGAGCTAGGGGGAGGCAGCATTCCCCCTTTTTTTTACCCTTGACTATCGCTATACCGGTCCTCATGCCGAGAGGTTCGGCCGGTATTTGGGGGACGAGAGCCGGATCGTGAAGAACTATCCACTTCACGTTGAGTGGGGCGAGCAGCACCAGCGCTCATTCGCCCTCTTCTTTGATCAGGCTCGGGTATGTATTAATATATATTTTCATTTGATCTATCCAATATATTTATTATTAACACTTGCAATCTAATAACAATGTTTTTTTTTGTATTTTCAGTTGGATTACGATTTTCAGTCTGTAGCTGACCCTGATCACCCGGGGAGGGTGCTCGACCTTCATTCTCTGTACAATGGCCTGATGAAGAACATGCAGGCCAAGGTCCGATACAACAGGAATGAGCTGAAGGCCGACTGCTACTCCCTGTGGATGGCGACCCCCGAGGCAGAGAGAGCGGCCCTCCTATCTACTCCGGCGTTTGCGAGAGTTGACGTAGAGACATGGCCTCTATTGTGTGCTTATTTCGACTCCCAACGCAAACAGGTATGTATTTTAAATTTAAT
Organism: Agapanthus africanus; assembly: GCA_030015575.1. Taxonomy (NCBI): domain Eukaryota; kingdom Viridiplantae; phylum Streptophyta; class Magnoliopsida; order Asparagales; family Amaryllidaceae; genus Agapanthus; species Agapanthus africanus. Next base: position 78,251,376 of record CM057347.1, on the reverse strand, counting down.
TCATTATTTATGATATAATTTATTTCTTTGTGTTTCTTAATTAGAAAACTAAATGTTAATGCGTTGTGCAGAAACATGCCGCTCAGAATACGGAGAACAGGAAGTCGGCGAAGAGGGGTCGCCCCACTTACACAGGTGGCTCGAGGAACATTACTCGAGCCATGGAGGTATCAGTAAATTAAGAGTTATTCTCTAATATTCTGCAATATTAAGAGTTATTCTCTAATATTTCTAATATTAAGAGTTACTTTCTAATATTGCAGACATCTCAGACCGTGGCATCAGGTGGTATACCGAGCGTGCTGTCCGCATATCTTGCCGTCCACGGCACCTCGACAGATCCCGCCACGGGCGAGCTTCGATATCCCGACGTCGCTACCCAGGAGTACTGCGTAAGTGTTAATATTTTTTCTACCCAAATTTGAAATTTTAGTTTTTGAAGGTTCAAGTTTAAATTTTATACTTATACTTTACTGCTTAATGTGGGTGTAGGAGCGGGTGGTTGAGCAGGCCCAGGCCTCGGGGATCGATTTTACCGGACAGAACGATCCGAGGCTGCCGACCCCAGTTCTGGACGCCGCACACGGAAGGCACCACGGAGGTTGGGAGAGAGGCCGGGGATTGGGCCCTAGCAGGGCCCATATGAGGTTGGACTCCACCCCGGCGGTTACTTCCTCCGTCTCCAGTGACCGACATGTCCATCAGGAACTGGATAGCTTGAGAGCCACCGTTCAGGAGTTGAAGGAGATGCTGGTATGTATACTACTTTATAGTAAAATATCATTTCATATTATACATATCAACATATCCATAATTAGTACGTAGCTTGAGCTTATTTGGTTTTAGACTTAAGTTTGATTAATCATACAAACATATGTAATTAAAATAAACAACGCTTTTCCAAACTAGATATCCAAACAGGGTTTCGAAATAACTTAATAATGATACGAATTCGAATAAAACACAGTTCTTATACGCTTCTTACACACGTTATGTCCAGACGCGACAGGGTAGATCGGCCGAGCCTCCACATGCATCTTCTTCGGCTGCGGCTCCGCAAGCCACTACATCGGCTGCGGTTCCGCAGACAGCTCCTGTAGCTCCACCGCCCACTCAGACTCCCGCAGCCGCGGCTCCGCAAGCGACTACCTCGACGGCGGCTGCGCAGACCACATCGCCAGCTCCACATGCCGCTCAGACTCCCGTTCGCGACGAATTGCAGAGTTTATTGACCGAGGAGCAGGCGTGCGTTATTCTATCGTTATTCAGAGGTGGAGCTGGACCGAGTTAGGGTAGATTTTTGGTTCTTATTTTTTGAAACATGTATTTATTTATATCATACACATTGTACTACATTTTGAAACGATATTGATATTGGTTTGTATTTATATCATATTCAGTTTTTGGGTTTCTTTTGTATATTATATATATGCGTGAGATGTGATTATGAATACTGCAATATATGATTTGATTGATGTATATATTATTGTGCACAGGGCGGGAAAAAATCAAGCAGCCCATTTTTATAAAAAAAATACAGACAATATGTACCTACGGATTAATCCGTAGGTATATATGTTGCCCCTACGGCTATATCCGTAGGGGCAAAATATCAGCAGTAACTGATATTTCCCCCCTGATCTTAGTGCCAGGGGGTTGGGAATGCCCCTACGGACATATCCGTAGGGGCCACTGCCTCTCCCCTACGGCGTTACCCAAATATCAGGAATCCTGATATTTTGCCCCTACGGAAACGTACCTACGCATATATCCGTAGGGGGTAGTACATGGACCTACGGATATGTCCGTAGGTACAAGTAATATATTAAAAAAAACCGTAAATAATATAAAATCTTATACCCTACGGCTTAATCCGTAAGGGCAACAGGACCTACACATAAATCCGTAGGGGCAAGAATTTGCCCGTAGGGGCAAGTTCAGGGCCTCAACTTGTACCTGCGGCCTTTGCACCTACGGGGTATTTTTTCGCCCCTACGCATATATCCGTAGGGGCAGTGGGTTGCCCCTACGGATAAATCCGTAGGGGCAACCCTTATTTGTAGTAGTGTAAGTGAGGTTTAATCTTAGCATTTTACTTAAGTTATTGTTTAATTACTTGAATCTAGCTATTATGTGTTTAATTAGATTTCTAAATTTGAAGTTTGAAATTTAAAGAAAAGAGAATTGAGAGTAAGTTAGGGTTTTCATCATGTGTAAAGGTTTGCAAGGTGTAGTTTATCATTTTTAGGAATGCTAAAGCTAAGCTACTTGCTATATTGCTAGATTGCTAAATTTCAATTGTCCAAATTGCTTAAATTGCAAACTAGATTTTTGTAAACCATGAATTTGATTAAGAGAAAAATATAATTAGGTTTTTCATGACTTCATTAACATTATAAAATGTAGTTTAATGTTTTAGATCATGCAAATCCAAGCTAGATTGTTGTATGTGCATTTTTGCTATAAAATTGTTAAAATTGGTTAATTTGTAAACTAGAATTTTGGGGCTAATGAAATTTAATGAGATTAAATTATGGAAATGGTTTTTATGACTTATTTAAGATGTTTAATAAGTATTATGTCCATTAGAATTGTTTAAAAATCGAGTTTTATACTAAAACGGGTAATTTTTGCTTGCTAGATTTTCGGAAAAATGGCTTTTAAGGTGAATTTGGGGTTTTTGTGAATTTTAACCTATTTTATATTATAATTAGTGTTCGTGAATGCGCAAATGAGAGTGTTTGGGGTTTTCTCGATGGTTTGACGTTTGTACATCGACATCGAGGGTTGGTTTGGCTATTCTTGCATGCGTAGGCGATACGTTTTGACCTATGCGTGATGCGTGTGCCGATTTGATTTTCGTATGCCATTTCGATTTCGAATTTGGTTTTAATGCGATACTGTGTGTTATGATATGTAGGTACCCCATGTGGACTTCGAGACGACAAGCAAGCACGTGGCGACGTCGGTGCCGGCGAGCGAGGACTAGGTGAGTAGATTTATATCTACGGGGAGAAGTCGGGTGGATGGCGTATAGCACCCCCGCAGTTCATGGTGGTGTATACGAATACGTATACACACATATATTGATTTTATATATTGTTTGATGTTATTGATGATAAAGATGGATATTTGGTGTGATATGATTGGTTTAGTGTTGCGAAACCCTAGAGTAGCGGTCACACACACCCCCATACTTGCATGCATTCTTCTTTCATATGTGCGTATATGGGGATATGTGTTATGTGTTCACCTGGGTATGGGACTAGGTGTTCACATACTGGATTTGCGGATGATACTTGGGATTGAGATGAGTCGATAAGATTTGAGTTGAGGCCGTGAGATCGGTGATATGCCAGGATTCGTACTTGAGATACGTCCTGATGTTATAGCGGATCTTTGGATGACGATGCCATGTGAATAGTGATTTTAGTAGTGTACTAGACGTAGGTCAGCACCCCAGATGATGATCTTGATAAATAGGATACCAGATGAACAGTGTGATGAGTATGATATTGACCCGTACCCAGATTTGGAGATGCCGTACGATGGATTTACGTACGAGCTATATATTGATGATTGATCCGCACTCTTGACTTGGGATGTCTGATTTTAGATATGGTATCGGATTTGATATTATTGAGGCGGGATCACCGACTAATATATATACAGGTATGTATATGTATCGACTCAGATGTTAGGCGGTTTCCTTACCTGTAGTTAAGCTTGTTAGTTCAGCCGTATAGTTTAGTGTAGTTGTTAGACTAGATTAGACTCCTACCTATTTCAAAACTAATGAATCGTGGGTATTTTTAAAGACAGGTCAAGGGATTCTACGGATATTTCAAAAGACGTATCTTTTCTTAAAAACACCGTAACCCTTATTTTCAAAACACCGCGATTCGTGTTATTTCAAAAGGCACTATTGTAGGACTTATATTAGGATAATGCAGTTTAGTTATCGTTGTGTCTAGTGTTCAGCTCCCGCATATTATTGCTGTTGCTCCGCATCGCATACTTATTGTAATTCATATTTCATTATTGATATCATACTATTAGGACACCATCACCATTACCGATGATGCGTATGTACCACGTACACTTACTTGCCGGCTCACACACATCTTCATCGGTAATTGCCATGTCACGTACACTTAGAAAATACTATTTCATTGACATAGGTTGTTAGCTAATAGTTTAGACATGATATTAGTGTACTTGCCTTATATGCCAGTTTAGACATTGTAGTTATTACTTGTCATTTCATGCATACCGTTATTCATTGTTATGCCGCATTCATGGATTCTCATGCATATATTCACTATTTTACGTGCTATTGAGGTTTTGGATTCAGATTTCCATGAGATTTTCTGGATTTGGGGGAAAACCGCAAAACTTATACGAACTTCTTCTCTCTTTTTACATAAAAAGCGCGGTTTTCCCATGATGTATGAGTCGTCCACCATGAGTTTGCTGATGGATTTCGAGACCCGATTCGAGGAGACGGATGAACCGTTTCGGGTACATAGTGGACCCGGTAAGGTACCCCGGGGCAAGAAGGTCATGTTGCTGACGTTGAGCCTGGCAGGGGAGCACTACTGACCGGTGATATTACCCGACGCGTCAGATATCCGGAGGATACCTTCGTAGTCTTGAGATGGATGGTAGGGGCCGGTCTGGACTGACGGCGCCCTAGATATTGAGATTTGAGACATTGAGATTTTGAGATATTGAGGTACTGAGATTTGATGATCCAGGTCAGTCCGGGTAGCCGGAGCCTGAGATATTGAGATATGTGGATTTATGTTTTTGTGTCGATGCTAGACACGGTTTATACTGATTTCCTTATGATACCTCATTTTTAAAAAAACTACAGAAATCTCACAGAGTTATGAAAGCAGTTTCTTCAGTACATGTACTCTGTTTTCATGCATTCATACATCATCCATATGCTATATTGCAATCTGAGGCACTGACACGAGCACTTGGTATTACCGTTGTTTAGAGGTATACCCTAGCCATTGTTATACGCTGCTGGTTATATATTTGAGGATATATTATGATTGTATAACTTAGGATTGCGTTGTTCATGCGATTTTTGTTCGTAGATGTTTCTATTCACGAGTTGGCAACTCACCCCCGTTGTGCCACAGTTTCTTGCAGGTTTTGCCGTACTGGTTTCATTACGGCTTTGCTGGCACTACTTCCTTTTCCGGATGATTTGCTAGTAGGTGGGTTTATTTGTATCGTACCCCTATTATATACCTTGTATATTATTACTCTGTTGTATCTAGAAGTTCCATCAACCAAACATATATTTATTTTGAGATAGAGACCAGTGATGTTATTCTTCGACCTTAGAGTCGTGCGTTATATTTCTATGGATTTCTTGTGGTTTTGAGTTTCCTTTTGAGTTTTTGATCCTCGTCCTTTGCGTTGTATATTATATTGCTTGTGTGGTTGTGACCGTCGATTGACGAAGAGCTAGCTCCCGCTTGGGGATGCCTTTTTATTGATTTCGTATACTATTCATGTTGTATCCCGTTTGGGGGCCAGTATTTACAAAGGAGACTCTGCCGAAATTTTCAGGAAATATTTGATGTTTTTAAAAAAATGCATAATTCGGCTTATGCTATTAAAACTACTTGATTTAAATTGGTTTTCCTTCACTCTAATACTTTTCTTGGTTTGGATTTCTAGGTTTTCGGCTTACTTAGATTACGTATGCCTCGAGACGTTTCGCAGTTTAAGTGCCGGTCATGTTCCGTACTTTCAGGACGTGACACCGGGTGGCCGTTACATTTAGCAGACCGCTTGCGGTTTGTGGGTGTTTGATATGATCATCACCTACTGCCGGAGTATTGAAGAGTCTTTAGAGTCCTACACAGAGGTTTTCTGGCTCAAGCAAAACGGAGTAGGTGCACATATGTGATATGTGCAGGACCGAGATTAATACGATATGTGATGCCGTATTCTATTCTTGCGATATGTGACATCGGTCGGTTATATATGATATAGCCGGGTTATCGGATCAAATGTTGATTCGATAAGTTGATTCATTTGATATTAGTCGGTTATATGTGATATAGCCAGATTATTAAATCAAGAGTTGATTTAATAATTTAATGTATAATTATATATTTTATATATTACATTACATTAACTAATATTAGCTCACTTAAGATTTCTTTTTCTCACATTTATTACACTTTACATATATGTGATATATGTATTGTTTTCTTTTAACACATAAATATATATGTGATATATATTCATGTGTCATGCTAGGTTACATATGCAAGAAGGGTGTATGAGACTTATACCATGTTAGGGTTAATTTTAGGGTTATATATTTATCACTTAAGTTATCACAAATTAGTGGAGACTTAGTCAATGTTTCAAGCTTGGATGAAGCTTGTAGAATATTGACCAAGTCCACTCTTTTGTCATTGTTTAAGATATTTGTTAACCCAATCTTAACCCTTGACCTTGGTTTATTCTCTACATGAGTTAGGCATGGAATATTAACTCACCATGGTTGCATTTCTAACCTCATGGATTCATTCATCACTAGATCATCTTCTTCTTCCTCATGATTTATGCTCTTTAGCTTTTGTTCATGTGATGAACAATAGTGAGAAAATTAAATTTAAAATGAGTAAAATTCCTACTTCATCATTCTCTACTACTTGCCATTTAGTATAAGGTGTTTGTTTCACTAATTCCATAATTAGTGAAGGGGTAACTTGGGTTAGTGTCTCATCGACGTAGATCATCTTCGGCCTCGAAGACTTTGTGCAAGATTGCTCATTTCTTCAGGAGAACCCTTTCGAGAGTTCGGGCATTCATGATTCGTAGTGAAGGGACGACTACACGGAGCTATTGAAGTGAAGGACCGGTCTACAAAGGTTGTATTCCTTGTTCACTTGTTTGCAAAGTTGTTTGCATTATGTTTCGTCGTATTTTCTAGTAACGATTTTAGGGTTAGGGTTAGCTAGAACGACATTTTTTGAAATTAGCATGAACGATACCTCCCGAAACCTTGCTACCGTGCTAGACAACCCTGTAGTGGTATCAGAGCCATGCTAGAAATCTAGATGATGTTTGCTAGGATTACGAAACCGAAACGAATCCGAAACTTGAAACCCTAATAGCTAGTATCTGTCGAATTTCATTTGAGCTCTAAAATTTTTTTAAACACCTGCAGAATGTTATATGTGATATAGCATGAACACCACAAAAAATTGAAGCATTTTTCCCTGAAAGTGGATGGCCATAATGGCATTATTTCCGAGCTCACCAGTTGAGTTATGGAATTCTGGCTTCAAATTTTGGTAGTGTTCTAGTCTCTGGGTTTTAGGGTTTCAGGTGTTGTCTGTTTTTGCTAAAAATTTCATGTGATGTTAATTTTCTGCATAGGCAACTCGGACTGTTTCGTATTCATAATACTAACTTTGTTTCGGGTATTTTAGACGGTGATAAAAAGTTTGAACGGATATCAATAACCCAATTTTTCCCTCGCTGAAATTTTCCAAGAGTTGGATTTTTCCGAGTTTAAAATTTTCAGAAAATCTTGCAAGCGATTCTGTGGACCCTCTAGAATAACGAAACCCTAACTCGATTATGTGACCGTCAGAATCACCATCAAATCCTACGGTTTGTGGTAGTTTAGCGGTGCCACAGGTGAGGCATTGGTTGACCCTTCTACGGCTGGTTCATAAGAGCTGTGGCATGTTCTGGGTACTTTTTGAACTCCGCTCAAGTGTTGAACTTGTTGGGAAATTTTGGGTCCTTGTTTATTCGATCGAAAAGTTTAACATCGTCTAGCTATCTATGATTGTGATACAATATTTGGAATCCATAAATAGTTATGAGATAACTAGTTTGAATTTTATAAATCTAGCAGTTTAGTCTCATTTGATCGGTTGCCACGGGATTTTGATGTTGATCAAAAGCCCGTCGCAATTACGTAGTGTACGCGGATACTCGTCGGCTAACCTTACTAGATAGCTATGCTCCATAGCCCCGACCAAGTGACTGTTGGAGAACCTTGTCGCCAAAAGCATCCGTTCGGGTGCTCGCGACTGCGGTGTTCTGACTTGGTGCACTTCGTCAACGACATCGGGGGGTGCGGCCGTCTACTAAAGTTTCCGACGAGCATTCGATCAGATTATCGGGAATCTTGTTGAATTACCCGACAAGTTATTGGAAAGTATTTTCAATATCGAGACTAAAATGCGGGGTTTATAATTGTTAGGCATGTGATGTCTAAGGAATTCATTTGGTTAGGCATGAAATCCAATATATGTGATATATTAGGTTTATGATGTCTAAGGTGGTTGCAGATTCCAACTGTTGTAGTTTTTCACTTTTTTTCAGCGACCGTAAGTGTAATATATGGTGTATCATCGATTTCGGTGCTATATGTCAACGACAACTGGGATACGCATATTTACTTACGTTGATGACATGTGATGTTATGTGTTGCTGTGATATGTTATATTGGATCGTCGTGTTTTGAATAGCCGGGTTTTTTTTATGTGAGATGCTAGTTTTTTATTTTCATTCATGTAAAAGCTTGTATGTAATATTCTTTTATTAGGGCACTTCCGGATTGAGGATGATGTCACCATTGATGTATATTATTTACTTTTCTGCATTAGGATAGACCCAAGGCCGGGAGCACAAGTAACCGGGTTCTAGGGTCCAGTAGGAGCCATCTCGAGGAGTCGAGACCGGGTCTCCTAACTCTAGAATTGGTAGGGTTGCTTGCCGCTCTTGTAGGGGTCTAGAGATGTGGGTTTGGCTATTCATCGCGACCGTGGAATCCGTGTTTATTACTGGCTTGATATTAAATACGGAAATCCTAGTATATCTAATATTTCATATGTTATCTTCTGCTGCTATGCGATGTGATCACTGTGAAATGTTCTGAGACGAATGCTTATATTATATATATATGATATATATTATATATTACTGCTTTCGTTTCTTCTGTGATGCTTAGGAAGCATAAATAATGGGACTTCATTAATGAGATTAATGAAATAAAAGAAACCTAAAGATGTTGTAGAAACTTGTTTAAAAACTTGTAGCTCTAGTTCTTGCTTTGCATAGCGGTATTCCTTGTAGAATATCCAGCACCTTATTCGATAAGGAAAGAGCCGAGATCCTTTCACCGGGAGTGACCTCTTTAACAAAACTAGTAAAAGCCTACAAAACACTCCTTTTCAAAATCACTCGATTCTACGACGATATCAAGTTCATTACGCTAAAGGTTTTCTTAAAAACCTTTCGTAGCCCTCCGTCATTTCAGATAAGTAGTATTTAGTATTCGTGCTGCGTTTGTTGTCCTTTGTCAAGGCGTAGTGTGTGGTAGCTGACTAGTGCTTATCTGCTTAAGCATATGATGCGATTGGATTAGGGTAGTCGTGTGACCTTGTTGGTCTTTGTCAAGAGTCGTCCGGGTGAGTTTAATTCAATCAGGAAATGACGGGTTGAACTTGACTAACACCAGTTCATATCAGATTTTTGCATTATTATATTCCCCATTCTTAATCATATTGCAAATAAATAGGTGCTTTTGATCCATGTCTGCTAAATAGTTGCAGGTTACAGGTTCTCGGAACAATACAGTGAAAATGGTGAAAAAAACGCTACAAAAGTGAGACTATGACCAACAAATAGAAGAATATTTTTGATGCTGCCTACAGTTGAAGGAACAAATGAAGATCAATGAACAGTTTGATTGCACAAAGTACGAAGGCAGCATAAGATTCAAGACTTTAACACGAAGCGAACGGTAAAAGTCCACAACATTCTGCATTGTGGAAATCTGTAAGAAAATAGAAGATATTCTGAGAAACCAAGTGAAGAAACCAGAAGTAAAATGCAACATGAAGCAGCCCTGAAGATTTGAGACAGAGACCCCACCATATGGCCGCGGATCCGCGGCCAAACAAGGCTTATGGTCGCGGATCCGCGGCCGTGCAACGCACGTGTCAGTGCGTGTCGGTGGGAGTCGGCGCATTGACTCAGTTTTCTTAGGGTAGTTTTGTAATTTTAGATGTGGATCAGATGTAAACCCTAGGGTTTCTCCTATCTATAAATAGGAAGCCTACAGCTCTTTTTGGAGCATGCCTTTTTTAATTTCTAGATTTAAAATTTCAATTCCCTTGTAACTGTTCAAGAGTGCATAAATAAATGTAAGTTTTTATTTTGAATCTTTCTTATCTGCAATTTTATTTCTCTGTAATTTTTTACCTGTCTTTATTTATCTGAAAGTTAATTAGGTTAATAATAAGAAGAAAAAATGAATTCCATTGTTAATTCCCTAATGAGTGAGTAGTTTCTCACTTGTTAGGGATAAGTTTGGGGAAGATTTGAGAGATGGAAATCTCTCACTCCTTTCTTGCCCGTTTAACTTTATAAATAGGACTCTATGTAAAACAACCACCCACCGCTCACTACGGCACCCTATCCTACGAGATAGCGATGATTCCCTAGTTAGACCGGTCGTGGTTAATTTAGATAGAGGTTAGGGCTAAGAATTAAGAAAGGACGGACAAGGGCTAAAAGGAAGAAACGAAGTTTCTTCCTGATCGCCCTAATCCCCTTTGTTAATTATTACCTTAACACCTAAGTTCTTAATTAGGGCAAAGAAAGCGGTGAGTAGAATTAACTTTCTAAACTAACCTAATCCTAACCCTAGCAAGGTTTTAATCTACATCAAATTCAACCTTAGTTTTTATAGAAAATCAAAACCTACCACAAATGGGAATTGACTCGTTAGAACAATAAGAAAAGACACGTTTTCCCTGTGGACCGACCCGTACTGAACCGGCTAGCTACCAAGCGACACCGTCTTGATTGCGGTTAATTCTTTGATTTCAAAACACATACGCACAAAACATCTCTACAATCAACTGGCGCCGTTGCCGGGGATAACGGTAGTTATTTTCTTTTTTGTAATTTCGGGTTAATTAAAAAAATTAAAAAAAATCATAAAAACTGAAAAATATAAAAACAAAAAAAAATCATCTTGTTATTTTTTGAAGGGTTTTCGTGCGAATTGTGCAGGATCAGAAAGACGAACAGATTCAGATCTGGAAAAATCCAGTGAACAAAACATCAAATAGAAGATCTAAACAAACAGAGGAGAACCACAACAGACAACAAAAGAATTTTGGAGGCTTGAACAAATTTTTCAACCGCAGAACCGCCGCAATTGCAAGCCTTTGACCGCGGATCAGCGGCACTTTGCTGACGTCAGCAACTGAAAACTTCTCTGTAAGCATTCTTTTCTTCTCTTCTGTCCTCTGTAGTCCTCTGAAAAATTTTCCTGCAGGGTTCTTTGTGCAAAACTTCTCCCCCTTCTCCAATAAATTGATTTTGTGCAGGATTCTTTGTGCCGCAAATAAAAGAAAAATTTTTTGGCAAGTGTTTTGGATTTTTGTGTGTTTACTTCTTTGCATTTTTAAAACGGACTTTTAAAGGGCTATAACACCAATCCAGATTGGGTCGGGATTTCATTACCCTTCCTAGGACCCCAAAAATCATAAAAAACATTTGCATCAACCCTCGAGTTAATTAAAAAAATATTAGACTCAGCCAATAAGGACTGTCGTGCTCATTAAGACAAAGGAAAGGTTGTAGGCATCGGTCGTTTATCTAAACCTGACTTTGTGGTGCCTGGGCTAGACAAGTGGGAAAGGTAATTTTAAAAGGCCTGTCTCATGGTGATTCGTGAGCGGATCCCTCCTTTCTTTACTTGTGCTTACCTGGCCACAATTGGCGGTGAAGAGGCGATTCGAGGATCTCACAACTTGCCCCTTGGAACAGTTAGGAGCAGTCTAGTTGACTTAGGAGACCCTAGCTCTAGACTTAGTTGTGCATATTGTGATTTCTTGAAAGTGTGTCTAAGCTCCTTATAAAAAATCTTTTGCAAAACTCCTTATAAAAAAAACCACAAAACAAAATTTTTTACAAAAACTTGTCATTTTGTCGCTAGAAGTCCATTGCACCCCACTTGCACCCATATTCTCTCATTGACGTTTTCTTACCCCCACCTTCTATTTTTACCTTTTTGAATACACTACACCTCGTTAGTGTATGTCCAGTTGGACTAGGGACACTAGCGCCCGTTTAGTCCGTGTCTCGTTAGTGCCTACTGACGACGCGTTCGACTCCGAAGTTGAAATTCCCTCCACTTCTTTACCTTCATCTTCAAATTCATCATCTTCTAAGGAGATGTCGGGATTCAATCCTAACAATCCCTTGCCTATGGGACTGATTCCACCTCAACTGGGTGCGAATAACCCACCACACCCTCCTGTTGAAGCACCCTAACGAATCGCGCTCCAGGATCTTTTCTATCCCATTCGTACTGCACTTCCCACTTGTCTTTCACTTCCACCGGCTAATGGGGATAACTTCGAAATTAAACCCCACTTCATCAATATGTTGCCCAAATTTCACGGGCTGGAATCCGAAGATGCCTACATCTTCATTAACAAATTCCAGAATGTTTGCGCAATAATGAAGACCACCCAACTTTCTGATGATGCTATAAGGCTACGTGTCATTCCATTCGCTTTATATGACCTAGTTGAAAAATGGTTATATAGCACAACATCACACTCCATAAAAAATTGGGAAGAGTTTGTTAAGACTTTCTAAAAAAATTTTACCCACACCACAAGACCGCGAGAATTTGCAATGAAATTATTCAATTTTCCCAGCTTCCTTCTGAACCTTTTTGGAAGTGTTTCGAAAGATTTAAGGACCTTCTTGTTCAGTGCCCTCACCACGGTATCGAAAATTGGCAACTTTGCCAAACTTTATACGAAGGACTGAACCCAGCAACTAAGAAGTTGTTGGAAACCATTTGTCAAGGTCACTTTCTTACAAAATCGAGCGAGAAAGCTTGGCAATTTCTCGACGATCTTGCTGAACAAACACTTCAGTGGGAAAACACTAAGACCACTTCATCTACTTCATCAGGTCAGTTTAGGGCAGGCATACATCAACTTGATATGTCGATTGCAATGAAGACCGAAATGGCTGCACTCACGAAAAAACTAGAAGCAATTCAGAGTAAATTCTCATCGCCTTCTCCTGCCCCAGCTTTACCCCCACGCACTATTTGCGCTTGTTGTTCGGATCCGTCCCATCTAACCGAAGAGTGTCCTTACAACCCACCTGTTCAAGGACAAGATCAAGTCAATACTTCCTTTCAGCAAAGACAAAGAAATGATCCATATTCTTCAACTTATAATCCTGGTTGGAGGAGCCACCCAAATTTTGCTTGAAATCAAAATCAACAACAATTCTAAGGCAACAACAATTTTCAGAGGCCTCCTCCACAACAACAAGCCCCTCAACAAACTCAATATCAGTAATCTTTCCAACCCCAACCTTACCAAAACCAAATGAACAATTTTGTACCAAACAACTCTTATCCTCAAAACAATTTTGTTCAGCCGAATAACGATAAAGTTTCCTCGCTAGAACGAAGTCTGGATGCGTTTTTAAAACAATCTACGCCCTGCAGCCAACATCCAATCGTCGATTCAGTCTTTGGTGCAACACAGTGCTTCACATGATCAGAGCATCAAAACAATTGAAGCCCAAATTGCACAACTGAATGCTGCGTTAAGCGAGCGAGAAAAGGGAAAACTTCCATTTCAACCACTGCCAAATCCCGGTCACACACAAAATACATATGTTGCTCATGAACAACAAAATCATAATGTGAGTGCCGTGACTACATTGAGATCTGGAAAGGTATTGTACAACAACGTTGGCAATAACGATGACACGCCGGCCGCTTCTTCTTCTTCTTCTTCTTCATCTTCTTCTTCAGAGCCTGTTCTTCATTCTTCACAAGGCTCTACTTTTTCTAATTCGAACGAACCTACATCTCACTCCACGAAAACACCAACACTGGGATTCGTTCCAACTCCGCAATCTACTCCACAAACATTGGACTCAACAAATTTTCAAAATATTCCATTTCCAAACAGGTTGAGATCCAATAAACCTACTCCACAAATGGAGAAAATTGTGGAGTTATTCAAACAGGTTAGCATTAACATACCTCTCTTGGATGCAATCCAACAAGTCCCTTCTTACGCTAAAATCTTAAAAGACTTATGCACCAAGAAGAGGAAATCACAGATACCCAAGAAAGTTTTCGTGTCTGGTGCGGTAAGTGATGCTCTTACCAAACCTTTACCCCAAAAACGCAAGGACCCTGGCTGTCCTACAATTTCAATAACAATTGGGGATAAGAACATAAATCGCGCACTTTTAGATCTTGGTGCCAGTGTTAATTTGCTTCCTTATTCTGTATATGAACAATTAGGCGTTGGAGAGCTGAAACCCACACATTGTACTCTCCAAATGGCCGACCGATCCATCACCCATCCTAGGGGTGAGTTAGAGGACGTGTTAATTAAAGTAGGGGACTTCATTTTCCCCGTTGATTTCATTGTTATGGACACACAGCCTGTAGCTAACCCCCGGAGTCAAATTCCAGTGATACTCGGTCGACCCTTCCTTGCGACTTCTAATACTGTGATCAATTGTCGAAATGGTTCGATGAACCTATCTTTTGGAAACATGATAATTGAGCTCAACATTTTTAAGTTGGGAAATCAGCCCTCCGAGCCTAATGCTAATATACTTGATATTTGTTCGATCCAAGAGATCACTCAGGAGGATCGTGAGCTCGAGATCACAGCAGTTTTGACACCACTAGTGCGTTCCTCCTTGAATCTGACACAGTTTTCACACCCGATAACGATTACGAGTGTTTCACTTTTTCGAACAATTTTGAAGAATCACCACCCGAGTTTGAGTCCTTTGAATTTTCGGATGAGTTAACTGAACCATCCGACTCGGTTGCTTACACTAACTTCGAACCATTGTTGGAATCCTTCGAGTTCGAGACAGTTTCACCAATTTTGCCTTCAATTGTTTCACCTCTAAAATTCGAACTCAAGCTATTGCCGTCTCACCTTAAATATGCCTACTTAGGTGAGAATGAGACCCTTCCTGTTATCATACCAGCCTCTCTATCCTTCGAGCAAGAGAAAGCCCTTTTAATGGTCTTACAAAATAATCTGCAAGCTTTTGGCTGGACTATGGCGGACATCAAGGGGATTAGTCCCCTCATAGTTGAACATCATATACATATGATGGATGATGCCAAGCCAGTAAGGGATCCACAGAGACGCCTCAACCCTATCATGAAGGAGGCTGTTAAAAAGGAGATTGTAAAATGTCTTGATAGTGGTATCATTTACCCTATCTCTGATAGCCAGTAGGTTAGCCCCATTCACGTTGTCCCAAAGAAATCGGGCATAAAGGTCATAACTAGTGAGGCGAATGAGTTAATACCTACTCACACCTAAACTGGGTAGTGAGTTTGCATTGATTATAGAAAACTCAACGCCGAGACATGGAAAGATCACTTTCCATTACCTTTCATTGACCAAATGCTAGAACGATTGGCGGGGCATGAATTTTACTGCTTTTTGGATGGCTACTCCGGCTATAATCAAGTTCCCATCGCCGAAAAGGATCAAGACAAGACCACATTTACTTGTCCTTTTGGTACATTCGCTTACCGTCGCATGCCCTTTGGGTTATGCAATGCACCCGCTACTTTCCAGTGGTGTATGATGGGAATCTTTTCAGACATGGTGGAAAAATTCTTGGAGATTTTTATGGATGATTTCTCCATTTTTGGCGACTCCTTTGATGAGTGTTTGCTACATTTAGACGCAGTTCTTACCCGTTATAGGGATAAGAACCTCACTTTAAATTGGGAGAAATGCCACTTTATGGTACGAGAAGATATTGTATTAGGACAAATCATCTCGCAAAATGGCATTGAGGTTGATAAAGCTAAGATTGAAGTCATTTCCAATCTTCCTCCTCCCAAGTGCGTCAAAGACATCCGAGCCTTCCTTGGCCTTGCCGGTTTCTATAGACGGTTCATCAAGGATTTTAGCAAGATAGCTAGACCCTTGACTCTTTTGTTGGCCAAGGACACCACTTTTGATTTTGACTCAAGCTGCATGAGGGCGTTCGAGTCGTTGAAAAACTCACTTATTTCCGTGCCCATTCTTTCATCTCCCGACTGGACACATCCATTTGAAATTATATGCGATACATCTGATTTTGCCATTGGTACTGTCCTTGGACAGCATATAAATAAGATGCCGCATGTAATTTATTATGCTAGTCGAACATTTAACGATGCCCAATTGAATTACACAACAACTGAAAAAGAATTCTTAGCTGTTGTGTTTGCACTAGAAAAATTCAGGCCCTATTTTATCGGCTCTCCAGTCATTGTTTATACGGACCACTTAGATCTTCGCCATCGTTTTGCGAAGAAGGATGCTAAATCTCGGCTGATACGTTGGATCCTCTTGCTACAAGAGTTTGACCTTGTCATAAGAGACAAGAGAGGATGCGAAAACGTAGTCGCCGACCACTTTTCACGTCTTCCTTCTTCACCTACACTTCAAATTCCTATTAAAGACGTTTTTCCAGATGAGCAGCTCTTAACTATGTCATGCGAACCTTGGTTCGCTGATATCGTAAATTATTTGGCCACCGGACTGATACTAAACGATTGGTCGAATCAGGACAGACTCCAATTCCTGTCCCAAGTAAAACATTTTTACTGGGATAAACCGTATCTCTTCAAATACTGTTCCGACCAAATCATTCGTCAGTGTGTCCCCGACAACGAGTTTAAGAGTGTGCTGTCATTCTGCCACGATCAAGCGTGTGGCGGGCATTTTGGCCCCAAAAAGACAGCAGAAAAAATCTTGCAGTGTGGTTTCTACTGGCCACAACTTTTTAAAGACGCATACGAATACTGCAAGACATGCTCCCGGTGCCAACACTTGGGCCGAATATCTCGGAGAAATGAAATGCCGCTCCAGCCAATTTTGGTTGTTGAAATTTTTGATGTTTGGGGGATAGACTTTATGGGACCATTTCCCAATTCCTTTGGGAACATGTATATTCTACTCGCTGTTGACTATGTTTCAAAATGGGTCGAGGCTGTGCCCAGCCGAACTAATGACAACAAGATTGTCGTTAGATTTCTCAAAGAAAACATTTTTTCTCGGTTTGAGCATTCTCGCACGATTATCAGTGATAATGGATCTCACTTTTCTAATAGGACTTTCGAGTCCTTAATGCGAAAATACTCCATTACTCATAAGCTGTCAACGCCCTATCATCCCCAAACTTGTGGGCAAGCCGAGATTTTGAATCGGCAGATTAAACAAATATTGAAGAAAACGTTTTCAAAAACCGTAAAGATTGGTCATCAAAACTGATTGATGTCTTTTGGGCATTCCGTACTGCCTATAAGACCGATCTTGGCATGTTTCCATATAGGCTTGTTTATGGAAAGGCTTGCCACCTTCCAGTTGAAATAGAGCATAAGGCATTTTGGGCAATTAAAGAGTTGAATTTATCTTTGGGAGATGCAGGCAGCAATAGAAAACTGCAGTTGAACGAATTAGACGAGCTGCGGGATGAAGCCTATGAGAACGCAGTAGTTGTTAAAAACCGAACGAAGGTGTTCCACGATAAACACCTTATGCGCAAGACTTTCAAATCTGGTCAACAGGTTTTACTTTACGACAATCGGTTACATTTCTATCCCGGCAAGCTCAAATCTCGATGGAAAGGGCCATTTTTGATACGCACCGTATATCCGCACGGTGCGGTCGATCTAGAAAACCCGGAGGATGGTTCACTGTTTAAAGTGAACGGACATCGACTTTACCGTTCCTCACCGCGGACCCTTCGGAGGAGCTCCTGTTTTTGCAGGAGCTGATTTATATTGACTGATCTTCCTCCATCTACCCCTAAATTTTCGATTTTCTAGCCAAAACACTGTTTCAAACAAGTTTGGGGGTATGTATCATTTGTAATTATATAAAAAAACAAAATAAAAAAATAAAAATTTGAAAATAAAATTTTTTTTTGGGGTATTTTTTTTTTTTGTAAATTTCCAGTTTTAATAAAATAAAAATAAAAAATAAACAGGGGAGTGCCGACAATTTTGACCCTCTTGGTTTAGCCTAACAGTGAGGACACTGTCAAGTTTAAGTTTAGGGGTGTGCTCGGTAAGGTTTCTTCCTTCACATTCATGTGTATAATTTTGCATTTGCATACTTATTTTAAAACCCATAAAAATTGAAAAATTGAAAAATTATTAAAATTGAAAAGTTCAATTTTGGCCATATTTGACTTAAGTTCAATATGACGGTTGAATAGTTAGGAAAAACTAGATCCTAAACTTAGTAAATTAAGAACCCTAAAAATAACCTTTCTTAAAGTTTAACTGTAGAAAATATGTCCTTATAGTTTATTTAGAAATAGGCAAATTTTGAGTTCAGTTCTTGGGCTAAGTCAAAATAAGAGAAGAGTATTGAATTTTTATTTGAAGTGTAAGTCTGAAAAATAATTCTGAACCTTAAGTCTAAATTCTGAAAATATATACTCTACAACTCGCACATACACGCTCCTTGAAACTTGGGATAGTAGAGGATACCTTGAAATGCTCTTGTCTAAAATCCTTAGTATGAGAAAAAAATTAAAGTATAAGTGTGAAATAAGAGATATAAAAAAAATGAACACTGGTTTTGTAACTACTTAAGGCAGCATAAATAAAAAATATAGCGAGGGTGCTTTATCACCTAGTGCCTTAGACCAACTGGTTTAGGAGTCACTGCTAAGCCTTAGGTATTACAAGATGAGGAATTACGCCTTAATGCGCGAACACATTTTGTAATCGGTCGTTAGTACCTCAAGAAGTATTAACGGTCGCATGAAGGATGTGTGAGCAATTTCATCTAAAATTCACCAATTAAATGTACTTTGGACGATGGACAAGAGTATGATAGTTTGAATTGAATTTCCAAGTGTAGGGGTGATACACACACACGTAGGGGTATATGATTGGGGTTTGGATGAGAGATAGGAATGAAAGATAGGGCTTATACCTTCAGTAGAAATGATAAAAATTCCTAAGTTGAGATGGAACCTTAGAAGGAAAATTCAAAAAATGCTGAAAGCTAAATAAATTTACAGAATATATACAATCTTAAGTTAAATGATAAGTGAGTGTGAAAAATACGGGTTGATAATTTTTAAGTTGAAGATAATAGATTTCTTGCTAGAACACTGAATTGAAGAATGAAAGTCAATAGGCCAAATTGATCAGATTTTGTGGGTAGTATCCGCTGAAAACCCTCAGGAGACAACACTCCTCCTATTAGGGACACCTAGAGGTTTAACGGCTTGTTGCACGAGCTCAGTGTAATCGCGATTCCCTGCGAAAGTGAGGTTAGGTTTTTTCGAGAATAAATTGGTTTTACTCGGGACGAGCAAAAGATAAGTTTGGGGGGATTTGTTCATATTAGATTTTTGCATTATTATATTCCCCATTCTTAATCATATTGCAAATAAATAGGTGCTTTTGATCCATGTCTGCTAAATAGTTGCAGGTTATAGGTTCTCGGAACAATACAGTGAAAATGGTGAAAAAAACGCTACAAAAGTGAGACTATGACCAATAAATAGAAGAATCTTTTTGATGCCGCCTACAGTTGAAGGAACAAATGAAGATCAATGAACAGTTCGATTGCACAAAGTACGAAGGCAGCACAAGATTCAAGACTTCAACACGAAGCGAACGGTAAAAGTCCAGAGCATTCTGCACTGTGGAAATCTGGAAGAAAATAGAAGATATTCTGAGAAACCAAGTAAAGAAACCAGAAGTAAAATGTAACATGAAGCAGCCCTGAAGATTTGAGACAGAGACCCCACCATATGGCCGCGGATCCGCGGCCAAACAAGGCTTATGGTCGCGGATCCGCGGCCGTGCAACGCACGTGTCGGTGCATGTCGGTGGGAGCCGGTGCATTGACCCGGTTTTCTTAGGGTAGTTTTGTAATTTTAGATGTGGATCAGATGTAAACCTTAGGGTTTCTCCTATCTATAAATAGGAAGCCTACAGCTTTTTTTGGAGCATGCCTCTTTTAATTTCTAGATTTAAAATTTCAATTCCCTTGTAATTGTTCAAGAGTGCATCAATAAAAGTAAGTTTTTATTTTGAATCTTTCTTATCTGCAATTTTATTTCTCTGCAATTTTTTACCTGTCTTTATTTATCTGCAAGTTAATTAGGTTAATAATAAGAAAAAAATGAATTCCATTGTTAATTCCCTAATGAGTGAGTAGTTCCTCACTTGTTAGGGTTAGGTTTGGGGAAGGTTTGAGAGATGGAAATCTCTCACTCCTTTCTTGCCCGTTTAACTTTATAAAAAGGACTCTATGTAAAACAACCACCCACACCGCTCACTATGGCATCCTATCCTACGAGATAGCGGTGATTCCGTAATTAGACCGGTCGTGGTTGATTTAGATAGAGGTTAGGGCTAAGAATTAAGAAAGGACGGACAAGGGCCAAAAGGAAGAAACGAAGTTTCTTCCTGATCGTGCTAATCCCCTTTGTTAATTATTAACTTAACACCTAAGTTCTTAATTAGGGCAAAGAAAGCGGTGAGTAGAATTAACTTTCCAAACTAACCTAATCCTAACCCTAGCAAGGTTTTAATCTAAATCAAATTCAACCTCAGTTTTTTATAGAAAATCAAAACCTACCATAAATAGGAATTGACTCGTTAGAACAATAAGAAAAGATACGTTTTCCCTGTGGACCGACCCGTACTCAACCGGCTAGCTACCAAGCGACACCGTCTTGATTCCGGTTAATTCTTTGATTTCAAAACACATACGCACAAAACATCTCTACAATCAGCACCCAATGGTTTTTTGACCTTTGTCAAGGTCATAGGAGGTTAGGGGCAAAAATGTTATCGGGAATTTCAAGTGTTGAAATTTGCAATGAGATTGCATACCTTCTATGAGATAGTTGGATCCCGATACCCACTGCGAGTAAGAGTTACTCCTGGGTGTGTTTTACACATTACAATTAGCCGATCAAGTAGGTATCTAGAAAGGTGTTAACGGGGTTACGCCCCTACGAAAACGAGATTTATTTTAATTAGGTCCGTGCGAAAGCACGGGGAACCTCCCTCAAAGTACCGACACTGGCCTGGCCGAAAGATTGGCGAGCTTGTGGGGTGTAATTAATCTTGGCTAGTCTAACCTTTTAGGATTTGAAGGAAGATTTGACTAAAACAGGAAAAGCCATCCTGATTAGATAAAATAATAACCAATCTAATCTTGCAAGAGCGCACGCAAAGTGTTTTCTTCTTTCTCTCTCTCCTGGTAGCGACTATGTCACACCTTAATCAAGATAATCATATGGATGTATTGATCGAACCTGCTTATTATACTGAGCTGGGGAACGTTGGTTCCGCTCTATCTTATAACTGTTATAAGTCCGAGCAGGAAATAGGGGAATATCCGGATTCCCATACCACCCAATCGAAGAAAGTGCATGTTGATGCATCTTCTTCAGGTGTGTTCATTACCGAGAACTGTTTCTCAGTATCCTCTATGTCCTAGGTATGAGATACCGGACATGATCCCACATATGTAAGAGTTACATGGGCTACAGAAAGGTGGAGAACTGAAAACATGTGATATATCTCTAAGAGTTAGAGAATGATGCAATTGTTGCAGCCAAGTCAATTGGCAGATATCACCTTGTATTAAATGCATTGATTCTGAACGAATGTTATTAGATACTGAACCTGATATACAACATTACATCAGTTTCTTTATTAAGTTAAAGAAGGATATAATTCTGTATTGGAGGATAATATTATGAACATTTTCCTGAATCAAGAGTTGATTCGTTCAGGCACGTTATATAATAGCATATACGTTCTAAATCAAAGCACAGTTCAAAGTATCTAGAACACACACAAGAGGAATAGTTCATAAATGAACGAATGCTTCTTGTGGTATTATAGACTAGGTCATATCAAAGCGACACGACCATCTAAGTTACATAAGGATGAATATGAGATCTGTTCGAATTTTCATCTTATGATACTTGCCAATCTTGTCTCAAAGGTAAAATGACCTATACTCCGTTTACTGGAAACAGAGAAAGAGTTAGTGAACTCTTGGGATAGATACATGATGATGTATACAGTCCTATGTCTGCAAATGCCAGGGTTGGTTCTTTATATTTCATTACATTCATCGACTATCTCTCAAGATTCCAACATATGTTCCTGTTGAAACACGAGTCTGAAACTTTTGAGAAATTCAAGGAATATAAGCTTGAAGTTAAGAACCAGACGGGTACAAGTATTAAGTCCTTCGATGTAATCGAGGAAGGGAATACTTGCGCATGGAGTTCCTGAAGTTTCTAAAAAGAGAATGAGATTCTCCCTCCGCTTACTCCTTCGTATACACCATAGCTCAACGGTGTATCGGGGTGGAGGTATCGCGCCCTATGAGATATGACGCGCTCTATGATGAGTAATACGGAGTTACCTGTTTCCTTTTGGAGTTATGCACTTGAGAAGCTGCATACCTATTGAATGGGGTTCTAACCAAATCTGTGCCTACCATTACATATGAGATATGGAATGGGAAGAGACCATGTCTTAAACGAGTTAAGATATGGGGTTGTCCGTCCTATATTAAAAGGCAGAATCTGAACAAGCTCGAGGGAAGGTTAGTTCTGTATAAGTTTTTTAGGATATCCCAAACATTTGCGAGGGTATATCTTCTACCTAACTGAGGAGCAAAAGGTGTTTTGTTTCTCAGCATGCCACCTTTTTAGAAAAGGAATTTCTTATGAAGAAATTTGTGGTCATGAGGTAGAATTGGAAGGAGCTCCAGCAAGACAAACTAACAGCTGATGATTTGGTAAAACCAAAGGATTCAATAGTCTCCAACAAACCTCAGCCTCTCCACGAATCTGGTAGGGTTCCTCATCCACTCGATAGATACTATGGCCTTCTCGCTGACAGTGGGAGCGAGGAATGCATCATGGTAGATGATGGCCCAACCACGTTCAGGCAGACCATCACGAGTGGTGACTCTGTGAAATGGCTGGATGCTATGCGATCAAAGATGGAATTCATGTATGTAAGTGCACGGCGGCGCCCCGGTCGTCAATCCGATGGCCAAATGCGGAAACGGTGATAAACTTTAATTTTGCGAACTTTGCAAACCGGCACCACCGCGCACTAAACACCCGGATCGGGCCATTAAACTTGTCCTAGCTAACTAACAAGATAGGGAAGAGATGTACCGACTGATCCGAGTCCTCCGGTCTTCATCTCCACTCCGATCTCCTCGCGGGATCTCCGTCCGTCTCCTCCTCGTCGAAAAGGGCACCACGAAGCCGGGTACTTTTACGGGCTCCCACCTCAATACCGAGGCAACTCGGGCGCGAAGTAGGCTAGCCGACGCGTCCAAGATTTGCTGTAGAATGTAGTGTAGAGTGCATGTCTCACTTTGGGGTTATGTTGCCATTGATGGAGGTGAAGGAAGAATGAACTTTGAGGGAAATGATGCTATCAATTTTTAGCAAGCCAAATGAGATCATAAAATTGCAACACTCAAAAACAACCTCTCTCAATTTCCCTCATCTATTGTGGCCGGCCAAGACTTAGTGGAAATGGTGGAGGGAATTGATATGTAGCAAGAAGGGAGGTGAGTGTAGGAGTGAAGAAAAGGTGACCACATTAAAAGACAAAGAAACATCAACCATGCTTCACACTTTAATCAAACCCATACCCTCATTAATGCAAGTGATGGAAGAAAGAATGGTATCAAAAAGATGCTATCATAATTAATCCATATGCAAGAAAACCCCTCCACAAATGTTATTTGCAAACTTGCAAATAACCCCCTCCATCGGAAAAGTCCGGCCGGGAAAGAACAAAGGAAAACCGGCCGGAACGTAATGCAAACTGGCAACTCCAGAAAACTGGTCCCGTAATAAATTACAGGAAAACCCCGATACTGTGCATACACACCCGCATCTGTATTTCGTCCGGATACAAATGCAAAGAGACAAAATCTACACTGTACTAAACTGGGATCCGGCTTAAACCAAAGCCGGCTAGTAATATCCGTTCGATCCTGATCCGTGCAATACCGCACGTATCTGATCGAATCCTGCCATATATCCATACGGCTACTAGTACAAACTGTCCGATCCTGATCCGTGCAATACCGCACGTATCTGATCAGACCCTGCCATATCTCCATACGGCCTCTACAGCGTTTCGCCCGAAAGCTGAGTAACTGAAAGTGTGGTGGACTCTAAAGACTCGTCAATACTATGGCTGTGGATTTAACCACTAGCACGTCAGAGGTATAAGCCAATACGTAACGGGCCACCAGCTATTGACCAAAAGGGACGTCGATGAGCGAGCTCATCATGACACCCTACTGAGCCTGTCAGTGACAATATCCGTACAGTCCGGTCCGTTCGTCTATGAGCATCGCATGTCGGGCCTAGGGGGTTGGTAAAAGTCAGACCCCCAAAAGCGGTACAAGTCGTGTCGGAGTGTAGCCCAGAACATCCTGAGATACTACTGGAATACCTACCAGTAAATCTCCTGCCTTGGCCAAGGACTTTGTGTAATGGCTCTCCTAGACACAGCGCGACCTCACCCCCAATACCGGGAGAGACGAACCCCCGAAGATCCGCTCACTGCCTCCATGTGGCTCGGGACTGTACCCAACTAAAACCTGTTTGCACGACTCCTTTGAGCCGTGGTAGGGTAGTAATCAAAGCACAGTGGGAACTCACACGAGACAAATGACGATCCCCAGGTCGATGAACTAACCTGTACACATGTCACCTGGGAACTGCTATCTGACATGAGGTATAAGACCAACTAGCATGTTCCCGGCGAGTCCTGTCCGGTGTACTCATAACCCAATGAGCACCTGTATACATCTTAGGTGAACCAACTGACACCAGTGGCTTGTGAGACCGGCCACCGCCCCTCGTCGGGGTCTCGACTGTATACACTAGTCTACTCTGGAGTATCGATGCCCTATCTCGAAACTCCCACGACTAGGGACCTTTTAAGGATGTGCTTATAGACTACCAGCTCCCACGTATATGATCGCCCTCATACTGCCGGTAGTCAAGCAAGAATCCTAGGGGCTCTATCAACGTGCAATAGCGACATGTCATGTCACCTAAAGCAGTACACGATGATAAAGGTAAACCAGATAGCATACTATCATCTCGAGTAAGACTGTCCTACCGGGATAGGTCCTCCCTCAATCATTGCAATCACGTGCCTGTGACCCAATAATCGACTCTGAGGGCACTATCTCCAACAATCTCCCACTTGCACTCAAGGCTAATTATTGCGATGTCGCATACTCACAGCCCGTGTGATACCGAACACCCAACTCCTCTACTAGTCAGTCTCACAAAAACCGTTTGTGAAACTATTGCGTTCGAGGAATAGCCTCAGTGAGTGGATCCGCCTTGATGTTTCTTTCTATGTCTCTCTATATCTCAAGTTCGCGGAGAAAGCCATCTCCCGAAATGAGCAATACCTGTCTTAGAATGTCTGGATGTCTGATGGGACCTAGCTCATAAATGAACTCCAAATCCAAAATTCTTAGACTGTATCGACAACTGAACTTAATCAGTATCCTGCGCCATGCCTCCCTCAGTATTGCCTTGGATCACCTGTCCAAAATACTGCCCCTCGTCAGAGGGAAAACTATAACTCTGACAACCTCCTTGTCGTCCATGTCACCTTGGAAGCCTGGAATGATAACTGTCTCCCAAATGAGGCTGTCGTTATCATATCCCTAGAACATCCACTTATGTTCTAAAACTGCTTCCGACTGTTTCTTCAGGATTGGATCAATATCAACTTATTGCATCTAGTGCAAGAACAACATCTGGTGTGGTACTTGACATCTTATGATTGACTCAATTGCCTAAGCAAGTGATCTGCCAATCATGCGCATCCTTCTCTACTTTAGTCTATAAGACACCTTTAGAGAGGGTGACTCCATCACCTGCAGGTACACTACCGTGCCAGGAGTCGTCCATTCTAAATACTCTTAGAATGCTGTCAAAGTACCCTGATTGGGAAACCACCCAAATCTAGATCTAAAACCATAGATCTAGTAACCAGTATGTCTGATATAATGTCCAAGTCCCTTGTGGAGAAACCACTGTGTGACGACCAAAATATAACCGATCGTAGTATAGGAATATCACTTCCTACTACCTTCTCAACAGATCCATCCCCTATTCTGATGACGTCAAACCTATGACTGTCACATCAGAAATAGATAATCTATCTCCGCTATATCTGCTTTAGTCTATAAATAGACATAAGCCTGATGTCCACCAATGCTTCCGCTGCTCCCACTGACTACGACAACCCTCTGGCAGAGTCATATAGACGTGCACTTCTAAAGTTAGTTTAGAACGACGCTATACTCATCCTCCCACCGGGTCTCGCAGCCTGGAACAACAGCAATGGCAAGTGTGGGTAAACAAGAACTTCCCTGTCACCGTCCTTGAGGCTACTGGAGTACCTCTCGGGTGCCTGAAGTTACCCACCTTATCTGCGGGGTGGCCAATGGAATGTCAAATCAGATTGAATCTTTAGGTTCCTTATCAAATCTTCAGTAATCGTTTGCGGTTCTGGAATCACTTCCAGTTCTACCATACTCCCACTACTGTTTTTGAAAAAACCATTTTTAATAAAACTGTGGCGAGTCCAGAACAATATTTCTATTGATCTGCCAGATGGTAGAAAATCAACCCTCGTCATAGCCTGGGTCAACCCACAAACAGCCATTACAGAAACGTGCCTAGAGATGTCCAGTGTCTGGTTTTAATCATAAGCCGGACAACTCCCCCTATCTTAACAATGTCAAGATATGAACTGTACTATATCCAATATAGAACCAGAGGCACTGATTTAATTTGAACCAGATTCAAATCATGCAGCTGTCTCCAGTGCATGTCAACTAAAATGGAAAGAGGCCGATCAGCGTTACTCAACTTAGGAATGCTTCCAATTATGAGTAACCTGAAAGAGAAGCTATTTCTCTTTATCATTACTATCAACTGAATACCATACACAAGTATCTATATCTTCGATCACTTTGAAGAATCCCGATACTTGCTACACCTGGTTCTCTACTCTATTCAAATACCTATAACTCCTCAAAACTTAGACCCTGTGTTTCTACGAAACACATGTCTAAGAACTAGAGAAGTTAAAAGTAAACAGAATATAGTATGAGGACCAA
Organism: Agapanthus africanus; assembly: GCA_030015575.1. Classification (NCBI taxonomy): domain Eukaryota; kingdom Viridiplantae; phylum Streptophyta; class Magnoliopsida; order Asparagales; family Amaryllidaceae; genus Agapanthus; species Agapanthus africanus. Next base: position 78,224,089 of record CM057347.1, on the reverse strand, counting down.
CCCCTCTGTCCTAATGGACACTGGACAACATACAATACTCTGTATAAGTCCGCTGAGTCTGACAACTCTTTCACTGTATGTCGTAGGTTGAAAACTGTACTTATGGTTAAGAAGAATTACATCGCTGTTTAATGCTCCTTACCTAACCATCCACTGATATAGGTAAATGTCATCGACATAATATCAAAAGGTATATCTCACTCTATGAAAATAGACGTACAGATATATCAATTTGAAATTGGTGCACAACAGCGGATATTCAAAACCAAATATTTGCCGACCGGCAAACAGCCCAGGTGATCTCCTCAAATATCATCGATTACAACGAATCCCGATATAACGAGGATGATCACCCAATTCCCAATAACTTACTCCCACTCATCATCTGTAAAACCATACAGATGTGAGAATCAAACCTGGTAAATACATACCCTGGAGCAAGTGTCTAATCGGGAAATCAGTTTTCTTTTAACAGTATACAGTGAAACTGAAACATTGAAATGTTTCGATGGGGTATCCTGGTATTCCTAGTAATGCCTCTACCATTATCCAGATTCACAACTATAACCGTATAATTCTTTGCCACCTCTCCAAATCCCTTTATATGTCTTTAGTCATTACCTTCTGCACACCCCTTTAGGCCAATTGGTTTTCTTCCTTCCCTACCGTTCGGCACCAGCCTATGGTTTGGAAGAAGACTATCCAATAAGCATAATGGGTGTACTGTCCTAATCCTAGGAGCACTCGCAATGCGAGAGAGGGTGAAGATAAAAGACAACCGAATAAACCTTATTCCTATTTCTCCTGGACCAGAATCCATCCCCGAACTAGAACAAGTTCCTTTCGAGTTCGTATATAACCATACGATGGAGTATCCAATAAACTGTGGATCTTCGTAGTGATACGGAGTGTCCTGGAGAAATACAAAGGTGATTTAGGATTGGCGAAGTAATACTTGGTTTGGTCGTGAATATCAGTCGCAATTTACTTTGCCCTCTTACTAATCCCTTGCTTTGTCTTAATCTTAATACCTTCTGCACACCATCGTTATGCTAATTGGTTTTCTTCATTCCCCACTGTTCGGCACCAGCCTAAAGTTTGGAAGAAGACTATCCAATTTGCGTAATAGGTGTACTATCTCCTAAACTAAGGAGTACTCGTAACTTGAGAGAAGGCAAAAAGGAAAAGACAACTGAATAATCCTATCCGTTTTCTCCAGAACCGGAAACCATCCTCGAATTCCTTCGAGTTCGTATCTAACCATACGATGGCTTTGTCCAATGGAAGTGGACGTTCGCAGTAATACGGGGTGTCCTGGAGAAAAGGGTAAAAGTAGGAGTGGCAATGAGGTCTGCAACTCTGACAATCCAAAAGCCAGTGTTTAAGAAGGTTCGGTCAACTTGGTCTCTGAGTCATAGTCTTAGGGTCGGGTCAATGGTCGCTGCCAGAGAGAGAGAGAAAAGAAACACTCAGCGTGCACTCTACCCTAGATCAGAATGGTTACCAATTTATCTAATCTGGAAACCTCCCACTGTACCTCAAATTCTCCTCCAAACCTGAAAGAAGAATTAGTCGGGGTCACCCGAGGAGTAAACCAACTCATCAGTGGGAATCGGGATCCAACTCTCATCGCATGATAACGTGACGGAATCCGCTCACAGTATCACACTCCAGAAGGTATGCGCATATCTGGCAAGTTTCAGTTCTTTTGAAACTCCCGATGTGATTTCTGCCCCATGCTCTGATGACCTTGACGAAGGTCAACAAATCATAAGTCACATGTCAAGTTCCACCCGTCATTTTCCAGGTTAATTTGAACCCACCCGTACAAGCCCTTGACGAAGGTCAACAAGGCTATACGATTGTCCCAAACCAACACATCTATCTATGCAGCAGAAAGGCAACAAGCAGCTACCATACACTATGCCTTGACAAAGGTCAACAAACATAGCATGAATACTACGTGCTACCCGTCTGAAACGACGGAGGGCTACGAATGGTTTCTGGCGAAAACCTTTAACGTAATGAACTTGATATCGTTGAAGGAACGGATAGCTTTTTAGAAAATATAGTGACGAAAACCTTTACTAAAGAGGTCACTCCCGGTGAAGGGATCTCGGCTCTTTCCCCGTAGAATGGGGTGCTGGATATTCATGACCGAATATCACTGTGCAAAGAAAAAGTAATCGGCTATAGTGAAGTTAATGCCCTGACGCAAACTTCTGTCCAAGGGGTCACTCCCGGTGAAGGGATCTCGGCCCTTGCCTCGTCGACTGAGGAGCAGGATATTCCAAATGAATACCACGATGCAAAACAAAAGTGAACGTCCTTGCAATAACAGCTTTTTGAAAAGTGTTCCAACAACATCAGAATAGGTTTGTTTATCTTGCATTGATCCGAATCAATGCAGTCCCATCAATTGATCACACCATAAAGAACGAAAATATACTGACGTACGTATATGCCATCCGCATTCGCCACTGGGTCCCGTCATCACCCGTTAGGTTAGCTAACTAACGGCAGAGCGGGGACTGGACTAGCGTGGATGAAAAGCATATACAACATCTACTAATATATATACCAATATATAGTATTTCGCTCAAGGCGTGAATAAAATGCAACATCACAGATAATGTACGGCATCACAGAACAATACAGATATCTGGGATCCCCGGGTTTCAAAGAGCCACTACTGAAACCCGACGTTCCCTTGGTCGTGTGGATAGCCTGTGCAATGAAATCCTATACCCCCTACGAGTGCGGCGAATAGCCAGCCAATCCTGGAGTGAAGCCCCCTCCGTCCCAATGCCATGAGATGCGGGCTTGTTGCCTTCTAGAACCCGGATATCCGTGCACCCCTCCGCGGGGTAATCCTAGTACAGAAAGTAAAATATACATACAACGGGTACACGACCGCAACCAGGTCGTGCCCCAAAAGAATAATACAATCAGGCAGTGACGGCAGTCCACATGTCGGACGCTCGCCCCGCAATATCAAATGTACATAATACAACAACACTGTACTAGCATTGCATCCAGGCTATCCCCCACGACCGATCCGCAACATCACAGCAAAACACAGAACATCAACGTGAAAGTCACATTCGCAAAACCGTCTAACCGGGCTATAGCAGTTAGACAGGATTTACCGATCGAGTGACATTCACGGTCGCAGATATAATGTAAATACTGTGAAAAATGTGTTTAAAATATCCGATCGATCAAAAATTAACAAGTGGGCCCCCAATCAAAACTGTAGCACTCACAGAAAACCTGGGCCCAATTTTAATATTCCAAAACCCCTAATTACTACCCTGAAGCCCACTGGAAAAAGATGGCGCACTGACCTCTCGACACTGCGGCGGATCCGCGGCCCAATAAAGAGGTGAGGCCGCGGTTCCGCGCTCTTGGTGAGAGATCACTGTGTCGAATTTTCCCAGAGTTCTTAGAACTCCCTACACATCATTCTGAGACCACCTGAAAAATTTTTAGACTTCAAAAAATTTCAACAGAAACTGATGTGAAGGAAAAATACGGTTTTTGGAATTTTGGTCGATCGGAAATGCAAAACACATCAAACGAAGCTAGACGAAGTTAATGGCGAGTCTCTGATACCACTGTAAGTGCACGGCGGCGCCCCGGTCGTCAATCCGACGGCCAAATGCGGAAACGGTGATAAACTTTAATTTTGCAAACTTTGCAAACCGGCACCACCGCGCACTAAACACCCGGATCGGGCCATTAAACTTGTCCTAGCTAACTAACAAGATAGGGAAGAGATGTACCGACTGATCCGAGTCCTCCGGTCTTCATCTCCACTCCGATCTCCTCGCGGGATCTCCGTCCGTCTCCTCCTCGTCGAAAAGGGCACCACGAAGCCGGGTACTTTTACGGGCTCCCACCTCAATACCGAGGCAACTCGGGCGCGAAGTAGGCTAGCCGACGCGTCCAAGATTTGCTGTAGAATGTAGTGTAGAGTGCATGTCTCACTTTGGGGTTATGTTGCCATTGATGGAGGTGAAGGAAGAATGAACTTTGAGGGAAATGATGCTATCAATTTTTAGCAAGCCAAATGAGATCATAAAATTGCAACACTAAAAAACAACCTCTCTCATTTTCCCTCATCTATTGTGGCCGGCCAAGACTTAGTGGAAATGGTGGAGGGAATTGATATGTAGCAAGAAGGGAGGTGAGTGTAGGAGTGAAGAAAAGGTGACCACATCAAAAGACAAAGAAACATCAACCATGCTTCATACTTTAATCAAACCCATACCCTCATTAATGCAAGTGATGGAAGAAAGAATGGTATCAAAAAGATGCTATCATAATTAATCCATATGCAAGAAAACCCCTCCACAAATGTTATTTGCAAACTTGCAAATAACCCCCTCCATCGGAAAAGTCCGGCCGGGAAAGAACAAAGGAAAACCGGCCGGAACGTAATGCAAACTGGCAACTCCAGAAAACTGGTCCCGTAATAAATTACAGGAAAACCCCGATACTGTGCATACACACCCGCATCTGTATTCCGTCCGGATACAAATGCAAAGAGACAAAATCTACACTGTACTAAACTAGGATCCGGCTTAAACCAAAGCCGGCTAGTAATATCCGTTCGATCCTGATCCGTGCAATACCGCACGTATCTGATCGAACCCTGCCATATATCCATACGGCTACTAGTACAAACTGTCCGATCCTGATCCGTGCAATACCGCACGTATCTGATCAGACCCTGCCATATCTCCATACGGCCTCTACAGCGTTTCGCCCGAAAGCTGAGTAACTGAAAGTGTGGTGGACTCTAAAGACTCGTCAATACTATGGCTGTGGATTTAACCACTAGCACGTCAGAGGTATAAGCCAATACGTAACGGACCACCAGCTATTGATCAAAAGGGACGTCGATGAGCGAGCTCATCCTGACACCCTACTGAGCCTGTCAGTGACAATATCCGTACAGTCCGGTCCGTTCGTCTATGAGCATCGCATGTCGGGCCTAGGGGGTTGGTAAAAGTCAGACCCCCAAAAGCAGTACAAGTCGTGTCGGAGTGTAGCCCAGAACACCCTGAGATACTACTGGAATACCTACCAGTAAATCTCCTGCCTTGGCCAAGGACTTTGTGTAATGGCTCTCCTAGACACAGCGCGACCTCACCCCCAATACCGGGAGAGACGAACCCCCGAAGATCCGCTCACTGACTCCATGTGGCTCGGGACTGTACCCAACTAAAACCTGTTTGCACGACTCCTTTGAGCCGTGGTAGGGTAGTAATCAAAGCACAGTGGGAACTCACACGAGACAAATGACGATCCCCAGGTCGATGAACTAACCTGTACACATGTCACCTGGGAACTGCTATCTGACATGAGGTATAAGACCAACTAGCATGTTCCCGGCGAGTTCTGTCCGGTGTACTCATAACCCAATGAGCACCTGTATATATCTTAGGTGAACCAACTGACACTAGTGGCTTGTGAGACCGGCCACCGCCCCTCGTCGGGGTCTCGACTGTATACACTAGTCTACTCTGGAGTATCGATGCCCTATCTCGAAACTCCCACGACTAGGGACCTTTTAAGGATGTGCTTATAGACTACCAGCTCCCACGTATATGATCGCCCTCATACTGCCGGTAGTCAAGCAAGAATCCTAGGGGCTCTATCAACGTGCAATAGCGACATGTCATGTCACCTAAAGCAGTACACGATGATAAAGGTAAACCAGATAGCATACTATCATCTCGAGTAAGACTGTCCTACCGGGATAGGTCCTCCCTCAATCATTGCAATCACGTGCCGGTGACCCAATAATCGACTCTGAGGGCACTATCTCCAACAATGTACACCAACAAAGTATAACTTTGCATGTTGCACTTGAAGGGGTAAAACCTATTGGGAGCAAATGGATCTTCAGAAGATTCTTGGTGTAGATGGAAAAGTTGAGACTTTCAAAGCTATGCTTAAGTCCATCAAAATCAATGCAAGAATCGCGGAGTTGGAACATCTGTTTTGATGTGGCAGTCAAAGAGTTTGACTTCATCAAAATGGTAGATGGACCTTGTATATACAGGAAAGTTGTAGAGAGAAAGGTTGTCTTCCATGTATTGTACGTAGATGATATACTCTTGATAGAAAATGGTTTCCTATGCTACACTCGGTCAAGCTCCTCTTATCACAAAGATTATCAATAGAAGATCTGGATGATACCTACTACATCTTGTGGATTACGATCTATGATGATAGATCTAAGTGGATATTGGGAGTGTCCCAAATCCAGGTACGTTAACACCATACTAAAGGGGTTTAGTATGGAAGATTCTAAGCGTGGTGGTTCGCCCACTTACTCAAGAATCACTCTCTCTAAAAATATGTCTTCCAAGACTGATTTAGAGAGAGCTCGCGTGCAAGGGATACCCTATGCTTCGGCAGTAGGCTCTATCATGTGTGCGATGTTATGTACCAGACTAGATGTAGATGACTCACTAGGTGTAGTGATAAGGAATCAATCGGATCTTGGGAGAATCACTGGACAGCTGTGGAGGAAATTCTTAAGTACTTGAGAAGCACTAAAAGAAAGTTCTTGGTTCAAACTCCTAGAGTGATAAGGATGACTGAGAGTCAATCACAGGCATTGTCTTTACCCTCAGTGTAGGGATGGTATGTTGGAAGAGTTCCAAGCTAGATACCGAGACATACTAGACAATAAAGGCTGAATACATTGCTACCAGTGATGCTTCCAAAGTGGCTGTCTGGGCATTTCTTGTTCATGAGATGAACATGGTTCCTACCATTGAGCATCCAATAACTGTTATTGTGACTACAATGGAGTTGTGGCTTTGGCCTAGGAACACCGGTCCCATCAGTGTTCCATACATATTCTAAGGCAGTATCACCTAATCATGGAGATGGTTGATCTCCAGGGAGATCGAGGATAGGAGAGTAGACACAGAGGACAACACGGCGGATCCACTCACAAAGGCCTTTTCCCAAGAGAGACTTTTATGGGATGGTTGTGTATGAGATACTACAACCACTGCTGATTGTTGGGTATTGGATACTACAACAGATGGCCCTAGTGCAAGTGGGAGATCATTAGTTATATGTATGCCCTAGAGGCCATTACTGTACATGCGTTGTATAGTGTAGTGGATGCTTGGACATATATAGGATGACTTTCTTGCTCGACATGATATTATGCTATCTAGTTGCTCTTTATCTTAACATGTACATTTATTGTCTCTCTATTACATGTTGATAAAGCCCTTAGGATGAGTACTTGACTACCAGGATTATGATATAGATCATACTAGTGGGGACAGAGTAGTCGGTAAGTACATCCTTCAAATGTTCCTAGTCATGGGTGTATCGAGACAGGGCATTAATATACCAGAGTAGACTAGCGTATAGCTTCTCGACCCATGTAGATGGGCGATGGATGATCCCATATCCATTGGTGTTTGACATCAGAGATACTATACGGGTGCTTAGTGGAGACTGGGTACACTGGACGGACTCGCCGAGAACTCCCAGATGGTGTTATACCTCATGTCAGATGGCAGTTCTCTGGTGACACTGGTACATGTTAGTCTGTAGACCCAAGATCGTCATAGAGCCTTGTGTGATTCCCACTGTGCTTTGATTTCCACCTTACCACGTTCAAGAGAACGTGCAAAACGGTGGCTTTTGGGTACAGTCCCGAGTCACATGGAGGCAATGAGCAATAGGAGGGGGTTCGTCTCTCCAGGTATTGGGGGTTGATGTTGTGCTGTGCTCGATTAGCTATAACCGGAAGTCCCTGGTCATGGCTGATTCAGAGATATACTGGTAAGTGTTATCAGTAGTTTCTCGACCCGTTATGAGCCTCACATAGGCATGACTTATCGAGTTATTGGGGTTTGACGTTTACCACCCCTAGACGAGATATGCGACATATCAGACGAAGAGACCAGACTGTACGGTAGTATTACTGATTGGACTCGCAGGAGTATGAGCAGGCTTGCTTGTTGGTCTTCTGATCGCTCAATACCCGGGTGGCCGTTATGTTTAGCAGACCGTTTGCGGCTTGTGGGTGTTTGATATGATCATCACCTACTGCCGGAGTATTGACGAGTCTTTAGAGTCCTACACAGAGCTTTTCTGGCCCAAGCAAAACGGAGTAGGAGCACATATGTGTAAGTCTACGGTAGCGCCTTGGCCGTCAATCCTAGGCCAAACGCGGAACAAAAACTTTTTATGAAACCGGCACAATCGTAGTCTTTCACCCGGATCGAACTATTAACACAAACGAGCTAACTAGAGAAGGGTTAGAAAAGCTATACCGATTGATCCGTGTCCTTCGGTCTTTAGCCACCATCTCTAGCTCCTCGCGGCATCTCCAATCTCTGGTCTCCTCGTTGGAAGGGCACCACGTCAAGAAGTCTTTTTACGGGCTCCCACTTCAAACTGAAGCAACCCGGACATGAAGTTTGCTAGCCGACATGTCCAAGGTGATGTAGAGAATGTGTGTGATAATTTTGTCTCTAGCATCCATTGATTCTCAACACATGAGAGTGTATGGATGGAGGTTGAAGATGATGCCATTGGTGGAAGTTATGATCTAGAGGAAGAAGAAGAAGAGCTTTTCTTTTCTTAATGTGTTGGAATAATCATGTGAGAGTTAGAATACAATCCAAGAGCTAACCCCTTGCCTCATGGCTGCCCCTTCTCTCTCCACTTATCATTTCAACACATTAATCAAAAGAAAATGTGACATATGCACAAATAAAGAGACCATGAGTCACGACTTATGTACATGTCACAATAAATGCTCCTCATAATGAAATCCACTCACAATTTCCACCAAAACATTAACCCAAATGTTTATGACAATAAAAAGAATGGCATCATCTAAAGTAAACTCGTGACAGATCACAAGAATACCCCTCGCCTGTATATACATACCTGCACCCGCATTCCGATTGAATGTGAATGCGATGAGACGAAAGCAATCCAACAAATCTAATACTAGGATCCGGCTTAAACCAAAGCCCACTAGTTTGATCTGTCCGATCATGATCCGTGCACGACTACACGTATATGATCGAACCCTTCCATATATCATACGGCCTCTACAATGTTTCGCCCGAAACTTGAGAAACTGTCTATGGGGGACTCTAAAGACTCGTCAATACACTGGCTGTGGATTTAACCACCAGCACGTCAGTGGCACTAGCTGTGCGTAACGGCAGTCGAGGTATTGACTAAAAGGGAGGCTGATGAGCGAACTCATCCTGACACCCTACTGAGCCTGTCAGTGACAATATCTGTGTAGCCCGGTCCGTTCGTCTATGAGTATCGTATGTCGGGCCTAGGGGTTGGTAAAAGTCAGACCCCCAAAAGCGGTACAAGTCATGTCGGAGTGTAGCCAAGAACACCCTGAGATACTACTGGAATACCAACCAGTAAATCTCCTGCCTTGGCCAAGGACTTCGTGTAATGGCTCTCCTAGACACAGCGTGATCTCACCCCCAATACCGGAAGAGACGAAACAACTGCCGATCCGCTCACTGCGTCCATGTGGCTCGGGACTGTACCCAACTAAACCCTGTTTGCTCGACTCCTTTGAGCCGTGGTAGGATAGTAATCAAAGCACAATGGGAACTCACACGAGACAAATGACGATCTCAGGTCGATAGACTAACCTGTACACATGTCATCAGGGAACTGCTATCCGACGTCAGATATAATACCAACTAGCATATTCCCTGCGAGTCCTGTCCGGTGTACTCATAACCCAATGAGCACCTGCATACATCTTAGGTGAACCAACTGACACCAATGACTTGTGAGACTGGCCACCGCCCCTCGTCAGGGTCTCGACTGTATACACTAGTCTACTCCGGAGTATCGATGCCCTGTCTCGAAAACTCCCACGACTAGGGACACTTTAAGGATGTGCTTATAGACTACCCAACTCTCACGTATATGATCGCCATCATACTGTTGGTAGTCAAGCAAGAATCCTAAGGGCTCTATCAACGTGTAATAGTGATCTATAATATCACCTAAAGCATGTACATGATGACAAAGATAAACCAGATAGCATACTATCTTCTTGACTAAGACTGTCTTACCGGTATAGCTCCTCCCTCAATCATTGCAATCACGTGCCTGCGATCCAATAATTGACTTTGAGGGCACTATATCCAACAATCTCCCACTTGCACTCAAGGATAATTATTGCGGTGTCGCATACTCACAGTCCGTGTGATACCGTACACCCAACTTCTCTACTGATCAGTCTCACAAAGCTTGTTTGTGAAACTATTATGTTCGAGAAATAGCCTCAGTGAGTGGATCCGCCCTGATGTTTCTCTCTATGTCTCTCTTAATCTCAAGTTCGCGGAGAAAACCATCTCCCGAATTGAGCAATACCTGTCTTAGAATATGTCTGGATATCTGATGGGACCTAGTTCACAAACGAACTCCAAATCCAGAAAACTTTTTAGACTGTATCGTCAACTGAATTTAATCAGTATCCTACATCATGCCTCTCTCAGTATCCGCTTGGATTACCTGTCCAAACTACTTTCCCTCGTCAGAGGAAAAACTATAACTCTGACAGTCACTCTGTCATCCAGGTCACCTTGGAAGCCTGGAATGATAACCGTCTCTCGAAGGAGGCCGTCGTTATCATATCCCTAGAACATCACTTATGTTCTAAAACTGCTTCCGAACGTTTCTCCAGGATTGGATTAATATCAACTTATTGCAGCTAGTGCAAAAACAACATTTGATGTGGTACTCGACATCTCATGATTGGCTCAATTGCATAAGCAAGTGATATGCCAATCATGCACATCCCTCTCCCCTTTAGTCTGTAAGACACCTATAGAGAGGGTGACTCCATCAGCTGCAGGTATACTACCATGCCAGAAGCCGTCCATTCTAAAACACCTTTAGAATGCTGTCTAAGTACCCAGATTGGGAAACTACCCAAATCTAGATCTAAAACCATAGATCTAGTAACCTGAATGTCTGATATAATATCCAAGCCCTATGTAGAGAAACCACTGTGTGACAACCAAAGTATAACCGATCGTAGTATAGGAATTTCACTTCTTACTATGTGTATGTCATCTATATACCAGGACATCACACCCTACTACCTTCTTAACAGATCCATCTCCTATTCTGACGAAGTCAAAGTCCATGACTGTCACATCAAAAATAGATGATCTATCTCCGCTATATCTGCTTTAGTCCAGAAATAGACATAAGCTACTTGTCCACTATGCTTCCGCTGCTCCCACTGACTACGACAATCTTCTGGCAGATTCATATACACGTTCACTTCTAAAGCTAATTTAGAACGACACTATACTCATTCTCCTGCCAGGTCTCATAGTCTGGAATAGCAGTAATGGCAAGTCTGGGTAAACAAGAACCTCCCTGTCACCGTCCTTGAGGCTATCGGAGTACCTCTCGGGTGCCTGAGGTTACCCACCATATTTACGAAGTGGCTAATGGAATGTCAAATCTGATTGAATCTTTAGGTCCTATTAAATTTTTCAGTAATCGTTTGCAGTTCTGGAATCACTTCCAGTTCTACCATACTCCCACTACTGTTTTCTGAAAAAAATCCATTTTTATTAAAACTGTAGCGAGTCAAGGACAATATTACTATTGATCTTCCAGATGGTAGAAAGTCAACCCTCGTCATAGCCCGGGTCAACCCACAAACAGCCATTACAGAAACGTGCTTTGAGTTATCCAGAATCTGGTTTTAAGCATAAGCCGGACAACTCCATATACCTTAACATCGTTAAGATATGAGCCATTCTATATCTAATATAGAAACAGAGGCACTGATTTAATTGGAACCAGATTCAAATCATGCAGCTGTCTCCAGTGCATGTCAACTAAATGGAGAGAGGCCGATCAACATTACTCAACTTAGGAGTGCATCCAAATATGAGTAACCTGAAAGAGAAACAAGTTTCTCAAAACCATTACTATCAACTGAATACCATACACAAGTATCTACATCTTCGATTACCTTGAAGAATCCTGATACCTGCAACACGTGGTTCTCTACTTTACTCTTATACCTATAACTTCTCAAAACTTAGATCTTGTATTTCTACGAAACACTTGTCTAAAACTAGAGAAGTCATAAGTAAATAGAATATAGTACGAGGACCAACCCCTCTGTCCTTATGGACACTGGACAATATAAAATACTCTGTATAAGTCTCCTGAGTTGAATAACTCAAACCCTGTGCGTCGTAGGTTGAAAACTGTACTTATGGTTAAGAAGAATTACACTGCTGTTTAATACTCCTTACCTAACCATCAACTGATATAGGTAAAAGTCATAGACATAATTTCAAAAAGTTATATCTCACTTTATAAAAATAAACGTACAGATATATCAATTTGAAATTGGTGCACAACAACGGATATTCATAACCAACATTTGCTGTCCGGCAAAAACCCAGGTGATTTCCTCAAATATCACCAATTACAACGAATCCCGATACAATGAGGATGATCACCTAATTCCCAATAGCTTACTCCCACTCATCATCTGTAAGACCATATAGATGTGAGAATCAAACCTGATAAATACATACCCTGGAGTAAGGTTTTAATTGGGAAATCAATTTTCTATTAACAATGCACAGTGAAACTGAAACATGAAAATGTTTCGAAGGGGTATCCGGGTATTCCTAGTAATGCCTCTTCCATTATCAGATTCACAACTGTAACCGTATATTTCTTTGCCATCTCTCCAAATCCCTTTATATGTCTTTAGTCATCACCTTCTGTACACCACCTTTAGGCCAAATGGTTTTCTTCCTTCCCTACCGTTCGGCACCAGCCTATGGTTTGGAAGAAGACTATCCAATAAGTATAATGGGTGTACTCTCCTTATCCTAGGAGCACTCGCAATGCGAGAGAAGGTAAAGATAAAAGACAATTGAATAAACCTTATTCCTATTTCTCCTGAACCAGAATCCATCCCCGAACTGGATATATAACCATACGATGGAGTATCCAATAAACTATGGATCTTCATAGCGATACGAAGTGTTCTGGAGAAATACAAAGGTGAAATAGGAGTGGCGATGAGATACTTGGTTTGGTCGTTGATTCGTATGTCAAAAACTATTTCTATAACCGCAATCAAGAACGGCGTCGCCTGAAGCTAGCCGGTGAGTACGGGTCGGTCCACAGGGATGTTGTGAATCTCCTAATCGCGCTAACGAGTTAATTCCGAAGGGTGTTCGGAGTGATTATTAAATCTAAAAACCTAAATCTATCTATCTAAGATTATCTAGATCTAGTCTTGCTAGGGTTAGGTTTAGGGATGGTTTGGAAGTGCAATTAAATCTCAACACTTTCTATACCCGAATGAAGATCTATGAGGAGTTATGGTAATTATCAATAAAGGGGATTAGATCCATTCGGGAGGGTGTTCCTTCCTCTAGGTTCTTGTCCTTCCTTTAGAGATCCTTACCCTAACCTCCATGGAAAACGCGTGCAACCGGGCTTTTACACTACGGTATCACCACTACCTCGAAAGATAGGGTGCCGTAGGGCGCGGTGTGTGCGTGTATGCATAGAGTCCTATTATAAATATGTGGTGGGTAAGAAAAGGATGAGAGATCTCATTTCTCAAAATCTTCCCCAAAGCTAACTCTAAACAAGTTCCTAGGGCATGAAATTAAATCTACCTAGGACAAAGAATTTAAATCTAAACTAGAGCAAGGAATTAAATCTACTTACAGATGCATCTCTCCAATCATCAACGCAGGTCGTCAGATCTGAATTTCTGAATTGGAAAGAAACACCGATGCTCTCCATAAAGAGATCTGAATTTTATTTCATTAAAAGGAGGCATAAAAAATTACAATGATTAGAGTTCCTATTTATAGGAAATAGAAAACCCTAGGTTACATCTGACTCGCATGTCTACAATTACAAAAATATCCCTAGGTTGACTGGTCAAAGCCTCCAAGAATTATGTCAAAAAAATTACACTCTACGTGCTTAATACGGCCGTGGAACCGCGGCCACGACCATGGTTTGGCCGCGGTTCCGCGGCCAACTTGAGGTCTTGGGATCTGAATTTTCTGGTGCTGGCTTCTGGTGACTTTGTCTTCCTGTTTCTATATGTCCTTTTCCATTTGGGCTTCTAGGTTGGTTCCAGATCTTTCAGTGAACATTGTAGTGGACTTTTACCCGTTAGCATTGAGTCGATGTCTTGAATCTTGCTTTGTGAATTGTTCGTTATGTAGGCTTGATCAAGATTCTCTGTTTGTTGGTTAAAAGTCCATATTTTCATCGTCTTTTCCTCATCTTCACTGTTTTAGATCCACGAACCTGTAACCTGTAACATGTAGCAAACATGCATCAAAAGCACCTGTTTATTTATTAAACGAATAAGAATGGGGAATATAATAATGCAATATTCTGGTGTGAACAAATACCCCCAAACTTATCTTTTGCTCGTCCTCGAGCAAACTTATTTTTATTCACTAAAATCCTAACCACACTTCCGTAGGGAAACGCGATTGCACTGAGCACGTGCAACAAGCCGTTAAACCTCTAGGTGTCCCTAGTAGGAGGAGTGTTGTCTCCTGAGGGTTTTCAGCGGATACTACCCACAAAATCCTATCAATTCGGCCTATTAACTTTTGTTCTCCAATTAAGTTTTCTAACAAGGAATTCTATTATCTTCTACTTGTAAATTATCCACCCACATTCTTCACACTTCCTCATCATTTAACTTAAGATTATATATATCCTGTTGACCTACTTAGCTTTCGGCATTTCTTAAGTTTTCCTTCTAGGGTTCCATCTCCACTTAGGAATTTTTATCAACTCTACTAAAGATTCAAGTTCTATTTTTCACTCCTTTCTCTCATCTAAACTCCAATCACATACCCCTACGTGTGTGTATAGATCACCCCTACACTTGGAAATTCAAATCAAGCAATCATACTCTTGTCCGTTGTCCAAAGCACTTCTTAATTGGTGAACTTTTAAATGAATTTTGCTTACACATCCTTCATGCGACCATTAATACTTCTTGAGATACCAATGACCGATTACAAGATGCGTTTGCACTTTAAAGCGTAATTCCTAGTCTTGCAACACCCAAGGTTTTAGCAGTGACTCCCAAACCAGTTGGTCTAAGGCACTAGGTGATGAAGCACCCTCGCTAAATATTTTTCTATTTTTGCAGCCTTAAGTAATCACAAAATCCAGTGTTCATTTTTTTTTCTTTATTCACACTTATATATTTTTTTTTCATTTTCATTGTACTAAGGACTTTAGACAAGAGCATTTCAAGGTCTCTTCTACTATTCCAAGTTTCAAGGTGCGTGATTGTGCAAATTGTAGGGTATACGTTTTCAGAATTTAAACTTAAGCTAGGAACTATTTTTCAAACTTATACTCTAATAAGAACATCAATACTCTTCCTTTGTTTCAACTTATCCCAAGAACTGAACTCAAAATTTGCCTATTTCTAAATAAACTACAAAGGCATATACTTTCTACCGTTAAACTTTAAGGAAGGTTATTTTTAGGGTTTTTAATTTACTAAGTCTAAGATCTAGTTGTTCCTAGCCAGTTAACCTATTTGTAAAACTCAAGTCAATTAGACAAAAATTGAATACAATAATTTTTATAATTTTTGATTTTTTTTAATTTTTATGGTTTTTCAAATAAGTATGCAAATGCAAAAATATGTACAAATGAATGTGAAGGAAGAAGACTTACCGAGCATACCCCCAAACTTGAACTTGACAGTGTCCTCACTGTCATACTAAACCAAGAGGGTCAAAGTGTCGGCACTCCCCTGTTTATTTATTTATAATTTTTTTTATATTTTTAATGTTTTGAAATTTTTTTTAAATTTTTTTATAGAAAAAGAAAACAAAAATATATATACATATATACAACAAGGCTCCCCCCAAACTTAAGCTTGGCCTTACACAAGCCAAAGGTTAGCACTAACCATTCAAAAATCTTATCATGGTAGTGGTATAGTTGGTGCAAGAATGGGGTGTGGATGAAAGAAATGAGAAACACGCGAGACCGTGTGGAAAGAAGAATGGTAGAGTATGGTCTCGGTGAGGGAGAAGAATGGCGGAAAGAAGAAAGAAGGGTCGCGCGATCTTGAGGGTGTAAATCGAGTGAATAAATTAGCGCAATATGTGATGACCGAAGTGTGAAAACTGATTGTGCTAATCTATCAACTTGTCATGCAATGGGGTCAAATCCCTCAAGATTCGCAAGAAAACATGGGTACGCCGAACTTGGTATAGGAGATGAAGGCGTAACGGTCACTTGTACGGTCGGAACAATAGGAATGACGAAAGGAAGTGAATTAGGAATAGTATCATTCTCACCGTAGTAAACTGTCTCGAACTTGAAAGATTCCATTAATGGTTCGAAACTACTGTAATCAACCGAGTCTGATGGCTCATCTGAAAATGTAAAGGACTCAAACTCGGGTGGTGAGCCATCAGCATCGTCCGAAAAAGTGAAACACTCGTAGGTGTTATCATCTGTGAGAATTGTGTCAGATTCAAAGGAAAAGGTTTCAAGCTCACAGTCTTCAAGCGGGGTCGGAACGATGGGAAGGAGGGAGGGTGATATAACAGTCAAAGGTTCAGGAGGATGAATTGGAAAATCAGACACATCAAACAAAAATGATTCAACCTCAATATTATCCTCAAGACTCTCCTCAATACTATCCTCAATATTTAACTCATCCATGCCATTATCATCAAAATCTAGACGCATATGAGATTCGGGAGAAACATTTAATAACTCAGGATGATGATTTGAACATAAAATTTCAATTAAATCGATAGGTTCATCATCCGAAATATTCCCGGCGTCTATATCCTCAATCAAGTGAAAATCAATTTCTCAGACACCTCATCAAAAGCATGGATATCTATCAATTTAGGTTCTAGATGGGAGGTGTAAAGATCTAAAGGATTAGGTGCGATTTCACTTGAAAGGGGTTCTTCACAATTTGGCAAATCAAGCACTACAAAATCACACAACTCATTTTTATCCTCAACTGATGAATCATTTGGGACAATCGATGGAAAACCGGAGTTGTGGGCTTCAATTGGGTATGGGTAGGTTTGATTTGAAAATCCTCTCTCATTCTCACTCTGTCCAACCGCCTCCTTATACATTAAAAAATTTGGAGCTAGCGGGAAACTAGCTACAGGTTCACTAGGTTGCATAAGGGCGGCCACGGACGCTTCCACATTCCTAGTCATTTTATTTGTTGCAGCAATATAAGCCTCCAACGACTCTTCCAAACTAGACTTAGGTGGTGAGGGGGTTTCGGTAAAGGATTCAAAATGGTGTGGATATGCAAAACTCCCAACAGGCTGTGTAGAAACGGTGTTCTAGTGAAGGTGGGAAGGTTGGGTATGACTGGTAGGAAGTGGGTGGTTGGGCAGGGGTAAGGTCAACATATGGATAAAAAGGTGAATAGTCGTGTGGAGCCCTAGAACTAGATGAGTGGAGAGGGGTGAAAGATCGACTGCGAGATTGAGCAATATGCTCAGCAATGGACATCGGCCTAGGAGTGACAGAAGGACTTGAAGAAGTGGTATCAACGTATGTAGGTGGTAAAGGTTGATTTGGTTGACACAAAGTGGGTTGAAAAGTCAAACTGTTTCTCTTAGACGCCTCTATTTGATCTTTCAAAGATATTTTTGGCAAGGAGGGATCGTCTTTAAATTGACCGAACAAATTGACGTACGACGCAAAATTAGGTTCGGGATACCAAAGTTCGGTTAATAATTTATTATGTGGGGTACCCATGTTGTAAGAAGGGGAAAAGAAAGAAAGTTTGTTGGTGCAACGATTTATTTGCGACAAAAGTTTTGCAAGTTTCTAAAAAAAAATTTCCTTTTTTTTTCTTGTTCTCTTTATTTGGAAATTGTTGCAAAAGATTTTGATAAAAGATATGCAACAGCAAAATATTACTTGCAATTTATTTCTAATTTAAGCGGGGCGCAAAAATCTTGCACAAGATCGTTATTTGGAAGGGAATATATTTTTAAAGTGCACAAAATCTTGCAGGCATTTTTCAGAAAATTTATTAAGAATTTCAGAGGGGGAACAGAGAGAAACTTACAGAGCCAAGATAATCAGATGATGTCACTGTTCCACCGCCCTTCCGCGGAAAAACCTGGCTCCCACCACGATTTCACGATCAAATTGACTGCACAGTGCCCCAGAAAAATTTTCACGGTCTGATTTGACAAGGCTGCCGCGGTTCCGCGGCCTAAGGTAGGTTACGGCCGCGTAAACACGGTGTTTTGGGGGGTTCACTGCTCCAAAAAAATTTCCACTGTTTTGTTGTTCAAAATCTCTTTTGTCCGATATTTTGTTTCCTGTTTTGCTTTCTGGAAATCTCCAGATCCGAATGTGTATATCCTGCAAAAATTCACACAACAAAGTATCCCTTCCAAAAATAACAAATTATATATATTTTTTGATTTTTTGATTTTTCAGATTTTTATGATTTTTTTAATTTTAAGATTAACCCGAAATTGCGAAAAGGAAAGTTCTACGCCATTCCCGGTAACGGCGCCATTTGATTCGTATGTCAAAAACTATTTCTATAACCGCAATCAAGAACGGCGTCGCCTGAAGCTAGCCGGTGAGTACGGGTCGGTCCACAGGGATGTTGTGAATCTCCTAATCGCGCTAACGAGTTAATTCCGAAGGGTGTTCGGAGTGATTATTAAATCTAAAAACCTAAATCTATCTATCTAAGATTATCTAGATCTAGTCTTGCTAGGGTTAGGTTTAGGGATGGTTTGGAAGTGCAATTAAATCTCAACGCTTTCTATACCCGAATGAAGATCTATGAGGAGTTATGGTAATTATCAATAAAGGGGATTAGATCCATTCGGGAGGGTGTTCCTTCCTCTAGGTTCTTGTCCTTCCTTTAGAGATCCTTACCCTAACCTCCATGGAAAACGCGTGCAACCGGGCTTTTACACTACGGTATCACCGCTACCTCGAAAGATAGGGTGCCGTAGGGCGCGGTGTGTGCGTGTATGCATGGAGTCCTATTATAAATATTTGGTGGGTAAGAAAGGGATGAGAGATCTTATTTCTCAAAATCCTTCCCCAAAGCTAACTCTAAACAAGTTCCTAGGGCATGAAATTAAATCTACCTAGGGCAAAGAATTTAAATCTAAACTAGAGCAAGGAATTAAATCTACTTACAGATGCATCTCTCCAATCATCAACGCAGGTTGTCAGATCTGAATTTCTGAATTGGAAAGAAA
Organism: Agapanthus africanus; assembly: GCA_030015575.1. Taxonomy (NCBI): domain Eukaryota; kingdom Viridiplantae; phylum Streptophyta; class Magnoliopsida; order Asparagales; family Amaryllidaceae; genus Agapanthus; species Agapanthus africanus. The sequence continues at coordinate 78,204,758 of CM057347.1, read as the reverse complement.
CACCGATGCTCTCCATAAAGAGATCTGAATTTTATTTCATTAAAAGGAGGCATAAAAAATTACAATGATTAGAGTTCCTATTTATAGTAAATAGAAAACCCTAGGTTACATCTGACTCGCATGTCTACAATTACAAAAATAGCCTTAGGTTGACCGGTCAAAGCCTCCAAGAATTATGCCAAAAAAATTACACTCTACGTGCTTAATACGGCCACGGAACCACGGCCACGGCCATGGTTTGGCCACGGTTCCGCGGCCAACTTGAGGTCTTGGGATCTGAATTTTCTGGTGCTGGCTTCTGGTGACTTTGTCTTCCTGTTTCTATATGTCCTTTTCCATTTGGGCTTCTAGGTTGGTTCCAGATCTTTCAGTGAACATTGTAGTGGACTTCTACCCGTTATCATTGAGTCGATGTCTTGAATCTTGCTTTGTGAATTGTTCCTTATGTAGGCTTGATCAAGATTCTCTGTTTGTTGGTTAAAAGTCCATATTTTCATCGTCTTTTCCTCATCTTCACTGTTTTAGGTCCACGAACCTGTAACTTGTAACATGTAGCAAACATGCATCAAAAGCACCTGTTTATTTATTAAACGAATAAGAATGGGGAATATAATAATGCAATATTCTGGTGTGAACAGTCGTGAATGATAGCAGTCGCAATTTACTTTGCCCTCTTACTAATCCCTTTATTTGTCTTTACTTATTACCTTCTGTACACCACACCTAGGCTAATCGGTTTTCTTCATTCCCTACCTTTCGGCACCTTCCTATGGTTTGGACGAAGACTATCCAATTAGAGTAATGGGTGTACCCTCTCCTAATCCTAGGAGCCCTCGCAACCTGAGAGAAGGTAAAACGAACAGACAACTGAATAGTCCTATTCATTTTCTCCAGAACCGGAAACCATCCTCGAATCTAGAACAAGTTCCTTCGAGTTCGTATATAACCATATGATGGTTTTATCCAATGGAAGTGGATGTTCGTGGTGATACGAAAAGTTCCGGAGAAAAAAGGTAAAAATCGGAGTGGCAATGAGGTATGCAACTCAGACAATCCAAAAGCCAGTGTTTTAAGAATGTTCGGTTAACTTGGTCACTGAGTCATAGTCTAGGGTCAGGCCATGGTCGTAGCCAAAGAGAGAGAGAAAAGAAACACTCTGCGTGCACTCTAACCTAGATCAGAATGGTTATCACTTTATCTAATCAGGAAACATCCCACTGTATCCTTAAATTCTCCTCCAAACCCGAAAGAAGAATTAGTCGGGATCACCCGAGGAGTAAATCAACTCATCAGTGGGAATCGGGATCCAACTATCATCTCATGATAACGTGATAGAATCCACTCATATTATCATACTCCAGAAGGTATGCACATGCCTGGCAAGTTTCAGTTTCTTTAGAAACTCCCGATGTGATTTTTACCCCAAGCGGTTTATGACCTTGACTTTGGCCAACAAATCATAACCCGCAAGTCAAGTTCTACTTGTCATTGTCCTGATTGATTTAGACCCACCCGCACACACGCTTGACTTTGGCCAACAATGTGGTACGACTGTCCTAAACCAATGCATATCCATGCAACGGACAAGCAACACACAGCTACCGCACACGATGCCTTGACTTTGGCCAAAAAACATCTCACGAATACTATGCGCTACTTATCCGAAATAACGGAGGGCTACGGCTGGTTTTTGGTGAAAAACCATTAACGTAATGAACTTGATATCGTTGAAGGAACCGCATAGCTTTTTATAAATATATAGTGGCGAAAACCTTTGCTAAAGAGGTCACTCCCGGTGAAGGGATCTCGGCTCTTTCCCCGTAGAATGAGGTGCAGGATATTCTAACTGAATACCGCGATGCAAAGCAAAAAGTAATCAACTATAGTGAAGTTATTACCCTGACGTAAACTTCTGTCCAAGGGGTCACTCCCGATGAAGGGATCTCGGCCCTTGCCTTGTCGAATGGATATTCATAGCCGAATACTTCTGTGCAAAACAAAAGAGAACGTCCTTATAATAACAGCTTTTTAAAATTTGTTCCAACAACATCAAATAAGTTTGTTTTTCTTGCATTGATCCGAATCAACGCAGTCCCATCAATTAATCACACCAAAAAGAACGAAAATATGATGTACGCATATGCCATCCGCATTCGTCATTGGGTCCCGTCATCACCCGTTAGGTTACTTAACTAACGACAGAGCGAGGACTGGACTAGCGCGGGTGTAAAACATATAAAACATCTACTAGTGTATATATCAATATATAATAATCGCTCCAGGCGTGATAAATGCAACATCACAGAAAAGTAATAAGCATCACAGAACAATACAGATAATCTGGGATTCCCGGGTTTCATTGAGCCGCAAGTGAAACCCGACGTTCCCCTGGTCGTGTGGATAGCCTGTGCAATGAAAACCTAGGCCCCTACGGGCACGGTAAGTTACCTGCCAAAACCAGAAGAGAGGAAGCCCCCTTCAGCAAAGTGAATGGGCTACCCAACACTTCACGGAATCCGGTAACTTGAGCATCCCTCCTTGGGTCAACCTATACCCCCTACGAGTGCGGCGAATAGCCCGCCAATTCTAGAGTGAAGCCCCCTCTGTCTCAAAGCTATGAGATGCGGGCCTGTTGCCCTCTAGAACCCGGCTACCCGTGCACTCCACCGCGGGGTAATCCTAGTACAGAAAAGAAAAATATGTACAACGGGTACATCAACCTCAACCCGGTCGTGCCCCAAAAGAATAATATACAAACAGGCAGTGACGGCAGTCCACATGTCGGATGCTCGCCCCGCAATATCAAATGTACAAATAATACTAAACTGCACTAACATTGCACCAAGCTATCCACCACGACAAATCCACAACATCACAGCGCAACACAGGACATCAACATGAATGTCACGTTCGCAAATCCGTCTAAAAGAGCTATAGCAATTAGACAAGATTTACTGCTCGAATGACATTCACGGTCGCAGATAGTAATGTAAGTACTGTGAACTAATATATTTAAAATTTCGGTCGACAAAATTTCTCGAAGTGGGCCCCAAGTACAAATCCAACACTCAAAATAATCTGGACCAAAACTAAATATTCCAGAAACCATAATTCCAAGTTAAAGACCCAAAGAAAATATTTAGTGCACTGAAACACCAACACTGCGGCGGAACCGCGGCCAAAATGTGTGTACGACCGCGGTTCCACGGCGCTACAGAGGGATCATGCTACAAAATTTTTATAGTAGTCTTAGAAAAGCCTGCCTGATTTTCTGAGACACTCAAAATAATTTTTCGACGACAAAAAAATTTCGACAGAAACTTTGAACTTGGAATTGCAGTTTTGGAAATTTTGCCCGATCGATGTTTTAAACATGTTAGAACAAGCTAATATGTGTTAATGGCGTGGCTCTGATACCATGTAAGTCTACGGTAGCGCCCCGGCCATCAATCCTAGACCAAACGCGGAACAAAAACTTTTTACGAAACTGGCGCTATCGTAGTCTTTCACCCGGACGAACCATTAACACAAACTAGCTAACTAGAGAAGGGTTAGAAAAGCTATACCGATCGATCCGTGTCCTTTGTCTTTAGCCCCCAATCCTTAGCTCCTAGCGGCATCTCCGATCTCCGGTCTCCTCGTCGGAAGGGCACCACGTCAAGAAGTCTTTTTACGGGCTCCCGCTTCAAACCGAAGCAACTCGGACATGAAGTTTGCTAGCCGACATGTCCAAGGTGATGTAGATAATGTGTGTGATAACTTTGTCTCAAGCATCCATTGATTCTCAACACATGAGAGTGTATGGATAGAGGTTGAAGGTGATGCCATTGGTGGAAGTTATGAGCTAGAGGAAGAAGAAGAAGAAGAGCTTTTCTTTTCTTAATGTGTTGGAATAATCATGTGAGAGTTAGAATACAATCTAAGAGCTAACCCCTTACCTCATGGCTGCCCCTTCTCTCTCCACTTATAATTTCAACACATTAATCAAAAGAAAATGTGACATATGCACAAATAAAGAGACCATGAGTCATCACTTATGTACATGTCACAATAAATGCTCCTCATGATGAAATCCACTCACAATTTCCACCAAAACATTAACCCAAATGTTTATGACAATAAAAAGAACAGCATCATCTAAAGTAAACTCGTGATGGATCACAAGAATACCCCTCACCTGTATATACATACCTGCACCCGCATTCCGACTGAATGTGAATGCGATGAAACGAAAGCAATCCAACAAATCTAATACTAGGATCCGGCTTAAACCAAAGCCCACTAGTATGATCCGTCCAATCATGATCCATGCACGACTGCACGTATATGATCGAACCCTGCCATATATCATACGGCCTCTACAACGTTTCGCCCGAAACTTAAGAAACTGTCTGTGGGGGACTCTAAAGACTCGTCAATACACTGGCTGTGGATTTAACCACCACCACGTCAGTGGCACTAGCTGTGCGTAACGGCCGCCGAGGTATTGACTAAAAAGGAGGCTGATGAGCGAACTCATCCTGACACCCTACTGAGCCTGTTAGTGACAATATCTGTGCAGTCCGGTCCGTTCGTCTATGAGTATCGCATGCCGGGCCTAGGGGGTTGGTAAAAGTCAGACCCCCAAAAGCGGTACAAGTCGTGCCGGAGTGTAGCCAAGAACACCCTGAGATACTACTGGAATACCTACCAGTAAATCTCCTGCCTTGGCCAAGGACTTCGTGTAATGGCTCTCCTAGACACAGCACGATCTCACCCCTAATACCGGGAGAGGCAAAACCCCTGCCTATCCGCTCACTGCCTCCATGTGGCTCGGGACTGTACCCAACTAAAACCTGTTTGCACGACTCCTTTGAGCCGTGGTAGGATAGTAATCAAAGCACAGTGGGAACTCATATGAAACAAATGACGATCTCAGTTCGATAGACTAACCGTACACATGTCACCAGGGAACTGCTATCTGACGTCAGGTATAATACCAACTAGTATGTTCCCGGCGAGTCCTGTCCGGTGTACTCATAACCCAATGAGCACCTGTATACATCTTAGGTGAACCAACTGACACCAATGGCTTGTGAGACCGGCCACCGTCCCTCGTCGGGGTCTCGACTATATACACTAGTCTACTCCGGAGTATCGATGCCCTGTCTCGAAATCTCCTACGACTAGGGACACTTTAAGGATGTGCTTATAGACTACCTAACTCTCACGTATATGATCGCCATCATACTGCTGGTACTCAAGCAAGAATCCTAAGGGCTCTATCAACGTGTAATAGTGATCTGTAATATCACCTAAAGCATGTACACGATGACAAAGATAAACCAGATAGCATACTATCATCTTGACTAAGACTGTCCTACCGGTATAGGTCCTTCCTCTATCATTGCAATCACGTGCCTACGATCCAATAATTGACTTTGAGGGCACTATATCCAACAATATGTGATATGTGCGGGACCGAGATTAATACGTTATGTGATACCATATTCTATTCTCGCGATATGTGATATCGGTTGGTTATATATGATATAGCCGGGTTATCGGATCAAGTGTTGATTCGATAAGTTGATTCATTTGATATTAGTCGGTTATATGTGATATAGCCGGATTATTAAATCAAGAGTTGATTTAATAATTTAATGTATAATTATATATTTGATATATTACATTACATTAACTAATATTAGCTCACTTAAGATTTCTTTTTCTCACATTTGTTACACTTTACATATATGTGATATATGTATTGTTTTCTTTTAACACATAAATATATATGTGATATATATTCATGTGTCATGCTAGGTTACATATGCAACAAGGGTGTATGAGACTTATACTATGCTAGGGTTAATGTTAGGGTTTGATATTTATCACTTAGGTTATCACAAATTAGTGGAGACTTAGTCAATGTTTCAAGCTTGGATGAAGCTTGTAGAACATTGATCAAGTCCACTCTTTTGTCATTGATTAAGATATTTGTTAACCCAACCTTAACCCTTGACCTTGTTTTATTCTCTACATGAGTTAGGCATGACATATTAACTCACCATGGTTGCATTTCTAACCTCATGGATTCATTCATCACTAGATCATCTTCTTCTTCCTCATGATTTATGCTCTCTAGCTTTTGTTCATGTGATGAAAAATAGTGAGAAAATTAAATCTAAAATGAGTAAAATTCCTACTTCATCATCCTCTACTACTTTCTATTTAGTATAGGGTGTTTGCTTCACTAATTCCACAATTAGTGAAGGGGTAGCTTGGGTTAGTGTCTCATCGACGTAGATCATCTTCGGCCTCGAAGACTTTGTGCAAGCTTGCTCATTTCTTCAGAAGAACTGTAACATTTCAGAAAAAAATTATTTTTAGGATTTTTTATAATTAAATAATAATATATTGAATATTTTAATAAGGCGGTATAATTAAATACCGATAAATTGGGAAAATTTTGGAAAATTATAGAAATTACTGAAAAGAGGGTGTTTTATATGATTTATGCAAATTATGAAATTTTATAATTAATTATATACAATTTTAATGCTAATCGCGATTAGATATCGCTAATCGTGCATTAAACCGGATTTGTGCACATGACATGCAACATGTCATTTTACACATTGCTACATTTTATTATCATGGCTTTTTCCTTATTTTTATCATGCATGGTTTTTTTTAATGAAAAGAAAAGAAAAGAAAAGAATAGGAAAAGAAAAGAAAAGGATATTATAATGAGGGATAGGCATGAGAGAGAGAGGATGAGGGGTCTCCATTGACCATGGCTTGTCTCCACACTTCATCATTTTTATCTCTTTCCTCTCTCCCTCTCACCTTGGCTGCCCAATCTCCATCCCCCACTTCAACACCTCAAAACACCCTTAAAACAACACCAAAGGCCCATATCCTTTTCATTAAAAGTTTGCACAAGCTCACAAGCTACACTTTGGACCAAGAAAGTTTGCATTTTGGACACTTGGGGCAACTCAAGAAAATTCTTGAGTTGCCAATGAGGTAATTCTTACACTATTAGAATAGTATTTCAATTGCTTAAGCATCCATACAAGTTCAGAATCGATATCATGTTGTATAGTGAACTTTAAAATTCCAAGTTATGGATTAGGGTTTGAATTGATTCCAAAGGTGCAATTAAGGTGTAATAAGGGACTACAACCCCTGTAGTGATGGTAAATTGAACTAAAACAGAGAATAAAACCCCAAACCTAAACTTAGAAACCCTGACATCGACAGATTTTACGGAATTTGTTATGTGTTTTGGTATCTGCTATCACTCGGGACACCTGAAAAATATTTAGCAAACACAGAGAGCTGTGCAGGCAACCTAGAACTTATACCCAAGATCTGAGCCCCAACTACCTTGTCCAGGTCGCAGATTTATTCATTTGGACCGCAATTTGCGGCCTTGGTATACTCAAATTGCTTCGTGCTTGTTCCAGGGCTTTATCTCCAATAAATTAGACCCTCCATATGTGCAAAATTGGCTAATTTCACGTAGGGTAAAATCTGGGATCATTTTCCTAAGTTGCTGCATTGTTTTATGACTTCGTTTTAACATGGATTTTGGTATTTGATTTTGCGTTCCCGTCGTGTGGTTTGAACGTCAACGACTAGGGTTACTGATCGTGTTTTGCATGCTTAGGCCATAGATTTTGACCTATGAACGATACGCGTGCCGATTTGGTTTTCGTTCTCAATTTTTATTTACAATGTCATGTGATATAGATGTAGGCACCCTCGAGTGGGTTCGGAGCAACAAGGATGGGCATGGAGACATCGACTCCGGCAAGCGAGGATCTAGGTGAGTAGATATATATCTACGGGGGAAGTCGGGTGGATGGCGTATAGCACCCCCGCAGTTCGTAGTGTAGAATATGTTATTCTATATGTGTGTGTGTGTGTGTGTGTGTGTGTGTGTGTATTGTGAGGTTATGACTTCGGGATAGATTCGATGTTATGGATTAGTTTTAGGGTAATTAGAAATAAACTAGCATAGCTTCTTAGTCGCGAACCCTAGAATAGGTTTATACCCACACGCACACATACATGCATACATTTTATTACCTGTGCGTAAATGGGGATATGTGTGTGTGTGTGTATATATATACACATGGGTATGGGACTACACACACACACACACACATGGATTATGAGGATAGTACATGATATTTGGAGATGAGTCGATGGGATTGGGCGGGATGCCATGAGATCGGTGATATGACGTGGTTCGTATTATGAGATATGACACGATATTTTAGAGGGTCCTTCAGGCATGGTGTTTTCATACACACGCATGCATATACAAAGATGGTATCAGTATTGTACTAGACTTAGATCAGTACCCCCAGATCATGATATATGATGAAAAGGATACCGGACGAATAATGAGATAAATGTGATATTTGATCCGTACCCAGATTTGGGAGGTCGTACGACGGATTTACCGTACGAGCTATATATTGATGATAGATCCGCACTCTTGACTCGAGGAGTCATATTATATAGGTTATCGTATGGGATACTATTGAGGCGGGATCACCGACTATATATATATATATATATATATATATATATATATATATATATATCGACTCAGATTTAGGTGGTTCTCTTACCTTTTGATTAGACTGTTAGTTTAGACCTGTAGTTTACTGTATGACTCATATTATTTATTGCATATTCATTATTGTTGTGTTTATTATTCAGCTCCCGCATATTATTGCTGTTCGCATCGCACTACATGCTTATATTATGTTTTCATATGTTAGTATCGAAATCATGCTGTCAGGACACCAGCACCATTACCGATGATGTGTATGTTCTACATATACTTACTTGCCGGCTCACACACATCATCATCGGTAATTGCCATGTCACCTACACTTAGAGAATATTGCTCATTTGACATCGCTATTAGCTGGTAGTTTCGACATATTATTACTGTGCTAGTTTAGATATCGCATTCATTACTGCTGTACTTCATGCATATTTATTGTTCATTGTCATGCATTTTTATTTAAGGGCCAGTCCGGATTGCCGGAGCCCAATACTTTTAAATTCATTGTTTATCTATTCTCGAGATTTGGGTTTTCCATGAGATTTATGGATTTGGAGAAACCGCAAGATTTTATAAAACTGATAATCATTTTAAAATGAAAGTTGCGGTTTTCTCATGATATGATTTGAGATTGTCTCCCATCATACACCCAATTCGAGGAGGAGTAGGAACCGTCTGCTGGTGCATGGTGGACCCGGTGGGGTACCCCGTGGCAAGAAGATCGCAGTTAATTGGCGTTGAGCCTGTGACAGGGGAGCATTGCTGACCGGTGATTATATTATGACTCGTTGGATATCCGGAGGATACCGATCGGAGTTGGGCCAGTCCGGGCAGCCGAAGCCTAGGGGCCAGTCCGGATAGCCGGAGCCCGAGATATTGGATATTGGGATTTATGTTTTGTGTCGATGCTAGATACTGATTTATATTGATTTATTGACGATACCTCATGTTAAATATACAGAAATCTCACTAAATTAAGAAAACAGTTTTCTCATACATGATGCATTCTGTTTTCATATTATTACATTCATACCCCATACATATGATATATTGCTACCTGAGGCACTGATACGAGCACATTGGATTACACTTATGTATAGATGTTTACCTTTGCCACCTTTTCATGCTTCAGACTTATCATTTTGAGGTTTATATATATTTTGATCGTATTGACCTAGGATTGAGTCATACATACGATTTCTACTCGGTGATGTTTTCTACTCACGAGTTGGCAACTCATCCCCGTTGTGCCACAGTTCTTGCAGGTTTCACCGTACAGGTTTCGTTGCGGCTTTGCTGGCACACTGCTTTCATTCCGGGTGATTGCTTTGCTAGGTGGGTTCACTCGCATCATGACCACCATTGTACCATTATTTATATTTCAGTTGTATCTAGAAACTCCATCAACCAAACTTGTATATTTATTTCAGACTTAGAGACCAGTTGTGTATTATTTTGACCTTAGAGTCGGGCGTTGTATTATTATGGATTTCATGTTGATTTGAGTTTCCTTTTTGAGTTTGATCCTCGCCCTTCGGCGTTGTATATTATATTGCCTGCGTGGTTGTGGCTGTCGATTGACGAAGAGCTAGCTCCTGCTTGGGGATGCCTTGTTATATATTATGCATGTTGTACCCCTTTTGGGGCCAGTATTTACAAAGGAAACTCTGCCGAAATTTTTAGAAAAGACTTGATGTTTTAAAAACGCATATTCGGCTTATTTTATCAAAACACTTTCTTTAAAAATGGTTTAGATTTCTGGGATTTTGGCTTACTTGAATTAGATGGAGCCCTATAGACTTCATATGATTCAAGTGCCAGTCACGTGCCATTTCCGGGCCGTGACAAAGTTGGTATCAGAGCGCTAGGTTAACCTTGGTTCGAGTCTATATTTGACTATGTGGAGCCTAGGGTGTTTATATATATACGAAATCTAGGCTTGACCTTACGGAACGTAGACTTAGTCGAGGGGGTATTAGACCCGAACTTTCGTCGCGTAGGTTGACCTTGGTTGATGGAGTAGGTGACTTAAGGAGAGTGACGTACCATGTGTATGTTCCGCGGCATACTTACGATACGCTATTCCGCTTAAGAAGCCTTAGGATGTACATTTCCTTACACAACATTATATTCATTCATGATCTATCCTCATCGATATTGGTTTATGGTTTTGTTGCCACGATTATATGGGCAGAGAGAGCTACGGCTAGAGTTGCGGTCAGCACGACCTCATCATGGACGAGGACTGACCAGGGCGTGATTCCAGGGATATACGATTGCATAGGGAGGCGTCGTTTTATTGTGTTTTCGCGCCATGAGCGTTTGAGGGGTCTTTTTTATGAGATTACTCGGATGTGTAGATCAGCACCAAAGGATTGAGTCACTGATAAAGGCCAGCCAGATTTTGATGACCATTGATGTATCGCTTATTCTTGATGATTGAGGTACTGTTCAGCGTGCAGACGAATGAGCCAGTTGTTGCTGCGAATGACGAGATATCGCCCCAGATGTTGGAGCTACTACAACACGAGTTTATACTCAGAGATATAATAGAAGGTCGCTAGTCAACTGAGGATGAATGACTAGGACATGTGGTTCGTTCGCTTACCCCGATGCGAGGTCATCAGATTGATTGATTCCAGCTAGAGATGACTTCACGCAGGTACGTTAGGAGTCGATAGAGATGATCGAATGTCAGGAACCCATTTTCCAAAGTATCTGTAGAAAACATGCAAGTGATTCTACGGACCCTCTAGAAGAATGAAACCCTAACTCTACATAATGACCATGAGAACGTTTTTAAACCTTAGGGTTTGCGGCAGTTCAGCAGTGTCATTAATGAGGCTTGGGTTTGCCCTTCTATGGTTGGTCCATAGGTGCTATGGCATGTACTCGATATTATTAAACTGTACTCAAGATGCTGAGCTCTTGGGGGATTATGAGGTTTTGACGAATCGATCGAAATATTCGACTTCATTCGGATATCATGTGATGGGATGCATTGCTTGGGAGACTCCAGATATGAGTATAGCCCTTGGGGCGCAGTCCATGCAGCCATGAAGAGACGAGTCCGAAGCAGTCGACATTAGAGAAAAGTGGAGTATGAGGTTCGTACGAGATTTCGACGAGATGACGTTCCACTCCGCCGACATCAGAGATGTGACACGCATACATAGGCGTTATATATAGATATATCTTCCAGAAGGAGTCGCGATGAGTATGCAGCCATTCCGGAACAAGAAACAAGTTTAATAAAAGACGATGACTTCCGGGCAGATCGGCAGACAAGAGATTTGGGAGAGACCTCGACAGGACCTTTCTGGAATATTACACGAGAAGACTTGGACCCAGGAGCGGTCATTTTATGCACACACAGCAGGCCAGAGTTCGGCACCGTCGACGAGACATGTTATGAGTGACCACGACAGTTGGCCAGAGATTCTTAGAGGATGTGCTTCAGCGGGACTATTCCGCCATACTTGATTTTGGTATTTTGAGCGATCTATTCGCATGATTGAGTTTTGATGACCGAGTTTCATGATATTTGTTTTCGTGCACCATGGCTGCACCTACTGGGTATTTATATTTTGTGCATAGTTCTTACACTTGAGATATGCTTTATACACCGTTGTGGTGATTTATGATTTATGCACAGTATCTCATTTGATATCGTTTTGTGCCTTGGCTGCACATGTTTATGATTTCATGGATTTCATACAGTTGGAACGATTTTGTGCATATGGTACGCACATGATTTGGTTTTCGCACTCGGTATAGTTCACATATGCTTGCAGTGTATTGATACGTATTTTATGCACCATGGTTGCAATTGACTTCGTTTTGATGTCATTCGAGACTTTGAGTTTGATTTCATGCCTAGGGCATGCATATGATTTGACTTATGCTTTCGGCATAGTTTTCATGCACTTTTAGTATTTTGATTTGCTTTTGTGCACGCTGATGCACATGGTTGTGAGATTATATACCACGGTATACCTGATTTGGATTTGGATTGAAATGTGTTGTATACCGTCGATTTCGATTGTGATACTCGATATTTGTTTTGTGCACCTTGTGCACCTGATTGGATTCTTGCGCATACTGGACGCGCTTGGATTGGATTTTGCGCATGTTCGGCGCTTGATATTGGATTTCGTGATTTCGTGCATGTTGGATGCACATGATTTAGATTTTATTCGTGCATGATGGATGCACCTGATTTGGATTTTCACGCATGTTGGGCGCATGATATGAGATGCGATTTTGGTGCACACCAGATGCACTAAACAGATGCACCTGATATTACTGTCAGGCACACCGTTGCCTCTGACAGGTGTTTCGTGCACACCCGTTGCACTTAGAGGTTATTTCTATGCACATGTATGGCACATTCATGGATTTTGATTTCCGTGTGCACCAGACGCACGCGACCTTCTTATGCACATTTTGGGATTGATTTCTTATGGAGCAGTACGTTTTTATGATATTTACTATTGTTTTCGTACTGAGCAGGACTAGTCCGAGGAAAGTACCTGGGTATATTTTTGCATGCATTGATAGATATCAAAGGGATTTCAAAAAAGGAGCTATAGTCTCAGTATTTACCCACGTGTCCGAGATGGCACAAAACGTTAACAAAGGAAACCCTTCTAAATTATTTTCAAAACGGCGGGACGTGTATATTAAACAAAGGATATATATAGATATAGTTATTTTCTTACAATAAACGTCCGCCACTGTGCCGCGATACGCGCATCTCACAACAACATGAAAGGTTTGGCATGCATTTCTTTCCAGATGTTTTGATAATTTTACATGTATAGTTTGATGTATATCATGTTGGTTTTCGTTTTGGATTTTGACATTGGTGTCTATACCATGACTCCGATGATTGCGGGATGCTTGACGGAGTTTTGATTTGAGTTATCTGCTCATTGTTCATGCGCATGCATTGCGCTACGATGCATTTTATGTATTGATGATTTCGGAGTCCCGACGACTTGGATTTTTACTGAAATGTTTTAGTATTTGAGGGGTTTAAATTTAAATTCGGGGACCGAATTTCTTTAAGGGGGAAGACTGTAACATTTCAGAAAAAAATTATTTTTAGGAATTTTAATAATTAAATAATAATATACTTAGTATTTTAATAAGGCGGTATAATTAAATACCGATAAATTGGGAAAAATTTGGAAAATTATAGAAATTATTGAAAAGAGGGTGTTTTATGTGATTTATACAAATTGTGAAATTTTATAATTAATTATATACAATTTTAATGCTAATCACGATTAGATATCGCTAATCGTGCATTAAGCCGGATTTGTGCACATGACATGCACCATGTCATTTTACATATTGTTACATTTTCTTATCATGGCTTTTTCCTTATTTTTATCATGCATGGTTTTTTTTAATTAAAAGAAAAGAAAAGAAAAGAATAGGAAAAGAAAAGAAAAGGATATTATAATGAGGGATGGGCATGAGAGAGAGAGAGAGAGGGTGAGGGGTCTCCATTGACCATGGCTTGTCTCCACACTTCATCATTTCATCTCTTTCCTCTCTCCCTCTCACCTTGGCTGCCCCATCTCCATCCCCCACTTAAACATCTCAAAACACCCTTAAAACAACACCAAAGGTCCATCTCCTTTTCATTAAAAGTATGCACAAGCTCACAAGTTACACTTTGGACCAAGAAAGTTTGCATTTTGGACACTTGGGGCAACTCAAGAAAATTCTTGAGTTGCCAAATGAGATAATTCTTACACTATTAGAATAGTATTTCAATTACTTAAGCATCCATACAAGTTTAAAATCGATATCATGTTGTATAGTGAACTTTAAAATTCCAAGTTAGGGATTAGGTTCTGAATTGATTCCAAAGGCGCAATTGAGGTGTAATTAGGGACTACAACCCCTGTAGTGATGGTAAATTGAACTAAAACAGAGAATAAAACCCCAAACCCGAACTTAGAAACCCCGACATCGGCAGATTTTACGGAATTTGTGATGTGTTTTGGTATCTGCTATCATCCGGGACACCTGAAAAATATTTAGCAAACACAGAGAGCTGTGCAGGCAACCTAGAACCTATACCCAAGACCCGAGCCCCAACCACCTTGTCTAAGACACAAATTTATTCATTTGGGCCGCAATTTGCGGCCTTGGTACACCCAAATTGCTTCATGCTTGTTCCAGGGCTTTATCTCCAGTAAATTAGATCCTCCATATGTGCAAAATTGACTAATTTCACCTAGGGTAAAATTTGGGACCATTTTCCTAAGTTGCTGCATTGTTTTACGACTTCGTTTTAACATGGATTTTGGTATTTGATTTTTTATTCCCGTCGTGTAGCGTTTGAACGTCAACGACCAGGGTTACTGATCGTGTTTTTCATGCTTAGGCCATAGGTTTTGACCTATGAACGATATGCGTGCCGATTTGGTTTTCGTGCTCAATTTCTATTTACAATGTCATGTGATATACATGTAGGTACCCTCGAGTGGGTTCAGAGCAACAAGGATGGGCATGGCGACATCGACTCCTGCAAGCGAGGATCAATGTGAGTAGATATATATCTATGGGGGAAGTCGGGTGGATGACGTATAGCACCCCCGCACTCCGTAGTGTAGAATATGTTATTCTATATATATGATATATATATATATATATATATATATATATATATATATATATATATATATATATGTATTGTGAGGTTATGAATTTGGGATAGATTCGATGTTATGGATTAGTTTTAGGGTAATTAGAAGTAAACTAGCATAGCTTCTTAGTCGCGAACCCTAGAATAGGTTTATACCCATACGCACACACACATGCATATATTTTATTACCTGTGCGTATATGGGGATATATACACACACACACACACACACACATGGGTATGGGACTATGTGTGTGTGTGTGTGTACATATACATGGATTATGAGGATAGTACATGATATTTGAAGATGAGTAGATGGGATTGGGCTGGATGCCATGAGATCGGTGATATGATGTGGTTCGTATCATGAGATACGACACGATATTTTAGCGGGTCCTTTAGGCGTGGTGTTTTCATACACACGTATGCATATACATAGATGGTATCAGTATTGTACTAGACTTAGATCAGTACCCCCAGATCATGATATATGATGAAAAGGATACCGGCCGAATAATGAGATAAATGTGATATTTGACCCGTACCCAGATTTGGGAGGCCGTACGACGGATTTTTACCGTACGAGCTATATATTGATGATAGATCCGCACTCTTGACTCGAGAATGTCATATTATATAGGGTATCGTATGGGATACTATTGAGGCGGGATCACCGACTATTATATATATTTATATGTATCGACGTAGATTTAGGTGGTTCTCTTACCTTTTGATTAGACTGTTAGTTTAGAACTGTAGTTTACTGTATGACTCAGATTATTTGTTGCATATTCATTATTGTTGTGTTTATTATTCAGCTCCCGCATATTATTGCTGTTCGCATCGCACTACATGCTTATATTGTGTTTTCATATGTTAGTATCGAAATCATGCTGTCAGGACACCAACACCATTACCGATGATGCGTATGTTCCACATACAGTTACTTGCCGGCTCACACACATCATCATCGGTAATTGCCATGTCACGTACACTTAGAGAATATTGCTCATTTGACATCGCTGTTAGCTGGTAGTTTCGACATAGTATTACTGTGCTAGTTTAGATATCACATTCATTACTGCTGTACTTCATGCATATTTATTATTCATTATGTCACGACCCGAAATATTAGCTCGTGACCAGTACTTGAATCACGCATCGTCTAAAGGCGTAACGGAATTCAAGTAAGCCGAAACCCAGAAATCTAAACCTTTTTAAGAAAAATAAAGGAGGTGAAGTTTTGAAATAAAGGTATAATGAAATCAAGTTTTCTTAATGCATAGAAAAGGAACATGAATGATGCAAGTGAGATTTACTAGTTTGAAAACATTTCGTCTTTTAAAAATTTTGGCAGCATCTCCTTTGTATATTTTGATCCAAAACCACAAATACATAATAATGATTATGGCATCCCCAAGCAGGAGCTAGCTCATCGCCAAACGGTGGATCACAACCACACAATACTGTATAAATGAGTATACGACGCCCAACGGCGAAGTTCACCACAGAAAGATAAAGAAAAAGCAAGACATATAAACAAAAAGTAGCGAAAAACCCCTCGCTCTAAGTCTCGCAACCACAATCCCGCTAAGTCTCATTACTATACAATTTACAAGTTTTGATTGATGGAGTTAACTAGATACAATAATGAAATGTAGATACAAGGGTGGGAATGATACAAATGTCCCACCTACCAATGCAAAACACCCGAATGCAACTGTGTGCCAGCGAAGCCGCTACTGATCCAAGCGGTCAATCTGCAAGAACTGTGGCACAACGGGGGTGAGTTGCCAACTCGTGAGTAGAAAAATATCAACAGATAGAAATCGAATAAACAACGACTCCTAGATCAACTATATCATAAAGGTCATACTATGATATCTAGGGTGACCGGGTCTGTATATGTCAACAAGGTAGTCAATACCTATAAGCATGTGGATAACATCCAACAGTATAATCAATATATGTATGCATGTGGATCTCGTCCAACCATATAATCAATGTATAGATGCATGTGGATCTCGTCTATCCATTAAATCAATGTCTGTATGCACGTAAATATCATAAAGAGTGTGCATGAAAGTATGAGGATATAAATCAACGGTGTCTCTCGTGACACATCAAAATCATGGAACCTGGGTGTCCAACTTCGACACCCAATAACATCATGAAACCTGTGTCCAGCATTGACACGTAAAACCTCAGTCCGGATCGGCCCACGGGCTCCGTCAGTCCGGATCGGCCCATATCATCTTTCAACTCCAGTCGGTATCCTCCGGATATCCACCGAGCCCAAATACAATCACTGGTGGGTACTCGCCACCCTGCCAGGCTTATCGTCTGCTCCACGAAAAACATTTCTCGCCCCGGGGAACCATACCGGTTCCACCATGAACCCGCAAACGGATCATCCAACTCCTCGAATCGGGTTTCAAGCACACGTCTCAGAACCGAGAAAACGTATGGTGGACGCACTGAAATATCATATCAAGAGAAACCGGGTTTTTAAAACAATACATACTTTCTCTTAAAATGACCACGGTTCTCAAATCCAGAAATCGCATGAAAACAGCATATCTCAATGCGTAAAATCATAAAGCATGATGTATGCGACATATGATGGAAATGTAAGCACATCCGTATATCAGGCAATATGGAACAGTGATATATCATATTAACGGAAAACTGCTCTTTTAAATGATTCCAGTTTTTAAAATATGTCATGCGGTTCCTAATATCTCCAAAGTCAAATGCAACACCATATAAAAGTGCACAGGTAACTATATCAAATAAATCATGCAAAGAGTCATATCATGATGCAGCAATCCTATTGTGTAGTGATATGGCAATTATCGATGATGAAGTGTGTGAGCCGGCAAATCTGTGTACGTGTAACATACGCATCATCGATAATGGTGTAAGTGTACTAATACAGGTATATGCAATGCAATGATAACATCATGAATGCAGCATAAGGTAAATGCAATGCAATGATAACATCAGGAATGCAGCATAAAGTAAATTATCAGCTAAACGCTATAAGGTATACGTAACTATCATATGTCTGAGTCGGTGAATCAATCAATCGGCATCCTCTAGTCAAGGGTATGGATCAAACCTCAAATCAAACGCATCACGTACGGAAAATCATCGTACGGCGGCATTAAGCTAATAGGGATTCTATCAACCTATAAGACAATGAGGGTACGGCCTAATATCACGTACGGCCTATCATCCATAATTTACAACATTCTATATATATATATATATCTATATACCTATGTCCCGGTTCACATCAGAAATAATCTCATATGAGGGGACCGACAGGGTATAAATCATCTCGATCGACTCGCATCCGTATACCAACATAACATCATATCATCATGTCACGCCCCGCTTCCCAGAGTACGCTAGATTGGGCACGTGACATAGCCAACCATGCTACCTGTGGGTAGGAAATATCCATCCACAGTCACATTACGGCTGTAGAGATATCAAGAACAAGATAAAATTTTCTAAAACATGTCCATAATCCAGAATAACAGGAGTCAATAATAAATAAATGCGGAAGCAAATGATCCAGTACAAATAACTGAAAAGTATGTCCCATAATGCGGGCTCACATCAGGAAATAAATGCAGGAAAATAAACTAACTACTACTGAACTCACAGCTCAGCCTGCTGGCTGAAGTACTCCTGCTCGGACTGCGTCAGCGGTACAGAATCTGGGCCATGCAAAACCCAGACGTCAGCGCGTCATGTCATCAAGTAATATAATGTGAACAGTGTAACAGGCAATGCAAAATAAACATGAATAAAAATGAGAGTAGCAAATAATGTGAATCGAGCAGTGCAGGGTAGTGTGCAGTGGGTAACTAAACTGTTCTATCAGGTTTTCTAGTCTAAAGTCTTTGAAATCAATTGAGTAATCCTCCATGTAACTCAAAGGATATGTCCCGTTAGCCCCCGGGACCACGGATCAGGAATATGTGAACCAATAGTAGTTCTGTCCCGTTACCCCCCGGGACCACGGATCAGGAAAATATAAGAGTCACGAATGGCTCTGTCCCGTTACCCCCCAGGACCACGGATCAAGTAATACCCTTTTAAGTTACACTTTAGTTTACACTTTTGATTTTCCCATACCCCCAAGCTATTATGTCGAGTCAGGTGTTCAGTAATCAAGAACTAATGCCAACACAGGATCAGGTAACAGCAGGTTTGTCTGGATAGACAACAGGAATGGTCCATGAGGACTACATGTCAGGTTTGTTGGCATTAGGCACCAGATCAGGTAACAGGTCAGGTCATGGTACATCAGGTCAAGTCAATAGTAAACGGTACAATACCATGTCAGGTGTATCAATATATATCATGTGTAACAAAGTCAAGTCAAGATGTAACAATATCGTGGGTGTGCTCACAACAGATATATAATCGAACAGGGGATTAACAGCAGGAAATAAGCAATAAATTAAACAACAATAAGCAGTTCATTCAATCACAATAGTGCATTAATATAGTGCAGCCGTTTTATTATATTAACAGGTTTTGAGCACCTTTGCGGTGCAATAGTTAAATGACGATGCAATACAGTTATATCAAGCCTTTGAATACGAATGTCTAAATATAATAGAAATACATGTGTAAGGGCTATCATCTATTAAACAGTAAGATGTGATTAACAGGTAAACTTAGTTATTAGTGTTAAATTGGCAGACTATAAGTGTTATGTTAACTGTAAAATGATATATGTCATATTGCAACCAAATGAGAAACGACTATACCAAGTTAAGTTTTACAGGTTTAATGTGTCAATCATATATAAATATATAGTATAGCATGTAGCAAGTGATACTTGCCTCGACGGGTCGCGAACCGGGAAAAACGGAACGTAACGTCGGCGGGGAAACTTGCGACGGACGCACGGTTCACGGATTGACCCCAAACAACGAACAATGGGACCACGCGGATCGGGGTACCTCGCTGGAACGTCGGATCACATCGTCGGCACGGCCGGATTCCGGCGAGCACAAAAACAGTGAATAGGGTTTCAACGGTGTAGATCTAGAAAAGGAAGGGAATGAGCAGAGAAAGGAGAAGATGGGGGAATACTCACTGGTCCAGAGGGCACTAGAGACGACGGCGAGATCGACGGCGGCGAGAACGGTGTCTCCGGCGATCTGCAGAAAAGATCCAGCGGGTGTTTCAGTTTTTGGAAAAAAGAAGAGAGGGAGGGTGAGATGGAGACACTTACGAAGTGTTCTGGGGGTGGTCGTGGATCGTCGGTGACGGCCAGGGACAGCGCAGGTGGTCGCCGGCGGTGCCTCAGGCGATGCAGGGAGGACTGCAGGTGGTCGCGGCGGTGCAGGGTGCGCGGTGGTGGAAGAAGGAAGGTGTGGGCGAGGTGAGGCAGAGGAGTCGACGGTGCTGGTGACGCTGGCAACGGCGTCGGGGCTGCGGCGGCAAGGAAGGAGGCGGCTAGTGTTGGGTCGTAGGGTTCTCGCGATGGGTTTTGGAAAATTATGAGGGGGAGGAGGAATATATATATATAGGGGAGAAAGAGAGGAAGTTAGAGAGAGAGAGAGAAAGAGAAAGGTAGAGAGAGAAAGAGACAGCTAGAGAGAGGGAGAGATACGAGAGGTAGAGAGAGAGAGTCGTTAGAGAAATTAGAGAGAGAGAGAGAGAAAAAGGAGGGGCCCACGGGGTTAAGAACCCCGTGATTGGCCAGAAGGATTTAAAGAAATCTTAAAAAGATTTCAAAGATTATTAACGCGGTGTTATGAATATATATATATATATATATACAGTTTTGAATATTTTATTAATTTGGGATTTTGGCGCTAAATGAAACATTTCCAAATCGCGTCCGGGTTGGGTCCAAAAATTTGAAATTTAAATAATAGGATTTTAAGCGGGTTCCAAATTTTAAAATGAAATGTTTTATGATTAAAAAGCATTCCCCCAAGTCGGACACCTGTACGCGAGCGTAGTCGTCCAAACTCGTCCGTTCCACCGAACGGGACGAGAACTCGACGCACGGACGCTACCACGCGGCTAGGGGTGACGAGTAGGCCAAGATAGAGATTTTTAATTTTATTTTAGGTGCTAAAATTTGTTATATGCAGAAATGACTTAGCCAGATAAAATTTCACGGCAAGGGTCAAACAGGCAAGCTAAATGAAATGAGTAATATCTAATGCTCAACCAGTAACAGAAAATAGTAGTATTGGGCTCGGGTGTTACATTATACCCAACTACAAAAAGAATTTCGTCCTCGAAATTCCAAAAATACAAGATAGAAAACTACAGAAAAAGGTGAGGAAACTTCTTCCGGATCTCATCTTCTCGCTCCCAAGTGGACTCTCCGTGCGGTCGATTACCCCAAGAAACGAGCACAAGGGGAATAACCTTGTTCTTAAGAACCTTTTCCCTTCGATCCATGATTTCAACCGGTCGCTCCTCAAAAGTCAGGTCTTCCCGTACAGTTAATTCCGAATGATCCACGACGTGTGTTTCATCTCGAACATACCTTCGTAGTTGAGATACGTGAAACACGTCATGAACACCCGCCAAGGACTGCGGTAACGCCAAACGGTACGCTACCTCTCCAACGCGCTCCAATATCTCGAAGGGTCCAACGAATCGAGGACTAAGCTTCCCTCGACTTCCAAAACGAATCACCCCTCTAGTTGGTGATATTTTCAAGAATACCAAATCACCCACGGCGAACTCTAGAGGTCTTCTTGACGTGTCAGCCCAACTTTTCTGTCTGTCTTGAGCTGCCTTCATATGCTTTCTGATAGTGTTAACCTTCTCAACTGTTTGTACCACCAAATCTGGTCCCAATAATCTTCGTTCACCAACATCATCCCAACAAACAGGTGAACGGCACTTATGACCATACAAAGCTTCAAACGGAGCCATCTGAATAGTTGCTTGGAAACTATTGTTGTAAGAAAACTCCACCAAGTGTAGATGATCCTCCCATGAACCCTTGAAGTCCAACATGCATGCTCTCAACATGTCTTCAAGAGTTTGGATCGTTCTCTCCGACTGACCATCAGTTTGAGGATGATAAGCTGTGCTAAACTTCAATCGAGTCCCCAAACTTTCCTGTAAACTCCTCCAAAAGTGTGATAAGAACCGAGTGTCCCGATCGGACACGATGCTCACCGGTACGCCATGCAATCTTACAATCTCCTGCATGTACCGCTCTGCCAAAGTCTCCGTTGATTGACCAACCCGGAAAGGAATAAAGTGAGCTGCCTTGGTCAACCGATCAACCATCACCCATACTGCATTGTTGCCCTTTGGACTCCGCGGTAAAGCCGTCACGAAATCCATGGTTATATGTTCCCACTTCCACTGAGGAATCGGAAGTGGTTGCAACAAACCAGCAACCCTTTGGTGTTCAGCCTTGACTTGCTGACACACCAAGCACTTAGCCACGAAGCGAGCAATCTCCCGTTTCATGCCTTCCCACCAGAAATGCTGTCGAATATCACGGTACATCTTTGTGCCTCCTGGATGTATAGAATAAGCTGAACAGTGTGCCTCCTTCATAAGCTCTTCACGAACATCCCCCTTTGGCACACACAAACGGCTACCATACCTTAACGAACCATCTTCGTGGACCAGTAAATCTGTTCGTAGTCCAGCCTCAACCTGCTCTCGAAACTTTTGCAGTCTAGGATCCTGCGATTGTGCCGCTTTAATCTCCTCAACCAAGGACGACTGTACTTGCAACTGCATCAACTGTCCCGTAGAATGTGGTAGCACAACTTTCAAGTCAAATCTTTGAAAATCTGCAATGATCTTCCTCTGTGTAGTTAACACCTGAATTGCTGGTAACCGACTAAGCGCATCCGGCACGACGTTAACCTTTCCCGAATGGTATTTAAGATCAAGGTCGTAGTCGGCCATCAGCTCCAACCATCTACGCTGCCTCATATTCAACTCCTTCTGAGTGAACACATACTTCAAACTCTTGTGATCTGTAAAAACTTTGACTCTCTCGCCCAAAAGGTAGTGTCTCCAAATCTTCAAAGCGAAGATCACAGCCGTAAGCTCCAAGTCGTGAGTGGGATAATTCTTCTCATGGGTCTTTAATTGTCTTGATGCGTACGCTACAAATTTCCCATGCTGCATCAAAACACATCCCAATCCTTTTCCAGATGTGTCGCTGTGAATCACCAGTCCTCCGGAATTGTCTGGCACGGTCAGAATAGGGGCGGTTATCAAATTTTGCTTCAACGTCTCGAAAGCTAACGCACACTTATACGTCCATACAAAAGGTACCTCCTTGCGCGTAAGCTTGGTCAACGGCTCTGCCAAACGAGCGAAGTTCTCCACAATTCTCCTGTAGTATCCGGCTAATCCAAGGAAACTTCTTCTCTCAGCTACATTCTTTGGAATAGGCCAATCTCGAACTGCTGCAATCTTTTCGGGATCGACGGCGATTCCATCGCCCGACACAACATGCCCCAGAAACTTCACTTCTTCCAGCCAAAATTCGCACTTACTCATCTTCGCATGCAGTTTCTCCTGTCTCAATGTCTGCAGTGCGATCTTCAAATGCTCAGCATGCTCCTCAAAACTCTTCGAGTAAACCAGAATATCGTCAATGAATACCACAATAAACTGGTCCAAGAACGGTGAAAAGATTCGGTTCATCAAGTCCATGAATACTGCCGGCGCATTCGTTACTCCGAAGGGCATCACTAGGTACTCGTAATGTCCATACCGAGTCCGAAACGCCGTCTTGCAAATATCTTCTGCTTTCACTCGGACCTGATGATATCCGGATCGCAAATCCAGTTTCCAGAATACCCTCGCGCCACTAAGCTGCTCAAAAAGTTCTCCAATGCGAGGGATCGGGTACTTGTTCTTAATAGTTACCCGGTTTAATTCTCGATAGTCGATGCACATCTTTCTCGTGCCATCCTTCTTCTTTACTAGAAGAACTGGAGCTCCCCAAGGCGAGTTGCTGCTTCGAATCCAACCCTTCTCAAGCAATTCAACAACTTGTTTCTTAACTTCTTCCAATTCTACTGGTGCCATTGGATAATACGCTTTAGATACTGGCGCTGCACCAGGAATAAGGTTAATTGCGAACTCCACGTCTCGCTTCGGCGGTAAGCCCGATATATCTTCAAATACGTCCGTAAAATCGCGAACAACCGCCGGCTCTTCACTACCATCAACTTCCATTGCCGCAAGAATAACATTTGTCGGCCTAGCCCTAAACTCGACTGGTCCTACAGAACTGCTTCCTCTAGTGAAGGTAACTTCGGGATGTCCGGAAATCTGGAAAATTACTTTCTTTGCCCTACAGTCAATGTGAGCGTGGAAAGTGCCAAGAAAATCCATTCCCAAGACGACTTCATAGCTGCCCATATCAATCACCAAGAAATCTGCAAAGAGTTCCCGTCCGCACACAACAACTGTGCAATCCTTACACTCCCTACTAGATATGATTTTCCCATTCCCAGTGTGTATGTCCCAAAACTAGACAGAGCCGTGCAGGCAATCGAGCGTGTAGTTATAAACTTGGATGACATAAAACAATGGGATGCACCAGAATCAAATAATGCCACTGCGGGAAAACCATGAACGAGTAGAATACCTGAAACCACTTCTCCTGATGCCTTAGCTTCCTCAGCTGTCAAGGTAAAAGCTCGAGCCTGATTAGGTCCTTGAGTCAGCTATTTCTGCCCTTGGAACGGTCTCTGCGGAGGCTTCTGAATATCATCCCTTGTACGATGCTTCGACGGACAGGCACTAACGGCGTGATCTGCCGCTCCACAACCAAAACAGAGTCCCAGCCTCTTACGACAATCCTTTCGCACATGTCCGGGTACATGGCAGTAGTTACAAATCACGCTCCTTTTCCGATCACCTACAATTGTTCTCTTCATTGGTGCTACACTGCGTCTGTTCACCGGAACACTTCTACGTACAGACGTTTGGTTCAACGCAGACGCCGGTTTCAGCTCGGTCTGTCTCTTTAGATTCTCCAGCAATCCCCTTATCACTCTACGCATGGCGGCTTTGTCCGCACGTCTTTGGTACATCTTCAAATTCTTACCGGCCATATTCCTGGAATCAAAATACCCAACATTAGCATGATGATAGATTCTGAATATAGATCAAGGCTAGGACTCCAAGATACCTAAATAGAGTACCGCATTGTAACTATGCCGCGGTTTCATAGCCACAATTACTTAACTCCACCCAAGTCGCCTAAGTCCTAGGGATAACAAGAGATCAAGTTTTTGAGTCGACATGCAAAGTAAGTTTGCACGTCGTAAAAGATATAATCAGGAAGAATGCGATTCAAGAATGGTAGATGGCAAAGTGGCAGGACATG
Source organism: Agapanthus africanus (assembly GCA_030015575.1). Classification (NCBI taxonomy): domain Eukaryota; kingdom Viridiplantae; phylum Streptophyta; class Magnoliopsida; order Asparagales; family Amaryllidaceae; genus Agapanthus; species Agapanthus africanus. Next base: position 78,179,147 of record CM057347.1, on the reverse strand, counting down.
TTTCCTAAGCACGGGTATTCTGATTCGTGTATTGGGTACAATACCCAACTACAAAAGAATCAACCCAATAAACCTATGGCTCTGATACCAAAAGAACCATGTCACGCCCCGCTTCCCAGAGTACGATAGATTGGGCACGTGACATAGCCAACCATGCTACCTGTGGGTAGGAAGTATCCATCCACAGTCACATTACGGCTGTAGAGATATCAAGAACAAGATAAAATTTTCTTAAACATGTCCATAATCCAGAATAACAGGAGTCAATAATAAATAAATGCGGAAGCAAATGATCCAGTACAAATAACTGAAAAGTATGTCCCATAATGCGGGCTCACATCAGGAAATAAATGCAGGAAAAATAAACTAACTACTACTGAACTCACAGCTCAGCCTGCTGGCTGAAGTACTCCTGCTCGGACTGCGTCAGCGGTACAGAATCTGGGCCATGCAAAACCCAGACGTCAGCGCGTCATGTCATCAAGTAATATAATGTGAACAGTGTAACAGGCAATGCAAAATAAACATGAATAAAAATGAGAGTAGCAAATAATGTGAATCGAGCAGTGCAGGGTAGTGTGCAGTGGGTAACTAAACTGTTCTATCAGGTTTTCTAGTCTAAAGTCTTTGAAATCAATTGAGTAATCCTCCATGTAACTCAAAGGATATGTCCCGTTACCCCCCGGGACCACGGATCAGGAATATGTGAACCAATAGTGGTTCTGTCCCGTTACCCCCCGGGACCACGGATCAGGAAAATGTAAGAGTCACGAATGGCTCTGTCCCGTTAACCCCCGGGACCACGGATCAAGTAATACCCTTTTAAGTTACACTTTAGTTTACACTTTTGATTTTCTCATACCCCCAAGCTATGTATGTCGAGTCAGGTGTTCAGTAATCAAGAACTAATGCCAACACAGGATCAGGTAACAGCAGGTTTGTCTGGATAGACAACAGGAATGGTCCATGAGGACTACATATCAGGTTTGTTGGCATTAGGCACCAGATCAGGTAACAGGTCAGGTCATGGTACATCAGGTCAAGTCAATAGTAAACGGTACAATACCATGTCAGGTGTATCAATATATATCATGTGTAACAAAGTCAAGTCAAGATGTAACAATATCGTGGGTGTGCTCACAACAGATATATAATCGAACAGGGGATTAACAGCAGGAAATAAGCAATAAATTAAACAACAATAAGCAGTTCATTCAATCACAATAGTGCATTAATATAGTGCAGCCGTTTTATTATATTAACAGGTTTTGAGCACCTTTGCGGTGCAATAGTTAAATGACGATGCAATACAGTTATATCAAGCCTTTGAATACGAATGTCTGAATATAATAGAACTACATGTGTAAGGGATATCATCTATTAAACAGTAAGATGTGATTAACAGGTAAACTTAGTTATTAGTGTTAAATTGGCAGACTATCAGTGTTATGTTAACTGTAAAATGATATATGTCATATTGCAACCAAATGAGAAACGACTATACCAAGTTAAGTTTTACAGGTTTAATGTGTCAATCATATATAAATATATAGTATAGCATGTAGAAAGTGATACTTGCCTCGACGGGTCGCGAACCGGGAAAAACGGAAGGTAACGTCGGCGGGGAAACTTGCGACGGACGCACGGTTCACGGATTGACCCCAAACAACGAACAATGGGACCACGCGGATCGGGGTACCTCGCTGGAACGTCGGATCATGTCGTCGGCACGGCCGGATTCCGGCGAGCACAAAAACAGTGAATAGGGTTTCAACGGTGTAGATCTAGAAAAAGAAGGGAATGAGCAGAGAAAGGAGAAGATGGGGGAATACTCACTGGTCCAGAGGGCACTAGCGACGACGGCGAGATCGACGGCGGCGAGAACGGCGTCTCCGGCGATCTGCAGAAAAGATCCAGTGGGTGTTTCAGTTTTTGGAAAAAAGAAGAGAGGGAGGGTGAGATGGAGACACTTACGAAGTGTTCTGGGGGTGGTCGTGGATCGTCGGCGACGGCCAGGGACAGCGCAGGTGGTCGCCGGCGGTGCCTCAGGCGATGCAGGGAGGACTGCAGGTGGTCGCGGCGGTGCAGGGTGCGCGGTGGTGGAAGAAGGAAGGTGTGGGCGAGGCGAGGCAGAGGAGTCGACGGTGCTGGTGACGCTGGCGCCGGCGTCGGGGCTGCGGCGGTAAGGAAGGAGGCGGCTAGGGTTGGGTCGTAGGGTTCTCGCGATGGGTTCTGGAAAATTATGAGGGGGAGGAGGAATATATATATAGGGGAGAAAGAGAGGAAGTTAGAGAGAGAGAGAGAGAAAGAGAAAAGTAGAGAGAGAAAGAGACAGCTAGAGAGAGGGAGAGATACGAGAGGTAGAGAGAGAGAGTCGTTAGAGAAATTAGAGAGAGAGAGAGAGAGAGAGAAAAAGGAGGGGCCCATGGGGTTAAGAACCCCGTGATTGGACAGAAGGATTTAAAGAAATCTTAAAAGATTTCAAAGATTATTAACGCAGTGTTATGAATATATATATATACAGTTTCGAATATTTTATTAATTTAAGATTTTGGCGCTAAATGAAACATTTTCAAATCGCATCCGGGTTGGGTCCAAAAATTTGAAATTTAAATAATAGGATTTTAAGCGGGTTCCAAATTTTAAAATGAAATGTTTTATGATTAAAAAGCATACCCCCAAGTCGGATACCTGTACGCGCGCGTAGTCGTCCAAACTCGCCCGTTCCACCGAACGGGACGAGAACTCGATGCACGGACGCTACCACGCGGCTAGGGGTGACGAGTAGGCCAAGTTAGAGATTTTTAATTTTATTTTAGGTGCTAAAATTTGTTATATGCAGAAATGACTTAGCCAGATAAAATTTCACGGCAAGGATCAAACAGGCAAGCTAAATGAAATGAGTAATATCTAATGCTCAACCAGTAACAGAAAATAGTAGTATTGGGCTCGGGTGTTACACATCATGTCCGTCTTATAATCTTTTCATCGCATTTATAACTCATATCAAGCCGAGTTTACCTAAACATTCTATCTCTACTATAAGTATAGGTATCTAATCTAACATACACACCCGAACCATACAATCAGATTTTTAAAGAAACGAATCGTAGTTTTGAAAATAGGGATTACGGTGTTTTTAAGGAAAAGATATCATTTGAAATTCCGTAATGTCCCTCAGGGTATCTGTTTAAAATATGCATACGATTCTTCAGTTTGGAAATAGGTATGGTTCGGATGACATATCTATGTCGACTATCTAGTCCTATTGTACCCTAAACGGCAATATCATCAAATATCATCCTCAAATCCCGTCATCACATATTAGCCGTATCATATCACTTCTAACTATCCTTAGTTTCTAATATGGTTTCACTAACAATCTTTTAAACTCTAACCCTAGTTTCCTAATCTAGCTTTTCTTAACCATAGGCTACAAATCGGTTTCCACCAAAACTTTGTGGGGGTGCTATACGCCATCCACCCGACTTCCCCTGTGGATATAGACCCACTCACCTTGCTTTCTCTTTCCGTTGCTGACGTCGCCACGCTCTTACTTGTCATCTCAAAGTCTTCATGGGGTACCTACACATCATAACGTATCGCAATGCGTATTAAAATCACATCGGAAAATCAAAACGGCACGCTAAAGGCCTATAGGTTAGAACCTATGGACCACGTCATCAAAATCACCAACAACGCTCGACATCGTCGTACAAACGTCGAATGATCGAGGTACAACACAGATACAAAAATCCAGAATATAAAATACGCAAAACGAAACCCCGAATTAAAACAGCAACTCTTGAAAATGGTCCCAGATTTTACCCTATGTCAAATTGGTCAATTCTGCATATGCCAAGGGTTTATTTTACTGGAGATAAAGCCCCGAAACAAAAACGAACCATTTCCTCACTGCTCTGGCCGCAAATTACGGCCAGAAAGAATAAATTTGTGGCCTGGATTGGGTGATAGGGGCTAGGGTTTTGGATATATGGTCTAGGTTGCCTGCTGATCTCCCTGTGTTTGCAAAATAATTTTCAGGTAGCCCGAGTGTTAGCAGATTTCATTTTACATCCACAGAATCCAAAATTTTCCGATATCGGGTTTTCTAAATCCATATTCCGGGGTTCTAGTCTCTGGTTTAGGTCTAAATTCTAGCACTAGGGGGTTTGTGTGGCCTCCTCTAAGCTCAATTACCCATCCCCACTCAAGAATTCCAAAACCCTTAACTAGAATTTTCCTACCCTCACTAAACCTCACAATATCAGTTTAAAGTTAACATGGGTGTAAAAGAAATGGGAATACTAAGCTAATGGTTCAGAAAATACCTCCTTTGGCAACTCAAGAATTTTCTTGAGTTGCCCTAAGTGTCCAAAATTTGATTTTTCTTGGTCCAATGTGCTTCTATTGAGCTTGTGCACTTTTTATTGAAATGGGACCTGGGTTTTGAGGTGTTTTTCATGGAGTTTTGAGAGGATGAAAATGGAGGAGGAGGAGGGCAGCAGCAGCAGCAGCAAGAAGAGGGAGAGAGGGAAGAAAATATGGTGAAGATTGTGAGATGAGTGATGGCTAAGTCAAAGGTAACCCCCACCTCTCTCTCTCTCACCCATACCTAATTCTTTATTCTTTTCCTTTTCTATTTCTATTTTCCTTCTCTCATCAATAGTAACCCCAAAACAAAAGCCATGCACCCAAAATCATGTAGGAAAAATGTAATAAGTGTAAAAAGACATGGTGCTTGTTTTGCACAAAACAAGCTTAAAATCCGATTAGCGATTTTTAATCGCGATTAGCACTAAATTGGCATATAATTAATCATAAAAACTTAAAAATTGCATAATTCCATAAAAAACCATCTTTTTAGTAATTTCCATAATTTTCAAAAATTTCCCCCAATTTATCGGTATTTAATTATACCGCCTTATTAAAATATTCAATATAATATTATTTAATTATAAAAATTCCTAAAATAATATTTTATTTTTTTGAAATGTTACAATCTTCCCCCCTTAAAGAAATTTGGTCCCCGAATTTAAATTTAAACCTCTCAATACTAAAACATTTCAGTAAAAAGTCCTAGTCGTCGGGGCTCCGAAATCATCAATAGATAAAACGCATCATAGCGCAATGCATGCGCATGAACAATGAGTAGATAACTCGTAAAAAAAACTCCATCAAGCATCCCGCAATCATCGGAGTCATGGTAAAGACACAAATGTCAAATCCAAAATAAAACCAATATGATATAAATCTGAACTATACATGTAAACATCAAATCTATACATGTAAATATTTGAAGGAAATTCATGCCAAACCTTTTTATGTTGCTGTGCTATGCGTGTATCGCGACACAATGGCGGACTTCTATTGTAAGAAAATAACCATATATGTATATATCTTTTGTTTAATATGTACGTTCCGCCGTTTTGAAAACAATTTAGAAGGGTTTCCTTGTTTTAACGTGCCGTGTCATATCAGACACGTAGGTAAATACTGAGACTATAGCTCGCTTTTTGGAAATCCCTTCGATAACTATCAATGCATGCAAAATATATCCAGGTACTGTCCTTTGACTAGTCCTGCTCAGTACGAAAACATATAGCAAATATCACAAAAACGTACTGCTCCATAAGAAATAAATCCCAAAATGCATATAAGAATACCCTGTGCGTCTGGTGCGCACAGAAATCAAAATCCATATATGTGCCATACATGTGCACAGAAACAACATCTAGGTGCAACGGGTGTGCACGAAACATCTGTCATAGGCAACGTGTGTGCCTGACAGCAAAATCAGGTGCATCTGATATGCACGAAGAATATCGATTTAGTGCATCTGGTGTGCGCCAAAATCGCATCTCAAAATATGCGCTCAACACGCGCAAAAATCCAAATCAGGTGCATCCATCATGCACGAATAAAATCTAAATCATGCGCATTCAACATGCACGAAATCACGAAATCCAATATCAAGCGTCGAACATGCACAAGGTCCAAATCAAATGCACGGAGTGCAAGAAATCAACATCAATATCAGAATCAAAATAGACGGTATACAATACGGCACAATCAAAATCAGGTATACCATGGTATATAATCTCATAACCATGTGCATTAGCGTGCACGAATCAAATCAAAACACTAAAAGTGCATGAAAACTATGCCAAAACCATAAGTCAAATCACATGCATAACATCAGCATGAAATCAAATCAACATATCGAATGACATCAAATCGAAGTCCTGTGCAACCGTAGTGCACAAATACGTATCACAGCACTGCAAGAATATATGAACTATACTGAGTGCAAAAACCAAATCGTGTGCATACCATGTGCACAAAATCAACCCAACTGTATGAAATCCATGAAATCGTAATCCAACACAACAGTGTATAAAGTATATCTCAAAGGTAATAACTATGCACAAAATATGAATACCCAGTAGGTGCAACCATGGCGCACGAAAAAAAATATCATGAAACTCAGTCATCAAGACTAAATCATGCAAATAGATCGCCCAAAATACCGAAATCCAAGGTGACGGATACGTGATAATCGAATCACTATATCACAAATCATAAATACCGTCGTCGATAGTTCCACCTTCAAAGTCGAGAAGGTGTCGGTGCATCCAATACTAGCAGAGCAAGATATCCACTTGCCTCCTTTTCATGGCCCGGCGCCTGGTGCTTTTGGGCTCTTGTATCTCACTGTGCGTTGCTAGGTATATAGCTCCTCGGCTCAACGGCCCAATATGGAAAGACGACGGAAACAGTCCCGCTCTGGCACATCCTCTACAGATCTCTGGCCAACTATCTCGTCGACGATGCAGAACTCTGGCCTACTGGGTGTGCGCAAAATGACCGATCCTGGGTCCAATTCTTCTCGTATAATATTCCAGAAAGGTCCTGTCGAGGTTTCTCTCAAATCTCGTTTCTGCCGAATTTCCCGGAAGTCGTCGACTTTTACTACATCCATTTCTTGTTCCGGAACGGCTGCATTCTCATCGTGACTCCTTCTAGAAGATATATCAATAATCAACGCCTCTGTATGCGTATCACATCTCTGATGTCGGCGGAGTGGAACGTCATCTCATCAAGATCTCATACGAACCTCTTACTCCACTTTTCTCTAATGTCGACTGCTTTGGACTCGTCTTTCATGGCTGTATGGACTGTGCTCCAACGGCTATACTCGTATCTGGAGCCTCCTAAGCAATGTATCCCATCACATGATATCCAAAAGATGTCGAACCATTCGATCGATTTGTCAAAACCTCATAATCCCCTAAGAGATCAACATCTTGAGTACAGTTTAATAGTGTTCCGGTACATGCCACAGCACTTGTGGACCAACCGTAGAAGGGCAAACCCAAGCCTTACAAATGGCACCGCTAAACTGCCGCAAACCCTAAGGTTCGAAAGCGTTCCATGGTCATTACGTCGAGTTAGGGTTTCATTCTTCTAGAGGGTTCATAGCATTACTTGCATTGTCTTCCGAATACTTTAAACTTGGAAATGGGTTCCTGACATTCGACCGTCTCTCTCGACTACCAACGAATCTACGTGAAGTCGTCTCTAGCTGGAATCAATCTATCTGATGACCTCGCATCGGGGTAAGCGAACGAACCACATGTCCTAGTCATTCATCCTCAGGTGACTAGCGACCTTCCATCATATCTCTAAGTATATACCCTTGCTGCAGTAGCTCCAACATATGGGCGATATCTCGTCATTTGCAGCAACAACTGGCTCATTCGTCTGTACGCTGAACAGTGCCTCAATCATCATGAATAAGCGATTTAGCTGTCCTCTAGTAGTAGCCTGATCCTCTGGTGCTGATCTGCACATCCGAGAAATCTCGTAAAAGCGATCTGTCATACGCTCACGGCGCGAAAATACAATAAAACGACGCCTCTATGCAATCGTCCGTCTCTGGAATCATGCCCTGGTCAGTCCTCATTCGTGACGAGCTCGTGCTGACCCCAACTCTAGCTGTAGCTCTCTCTTCCCGTGTAATCGTGGCAGCAAGATCATAACCGATATCGATGAGGATAGATCATAGGAATGAATATAATACTGTGCAAGGAAACATACATTCTAAGGCTCCTTAAGTGGAGTAGCGTATCGTAAGTATGCCGCGGAACATACACACGGTACGTCACTCTACTGAAGTCACCTACTCCATCAATCAGGGTCAGCCTATGAAACGAAAGTTCGGGTCTAATACCCCCCCCGTCCAAGTCTAAGTTCCGTAAGGTCAAGCCTAAGATCCGTATATATATAAACACCCTAGGCTCCGCATAGTCAAACTTAGACTCGAACCAAGATTAAACCTAGCGCTCTGATACCAACTTTGTCACGACCCGAAATATTAGCTCGTGACTAGCACTTGAATCACGCAACATCTAAAGGCGTAACGGAATTCAAGTAAGCTGAAACCCAGAAATCTAAACCTTTTTAAGAAAAATAAAGGAGGTGAAGTTTTGAAATAAAGGTATAATGAAATCAAGTTTTCTTAATGCATAGAAAAGGAACATGAATGATGCAAGTGAAATTTACTATTTGAAAACATGTTTCGTCTTTTAAAAATTTTGGCAGCACCTCCTTTGTATATTTTGATCCAAAACCACAAATACATAATAATGATTATGGCATCCCCAAGCGGGAGCTAGCTCTTCGCCAAACGGCGGATCACAACCACGCAATACAGTATAAATGAGTATACGACGCCCAACGGCGAAGTTCACCACAGAAAGATAAAGAAAAAGCAAGACATATAAACAACAAGTAGAAAAAAACCCCTCGCTCTAAGTCTCGCAACCACAATCCCGCTAAGTCTCATTACTATACAATTTACAAGTTTTGATTGATGGAGTTAACTAGATACAATAATGAAATGTAGATACAAGGGTGGGAATGATATAAATGTCCCACCTACCAATGCAAAACACCCGAATGCAACTGTGTGCCAGCGAAGCCGCTACTGATCCAAGCGGTCAACCTGCAAGAACTGTGGCACAACGGGGGTGAGTTGCCAACTCGTGAGTAGAAAAATATCAACAGATAGAAATCGAATAAACAACGACTCCTAGGTCAACTATATCATAAAGGTCATACTATGATATCTAGGGTGACCGGGTCTGTATATGTCAACAAGGTAGTCAATACCTATAAGCATGTGGATAACATCCAACGGTATAATTAATGTATGTATGTATGCGGATCTCGTCCAACCATATAATCAATGTATAGATGCATGTGGATCTCGTCCACCCATTAAATCAATGTCTGTATGCACGTAAATATCATAAAGAGTGTGCATGAAAGTATGAGGATATAAATCAACGGTGTCTCTCGCGACACATCAAAATCATGGAACCTGGGTGTCCAACATCGACACCCGAAAACATCATGAAACCCATGTCCAGCATCGACACGTAAATCCTCATATATCGGGCTCCGTCAGTCCGGATCGGCCCACGGGCTCCGTCAGTCCGGATCGGCCCATATCATCTCTCGACTCCGGTCGGTATCCTCCGGATATCCGCCGAGCCAAAATACAATCACCGGTAGGTACTCGCTACCCTGCCAGGCTCATCGTCTACTCCACGAAAAACATTTCTCGCCCCTGGGAACCATACCGGGTCCACCATGAACCCGCAAACAGATCATCCAACTCCTCGAATCGGGTTTCAAGCACACGTCTCAGAACCGAGAAAACGCATGGTGGACGCACTGAAATATCATATCAAGAGAAACCGGGTTTTTAAAACAATACACACTTTCTCTTAAAATGACCACGGTTCTCATATCCAGAAATCACATGAAAACATCATATCTCAATGCGTAAAATCATAAAGCATGATGTATGCGACATATGATCGAAATGTAAGCACATCCGTATATCAGGCAACATAGAACAGTGATATATCATATTAAGGGAAAACCGCTCTTTTAAATGATTCCAGTTTTTAAAATATGTCTTGCGGTTCCCAATATCTCCAAAGTCAAATGCAACACCATATAAAAGTGCACAGGTAACTATAGCAAGTAAATCATGCAAAGAGTCATATCATGATGCAGCAATCCTACTGTGTAGTGACATGGCAATTATAGATGATGAAGTGTGTGAGCCGGCAAATCTGTGTACGTGTAACATACACATCATTAATAATGGTGTAAGTGTACTAACACAGGTTTATGCAATGCAATGATAACATCATGAATGCAGCATAAGGTAAATGCGATGCAATGATAACATCAGGAATGCAACATAAAGTAAATCATCAGCTAAACGCTACAAGGTACACGTAACTATCATATGTCTGAGTCGGTGAATCAATCAATCGACATCCTCTAGTCAAGGGTATGGATCAAACCTCAAATCAAACGCATCACGCACGGAAAATCATCGTACGGCGGCATTAAGCTAATATGGATTCTATCAACCTATAAAACAATGAGGGTACGGCCTAATATCACGTACGGCCTATCATCCATGATTTACAACATTCTATATATATATATATATATCTATATACCTATGTCCCCGTTCACATCAGCAATAATCTCATATGAGGGGACCGGCAGGGTATAAATCATCTCGATCGACTCGCATCCGTATACCAACATAACATCATATCATCATGTCCGTCTTATAATCTTTTCATCACATTTATAACTCATATCAAGCCGAGTTTACCTAAACATTCTATCTCTACTATAAGTATAGGTATCTAATCTAACATACACACCCGAACCATACAGTTAGATTTTTAAAGAAACGAATCGTAGTTTTGAAAATAGGGATTACGGTGTTTTTAAGGAAAAGATATCATTTGAAATTCCGTAACGTCCCTCAGGGTATCTGTTTAAAAGATGCATACGATTCTTCAGTTTGGAAATAGGTATGGTTCGGATGACACATCTATGTCGACTATCTAGTCCTATAGTACCCTAAACGGCAATATCGTCAAATATCATCCTCAAATCCCGTCATCATATATTAGCCGTATTATATCACTTCTAACTATCCTTAGTTTCTAATATGGTTTCACTAACAATCTTTTAAACTCTAACCCTAGTTTCCTAATCTAGCTTTTCTTAACTATAGGCTACGAATCGGTTTTCACCAAAACTTTACGGGGGTGTTATACGCCATCTACCCGACTTCCCCCGTGGATATAGATCCACTCACCTTGCTTTCGCTTTCCGTTGCCGACGTCGCCACGCGCTTGCTTGTCATCTCGAAGTCTTCGTGGGTTACCTACACATCATAACGTATCGCAATGCGTATTAAAATCACATCGGAAAATCAAAACGGCACGCTAAAGGCCTATAGGTTAGAACCTATGGACCACGTCATCAAAATCACCAACAACGCTCGACATCATCGTACAAACGTCGAATGATCGAGGTACAACATAGATAAAAAAATCCAGAATATAAAATACGCAAAACGAAACCCCGAATCAAAACAGCAACTCTTGAAAATGGTCCCAGATTTTACCCTAGGTCAAATTGGTCAATTCTGCATATGCCAAGGGTTTATTTTACTGGAGATAAAGCCCTGAAACAAAAATGAACAATTTCCTCACTGCTCTGGCCGCAAATTGCGGCCAGAAAGAATAAATTTGCGGCCTGGATTGGGAGATAGGGGCTAGGGTTTTGGATATATGGTCTAGGTTGCCTGCTGATCTCCCTGTGTTTGCAAAATAATTTTCAGGTAGCCCGAGTGTTAGCAGATTTCACTTTACATCTACAGAATCCACAATTTTCCGATATCGGGTTTTCTAAATCCATATTCCGGGGTTCTATTCTCTTGTTTAGGTCTGAATTCTCGCACTAGGGGGTTTGTGTGGCCTCCTCTAAGCTCAATTAGCCATCCCCACTCAAGAATTCCAAAACCCTTAACTAGAATTTTCCTACCCTCACCAAACCTCACAATATCGGTTTAAAGTTAATATGGGTGTAAAAGAAATGGGAATACTAAGCTAATGGTTCAGAAAATAGCTCTTTTGGCAACTCAAGAATTTTCTTGAGTTGCCCCAAATGTCCAAAATTTGATTTTTCTTGGTCCAATGTGCTTCCATTGAGCTTGTGCATCTTTTTATTGAAATGGGACTTGGGTTTTAAAGTGTTTTTCATGGAGTTTTGAGAGGATGAAAATGGAGGAGGAGGAGGACAGCAGCAGCAGCAACAATAAGAGGGAGAGAGGGAAGAAAATATGGTGAAGATTGTGAGATGAGTGATGGCTAAGTCAAAGGTAACCCTCACCTTTCTCTCTCTCATCCATACCTAATTCTTTATTCTTTTCCTCTTCTATTTCTATTTTCCTTCTCTCATCAATAGTAACCCCAAAACAAAAGACATGCACCCAAAATCATGTAGGAAAAATGTAATAAGTGTAAAAAGACACGGTGCATGTTTTGCACAAAACAAGCTTAAAATCTGATTAGCGATTTTTAATCGCGATTAACACTAAATTAGCATATAATTAATCATAAAAACTTAAAAATTGCATAATTCCATAAAACACCATCTTTCTAGTAATTTCCATAATTTTCAAAAATTTTCCCCAATTTATTGGTATTTAATTATACCGCCTTATTAAAATATTCAATATAATATTATTTAATTATAAAAATTCCCAAAATAATATTTTATATTTTTGAAATGTTACACATTGTCGTGCATTTTTATTTAAGAGCCAGTCCGGATTGCCGGAGCCTAATACTTTTAAATTCATTGTTTATCTATTCTCGAGATTTAGGTTTTCCATGAGATTTATGGATTTGGAGAAACCGCAACATTTTATAAAACTGATAATCATTTTAAAATGAAAGTTGCGGTTTTCTCGTGATATGATTTGAGATTTTCCACCATGAGTTTTCTCGGTTCTTGAGAAATATCATACACCAAATTCGAGGAGGAATAGGAACCGTTTGTGGGTGCATGGTGGACCCTGTGCGGTACCTCGGGGCAAGAAGATCGTAGTTGATCGGCATTGAGCCTGTGACAGGGGAGCATTGCTGATCGGTGATTGTATTGTGACTCGTCGGATATCCGGAGGATACCGATCGGAGTTGGGCCAGTCCGGATAGCTGGAGCCCAAGGGCCAGTCCGGATAGCCGGAACCCCATATATTGATATTGAGGTATTGAGATATTATGATATGGGCCAGTCTGGATAGCCGGAGCCCGAGATATTGGATATTGGGATTTATGTTTTGTGTCGATGCTAGACACTGATTTATATTGATTTATTGATGATACCTCATGTTAAATATACAGAAATCTCACTAGATTAAGAAAACAGTTTTCTCATACATGATGCATTCTGTTTTCATATTATTACATTCATACCTCATATATATGATACATTGACACCTGAGGCACTGACACGAGCACATGGGATTATACTTATGTATAGATGTTTACCCTTGCCACCTTTTCATGCTTCAGACTTATCATTTTGAGGTTTATATATATTTTGATCGTATTGACCTAGGATTGAGTCATACATACGATTTCTGCTCGGTGATGTTTTCTACTCACGAGTTGTCAGCTCACCCCTGTTGTGCTACAGTTCGTGCAGGTTTCGCCGTGCAGGTTTCGTTGCGGCTTTACTGGCACACTGCTTTCATTCCGGGTGATTGCTTTGCTAGGTGGGTTCACTCGCATCGTGACCACCATTGTACTATTATTTATATTTCAGTTGTATCCAGAAACTCCATCAACCAAACTTGTATATTTATTTTAGACTTAGAGACCGGTTGTATATTATTTCGACCTTAGAGTCGTGCGTTGTATGATTATGGATTTCATGTTGATTTGAGTTTCCTTTTTGAGTTTAATCCTCGCCCTTCGGCGTATATTATATTGCTTGTGTGGTTGTGGCCGTTGATTGATGAAGAGCTAGCTCCCGCTTGGGGATGCCTTTTTATATATTATGCATTTTGTATCCCTTTTGGGGCCAGTATTTACAAAGGAAACCCTGCCGAAATTTTCAGAAATGACTTGATATTTTAAAAACGCATATTCAGCTTATTTTATCAAAACACTTTCTTTAAAAATGGTTTAGATTTCTGGGATTTTGGCTTACTTGAATTAGATGGAGCCCTATAGACTTCATATGATTCAAGTGCCAGTCATGTGCCATTTTCGGGTCATGACAAGAACCCTTTCGAGAGTTCGGACGATCATGATTCACAGCGAAGGGACGACTACACGGAGCTATTGAAGTGAAGGAACGGTCTACAAAAGTTGTATTCCTTGTTCACTTGTTTGCAAAGTTGTTTGCATTATGTTTCGTCGGATTTTCTAGTAACGATTCTAGGGTTAGGGTTAGCTAGAAGGGCATTTTTTGAAATTGGTACGGACGATGCCTCCCAAAACCTTGCTGCCGTGCTAGACAACCCTGCAGAACTTTTGTGATAGAAAGAGTTTGACCGAGTGCAGCATAGGAACATCATTTCCTATCAAGAGCATGTCATCCATGTACAATACGAGGAAGACAACCTTGTTAGGAATATGTATGTCATAGAGGCCATTATTGTATGATATAGTGGATACTTGGACATATATATAGAGGACTTTCTTGCTCGATATGATAGTATGTAATCTGGTTGCTCTTTATCGTAACATGTACACTTGTATTATTATACTGTCTCTCTGTTACATATTGATAAAGCCCTTAGGATATTGGCTTGACTACCAGGACTATGATGCAGATCATACTAGTGGGGCTTGTGTAGTCCACAAGCACATCCTTTAAAAGTTCTTAGTCGAGGGAGTATCGAGACAGGGCATCGATATTCCAGAGTAGACTAGTGTGTACGTTTCTTGACCCTGTATGGGGCAATGGTTGATCTCACTGTAGGGTTGCTAGGCACGCGCACAAGGGTCTACGAGGCATCAACCATGCCCGATTAAAAATTTAGCCGTGCCGAACAACCCGAATACGGATCTTTAAACTAGAGATTAGGCGAAAACTAACATGTTAACAACTTTAACACTAAGTGAGAGGGATTACAACCTTTGTAGATCCGGTCCTTCACTTCATATGCTCCATGTTGTGGTCCCTTCGCTGCGATCATCGGGTTCCGGACTCTCGAGAAGTTCCACGAAGAGAAAGATGCAACCTTTGCTTCCGATCTTCAATACTAAGATGATCTACCTTGAAGTTTCTTTAAGACAAGCTAACACTCATGAAATGATGTGAACACCCTCATCTAAATGGCAAGGGAAGATGAGGATGATGAAGTAGGATTTTTGCTCTCTTTATTTATCTTTTTCTCATATTTATCCATCACAAAAATCAAAGCAAGAAACCATTTCAAGCAAAGAAGAAGAAGGAAGAAGATGATGAACAATATTAGAATCCTTTTGTGATGAATAGAAAAATAAATGATATGATGAATAATGTAACCATGGTCAAACTAACCCTTGTAGAGATTTGACTAAGGTTAAAGGTTTGGTTAGGTTAAGGAAATATCTAGCATAATATCTTAACAAAGACAAAGAAAGAAAGCTTCTAGATACTTCTAGAAAACCTTAACCCTAATCAAACCCTAACCATATTTAATCTCTACTAAACAAGTTGCATTAGTTATCATATCATGTTACAATATTATATATCACATATATAATATTTATCGTAACAAAAGAAAATAATACAATTAACATATATCGCATATATATCAATGTATTAAACCGGTGAGAAAAAGAATCTTTTAGTGAGCTAATATTAGTTAATGTAATTTAATATATCATATATATTATTATTCATTAAATTATCGAATCAACACTTGATCCGACAATCAGGCTATATCGCATATAACCGACTAATATTTATCCGTACCGATTCATCAACACTTGATCCGATGACCCGGTTGATATCAAATATCGCGAGAATAGAATACGGTATCTCATATCGTATTATCCTCGGTCCCACACATATCACATATGTGCTCCTACTCCGTTTTGCCTGAGCCAAGAAACCTCTGTGTAGGACTCTAAAGAATCGTCAATACGCCGGCATTAGGTGATGATCATATCAAACACCCACAAGCTGCAAGCGGTCAGCTAAACGTAACAGCTACCCAGGTATTGAGCGCTCAGAAGATCAACAAGCAAGCCTGTACATTCTTCTGTGAATCCAAACAGTAACACTCCCGTACAGTCCGGTTTCGTCGTCTGATATGTTGCATATCTCGCCTAGGGGTAGTAAACGTCAGACCCCAGTAGCTCGATAAGTCATGTCGATATGAGGTCTATAACAGTTCGAGAAACTACTGATAATACTTACCAGTAAATCTCAGCAACCCTGGCCAGGGATTTCCGGTTATAGTCAATCGAACATAGCACAACATCAACTCCATATACCGGGAGAGACGAATCCCCTCCTATCGCTCATTGCCTCCATATGATTCAGGACTGTACCCAAAAGCCACTTTTTTGCACGCCCTCTTGGACGTGGTATGATGGAAATCAAAGAACAGTGGGAATCACACAAGACTCTATGACGATCTCGGGTCGACAGACTACTCTGTACCAGTGTCACCGGAGAACTGCCATCTGACGTATGGTATAATACCATCTGGGAGTTCTCGGCGAGTCCGTCCAGTGTACCCAGTCTCCACTGAGCACCCGTACACCATCCTTGATGTCAAACACCGATGGATATGGGATCATCCATCGCCCATCATATGGGTCAAGATGCGTATACGCTAGTCTACTCTGGTGCATCGATGCCCTGTCTCGATACACCCACGACTAGGAATAATTATAGGATGTACTCGTCGACTACCGTGGCCCCACTAGTATGATCTCATCATAGTCCCAGTAGTCGAGTACATATCCTAAGGGCTTTATCAACATGTAATATAGAGACAATCAGAGTACATGTTAAGATAAAGTACAACCAGATAGCATACTATCATGTCGAGCAAGAAAGTTCTCCCTATATATGTCCTAGCATCCACTACAATATGCATCGTATATACAGTAATGGCCTCTAGGGCATACATATAACTAACAATCTCCCACTTGCACTAGGCCCATCTGTTGTGGTATCGCATACCCAACAATTAGCTGCGGTTAAAGTATCTCATACTCAACCATCCCATAAAAGTCTCTACTGGGAAAAAGGCCTTTGTGAGTGGATTCGCGCTGTTGTCCTTTGTGTCTACTCTCCTAACCTCGATCTCCCTGGAGATCAACCATCTCCATGATCAGGTGATATTGCCTAAGAATTATATCTGGATTTCTGATGGGACGGTAGTTCCTTGGCTGAAGCCACAACTCCATTGTCACACAATGGTAGGAACGAAGTTCATCGCATGAACTTATATATATCCAGACTGCCTCTTTGGTAGCATCCTTGGTAACGATGTATCTTGCCTTTAATCGTCTAGTATGTCACGGTATCTAGCTTGGAACTCTTCCAATATACCGTTCCTCCACTGAGGGTAAAGACAATGCCTGCGACTGACATTCAGTCGTCCTTATCAGCCTGGAACCTTTCCAGTGATTCTCCCCAGGATCTATTGATACCATCTCACTACAACTAGTGAGTATCCTAACATCCAATTAGAACTATCTCATATATCCAAAACACAGGATTTAGGAGGTATCGCTTTGATCCTATATGGAGAATCGTTGTGATAAGCGGAGATTGACCGAGCGTAGCATAGGAAACTCCTTCCCTATCAAGAGTATGTCATCCACGTACTCTACGAGGATCACCACCATACTCCCTACTACCTTTTTGTATATACAAGGTTCATCTACCATTTTGATGAAGTCAAACTCTTTGACTACCACTTCAAAACAGATGTTCCAACTCCGCGATGCCTGTTTTATCACATAAAACATCTTGCACACGTTTCCGCTGCTCCCACTGTCTACGAAGCCCTCTGGCTGTGTACTTATAGACGCTATTTTCTAAAACATCATTTAGAAAAGCTGTCATGACACCCAACCACCAGATATCGTAGTCATGGTATGTAGCTGTGGCAAGTAGGATCTGGATGGACTTATGCATAGATCCTTAGAAAAGGTTTCAACATAGTCCATACCTGGTCTATGATGCAAACCTTTAACAAGTCTAGCTTTGAAAGTCTCAACTTTTCCATGTACACCAAGTAATCTTCTCAAGATATACTTGCTCCTGATGGGGATTTAACCCTTCAGATAAAGCAACCAAAGTCCATACTTTGTTGGTGTATAAGGATTCCATCTCAGATCGATAAGCATCCAGCCATTCTTACAGAGTCCTACTCCTGATGGCCAGCTCGAAACTAGTTGGGTCATCATCTCATGATGCAATCCTCGCTCCCACTGTCATAGAGAAACCGAAGTATCTCTCAGGTGGGTGAGGAACCCTACTGGATCGGCGGAGAGGCTGTGGTTCGTTGGTTACTATTGAATCCTTTGGTTCTACCAAATCATCAGCTGCAGTTTGTATAGCTGGAACCTTTCCAGTTCTACATAACAGATCTTGCCTCGAGCTTGTCTGGATTTTACTTTCAGACATAGGCCGGAAAACCCCAAATCTTAACAAGCTTAAGATACAGGCTCTTCCCTTTCCATATCACATATGAAGTGGTAGGCAACTGATTTGATTTGAACCCTTATTCAATAGGTATGCAGCTTCTCAAGTGCATAACTCCCTAAAGGAAATAGGAAACTCAGTAGTACTCATCATAGAGCACACCATATCACATAGGGTGCTATGGCTGCACCCCGATACACCGACGTGCTGTGGTGTATACGGAGGAGTAATGCTGAGAGAGAATCTCATTCTCCTTTAGAATAGTCCAGGAATTCCGTGCTTAAGTATTCTCCTCCTTGATCACATCAAAGGACATAATACTTATACCCGTATTTTGGTTCTCTATTTCTAATTTATATTCTGTGAATATCTTAAAAGGTTCGGACTTGTGTTTCAACAGAAACATATGTCTGAATCTTGAGAGATTATCAGAGAATGTAATGAAGTACAAAGAACCGGTCTTGGCATGTGTAGACAGGAGACTTTCATACATCAGCATGTATCAATCCCAAGAGTTCACTAACTCTTTCTCTGTTTCCAATAAACAAAGCTATGGTCATCTTATCTTTGTGACATGACTGACAAGTTTCATAAGATGTAAATTCAAACTAATTTAAATATGCATCTAAATGCAACTTCAGCCAGTCGGGTCGCATTGATATGACCTAGTCTACAATGCCTCAAGAAGGATTTGTTCATTTCTGAACTCTTCCTCTTGTGTGTGTTCTGTATACTAAGAACTGTAGTTTGATTTAGAACGTCAATGATTTTAGATAACGTGCCTGAACCGATCAACTCTTGATATAGGAAATGTTCAAAACATTATCCAACAATACAAAATTATATCCTTTCTTTACTAATAAAGAGACTGATATGATTTTGTATATTAGGTTCGGTATCTAATTAACATTTGTTCAGAATCAATGTATTCAGGTAATACAGGGTGATAGCGACCAACAGACTTGACTGCAACACTTGCACCGTTTTCTGTCTCATGAAACTTATCACCCGTTCTCAGTTCTCTACCTATTTGTAGCCCATGTAACAGATTACATATGCTGGATCCTGATCCGGTATCACATACCTAGGACGTAAAGGATACTGAGAAACAGTTCTCTGTAATGAACACACCCGAAGATGATGCATCAGCATGTACTTTCTTCGTTTGGGCGGCACGGGAAATCTGGTATTCCCCAATTTCTTGCTCTGTCTTATAACAATTATAAGTTGGAGCGGGACCAACGTTCCCCAGCTCAGTATAACAAGCGGGTTCGGTCAATATATCCGTATTATTATCTTGATTAAGGCGTGATATGGTCGCTACCTGGAGAGAGAGAGAAGAAAACACTCAGCGTATGCTCTTGCAAGATTAGATTGGTTATATAATATATCTAATCAGGATGTCTCCCACTGTTTTAGTCAAATCTTTCTTCGAACCCTAAAAGGAAAGACTAGCCGGGATTAATTACACGCTACAAGTTCGCCAATCTTTCAGCCAGGCTAGTGTCGGTACTTTGAGGGAGGTCCCCCGTGCTTTCGCACGAACCTAATTAAAGTAAACCTCGTTTTCCCAGAGGCGTAACCCCGTTAACACCTTTCTAGACACCTACTTGATCGGCTAATTGTAATGTGTAAAACTCTTCCAGGAGTAACTTTTACTCGCAGCGGGTATCGGGATCCAACTATCTCATAGAAGGTATGCAATCTCATTGCAAATTTCAACACTTGAAATTCCCAATAATATTTTGCCCCTAGCAGCTATATGACCTTAACATAGTCAACAAATCATAAGTGCTAGTCAAGTTCAACCCGTCATTTCCCGATTGAATTAAACCCACCCGCACGACCCTTAACATAGTCAACAAAGTCGCACGACTACCTTAATCCAATCGCATCATATGCTTATGCAGATAAGCACTAATTAGCTACCGCACACTACGCCTTAACATAGTCAACAAACATAGCACGAATACTGTAGGGTTCCTAGGCACTCTCAAGAAGTCTCACAAGGCATCAACCATGCCAATTTCAAATTTAAACGGTGCCGAGAAACCCTAGAACGGATCGTTGGCTAGATTTCTAGGCGAAAAAGAAACTAGTTTACATCTAAACTAAAAGAACGGAAATACAACCTTTGTAGATCCGGTCCTCCACCTCCACGGCTCCGTGATGAAGTCCTCTCCGCTATCCAAATCAAAATCCGGCCTCTAGCGTCGGCTTCATCGGAGAAAGAGCGGGCTAGGTCATCGACGACGTGCCGAAGATGATCTACGTCGAGGCATCGCTAGATCAAGCTCCAACTTCACCAAGTCAAGAAAACTTGTGAAGGAAACACACTCTACTATTTGGCAAGAGGTAGAGGATGAAGAAATAGGAAGTGGGTAGACTTTAGAATTGGATTTCTCACTCATTTCATCAATCCACCATTGATGAAGTGAAGCTTTCTTCAAGAAGAAGAAGAAGAGGAAGATGATAATTCTTATGATAAGTTAATTAAAAATCAATAGAAAATCAAAACTTATCATAATGTAAACCATGGTCAAGTGTAGAGATTAAACCAAGGTTAGTTGGAATGGTTAGGGTTAAGCATGAGACAAAAATGGTCACTTAGGTCAAAGCTTCATGAAGCTTCAACTAGAATACAAAACAAGCCACCATTTTCTTTTCATGCCTTCCTTTTTCCAAAAAGAATAAATAGATAAATAAATGAATAAATAATCATAACCCTAACCATTCATATAACCATGGTTCAATCTTCACACAAACACAAGTGAACATGCATCATCAAACACGATACAATCAAGTGCACAAAACTATATCGAATATACAATGTGCACATTCGAGTGAGAAAATCCATTTAAAGTGAACCAATATTAGTTAATGCAAAGTAATATATCAAATATATAATTATACATTAAATCATTAAATCAACACTTGATTTAACGATCCGGTCATATCGCATATAACCGACTAATATCCAATGTATCGATTTATCGAATCAATCCTTGATTCGATAATTAGGTTATATCGCATACAACCAATCAATACATTCATCGTGAGAACAGAATACGGTATCACATACACGCATTATTCTCGGTCCCGCACATATCTCATATGCGCTCCTATTTCGTTTCGCTTGAGCCAGGAAACCTCTGTGTAGGACTCTAAAGACTCGTCAATACGCCGGCAGCAGGTGATGATCATATCAAACACCTACAAGCCGCAAGCGGTCAGCTAAATGTAACGGCCACCCGGGTATTGAGCGATCTGAAGATCGATGAGCAAGCCCGCTCACACTCCAGTGAATCCAACCAGTAACACTACCGTACAGTCCGGTCTGATCGTCTGATATGTCGCATATCTTGCCTAGGGGTGGTAAACGTCAGACCCCAATAGCTCGATAAGTCGTGTCGATATGAGGTCTATAACAATTCGAGATACTACTGGTTACACTTACCAGTAAATCTCAGCAACCCTGGCCAGGGATTTCCTGTTATAGCCAATCGAACACAGCGCAACATCTACTCCCTATACCGGGAGAGACGAATCCCCTCCTATCGCTCATTGCCTCCATGTGACTCGGGACTGTACCCAAAAACCACCGTTTTGCACGCCCTCTTGGACGTGGTAAGATGGAAATCAAAGCACAGTGGGAACCACACAAGACTCTATGACGATCTCGGGTCAACAGACTACTCTGTACCAGTGTCACCAGAGAACTGCCATCTGACGTGAGGTATAATACCATCTGGGAGTTCTCGGCGAGTCCGTCCAGTGTACCCAGTCTCTACTGAGCACCCGTATATTATCTCTGATGTCAAACACCGATGGATATGGGATCATCCATCGCCCATCTGTATGGGTCGAGAAGGTACACGCTAGTCTACTCTGGTATATCGATGCCCCGTCTTGATACACCCACGACTAGGGACTTTGAAGGATGTACTTATGGACTACCATGTCCCCACTAGTATTATCCGCATCATAGTCCAGGTAGTCAAGTACACATCTTAAGGGCTTTACCAACATGTAACAGAGAGACAATCAGTATACACGTTAAGGTAAAGTGTAACCAGATAGCATACTATCATGTCAAGCAAGAAAGTCCTTCCTATATACGTCCCAGCATCCACTACAATATACATCCTATGTATAGTAATGGCCTCTAGGGCATACATATAACTAACAATCTCCCACTTGCACTAGGGCCATCTGATAGCAGTTGTTGTAGTATCTCATACTCAACCATTCCATAAAAGTCTCTCTCTGGGAACAGGCCTTTGTGAGTGGATCCGCTGTGTTGTCCTCTGAGTCTACTCTCCTAACCTCGATCTCCCTGGAGATCAACCATCTCCATGATCAAGTGATACTGCCTTAGAATATGTCTGGATCACTGATGGGACCGGCGTTCCTTGGCATAAGCTACAACTCCATTGTCACACAATGGGAGGAACATAGTTCATCTCATGAACCAATATACACCCAAACAGCCTCTTTAGTAGCATCTTAAGTAGCGATGTATCCAGCCTTTATCGTCTACTATGTCACGGTATCTAGCTTGGAACTCTTCCAACATACTGTCCCTTTACTGAGGGTAAAGACAATGCCTGTTACTGACACTCAGTCGTCTTTATCACCCTGGAACACTTCCAGTGATTCTTCCCAGGATCAATTGATACCATCTCACTACAGCTAGTGAGTATTCTAACATCCATTTAGATCTATCTCATAGGTCCAAAACCCAGGATTTAGTAGGTATCACTTTGATCCTATGTGGAGAATCATTGTGATAGGCGGAGATTGATCGAGCGTAGCATAGGAAACTCCTTCCCTATCAAGAGTATGTCATCCACGTACTCTACGAGGATCATCACCATACTTCCTCCTACCTTTTTGTATATACAAGGTTCATCTACCATTTTGATGATGTCAAACTCTTTGACTACTTCATCAAAATAGACGTTCCAACTCCGCGATGCCTGCTTTATCCTATAAAACATCTTGCACATGTTTCCGCTGCTCCCACTGTCTACGAGGCCCTCTGGCTGTGTACTTATAGACGCATTCTTCTAAAACATCATTTAGAAAAGCAGTCATGACACCCAACCACCAGATATCGTAGTCATGGTATGTAGCCGTGGCAAGTAGTATCTGGATGGACTTAAGCATAGGTACTGGAAAAGGTTTCATCATTTTCCATGCCTGGTCGATGACGAAAAACTTTAACAAGTCTAGCTTTGAAAGTCTTAACTTTTCCATCTACACCAAGTAATCTTCTCAAGATATACTTGCTCCTGATGGGGATTTAACCCTTCAGATATAGCAACCAAAGTCCATACTTTGTTGGTGTACATGGATTCCATCTCAGATCGCTAAGCATCCAGCCATTCTTACAGAGTCACACTCCTGATGGCCAGCTCGAAACTAGTTGGGTCATCATCTCATGATGCAATCCTCGCTCCCACTGTCATAGAGAAACCGAAGTAGCTCTCAGGTGGGTGAGGAACCCTACTAGATCGGCGGAGAGGCCGAGGTTCGTTGGTAACTATTGAATCCTTTGGTTGTACCAAATCATCTACTGTAGTTTGTATAGCTGGAACTTTTCCAGTTCTACATTACAGACCTTGCCTCGAGCTTGTCCGGATTATGCTTTTAGACATAGGCCGGACAACCCCAAATCTTAACTAACTTAAGAGATGGGCTCTTCCCTTATCATATCAAATATGAAGTGGTAGGCAACTGATTTGATTTGAACCCTATTCAATAGGTATGCATCTTCTCAAGTGCATAACTCCCAAAAGGAAATAGGTAACTCAGTAGTACTCATCATAGAGCACACCTTATCATATAGGGTGTGATTGCTCCGCCCCGATATACCATCGTGCTATGGTGTATACGGAGGAGTAATGCTGAGAGAGAATCTCATTCTCCTTTAGAATAGTCCAGGATTTCCGTGCTCAAGTATTCTCCTCCCTGATCACATCATAGGACATAATACTTATATCCGTATTTTGGTTCTTTACTTCTAACTTATATTCTGTGAATATCTCAAAAGGTTCGGACTTGTGTTTCAACAGGAACATATGTCTGAATCTCGAGAGATCATCAGAGAACGTAATGAAGTACAAAGAACCGGTCTTGGCATGTGTAGACAGGGGACCTTACATACATCAACATGTATCATCCCAAGAGTTCACTAACTCTTTCTCTGTTTCCAGTAAACGGAGCTATGGTCATCTTATCTTTGTGACATGACTGGCAAGTTTCATAAGATGTAAATTCAAACAGATTTAAATATGCATCTTTATGTAACTCTAGCTAGTCAGGTCACATTGATCTGACCTAGTCTACAATACCTCAAGAAGGATTTGTTCATTTCTGAACTCTTCCTCTTTTGTGTGTTCGGTATACTAAAGAACTGTAGTTTGATTTAGAACATCAATGCTTTTAGATAACGTGCCTGAACCGATCAACTTTTGATATAGGAAATGTTCAAAACATTATCCAACAATACAAAATTTTATCATTTCTTTACTAATAAAGAGATAGATACGATTTTGTATATCAGGTTCGGTATCTAATAACATTCGTTCAGAATCAATGTATTTGTAATACAGGGTGACAGTGACCAACAGACTTGGCTGCAACACTTGCCCCGTTTTCTGCCTCATGAAACTTATCACCCGTTCTCAGTTCTCTACCTCTCTGTAGCCCTATGTAACAGATTACATATCTGGGATCCTGATCTGGTATCACATACCCAGGACGTAGAGGATACAGAGAAACAGTTCTGTGTAACGAACACACCCGAAGGAGATGCATCATATGCACTTTCTTCGTTTGGGCGGCACGGGAATTCTGGTAATCCCCAATTTCCTGCTCTGTCTTATAATAATTATAAGTTGGAGCGGGACCAACGTTCCCCAGCTCAGTATAACAAGCGGGTTCGGTCAATTATCCGTATTATTATCTTGATTAAGGCGTGATATGGTCGCTACCTGGAGAGAGAGAGAAGAAAACACTCAGCGTGCGCTCTTGCAAGAATAGATTGGTTATTATTTTATCTAATCAGGATGGCTCCCACTGCTTTTTATCAAATCTTCCTTCAAACCTTAAAAGGAAAGACTAGCCGGGATTAATTACACACTACAAGTTCGCCAATCTTTCAGCCAGGCCAGTGTCGGTACTTTGAAGGAGGTCCCCCGTGCTTTCGCACGAACCTAATTAATGTAAACCTCGTTTTCCCAGAGGCGTAACCCCGTTGACACCTTTCTAGACACCTACTTGATCGGCTAATTGTAATGTATAAAACTCTCCCAGGAGTAACTCTTACTCGCAGCGGGTATCGGGATCCAACTATCTCATAGAAGGTATGCAATCTCATTGCAAATTTCAACACTTGAAATTCCCGATAATATTTTGCCCCTAGCTCGCTATGACCTTGACGCATGCCAAACAACCCATAGTCTGCTAGTCAAGTTCAACCCGTACATTTCTTGATTGAATTAAACCCACCCGCACGACCCTTGACGCATGCCAAACAACGCCGTACGAATACCCTAATCCAATCGCATCGTATGCTAGCAGATAAGCACTAGTTAGCTACCGTACACTACGCCTTGACGCATGCCAAACAACCGCAGCACGAATACTAACTAGTACTTATCTGAAATGACGGAGGGCTACGACAGGTTTTTCTGAAAACCTATTGCGTAATGAACTTGATATCGTTATAGAATCAAATGATTTTAAAATGGAGTGCTTTTGAGGCTTTTGTAGTTTTGCTAAAGGAGTCACTCCCGGTGAAGGGATCGTCGGTCCTTTCCTCGTCGAATGAGGTGCGGGATATATCATATATATCACTGTGCAAAGCAAAAACACTTAAAAGCAATCAAAAAGACAAACCGAGTGTGTAGCATCTGCCAGTTATTGCTAAAGGAGTCACTCCCGGTGAAGGGATCTCGGTCCTTTCCTCATCGAATAAGGTGCAGGATATATCATATATACCGCTGTGCAAAGCAAGAACTGTAGCTACCTGTTTTATTTTGAAATTCGATTCTACAACATTTTAGGTTTCTTTTAATTTCATTAATCACATTAATGAAGTCCCATCATTTAAGTACCTAAACATCACAGATAAATACGACGTACACTTATGCCATCCGCATTCGCCTCGATGTCCCCTCGTGCACCATTAGGTTAGGTAACTAACGACAGAGCGGGGCAGGGCTAGCACGGGTGTAAAACATAAGTAACGTCTATATAATATATCATATATACTATATACTGTATCTATCACAGAACATCACATGATCACATCACAGATATCGCAGCAGAAGAATCATATGAAATATTGGATATACTAGGACGTCCGTGTTTTCAATACGAGCCAGTATAAAACACGGATTCCACGGTCGTGATGAATAGCCAAACCCACACCCCTAGACCCCTACGAGAGCGGCAAGCAACCCTACCAATTCTGGAGTTAGGAGACCCGGACCCGACTCCTCGAGTTGGTCTCCCACTGGACTCCAGAACCCGGTTACTTGTGCCCTCCTCCTTGGGTCTATCCTACTGCGGAAAAGTAAATAATATACAAAGGGTGACAACTTCCGCAACCTGGAAGTGCCCCAATAAAAGAATATTACATACAAGTTTTTACATGAATGAAAATGAAAAACACTCATCTCACATAAAAACCCCCGGCTATTCAAACACGACGATCCAATATAACATATCCAGCAACACATAACATCACATGTCATCAACGTAAGTAAATATGTCCATCCCAATTGTCATTGACAGATAGCAACGAAACCGGCGATATCACATATTACACTTACGGTCACAGAAAAGAAAGTGTAAAACTACAACAGTTGGAATCCGCAACCACCTCAGACATCACATGTTTGACCAAATGAATTTCTTAGACATCGCATGCCTAACAATTATAAACCCCGCATTTTAGTCTCAAAATCGAAAACTCTTTTCAATATCAAGTCGGGTAATTCAACAAGATTCCCGACATCCTGATCGAATGCTCGTCGTAAACTTTAGTAGGCGGCCGCACCCCTGATACCGTCGACGAAGTGCACCAAGGCGGAACACCGCTACCGCGAGCACCCGAACGGATGCTTTCGGCTACGGGGTTCTCCTACAGTCACTTGGTCGGGGCTATGGAGTGAGGCTGTCTATTAAGTTTATCCGGCGAGTATCCGCGTACGCTACGTGATTGCGACGGACTTTTGATCACATCAAAATTCCGTGGCAACCGATCAAGTGAGACTAAAGTGCTATGTTTATAACATTCATTCAGTTATCTCATAACTCATTGTGAATTCCAATTATTGTATCCCATTCCAGATAAATAGAAAATGTTAAACTTTCCGATCGAACAATCGAACACCCAAGGTTTCCCAATACAGATCAACACATGAAATAAGTCTAACAACATTCAGTTCGTGCCTCAGTACCAACGGTCCAGCCGTAGAAGGGTCAAGCCAACGCCTCACATGTGGCACGCCGTACTGCCCCAAACCCGAAGGTTCAAAGGGCAGTTCAAGACGGTCACATAATCGAGTTAAGGTTTGTTGTCTTCTAGAGGGACCATCGCGTTACTTGCACTACTTAGAACGTCGTTAAACTACGGAAAAATCCAACACTTGGAAATTTCCCGACAGGGGAAAAATTGGGTATTTATATCTGGTCGAACTTTTTAACATATTCTAAAATTTATCCGGAAATCCACATAGACAAAATCTGATACTCCGATCGAAACACCGAATCCCCAAAACAACTCCAGAAAATTCAACTCTTGAATAAATATTAAAAATTCCTAGAAACACCAGAAATAATATATAAGAATTACTGTGCATATAAAAGTGACTGAAGAGTCAAACCTGCCGCGGAACCGCCGCATTAGGCATGCATATGCGGCGGTTCCGCCGCACTATTAACGATTCAGAGCCCCCGTTTTAAACAGTAATTCTTAGATTATTTTACTGAGTTTTCTGAATATTTTTAATCTGGAAAAATCCCAGTTTTTCAAAATTGTCTAGAGAGCAAATTTGGGTTTGGGTTTTCGGGTCGTTCGGACTTCAAACTCCGTCTAGACTTCGCCTAAGGCTCTAGCTAGGCTCTGATACTACTGTAGGGTTCCTAGGCACTCTCAAGAGGTCTCACAAGGCATCAACCATGCCAATTTCAAATTTAAACGGTGCCGAGAAACCCTAGAACGGATCGTTGGCTAGATTTCTAGGCGAAAAAGAAACTAGTTTACATCTAAACTAAAAGAACGGAAATACAACCTTTGTAGATCCGGTCCTCCACTTCCACGGCTCCGTGATGAAGTCCTCTCCGCTGTCCAAATCAAAATCCGGGCTCTAGCGTCGGCTTCATCGGAGAAAGAGCGGGCTAGGTCATCGACGACGTGTCGAAGATGATCTACGTCGAGGCATCGCTAGATCAAGCTCCAACTTCACCAAGTCAAGAAAACTTGTGAAGGAAACACACTCTACTATTTGGCAAGAGGTAGAGGATGAAGAAATAGGAAGTGGGTAGACTTTAGAATTGGATTTCTCACTCATTTCATCAATCCACCATTGATGAAGTGAAGCTTTCTTCAAGAAGAAGAAGAAGAGGAAGATGATAATTCTTATGATAAGTTAATTAAAAATCAATAGAAAATCAAAACTTATCATAATGTAAACCATGGTCAAGTGTAGAGATTAAACCAAGGTTAGTTGGAATGGTTAGGGTTAAGCATGAGACAAAAATGGTCACTTAGGTCAAAGCTTCATGAAGCTTCAACTAGAATACAAAACAAGCCACCATTTTCTTTTCATGCCTTCCTTTTTCCAAAAAGAATAAATAGATAAATAAATGAATAAATAATCATAACCCTAACCATTCATATAACCATGGTCAATCTTCACACAAACACAAGTGAACATGCATCATCAAACATGATACAATCAAGTGCACAAAACTATATCGAATATACAATGTGCACATTCGAGTGAGAAAATCCATTTAAAGTGAACCAATATTAGTTAATGCAAAGTAATATATCAAATATATAATTATACATTAAATCATTAAATCAACACTTAATTTAACGATCCGGTCATATCGCATATAACCGACTAATATCCAATGTATCGATTTATCGAATCAATCCTTGATTCGATAATTAGGTTATATCGCATACAACCAATCAATACATTCATCGCAAGAATAGAATACGGTATTACATACACGCATTATTCTCGGTCCCGCACATATCTCATATGCGCTCCTATTTCGTTTCGCTTGAGCCAGGAAACCTCTGTGTTGGACTCTAAAGAGTCGTCAATACGCCGGCAGCAGGTGATGATCAGATCAAACACCCACAAGCCGCAAGCGGTCTGCTAAACGTAACGGCCACCCGGGTATTGAGCGATCTGAAGATCGACGAGCAAGCCCGCTCACACTCCAGTGAATCCAACCAGTAACACTACCGTACAGTCCGGTCTGATCGTCTGATATGTCGCATATCTCGCCTAGGGGTGGTAAACGTCAGACCCCAATAGCTCGATAAGTCGTGTCGATATGAGATCTATAACAATTCGAGATACTACTGGTAACACTTACCAGTAAATCTCAGCAACCCTGGCCAGGGATTTCCTGTTATAGCCAATCGAACACAGCGCAACATCTACTCCCTATACCGGGAGAGACGAATCCCCTCCTATCGCTCATTGCCTCCATGTGACTCGGGACTGTACCCAAAAACCACCGTTTTGCACGCCCTCTTGGACGTGGTAAGATGGAAATCAAAGCACAGTGGGAACCACACAAGACTCTATGACGATCTCGGGTCAACAGACTACTCTGTACCAGTGTCACCAGAGAACTGCCATCTGACGTGAGGTATAATACCATCTGGGAGTTCTCGGCGAGTCCGTCCAGTGTACCCAGTCTCTACTGAGCACCCGTATATCATATCTGATGTCAAACACCGATGGATATGGGATCATCCATCGCCCATCTGTATGGGTCGAGAAGGTACACGCTAGTCTACTCTGGTATATCGATGCCCCGTCTCGATACACCCACGACTAGGGACTTTGAAGGATGTACTTATGGACTACCATGTCCCCACTAGTATGATCCGCATCATAGTCCAGGTAGTCAAGTACACATCCTAAGGGCTTTACCAACATGTAACAGAGAGACAATCAGTATACACGTTAAGGTAAAGTGTAACCAGATAGCATACTATCATGTCGAGCAAGAAAGTCCTTCCTATATACGTCCCAGCATCCACTACAATATACATCCTATATATAGTAATGGCCTCTAGGGCATACATATAACTAACAAATACTAACTAGTACTTATCTGAAATGACGGAGGGCTACGACAGGTTTTTTTCTGAAAACCTATTGCGTAATGAACTTGATATCGTTGTAGAATCAAATGATTTTAAAATGGAGTGCTTTTGAGGTTTTTCTAGTTTTGCTAAAGGAGTCACTCCCGGTGAAGGGATCGTCGGTCCTTTCCTCGTCGAATGAGGTGCGGGATATATCATATATATCACTGTGCAAAGCAGAACTCTTAAAACCAATCAAAAGGCAAACCGAGTGTGTAGCATCTGCCAGTTATTGCTAAAGGAGTCACTCCCGGTGAAGTGATCTCGGTCCTTTCCTCATCGAATAAGGTGCAGGATATATCATATATACCGCTGTGCAAAGCAAGAACTGTAGCTACCTGTTTTTGAAAATTCGATTTCCACAACATCTTTAGGTTTCTTTTAATTTCATTAATCTCATTAATGAAGTCCCATAATATTATGCTTCACAAGCATCTCTTTTGAAACAAAATCTGCAATATAACATATATCTCATATATATAATATAAACATTCGTCTCAGGCAGTAATATGATCTCATCACAGAACATTGCAGCAGAAGAATATATATGAAATATTGGATATACTAGGACGTCCGTGTTTTCAATACGAGCCTGTATAAAACACGGATTCCACGGTCGCGATGAATAGCCAAACCCACATCCCTAGACCCATACGAGAGCGGCAAGTAACACTGCCAATTCTAGGGTTAGGAGACCCGGTCTCGACTCCTCGAGATGGTCTCCCACTGGACCCTAGAACCCGGTTACTTGTGCTCCCCGCCTTGGGTCTACCTAATGCGGAAAAGTAAATAATATACAACGGTGACATCTTCCGCTACCTGGAAGTGCCCCAATAAAAGAATATTACATACAAAAGAATTTTACATGAATGAAAAAGAAAAAACTCTCATCTCACATAAAACCCCCGGCTATTCAAAACGCGACGATCCAATATAACATATCACAGCAACACATAATATCACATATCATCAACGTAAGCAAGTATGCGTATCCCGATTGTCGTTGATGTATAGCAACGAAGCCGGCGATACACCACATACTACGCTTACGGTCACAGAAAAGAAAGTGTAAAACTACAACAGTTGGAATCCGCAATCTCCTTAGACATCGCATGCCTAACTAAATGAATTCCTTAGACATCGCATGTCTAACAATTATAAACCCCGCATTTTAGTCTCATTATCGAAAACTCTTTTCAATATCAAGTCGGGCAATTCAACAAGATTCCCGACGTCCTGATCGAATGCTCGTCGCAAACTTTAGCAGACGGCCGCACCCCCGATACCGTCGACGAAGTGCACCAAGGCGGAACACCGCTACCGGGAGCACCCGAACGGATGCTTTCGGCGACGGGGTTCTCCTACAGTCACTTGGTCGGGGCTATGGAGTGAGGCTGTCTATTAAGTTTACCTGGCGAGTATCCGCGTACGCTACGTGATTGCGACGGACTTTTGATCACATCAAAATTCCGTGGCAACCGATCATTTGAGACTAAACTGCTATGTTTATAATATTCAAATCAGTTATCTTATAACTACCTGTGGATTCCAAATATTGTATCACATTCCAGATAAATAGACAAAGTTAAACTTTCCGATCGAATCATCAAACACCCAAGATTTCCCTAATATATCTCAACACTTGAAATCAGTTTAAAAACATCCATCACATGCCACAGTACCAATGGTCCAGCCGTAGAAGGGTCAAGCCAACGCCTCACATGTGGCACGCCGTACTGCCCCAAACCCTAAGGTTCAAAGGGCAGTTCAAGACGGTCACATAATCGAGTTAAGGTTTGTTGTCTTCTAGAGGGTCCACCGCGTTACTTGCACGACTTAGAACATTCTTAAACACGAGAAAAAATCCAACTTTTGAAAAATTTTCCGACAGGGGAAAAAGTGAGTTATTGATATCCGTTCGAACTTTTTAACAGTTTCTAAAAAAAATTATCCGGAAAACCACATAGACAAAATTAGACATCCCGGTCGAAACATCGAATCCCCAAAACAACCCCAGAAAATTCAACTTTTTAATAAATATTAAAAATTCCCAGAAAATCCAGCATAATAAATTAGGAGTTACTGTGCAAACAGGGGATGATGACGTCATCATTTCGCCGTGGAACCGCCGCAGAAGGCATGCTTCTGCCGCGGTTCCGCCGCGATTTATACTGTTCATCGAAAACTTTTTGCACCGTAATTCTTATAATTCCCTGCTGAATTTTTTAAGCATTTTTAATGTGGAAAAATCCCAGTTTTTAGAAAAAGTCCAGAGAGCTCGTAAAATTGGGGTTTCGGGTTCGATCGGGTTTCAAACTTCGTCTAGACTTCGCCTAAAGCTCTAGCTTGGCTCTGATACCACTGTAGGGTTGCTAGACACGCGCACAAGGGTCTACGAGGCATCAACCATGCCCGATTAAAAATTTAGCCGTGCCGAACAACCCGAATACGGATCTTTAAACTAGAGATTAGGCGAAAACTAACATGTTAACAACTTTAACACTAAGTGAGAGGGATTACAACCTTTGTAGATCCGGTCCTTCACTTCATATGCTCCGTGTTGTGGTCCCTTCGCTGCGATCATCGGGTTCCGGACTCTCGAGAAGTTCCACGAAGAGAAAGATGCAACCTTTGCTTCCGATCTTCGATACTAAGATGATCTACCTTGAAGTTTCTTTAACACAAGCTAACACTCATGAAATGATGTGAACACCCTCATCTAAATGGCAAGGGAAGATGAGGATGATGAAGTAGGATTTTTGCTCTCTTTATTTATCTTTTTCTCATATTTATCCATCACAAAAATCAAAGCAAGAAACCATTTCAAGCAAAGAAGAAGAAGGAAGAAGATGATGAACAATATTAGAATCCTTTTGTGATGAATAGGAAAAGAAATGATATGATGAATAATGTAACCATGGTCAAACTAACCCTTATAGAGATTTGACTAAGGTTAAAGGTTTGGTTAGGTTAAGGAAATATCTAGCATAATATCTTAACAAAGACAAAGAAAGAAAGCTTCTAGAAACTTCTAGAAAACCTTAACCCTAATCAAACCCTAACCATGTTTAATCTCTACTAAACAAGTTGCATTAGTTATCATATCATGTTACAATATTATATATCACATATATAATATTTATCGTAACAAAAGAAAATAATACAATTAACATATATCGCATATATATCAATGTATTAAACCGGTGAGAAAAAGAATCTTTTAGTGAGCTAATATTAGTTAATGTAATTTAATATATCATATATATTATTATTCATTAAATCATCGAATCAACACTTGATCCGACAATCCGGCTATATCGCATATAACCGACTAATATTTATCCGTACCGATTCATCGAATCAACACTTGATCCGATGACCCGGTTGATATCAAATATCGCGAGAATAGAATACGGTATCTCATATCGTATTATCCTCGGTCCCGCACATATCACATATGTGCTCCTACTCCGTTTTGCCTGAGCCAAGAAACCTCTGTGTAGGACTCTAAAGAATCGTCAATACGCCGGCAGTAGGTGATGATCATATCAAACACCCACAAGCTGCAAGCGGTCAGCTAAACGTAACAGCTACCCAGGTATTGAGCGCTCAGAAGATCAACAAGCAAGCCTGTACATTCTTCTGTGAATCCAAACAGTAACACTCCCGTACAGTCCGGTCTCGTCGTCTGATATGTTGCATATCTCGCCTAGGGGTGGTAAACGTCAGACCCCAGTAGCTCGATAAGTCATGTCGATATGAGGTCTATAACAGTTCGAGAAACTACTGATAACACTTACCAGTAAATCTCAGCAACCCTGGCCAGGGATTTCCGGTTATAGTCAATCGAACACAGCACAACATCAACTCTCTATACCGGGAGAGTCGAATCCCCTCCTATCGCTCATTGCCTCCATATGATTCGGGACTGTACCCAAAAGCCACCTTTTTGCACGCCCTCTTGGACGTGGTATGATGGAAATCAAAGCACAGTGGGAATCACACAAGACTCTATGACGATCTCGGGTCGACAGACTACTCTGTACCAGTGTCACCGGAGAACTGCCATCTGACGTATGGTATAATACCATCTGGGAGTTCTCGGCAAGTCCGTCCAGTGTACCCAGTCTCCACTGAGCACCCGTACACCATCCTTGATGTCAAACACCGATGGATATGGGATCATCCATCGCCCATCATATGGGTCAAGATGCGTATACGCTAGTCTACTCTGGTGCATCGATGCCCTGTCTCGATACACCCACGACTAGGAACAATTATAGGATGTACTCGTCGACTACCGTGGCCCCACTAGTATGATCTCATCATAGTCCCAGTAGTCGAGTACATATCCTAAGGGCTTTATCAACATGTAATATAGAGACAATCAGAGTACATGTTAAGATAAAGTACAACCAGATAGCATACTATCATGTCGAGCAAGAAAGTCCTCCCTATATATGTCCTAGCATCCACTACAATATGCATCGTATGTACAGTAATGGCCTCTAGGGCATACATATAACTAACACTCACAGCTATTGGTGTTTGACATCAAAGATTGTACACAGGTGCTCGTTAGAGAATGGGTACACCGAACAGGACTCGCCAAGAACTCTTAGATGGTACCATACCTATCGTCAAATAGCAGTTCTCTGGCGACACTTGTACAAGTTAGTCTGTAGACCCGAGATCGTCATAGTGTCTTGTGTGGTTCTCACTATGCTTTGATTTCCTCCCTACCAGGGCTCAAAGGAGTCGTGCAAACAGGTGGATTTTGGGTACAGTCTCGAGTCACATGGAGGCAGTGAGCGATAGGAGGGGTTTCACCTCTCCAAGTATTGGAAGTTGATGTTGCGCTATGCTCGATTGACTATAACAGCAAGTCCCTGTCCAGGGCTGATGAGATTTACTGGTAAGTGTTATCAGTAGTTTTTCGATGTGTTATAGGCCACACATCGGCATAACTTATCAAGTTACTAGGGTCTGACGATTCCACCCCCAGACTCGATATGTGACATATCAGACAAAGAGACCGGACTGTATGGTAAGTGTTGCTTATAGGCTTTACGGAAGTTTCGACAAGCTTGCTTGTTGATCTTCTATTCGTTCAATACCTGGGTAGCCGTTACGTCCAGCTAGTACCGCTGACGGCTTGTGGGTATCTGATGTGACCATTACCTCCTGCTGGCGTATTGAAGAGTTTTTAGAGTCCCACACAGAGGTTTCCTAACTCAAGCGAAACGAAGTAGGGCACATATGGAGATATGTGCGGGTTCTTGATTGGATACGAGTATGTGATACCGTATTCTAATCTCACGATATTTGATATCAATCAGGTTATATTTGATATAATCGGATTATTGAATCAAGTGTTGATTCAATGGTATATGTATATGTTGTTAATATATATTTGATATATATTGGTATATTTGATATTAGCCGGATTATATTTTATATAGACAGATTATTAAATCAAGTGTTGATTTAATAATTTGATATATATATATATGTTATATATATTCACTAGTATCGAATATTAGACGGTGATATAACCGGATTATTGAATCAAGTGTTGATTTAATAATGTGATTGTTAGTGGATGTTGCATACCCTCACAACTCTTGTGAGGAGGCGGAAGTGGCAAATGAAAATTTTCTTGCATGCAACACCCACTTTAACCCTAGATCTTGTGCTAAACCATAACTAGTAACCCTATTTAGAGATCTTATCTACTATGATAGGGGGTTATACCTTGAGAATCGGTTCTTCGTTTGGATGCGACTCCTAGGCTCCTTGGATGCTTGAAAGGAACTCGGTCTCCAGTCACCTCTAGGTCGTAGATTATCCACCTGAGAGCTATAGAACAAGATTCAACCTCTTCACAAGAGTTAACTAAGAAATCAAGTGTGCTAGAAATGATTACTTAGATGATGTAGATATCAAGTAGAGGGTTAAAGTGATCCCTAATCTTTTGATTCACAACTCATGTGAAGGGTAAAGCTTAGAGCTTGAAGAAGGAGATAATTTGAAGAGAGAAGATGAATGCTAGAATGAGCAAGTATCAAGCATGAACAAATGATATGGCTCAAAACAAATAATTGAAGTATGCATTATTTCCCCCCCAAAAATAATGCACTATGCTTCAATAGTAAACCCAAATGAATATAAAATGAAATAAGCCATTCCTTCATCCATGCTTTGAGAATTCTAAATTCCACCTTATTGTTTTTATTTTCGCAAAATAAAAATCTTATTATGAGGTGTCTCCTTCTAGAAGGTGCTCTTATACAATTACAAGAATACCCCTCACCGCATACTGTATAAGTATACCTGTATTCGCATTCCGAAAAAATACGAATACATATAATCTAATAATATAATACCGGTATTCGTCTTAAACCAAAGCCTGCCAGTATTATCCTTCCGATCATCATTCCTGTAGCCAGTATACGAATATGATCGAAACCCTGCCGTAACAACTTACGGCCTCTACATCTTTTGCTTGAACCAGGGAACCCTCTGTGTGGGACTCTAAAGACTCACTGGCAGTGGGTTTAACCACAAGCACGTCAGTAGCACTAGCTGTGCGTAACGGCTATCCAGGTACATGACGAAAAGGTGGTCGACGAGTGAACTCATCCTAACCCTAATAAGCCTGTAAGCAACACTTACCGTACAGTCCGGTCTCTTCGTCTGATACGTCGTATATGAAGTCTAGGGGTGGTAAATGTCAGACCTCAATAACTTTATAAGTCATGCTGATTTATGGCTCATAACGGTTCGAGAAACTACTGATAACTCTTACCAGTAAATCTCAACAACCCTGACTAGGGATTTGCTGTTATGGCCGATCAAGTATAGCGCGACATCAACTCCCTATACCGGGAGAGACGAAACCCCTCCTATCGCTCACCGCTTCCATGTGATTTGGGACTGTACCCAAAATTCACCTGTTTGCACGACTCAGTAGAGCCGTGGTAGGGAGGAAATCAAAGCACAGTGGGAATCATACAAGATACTACGACGATCTCCGGTCTATAGACTATCCTGTACAAGTGTCACCAGAGAACTTCTATCTGACAATAGGTATATATACCATCTAGGAGTTCTCGGCGAGTCCTGTTCGGTGTACCCATTCTCCAATGAGAACCTGTGTACAATCTTTGATGTCAACCAATGGTTGTGGGATCAACCATCGCCCCCAGGATCATGAAACGTACACACTAGTCTACTATGGTAATATCGATGCCCTGCCTCGATATACCCTCGACTAGGAACAATTAAAGGATATGCTTTTAGACTTCCCAATCCCCACCAGTATGATATACATCATAATCCTGGTAGTCAAGCATAATCCTATGGGCTTCATCAACATGTATATAAGATATGAAATACAACACATCACACGTTAAGATGAAGATAAACCAGATAGCATACTATCATTTCGAGCAAAGATTGTTTCTGTAGATATACATGCCTAGCATCCTATACAATACAGGCCTCTACGGCATACATATCTAACAATCTCCCACTTGCACTAAGGCCTGTAGTTGGTGCAATAAGTACCCACTGTCTACACTAGAACCAGTTGTCGGCGTACCGCATGCCTAACATCTCGAACAGTTTCTCAAACTGGACTTGAGGGATGGCCTTAGTGAATGGATCTACTTTGTTGTCTTTCGTGTCTACTCTCCGTACCTCGATGTCCTGGCGATCCACTATCTTCCTGATGAGGTGATACCGCCTCAAGATATGTCTGGATTTCTGATGCGACCGCGGTTCCCTTGCCAAAGCCATGGCTCCATTGTTATCGCAATACAAAGGTATTAGATTAGCAATGGATGGAACCACTTGAAGTTCAAAAATGAACTTCCTCATCCAGACTGCTTCTTTTGCGGCATCATTAGCAGCAATATATTCAGCTTCCATCGTGGAGTCTGCGACGGTATCTTGGTTGGAACTCTTCCGACATACCGCCCCTCCGTTTAGGGTAAATACAAACTCCGAGATGGACTTATTGTCATCCTTATTGCTCTGGAAGTTGGAATCGGTAAAGGCCTCCATTTGGAGTTCTCTGTTACCATATACCAAGAACATTTCTTTATTCCTTCGTAAGTACTTCATAATGTTCTTCACAGCAATCTAGTGTTTCTCTCCTGGATTTGATTGATACCTGTTTACTGCACTTCGTGCATAAGCTGTTAGTGATATATGCCCTAGAGGACATTATTGTATCATATTGGTTTGTATATTACTTAATGGAAGCTTGGGATATTCACAGTTGTATTAACAGTCTTGCTCAAAATGGTAGTATGCTACTTGGTTTGTTTCTACTTCAATATGTGTATGTGTTTCTTTTAGCATATCGCTTATATATATTAGTAGAGCCCTTAGGATCTTTGCTTGATTACTATCGTTGTGATGGCAGTCATACTAGTGGGGGCTGGGTAATCTATAAGCACATCCTTATACAGGTCCCTAGTCATAGGATTATCGAGACGGGGCATCGATACTCCGGAGTAGACTAGTGTATACGCTTCTCATCCCAGCAGGGATGATGGTCTGTCCCACAGCCATTAGTGCGTCGTACTGGAGATAGTATGCAGGTGCTTGTTAGGTTATGAGTACACTGGACAGGACTCATCGGGAACTGTTGGTTGGTATTATACCTATCGTCGGGTAGCAGTTCCCAGGTGACATGAGTACAGCTTAGTCCGTCGACTTGACACTGCTACTTCACATTGAGTGTGTTCCTACTGTACTTTGATTACTACCCTACCATGGTCAAAGGAGTCATGCAAACATGTAGTAGTTGGGTGCAGTCCCGAAGCACTTGGAGGCAGTGGCGGTTAGATAGGATTCGCCTCTCCCGGTATTGGGGGTTGATATCGTGCTGTGTTCGGAGAGCCATTACACAAAGTCCCTGGCCAGGGCAAGTGAGATTTACTGGTAGGTATTCTAGTAGTTTCTCAGGGTGTTTTGGGTTACACTCTGGCACGACTTATTGCGCTATTAGGGGTTTGAAGATTACCGCCCCTAGGCCCGATATGCGATACTCTTAGACGAACAGACCAGACTGTACGGAGATTGTCACATCCAGGCTCAGTAGGAGTTCGAATGGGTTTCCTCATCAGCCTTCTTATCGATAGATACCTGGATAGCCGTTACGTGGATCTAGTACCGCTTGCAGTTTGTGGTTAAACCCACTGCCAGCGTACTGTCGAGTCTTTAGAGTCTTACACAGAGAGTTTCCCTACATCGGGCGAAAGATGTAGAGGCCGTATGGTTTTATGGCAGGGTTTTGATCACGTATGTGCTCTTGTGCGCATATGATGTTCGGGAGGATAATACTAGTGGGCTTTGGTTTAAGTCGGATACTAATATTATATTGATGGATCAGTTTCGTCTCTTTACATTCGTGTTTCTTGGAGCACGAATGCGGGTATGTATATACGGTTAAGAGGGGTATAGAAGGAGACACCTCATTAGGGTTTTGACCATTGACTTGATTAAAATCATTATGAGGTGGAGGAAAGTATTTGTTATATTTGTAAATGATAATTGTGGCATGGCTACTTGTATTGACTACTTGACTTGGTTTGACCACTTGACTTGGTTTGACTCTTTGACTAGATATTTCCTGTGAGATATTTTGTGGCACTAGATATTTTGGGTGAGATATTTTCTTACCATGCTTGTGGTTAAATCAAGTGAGCCATCTCATTTTCTATTATCATTATCAAAAACTATTTCTCTTTCGTCATGTTAGCTCTCTTCTTCTTCCTCTCAACACAAACCCTTAAGGTCTTATGAGTTGAGTAAACTAGGGTTTCAAGAGACAAATAAATCCATCTTCCTTCTCTACATCACCTATGCCATCATGTTTAGC
Organism: Agapanthus africanus; assembly: GCA_030015575.1. NCBI lineage: Eukaryota > Viridiplantae > Streptophyta > Magnoliopsida > Asparagales > Amaryllidaceae > Agapanthus > Agapanthus africanus. Next base: position 78,138,282 of record CM057347.1, on the reverse strand, counting down.
AATCTTGTTGCCCTAGTTACTTCGGATTTGAGATTGGAGCTCGGACTATAGACTCTCGGGTGGATCGTCTTTGACTCGAGGAAGCCGACGAGGAAGCTACGATGCAGATCGATCCTTGGAGCCTACGATGATGAGGAGGACAGCGGAGAAGACCCAAAGTACTTTTATCATGAGGCATAACATTCTTTCCGAGTAGGTAGATCTCATGTTGTTTGCTAGCTAGGGTTTATGGACGATCCTTGGTTTTAGTCGGTGTTGCGAAGCCCGTAAAAATCATTTTTTGCTAATTCTGCCTCCCCACGAACACGTGGGGTGCGCGACATCGACTTACCATAGTATCAGAGCCTCTCATAAACCCTAGATAGCTTGTAGAGATGTTAGAATTCTGCTGTTTTTTGTCACGCAAAAACTGCCGAAAAAACAGTTTTCAAAAGTGAAGTTTTAAGTTGTTTGCACACTCGGCGGGCTCACGGTTTGATCCGAGAAACCACATGGTGAAGCGTGGGCACCTTGAAGACACCCTGGGGGGGAACCAACGGCCGGGACTACCCCCCAAGACCACCACTTGGTGGCCTAAGGGGCTGGTGACCCGAGAGCACTAAGAATTGGTGCTCTCGGGTCTGCCTCCCTTTGGGGGCCACCTCGTGGTGGACCCCAGGGGTGGGTATCCCCCAGAGGCCCCCAGTTTGATAATTATTTTCATGTCTTAGCCTCCTCTAAGATTCGGGCGGGTTTTGAGTTCGTTTCGACTCCCGGATTGGCTCAAAACGATCGGTTTTGGAACTTTAGCTCACTGGATTTTCATGTCTTGGAAAATTGGTTAAGTTTGCTAATTGCATACGGAATTCTAATGTCGTAGTTACTTTACAAGCTTTGTGTTGTATATATGTGTTTGGAAACATCGACTAATTGCTATATGTCGATTAGTCGGGGTTGCACATATCTGTGATGATATTATGTTGGTTTGTGTATATGAACTTATTGGATCGTCGTGGATGAATAGCTGGGGATGTGAGATGAGGGTTTTCATTTTTTCATTCGATGTAAAATTTGTAAAGTGATATAATATTATTTTGCGGGGCGCATCCGGGTTGAGATTGTAGCCACCGTTGTATTATTTCTTTTACTGTTTTTGCTCCTAGTATAGACCCATGGTGGGGTGCACAAACTACCGAGTACTTTGGAGTGCCGAGTGGCCTACTCACTTTGTTGAGGGAGGTTGCTTCACTTTGGGTATTTGGCGGGTAGTTTTCCGCACTCGTAGGGGTCTAGGGTGGGGTTTTGGCTATTCATCACGACCGTGGAATCCGTTTTTTGTTACAGGCTCAAACGAAACGCGGAATTCCTAGTATATCCAATGTTTTCATCCGTGATCTAGAATGCCTATCATTGTGTCTGATGAATGGATATGTCACGACCCAAAATTAGGTACATAACCGGCACTTAGACTACGTAACGTCAACATGCGTAACGCAATTTAAGTAAGCCGATAACCCAGCAATCTAAACCATTACAAGAAGTAAAAGATAGAAACACTTTAAAATCTTAAGTAAGAACTTAAAGCTTAAGTCTGTTTTCATAAAAATTTCGGCAGCACCTCGTTTGTAAAAGCCAGCCCCGAAACGGGTACAAACATAAGATATAAGTAAAGCATCCCCAAACGGGAGAAAATCTCGCCCAAAGGTGGAAACAACCACCACAACAGATATACGACGTTGTAGCGAAGAAATAAGATAATCAACATAAATAAAGGCCGGCTCACACGAGCACGACAACCAGAGTCATAAGAATATACAACGTCGATCCTCACAACTCGTCTCTAAGTCAATACATGAAGGTGGTAAATAGAGAGTAGTAGATACAAAAGATATACAATGTACATTATCGGATAACCGCAACCCACCTAATAGCAAAAGGCCTCACAGCCAATCGTAGCGGTATCCGCAAAAGTAGAGATAATAAGGCGCCTTGCCGCGACTACTCTGAGAATCAGACCTGCAAAACACTGTGGCACAACGGGGGTGAGTTGACAACTCATGAATAGTAAATAACATCATACTGTAATCGCATGTATGCACAAACAGCGATAATCTATCACATGTAATCTGATAGCATAAGTATGGCAATATGAATATGCAACTATCATGATCAAGGTACACCACCAGGGTACTATATCTACATGAATCAAATGCATATCAAATAAATTCTGAGTGTGGGATAAATAATAAACCTCATGCATAAATTATCAGCATGGAAAAACCTGGCATCCATCAATGACACCCCAAATCCCAAAATCCTCAGGCGCCGTCACCAGGACTGGCCCTCATATCCTGTAAATCTCATGGAACCCGAGTGCCCAACATCGGCACTGGAAAACATCATGAAATACTCGTGTCCAACATTGACACATAAATCCACATATCATATCTGTACATCTCACGGAACCTGAGTGTCCAATATCGACGCTCGCAATCCATGGAACCTGAGTTCGCAATCCACATATCCATATGTCTCACGGAACCTGAGATCGCAATCCACATATCCATACGTCTCACGGAACCTGAGTGTCCAACTCCGACACTCGCAATCTACGTATTATATCGAGAGAAACCGGGTTTTCAAAACAATACACATTTCTTAAAATATCCCCGCGGTTCTCAAATCCATAATATCACATGAAATCCATATCTAAATGCATAAATCCATGTAATATGATGTATGCAACATAGAACAACAATATGAGCATATCAAGGGAAAATCCGCTATTTAAATGCATCAAGTCGTTAAATATATCACGCGGTTCCCAATTATCCAAATCCAACACAACATCATATAAAGTGAATATGTAGCTAGCAAGGTATATGGGTGTACATGTAAGTATGTATGCGTGAGGTACATGTAGCTATAGCAAGGTATGCATGTAAGCATATAGGTATAGCATAGCATATGTATAAGCATGTAGGTATACAGGTATGCTATATTTCATATACACAATGGAAATAAGGATCATGTCTTAATGTCTCTAACCAATACAATATCACGTATGTATAGGTGTTGTGTGTGTTATAGCAATTACCGACAGTGTGTGTAGCATACAATTAGCGCTTGTGCAACATGAACTGTTAATAATAGTACAATGTCTACGGGGTACAAGTTCAGGCACAACAAGTAATAATATGCAATGAAGTTCATGCACCATCTCTATATGTGTATACAAACATGCAGCTAATATCATATCATATCTAGCCCTGACGCTTAACGCCATATGGGCGATTTCCCTGTAGATGTTAAATCTACTCACCGACTATCACAAGCTAGGTAGATCCAATTACCCGCTTCCCTTTCTTCGCAGCGTTCGAAGTCCCCGCCTGCGATCCTATTAACACAAACATAACAAGTGCAAAATCTTAGAAATCGACCAATATCACATACAAACTACGTTTGACCGACGCATCAAATCCAAACCAATTCTCTAGTGTTCGTCTAGTGTTTAACATGTGTAGCGACACCCTAAAACCAACCCAGGTGCAGCAGCTACACAAGATCACGAACCGTGTCGGATAACGTAACACGCGTATTCAAAACACTAGATTATAGCAAGGTGATCCCAGATTTTGTATACTGTCAAAACTCAAAAATCAAACAGTACCAAACACCTCTAAACAACAGCAGACAGCTACCCTACAAAAACTAAACCCCAACTCCCCCAAATAGCCGAGGTCGCCGGATTTCCCCTATATGTTGCCGGACAAATCCGAGCCTATGGGGTTCGTGCTTCAGGTGAATGCTTAGGGTCACTAGTACATCACTACCACACTGCTAGATTTTACAGTAAAATTACCATGTCATAGCAGATCACAGAGACTCCAATATGACACTAAAAATATGATATTTTCACAAAACACTACCTTTAGTGTTCTAGACCACAACTACAAGACAACACAATAATATAAACACCTAATTAACAGTTAGAGGTCATTACCTATCCACTCTTGCTCAAAAATCCAATCTTTCCAAGCTCCAAGGCAAGCTAGTGGCTAATTATGACATGTGAAGTGTTTTCCATGGTGTTTAATGAAGTTTTGCAAGGTTTTAGTGAAGGGATAGTGAGGGTTTCAGTTTGAGAGTTGAAAGGATGAAGAACAATTAAGAGTGAGAGAGAATGAGAGAGTGAGAGATGATAATGATGAGAGGTGAGTGTAGGGTTAGTCTTAGCCTTACACTCACTCTCTCCCTCTCCTCGTCAATGGTCGCAAAAATGCCTCATGACTCACCTAGCCATCTCTCTCTCAATCCTAAACAAGATATTTTCTTACACAATATATCTAAGCTTAAGGTTAAACAAGTCATGGATTGCTTAAGGTGTCATGGTCACTTAACAAGATTAACACTAACTAACGCTCACATTAACATGCACACGTGTGTGCAAGCCATAACAATTAATATTAAAATATTAATTAATTGTTATAAAACATGAGGAAACCGATTTGGTAAACTTTTCCTTAAAAACCCACATTAACGCTTAATTAACACTAATCGCATTATAAGGTGTTACATTCTCCCCCCTTATAGAAATTCTTCCCCGAATTTAAAATTCTTACTAAGCGTACCTTCAAAGAGATGAGGGAATTTCTTCGCATCTCACTCTCGGCCTCCTAAGTGATCTCCTCACCAGTTGGGCTATGCCAAAGAACCTTCACAGATGGCAAGACCTTTGATCGAAGTTTCTTCACCTGCCGATCCAATATAACTACCGGCTGCTCGGTGAACGAAAGATCGCGCTCAAGCTGAACCGTCCGGTGCTGAATCATGTGAGAAGGATCATGAAGGTATCTACGAAGTATCGACACATGGAACACGGGGTGAACATCCGGAAAACTGGGTGGGAGTGCTAAACGATAGGCAACGGTACCAACTCGCTCAAGGATCTCTAAAGGACCTACAAATCTGGGACTAAGTTTCCCCTTTCTCCCAAATCTCATAACGCCCTTCATCGGAGAAATCCGTAGGAATACATGATCCCACACCGCGAACTCAAGTCTGCGACGACGATGGTCGGCATAAGACTTCTGTCTGCACTGAGCTACTCTCATCCTGTCCTGAATCAGCTGGATCTTCTCTGTAGTCTCCTGAACTAGTTGGGGTCCCAAAACCCTACTCTCACAGAGTTCGGTCCAACAGAATGGCGATCGAAACTTCCTACCATACAAAGCCTCAAAAGGTGCCATCTAAATAGTCTCTTGAAAGCTGTTGTTATAGGAGAACTCAATCAATGGCAAGTGATGATCCCAACTGCCACCAAAATCAAGCACGCATGCTTGAAGCATATCCTCTAGAGTCTATATCGTCCGCTCTGACTGACCATCGGTTTGCGGATGGAAAGCGGTGCTAAAACTCAACTGGGTACCCAAAGTTTCCTGAAGCTTCTGCCAAAGACGGAACTGGGTGCCCCTGTCGGATACTATGCATGTGGGAACGCCGTGCAAACGCACAATCTCATTTATATACAACTGAGCATACCGAGCATAACCGAAAGTGGTCTTCACTGGAAGGAAATGAGCCGCTTTCGTCAACTGGTCAATGATCACCCAAATGGAGTCATACCCCCGACTGGTCCTGGGTAGACCCACAACAAAGTCTATGGAAATCTGCTCCTATTTCCACTCAGGAACGGGTAAAGGCTGCAACTCTCTAGCCGGTCTCTAATGCTCAACCTTGACTTGCTGGCAAGTCAAGCACCTCGAAATGAAGTCTGAAACATCGCGCTTCATCCTTTCCCACCAGTAAATGTCTCTCAAGTTACGGTACATCTTGGTGGAACCTGGATGAACGCTAAAGGATGATTGATGTGCTTGCTCTAGGATCTCGCATCTCAACCCATCAATATTTGGTACACACAAGCGAGTCCTGTAACGTAGCACACCCTGGTCATCAATCAAGAACTCTGAATCTGTACCCTGCCGAACAAGTTTAAGAATCTCAAACAAATGGGCATCACTGGGCTGCGCCTCATGGATACGATCAAGTAGTAGTGGACAGACGCGGACATGAGCAAGCTATCCCCCAGTGGAATTGAACTCAAATTGTACTCTACCATCTCACAAGATCTGCTAATCTGCAGAAGACTGTCTCTGAACTGCTCTCAACTGGGACGAGCTACCCCCGGGCCTACGACTCAAAGCATCAGCTACCACATTCGCCTTGTCCGGATAATAAAGGATCTCGCAATGATAATTCTTCACAAGCTCCATCCACCGGCGCTGTCTCAGATTCAGGTCCCGCTACTGGAAGATGTACTTCAAGCACTTGTGGTCCGTGAAAATCTGACATGACTCCCCTTACAAGTAGTGTCTCCAGATCTTCAACGCAAAGACCACCGCGGCCATCTCAAGATCGTGAGTGGGATAATTCTGCTCATGTTTCTTCAGCTGCCTAGAAGTATAAGCAATCACTCTATCAAGTTGCATCAGAACACAACCGTGCCCCACTCGAGAAGTATCGCAGTAAATAATAAAGTCATCCGATCCAGAAAGCAAAGATAGAACTGGTGCAGTCGTCAACCGAGTCTTCAACTGCTGAAAACTCTGCCTGCACGCATCAGTCCAAAGAAAAGGAACCCCCTTCCGGGTCAGTCCAGTCAGTGCAGCAGCGATGCTCGAGAAATCCTGCATGAAGCGGCGTTAATAACCAGCTAAGCCTAAAAAGTTGTGGACCTCTGTCACGGATACAGGTCTGGGCCAAAGCTGTACAACCTCGATCTTCCTCGGGTCCATAAAAATACCGTCTCCCGTCACCACATGACCCAGGAAGTCAACTCTATCAAGCCAAAATGCGCTCCCCGCCTATCGAGACAGGGACTGGACTTGGTACCCGGTCTGAGAATTTAGCATACAGCTTGTAACGTTTTGAAAATCGTTCAGGTGAAATTTCGGAAAAATCAGTATAATAACGGGTGTTTTCCGTAAAAATTGAGATATAAATATCGTTTAATATAAAATTAAATATACATATTCTAGCTATGTAATTGCTAGTATTTGGTGTTTATTGAGCCACTTGTAAAATTTATAATTTATTGAAATTTTTTCCGAAATTAATTATTTTAATATTATTTTAAGCCGTCACTAATACATTTTATTAGGGATAATTACAAATTGGAATGGGTTGATACAAATTTTGTGCATCATGACACATTAAACTAACATGAAAAATATTGTTTCTGAAATGAAATGAAAGTGTCAAATGGTTTTAGAAAATATTGAAGAAAAAGGGTTAAATGGTGAAATTAGTGTAAATGGAAATTGGGGTATAGTATTTATCATTTTTTTCCCAACCCACTCACCCACACCATGGGCTTAGCCGGCCATGGGCTGCCCCCACTCCCATTTTTCCCTACTTAAAGAAAACGAAAAAGAAAACAAAGGAAATGAAAGAAGAAACAAAGTTAAATGAGTATGGGCTTTGACTTTTGTGTTGACTTGACTTTGTTTTCCCCCACCTCACTTCACCCTCATCCTTCCCCATTTCTGGCCGAGCCCTCTTCAAGTGCAGCCCCCCCAATTTCCCCTCTCATTTCCTCATCAAAAACCCATCAAAAATCTCTAAAATTCCATCATAAATCAAGCTAAAACTCAAATCCAACTCTTACCCATTTTTCCTTGACCTATTCTAGTGTGGATCATGGAGCAAGAAGCAAGTTTGTGAGGCTAGGTTGCATGTTTGATTCAAGTTTTTTGAGGTATAAATCTTTGTCCCATGGTTTGATTATTGATTAGTCACTTAATTGTTGCCATCATATTTCAATTGAAGCTAATTAGGTGTTTAATTAGGTTTAATTGCTTGTTGGAAAAAAATTCAAGAAAGGGTTTTGAATGCAATTAGGGTTCTTATCATGTAATCATGGTTGCAAAGTGTAGATTATCATCTTAAGGAAATGAAAACCTAACCTAGTTGCTAATATGTAAATTGTTAGATGTAAAATGTCCAAATTTAGCTTTTTTAGCAAACTAGATTTTTAGAAATTACTAAAAATGTGAAATTTAAAATCTAGTTAAGGTTTTTATAAATTGGTTATGGTTTGAAAGTGTAGTATAACATCTTAGAGTATGCAAAATGAAATCTAGTTGTCAATTTTCTAATTGTTACATTTAAATAGTTCTAATTAAGCTATTTGTAAACCAGGTTTTTGGGTTTAATGAAAATTGATGAGATTAAAATTTAATTATGGTTTGTATGACTTAGTTAAAATATCATGTGGGTAATGTAGCCATTATATAGGTTAAAACATCATGTTTTGAAGTGAAACGGTTAATGACCGCTTACTAGGTTTTTGGGAAATAAAACGACTTGATTAATTTAAGGTTTTGATGAATTAAACCCTATTTCTTATATAATTAGTGATTGTGAAAACAAGATTGGGGTGTTTGGGTTTTTCTCGATGGTTTGACGTTTGTTCATCGACATCAAAGGTTGGTTTGGCTATTCTTGTATGCGTAGGCGATAGGTTTTGACCTATCCGTGATACGCGTGCCGATTTTGTTTTCGTACGCCGTTTCGATTTCGAATTGGGTTTTTATGCGATACGATACGTTGTGACATGTAGGTACCCCCATGTAGATTTTGAGACGACAAGCAAGCGCTGTAGGGTTCCTAGGCACACTAAGGATGTTCCACAAGGCATCAACCATGCCAAACAAAAATTTTCCGGTGCCGAGAAACCCTAAACTAGATCGTTAACTAGAAGTTAAGGCAAAAAGAAAGCAAGCAAACGACTTTGCTACTAAGTGAAAGGGATTACAATCTTTGTAGATCCGGTCCACCACTTCTTTAGCTCCGTGTTGACGTCCCTCCACTGCGATCATCGGATCCCGGACTCTAGAAATGGTTTCGTCGGAGAAATGATCGTGCTAGGTCATTGACTTCGAGGCCGAAGATGATCTACGTCGGGGAGACTCAAACTCAAGCTATTCCTTCACTCGGTCGAAAACTTTGTGAAGAGAACACCCTATACTATATGGCAAGTGGTAGAGGATGAAAAAATAGGAAGTGGGTTCACTTTAGAATTGGATTTCTCACTCTTTTTCTCATGATGCCATTGGAGCTAGCAAGCTTTTTCAAGCTTGACGAAGATGAAGAAGAAGAAAAAGGAATTATATCCAAATGAAAACTTATCCAACAAATAATGGCACCATGGTTGAGTTAAGCCCTCATGCTTAACTCATGTAGAGAATTAACCAAACCATTAGGTTAAGGGTTGGGTTAACTAATATCCTACACAAATGACAAAAGGGTTGACTTTGTCAATGCTTATCAAGCTTCATGAAGCTTGATAACTTTGACCAAAGTCTCAATTCTTTTGTTATTTGCTAGGAAAATAGTAAACCCTAATTTAACCTTGAGTTGGTTCAAGTCTCATACACACAACTTGTTTGTATCATCAAGCATGATACAAACATGTACACTTGCATATATCACATATAAACAATGTACACTTACAAGTGAGAAAATCAATCTTAAGTGAACCAATACTAGTTAATGTAAAGTAATATATCAAATATATAATTATATATTAAATCATTAAATCAACTCTTGATTTAACGATCCGGTGATATCGGATATAACCGACTAATATCAATAGTAACAACTTATCGAATCAACACTTGATCAGATAACCCGGCTATATCGCATACAACAGATCAATGTCACAAATCGCGAGAATAGAATACAGTATCACATACTGGTATTATCCTCGGTCCCGCACATATCTCATATGCGCTCCTATTTCGTTTCGCTTGAGCCAGGAAACCCCTGTGTAGGACTCTAAAGACTCGTCAATACGCCGGCAGCAGGTGATGATCATATCAAACACCCACAAGCCGCAAGCGGTCTGCCAAACGTAACGGCCACCCGGGTATTGAGAGATCAGAAGATCAACGAGCAAGCTCGCTCACACTCCAGTGAATCCAACGAGTAACACTACCATACAGTCCGGTCTGTTCGTCTGATATGTCGCATATCTCGTCTAGGGGTGGTAAACGTCAGACCCCAATAACTTGATAAGTCGTGTCGATATGAGGCTCATAACGGGTCGAGAAACTACTGGTAACACTTACCAGTAAATCCCTAAAGCAGCCTTGGCCAAGGACTTCCTGTTATAGCCAATCGAGCACTGCGCAACATTAACTCCCTATACCGGGAGAGACGAAACCCCTCCTATCGCTCATTGCCTCCATGTGATTCGGGACTGTACCCAAAAGCCACCTTTTTGCACACCCTCTTGGACGTGGTATGATGGAAATCAAAGTACAGTGGGAATCACACAAGACTCTATGACGATCTCGGGTATACAGACTAACCTGTACCAGTGGCACCAGAGAACTGCCATCTGACGTAAGGTATAATACCATCTGGGAGTTCTCGGCGAGTCCGTCCAGTGTACCCAGTCTCCACTGAGCACCCGTATATCATCTCTGATGTCAAACACCAATGGATATGGTACCATCCATCGCCCATCTGTATGGGTTGAGAAGGTATACGCTAGTCTACTCTGGTATATCGATGCCCCGTCTCGATACACCCACGACTAGGGACTTTGAAGGATGTACTTATGGACTACTATGTCCCCACTAGTATGATCCGCATCATAGTCTAGGTAGTCAAGTACACATCCTAAGTGCTTTACCAACATGTAATAGAGAGACAATTAGTGTACACGTTAAGGTAAAGAGTAACCAGATAGCATACTATCATATCGAGCAAGAAAGTCATCCCTATATATGTCCAAGCATCCACTACAATATACATCCTATGTATAGTAATGGCCTCTAGGGCATACATATAACTAACAATCTCCCACTTGCACTAGGGCCATCTGATAGCGGTGGTTGAAGTATCTCATACTCAACCATCCCATAAAAGTCTCTCTCTGGGAAAAGGCCTTTGTGAGTGGATCCGCCGTGTTGTTCTCTGAGTCTACTCTCCTAACCTCGATCCCCTGGATATCAACCATCTCCACGATCAGGTGATAATGCCTAAGAATATTTCTGGATCACTGATGGGACGGGCGTTCCTAGGCATAAACCACAACTCCATTGTCACACAATGGGAGGAACGAGGTTCATCTCATGAACTAATATACACCCAGACTGCCTCTTTGGTAGCATCTTAAGTAGCGATGTATCCAGCCTTTATCGTCTAGTATGCCACGATATCTAGCTTGGAACTCTTCCAACATACCGTCCCTGAGCTGAGGGTAAAGACAATGCCTGTGACTGACATTCAGTCGTTCTTATCACCCTAGAACCTTTCCAGTGATTCTCCCCCGGATCGATTGATACCAGCTCACTTCAACTAGTGAGTATCCTAACATCCAATTAGATCTATCTCATAGATCCAAAATTCAGGATTTAGTAGGTATCACTTTGATCCTATATGGAGAATGCTTGTGATAAGTGGAGATTGACCGAGCGTAGCATAGGAAACTTCTTCCCTATCAAGAGTATGTCATCCACGTACTCTACGAGGATCACCACTATACTCCCTACTACCTTTTTGTATATACAAGGTTCATCTACCATTTTGATGATGTCAAACTCTTTGACTAACTCATCAAAACAGATGTTCCAACTCCGCGATGCCTGCTTTATCACATAAAACATCTCGCATACGTTTCCGCTGCTCGCACTGTCTACGAAGCCCTCTGACTGTGTACTTATAGACTCTGTCTTCTAAATCATTATTTAGAAAAGCAGTTATGACACCCAACAGCCAGATATCGTAGTCATGGTATGTAGCCGTGGCAAGTAGGATCTGGATGGACTTAAGCATAGCTACTTAGAAAAGGTTTCATTATAATCCATACCTGGTCAATGATGCAAACCTTTAACAAGTCTAGCTTTGAAAGTCTCAACTTTTCCATGTACACCAAGTAATCTTCTCAAGATATACTTGCTCCTGATGGGGATTTAACCCTTCAGATAAAGCAACCAAAGTCCATACTTTGTTGGTGTATAAGGATTCCATCTCAGATCGCTAAGCATCCAGCCATTCTTACAGAGTCCTACTCCTGATGGCCAGCCCGAAACTAGTTGGGTCATCATCTCATGATGCAATCCTCGCTCCCACTGTCATAGAGAAATCGAAGTATCTCTCAGGTGGGTGAGGAACCCTACTAGATCGGCGGAGAGGCTGAGGTTCGTTGGTTGCTATTGAATCCTTTGGTTCTACCAAATCATCTGCTTCAGTTTGTATAGCTGGAACCTTTCCAGATCTACATAACAGACCTTGCCTCGAGCTTGTCCGGATTTTGCTTTTAGACATAGTCCGGACAACCCCAAATCTTAACTGACTTAAGAGATGGGCTCTTCCCTTTCCATTTCTCATATGAAATGGTAGGCATCTGATTTGATCGGAACCCTATTCAATCGGTATGCAACTTCTCAAGTGCATAACTCCCAAAAGGATATAGGAAACTCAGTAGTACTCATCATAGAGCACACCATATCATATAGGGTGTTATTGCTCCACCCCGATATACCATCGTGCTATGGTGTATACGGAGGAGTAATGTTGAGAGAGAATCTCATTCTCCTTTAGAATAGTCCAGGAATCCCGTGCTCAAGTATTCTCCTCCTTGATCACATCAAAGGATATAATACTTTTACCCGTTTTTGGTTCTCTATTTCTAACTTATATTCTGTGAATATCTTAAATGGTTCGGACTTTTGTTTCAACAGGAACATATGTCTGAATCTTGAGAGATTATCAGAGAATGTAATGAAGTACAAAGAACCGGTCTTGGAATGTGTAGACAGGGGACCTTCATACATCAGCATGTATCAATCCCAAGAGTTCACTAACTCTTTCTCTGTTTCCAATAAACAGAGCTATGGTCATCTTATCTCTGTGACATGACTGGCAAGTTTCATAAGATGTAAATTCAAACTGATTTAAATATGCATCTAAATGTAACTTCAGCCAGTCGGGTCGCATTGATATGACCTAGTCTACAATACCTCAAGAAGGATTCATTCATTTCTGAACTCTTCCTCTTGTGTGTGTTCTGTATACTAAGAACCGTGGTTTGATTTAGAACATCAATGCTTTTAGATAACGTGCCTGAACCGATCAACTCTTGATATAGGAAATGTTCAAAACATTATCCAACAATACAAAATTATATCCTTCTTTATCTAAATAAAGAGACTGATATGATTTTGTATATCAAGTTCGGTATCTAATAACATTTGTTCAGAATCAATGTATTCTAGTAATACAGGGTGACAGTGACCAACAGACCTGGCTGCAACACTTGCACCGTTTTCTGTCTCATGAAACTTATCACCCGTTCTCAGTTCTTTACCTATCTGTAGCCCATGTAACAGATTACATATGCGGGATCCTGATCCGGTATCACATACCCAGGACGTAAAGGATACTGAGAAACAGTTCTCTGCAATGAACACACCCGAAGATGATGCATCAACATGCACTTTCTTCGTTTGGACGGCACGGGAAATCTGGTATTCCCCAATTTCCTGCTCTGTCTTATAACAATTATAAGTTAGAGCAGGACCAACGTTCCCCAGCTCAGTATAACAAGCAGGTTCGGTCAATATATCCGTTTTATTATCTTGATTAAGGCGTGACATGGTCGCTACCTGGAGAGAGAGAGAAGAAAACACTCAGCGTATGCTCTTGCAAGATCAGAATGGTTATATATTTTATCTAATCAGGATGGTTCCCACTATTTTTATCAAATCTTCCTTCAAACCCTAAAAGGAAAGACTAGCCGGGATTAATTACACGCTACAAGTTCGCCAATCTTTCAGCCAGGCCAGTGTCGGTACTTTGAAGGAGGTCCCCCGTGCTTTCGCACAAACCTAATTAATATAAGCCTCGTTTTCCCAGAAGCGTAACCCCGTTGACACCTTTCTAGACACCTACTTGATCGGCTAATTGTAAAGTGCAAAACTCTCCCAGGAGTAACTCTTACTCGCAGCGGGTATTGGGATCCAACTTTCTCATAGAAGGTATGCAATCTCATTGCAAATTTCAACACTTGAAATTCCCGATAATATTTTGCCCCTAGCGTCCTATGACCTTGACAGAGATCAACAAACCATAGGCTGCTAGTCAAGTTCAACCCATCATTTCCTGATTGAAGTAAACCCACCCACACGACCCTTGACAGAGGTCAACAAGGTCGCACGACTACCCTAAATCAATCATATCATATGCTTATACAGATAAGCACTAATCAGCTACCGCACACTACGCCTTGACAGAGGTCAACAAACGCAGCACGAATACTAACCAGTACATATCTGAAATGACGGAGGGCTACGACAGGTTTTTCTGAAAACCTATTGCATAATGAACTCGATATCGTTGTAGAATCAAATGATTTTAAAATGGAGTGTTTTTGAGGCTTTTCTAGTTTTGCTTAAGGGGTCACTCCCGGTGAAGGGATCGTCGGCCCTTTCCTCGTCGAATGAGCTGCTGGATATATCATATACATCGCTGTGCAAAGCAAAAACTATAGAAGTAATCAAAAGACAAACCGAGGGTTGTAGCATCTGCTAGTTATTGCTAAAGGAGTCACTCCCGGTGAAGGGATCTCGGTCCTTTCCTTATCGAATAAGGTGCAGGATGTTCTACAAGGAACACCGCGATGTAAAGCAAGAACTGTAGCTACCTGTTTTTGAAAATTCGATTCCACAACATTTTTAGGTTTCTTTTCTTTCATTAATCATATTAATGAAGTCCCATCATTTAAGTACCTAAACATCACAGATAAATACGACGTACACTTATGCCATCTGCATTCGCCTCGATGTCCCCTCATGCACCGTTAGGTTAGGTAACTAACGACAGAGCGGAGCAGGGCTAGCGCGAGTGCAAAACATAAGTAACGTCTATATAATATATCATATATATAATATATCATATATACTATATACAGCATTTATCACAGAACATCAAATGATCACATCACAGATATCGCAGCAGAAGAAACATATGAAATATTGGATATACTAGGACGTCCGTGTTTTCAATACGAGCCAGTATAAAACACGGATTCCACGGTCGCGATGAATAGCCAAACCCACATCCCTAGACCCCTACGAGAGCGGCAAGAAACCCTACCAATTCTAGAGTTAGGAGACCTGGACTCGACTCCTCGAGTTGGTCTCCCACTGGACTCCAGAACCCGGTTACTTGTGCCCTCCTCCTTGGGTCTATCCTATTGCGGAAAAGTAAATAATATACAATGGGTGACATCTTCCGCAACCTGGAAGTGCCCCAATAAAAGAATATTACATACAAAATTTTTTACATGAATGAAAATAAAAACTCTCATCTCACATAAAACCCCCGGCTATTCAAAACGTGACGATCCAATATAACATATCCAGCAACACATAACATCACATGTCATCAACGTAAGTAAATGTGCGCATCCCAATTTTCGTTGACGTATAGCAACGAAACCGGAGATATCACATATTACACTTACGGTCGCAGAAAAGAAAGTGTAAAACTACAACAGTTGGAATCGGCAATCTCCTCAGACATCGCATGCCTGACCAAATGAATTTCTTAGACATCACATGCCTAACAATTATAAACACCGCATTTTAGTCTCTATATCGAAAACACTTTTCAATATCAAGTCGGGCAATTCAACAAGCTTCCCGGCATTTTGATCGAATGCTCGTCGCAAACTTTAGTAGACGGCCGCACCCCCAGATGCCGTCGATGAAGTGCACTAAGACGGAACACCGCTACCGCGAGCACCCGAACGGATGCTTTCGGCGACGGGGTTCTCCTACAGTCACTTGGTCGGGGCTATGGGGCATGGCTGACTAAGTTTACCGGCGAGTATCCGCGTACGCTACGTGATTGCGACGGACTTTTGATCACATCAAAATTCCGTGGCAACCGATCAAGTGAGACTAAAGCGCTATGTTTATAACATCCAAATCAGTTATCTCATAACTACTTGTGGATTCCAAATATTGTATCACATTCCAGATAAATAGAAAATGTTAAACTTTCCGATTGAATTATCAAACATCCAAGTTTTCCCGAAACAGCTCAACTCTTGAAATAAGTTCAAAAACATCCAGTTCATGCCTCAGTACCAACGGTCCAGTCATAGAAGGGTCAAGCCAACGCCTCACATGTGGCACGCCGTACTGCCCCAAACCCGAAGGTTCAAAGGACAGTTCAAGAAGGTCACATAATCGAGTTAAGGTTTGTTGTCTTCTAGAGGGTCTATCGCGTTACTTGCACTACTTATAACGTTTTCAAACTACGGAAAAATCCAACACTTGGAAATTTCCCGACAGGGGAAAAAGTGGGTATTTATATCCGGTCGAACTTTTTAACATATTCAAAAATATCCGGAAAAACATTACGAAATTAAATATTCCGATCGAAACAACGACTACAAAATAAACCCCAAAATACTCAACTCTTGAGTCAGAATAAAAAATACCCAGAAAATATATAAGCAGATATGAGAATTACTGTGCAAAACAGAGCGCATGAATCCACTTTACTGCCGCGGATCCGCGGCCCAAGCGCCGTACAGCCGCGGTTCCGCGGCGGCTTGCACTGTTCACCGTCTTGTTTTTCACTACAATTCTTAAAAAACCCTGCTGAATTTTTTGGCTATTTTTAATTTAGAAAAATCCCGATTTTGGAAAAATTTACAGAGAAGGGGTTAACTTTGACATGTCGGGGTTCGATAGCTAGGCTCTGATACCACTGTAGGGTTCCTAGGCACACTAAGGAGGTTCCACAAGGCATCAACCATGCCAAACAAAAATTTTCCGGTGCCGAGAAACCCTAAACTAGATCGTTAACTAGAAGTTAAGGCGAAAAGCAAGCAAGCAAACGACTTTGCTACTAAGTGAAAGGGATTACAACCTTTGTACATCCGGTCCACCACTTCTTTAGCTCCGTGTTGACGTCCCTCCGCTGATCATCGGATCCCGGACTCTAGAAATGGTTTCGTCGGAGAAATGATCGTGCTAGGTCATTGACTTCGGGGCCGAAGATGATCTACGTCGGGGAGACTCAAACTCAAGCTATTCCTTCATTCGGTCGAAAACTTTGTGAAGAGAACACCCTATACTACATGGCAAGTGGTAGAGGATGAAAAAATAGGAAGTGGGTTCACTTTAGAATTGGATTTCTCACTCTTTTTCTCATGATGCCATTGGAGCTAGCAAGCTTTTTCAAGCTTGATGAAGATGAAGAAGAAGAAAAAGGAATTATATCCAAATGAAAACTTATCCAACAAATAATGGCACCATGGTTGAGTTAAGCCCTCATGCTTAACTCATGTAGAGAATTAACCAAACCATTAGGTTAAGGGTTGGGTTAACTAATATCCTACACAAATGACAAAAGGGTTGACTTTGTCAATGCTTATCAAGCTTCATGAAGCTTGATAACGTTGACCAAAGTCTCAATTCTTTTGTTATTTGCTAGGAAAATAGTAAACCCTAATTTAACCTTGAGTTGGTTCAAGTCTCATACACACAACTTGTTTGTATCATCAAGCATGATACAAACATATACACTTGCATATATCACATATAAACAATGTACACTTACAAGTGAGAAAATCAATCTTAAGTGAACCAATACTAGTTAATATAAAGTAATATAACAAATATATAATTATACATTAAATCATTAAATCAACACTTGATTTAACGATCCGGTGATATCGCATATAACCGACTAATATCAATAGTAACAACTTATCGAATCAACACTTGATCCGATAACCCGGCTATATCGCATACAATCGATCAATGTCACAAATCGCGAGAATAGAATACAGTATCACATACTGGTATTATCCTCGGTCCCGCACATATCTCATATGCGCTCCTATTTCGTTTCGCTTGAGCCAGGAAACCCCTGTGTAGGACTCTAAAGACTCGTCAATACGCCGGCAGCAGGTGATGATCATATCAAACACCCATAAGCCGCAAGCAGTCTGCCAAACGTAACGGCCACTCGGGTATTGAGTGATCAGAAGATCAACGAGCAAGCCTACTCACACTCCAGTGAATCCAACGAGTAACACCACCGTACAGTCCGGTCTGTTCGTCTGATATGTCGCATATCTCGTCTAGGGGTGGTAAAAGTCAGACCCCAATAACTCGATAAGTCATGTCGATATGAGGCTCATAACGGGTCGAGAAACTACTGGTAACACTTATCAGTAAATCCCTAAAGCAGCCTTGGCCAAAGACTTCCTGTTATAGCCAATCGAGCACTGCGCAACATCAACTCCCTATACCGGGAGAGACGAAACCCCTCCTATCGCTCATTGCCTCCATGTGATTCGGGACTGTACCCAAAAGCCACCTTTTTGCACGCCCACTTGGACGTGGTATGATGGAAATCAATGAACAGTGGAAATCATACAAGACTCTATGACGATCTCGGGTATACAGACTAACCTGTACCAGTGTCACCAGAGAACTGCCATCTGACGTAAGGTATAATACCATCTGGGAGTTCTCGGCGAGTCCGTCCAGTGTACCCAATCTCCACTGAGCACCCGTATATCATCTCTGATGTCAAACACCAATGGATATGGGATCATCCATCGCCCATCTGTATGGGTCGAGAAGGTATACGCTAGTCTACTCTGGTATATCGATGCCCCGTCTCGATACACCCACGACTAGGGACTTTGAAGGATGTACTTATGGACTACCATGTCCCCACTAGTATGATCCGCATCATAGTCCAGGTAGTCAAGTACACATCCTAAGGGCTTTACCAACATGTAACAGAGAGACAATTAGTGTACGCGTTAAGGTAAAGAGTAACCAGATAGCATACTATCATATCGAGCAAGAAAGTCATCCCTATATATGTCCAAGCATCCACTACAATATACATCCTATGTATAGTAATGGCCTCTAGGGCATACATATAACTAACAAGCGCGTGGTGACGTCGGCACCAGCGAGCGAAGATCAGGTGAGTAGATATATATCTACAGGGGAAGTCGGGTGGATGGCGTATAGCACCCCCGCAGTTCGTAGTATAGTTATGACATATATATGTTATATATGTGATTCATGATATGTGGATGTTATCAAGAGATGATTATTGTGTTCATGGTTTAGTTTAGGATAATTAGGAGTAAACTAGCATAGTTTCTTAGTCGCGAACCCTAGAATTGGTTCACACCTACGCGCACACACGCATTTGCATACATCTATTTACATGTGCGTATATGGGGATATGTACACACACACACACGGGTATGGGACTATGTATATATATATATATATACGTATACACGGATTATGAGGATAGCACTTGGGATTGGAGATGAGTCGATGAGATTAGGCTTGAGGCCGTGAGATCGGTGATGTGACAGGGTTCGTATTTAAGTGATATGTTTAGCGGGTCCTTTAGGCTTGGTGTTTTCATGCACACGCATGCATACATAGATGGTATCAGTATTGTACTAGACGTAGATCAGTACCCCGGATCTTGATTTTGATAAAGAGGATTCCAGATGAATAATGAGATAAATGTGATATTTAACTCGTACCCAGATTTGGGAGGCCGTACGACGGATTTACCGTACGAGCTATATATTGATGATAGATCCACACTCTTGACTCGAGGAAGTCATATTATATAGGGTATCGTATAGGATACTATTGAGGCGGGATCATCGACTATTATACATGTATATATATCGACTCAGATTTAGGTGGTTTCCATACCCCTTCCGATTGGTTGTTAGTTAGACCTGTAGTTACTTTGTAGATGTTAGACTGGACCCGAGTCATACCTATTTCCCAAACTAATGAATCGTGAGGATTTTAAAGACCTGTCAAGAGATACTACGGATATTTCAAAAGGCGTACCATTTCTTAACAACACCGTAGCCCTTATTTTCAAAATGCCACGATTCGTACTATTTCAAACGGCAAAACAGTATAACACAGGTGTAGCGATGTAGATTCTTATTGTTACGTTATCATTCACGTTCCGCATATTATTGTTGCAATTATTATTCATTGCCATTTATCGTGTTGTTATCGTCTCATTGCATGTTTATTGTGTACTTAGTGATTATGAACCATACTGTCAGGACACCAGTACCATTACCGATGATGCGTATGTTCCACATACACTTACTTGCCGGCTCACACATATCATCATCGGTAATTGCCATGTCACGTACACTTTAGAAAATACCTTTTCATTGATATAGCTTGATAACTGATAGTCGCAATATGTTATAGTTTCCATATGCTAGTTTAAATATTGCATTCATTGCATGAAATTAGGTGCATTCGTATATTCATTGGCTATGCAGTATTATGGAGATTTATGCCGGTATTCACTGTTTATTGGTATCATGATTTTGATGATTTCGGATTTACATGAGATTTCTGGATTTGGGGGAAAACTGCAAGAATTTAATAAAAGCTTAGTATCATCATTTTAAAATGCAAATTGCTGTTTTCTCATGATGTATGAGTCGTCCACCATGAGTTTTCATGATTACTGTTGGATTTCGAGACCCGATTCGAGGAGTTGGATGAACCGTCTCGGGTATATGGTGGGCCCGGTATGGTACCCCGGGGCAAGAAGTTCGAGTTGTATTCGATAAGCCTGGCAGGGGAGCACTACCTACCGGTGATATTATTTGGACTCGTCGGTTATCCGGCCGGAGTCATGAGATGGATACAGGCTGATCCGTTCTGCCGGAACCTGCGGGCCGATCCCGCAGATGATACAGATGCCTGAGATATTGATATTTGAGATCTGAGATTTGAGATATTGAGATTTCATATTAAGATACTGAGACTTATGTTTTGTGTCGATGCTGACACTGATTTCTCTGTTGCTTTCATTGATGATACTTGATTGATATACATATAGAAATCTCATTAATTAAAGAAAACGGTTGTCTCACTCATGATATATTCTGTTTCCATTCGTAATGCATTCATACATCATATATATCTGATATGTTGCTATCTGAGGCACTGACACGAGCACGTGGTATTGCACTTATATGTAGACATATCAGGATATTATTTGAGGATATTATTGATCGTATGGCCTAGGATAGCGTCATGCATGCGATTTATACTCGTAGATGTTTTCTACTCACGAGTTGGCAACTCACCCCCATTGTGCCACAGTTCCTTGCAGGTTTTTCCATACAGGTTTTGTTGCGGATTTGCTGGCACACTGTTCCTTCCGGGTGATCGCTTGGTAGGTGGGTTCTTTGCATCAGGACCACCATTGTTTATTTATTATTTCAGTTGTATCTAGAAACTCCATCAACCAGATTGTATATTTGATAGAGATAGAAGACCAGACTTGTTATTATTTCGACCTTAGAGTCGCGCGTTGTATTATTATGGTTTTCATACTGATTTTGAGTTTCTTTCGAGTTTTGATCCCCGCCCTTCGGCGTTTTATATTATATTGCTTGCGTGGTTGTGACCGTCGATTGACGAAGAGCTAGCTCCCACTTGGGGATGCTTTTTATTTATTTCGTATACTATTCATGTTTTATCCCGTTTGGGGCCAGTATTTACAAAGGAGACTCCGCCGAAATTTTCAGAAAATACTTGATATTTTAAAAATACATATTTCGGCCTATGTTGTTAAAACTACTTACTTTAAATTGGTTTTTCCTTCACTCTACTGCTTCTTGGTTTTGATTTCTGGGTTTTGGCTTAGATTACGTACGCCTCGTGACGTTTCGTAATTTAAGAGCCGGTCATGTTCCGTACTTTTCGGGTCCTGTCAAAGTTGGTATCAGAGCGTTAGGTTTTACCGTCGGAGTGTAGGAGACCCTTGGTTGATGGAGTAGGTAGCTTGAGTAGAGTGACGTACCTTACGTATGTTTCGCGGCATATTTACGATACGATACTCCACTTAAGAAGCCTTAGGATGTACATTTCTTTGCACAGCATTATATTCATTCCTATGATCTAGTTTCACCAGTACCAGTTATGGTTTTGTTATCACGGTTATACGAGCGTGGAGAGCTACAGCTAGAGTTGCGTCAGCATGAGTTCGTCACGGACGAGGACTGACCAGGGCGTGATTCCAGGGACATACGGTTTGCATAGAGGCGCCATTTTATTATGTTTTTGCGCCACGAGCGTTTGATAGATCACTTTTACGAGATTTCTCGGATGTGCAGATCAGCACCAGAGGATTGGGTCACTTCAAGAGGCCAGCCAGATTGTGATGACCGTCAGAGCACAGATTGTTTTGATAATTGAGTCACTGTTCACCGTGCGAACGAATGAGCCAGTGATTTTGGCAAATGAAAAGATATCACCCCAGATGTTTGAAGCTAACGCCGCACGAGTTATACTTAGAGATATGATAGGAGATCGCTAGTCACCAGAGATGAAAGACTAAGACATGTGATTCATTGCCTACCCCGATACGAGGTCATCAGATTGATTGATTCCAGCAAGAGACGACTTCATGCTGATACGTTGAGAGTCGATAGAGACGATCGAATGCCAGGAACCTATTTTCCAAGTTTAAAGTATTCGGAAAACAATGCAAGCAATTCTATGGACCCTCTAGAAGAATGAAATCCTAACTCGACATAATAACCGTGTGAAAGCCTTTGAACCTTAGGGTTTGCGGTGGTTCTACGGTGTCATTAGTGAGGCTTGGGTTTGCCTTTCTACGGCTGGTCCACAGGTGCTGTGGTATATATTCGATACTATTAAACTGTACCCAAGATGTTGAGCTCTTGGGGGATGATGGAACCTTGATGAATCGATCGAAAAGTTCGACATCATTCGGATATTATATGATGGGATACATTGCTTGGGAGACTCCAGATACGAGTATAGCCATTGAAGCGTAGTCCATGCAGCCACGAGGAGACGAGTCCGAATCAGTCGACATTAGAGAAAAGTGGAGTAAGAGGTTTGTACGAGATCTTGATGAGATGACGTTCCACTCCGCCGACATCAGAGATGTGATACGCAAGCAGAAGTGTTGACTATGGATATATCTTCCAGGAAGAGTCGTAATGAGTATGCAGCCGTTCCGGAACAAGAAATAGATTTGGTAAGGATGATGACTTCCAGGCAGTTCGACAGAAACGAGATTTGGGAGAGACTTCGATGGAACCTTTGTGGGATGCTATACGAGAAAATTTGGACCCAGGTTCGGTCATATTGCACACACCCAGCAGGCCAGAGTTCAGCATCGTCGACGAGACATATTATGAGTGACCATAAGAGTTGGCCAGAGATCTTTAGAGGATGTGCCACAGCGGACTACTTCCATTATCGTTTCCATATTGGACCGTTGAGCCGAGGAGCTATGTACTTAGCAATTCGCAGTGAGAGCTGAGAGCCTAAGGGCACCAGGCGACATGCCATATTCAGGAGGCAAGTAGATATCTTGCTCTGCTAGCTTTGGGTGCACCGACACCTTCTCGACCTTGAAGGAAGGATATCGATGACAGTATTTATGATTTGTGATTTTGTGATTGACTATCACGTATCCGTCACTTTAGATTTTCAGTATTTTTGGGTGATTTATTTCATGATTGAGTTTTGATGACCGAGTTTCATGATATTTGATTTCATGAACATGGCAAGCATATGATTTGACTTATGCTTTCGGCATAGTTTTCATGCACTTTTAGTATTTTGATTTGCTTTTGTGCACGCCGATGCACAGGATGGTGAGATTTTATACCACGGTATACCTGATTGGGATTTTGATTGAAATGTGTTGTATATCGTCGATTTCGATTGTGATATTTGATATTCATTTTCGTGCACATTGTGCACTTGATTGGATTTTGCGCATACTTAAGGCGCTTGATGTGATTTAGGTGCACACCAGATGCACTGAATCGAGATTCTTCGTGCATATCAGATGCGCCTGGTTTTGTTGTCGTGCACACCCATTGTACTGGACAGATGCTTCGTGCACACCCGTTGCACTTAGATATTGTTTCTGTGCACATGTATGGCACATTCATGGATTTGGGTTTCCGTGCGCACCAGACGCACGTAGCATTCATATGCACATTTTGGGATTGATTTCTTATGGAGCAGTATGTTTTTATGATATTTACTATTTGTTTTAGTACTGAGCAGGACTAGTTAGAGCATAGTACCTGAGTATATTTTTGCATGTCTTGATAGTTATCAAAGGGATTTCCAAAGAGGAGCTATAGTCTCAGTATTTACCTACGTGTCTGTGATGACACGAAACCTTTTACAAAGGAAACCCTTCTAAATTGTTTTCAAAACGGCGGGACGTGTATGTTAAACAAAGGATATATATAAATATATAGTTATTTTCTCACAATGGACGTCCGCCACTGTGAAGTGATACACCCATCGGACAGCGTTTTGAAAAAGGTTTGGCTTGCATTGCTTCCAGATGTTTTAATGATATTTACCTATATAGTTTTGACGTTTACAGGTATAGTTTTGATATATATCATATTGATTTTCGTTTTGGATCTTGACATTGGTGTCTTCACCATAACTCCGATGATTGCGGGATGCTTGACGGAGTTTTGATTTTGGTTTATATATCTGTTTTTCATGCGCATGCATTGCGCTACGATGTGTTTTATGTATTTATGATTTCGGAGCCCCGACGACTTGATGGTTTTGGCTAAAATGTTTTAGTATTTAGGGGGGGAGTTTTAATTTAAATTCGGAGACCGAATTTCTTTAGGGGGGAAGATTGTAACGTTTTGAAAATCGTTCAGGTGAAATTTCGGAAAAATCGGTATAATAACGGGTGTTTTCCGTAAAAATCGAGATATAAATATCTTTTAATATAAAATTAAATATACATATTCTAGCTATGTAAATTCTAGTATTTGGTGTTTATTGAGCCACTTGTAAAATTTATAATTTATTGAAATTTTTTCCGAAATTAATTATTTTAATATTATTTTAAGCTGTCACTAATACAGTTAATTAGGGATAATTACAAATTGGAATGGGTTGATACAATTTTTTTACATCATGACACATTAAACTAACATGAAAAATATTGTTTCTGATATGAAATGAAAGTGTCAAATGGTTTTAGAAAATATTGAAGAAAAATGCTTAAATGGTGAAATTAGTGTAAATGGAAATTGGGGTATAGTATTTATCATTTTCCCCCCAACCCACTCACCCACACCATGGGCTGCCCCCACTCCCATTTTTCCCCACTTAAAGAAAAAGAAAAAGAAAACAAAGGAAATGAAAGAAGAAAGAAAGTTAAATGAGTATGGGCTTTGACTTTTGTGTTGACTTGACTTTGTTTTTCCCCACCTCACTTCATTCTCACCCTTCCCCATTTCTGGCCGAGCCCTCTTCAAGTGCAGCCCCCCCAATTTCCCCTGTCATTTCCTCATAAAAAACCCATAAAAAATCTCCAAAATTCCATCATAAATCAAGCTAAAACTCAAATCCAACTCTTACCCATTTTTCCTTGACCTATTCTAGTGTGGATCATGGAGCAAGAAACAAGTTTGTGAGGCTAGGTTGCATGTTTGATTCAAGTTTTATGAGGTATAAATTTTTGTCCCATGGTTTGATTATTGATTAGTTACTTAATTGTTGCTATCATACTTCAATTGAAGCTAATTAGGTTTAATTGCTTGTTGGAAAAAAATTCAAGAAAGGGTTTTGAATGCAATTAGGGTTCTTATCATGTAATCATGGTTGCAAAGTGTAGATTATCATCTTAAGGAAATGAAAACCTAACCTAGTTGCTAATATGTAAATTGTTAGATGTAAAATGTCCAAATTTAGCTTTTTTAGCAAACTAGATTTTTAGAAATTACTAAAAATGTGAAATTTAAAATCTAGTTAAGGTTTTTATAAATTGATTATGGTTTGAAAGTGTAGTATAACATCTTAGAGTATGCAAAATGAAATCTAGTTGTCAATTTTCTAATTGTTACATTTAAATAGTTCTAATTAAGCTATTTGTAAACTAGGTTTTTGGGTTTAATGAAAATTGATGAGCTTAAAATTTAATTATGGTTTGTGTGACTTAGTTAAAAAATTATGTGGGTAATGTAGCCATTATATTTGTTAAAACATCATGTTTTGAAGTGAAACGGTTAATGACCGCTTACTAGGTTTTTGGGAAATAAAACGACTTGATTAATTTAAGGTTTTGATGAATTAAACCCTATTTCTTATATAATTAGTGATTGTGAAAACACGATTGGGGTGTTTGGGTTTTTCTCGATGGTTTGACGTTTGTATATCGATATCGAGAGTTGGTTTGGCTATTCTTGCAGGCGTAGGCGATAGGTTTTGACCTATGCGTGAAACGCGTGCCGATTTGATTTTCGTACGCCGTTTCGATTTCGAATTGGGGTTTTATGCGATACGATACGTTGTGACATGTAGGTACCCCCATGTGGACTTTTAGACGACAAGCAAGCGCGTGGTGACGTCGGCACCGGCGAGCGAAGATCATGTGAGTAGATATATCTCTACGTAGCACCCCCGCAGTTCGTAGTATAGTTATGATATATATATGTTATATATGTGATTCATGATACGTGGATGTTATCAAGAGATGATTATTGTGTTCATGGTTTAGTTTATGGTAATTAGGAGTAAACTAACATAGTTTCTTAGTCGCGAACCCTAGAATTGGTTCACACCCACACGCACACACGCATTTGCATACATCTATTTACATGTGCGTATATATAGACCCACACACACACACACATGGGTATGGGACTACGTATGTATATATATATACATACGTATACATATACACGGATTATGAGGATAGTACTTGGGATTGGAGATGAGTCGATGAGATTGGGCTTGAGGCCGTGAGATCGGTGATGTGACAGGGTTCGTATTTGAGTGATATGTTTAGCGGGTCCTTTAGGCGTGGTGTTTTCATGCACACGCATGCATACATAGATGGTATCAGTATTGTACTAGACGTAGATCAGTACCCCGGATCTTGATTTTGATAAAGAGGATACAAGATGAATAATGAGATAAATGTGATATTTGACCCGTACCTAGATTTGGGAGGCCGTACGACGGATTTACCGTACGAGCTATATATTGATGATAGATCCGCACTCTTGACTCAAGGATGTCATATTATATAGGGTAACGTATGGGATACTATTAAGGCGGGATCACCGACTATTATACATGTATATATATCGACTCAGATTTAGGTAGTTTCCATACCCCTTCCGATTGGTTCTTAGTTAGACCTGTAGTTACCTAGTAGATGTTAGACTGGACCCGAGTCATACCTATTTCCAAAACTAACGAATCGTGAGGATTTTAAAGACATGTCAAGGGATACTACGGATATTTCAAAAGACGTACCTTTTCTTAACAACACCGTAGCCCTTATTTTCAAAACGCCACGATTCGTACTATTTCAAACAGCAAAACAGTATAACACAGGTGTAGCGATGTAGATTCATATTGTTACGTTATCATTCATGTTCCGCATATTATTGTTGCAATTACTATTCATTGCCATTTATCGTGTTGTTATTGTCTCATTGCATGTTTATTGTGTACTTAGTGATTATGAACCATGCTGTCAGGACACCAGCATCATTACCGATGATGCGTATGTTCCACATACACTTACTTGCCGGCTCACACACATCATCATCGGTAATTTTCATGTCACGTACACTTTAGAAAATACCTTTTCATTGATATAGCTTGATAACTGATAGTCACAATATGTTATAACTTCCATATGCTAGTTTAAATATTGCATTCATTGCATGATATTAGGCGCATTCGTATATTCATTGGTTATGCAGTATTATGGAGATTTATCCCGGTATTCACTGTTTATTGGTATCATGATTTTTATGATTTCGGATTTATATGAGATTTCTGGATTTGGGGGAAAACCGCAAGAATTTAATAAAAACTTAGTATCATCATTTTAAAATGCAAATCGCTGTTTTCTCATGATGTATGAGTCGTCCACCATGAGTTTTCATGATTTCTTGTCACGACCCGAAAGTACGGAACGTGGCTGGCACTTAGATTACGAGACGTCTAAAGGCGTACCGTAACCTGAGTCAGCCAAAGTCCAGAGAATCTAAACCAAAAATCAAAAGAGAGTGAAGGAAAACCTTACATGAAAACGATTTTAAATCAATTATGTTGCATTGAACCCCTTTTTAAAACATCAAAAATTTCCGAAAATTTCGGCAGAGTCTCCCCTGTAAATTCTATCCCCCAAAATGGGTACAACAAGATATAAAACCTGTAATTATAAAATGGCATCCCCAAGCGGGAGCTAGCTCTTCGTCCAAGGCGGATCACAACCACACGCAATATATATATGCAATATCCAGAAAAGAGCATAAAGAAATGCAAAATGTATGAAAACACAACGTCGGCTCAAGTGAGCTCGACCCAAAAGAAACCACATATACACAAATCTCTCAGTCTCATCACTAGGTCGCATATACAAATAAAAAGTGGTAGATGGAGAATACTAGATACAATGATAGAGCAAAAAGAAACAAAGTGTGCTCGCAACCCACCTACGAGCAATGTCGCGAGTCTGAGCAAAAAGAGCTGATGATAAGATAGCCTGCCGCTACAAGGATGACGAGTCCGACCTGCAAGACACTGTTGCACAACTGGGGTGAATTGCCAGCTCGTGAGTAGAATATAGCATCTAGTAAGGCAATCGTAAGAATGCACGCAAATGCTTCACAGCATGTATGTCCAGATGTGATGTAATACCTCTAGTATGCGTGCACATGTATGCAATGTCATTATTAAGTCTTTAAGTGTTTTAAATGCTAAGAGTTCTGCATTTTTAACTTTAGAAAAAGAATATCTGTGTAATAGCTAAATACCATCAAGAAAATCATCTAAAATCCGTGTCAAGCATCGACACCAAATATGAAATCACATCTGTCTCAATGTCTTACTGTACCAATGTCTCAAAATATCGGGCTCCGTCAGTCCGGATCGGCCCATATCATCAAATCTCACGACAACGGTCGGTATCCTCCGGATATCCGCCGCGCCAGACATCACCGGTAGGTAGTCTTCCCCTGCCAGGCTCATCGTCTACAACTCGATCTTCTTGCCCCGGGGTACCATACCGAGCCCACCATATACCCGAGACGGTTCATCCACTCCTCGAATCGGGTCTCGAAATCCAACAGAAAACATGAAAACTCATGGTGGACGACACATACATCATGAGAAAACCGCAACTTTTTTTAAAAAAATGATAAATATAAGCTTTTGTTAAATTCTTGCGGTTTTCCCCAAAAATCCAGAAATCGCAGCAATACTGAAATCCTCAAGAAAATCATAAAGTCCAACATGTTGTATATGATAAATGTCTATGATATCAAGGTATGTGATGTGATTTATGGCTAGAAATCTAGGTAAGTATGATGATGATGCAAGGTATATACATGCTATGCGATTTCATATATCATGTGTGATGCAAATAGTGATACTAAGCTAAACAAGTTCTGTGGTGCTCGTGGCATGGCAATTACCAAAGGCGTGTGTGTCACATGAATAGTGCGCGTGCAAAAGAAGCCAATGGTAATGGTGTTAGTGTCCTACGAAGTGATATCGCATATGTGTATATGAATATCCATGCAATCTAGCATACTATTAGCTATAAGGGTATGCAATGTAACTGAAGGGGTAAGCTAACTAACAATAAAAATCTTGCAAGAAATAAGGTAATCCTAACTAGGGGGCGCCTCGCGCCATCCAGACGATTCCCCCATAGATGAATACATCTACTCACCTGAATGCCTCGCTAATCCGATCCGACCACCGCCTTGCCTTTGCGCTCCGCGTCCGATATTTCCGCGACCGATCCTATATTTGCACAACACCAAGCATAAGATTACATGTCCTAAAATGACACCAAGTCAATATAAAAAGATCAACGCTCACAAGTTAGGCACAACATGCACAAGGTGTACGGAACACACACGAAAATCACTAAATCTTAACTAGAATCGTCATTTCGGGGAAATCGACAAAACTAAAACCCGACTAGACAAAACCCCGCATTCACGCACATTAAAAGTCGTATATGATGCTAATTACATCATCCATATATCGTAATTAGATCACCTCCTAATTTACATAAAAACCTAGTAAGCATTTGCATACCGATTTCGATGCAAAAATCGCAAATTATCAATCTAGCGAGCGCAACATCGCACAATTAACCATTCTAACCAATTAGATAACCAAAACCCTAACTTTAATCCATCAACCATGCTACAAACCCTAATTCAAAATCAAATCCCTTTCTTGAATTTCATAAACAAGCAATTACTACAAAATTAATACTTCAAAGTTCTATTTTAGCACAATTAAGCTATAATTTAACAACTAGTTTAGAAATTTCACCTCACAAGTTGAACCCTAGCTTGCTCAAGCCACCAAAGATGCCTCCTTTCTTCAAGTTTTTAAACTAATTTGGTTTGAGGAGAGATAGGATTAGGATTTTTCTTTGAATTGGAGAAGGAATTTGTGAATTTTTAATGGAATTGATATGAAAATTGTAGCAAAAGAAGTGAGAAAAATGAGAGGATGGCAGCAGCTTAAGCTTGGCCAGCAGGTGGGGAAAGTGGTGGGGGATTTTGTGTAGATGTTTCTAGGTCAATAAAACCCCTCAAGTCTCAATTAATGCATTTCACATCCACCTTTTCACAAAAAACCCCATTTTACTTCATTTTTTTGATTAAATTCCCAACCATAAACTACAATCTTGCAAAGTCATGATACAATTTATTAGCACTATATTTTAGTTTATAAAAATTCCTAATTATGAAATTTACCTAATTAAATTTGTATTTATCACTAATTTAATGTATTTTTAAAAGCTTAAAATAATATTAAAAATAATTAATTACGAATTCTTTTTTATTTAACTAGAAAATTTTAAGTAACATTTTAGTGACCAATTTATAGTAATATCTTATCTAAATTTTGTATAATTAGGTCTACAATGAAAAATACCTATTTTGACTTTTTACGGAAAAAGCAGACATTTTAGCCGATTACCGAAAAACTGCCTAAACGATTTTCGAAGAGTTACAATCTTTCCCCCCTAAAGAAATTCGGTTTCCGAATATAGAATTTAACTACGCGTACCTTTAAAAAGATGGGGATATCTCTTCCTCATCTCGACCTCGGTCTCCCAGGTGACCTCCTCGCTGTTCGGCCCACGCCAAAAGACCTTGACGGACGGTATAACCTTCACCTCAATTTCTTCACCTGCCGATCCAGAATGACCACCGGCTGCTCGGTGAATGGAAAATCACGCTCTAGCTGGATCGTTTGGTGCTGAATCGCATGGGAAGGATCATGAAGGTACTTGCGGAGCATCGAGACATGGAACACGGGGTGAACATCGGGGAAGCTGGACGGAAGAGCTAACCGATAAGCAACTGGACCAACACGCTCTAGAATCTCGAAAGGACCAACATATGTAGGACTCAGCTTCCCTTTCCGCCTAAATCTCATCACACCTTTCATCGGAGAGACCTTCAGGAAAACATGATCGCCAACAGCGAACTCGAGTCGGCGACGGCGCCTGTCAGCATATGATTTCTGCCTGCTCTGTGCCGCTCTCATCCTGTCCCGAATCAGCTGTATCTTTTCGGTCGTCTCCTGTACGATCTGCGGCCCCAAAATACTGCTCTCCCTGAGCTCTGTCCAACATACAGGCGATCGCCATCTCCTCCCATATAAAGCCTCGAAAGGTGCCATCTGAATCGTCTCCTGGAAGCTATTATTGTAGGAAAACTCGATCAAAAGCAAATGACGATCCCAGCTACCACCGAAATCTAAAACACAAGCTCTGAGCATGTCCTCAAGAGTCTGAATAGTACGCTCCGACTGACCGTCAGTCTGAGGATGAAAGGCTGTGCTAAAACTCAATCGGGTGCCCAATGCTTCCTGGAGTTTCTGCCACAATCGGCTGGTAAACTGGGTGCCCCGGTCGGAAACGATGCAAGTCGGAACACCATGCAGTCGCACTATCTCATCAATATAAACCTGGGCGTACTGAGAAAATCCAAAAGTTGTCTTCACAGGCAGAAGTGAGCCGCTTTCGTCAGTCGATCCACAATCACCCAAATAGAGTCATACCCTCGACTGGTCCTGGGTAGACCCACAATGAAGTCCATGGAGACCTGCTCCCACTTCCACTCAGGGATGGGAAAAGGCTGTAACTCGCCAACTGGCCTCTGGTACTCGGCCTTGACTTCCTGACAAGTCAGGCATCTCGACACAAAGTCTGTAACATCCTTCTTCATCCCGTCCCACCAGTAAACCTCTCTCAAATCATGGTACATCTTGGTGGAGCCTGGATGGACACTGTATACCGATCTATGTGCCTCCTCGAGAATATCGCGCCTCAGTCCCTCAGAATCTGGTATGCACAGTCGAGTCCTAAATCGAAGTATCCCCTGTTCATCAATCACGAACTCAGAAACTCTGCCCTGCCGAATCTGCTCAATAATCTCTAAAATACGGGCATCGCCGGACTGTGCCTCACGGATGCGGTCAAGTAACTGTGGGCGTGCTCTGAAATGGGCCAGCTGTCCCCCTGTAGGAGTAAACTTGAACTGCACTCTTTTATCACATAAAACCTGCCAATCCGCCGTCGACTGCATCTGTACTGCGCTCAAACAAGATAAGCTACCTCCGGGCCTCCTACTCAGAGCATCTGCCACCACATTCGCCTTGCCCGGATGGTATAGAATCTCGCAGTCATAATCCTTCACCAACTCCATCCAACGACGCTGTCTCAGGTTCAGATCTCGCTGTTGGAAGATATACTTCAAACTCTTATGGTCCGTGAATATCTGGCACGACTCACCGTATAGGTAATGTCTCCAGATCTTAAGTGCAAATACCACAGCAGCCATCTCTAAATCATGAGTGGGGTAGTTCTGTTCGTGTTTCCTCAGCTGCCGAGAAGCATACGCGATAACTCTGTCGTGCTGCATCAATACACAGCCCAGCCCCACTCGAGAAGCATCACAATATACCACGAACCCGCTGATCCTGAAGGCAATGCTAACATTGGTGCAGTAGTCAGACGAGTCTTCAACTGCTGGAAACTATCCTCACATGCCTGGGTCCAATCAAAAGGAACCCCCTTCCGGGTCAATCCGGTCAACGGTGCAGCAATACGGGAGAAATCCTGGACAAAACGTCGATAATAGCCGGCCAGACCTAGAAAACTGCGAACCTCTGTAACTGATACCGGTCTAGGCCAACGCTGAACTGCCTCACTCTTCTTCGGGTCCACACAAATACCATCTCTCGTCACTACATGACCCAAGAAGTCGACACTATCTAACCAGAATGCGCACTTGAAAAATTTGGCGAACAGCTGATGCTCCCTCAAAGTCTGCAATGTGATACGTAAGTGCTGCTCATGCTCCTCCCGGCTCTGAGAATAAACCAAGATGTCGTCAATGAACACAATAATGAACTGATCGAGATACGGCCTGAATACATGGTTCATCAAATCCATAAATGCTGCCGGGGCATTGGTGAACCCGAACGACATCACCAAGAACTCATAATGACCATATCGAGTACGAAAAGCGGTCTTCGGAATATCCTCCTTCCGAACCCGCAACTGGTGATAACCTGACCGTAAATCAACCTTCGAGAAGAACCCTACACCCTGGAGCTGATCGAATAAGTCATCAATGCGGGGTAGGGGATATCTGTTCCGCACAGTAACCCGGTTCAGCTGACGATAATCAATGCATAAGCGCATACTTCCGTCCTTCTTCTTAACAAACAGGACGGGAGCACCCCAAGGGGACACACTCGGTCGGATAAGCCCTTTGTCCAGCAAGTCCTGTAACTGATCCCTTAGCTCTCTCAGCTCCGTCGGGGCCATCCGATAAGGCGGTATAGAGATAGGCCCCGTGCCGGGGATCAGGTCGATGCAGAACTCAATCTCGCGCTCTGGTGGCAGACCAGGCAGCTCGTCAGGGAATACATCAGGAAACTCTTTCACAATAGGGACCTGGTCCAATGGAACCTCTGTGGAGCTAGCATCACAAACATAGGCTAAGAATCCCTGACACCCATTTCCTTAAGAGCTGACCGGCGCGAAGGGAAGAAATCAAGCTGGGAAAGGTAGCGCTACGATCTCCTTGAATAACAAGTACCGGCTCACCAGGAAAACTGAATCTGACTGCTTTCTCACGGCAGTCCACGGATGCATAACAGGTGGCTAGCCAGTCCATACCAAGAAGAACGTCAAAGTTTAGCATATCGAGGAGAATCAAATCAACTGAAGAATCTCTCTCCCCGATACGAACGGAACACGATCGGTACACAAAACGGGCAACAAAAGACTCGCCTACCGGTGTAATAACGACAAGCGGATGATCTAACGGAGAAGACTCTCGGCCCAACCTCGGTGCAAAGTACGTGGACACATAGGAATGTGTGGAGCCTGGATCAAATAATACCCGTGCATCAAAAGAACATACTGGCAGAGTACCTGTCACGACGGCATTGGATGCCTGTGCATCCTGAGGAGTCAATGCGAACACTCGGGCCTGTCCACCACCAATAGCTGGCTGTCCTCTGCCTCTACCTCGGCCTCTGCCTCTGTCGCCTCGTCCTCTCTGAACCGGACCGCCACGCCCACGGCCTCTAGAAGCATCTGGCTGGCGTGGAGCATCATCAGGAGTAGGAAGTAGAGCTCTCTAAGGAGGTGGTGAGGGTGGTAAGCTCACATGCGGGACTGTCGCCGCGCCCTGGCACCCCATGGTACAATCTCTGACATGGTGGTACTGACTCCCACATCGAAAACATCCTGGAGACGACTGCTGGGTCTGTGGATATGAACCAAATAACTGACCTCGTCTCAATCCTCTGCCTCCACCATCTCCCGGAAATAATCTATCGCGGTGTCTACCCATCTGCCGCTGAGCTGGCGTATCAGTACGGATCCTCTTTGGCCCAGAAACGACCGGAGTCTCAGAAATACGCTCCTCCAAAAGTAAGGCTGGATCCATCGCGGCTGCGTATGTATCAAAGTGCTGGGTGCCGATGGCAAGGAATAGCTGTGTATCAAGCCCTCGCACAAACCTCTTTATTCTCTTCTCTTCTGTGTCTACTAGGTACGGAGCATATCGAGACAACTGGGTAAACTGTATATCATACTCCGACACCGTTATCCCAGGAGTCTTGCGCAGAGACTCAAAACTACGGGCTCGAGCATCTCGGACACTCTCCGGAAGAAAACGGGTAAGAAATGCAGCTGTAAACTCGTCCCAGGTCATAGAAGGTAGACCTGCAGCTCGGCCTCTCTCTACTGAATCGTACCATGTCTGAGCAAGACCCTCCAGACGAAAACTCGCAAACTCCACCAATCTATCATCAGAACACCTCAACGAACGGCAAATCCGAGCCATCCTATCAAGAAATGCCTGTGGGTCCTCTGTCGCATCTGTACCGGTAAAAGCTGGAAGTTTCAACCTCATGAACTCCTGTAGTGAAACAGGGATAGTCTCCGTAGTAGCAGGAGCGACAATCTGTGTAGCAGGTACAATCGTGGTCTGTATGGTGGAAGGAACGTCCTCGGATCTCTGTGCCCGGCTGGACTCAACTAAAGATCCCATCATCTGTCGCAACTCTTGCATGCCGGCCTTTAATCTGGCAATACTTCCTGGATAAGGCGGATCAGTGTGACCCTGAGGGGTAGGCGTACCATCCCGCTCGATCCTTGCCTCAGACGGGCCCGCCCGAATCTCATCCCTAGCGGCAGCCCGCTGAGCCCTCGTAGTCTTTGGCGGCATCGAAGTTGGAATAAGAAACAGGACCGATAAGAACATTGCAATTGAATCAAGGAATGCAAGGAATCAAGAAAGGAAATACAAGCAATTATGTCCTAAGGTCACTTAGGCGGAGTACCGTATCGTAAGTATGCTGCGGATCATACCCATGCTACGCCACTCTGCTTAAGTCACCTACTCCATCTACCAAGGTCGTCCTACACTCAGAAAGGTAAAACCTACGCTCTGATACCAACTTTGTCACGACCCGAAAATACGGAACGTGACCGGCACTTAGATTACGAGACGTCTAAAGGCGTACCGTAACCTAAGTCAGCCAAACCCCAAAGAATCTAAACCAAAAATCAAAAGAGAGTGAAGGAAAACCTTACATGAAAACGATTTTAAATCAATTATGTTGCATTGAACCCCTTTTTAAAACAGCAAAAATTTCCGAAAATTTCGGCAGAGTCTCCCCTGTAAATTCTATCCCCCAAAATGGGTACAACAAGATATAAAACCTGTAATCATAAAATGGCAACCCCAAGAGGGAGCTAGCTCTTCGTCCAAGGCGGATCACAACCACACGCAATATATATATGCAATATCCAGAAAAGAGCATAAAGAAATGAAAAATGTAAGAAAACACAACGTCGGCTCAAGTGAGCTCGACCCAAAAGAAACCACATATACACAAATCTCTCAGTCTCATCACTAGGTCGCATATACAAATAAAAAGTGGTAGATGGAGAATACTAGATACAATGATAGAGCAAAAAGAAACAAAGTGTGCTCGCAACCCACCTACGAGCAATATCGCGAGTCTGAGCAAAAGGAGCAGATGATAAGATAGCCCGCCGCTACAAGGATGACGGGTCCGACCTGCAAGACACTGTTGCACAACTGGGGTGAGTTACCAGCTCGTGAGTAGAATATAGCATCTAGTAAGGCAATCGTAAGAATGCATGCAAATTCTTCACAGCATGTATGTCCAGATGTGATGTAATACCTCTAGTATGCGTGCACATGTATGCAATGTCATTACTAAGTCTTTAAGTGTTTCAAATGCTAAGAGTTCTACATTTTTAACTTTAGAAAAAGAATATCTGTGTAATAGCTAAATACCATCAAGAAAATCATCTAAAATCCGTGTCAAGTATCGACACCAAATATGAAATCACATCTGTCTCAATGTCTCACTGTACCAATATCTCAAAATATCGGGCTCCGTCAGTCCGGATCGGTCCATATCATCAAATTTCATGACAACGGTCGGCATCCTCCGGATATCCGCCGCGCCAGACATCATCGGTAGGTAGTCTTCCCCTGCCAGGCTCATCATCTACAACTCGATCTTCTTGCCCCGGGGTACCATACCGGGCCCACCATGTACCCGAGACGGTTCATCCACTCCTCGAATCAGGTCTCGAAATCCAACAGAAAACATGAAAACTCATGGTGGACGACACATACATCACGAGAAAACTGCAACTTTGTTTTAAAAAATAATAAATATAAGCTTTTGTTAAATTCTTGCGGTTTTCCCCAAAAATCCAGAAATCGCAGCAATACTGAAATCCTCAAGAAAATCATAAAGTCCAACATGTTGTATATGATAAATGTCTATGCTATCAAGGTATGTGATGTGATTTGTGGCTAGAAATCTAGGTAAGTATGATGATGATGCAAGGTATATACATGCTATGCGATTTCATATATCATGTGTGATGCAAATAGTGACACTAAGCTAAACAAGTTCTGTGGTGCTCGTGGCACGGAAATTACCAAAGACGTGTGTGTCACATGAATAGTGCGCGTGCAACAGAAGCCAATGGTAATGGTGTTAGTGTCCTACGAAGTGATATCGCATATGTGTATATGAATATCCATGCAATCTAGCATACTATTAGCTATAAGGGTATGCAATGTAACTGAAGGGGTAAGCTAACTAACAATACAAATCTTGCAAGAAATAAGGTAATCCTAACTAGGGGGCGCCTCACGCCATCCAGACGATTCCCCCATAGATGAATACATCTACTCACCTGAATGCCTCGCTAATCCGATCCGACCACCGCCGTGCCTTTGCGCGCCGCGTCCGATGTTTCTGCGACCGATCCTATATTTGCACAACACCAAGTATAAGATTACATATCCTAAAATGACACCAAGTCATTATAAAAAGATCAACGCTCACAAGTTAGGCACAACATGCACAAGGTGTGCGGAACACACACGAAAATCACTAAATCTTAACTAGAATCGTCATTTCGGGGAAATCGACAAAACTAAAACCCGACTAGACAAAACCCCACATTCACGCACACTAAAAGTCGTATATGATGCTAATTACATCGTCCATATATCGCAATTAGATCACCTCCTAATTTACATAAAAACCTAGTAAGCATTTGCATACCGATTTCGATGCAAAAATCGCAAATTATCAATCTAGCGAGCGCAACATCGCACAATTAACCATTCTAACCAATTAGATAACCAAAACCCTAACTTTAATCCATCAACCATGCTACAAATCCTAATTCAAAATCAAATCCCTTTCTTGAATTTCATAAACAAGCAATTACTACAAAATTAATACTTCAAAGTTCTATTTTAGCACAATTATGCTACAATTTAACAACTAGTTTAGAAATTTCACCTCACAAGTTGAACCCTAGCTTGCTCAAGCCACCAAAGATGACTCCTTTCTTCAATTTTTTAAACTAATTTGGTTTGAGGAGAGATAGGATTAGGATTTTGCTTTGAATTGGAGAAGGAATTTGTGAATTTTTAATGGAATTGATATGAAAATTGTAGCAAAAGAAGTGAGAAAAATGAGAGGATGGCAGCAGCTTAAGCTCGGCCAGCAGGTGGGGAAAGTGGTGGGGGGTTTTGTGTAGATGTTTCTAGGTCAATAAAACCCCTCAAGTCTCAATTAATGCATTTCACATCCACCTTTTCACAAAAAACCCCATTTTACTTCATTTTTTTGATTAAATTCCCAACCATAAACTACAATCTTGCAAAGTCATGATACAATTTATTAGTAATATATTTTAGTTTATAAAAATTCCTAATTATGAAATTTACCTAATTAAATTTGTATTTATCACTAATTTAATGTATTTTTAAAAGCTTAAAATAATATTAAAAATAATTACGAATTTTTTTTATTTAACTAGAAAATTTTAAGTAACATTTTAGTGACCAATTTATAGTAATATCTTATCTAAATTTTGTATAATTAGGTCTACAATGAAAAATACCTATTTTGACTTTTTACGGAAAAAGCTGACATTTTAGCCGATTACCGAAAAACTGCCTAAACGATTTTCGAAGAGTTACATTGCTGTTGGATTTCGAGACCCGATTCGAGGAGTTGGATGAACCGTCTCGGGTACATGGTGGGCCCGGTATGGTACCCCGGGACAAGAAGTTCGAGTTGTATTCGATGAGCCTGGTAGGGGAGCACTACCTACCGGTGATATTATTTGGACTCGTCGATTATCCGGAAGATACCGGCCGGAGTCATGAGATGAATACAGGCTGATCCGTTCTGCTGGAGCCCGCGGGCCGATCCCGCAGATTATACGGATGCTTGAGATATTAATATTTGAGATCTGAGATTTGAGATATTGAGATTTAATATTGAGATACCGAGACTTATGTTTTGTGTCGATACTGACACTGATTTCTCTGTTACTTTCATTGATGATACTTGATTGATATACATATAGAAATCTCATTGATTAAAGAAAATAGTTGTCTCACTCATGATATATTCTGTTTCCATTCGTAATGCATTCATACATCATATATATCTGATATGTTGCTATCTGAGGCACTGACACGAGCACATGGTAATGCAC
Source organism: Agapanthus africanus (assembly GCA_030015575.1). Lineage (NCBI taxonomy): Eukaryota > Viridiplantae > Streptophyta > Magnoliopsida > Asparagales > Amaryllidaceae > Agapanthus > Agapanthus africanus. Next base: position 78,098,547 of record CM057347.1, on the reverse strand, counting down.
TTATATGTAGATGGATCAGGATATTATTTAAGGATATTACTGATCGTATGACCTAGGATAGCGTCATGCATGCGATTTCTACTCGTAGATGTTTTCTACTCATGAGTTGGCAACTCACCCCCGTTGTGCCACAGTTCCTTGCAGGTTTTGCCGTACAGGTTTCGTTGCGGCTTTACTGGCACACTGTTCCTTTCGGGTAATCGCTTGGTAGGTGGGTTCTTTGCATCAGGACCACCATTGTTTATTTATTATTTCAGTTGTATCTAGAAACTCTATCAACCAGATTATATATTTGATAGAGATAGAAGACCAGACTTGTTATTATTTCGACCTTAGAGTCGCGCGTTGTATTATTATGGTTTTAGTGCTGATTTTGAGTTTCTTTTGAGTTTTGATCCTCGCCCTTCGGCGTTGTATATTATATTGCTTGCGTGGTTCTGACCGTCGAAGAGCTAGCTCCCGCTTGGGGATGCCTTTTTATTTATTTCATATACTATTCATGTTATATCCCGTTTGGGGCCAGTATTTTCAAAGGTGACTCTGCCGAAATTTTCAGAAAATACTTGAGATTTTAAAAATACATATTTCGGCCTATGTTGTTAAAACTACTTACTTTAAATTGGTTTTTCCTTCACTCTACTACTTCTTGGTATTGATTTCTGGGTTTTGGCTTACTTAGATTATGTATGCCTCATGACGTTTCGTAATTTAAGTGACGGTCATGTTCCGTACTTTTCGGGTCCTGACACAGCTGGTGCTCTCTCAATATCTGCAAAGCAATCCTCAAGTGCTGCTCATGCTCCTCTCGACTCCTAGAGTAGACTAGAATGTCATCAATAAACACTATAATAAACTGGTCGAGGAACGACCTGAAAATCCGGTTCATAAGATCCATGAACGATGCTGGGGCATTGGTGAGTCCGAACGACATCACCAGAAACTCATAATGCTAGTAGCGTGTACGAAAAGCAGTCTTCGGAATGTCATCATTCCGAGCCAGCAACTGATGATAGTCCACGGGGTACAAGTTCAGGCACAACAAGTAATAATATGCAATGAAGTTCATGCACCATCTCTATATGTGCATATAAACATGCAGCTAATATCATATCATATCTAGCCCTGACGCTTAATGCTATACGGGCGATTTCCCCGTAGATGTTAAATCTTCTCACCGACTATCACAAGCTAGGTAGATCCAATCACCCGCTTCCCTTTCTTCGCAGCGTTCGAAGTCCCCGCATGCGATCCTATTAACACAATCATAACAAGTGCAAAATCTCAGAAATCGACCAATATCACGTACAAACTACGTTTGACCGACGCACCAACTCCAAACCAATTCTCAAGTGTTCGTCTAGTGGTTACCGTGTGTGGCGACACCCTAAAACCAACCCAGGTGCAGCAGCTACACAAGATCACGAACCTTGTCGGATAACGTAACACGCATATTCAAAATACTAGATTATAGTAAGGTGATCCCAGATTTTTTATACTGTCAAAACTCAAAAATCAAACAGTACCAAACACCTCTAAATAACAGAAGATAGCTACCCTACAAAAACCAAACCCCAGCTCCCCCAAATAGCCGAGGTCGCCGGATTTCCCCTACATGTCGCCGGCCAAATCCGAGCCTATGGGGTTCGTGCTTCAGGTGAATGCTTAGGGTCACTAGTACATCACTACTACACTGCTAGATTTTACAGTAAAATTCCCAGGTCATAGCAGATCACAGAGACTCCAATATGACACTAAAAATATGATATTTTCATAAAACACTACCTTTAGTGTTTTAGACCACAATTACAAGGTAACACAACAATATAAACACCTAATTAACAGTTAGAGGTCATTACCTAGCCACTCTTGCTCAAAAATCCAATCTTTCCAAGATCCAAGGAAAGCTAGTGGCTAATCATGACATGTGAAGTGTTTTCCATTGTGTTTTATGAAGTTTTGCAAGGTTTTAGTGAAGGGATAGTTAGGGTTTTAGTTTGAGAGTTGAGAGGATGAAGAACAATTGAGAGTGAGAGAGTGAGAGATGATAATGATGAGAGGTGAGTGTAAGGTGAGTCTTAGCCTTACACTCACTCTCTCCCTCTCCTCATCAATGCTCACATAAATGCCTCATGACTCACCCAGCCACCTCTCTCTCAATCGAAAACAAGATATTTTCTCACAAAAAATATCTAAGCTTAAGGTTAAACAAGGCATGGATTGCTTAAGGTGTCATGGTCACTTAAAAAGATTAACACTAACTAACCCTCACATTAACATGTACACGTGTGTGCAAGACATAACAATTAATATTAAAATATTAATTAATTGTTATAAAACGTGAGGAAACCGATTTGGTAAACTTTTCCTTAAAAATCCGCATTAACGCTTAATTAACACTAATTGCATTCTAAGGTGTTACAAGATATTATTATATATGTATTATATAATAGACGTTGCTTATGTTTTGCGTCCGCACCAGTCCAGGCCCCGCTCTGTCGTTAGTTAAGTAACCTAACGGGTGGGGCCACATGGCGAATGCGGATGGCATAAGCGTATGTTGTATTTTCATTGTTTTCTGCAATGGTAGGTTAATTGATGGGACTGCATTACATTAATGCAAAGAAAACAAACCAAAGCTGAATCGTTGGAACAAATTTTAAAACCACTCGGTTATTTTACAACAACAAACTTTTAAATGCGGAGCTAAAACCACCCCTTTTAAAAGTTATCGGGTTCCTTCGATTATATCAAGTTCACTACGTTCATGGTTTCGCCAAAACCAGCCGTAGCCCTCCGTCATTTCATATGAATATTCAATAGTATTCAAGCTGTGTTTGTTGACCTTCGTCAAGGCATAGTGATTGGTAGTTGCTGGGTGTTCATATGTAGTATATATAGATGCGTTGGTTTGGGACAGTCATATTACCATGTTGACCTTCGTCACGGGTATGTACGGGTGGGTTCAAATTAACTTGGATAATGATGGATAGAACTTGACATGTGACTTATGATTTGTTGACCTTCGTCAAGGTCATAAGAGCATGGGGCAAAAATCCACATCGGGAGTTTCTAAAGAAACTGAAACTTTCTAGTGCGGCATACCATTTGGAGTTTGATAATGTTGGTAGGATTCCTTCAGTATTATCACACAATGATATTTGGGTCCTGATCCTACTGTCAGTATCCGCTACTCCTCGGGAGAATTTTCACTTAACGATCAATGCTATAAACCAAGTAGGTGTCTAGAATAGTGTTAGCGGGGCTACGCCTCCAGGGAAAAGAGGTTATTTAATTAAGGAACTTCGCGAAAGCGCCATAAAACCTCCCTCGAAGTACCGACACTAGCCTGGCCGAACGGTTAAGCAAGAATTGTACGGTGAGATCAATCCTGACTGATTCTTCTTTTATGGTTTGAGGAAGGATTCGAGAGACAGTTCGAGCTATCCTGTTTAGATAAATTAAAAACTAATCTAAATTTGCAAGAGCATCATGCTAAATGTTTTCTTCTCTCTCTCTTAATTGCAGCGACCCAGTGACCAAGACTAGGTTATATCTAGATAATAAAATGACTGAATCTGACTATAATGACTGGCAAAGGTCTGTCCAGATGTCCATTACCTATGACAAGATGGGACAACTCTTTACTACTCAAGCCCCCGTCATCTTAGGTCCAGTTTCTACCGTCACGGATATTGATATCCGTAAGACATCGGAAAAAGACAGTACGAATGCCAAGTGCCTCGTGTTGGCCTCAATAGATGGTGTAAACCGGAGGCAGCACGAGAAGTTGGACTTAGCTTCCATCTTCCTCCATAACAAAGTTTTATATGGAGAGCAATCTCGTATCGCAAGATATGAGACCTCGAAAGAATTACTTTAAGCGAGGTTGGCTATCGGGTCATCCGTAGGGGACAACATCCTTACGATGACTAGCTATATTGATAAGCTCACGGACCTGGAGACCACGTTGGAGAATGAGTCATATACTGACTTGATTCTACAGTCCCTACCTCCTACTCACACCCAAGGGAAGAAAGTTATACTTCCAGTTGAAAGCACCCTGAAGAAAACCAGGGAGACACCTGCTCTGCTTATTGGGGAATCTTCCTCTTCTGGATCTAAGGCGGATGCCAAGGGAGAGAAGAAGAAAACCTCTACAAAGCTGATATGCGGCGTCGGTAAGGTAGAAGGATAGGGAAGAGCAAAAGTTTTGGGGCTAACAGTAGGGAAGGAGGGATGTTCCTATTGTTGCGGGAAATGACATTGGCAGAGGGATTGCAGGGCTTGTAAAGCCAGTAGCCAGGATTCGAAGCACGTTGTGGCTTCGGCTTCGAGTGTGTTTGTAATTGAAAACTGTCTGTCAATTAACTCTACTTCCTGGGTACTAGATACCGGATCAGGATCTCATATATGTAATTCATTAAAGGCTTTGAGAAACCGTAAAGTTATCAGGGTAGGTGTATGACTCTCAGGGTGGTTAACGGAATGAGCGTGGACGTTGAATCCGTAGGGGAATATCACCTAGGATTGACAAGTGGGAAGATATTGATTCTACATTACTGTTTGTATGTACCTAGTCTAGCTTGTAATATCATATCTGTACCCTTACTTTCTAAGGAAGGATATGATTTTACATTTGTAAGCGATATAGTCCACATCCATCTAAATCATACTCTGATTGGGTCAGGTACATTAGATAACGGTATATACGTATTAAATCAAGCTCAGGTTTTCAGTGTCCAGAACACACTTAAAAGAAAGTCTCCGGAATTAAATCAGGCTTTCTTATGGCATTGTAGACTGGGTCACATCAATGAAACACGGTTGACAAAGCTACATAGAGAGGGATATTTGGATCCGTTCGAATATCAGTCTTATGCAACTTGTAAATCTTATCTCACGAGAAAGATGACAAAGACTCCGTTCACTGGACACGGAGTAAGAGCAAGCGAGCTCTTGGGACTCATACACAGCGATGTATGTGATCCAATGTCTACACATGCACGAAGTGGTTATTCCTATTTCATTACTTTTACGGATGATTTCTCTAGGTATGGACATTTCTTCTTAATGAAGCATAAATCCGAGGCATTTGAAAAATTCAGGGAATACAAGAATGAAGTGGAAAAACAAATAGGCAAAAGTATCAAGACACTGAGATCTGATCGAGATTGTGAATACTTAAGTGCGAGTTCCTGGAATACTTAAAAGAGAATGGAATTCTCTCTCATCTTACTCCTCCATACACACCACAACAGAACGGTGTATCGGAAAGGCGGAATCGAACCCTATTGGATATGGTTCCTTCCATGATGAGTAAGGCTGAGTTACCACGATCCTTCTGGGGTTATGCACTAGAATCAGCTGCATATCTTCTGAACAAGGTTCCTACTAAGTCAGTGCCTACCGCACCATATCAGATATGGAGTGGAAAGAAACCCTGCCTTAAGTACCTTAAGATATGGGGATGTTTAGCTTTTGTAAAAAAGCAGCATGCGGAAAAGCTCGAGGCACGCTCAATACTGTGTAAGTTTGTGGGATACCCTAAAAACTCTAGGGGGTATCTTTTCTATTACGCAGAGGAACAAAAGGTTTTTGTTTCTCAACATCCCTATTTCTTGGAAGCTGAATTTTTAGAAAATCAGAAAAGTAGGAGCGCAATAGAACTGGAAAAAATTCCAGAACCACAAGCTATTACTGAAAGCTTGGTAGAATCAGAGATTTCAGAAGAACCGGACATCCCCGCGCCACTCCGCAGAAGTAGTAGGCAGTCTCATCTGCCCGAGAGATACTACGGTTTTCTCATAGACGGCGATCGAGAGGATTGCATCATTGATAATGATGAGCCTCCTAACTTCCAGCAAGCAATTCAGAGCGGCGACTCGGTGAAATGGCTGGATGAAATGTAGACCGAAATGGAGTCCATGTACACCAACAAAGTTTGGACTTTGGACATGGCTCCAGAAGGGGTAAAACCCATAGGCTGCAAATGGATCTTCAGAAAGAAGATTGGTGTAGATGGATAGGTTGAAAGCTATAAGGCTAGACTTGTTGCAAAGGGTTTTCGTCAAAGACCTGGTTTGGACTATGATGAAACCTTTTCTCTAGTGGCTATACAATTAATCGTAAAAATCGTAGATCTGCTTCTTTGTGATTGTAGAAAAAGATGTGTAGTGAAGAAGAAGCGATGTGTTTTTTAGTCGTAAAAGTAACCGCAATCAATAACGGTGTCGCATGTAGCTAGACTATTAGTGAGTACGGGTCGTCCTCCGGGATTCGTGGATTTCGTAAATTCTTGCTTTAGTTGAGTCGAAAGAAATAGTAAAGAAAATTCAAGAAAAAGATTTCAAGATTTAATTGAGTTTATCATTTCAAGAAAATCTAGAGAAAGTTCAAGATTTAGTAATCAAGAAAATATCCAAGATAAATTATAGTTATCAAGAAAACTGAAGAATAATTTGTAGAATTCGATAGGAATTAGTATCAATGGATGAATACTCAAAATGACTCATCTTATCTTTTGAAAGATTTATAACATAGATTGATGATAATGAATGAAGATTAAGGATTTATTGAAGAAACTAGGGTTTCTCCTTCACTATCCCTTGTCTTTTCATTGATCGCCATTCAAACCTAGCCTTTAGCAAAGAAAATCATCAATCATCTAATCCTAAATTGCAACGAGATTATCAAGAACGGTGATCTCGCTCCTAATTTGTTCGTTGATGATTCTTTTTCCTAAATTTCATAATCTTCATAAGACGTAAGATGAGTATAGGATTTTATCACCATTTGATCCACCAAATTCCTTCGAATCCTAACAAACAGCGATTTATTCACACATCATGAGATTCAAAGATTTAACAAATAATAATTTCATAATGCGAAAATGTAAAGAGAGCGAGATTGAAAAAATGATCACCTTTATTATTCAACTTCGAATTACACTTCTCAATTCAAGATTACAAGAAAGATTACTCTCGATCACTCTTTTGAAGAGGTAATTTCTCCGTCGATCGCTTTGCTCGATCACCGTGAGACTTGGACCTGTCGAGGATCACGCGCTCGTTGATGGCGACCAGCTTCGTGTAAAGGATCTTGAATGAACTTGCTCAATGTTGTACTCAACGATTCTTGATTTTTGATCTTGATTTTGAATTGAATTGGATTAAATTGGCTTTCAAATTTTCTTCCCAAATTGTGTAATCCCCGAAATGAAGGCTTAGGTCCTTTATATAGCCCTTCACCAATCTTCCACTAGAAGCTAGACCAATCTTCCCCAAGAAGCTAGGTAGTTTTAGAGAAACTTCTAGAATAAGGTAGTTATCAAGCTTCCTCAAGAAACTAGGTTGTTGTAGGGAAGTTTCCAGAAAAAGGTTGTTCCAATGGAGCGTCCTCAACAAACTAGGTAGTTGTAATGAAGCTTCTGGAAAGAACTTGTCACCCAATGCCCTAACTCAGCCGCAGATCCGCGGCGGATCGGCCTGATTAGGCCGCAGATCCACGGCCGTTTGGTGGGCTTGATGCTTCATTTTTCTTGTGTCCTCTGGTGTTGGTCTATATGTATTCAGGTGATATCTAGAATTTTCTTATCTCTTCTGAATTTCTGCCAGATTTTAACTCTTTGATTTCCTGTGACCCCAAACTTGACTTTGATCGTCTCGAGCAAATTTCTTTTATTCAAGAGAAGGAGAAAATAGAAAGAAAAAGAAAAACTAACTAGCACACGTTCGTAGGCAACACGATTGCACTGAGCACGTGCAACAAGCCTTTAAACCTCCAGGTGTCCCTAGTAGGAGGAGTTTTGTCTTCTGAGGGTTTTCAGTGGATTGCACCCACAAAATCCCATAATAAAAGAAAGACAGTGAAAATTACGTATAAAGATAAGAATTATAAAAGAAAGAACTTGAAAATCAGAGTTTTCAACTACACTAACTTTTCGGTTGTCATGAGCCCTATCTTAATAGTCATGAAAAGATGTTAGAAATCACATCATCCCTCAATAAAATATCGCCTTTATTCTTCATCTCTACCTTTCTTCTGTAAGTCTACGATAGCGCCCCGGCCGTCTATCCGAGGCCAAAATGCGGAAACGAAAACTTTTTCATGACTAGAAACTGGCGCTATCGTATGCTTAAAACCTGGATCGAACCATTAACCTACTACTAGCTAACTAGAGAAAGGGTAGAGAGGCTATACCGATCGATCTGTGTCCTTCGGTCTTTGGCCACCATCCCAAGCTCCTCACGGCATCTCCGGTATCGATCTCCTCGTCGGAAAGGGCACCACATCATCGATTCTTTTTACGGGCTCCCGCTTCATCTGAAGCAACTCGGGCACGAAGTGTCCAAGGTGATGTAGAGAATGTTTGTGATCACTTTTTCTCTTGCATCCATGGATTTGGATAGAGGTTAGAGATGAAGCCATTAATGGATATAATGAGCTAGAGGAAGAAGAAGAAGAGGCCTTTTTTTGTTGTTCTATGATAAAATGAGAGTGAGAGAGGAATAATATGAGAGCTCACAACCATCACATGGCCGCCCTTCCTCTCTCCTCCTCTCATTTCATCCACAAATCAATCACTAAATGTGACATTTTTCATAAAAAAGAGACCATGAGTCACTATATGTGTCTATGTCTCATTTAATGCATCTCATAATGAATTCTAGCTCATTATTTCCAAATGCAAACATTAATCCAAATGTTTGCCACAACAAAAAGATACGGCAACATCTAAAGTAAACTCGTGACGGATCATAAGGATACCCCTCACCTGTATATACATACTTGCATCCGCATTCCGACTGAATGCGGATGCCATGAGACTAAAGTAATCCAATAAATCTAATACTAGGATCCGGTTTAAACCAAAGCCCACTAGTATGATCCGCCCGATCATGATCCATGCACTACTGCACGTATATGATCGGACCCTGCCATATATCATACGGCCTCTACAACGTTTCGCCCGAAACTTGAGAAACTGTCTGTGGGGGACTCTAAAGACTCGTCAATACTTTGGCTGTGGATTTAACCACTGGCACGTCAGAGGTACTAGCTGTACGTAACGGGATACCAGGTATTGACCAAAAGGGAGGTCGATGAGCGAACTCATCTTGATACCCTACTGAGCCTGTCAGTGAAAATATCCGTACAGTCCGGTCCGTTCGTCTATGAGCATCGCATGGCGGGCCTAGGGGGTTGGTAAAAGTCAGACCTCCAAAAGCGGTACAAGTCGTGTCGGAGTGTATCCCAGAACACCCTGAGATACTACTGGAATACCTACCAGTAAATCTCCTGCCTTGGCCAAGGACTTCGTGTAATGGCTCTCCTAGACACAGCGCGACCTCACCCCCAATATCGGGAGAGACGAACCCCTGCCGATCCGCTCACTGCCTTTATGTGGTTCGGGACTGTACCCAACTAAAACCTGTTTGCACGACTCCTTTGAGCCATGGTAGGGTAGTAATCAAAGTACAGTGGGAACTCACACGAGACAAATAACGATCTCAGGTCGATGAACTAATCTGTACACATGTCACCAGGGAACTGCTATCTGACGCTAGGTATAATACCAACTAGCATGTTCCCGGCAAGTCCTGTCCGGTGTACTTATAACCCAATGAGCACCTGTATATATCTTAGGTGAACCAACTGACACGAATGGCTTGTGAGACCGGCCACCGCCCCTCGTCGGGTTCTCGACTGTATACACTAGTCTACTAATGGAGTATCGATGCCCAGTCTCGAAACTCCTATGACTAGGGACCTTTTAAGGATGTGCTTTGTAATATCTTAGGATGTGTTTAGTGACTATTTATATTTAAGTAATGGGTTTTTAACAAAAAGTTTACCAAATTGTGTTTCAAATATTTTTCCTAAATTAATAAATATTTTTCTAAAATTTTCCTAGGCTTGCACACACATGTGCATGTAAACTAGGGTTTTTAAATGAGTTATTACCATGATTAGTGACCATGATGGGTTAATCATGGGGATTAAGTCTTTTGGGTTTTAATTAAGTTTAAATTAGTTAATTAATAGTTGCTTTAATTTGAATTTTCTTGGGGTGTTAACTTGGTGAGAGAGAGAGAGAGTGCATCATGGCTTAGGCCATGCTTGCAATTAATGAGGAGAGAGATAGATGAGGGGTTGACATTGGGGTGATGATTTGTTTTCCTCTCATTTCTTTTGTTCTTCTCTCAAACCTCACTCTCACACATACACACACACACTTACCTCTTCAGCACCAGCAGAAGCAAGCAGCACAGCAGCAGCCAGCAACACAGCAACACACAGCAGCAGAAATCAGCAGCAGCAACAGTGAATCAGCAGCAGCAGTGTGCAGCAACAGCAGTAGCTTCAACTACAGCCCCTTCCCTTCACATCTTCTTCTTCCTCCAGCTCCCCAGGGTCGAGTGTGGGGTATATTTTCTAAACTTACTCCCTAGTTTACTTGTTTAGTGTAGTTTTGCTTCGGTTAGTGGTTTTTGGTGCGATTTAGTGCGATATGAGGTGTTTAGTGAGAACCTTGGCCAAGTGATGTGTGTTTTGGTTTCAGTAGATTGATAGAGTGTTGTTAGGGCCATATTAACCTAGCTTAAACCCCAATTGCACTAAAATACCACCAGATCCCTATTTGATGCAAATTCATCGTTTTTAAGCAAAATTAGAGTTTCTGAAAACTGCTTTCGACCCGGTGAGTTCAGAACAATTTTGAGAAGACTGCAGTACAGTTGTTAGGTGCTGATACCCCAGGTAGAACCCGACCCCTTTTCTTCTTGTTGTGGCCGCCGGAATATTGTATCTGGCCGCAATTTGCGGCCAGATGGGGAGGGTTTGGGTTGGGGTTTGGTCCTATGGGTGTCTTCTGTTATTTGTAGTTTTGTGATATATATATTTTTGTAATTTAAGTTCTGTATAAAAATCTAGGACTAAATACCTATTTCTCGTATTTTAAACCTTCGCGACACACGTGATACGTGTGTGGGTTTGGGGTTTCTGCGTATCGCGACGCGTCAGGATAGTTTCAGGCGCGTGATCACACGTTTTAGCGTATCGCGCACACGCGCGATTGGTTTACGGCACGGGTGTCTAGTTGGACCGTAATATCACGTTTTTATGAAATTGAGCTTATGTGTGATATATGTTATGTGATTCTAGGTTCGCAGGCGAGTGAGACGGACGCTGCAAAGAAGGGCAAGCAAGTCGTCGGCTACACTTAGCGCGAGACTTCGGTGAGTAGATTTCACATATACAGGGATATCGCCCGCATGGCGTTATGCGTCAGGGCTGATAGGACCTTATTATTATATGTTGCATTTACCTCATGGACTGTCATTGCATATTGCATTCCCTGCTATATATATATGATTAGAATTGATAGAACACCGCACTATTACTAACGGTTTATGTTGCACGAGCACTAATCTGCATGACACACACACACCGTTAGTAATTGCCATGACACACTCACTGTAGAACTGCCATGATTATATTGCTGTAGTTCATTTCATATATGATTCGATATGACTTTCATGGAAATTGGGAGCCGCATGATATCTTAAAAAAAAACGGAAACTAATTTTAAAAGCGGTTTTCCCTTATACCTATATCATGGATTGATGTACATAGCACATCGCACTGGATTTACTTCTTGGTGTTGGATTTTCATGTGATTTCTGGTTTTGAGGACCGTGGGATTTTTAAGAAAAGATGCACTATTTGAAACCCGGTTCCTCGTGATATGATATTTTGGTGCGTCCACCACGCGTTTTCTCGGTGCTGAGACGTGTGCTTGAAACCCGATTCGAGAAGATGGATGAACCGTTTGAGGGTTCGTGGTGGACCCGTTATGGTTCCCCGGGGCGAGAAATGTTTTTCGTGGAGTAGACGATGAGCCTGGCAGGGTGGCGAGTACCTACTGGTGATTGGTTGGACCTGGCGGTTATCCGGAGGATACTGACCAGAGTCGAGAGATGGATGCGGGATGACCCGTACTGCCGGGGCCGAGGGCCGATACCGCAGACGGAGCCCGTGGGCTGATCCGGACTGACGTAGCCCGATATATGAGGATTTGCGTGTCGATGCTGGACACGAGTATTTTATGATATTTTGGGTGCCGATATTGGGCACTCGTGATTTCTCAAAGATTTACAGGATTTGAGGGCCGATGGGTGTGCCGGCGCCTGAGTTATTTGGGATTTGGGTGCAGTTGTGGGCACCGCTTGTTTTCCACGTTGATATTCCGTGTGGATGTTGTTTATCCCATGCTCAGCATTGATTACTATATATCTCATCCTGTAGTTATTTTACCTGACAGAGCATCTGCATAATTATTGCACATACTGCTTATTTCGCATTGATATCATCTGCTGGCATTTGTTAGAGTAGCGCAGTACGTGCATGCTCGCGATTATCTTTATATGTTATCTCTATTCACGAGTTGGCAACTCACCCCCGTTGTGCCACAGTATTTGCAGGTTGCCCTCAGCATAGTCGCGGCAGGCTGTCTTTTGCATCTTTTGGCTACAGATACCACTACAGTTGCGGCGAGAGCTGTTTTGCATTTAGGTGGGTTGTGGTATCTGATTAATTTTATTGTATCCCTTTTTGTATCTAGTACTCTCCATCTACCATTTATGTACTGGACTTAGATACTGTGTGAGGACGATGATGTATATTTTGTATTCTGGTGTCGAGCTCGTGGGAGCTGACTGTTTTTATTTGCAGTTTATATTCTGTGATGTTTACTTATTGCTCATTCTCCGCTACGGCGTCGTATATTACTCTTGTGATGGTGGTTTCCGCCGTTGGGCGTGATTGCTCCCGTTTGGGAATGTTTTGTTTCATTATATCTCATTTTCTACTCATATCCTCTTTTATACCTGGCCTCGGGGCTACTTTTACAAAGGAAATGCTGCCAAAATTATTTAAATGATTAAGTGACTTTAAAAGAACTTATTGAATTATTTAAGGTTTTCTAAATGTTTTACTAAATGTTTTCAACACTCACTATTTTTTTAAAAATGGTTTTGATTTCTGGGTTCGGCTTACTTAGTCGCGTTACGCCTGTAGACGTAGCGTGGTTAAGTGCCGGTCACGAGTCGAAATATTCGGGTCATGACAAAGTTGGTATCAGAGCGTAGGTTTTACCTTCGGAGTGTATGATGACCCTGGTATGATGGAGTAGGTAGCTGCAGCAGAGTGGCGTAGCGTGCGTATGTTCCGCGGCATACTCACGACACGGTACTCCGCCTAAGTGACCTTAGGACTTATTAATTGAATTCCTTCTTGAGTATATATATATATTCTTGTGATTCGATTTCCGTATTCTTATCGAATCCTAATTTCCTTTCAGCCATTATGCTGCCAAAGACTACGAGGGCGCAGAGAGCGGCCGCGAGGGCCGAGATTCGAGTTGACTCGTCCGAGACGAGGACTGATCCGGGTAGTACACCGGTTGTGCCCGAGCAGGCTGTTCCTGCCGTGACAGATCAGATTGCCACACTAGGGGCCGGTGTGCAGGAGATGCGCCAGACGATAGGATCCAGTATGCAGGAGATGCGCCAGATGATAGGATCGCTAGTTGAGACGCTTTGATCGCAGCGACCAGAGGTAGCTCCACCCGTTCCAGAGACCGCGATGGTACCTACCGCACAGCCAGTTGCTCCTGCAGCCACGGAGGTGATTACAGTATCGCTGTCAGAGTTCATGAGGCTGAAGCCTCCAGTCTTCACAGGCACCGATACAGCCGAGGATCCACAGTCTTTCATTGCTAGGATGGCCCGGATATGCCGTTCCCTCAGATGCGCAAATGCGAGATGGGTTGAGTTCGCGAGCTTTCGCCTGGAAGGTCTTGCGCAGAAGTGGTGTGATTCAGTTGAGAAGGGCAGAGCAGCAGGTCTTCCTCCTATGACCTGGACGGAGTTCGTGACAGTATTTCTAGCCTGTTTCCTTCCCCAGAGTGTTAGGGATGCCCGAGCACGCAGATTTGAGTCCTTGCGCCAGACGCCAGGGATGACAGTGGCAGAGTATGACGTGCTGTTTACAGAGCTAGCAGTCTATGCCCCGTATTTAGTGGCTACTGAGGAGTTGCGAGTCAAGAGATTTGTTCGGGGCTTGCTTACACCACTATTCCTTGCGATCAGCGCGCAGCACTACGAGACCTATGCAGCAGCTGTAGACGCAGCCCTATTAGTCGAGGAGCGCCTTGTAGAGACTTCGGTAGTTCCAGAGCCGAAGAGAGTTCGTACTAGTATATCCGCACGGAGGCAGTCATTCAGACGCCGCGACAGGTATCGTTCTGGTGCGAGGAGTAGCAGAGATTCGGGACGAGGCCAGATGTTTAGTTCGTATCCCCAGGAGAGTCAGCAGTCGCCACGGGGTTGCTTTAGATGCGGCAGTCTACTTCACCTGGTTAGAGATTGTCCTGAGATACACTAGGGGGAGGCGGCAGCACCGCATGTTACCTTACCACCTTCACCACCCCAGAGGGCGTTGCCTGTTGTACCTATCGTTGCTCCGTGCCAGACTCATATGCAGAGAGGTCGTGGGCGTGGGGGAGTTGCTCAGAGAGGATGGGATGATCGAGGCAGAGGGCAGTCAGTCGCAGGTGGTGGACAGGCGCGGGTTTTTGCTTTGACGCATCAGGACGCGCAGGCGTCCAATACGGTGGTTTCAGGTATCCTTCCCGTATGTTCAGTTGATGCACACGTATTGTTCGATCCCGGATCCACGCACTCGTACGTATCCACACACTTTGTGCTGAGTTTGGGTAGAGAGTCCGGTTTGCTTGATCAGCCGCTTGTTGTGACCACTCCTGTGGAAGAGTCGTTTGTTGCTAGGCTCGTGTTCCAATCATGTACCGTCTGTATTGGCGAGAGGGAGTTGCCTGTCGACTTGATCCTTCTGGAGATGTTGGACTTCGACGTTCTTTTGGGCATGGATTGGTTAGCCACGTGCTATACTTCTGTGGACTACCGTGAGAAGACAGTTAGATTTTGTTTTCCCAGCGAGTCGGTTTTTGTTGTGTTGGGGGACCGTGGTGCCGCCCCTCACAGTGTGATTTCTTCTTTTCGCGCTGGACAGCTTTTGAGGAAGGGATGTCAGGGATTTCTCGCCTATGTTTGCGATGCTAGTGCTACACAGGTTCCATTAGTCAGGTTCCGGTTGTTAGCGAGTTCCCTGATGTGTTCCCTGACGAGCTTCCAGGGTTACCGCCCGAGTGCGACATTTCCTTCTGTATTGATTTGGTTCCTGGCTCGGGGCCTATTTCCATACCTCCTTATCGGATGGCCCCGGCGGAACTTCGAGAGCTGAAGGGTCAGTTGCAAGGGTTGCTGGACAAGGGACTTATTCGACCCAGTGTTTCTCCTTGGGGTGCTCCGGTCCTGTTCGTCAAGAAGAAGGATGGC
This sequence comes from Agapanthus africanus, assembly GCA_030015575.1. Classification (NCBI taxonomy): domain Eukaryota; kingdom Viridiplantae; phylum Streptophyta; class Magnoliopsida; order Asparagales; family Amaryllidaceae; genus Agapanthus; species Agapanthus africanus. The sequence continues at coordinate 78,083,131 of CM057347.1, read as the reverse complement.
AGTTTGCGTCTGTGTATCGACTACCGCCAGCTGAACAGGGTGACAGTGCGGAACAGGTATCCTTTGCCGCGCATCGACGATTTGTTCGACCAGCTTCAGAGGGCAGGGTACTTTTCGAGGATCGATTTACGATCGGGCTATCATCAGCTGTGGGTTCGATAGGAGGACATTCCCAAGACAGCTTTCCGTATGCGCTACGGCCATTATGAGTTTTTGGTGATGTCGTTCGGACTCACCAATGCGCCAGCAGCATTCATGGACTTGATGAACCGTATTTTCCGGCCATATTTGGATCTGTTCATCATAGTCTTCATTGACGATATCTTGGTGTATTCCCGGAGTAGTGAGGAGCACGAGCAGCACCTGCGGATTACACTGCAGACTTTGAGGGAGCACCAGCTTTATGCGAAATTCTCCAAGTGTGCTTTCTGGCTGGACAGCGTAGACTTCTTGGGGCATATGATTTCACGAGACGGTATATGTGTGGACCCGAGAAAGATCGACGCCGTGCAGCGTTGGCCCAGACCCACATCGGTTACGGAGATTCACAGCTTTTTGGGGTTGGCCGGTTACTACAGGCGATTTGTGTAGGACTTCTCCAGTATTGCTACACCTTTGACCGGGTTGACCCGGAAGGGAGTCCCTTTCGATTGGACGGAGGAGTGCGAGCTCAGTTTTCAGCAGCTACGGACTCGGCCGACGACGGCACTGGTATTATCATTACCTTCAGGCTCAGGCAGATTTGAGGTCTATTGTGATGCTTCTCGAGTGGGGCTAGGGTGCGTTTTGATGCAGCATGACAGGGTGATCGTGTATGATTCGCGACAATTGAAGAAACATGAACAGAACTACCCCACTCATGACTTGGAGATGGCTGCAGTGGTCTTTACACTCAAGATCTGGCGACATTACCTTTACGGCGAGTCGTGCCAAATATTCACGGATCACAAGAGTCTGAAATATATATTTCAGCAGCGGGACCTGAACCTTAGACAGCGCCGATGGATGAAGTTAGTGAAGGATTACGACTGCGAGATCTTATATCACCCGGGCAAGGCAAATGTGGTAGCGGATGCTTTGAGCAGGAGGCCAGGGGGTAGTCTATCTTGTCTGAGCGCAGTACAGGGGCAGTCGTCGACAGATTGGCAGATATTATGCGACAGCCGGATACAGTTCGAGTTCACACCGATTGGAGGACAGATCGCGCATGTTCGTGCATGCCCACAGTTACTTGACCGCATACATGAGGCACAGCGCAGTGATGACCGATGTTCGGAGATCAGGGCACAGATTGGACAGGGTAGATTTTCCGAGTTCGTGATCGATGATCAGGGGGTACTACGATTTGGGACTAGACTGTGCGTACCAGATGCTGAGGGACTGCGGCGTGAGATTCTTGAGGAGGCACATCGATCGGTATATAGTGTCCATCCCGGTTCCACCAAGATGTATCATGATATGAGAGGTGTTTACTGGTGGGACGGAATGAAGAGGGACATCGCAGATTTTGTGTCAAGATGCCTGACTTGTCAGCAAGTCAAGGCTGAGCGCCAGAGGCCCGCAGGAGAGCTGCAGCCGTTACCCATTCCGGAGTGGAAGTGGGAGCAGATTTCGATGGATTTCGTTGTGGGTCTACCCAGGACGAGGCGAGGGTACGACTCCATTTGGGTGATCGTAGATCGTTTGACGAAAGCGGCTCACTTCCTGCCAGTGAAGACGACTTTCGGATTTGCTCAGTACGCCCAGATTTACATTGACGAGATAGTACGACTGCACGGAGTCCCGACATGTATCGTGTCCGACAGAGGCACCAAGTTTACCAGTCGACTATGGCAGAGGCTTCAGGAGGCTTTGGGCACTCGCTTGAGTTTCAGCACAGCTTTTCATCCGCAGATCGACAGACAGTCAGAGCGGACCATTCAGACTCTCGAGGACATGCTTAGAGGTTGTGTATTAGATTTCGGAGGTAGTTGGGATCATCATTTGCCCTTAGTAGAGTTCTCCTACAATAACAGCTACCAGGAGACCATTCAGATGGCACCATTTGAGGCTCTTTATGGGAGGAGATGCAGATCGCCTGCCTGTTGCACAGAGCTCAGTGAGAGCAGTATCTTAGGGCCACAGATTGTTGAGGAGACGATCGTGAAGATCCAGTTGATTCGCGATAGGATGAGAGCAGCCCAGAGTAGGCAGAGATCTTATGCGGACCGTCGGCGACGCAGACTTGAGTTTTCTGTTGGTGATCATGTTTTGTTGAGGGTCTCCCCAATGAAAGGTGTGATGAGGTTTGGGAAGAAGGGGAAGCTCAGTCCCAGATATGTGGGCCCCTTCGAGATCCTCGAGCGTGTTGGTGCAGTTGCGTACCGGTTAGCCCTTCCGCCCAGTTTTCCAGATGTGCACCCCGTATTTCACGTATCGATGCTCCGTAGATATCTTCATGATCCCTCGCATGCGATTCAGCATCCGACGATCCAGCTTGAGCGCGACCTTTCCTATGCAGAGCAGCCGGTAATGATCTTGGATCGACAAGTGAAGAAGTTGAGATCAAAGGACATTCCATCAGTCAAGGAACTTTGGCGTGGTCAGGGCCGTGAGGAGGTCACTTGGGAGACCGAGAGCGAGATGGAGCAGAAGTATCCCCATCTTTTCGAAGGTACGTGTAGTTAGATTTTGAAATTCGGGGACGAATTTCTTTAAGGGGGAGAGATTGTAACATCTTAGGATGTGTTTAGTGACTATTTATATTTAAGTAATGGGTTTTTAACAAAAAGTTTACCAAATTGTGTTTCAAATATTTTTCCTAAATTAATAAATATTTTTCTAAAATTTTCCTAGGCTTGCACACACATGTGCATGTAAACTAGGGGTTTTAAATGAGTTATTACCATGATTAGTGACCATGGTGGGTTAATCATGGGGATTAAGTCTTTTGGGTTTTAATCAAGTTTAAATTAGTTAATTAATAGTTGCTTTAATTTGAATTTTCTTAGGGTGTTGACTTGGTGAGAGAAAGAGAGAGAGTGCATTATGGCTTAGGCCATGCTTGCAATTAATGAGGAGAGAGATAGAGGAGGGGTTGACATTGGGGTGATGATTTGTTTTCCTCTCATTTCTTTTGTTCTTCTCTCAAACCTCACTCTCACACACACACACACACACACTTACCTCTTCATCACCAGCAGAAGCAAGCAGCACAGCAGCAGCCAGCAACACAGCAACACACAGTAGCAGAAATCAGCAGCAGCAACAGTGAATCAGCAGCAGCAGTGTGCAGCAACAGCAGCAGCTTCAACTACAGCCCCTTCCCTTCACTTCTTCTTCTTCCTCCAGCTCCCCAGGGTCGAGTGTGGGGTATATTTTCTAAACTTACTCCCTAGTTTACTTGTTTAGTGTAGTTTTGCTTCGGTTAGTGGTTTTTGGTGCGATTTAGTGCGATATGAGGTGTTTAGTGAGAACCTTGGCCAAGTGATGTGTGTTTTGGTTTCAGTAGGTTGATAGAGTGTTGTTAGGGCCATATTAACCCAGCTTAAACCCTAATTGCACTAAAATACCACCCGATCCCTATTTGATGCAAATTCATCGTTTTTAACCAAAATTAGAGTTTCTGAAAACTGCTTTCGACCCGGTGAGTTCAGAACAATTTTGAGAAGACTGCAGTATAGTTGTTAGGTGATGATACCCCAGGTAGAACCCGACCCCTTTTCTTCTTGTTGAGGCCGCCAGAATATTGTATCTGGCCGCAATTTGCGGCCAGATGGGGAGGGTTTGGGTTGGGGTTTGGTCCTATGGGTGTCTTCTGTTATTTGTAGTTTTGTGATATATATATTTTTGTAATTTAAGTTCTGTATAAAAATCTGGGACTAAATACCTATTTCTCGTATTTTAAACCTTCGCGACACACATGATACGTGTGTGGGTTTGGGGTTTCTGCGTATCGCGACGCGTCAGGATAGTTTCAGGCGCGTGATCACACGTTTTAGCGTATCGCGCACACACGCGATTGGTTTATGACACGGGTGTCTAGTTGGACCGTAATATCACGTTTTTATGAAATTGAGCTTATGTGTGATATATGTTATGTGATTCTAGGTTCGTAGGCGAGTGAGACGGACGCTGCAAAGAAGGGCAAGCAAGTCGTCGGCTACACATAGCGCGAGACTTCGGTGAGTAGATTTCACATCTACGGGAATATCGCCCGCATGGCGTTATGCGTCAGGGCTGATAGGACCTTATTATTATATGTTGCATTTACCTCATGGACTGTCATTGCATATTGCATTCCCTACTATATATATATGCTTAGAATTGATAGAACGCCGCACTATTACTAACGATTTATGTTGCACGAGCACTAATGTGCATGATACACACGCACCGTTAGTAATTGTCATGACACACTCACTGTAGAACTGCCATGATTATATTGCTGTAGTTCATTTCATATGTGATTCGATATGACTTTTATGGAAATTAGGAGCCGCATGATATCTTTGAAAAAAAAACGGAAACTAATTTTAAAAGCGGTTTTCCCTTATACCTATATCATGGATTGATGTACATAGAACATCGCATTGGATTTACTTCTTGTTGTTGGATTTTCATGTGATTTCTGGTTTTGAGGACCGTGGGATTTTTAAGAAAAGATGCACTATTTGAAACCCGGTTCCTCATGATATGATATTTTGGTGCGTCCACCACGCGTTTTCTCGGTGCTGAGACGTGTGCTTGAAACCCGATTTGAGGAGATGGATGATCCGTTTGCGGGTTCGTGGTGGACCCGGTATGGTTCCCCGGGGCGAGAAATGTTTTTCGTGGAGTAGACGATGAGCCTGGCAGGGTGGCGAGTACCTACCGGTGATTGGTTGGACCTGGCGGTTATCCGGAGGATACTGACCAGAGTCGAGAGATGGATGCGGGATGACCCGTACTGCCGAGGCCGAGGGCCGATACCGCAGACGGAGCCCGTGGGCTGATCCGGACTGACGGAGCCCGATATATGAGGATTTGCGTGTCGATGCTGGACACGAGTATTTTATGATATTTTGGGTACCGATGTTGGGCACTCGTGATTTCTCAGAGATTTACAGAATTTGAGGGCCGATGGGTGTGCCGGTGCCTGAGTTATTTGGGATTTGGGTGCAGTTGTGGGCACCGCTTGTTTTCCACGTTGATATTCCGTGTGGATGTTGTTTATCCCATGCTCAGCATTGATTACTATATATCTCATCCTGTAGTTATTTTACCTGACAGAGCATCTGCATGATTATTGCACATACTGCTTATTTCGCATTGATATCATCTGCTGGCATTTGTTAGAGTAGCGCAGTACGTGCCTGCTCGCGATTACCTTTATATGTTATCTCTATTCACGAGTTGGCAACTCACCCCTGTTGTGCCACAGTATTTGCAGGTTGCCCTCAGCATAGTCGCGGCAGGCTGTCTTTTGCATCTTTTGGCTACAGATACCATTACAGTTGCGGCGAGAGCTGTTTTGCATTTAGGTGGGTTGTGGTATCTGATTACTTTTATTGTATCCCTTTTTGTATCTAGTACTCTCCATCTACCATTTATGTACTGGACTTAGATACTGTGTGAGGACGATGATGTATATTTTGTATTCTGGTGTCGAGCTCGTGGGAGCCGACTGTTTTTATTTGCAGTTTATATTCTGTGATGTTTACTTATTGCTCATTCTTCGCTACGGCGTCGTATATTACTCTTGTGATGGTGGTTTCCGCCGTTGGGCGTGATTGCTCCCGTTTGGGAATGTTTTGTTTCATTATATCTCATTTTTTACTCATATCCTCTTTTATACCTGGCCTCGGGGCTACTTTTACAAAGGAAATGCTGCCAAAATTATTTAAATGATTAAGTAACTTTAAAAGAACTTATTGAATTATTTAAGGTTTTCTAAATGTTTTACTAAATGTTTTCAACACTCACTATTTTTTTTAAATGGTTTTGATTTCTGGGTTCGGCTTACTTAGTCGCGTTACGCCTGTAGACGTAGCGTGGTTAAGTGCCGGTCACGAGTCGAAATATTCGGGTCGTGGCATGCTTATAGACCCCAGCTCCCACGTATATGATCGCCATCATACTGCTGGTAGTCAAGCAAGAATCCTAAGGGCTTTATCAATGTGTAATAGTGATCTGTAAGGTCACCTAAAGCTGTACACGATGATACAGATAAACCAGATAGCATACTATCATCTTGAGTTAGACTGTCCTACCGGTATAGGCCCTCCCTCAATCATTGCAATCACGTTCCTGTGTTCCAATAATTGACTCTGAGGGCACTATATCCAACAATCTCCCACTTGCACTCAAGGCTAATTATTGCGATGTCGCATACTCACAGCCCATGTGATACCGAACACCCAACTCCTCTACTAATCAGTTTCGCAAAGCCCATTTGCGAAACTATTGTGTTCGAGGAATAGCCTCCGTGAGTGGATCCGCCCTAATGTTTCTTTCTATGTCTCTCTTTCTCTCAAGTTCGCGGAGAAAGCCATCTCCCAAAATGAGCAATACCTGTCTTAGAATATGTCTGGATATCTGATGGGACCTAGTTCATAAATGAACTCCAAATCCAAACTTCATAGACTGTATCGTCAACCAAACTTAATCAGTATCCTGCGCCAAACCTCCCTCAGGATCCGCTTGGACCACCTGTCCAAAATACTGCCCCTCGTCAGTGAGAAAACTATAACTCTGACAGCCACTCTGTCATTCAGATCACCTTGGAAGCCTGGAATGATAACTGTCTCCTTAAAGAGGCTGTTGTTATCATATCCCTAGAACATCCAATTATGTTCTAAAACTGCTTCCGAATGTCTCTCCAGGATAGGATTAATATCAACTTACTGCATCTCGTGCAAAAACAATATCTGGTGTGGTACTTGACATCGCATGATTGACTCAATTTCCTAAGCAAGTGATCTGCCAATCATGCACATCCCTCTCCCCTTTAGTCTGTAAGACACATTTAGAGAGGGTGACTCCATCACCTGCAGGTACACTACGTGCCAAGAGTCGTCCATTCTAAATACCTTTAGAATGCTGTCTAAGTACCTTGATTGGAAAACTACCCAAATCTAGATCTAAAACCATAGATCTAGTAACCAGAATATCTGATATAATATCCATATCCTATATGGAGAAACCACTGTGTGACAACCAAAGTATAACCGATCGTAGTGCATGAATATCACTTCCTACTATGTGTATGTCATCCAAATGCCAGGACATCACACCCTACTACCTTCTTAACAGATCCATCCCCTATTCTGATGAAGTCAAACCTGTTAGTTATGTATATGCCCTAGAGGCCATTGTTGTACATATGATGTATATTATGATGGATGCTTGGATGTATACAGAGAGGACTTTCTTGCTCGTCATAATAGTATGCTATTTGGTTTCACTTTATCTTAACATGTTGACTTGTATTCGTTTACTGTCTTTCTCTCACATGTTGATAAAGCCCTTAGGATCTGTACTCGACTACTAGGATTATGATGAGATCATACTAGTGGGGCCACGGTAGTCGATGAGTACATCCTATAAATGTTCCTAGTCGAGGGTATATCGAGACAGGGCATCGATACACCAGAGTAGACTAGCGTATACGCATCTTGACCTGTATGATGGGTGATGGATGATCCCATATCCATCGGTGTTTGACATCAAGGATGGTGTACGGGTGCTCAGTGGAGACTGGGTACACTGGACGGACTCGCCGAGAACTCCCAGATGGTGATATACCACACGTCAGATGGCAGTTCTCTGGTGACACTGGTACAGGGTAGTCTGTAGACCCGAGATCGTCATAGAGTCTTGTGTGATTCCCACTGTGCTTTGATTTCCACCTTACCACGTCCAAGAGGGCATGCAAAACGGTGGTTTTTGGGTACAGTCCCGAATCACATGGAGGCAATGAGCGATAGGAGGGGATTCGTCTCTCCCGGTATAGGGAGTTGATGTTGTGCTGTGTTCGATTGGCTATAACTGGAAGTCCCTGGCCAGGGCTGATATAGAGATATACTGGTAAGTGTTACCAGTAGTTTCTCGACCTGTTATGAGCCTCACATCGACACGACTTATCGGTTACTGGGGTCTGACGTATACCACCCCTAGACTTGATATGCGACATATCAGACGAACATACCGGACTGTATGGGAGTGTTACTGATTGGATTCACAGGAGAACGGACATGCTAACTTGTTGATCTTCTGATCGCTCAATACCTGGGTGGCTGTTACATTTAGCTGACCGCTTGCAGCTTATGGGTGTTTGATATGATCATCACCTGCTACCGGCGTATTGATGATTCTTTAGAGTCCTACACAGAGGTTTCTTGGCTCAGGCAAAATGGAGTAGAGGCACATATGTGATATGTGCAGGACCGAGGATAATACGATATGAGATACCATATTATATTCTCGCGATGTCCCAGTTCATATCTAAATATCGCGAGAATATAATACGGTATCTCATATCGGGGAATCCTCGGTCCTACACATATCACATTTGATTTGATGAATGAATTTGGGGAAAATTAGGAACTGACTGGGAACAAAATTAGGAACAATTGGGGACCCTTTTCAATGTAGCTTTAGGTCCTTTTTATAGCCCCTAATCAAGGTTCCCAAATAAGCTAGGTAGTTATGCAGAGGCTTCTAGAATAAGCCAAGTAGTTATGAAGCGTCCTCAACAAGTTAAGACGTTACAGGGAAGCTTCTGGAAAATTCTCGTTCTTCGATCCGCTGACTCGGCCACGGATCCGCGGCGACTCGGCCAGACTCGGCCGCGGTTCCGCGGCCGATTTGTGAGCTCTCAGCTTCACACTTATGTGATATTATTCTGTTGATCTCTGGGTTTATATTAGATATCTGGAATCTTCTTCTCTCTACTGAATCTCTGCCAGAATTTAACTCTTTGATTCCCTGTATTTTATCGGCGAATTTGCGATTCCGATATTTGATTTAGGTTAATTTCTGCACAAGATCTCAATGAAGAATGTTAGAGATATAAAATATTATGCGTGAAATAATAAACATACAATTTCCTTTAAAATTGCTGATTATAATGTATAACACATGGTAATTAATATTTTCCAGAAGAACTTGTAATATGTGTTATATTTATATCAAACATGCTTAGATGATTAGAAAAGTGAGGAAATTGTTATGTTAAAAATTGCAATAATTTTGACTGAAAAAATTCCCCCAAACTTGACTTTGATCGTCCCGAGCAAACTTCTTTTATTCAGGTGAAGGAGAAAAGAAAAAGAAAAACTAACTAGCATACTTTCGTAGGCAACACGATTGCACTGAGCACATACAACAAGCCTTTAAAGCTCTAGGTGTCCCTAGTAGGAGGAGTGTTGTCTCCTGAGGGTTTTCTGTGAATTGCACCTACAAAATCCTATAATAAAAGAAAGACCGTGAAAGTTACATATAAAGATAAGAACTATAAAAGAAAGAACTTGAAAATCAGAGTTTTCAACTACACTAGCTTTTCGGTTGTCATGAGCCTTATCTTAATAGTCATGAAAAGATATTAGAAATCACATCATCTTTCAATAAAACATCGCCTTTATTCTTCATCCCTACCTTTCTTCCAAACACTGATCATATACCCTTACGTGTGTGTAAAAGACATCCCTACACCCAGAGAATTCAATTCAAGCTATCATACTCTTGTCGATCTACCTCAGTACTCTTTAGTCGGTGAATATTTTAGATGGAATTGCTCACACATTCTTCATGCGACCGATAATACTTCTTGAGGTACTAACCGATCGATTACTAAATGTGCTCACTTATTAGGCGTATTTAGCAATTTCCTCGTCTTGCAACACCTAAGGTTTAGCAGTGACTCCCAAACCAGTTGGTCTAAGGCACTAGGTGATGAAGCACCCTCGCTATATTTTTTTATGCTACTTTGCTGATTACAAAACAAGTGTCCATTTTTCTTCACCATTTTATACTTTTATTTTTCATTTTTATTTTCTTCGTACTTTGTCTTTTAAACAAGAGCATTTCAAGGTATCCTCTACTATCCCGAGTTTCAATACGTGTGTAAGTGCGTATAGTAGGGTATCAACATTCAAATGTTTGGCTTTCAGAATAGGAACTATTTTTCAGACTTATTTTTATCCTCAGATTAGTGACTTCCTTCATCTTACTAACCCTTGGGACAACGGCTCATAACTACTTATTACTAGTTTCGTTTAAGAAAACATCTAACTTTCTTGGTTTTCTTCAACTCTTCGAATCTTTTAAATATAATTTTTCAATTTCTAATCTTTTATTATAAAAGATTTTTTTTTGAAAATTTTGTGTTTATGAAAAGTGTAAAGCAAAGTAATGTGTAAATAAGCACAAACCTCCCCCAAACCTATTTACAGCAGTGTCCTCACTGTTGTCATCTTTTAAATCTCAAAAACCCGTAGACTTGGGAGGAAAAGTTATTAACGGGGGAAAGAATAACTGAAAGTGAAAATCTCCCCCAAACTTATTTTTGGCTCACAATTTTGTGTACAATTTTTATTTTAAAGAGCAAAAAATATACCTTCCCCCCAAACTTGATTTAAACAATATTAAGCTTTTAAAATCATAAGAGGGGGGGTGGGGTAAAGTTATTGGTCAATACAAAACTTTACAAAGACCGAAAGTCAACACCAACCATTCAAAGATTTTATCAATGTAACGCATCGGTTGGTGGAAGAACATGTTATAAATAGCCAAGAAGAAGTGGGGAAGAGATAAGTGGTGGTATGGAAAGGGCTTGCGTCTCGATTTGGAGAGACAACACAATGATGATGATGGATTACTCGCATTCTCATTATTGTCAAGATGAAAGGGTGTTTGTTCAACTTCTTTGTTTTGGGGTTGATTCATCATAACTCCTGTGTTTTCTAAAAATGCGAGTTCATCAGCGAAAATTTCTTCAAAGTTTTCATCGATACCCCGAAGAATAATCTCATTGGAAAGAACGGGATGATACTCAGACTCCATAAAAGGTTCATAATTAGCGTTAGATGTTGACCCGGACAGCTCGATAGATAAGTCCGTATGTGTACAATACATAGCTGGGTCAAATAATAACGTATTGATGGAGTCTAGATCAGTATCGTGAAGCGGTTCAAATTCGCTGCTGTCGACATCCATTAAGTCGACAGAATATATTTGAGCAGAAGGTTCGGAGGGTTCACTTCCCAACTTGTAAATGTTAAGCTCAATTGACATCTTCCCGAAGTATAGGTTCATAGAGCCGTTTCGACAGTTGATTACAGCGTTGGAAGTGGCCAAAAAGGGTCGACCGAGAATCACCGGAATTTGGTTCCGTGGGTTCGCTACCGGTTGTGTATCTAGAACAATAAAGTCCACATGGAATATACATTCCCCGACTTTTATCAACACATCCTCAAGCTCTTCCCTAGGTTTGGTGATAGATCTATTGGCCATCTAGAGAGTGCAGTGAGTAGGTTTCAACTCTCCAATACCTAACTGCTCATAGACAGAGTATGGAAGCAGGTTAACACTAGCGCCAAGATCGAGTAGAGCACGGTTGATATTTGTACCCCCAATAGAAATAGAAATTTTATGACAGCCTGGGTCCTTACGTTTCTTAGGTAATTGTTGGGTAAAAGCTGTGTTTACATTACTCGACATGAACACCTTTTTCGGCACTTGAGTTTTCCTCTTTCTAGTGCACAAGTCCTTTAGAATTTTCGCACAGGACGAAACTTGTTGTATAGCATCTAGGAGAGGGATATTGATGTTAACCTGTTTAAATATTTCCATAATCTTCTCCATTTATGGACTTGGTCTGTTTCCCCTTAATCTATTTAGATAAGGAGCTTTATCAATAAGAGCTGGGTCCAACCTTAGATAAGACCGAGGAGGTGGAACAGATCCCAGAATTGGAGTGGGGATCATTATAGGTGGACTCAAGGAGGTGGGTGGAGGGTTCGAGCCTTGAGGAAAACGGAGAATAGGCTCGCAAGAAGGTGGAGTAGACGAAATAGGGTAAGAAGTGGAAGTGGAAGCCGGGGCATCATTGATTGATTCCTCATCACCAATCTCTTAACCGACATAGTTGTTTAGCACTCTTCTAGATCTCAACGTGGTAATAGCACTCACATTATGATGTGAGTAGCCAGGATTTAGTAGAGGTTGAGCTGGAAGTTTCCCTTTCTCTCCCACACTCATCGCGGCATTTAACTGTGCAATTTGTGCTTCTATCGCTTTTATACTGTTACCGTGGTAGGCGAAGTCATTCTTTATAGTGTCGATAGAAGACCTTATATGAGCCGACATTTGCATGGTGTGTTTCATAAACAAATGTAAGGTTCGTTCGAGTGAAGAGGAGTTTTCGGTACAGGCCGTTTGAAAAGAATTATTATAGGGTGTAGAATTCTTGGCCGGATTTTGAAAAGTTTGTGTTTGAAAGGGGTGCTGACTCAGTGGTGGTTGCTGTTGTTGTGTAGGAACTCTTTGATAGTTATTTTGGTTTGGAACTGTGTTTTGAATTTGGTATTGGTTCCAAGCAAAATTAGGGTGATTCCTCTAATCTTGATTATATGTAGAAGAATAAGGATCATTTCTAGGTCGTTGCTGGAAAGCAGCATTAATGTGTTCTTGACCTTGAAACGGAGAATTCAAAGGACATTCTTCCGTCAGATGTGATGGATCGGAACAGCATCCACACACGGTTTTAGGGAGCGTCACTTGGTTTAGAGAGGCTAATAAAAATTTGTTTTCCATAGCTTCAAGTTTCTTTTGCATTGCTGTCATTTCGGCTTTTACGGTAATGGAAACATCAAGTTGATGGATACCACCTCTAGATGATGGACTAACGCTTTCCTATTGCAAAGTATTTTCAGCAAAATCTTCCAAAAATTTCCAAGCTTGACCATCGTTTTCGGACATGAAATTGCCTTGACACATGGTTTCAAGCATCTATTTTGTTGTTGGATTAATGCCTTCATATATAATTCGGCACATATCCTATCTATGGATTCCATGATGAGGACATTGTATTAGTTATATGTATGCCCTAGAGGCCATTACTGTACATGCGATGTATATTGTAGTGGATGCTTGGACATATAGGGAGGACTTTCTTGCTAGACATGATAGTATGCTATCTGGTAGCACTTTATCTTAACATGTACACTTATTGTCTCTCTATTACACGTTGATAAAGCCCTTAGGATGAGTACTTGACTATCAGGATTATGGTGCAGATCATACTAGTGGGGACATGGTAGGCGGTAAGTACATCCTTCAAATGTTCCTAGTCGTGGGAGTATCGAGACAGGGCATCAATACTCCAGAGTAGATTAGCATATGCGCTTCTTGACCCATATGATGGGCGATGGATGATCCCACATCCATTGGTGTTTGACATCAGAGAAGGTATACGGGTACTCAGTGGAGACTGGGTACACTGAACGGACTCGCCGAGAACTCCTAGATGGTATTATACCTATCGTCAGATAGCAGTTCTCTGGTGACACTGGTACAGATTAGTCTTTCGACCCGAGATCGTCATAGAGTCTTGTGTGATTCCCACCGTGCTTTGATTTCCACTATACTACGGTCAAGAGTGTTGGAGATAGGGCCCTCAGAGTCAATTATTGGATCACAGGCACGTGATTGCAAAGGTTGAGGGAGGACCTATCCCGGTAGGACAGTCTTACTCAAGATGATAGTATGCTATCTGGTTTATCTATATCATCGTGTACTGCTTTAGGTGACCTGACAGGTCACTATTACACGTTGGTAGAGCCCCTAGGATTCTTGCTTGACTGCCAGCAGTATGAGGGCGATCATATACATGAGAGCTGGTAGTCTATAAGCACATCCTTAAAAGGTCCCTAGTCGTGGGAGTTTCGAGACAGGGCATCGATACTCCAGAGTAGACTAGTGTATACAGTCGAGACCCCGAGAGGGGCGGTGGCCGGTCTCACAAGCCACTGGTGTCAGTTAGTTCACCTAAGATGTATACAGGTGCTCATTGGGTTATGAGTACACCGGACAGGACTCGCCGGGAACATGCTAGTTGGTCTTCTACCTGACGTCAGATAGAAGTTCCCTGGTGACATGTGTACAGGTTAGTTCATCGACCTGAGGATCGTCATTTGTCTCGTGTGAGTTCCCACTGTACTTTGATTACTGCCCTACCATGCTCAAAGGAGACGTGCAAACAGGTTTTAGTTGGGTACAGTCCCAAGCCACATGGAGGCAGTGAGCGAATCTTCAGGGGTTCATCTCTCCCGGTATTGGGGGTGAGGTCGCGCTGTGTCTAGGAGAGCCAGAACATGAAAAGTCCTTGGCCAAGACAGGAGATTTACTGGTAGGTATTCCAGTAGTATCTCAGGGTGTTCTGGGCTGATCTCTGACATGACTTGTACCACTTTTTAGGGTCTGACTTTTACCAACCCCCTGGGCCCGCCATGCGATACTCATAGACGAACGGACCGGACTGTACGGATATTGTCACTGACAGACTCAGTAGGGTGTCAGGATGAGTTCGCTCATCGACGTCCCTTTTGGTCAATAGCTGGTAGCCCGTCACGTATGGCTAATATCTCTGACGTGCTAGTGGTTAAATCCACAACCATAGTATTGACGAGTCTTTAGAGTCCCCCACATTCAGTTGCTCAAGTTTTCGGGCGAAACGCTGTAGAGACCGTATGGAGATATGGCAGGGTTCAATCAGATACGTGCGGTATTGCACGGATCCTGATCGGACGGTTTATACTAGTGGGATTTGGTTTAAGCCGGATCCTAGTATAGTACAGTGTAGATTTTGTCTCATTGCATTTGTATTCGGTCAGAATACAGATGCGGGTGTGTATACACAATATCAGGGTTTTCCTGTAATTTATTACGGAACCGGTTTTCTGGAGTTGCCAGTTTGCTTTCCGTTTCGTCCATATTTCTTTGTATCTTTCATTGGCCGAAGATTGGTGGAGGAGGGCTTATTTGCATTTGTGCAAATTAGCTATTTGGAGGGTTGTCTTTGCATACTTTTGTTTCATGATGGTTTCATGATGGAGCCCCATCCCTTGACCTTCCATGGTTCATGATTGCTTGACTTGTGTAGTGATGATGGGCTTTTTGGGGTGAGGTTTTTGTTGAAATGATTCTTGATCATCATATCCTTTTTTCTCTCTCTTTTGGATGATAGTTTTCCCCCCTTGATTATTCACTCTCTCCTCATTCCCTCAAAAATAAATGGCCGGCCAAGTGATAGTGGGGCTGTCCCAAATTCTTGTGGTGGGGTTTTCTTGATTTTTGGCTTTGTAAAATCCCACAAGTTCCATCTCCATAAGCTCATATCATTCCTCCACCAAATGGCAACCTCCACAACCCCAAAGAGACATAGTAATCCACACTTATTCTATAGCAATTCTTGGGCACATCGACTCGCCAACTTCATGCCCGCGTTGCCTCGGTGTAGAGGTGGGAGCCCGTAAAAGAAGCCGGCGGCGTGGTGCACTTCCGGCGACGTGGTGGAGACCGGACATTCCGCGGGAGATCGGGACGACGACGAGAAGACCGGAAGACACGGATCACTCGGTATATCTCTCTTCCCATCTTGTAGTTAGCTAGGACTAGTTTAATGGCACGATTTGGGTATATAGTGCGCGGTGGTGCCGGTTTGAAAAGTTATTGTAAATCACCGCTTCCGCATTCCGGCGTCGGATTGACGTCCGGGGCGCCGCCGTGCACTTACAGTGGTATCAGAGCCAGGGTATTAACCTAGTCTAGCTTGGTCTAATGTGTTTACACTTCCGATCGAACAAATGTTCCAAAACCGCGTTTTTCAAAACATCAGTTTTCTGTCGAAATTTTTTTAGCTCGAAATTTTCTCAGTATGTTGCAGAATGATGTGCAGGGAATTCTAAGCATTCTGTGAAATTTTGGTTGCATGATCCCACCATTCCACCGCGGAAACGCGGCCAAACCCATGCTTGGGCCGCGGTTCCGCCGCAATCAAGACTGTTCATGGCACCAAACTTTTACAGAGAGCTCCTGAGTGTAAAATAGGGTTTTTGGAATATTATTTTTGGGCCCAGAATTTCTTTATGTGCTACAGTAGTGCTTGGGGCCCACTTGGTAATTTTTGATCGATCGGATATT
The DNA here is from genome assembly GCA_030015575.1 of Agapanthus africanus. NCBI lineage: Eukaryota > Viridiplantae > Streptophyta > Magnoliopsida > Asparagales > Amaryllidaceae > Agapanthus > Agapanthus africanus. The sequence goes on along the minus strand of CM057347.1, from coordinate 78,066,970 downwards.
TTAAACACATTAGTTCACAGTATTTACATTATATCTGCGACCGTGAATGTCACTTGATCGGTAAATCCTGTCTAACTGCTATAGCCCGGTTAGACGGATTTGCGAACGTGACATTCACGTTGATGTTCTGTGATTGTGCTGTGATGTTGCGGATCGGTCGTGGGGGATAGCCTGGATGCAATGCTAGTATAGTTTTTGTTGTATTATGTACATTTGATATTGCGGGGCGAGCGTCCGACATGTGGACTGCCGTCACTGCCTGTTTGTATTATTCTTTTGGGGCACGACCAGGTTGTGGTCGATATACCCGTTGTATGTATATTTTACTTTCTGTGCTAGGATTACCCTGCGGAGGGGTGCACTGATAGCCGGATTCTAGAGAGCAACGAGCCCGCATCTCATGGCATTGAGACGGAGGGGGCTTCACTCTAGAATTGGCGGGCTATTCGCCGCACTCGTAGGGGTACAGGTTGACCCAGGAGAGTTGCTCAAGTTACCGGATTCCGTGAAGTGCTGGGTGGTCCATTCACGTTGCTGAAGGGGGCTGCCTCGCTTCAGGTTTTGGCGGGTAACTTGCCGCGCCCGTAGGGGTCTAGGATTTCATTGCACAGGCTATCCACACGACCAGAGGAACGTCGGGTTTCAGTAGCGGCTCTATGAAACCCGGGGATCCCAGATATCTGTATTGTTCTGTGATGCTGTACATTTCTGTGATGTTGCATTTTATCACGCCTTGAGCGAAATATTATATATTGATATATATATACTAGTAGATGTTGTATATGTTTTGCATCCGTGCTAGTCCAGTCCCCGCCCTGTCGTTAGTTAGCTAACCTAACGGGTAATGACAGGACCCAGTGGCGAATGCAGATGGCATATACGTACATCAATATATTTTCGTTCTTTGTGATGTGATCAATTGATGGGACTGCGTTGATTAGGATCAATGCAAGTTAAAACAAACTTAATCTGATGTTGTTGGAACATTTTTCAAAAAGCTGTTATTGCAAGGACGTTCACTTTTGTTTTGTACAGTGGTATTCAGTTGGAATATCCTGCTCCTCAGTCGACGAGGTAAGGGCCGATATCCCTTCACCGGGAGTGACCCCTTGGATAGAAGTTTGTGTCAGGGCAATAACTTCACTATAGCCGATTGCTTTTCCTTTGCATCGTGGTATTCAGTTGGAATATTCTGCACCTCATTCAACGGGGAAAGAGCCGAGATCCCTTCACCGGGAGTGACCTCTTTAGCAAAGGTTTTCGTCACTATATTTTTAAAAAAGCTATCCGTTCCTTCAACGATATCAAGTTCATTACGTTAAAGGTTTTCGCCAGAAACCATTCGTAGCCCTCCGTCGTTTCATATGGGCGGTCAATAGTATTCAAGCTGTGTATGTTGGCCAAAGTCAAGGCACAGTGATTGGTAGCTATTGGGTATTCATATGCAGCATAGATAGATGCGTTGGTTTGGGGCAGTCGTACTACTATTTTAGCCAAAGTCAAGGGTATGTACGGGTGGGCTCAAATTAACCTGGAGAATGACGGGTAGAACTTGACATATGACTTATGATATGTTGGCCAAAGTCAAGGTCATAAGAGCATGGGGCAAAAATCACATCGGGAGTTTCTAAAGAAACTGAAACTTGCCAGATATGCGCATACCTTCTGGAGTGTGATGACGTGAGCGGATTCCGTCACGTTATCATGCGATGATAGTTGGATCCCGATTCCCACTGATGGGTTGGTTTACTCCTCGGGTGATCCCGACTAATTCTTCTTTCAGGTTTGGAGGAGAATTTGACGGTACAGTGGGAGGTTTCCAGATTAGATAAATTGGTAACCATTCTGATCTAGGTTAGAGTGCACACTGAGTGTTTCTTTTCTCTCTCTCTTTGGCAGCGACCATTGACCCGACCCTAAGACTATGACTCAGAGACCAAAATTAACCGAACCTTCTTAACACTGGCTTTTGGATTGTCAGAGTTGCAGACCTCATTGCCACTCCTACTTTTACCCTTTTCTCCAGGACACCCCGTATTACTACGAACGTCCACTTCCATTGGACAAAACCATTGTATGGTTATATACAAACTCGAAGGGATTTATTCGAGGATGGTTTCCGGTTCTGGAGAAAACGAATAGGACTATTTAGTTGTCTTTTCCTTCTACCTTCTCTCAGGTTGCGAGTACCCCTTAGATTAGGGGATAGTACACCTATTAAACAAATTGGATAGTCTTCTTCCAAACCTTAGGCTGGTGCCGAACGGTGGGGAATGAAGAAAACCAATTAGCATAACGATGGTGTGCAGAAGGTATTAAGTAAAGACAAAAAAAGGGATTAGTAAGAGGGCAAAGTAAATTGCGACTGATATTCACGACCAAACCAAGTATTTCATTACCACTCCCACTTCACTTTTGTACTTCTCCAGGACACTCCGTATCACTACGAAGATCCACAGTTTATTGGATATTCCATCGTATGGTTATATACGAACTCGAAAGGAACTTGTTCCAGTTCGGGGATGGATTCTGGTTCAGGAGAAATAGGAATAAGGTTTATTCAGGTGTCTTTTATCTTCACCTTCTCTCGCATTGCGAGTGTTCTTAGGATTGGGGCAGTACACCCATTATGCTTATTGGATAGTCTTCTTCCAAACCATAGGCTGGTGCCGAATGGTAGGGAAGGAAGAAAACCATTTGGCCTAAAGGGATGTACAGAAGGTAATGACTAAAGACATATGAAGGGATTTGGAGAGGTGGCAGAGATTTATACGGTTACAGTTGTGAATCTGGAAGAGGCATTACTAGGAATACCAGGATACCCCATCGAAATATTTCAATGTTTCAGTTTCACTGTGTACTGTTAAAAGAAAACTGATTTCCCAATTAGACACTTACTCCAGGGTATGTATGTACCAAGTTTGATTCTCACATCTGTATGGTTTTACAGATGATGAGTGGGAGTAAGTTATTAGGAATTAGGTGATCGTCCTCATTATATCGGAATTCGTTGTAATTGGTGATATTTGAGGAAGTCACCTGGGTTGTTTGCCGGACGGCAAATATTTGGTTTTGAATATCCGTTATAATGCACCAATTTCAAATTGATATATCTGTACGTCTATTTTTATAGAGTGAGATATACCTTTTTTGAAATTATGTCGATGACATTTACCTATATCAGTTGATGGTTAGGTAAGGAGCATTAAACAGCGGTGTAATTTTTCTTAACCATAAGTTCAGTTTTCAACCTACAACACACAGGGAGTGAGTTTTTAGACTCAAGGGACTTGTACAGAGTATTGTATATTGTCCTGTGTCCATTTAGGACAGAGGGGATGGTCCTCGTACTATATTCAGTTTACTTATGACTTCTCTAGTTCTTAGACAGGTGTTTCGTAGAAACACAGGGTCCAAGTTTTGAGAAGTTATAGGTATATGAATAAAGTAGAGAACCAGGTGTTGCAAGTATCGGGATTCTTCAAGGTGATCGAAGATGTAGATACTTGTGTATGGTATTCAGTTGATAGTGATGGTGATTGAGAGAACTTGCTTCTCTTTCAGATTACTCATAATTGGAAGCATTCCTAAGTTGAGTAACGCTGATCGGCCTCTTTCCATTTTGTAGACATGCACTGGAGACAGCTGCATGGTTTGAATCTGGTTCAATTAAATCAGTGCCTCTAGTTCTATATTGGATAAAGAACAGTTCATATCTTAACGATGTTAAGGTACGGGGAGTTGTCCGGCCTATGTTTAAAACCAGACTCTGGATAACTCAAGGCATGTTTCTATAATGGTTGTTTGTGGGTTGACCCAGGCTATGACGAGGGTTGACTTTCTACCATCTGGAAGATCAATAGTGATATTGTTCTAGACTCGCCACAGTTTTAAATAAAAATGGATTTTTTCAGAAAACAGTAGTGGGAGTATGGTAGAACTGGAAGTGATTCCAGAACCGCAAACGATTACTGAAAATTTGATAAGAACCTAAAGATTCAATCTGGTTTGACATTCCATTGGCCACTCCGCAGATACGGTGGGTAACCTCAGGCACTCGAGAGGTACTCCGGTAGCCTCAAGGACGGTGACAGGGAGATTCTTGTTTACCCTGACTTACCATTGCTGTTGTTCCAGGCTGCGATAACCGGCAGGAGGATAAGTATAGCGTCGTTCTAAACTAGCTTTAGAAGTGTACGTCTATATAACTCTGCCAGAGGGTTGTCGTGATCAGTGGGAGCAGCGGAAGCATTGGTGGACAAGTGGCTTATGTCTATTTATAGACTAAAGCAGATATAGCGGAGATAGATCATCTATTTCTGATGTGACAGTCATAGGTTTGACTTCATCAGAATAGGGGATGGATCTGTTAAGAAGGTAATAGGGTGTGATTTCCTGGTATTTGGATGACATACACAGAGTAGGAAGTGATATTCCTATACTACGATCGGTTATTCTTTGGTTGTCACACAGTGGTTTCTCCACATGGGACTTGGATATTATATCAGACATTCTGGTTACTAGATCTATAGATCTAGATTTGGGTAGTTTCCCAATCTGGGTACTTAGACAGCATTCTAAGAGTATTTAGAATGGACGACTCCTGGCATGGTAGTGTACCTGCAGGTGATGGAGTCACCCTCTCTAAAGGTGTCTTACAGACTAAAGGGGAGAGGGAAGTGCATGATTGGGAAATCACTTGCTTAGGCAATTGAGTCAATCATGAAATGTCAAGTACCACACCAGATGTTGTTCTTGCAGTAGATGCAATAAGTTGATATTAATCTAATCCTGGAGAAACAGTCGGAAGCAGTTTTAGAACATAAGTGGATGTTCTAGGGATATGATAACGACAGCCTCATTCGGGAGACAGTTATCATTCCAGGGTTCCAAGGTGACTTGGACGACAGGGTGGCCGTCAGAGTTATAGTTTTCCTTCTGACGAGGGGCAGTATTTTGGATAGGTGGTCCAAGGCAATACTGAGGGAGGCATGGCGCAGGATACTGATTAAGTTCAGTTGACGATACAGTCTAAGAAGTTTGGATTTGGAGTTCATTTATGAGCTAGGTCCCATCAGACATCCAGACACATTCTAAGACAGGTATTGCTCATTTCGGGAGATGGCATTCTCCGCGAACTTGAGATATAGAGAGACATAGAAAGAAACATCAATGCGGATCCACTCACTGAGGCTATTCCTCGAACGCAATAGTTTCGCAAACGGGATTTGTGAGACTGACTAGTAGAGGAGTTGGGTGTTCGGTATCACACGGGCTGTGAGTATGCGACATCGCAATAATTAGCCTTGAGTGCAAGTGGGAAATTGTTGGAGATAGTGCCCTCAGAGTCAATTATTAGATCACAGGCACATGATTGCAATGGTTGAGGGATGACCTATCCCGGTAGGACAGTTTTACTCAAGATGATAGTATGCTATCTGGTTTATCTTTATCATCGTGTACTGCTTTAGGTGACCTGACAGGTCACTATTACACGTTGGTAGAGCCCCTAGGATTCTTGCTTGATTGCCAGCAGTATGAGGGCGATCATATACGTGAGAGCCGGTAGTCTATAAGCACATCCTTAAAAGGTCCCTAGTCGTGGGAGTTTCGAGACAGGGCATCGATACTCCAGAGTAGACTAGTGTATACAGTCGAGACCCCGACGAGGGGTGGTGGCCGGTCTCACAAGCCACTGGTGTCAGTTGGTTCACCTAAGATGTATACAGGTGCTCATTGGGTTATGAGTACACCGGACAGGACTCGCCGGGAACATGCTAGTTGGTCTTATGCCTGACGTCAGATAGCAGTTCCCTGGTGACATGTGTACAGGTTAGTTCATCGACCTGAGGATCGTCATTTATCTCGTGTGAGTTCCCACTGTACTTTGATTACTACCCTACCACGCTCAAAGGAGACGTGCAAACAGGTTTTAGTTGGGTACAGTAGGCAGTGAGCGGATCTTCAGGGGTTCGTCTCTCCCGGTATTGGGGGTGAGGTCGCGCTGTGTCTAGGAGAGCCAGAACATGAAAAGTCCTTGGCCAAGGCAGGAGATTTACTGGTAGGTATTCCGGTAGTATCTCAGGGTGTTCTGGGTTGATCTCTGACACGACTTGTACCGCTTTTGGGGGTCTGACTTTTACCAACCCCCTAGGCCCGCCATGCGATGCTCATAGACGAACGAACCGGACTGTACGGATATTGTCATTGACAGACTCAGTAGGGTGTCAGGATGAGTTCGCTCATCGACGTCCCTTTTGGTCAATAGCTGGTAGCCCGTCACGTATGGCTAATACCTCTGACGTGCTAGTGGTTAAATCCACAACCATAGTATTGACGAGTCTTTAGAGTCCCCCACATTCAGTTGCTCAAGTTTTCGGGCGAAACGCTGTAGAGGCCGTATGGAGATATGGCAGGGTTCGATCAGATACGTGCGGTATTGCACGGTTCCTGATCGGACGGTTTATACCAACGGGCTTTGGTTTAAGCCGGATCCTAGTATAGTACAGTGTAGATTTTGTCTCATTGCATTTGTATTCGGTCGGAATACAGATGCGGGTATGTTTACACAGTATCAGGGTTTTCCTGTAATTTATTACGGGACCAGTTTTCTAGAGTTGCCAGTTTGCTTTCCGTTTCGACCATATTTCTTTGTATCTTTCATTGGCCGAAGATTGGTGGAGGAGGGCTTATTTGCATTTGTGCAAATTAGCTATTTGGAGGGTTGTCTTTGCATACTTTTGTTTCATGATGGTTTCATGATGGAGCCCCATCCCTTGACCTTCCATGGTTCATGATTGCTTGACTTGTGTAGTGATGATGGGCTTTTTAGAGTGAGGTTTTTGTTGAAATGATTCTTGATCATCATATCCTTTTTTCTCTCTCTTTTGGATGATAGTTTTCCCCCCTTGATTATTCACTCTCTCCTCATTCCCTCAAAAATAAATGGCCGGCCAAGTGATAGTGGGGCTGTCCCAAATTCTTGTGGTGGGGTTTTCTTGATTTTTGGCTTTGTAAAATCCCACAAGTTCCATCTCCATAAGCTCATATCATTCCTCCACCAAATGGCAACCTCCACAACCCCAAAGAGACATAGTAATCCACACTTATTCTACACCAATTCTTGGGCACGTCGACTCGCCAACTTCGTGCCCGAGTTGCCTCGGTGTAGAGGTGGGAGCCCGTAAAAGAAGCCGGCGACGTGGTGCACTTCCGGCAACGTAGTGGAGACCGGACATTCCGCGGGAGATCGGGACGACGACGCGAAGACCGGAGGACACGGATCACTCGGTATATCTCTCTTCCCATCTTGTAGTTAGCTAGGACTAGTTTAATGGCACGATCTGGGTATATAGTGCGCGGTGGTGCCGGTTTGAAAAGTTATTGTGAATCACCGCTTCCGCATTCCGGCGTCGGATTGACGGCCGGGGCGCCGCCGTGCACTTACAAAGAGATCATGCAAAATGGTGGTTTTTAGGTACAGTCCTGAGTCACATGGAGGCAATGAGTGATAGGAGGGGATTCGTCTCTCCCGGTATTGGGAGTTGATGTTGCGATATGCTCGATTGGCCATAACAGGAAATCCCTGGTTAGGCTTGCTGAGATCTACTGGTAAGTGTTATCAGTAGTTTCTCAGACCATTATGGACCTTGCATCGGCATGACTTATCAGGTTATTGGGGTCTGACGTTTTACCACCCCAGGCTGCGATATGCGACATATCTGACGAAGAGACCGGACTGTACGGTAGTGTTACTGATTGGATTCGCAGGAGTATGAGAAGGCTTGCTTGTTGATCTTCTGATCGCTAAATACCCGGGTGGCCGTAACGTTTAGCAGACTGCTTGCGGCTTGTGGGTGTTTGATATGATCATCACCTACTGCCGGCGTATTGAAGAGTCTTTAGAGTCCTACACAGAGGTTTCCTTGTTCATGTGAAATGGAGTAGGAGCACAAATGTAATATGTGTGGGACCGAGATTAATACGTGTATGTGATATCGTATTCTATTCTCGCTATATGTGACATAGGTCGGTTATATGTGATATAGCCGGGTTATCGGATCAAGTATTGATTCGATAAGTTGTTACATTTGATATTAGTCGGTTATATGTGATATAGCCAGATTATTAAATCAAGTGTTGATTTAATAATTTAATGTATAATTATATATTTGATATATTACATTACATTAACTAATATTAGCTCACTTAAGTATTTCTTTTTCTCACTTAATGATACACTTAATATATATGTGATATATGTAAATTGTATTATTTTCTTATGCACAAAATATATATGTGATATATATTCATGTGTCATGCTAGGTTATACATGCAACAAGGATGTAAGAGACTCACACTATGCTAGATGTTATGAAGGTTTTTATTTATTTAAGTTAATCAAAATTAATAGAAATTGGTTTAATGGTTAAAGCTTGAAGAAGCTAGTAGAACCATTGACTAAGACTACTTGTTTTGTCTAGCTTAAGATATTTATTAACCCAACCTTAACACTTAGCCATGGTTTAGTCCCTATAAGGGTTAGTGTATGTCATATACTCACTGTGGTTGCATTTCTAACCTCATGTCATTTATTCTTTCATCACTTGATCACTTCATCTTCTTCTTCCTTTTGAAGCTCTCTAGCTTTTGAGAAAGTGATGAAATATTGTGAGAAAATAAAATCTAAAGTGAGCAAAATTCCTACTTAATCATCCTCTACTATTAGCCATTTAGTTTAGGGTGTTTGCTTCACTAATTTCACCATTAGTGAAGAGGTAGCATGATCTTGAGTCTGCTCGACGTAGATCATCTTCGGTTTCGAAGACATTGAGCAAGCTTGTTCATTTCTTCATGTGAATCCTCTCTAGAATCCGGGAGTTCACTACTTGCAGCGAAGGGACAAGTATACAGAGCTTTAGAAGTGAAGGACCGGTCTACAAAGGTTGTATTCCACATTCACTTAGATGTAAAGTGTTTACATTTGTTGTTTCGTATGATTCTCTAGTTAAACATCCTAAGCTTAGGGTTCTTTAGTATGACAAAATTTTAATTAGGCATGGAAGATGCCGCCCGAAACCTCGCTGCCGTGCTAGGGAACCCAGCAGTGGTATCAGAGCCAAGCTAGATAATTACATGATGTGTGTTTGATTACGAAACCGAAACGACTCCGAAACTAGAAACCATAAGACCTAATTTCTATCGATTTACAAATGGGCTCCAAAATTTGTTTAGCAACTGCAGAATGTTATATGTGATATAACATGAACACTATGAAAATTCGAAGTATTTTTGCATGAAATTGGCCGTCCACAATGGCATTTTTTCCGAGCTCCTCGGGTCTTTTGTGGATTTTTGGCTTCAAATTTTCAGGGTGTTCCAGTCTCTGGGTTTTGGTGTTTCAGGTGTTGCTAGTTTTTACTAAAATTTCATGTGATGTTAATTTTCAACATAGGAAATTCGGAGTGTTTCATATTCATAATTCTAATCTTTATTCGGGTTATTTAGACGACGTTAAAAAGTTCGAACGGATATCAATAACCCATATTTTCCCTCGCTGGAAATTTTCCAGGAGTTAGTTTTTTTTCAAGTTTAAAATCTTCAGAAAATCATGCAAGCGATTCTGACCCTCTAGAAGAACGATACCCAAACTCGACTTTTTCGATCGCAGAACAACGATCATACCCTAGGGTTTGCGGCAGTTCCGTGGCGACATGAGTGAGGCATGGGTCGGCCCTTCTACGGATGGTTCATAGGAGCTAAGGCATGTTCTGGGCACTTTTTGAACTCCGCTCAAGTGTTGAGCTCTTTAGGAAAGTTTGGGTGTTTGTTTATTCGATCGAAAAGTTTAACATCATCTAGCTATCTGTGATTGTGATACAATATTTGGAATCCACATAATTAGTTATGAGATAACTAGTTTAAATTTTATAAATCTAGCAGTTTAGTCTCATTTGATCGGTTGCCACGGAATTTTGATATGGATCAAAAGTCTGTCGCAATTACGTAGTGTACGCGGATACTCGCCGGGTAACCTTACTAGATAGCCACGCCTCATAGCCCCGACCAAGTGACTGTAGTAGAACCCCGTCGCCAAAAGCATCCGTTCGGGTGCTTGCGGCCGTGGTGTTCCGCCTTAGTGCACTTCGTCGACGGAATCGGGGGTGCGGCCGTCTATTAAAGTTTCCGACGAGCATTCGATCTAGTTATTGGGAATCTTGTTGAATTACCCGACAGGTTATTGGAAAGTGTTTTCAATATCGAGACTAAAATGCGGGGTTTATAATTGTTAGGCATGTGATGTTCAAGGAATTAATTTGGTTGGTCATGAAATCCAAAGTATGTGATATATTGGGTTTATGATGTCTAAGGTGGTTGCGGATTCTAATTGTTGTAGTTTTTCACTTTCTTTTCTGCGACCGTAAGTGTAATATGCGGTGTATTGCCGGTTTCGTTGCTATATGTCAACGATAATTGGGATACACATATTTTGTTGGGTTCCATAGGTCGGCAGCAAGGTTTCGGGAGGCATCGTCCATGCCGTTTTCAAATTTTTGCCGTTCTAAAGAACCCTAACACTAGAATCTTAACTAGAGATTTAAAAACAAGCAATGTTACCATCTTAACATCTAAGTGAATGAGGAATACAACCTTTATAGACCGGTCCTTCACTTCTAATGCTCCGTGTAGTAGTCCCTTCACTGCAAGTCATGAACACCCGAACTTTAGAAAGGGTTCTCCCGGAGAAATGAACAAGCTTGGTCGAAGTCATCGAGACCGAAGATGATCGACGTCAAGGAGACTCTAGCTCATGCTACCTCTTCACTAATTGTGAAATTAGTGAAGCAAACACCCTATACTAAATGACAAGTAGTAGAGGATGATGAAGTAGGAAATGGGCTCACTTTAGATTTATTTTTCTCACAATATTTTCTCACTTTTCCAAAAGCTAGAAAGCTTTTTCTCATGGATCAAGAAGATGAAGTGAAGAGAAGAGATGAGAATGAACTCATGAGGTGAGAATAACAACCATGGGTGAGTTAGTGTCATACACTAACACATGTAGAGATTAAACCATATCTAACAATAATGGTTAGGTTAATAAATATCTACAAGTAAAACAAAAGGAGTGGACTTAGTCAAAGATGCTACAAGCTTCTCCAAGCTTCCAAGCATGTGACTAATTAACACTAATTTTGATTTACTTAAATAAATATAAACCCTCACATTATTATTAGTATGGTGTGAGTCTCATACACCCATGTAGCATATGGTATCAAGCACGACACAATAAAATGTACATTAATATATATCACATATATACTAATGCACACTTGTGAGAAAAAGAAAAGTTTAAGTGAGCTAATATTAGTTAATGCAATCTAGTATATCAAATATACAATTATACATTAAATTATTAAATCAACACTTGATTTAATAATCAGGCTATATCACATATAACCAACTAATATCAAATGCAACAACTTATCGAATCAACACTCGATCCGATAACCCGGCTATATTACATATAACCGATCGATGTCATAAATCGCGAGAATAGAATGCGGAATCACATACGCCCATTAATCTCGGTCCCGCACATATCTCATATGTGCTCCTATTTCGTTTCGCATGAACCAGGAAACCTCTGTGTAGGATTCTAAAGACTCGTCAATACGCCGGCAGTAGGTGATGATCATATCAAACACCCACAAGCCGCAAGCGGTCTGCTAAACGTAACAGCCACCCGGGTATTGAGCGATCAGAAGATCAACAAGCATGCCTGCTCATACTCCTGCGAATCCAATCAGTAACACTACCATACAGTTGTAAGTCGACGTTAGACACCCCACATGATGCGGGGAGGCGGAATAGGTAAAACAATCATTTTGTTTAAGTTAACATCGACTAAGTTTACGGATCTTTGCTAAACCCTAACTAACAACTATTTAGAAGTGATTAACTACTATGATAGATGATTATACCTAAAGATTCAATTCCTTCTTGCTCTTGTAGTTCACCTCCTCGTCGGCCTCCTCGATGTGATAGAAGATCCACCCGGGAGTTCCTTCTCCAAGCTTTAACCTCTCACTTGAGGTAACTAAGTAGCTATGATTGCTAATCAAGGTAACCTTGAGGATATAGAGATGGATTAGGGATCTATTAGTCTTGCTAACCCTTGGATCTCAACACATGAGAGGATTAGGGTTAGGTCTTTGAAGATAGAGAGCTTGAGGAGAGAGAATGTGAAAGTGAGAATGAAAATGAATTATGTCTCATTTCTATATATGATGAAGCATAAAGAATATCAAATAAATCATTATATGATATTTACAACCATTCTTCATTTAATACTTACAATGAATCATCTCATGAGTCATTAAGCAATAAATGCTTCATTAACTCATTTGGATGAATCACCTCATGAGTCACTAATCTATTTAATGCAAATAACACCTAAGCTCTCTACCTCATCTTTCTTCTAGAAACTTCTCGACTAATTACGAGAATGACCCTCCCATCCGTGAAAACACGGAAATATTGAGACTGTATAAAGCCAATAATCCAATACTAGAATCTGGCTTAAACTAAAGCCCGCTAGTAAAAACTGTCCGAACATCGTACGTGCATAAATACACGTATGTGTCCGAACCCTGTCGTAAAACCATACGACCTCTATATCGTTTCTCCTAAAGCAGGGAAACTCTCTGTGTGGGACTCTAAAGACTCGACACTATGCTGGCAGTGGGTTTAACCACAGGCCGCAAGCGGCACTAGCTGTACGTAACGGTCCCCAAGTAGATGTCGATAAGAAGGCCGATGAAGAAACCCATCCGAACTCCTACTGAGCCTGATGTGACAATCTCTGTACAGTCCGGTCTGTTCTTCTAGGACTATCGCATATCGGGCCTAGGGGGCGGCAAGCGTCAGTCCCCTAAAAGCGGTATAAGTCGTGTCGGAGTGAAGCCCATTATAACTTGAGAAGCTACTGGAAATCCTACCAGTAAATCTCGTTTGCCCTGGCCAGGGACTTTGCGTAATTGCTTTCCAAACACAACACGATATCAACTCCCAATACCGGGAGAGATGAATCCTATCTAACTGCCACTGTCTCCAAGTGCTTCGGGACTGCACCCAACTGCTACCTGTTTGCACGACTCCTTTGAGCCGTGGTAGGGTAGCAATCTAAGAACAGTGGGAACACACTCGAGACGAAGCAGCAGTGTCAAGTCTACGGACTATGTTGTACTCATGTTACCTGGGAATTGTTAACTGACGACGGGTATAATACCAACCAACAGTTCCCTGCGAGTCCTGTCCGGTGTACCCGAAACCCAACGAGCACCTGTATACTATCTCCAGCACAACGTACTAATGGCTGTGGGACAGACCATTTCCCCTGCTGGGATAAGAACCATACACACTACTCTACTCTGGAGTATCGATGCCCTGTTTCGATAATCCTACAACTAGGGACCTGAAAAAGGATGTGCTTGTTGACTACCCAGCCCCTACTAGTGTGACTGCCATCACAACGCTGGTAGTCAAGCAAGATCCTATGGGCTCTATCAATATGTATTCGCGATATGTTAAAAAAACATATACACATATTAAGATAGATATAAACCAAGTAGCATACTACTATATTGAGCAAGACTGTTAATATAACTGTGAATATCTTAAGCTTCCATTAAGTAATATACAAGCTAGTATGATACAATAATGGCACCTAGGGCATATAAACTAACAATCTCCCACTTGCACTAGGGCCATGTACTGGCGTATCGAAGACCTATCATCTCGAATAGGCTTTCGAACTGTGTCTGAGGTAAGGCCTTTGTGCATGGATCTGCAGTGTTCTCCTCTGTAGCAACTCTCCGGACCTCGATCTCCTGGCGATTTATGATCTCCCTGATCAGGTGATACCGCCTTAAGATGTGTCTGGACTTTTGATGGGACCTGGGTTCCTTTGCTAAAGCTCTAGCCCCGTTGTTGTCACAATACAGAGGTATTGGATCAACAATGGATGGAACCACCTGAAGTTCTGTGAGGAACTTCTTCATCCAGACTGCTTCTTTTGCGGCATCGCAAGCAGCTATATACTCCGCTTCCATCGTCAAGTCAGCAACGGTGTCCTGCTTGGAACTCTTCCAGCACACCGCCCCTCCATTGAGGGTAAAGACATAACCTGACATGGACTTGGAGTCATCCTTGTCACCCTGGAAGCTGGAGTCAGCAAAAGCCTCGATCTGGAGGTCTTTTCCGCCGTAAACCAAGAACATATCCTTAGTCCTTCTCAGGTACTTGAGAATGTTCTTTACTGCTATCCAGTGCTTCTTCCCTGGGTCTGACTGATACCGGCTTACCACGCTCAGTGCGTAAGCTACATCTGGTCTGGTGCACAACATCGCATACATTATAGAGCCTACTACAGAAGCGTAGGGTATAACTGACATGCGATCCCTTTCCAAATCAGTCTTGGGAGACATCTCTTTGGAGAGGGTGATTCCATGACAAGCTGGTAAATTACCGCGCTTAGAATCTTCCATACTGAATCTTATCAGTATAGTGTTCATATACCTGGACTGTGAAAGTCCCAACATCCTCTTAGATCTATCACGATAGATCTGGATCCCCAGAATGTAAGAGGCATCACCCAGGTCTTTCATGGAGAACCTGTGTGACAAGAATCCTTTGACAGATTGTAGTATAGGAATATCATTTCCTATCAATAGAATGTCATCCACGTACAAGACGAGGAATACGACAGTTCTTGCTATAATTTTACTATATATACATGGTTCATCTGGATTTTTGATAAAGTCATATTCTTTGACCGTTTCATCAAAACAGATATTTCAACTCCGCAATGCCTGCTTTAGTCCATAAATGGACTTAAGCAACTTGCACACTGTCCCGCTGCTCCCACTCTGATTGAAACCTTGTGGCTGATCCATATAGATGCATTCTTCTAAATTACCATTTAGAAAAGCCGTCTTTACGTCCATCTGCCAGATCTCATAATCATGGAAGGCGGCAATGGCAAGAAGGATCCGAATGGATTTGAGCATAACCACTGGAGAAAAAGTTTCGTCATAGTCCAAACCAAGTCTTTGACGAAAACCCTTTGCAACAAGTCTAGCCTTATAGGTTTCCACCTGTCCATCTATACCAATCTTTTTCTTGAAGATCCACTTGCATCCTATGGGTTTTACCCCATCTGGAGCAAAGTCCAAAGTCCATACTTTGTTAGTGTACATGGACTCCATCTCGATCCGCATTGCATCCAGCCATCTTACCGATTCGCCACTCTGGATGGCCTGTTGGAAGCTAGTAGGTTCATCATTATCAATGACGCAATCCTCTCTATCCCTGTCTATGAGAAAACCGTAGTATCTCTCAGGCGGATGAGACGGCTTACTACTCCTGCGGAGGGGTGCGGGAATGTCCTGTTCTTCTTGAACTTCTGGTTCTACCAAACTTTCAGTAGTAGTTTGTGGTTCTGGAATTTCTTCCAGTTCTATTCGCTCCCATTTGTTTCCTTTTCTAAAAACTGTTGTTCTAGAAAATGGGCATTACGAGAAACAACAACCTTTTGTTCCTCTGCGTAATAGAAAAAATACCCCTTGGAGTAATTCGGATATCCCACAAACTTACACTGTACTGAGCGTGCCTCGAGTTTGTCCGCATGCTGCTTTTTAATAAAAGCTAGACATCCCCATATCTTCAGATACTGAAGATAGGGTTTCTTCCCACTCCACATCTGATATGGTGTGGTAGGCACAGTCTTGGTAAGAACCCTGTTCAAAAGATATGCAGCTGATTCTAGCACATAACCCCAGAAAGATCGAGGTAACTCAGCGTTACTCATCATGGAATTCACCATATCTAATAGGGTTCGGTTCCGTCTTTCTAATACACCATTATGCTGTGGAGTGTATGGAGGAGTAAGCTGAGAGAGAATTCCTTTCTCTTTTAGGTAACCCTGGAACTCGGCACTTAAGTATTCACCACCTCGATTAGATCTCAGTGTCTTGATACTTTTGCCGATTTGGTTTTCTACTTCATTCTTATATTCTTGGAATTTCTCAAAGGCCTCGGATTTATGTTTCATTAAGAAAATGAATCCATACCTAGAGTAATCATCCGTAAAAGTAATGAAATATGAAAAACCGCCTCTTGCATGTATAGACATTGGACCACATACATCGCTGTCTATGATGTAAGTCCACGTTGCCCACCCCGGTGCTTGCGGGGAGGCGGAAACGTTATGAAAAATCTGATTTTTACAACACTAGGCAACATGGACTATGTAAAGGAGGGATCTTTGCTAAACAAAAACTAACAACAAGCTAAAAGAGTTTAGCTACTCGGAAAAGGGGTTATACCTAGGTCTTCAAGTCCTTCTCTTCTTGCTCCTTGGAGTGAAAGAACGGATCGTCTCGTCGCCTTCTCTTGCCGAAGAAAGATCCACCCGAGGGCCTCTACCTTTGGCTCCAACTTCAAACTAGAAGTAACTAAGGTGCTTGGTGTGCTAAACCTAGGACCTTAGAAAGAGTAGAGAGTATTTTTGAAGGGATTATCTCAAGCTCAAATGGTTCTCAACTCATGAGAGCGGAGAGCTAGAGAGAGGAAGAGGAGGAGAGAGAATGAAAATGATCAAGTGAGAAGAATAATGCAACCTTCTCTCATATATGTGATTTATGAAAAATAGATAATTAGCTAAAGATAATTGTCATGGTTAATCAAGAAATGACCATTATCATTTCACATTAAATGCTTTTGCAAGGATTAAAGAGCATCTTTCATATGGAATGATGATGGTCAACTTGTCAACCTAGGTCAACAAGTCAAGTATAGTCAAATGGTCAACAACCCTAACCATGCACAAATATAATTAACTATTATTAATAAATCATAATTCACACATAAACATTAGGGTTAAGAAAATGACAATGGTCATCAACCCTAATGAAAGTCCTCTGCCTCTGTCTCAGTCAACTGTGCATACACACCCATATCCGTGTTCCGAGGAACACGAATACAATGAGATAAAACCAATCTCAAATCATATACTAGGATCCGGCTTAAACCAAAGACCGCTAGTATAAGCCGTCCGGACACCAAACGTTCACAAGTGCGCGGATGTGAACGAACCCTGTCGCAAAACCATGCGACCTCTACTCATTTTACCTAAAGGCGAATAACCCTCTGTGTGGGACTCTAAAGACTCGACACTACGCTGGCAGTGGGTTTAACCACAGACCGCAAGCGGCACTAGCTGTACGTAACGGTCCCCAGGTAGATGCCGATAAGAAGACTGACGATGTTAACCCATCTGAACTCCTACTGAGCCTGAATGTGACAGTCTCCGTACAGTCCGGTCTGTTCGTCTAAGAACATCGCATGGAGGGCCTAGAGGGCGGTAAACGTCAGTCCCCTACTAGCGGTACAAGTCGTGTCGGAGTGTAGCCCAGAACACCTGAGATAACACTGGAAACCTACCAGTCTATCTCGCTTGCCCTGGCCAGGGACTTTGTGTAATGGCTCTCCTAGACACAGCGCGATATCAACCCCCAATACCGGGAGAGACGAATCCTGTCTAACCGTCACTGCCTCCAAGTGCTTCGGGACTACACCCAAAAACTACCTGTTTGCATGACTCCTTTGAGCCGTGGTAGGGTAGTAATAAAAGTACAGTGGGAACACACTCGAGGCGAAGTGACAGTGTCAAGTCGACGGACTAAGCTGTACTCATGTCACCTAGGAACTGATAACTGACGATAGGTATAATACCAACCAACAGTTCCCGACGAGTCCTGTCCAGTGTACTCGTAACCTAACGAGCACCCGCATACTATCCCAAGTACGACGTACTAACGGCTGTGGGACAGGCCGTCTCCCAAACTGGGATGAGAAGCGTATACGCTAGTCTACTCCGGAGTATCGATGCCCTGTCTCGATAGTCCTACGACTAGGGACATGCATAAGGATGTGCTTGTAGATTACCCAGCCCCCACGAGTGTGACTGCCATCACAACGCCGGTAATCAAGCAAAGATCCTAAGGGCTCCACTAATGTGTAAAGGAGATATGCTAAAAGAAACACATGCACACATTAAAGCAGAAACAAACCAAGTAGCATACTACTATTTTGAGCAAGATTGTCAATACAAGGTGAATATCCCAAGCTTCCATCAAGTAATATACATACTAGTATGATACAGTAATGGCCTCTAGGGCATATACACTAACATATGAGTCCTAAGAGCTCGCTCGCTCTTACTCCATGTCCAGTGAATGGAGTCTTTGTCATCTTTCTTTTGAGACATGATTGACAAGTGGCATAAGATTGATATTCGAACTGATCCAAATATCCTTCTCTATGTAACTTAGTTAACCTTGTCTCATTAATGTGACCTAGTCTATAATGCCATAAGAAATCCCGATTTATATCTGGAGACTTTCTTTTTAGTGTGTTCTGGATATTGAAAATTTGTAATCGGTTTAACACGTATATACCGTTATCTAGTGTACCGGACCCAATCAAACCATGATTAAGGTGGATGTTAACAACATCGCTTACAAACGTGAAATCATAACCTTCATTTGATAACAACGATACTGATATGATATTACACGTTAAACTGGGTACACAAAAACAGTTGCGCAAAACCAAAATATGTCCACTCGTCAATCCAAGGTGATAATCCCCTACGGACACAGCACTCACGCTAGCTCCGTTAGCAACCTGGAGGGTCATATCACCAACCTTCAGCATTCTACGGTTTCTCAGTTCCTGCAATGAATTGCATATATGAGATCCTGATCCGGTATCCAATACCCAGGAAGTAGAGTTGATTGACAGACAATTTTCAATTACAAACACACCTGAAGTCGAAGCCACAGCTTGCTTCGGGTCCTGGTTCTTGGCAATCCAAGCTTTGCAATCTTTCTTCCAATGGCCTTTCCTACGACAGTGGAAACACTCGTCCTTTGCCACTACTGGCACCGCAACCTTTGCCTTTCCCTTGACTCCCACCTTAACAACACCATCTCTTGGTTTGGTAGCGGCCTTCATCTTCCTTCCTTTGGCCCTTGCCTTGGACCTGGAAGAGAAAGTACCATGAACAAACATAGTGGGTGTTTCCCTTGCCTTCTGCAAGGTGCCCTCTGCACTCCTTAACATGTTAAGGAGTTCTGGAAGTTTAACTTCTTTACCTTGAATGTTGAAATTCAAGATAAATTGGGCGTAGGTGGAAGGAAGGGACTGGAGTATCAAGTATGTATACAGCTCGTTCTCTAATGTTGTCCCGAGGTCTGCGAGCTCTTCAATATAGCTAATCATCTTAAGGACATGTTCCCCTACAGATGATACGATGGCCATCCTCGACTGAAATAAGTTCTTCGAGGTCTCATATCTAGCTATACGAGATTACTCTCCATACAAATCCTTGGTGTGGAGAAATATGGATTCTAGATCTATATTCTCATGCCTCCTCTGATGTTCATTATTCATAGAGGCAAGCATGACGCATTTGGCCTTCGTGCAATCTATTTCCCAGGACTTGCGGATTTCCTTATCCGCGACACTGGATTCTGGACCAGAGACAGCAGGTGCCTTAGTGGTAAGGACATAACCCAATTTGTCATAGGTAATAACCATCGTAACATTCCGGAACCAATCTTTATAGTTTGGCCCTGTCAAAATATTTTTATCTAATAGTAACTTAAGGCCTGTCATGTTCTGGGTCGCTGCAATGAGAGAGAGAGAGAGCACTTTTAGCATGATGCTCTTGCAAGTTTAGAGTGTTTTTTAGTTTATCTAAACAGGATGGCTCCCGCTGTTTCTCGAATCCCTCCTCAAACCAAAAAAGAAGAACTAGTCGGGACTATTCTCACCGTACAATACTTGCTTATCCGTTCAGCCAGGCCGGTGTCGGTACTTCGAGGGAGGTTTTACGACGCTTTCGCGAAGTTCCTTAATTAAATAACCTCTTTTCTCTAGGGGCGTAGCCCCACTGACACCTTTCTCGACACCTACTTGGTTTATAGCATTGATCGTTAAGTGACGAATCTCTTGATGATTAGCGGATACTCACAGTAGGATCGGGATCCAAATATCATCGTGTGATAAAGCTGAAGGAATCCTACCAAAATTATCACACTCCAAATGGTATGCAACTCTTAGCAAATTTCAGTTTCTTTAGAAATTCCCAATATCAATTTCTGCCCCATGCTCTTATGACCTTGGTGTTGGTCAAAATTTCATAAGTCACATGTCAAATTCTACCCATCATTATCTTGTTAATTTGTACCCATTCATACATATCCCTGACGTTGGCCAAATGATAATACGACTGTCCCAAACTAATTCATCTATCTATGCAACAAATGAATACCCAGCAGCTACCAAACACTATGCCTTGGCGTTGGTCAAAATACATAGCTTGAATACTACTGAATACCCAAATGAAATGACGGAGGGTTATGAATGGTTTTGGCGAAACCGTGAACGTAGTGAACTTGATATGATCGAAGGAACCTGATAGCTTTTAAAAGGAGTGGCTTAAGCTCCGCAATTTAAAAAAATATCTTCTGCTTTAAAATAACTGACTGGTTTCTTTTAAACTGTTCCAACGATTCAACTTTGGTTTATTTTCTTTGCATTAATATAATGCGTCCCATCAATTAACCTATCATTGTAGAAAACAACGAAAATACAATGTCCTCTTATACCATCCGCATTCGCCACTGGGCCCCGTCATTCACCCGTTAGGTTACTTAACTAACGACAGAGCGGGGCTGGGCTAGTGCGGGTGCAAAACATAAGTGGCGCCTACTAGATATCATATATAGATATTGTACAATCATCAGACGCAATAATAAGGATTCCAGATCACAGATGAATATATTGGATTTTCTACGAATCCGCATTCCTTTTGAGCCTGCAAAGAAAGACATATTACACAGTCGCGATGAATAGCCAAAACCCCACCCTAGACCCCTACGGGTACGGCAAACTACCCGTCTAGTACCCGAAGTGAAGCGGTCTCCCTCAACGATGTGAGTAGGCCACTAAACACTTCAAAGAACCCGGTAGTTTGTGCACCCCACCTTGGGTCTATCCTAGGAGAAGAAAACAGTAAATGAAATAATACAACGGTGGCTAAAATCTCAACCCGGATGTGCCCCGTAAAAGAATATTACAACAAATTATAATTTACATTTGAATGAAAGAAACACCCGTCTCACATCTCCGGCTATCCATTCACGACAATCCAACAAGTCCACATTCACAAACCAGTAAAAACTATTACAGAAATATGCAACCCCCTGCTAACCGACATACTAGCAGTTAGGCGAGGTTTACGAACACATTAAACAGAACACAGATATAATCAAATTAGCCAAATATCTTAGAATTTTGATCAAGCAACACAAATGAATCTACTCCAAACAATTCTCTGTGCATATGAAACTTGAGCAGAAAAAAAACATCCCAGAAAACTCAACATCAACACAGAAGAATTACTGAGTAAATTTGGATTGACTCGGAGTCAACTCGACCGCGGATCTGCGGCGGATCGCTTGGATCGGCGGTGGTTCCACGGTGGTATGGCCGATTCACAGTCCCAAATTTCTTCACAATTCTTAAAAAACCCTGCTTGTATTTTTAAGGGTCCCTGAAAAATTTTTAGACCCCGTTTTAAAAACGGCAGAAACTATGTGAAAATGATGTTTTTTCGGGTTCGTTTTGCGATCGAATTTCTAACTACTTTGCTAATATGTTAGTTATGGTTTAGCTAGGCTCTGATACCACTGTAAGTCGACGTTAGACACCCCACATGATGCGGGGAGGCGGAATAGGTAAAACAATCATTTTGTTTAAGTTAACATCGACTAACTTTACGGATCTTTGCTAAACCCTAACTAACAACTATCTAGAAGTGATTAACTACTATGATAGATGATTATACCTAAAGATTCAAGTCCTTCTTGCTCTTGTAGTTCACCTCCTCGTCGGCCTCCTCGATGTGATAGAAGATCCACCCGAGAGTTCCTTCTCCAAGCTTTAACCTCTCACTTGAGGTAACTAGGTGGCTATGATTGCTAATCAAGGTAAGCTAGAGGATATAGAGATGGATTAGGGATCTATTAGTCTTGCTAACTCTTGGATCTCAACACATGAGAGGATTAGGGTTAGGTCTTTGAAGAGAGAGAGCTTGAGGAGAGAGAATGTGAAAGTGAGAATGAAAATGAATTATGTCTCATTTCTATATATGATGAAGCATAAAAAATATCAAATAAATCATTATGTGATATTTACAACCATGCTTCATTTAATACATACAATGAATCATCTCATGAGTCATTAAGCAATAAATGCTTCATTAACTCATTTGGATGAATCACCTCATGAGTCACTAATCCATTTAATGCAAATAACACCTAAGCTCTCCACCTCATCTTTCTTCTAGAAGCTTCTCAAATAATTACGAGAATGTCCCTCCCATCCGTGAAAACACGGAAATATTAAAACTGTATAAAGCCAATAATCCAATACTAGAATCTGGCTTAAGCTAAAGCCCGCTAGTAAAAACTGTCCGAACATCGTACGTGCATAAATACACGTATGTGTCCGAACCCTGTCGTAAAACCATACGACCTCTATATCGTTTCGCCTGAAGCAGGGAAACTCTCTGTGTGGGACTCTAAAGACTCGACACTACGGTGGCAGTGGGTTTAACCACAGGCCACAAGCGGCACTAGCTGTACGTAACGGTCCCCAGGTAGATGTCTATAAGAAGGCCGATGAGGAAACCCATCCGAACTCCTATTGAGCCTGATGTGACAATCTCCGTACAGTCCAATCTGTTCGTCTAGGACTATCGCATATCAGGCCTAGGGGGCGTCAAGCGTCAGTCCCTTAAAAGCGGTATAAGTTGTGTCGAAGTGAAGCCTATTACACCTTGAGAAGCTACTGGAAATTCTACCAGTAACTCTCGTTTGCCCTGGCCAGGGACTTTGCGTAATGGCTTTCCAAACACAGCGCGATATCAAGTCCCAATACCGGGAGAGACGAATCCTATCTAACCGCTACTGCCTCCAAGTGCTTCGGGACTGCACCCAACTGCTACCTGTTTGCACGACTCCTTTGAGCCGTGGTAGGGTAGCAATCTAAGAACAGTGGGAACACACCCGAGACGAAGCAGCAGTGTCAAGTCTACGGACTATGCTGTACTCATGTCACCTGGGAATTGTTAACTGACGACGGGTATAATACCAACCAACAGTTCCCTACGAGTCTTGTCCGGTGTACCCGTAACCCAACGAGTACCTATATACTATCTCCAGCACAACGTACTAACGGCTGTGGGATAGACCATTTCCCCTGCTGGGATGATAAGCGTACACACTAGTCTAATCTGGAGTATCGATGCCCTGTTTCGATAATCATATGACTAGGGACCTGAAAAAGGATGTGCTTGTAGACTACCCAGCCCCTACTAGTGTGACTGCCATCACAACACTGGTAGTCAAGCAAGATCCTATGGGCTCTATCAATATGTATTCACGATATGTTAAAAGAAACATAAACACATATTAAGATAGATATAAACCAAGTATCATACTACTATGTTGAGCAAGACTGTTAATATAACTGTGAATATCCTAAGCTTCCATTAAGTAATATACAAGCTAGTATGATACAATAATGGCTCCTAGGGCATATACACTAACAACAGTCCGGTCTCATCGTCTGATATGTCGCATATCTCGTCTAGGGGTGGTAAACGTCAGACCCTAATAACTCAATAAGTCATGCCGATGTGAGGCTCATAACCGGTCGAGAAACTACTGATAAAACTTACCAGTAAATCTCATAAACAGCCCTGGCCAGAGACTTTCCTGTTATAGCTAATTGAGCACAGCGCAACATCAACCCCCAATACCGGGAGAGATAAAATCCTCTCCTATCGCTCATTGCCTCCATTTGACTCGAGACTGTACCCAAAAAACATCGTTTTGCACGTCCTCTTGAACGTGGTAAGGTGGAAATCAAAGCATAGTGGGAATCACACAAGACTTTATGACGATCTCGCGTCGACAGTTTAACCTGTACCAGTGTCACCAGAGAACTGGCATCTGACGTGAGGTATAATACCATCTAGGAGTTCTCGGCGAGTCCGTCCAGTGTACCCAGTCTCCACTGAGCACCCGTATACCATCTCTGATGTCAAACACCAGTGGATATGGGATCATCCATCGCCCATCTGCATGGGTCGAGAAGTTATATGCTAGTCTACTCTGGTATATCGATGCCCCGTCTCGATACACCCACGACTAGGGACATTAAAGGATGTACTTACCGACTACCTTTGTCCTACTAGTATGATCCGCATCATAATCCAGGTATTCAAGTACACATCTTAAGGGCTTTACCAACATGTAACAGAGAGACAATCAGTGTACATGTTAAGATAAAGAGTAACCAGATAGCATACTGTCATGTCGAGCAAGAAAGTCCTCCCTATATATGTCCAAGCATCCACTACAATATACATCTCAGAGACAGTAATGGCCTCTAGGGCATACATATAACTAACAATCTCCCACTTGCACTAGGGCCATCATATAGCAGTGGTTGTATTATCTCATACTCAACCATCCTATAAAAGTCTCTCTCTGAAAAAAGGCCTTTGTGAGTGGATCCGCCGTGTTGTCCTCTGAGTCTAATTTCCTAACCTCGATCTCCCTGGAGATCAACCATCTTCATGATCAGGTGATCATGACTTAGAATATGTATGGGTCACTGATGAGATGAGGGTTCCTAGGCATAAGCCATAACTCCATTGTCACACAATGGTAGGAACGAAGTTCATCTCATGAACTAATATACACCCAGACTGCTTCTTTGGTAGCATCTTTGGTAGCGAAGTGTCCAGCCTTTATCATCTAGTTTGCCACGGTATCTAGCTTGGAACTCTTCCAATATACCGTTCCTCCACTGAGGGTAAAGGCAGTGCCTGTGAATGACATTCAGTCAACCTTACCACCTTGGAAGCTATCCAGTGATTCTCCCCAGGATCGATTGATACCATCTCACTACACCTAGTGAGAATCCTAACATCCACTTAGATCTATCACATAGATCCAAAACTCAGGATTTAGGAGGTATCACCTTGATCCTATATGGAGAATCCTTGTGATAAGAGTAGATTGACCGAGTGTAGCATAGAAAACACCTTCCCTATCAAGAGTATGTCATCTACGTACAATACGAGGAAGACAACCTTACTCTCTACAACCTTTTTGTATATACAAGGTTCATCTACTATTTTGATGAAGTCAGACGCTTTGACTACCACATCAAAACAGATGTTCCAACTCCGCGATGCCTGCTTTAAACTGTAAAGGAACTTGCACACGTTTCCGCTGCTCCCACCGTCTACGAAGCCTTCTGGCTGTGTACTTGTAGACGCTCTCTTCTAAATCACTATTTAGAAAAGCAGTCATGACACCTAACCGCCAGATATTGTAGTCATGGTATGTAGCAATGGCAAGTAGGATCCGGATGGACTTAAGTATAGCCACTAGAGAAAAGGTTTCATCATAAACCACACCTGGTCGATGACGAAAACCTTTTACAACAAGTCTAGCTTTGAAAGTCTCAACTTTTCTATCTACACCAAGTAATCTTCTCAAGATATACTTACTCCTGATGGGGGTTTAACCCTTCAGATATAGCAACCAAAGTCTATATTTTGTTGGTGTACATAGATTCCATCTCAGATCGCACAGCATCCAGCCATTCTTACAGAGTCTCCACTCTTGATGGCCTGTTTGAAACTAGTTGGGTCATCATCTCATGATGCAATCCTCGCTCCCACTGTCATAGAGAAAACCGAAGTATCTCTCAGGCGGATGAGGAACTCTACCAGATCGGTGGAGAGGGTGAGGTTCGTCGGGAACTATTGAATCCTCCGGTTCTACCAAATCATCAGCTGTAGTTTGTATAGCTGGAACTCCATCCAGTTCTACCTCATGACCACAAATTTGTTTCCAAAATAGATTCCTTTTCTAAAAAGGTGGCATGCCAAGAAATAAAACACATTTTGTTCCTCGTGTGATAGAAGATATACCTTGCGAATGCTTGGGATATCCAACAAACATCCACAGAACTGACCTTGCCTCGAGCTTGTCTTTAGACATAGGCCGGACAACCCCAAATCTTAACTTACTTAAGACATGGGATCTTCCCATACCATATCGCATATGGAGTGGTAGGCACCTGATTTGGTTGAAACCCTATTCAATAGGTATGCAGCTTCTCAAGTGCATAACTCCCAAGAAGGAAATAGGAAACTCAGTAGTACTCATCATAGAGCGTGCCATATCTAATAGAGTGTGATTGCTCCGCCCCAATATACCGATGTGCTGGGGTGTATACGGAGGATTAAAGCTCAGAGAGAATCTCATTCTCCTTTAGAATAGTCCAGAAATTCCGTGCTCAAGTATTCTCCTCCCTGATCACATCAAAGGACATAATACTTATACCCGTTTTGGTTCTCTACTTCTGACTTATATTCATTGAATTTCTCAAAAGCCTCAGACTTGTGTTTTAATAGGAACACATGTGCGAATCTTAAGAGATCATCAGTGAATGTAATGAAGTAAAAAGAACCAGTCCTGGCATGTGTAGACAAGGAACCTACATATATCATCATGTACCAATCCCAAGAGTTCACTAACTCTTTTTCTGTTTCCTATAAATGGAGCTATGGTCATCTTATCTTTGTGACATGACTGACAAGTTTCACAAGATGTAAATTCAAACTGATTTAAATAAGCATCTTAATGTAACTTAGCTAGCCGGGTCGCATTGATATGACCTAGTCTACAGTGCCTCAAGAGGAAGAGTTCAGAAAGTATTCGTTCATTTCTGAACTCTTCCTCTTGTATGCGTTCTGTACTTTGAGAACCACAGTTTGATTTAGAACGTATATGCTTTTAAATAACGTGCCTGAACCGATCAACTCTTGATATAGGAAATGATCAAAACATTATCCAACAATACAATATTATATCCTTCTTTAGTAAGTAAATAAAGAGACCGATATAATGCTGCATATCAGGTTCGGTATCTAATAACATTCGTTCAGAATCAATGTATTTAGTAATACAGGGTGATAACTGTCAACATCTTGGTTGCAACAATTGTACCGTTTCAAACTCTTGAAACTTATCACCCATTCCTAGTTCTCTACCTATCTGTAGCCCATGTAACAGATTACATATGTGGGATCCTGATCCGGTATCTCATACCCAGGACGTAGAAGATACTGAGAAATAGTTCTTTGTAACGAACACGCCCGAAGAAGATGCATCATCATGCACTTTCTTCGTTTGGGCGGCACGGGAATCCTGGTAATCCCCTATTTCCTGCTCGGTCTTATAACGGTTATAAGTTGGAGCGGGACCAACGTTTCCCAGCACAGTATAACAAGTGGGTTCGGTCAATACATCCATATTATTATCTTGATTAAGTCGTGACATGGTCGCTACTTGGAGAGAGAGAGAGAAGAAAACACTCAGCATATGCTCTTTCAAGATCAGATTGGTTATTATTTTATCTAATCAGAATGTCTCCCACTATTTTTATCAAATCTTCTTTCAAACCTTAAAAGGAAAGACTAGCCGGGATTAATTACACCCTACAAGTTCGCCAATTTTTCAGCCAGGCCAGTACCGGTATTTTGAGGGAGGTTCCCTGTTCTTTCGCACGGACCTAATTAAAATAAACCTCATTTTCCATGGGGCGTAACCCCATTAACACCTTTCTAGACACCTACTTGATCGGCTAATTGTTGTTAGTGTATATGCCCTAGGGGCTATTATTGTATCATACTAGATTGTATATTACTTAATGGAAGCTTGGGATATTCACAGTTGTATATACAGTCTTGCTAAAGATAGTAGTATGCTACTTGGTTTATGTCTACTTTAATATGTGCATATGTTTCTTGTAACGTATCACTTATACATATTAGTAGAGCCAATAGGATCTTTGCTTGATTACCAGCGTTGTCATGGCAGTCACATTAGTGGGGGCTGGGTAGTCTGCAGGAAACATCCTATACAGGTCTCTGGTCGTTGGATTATTGAGATAGGGCATCGATATTCCGGAGTAGACTAAGTGTGTACGCTTCTCATCCCAGTTGGGGAGATGGTCTGTCCCATAGCCATCAGTACGTCGTACTGGAGATAGTATATAGGTGCTCGTTAGGTTACGGGTACACCGGACAGGACTCGCAGGGGAACTGATTGGTTGGTATTATACCCGTCGTCAGTTAACAGTTCCCAGATGACATGAGTATAGCATAGTCCGCAGACTTGACACTGCTACTTCGCCTCGAGTGTGTCCCACTATTCTTTGATTGCTAACCTACCACGGCTCAAAGGAGTCGTGCAAACAGGCAGCAGTTGGGTGTAGTCCCGAGCACTTAGAGGCAGTAGTGGTTAGATAGGATTCGTCTCTCCCGGTATTGGGAGATGATATCGCGCTGTGTCAGAGAGCCATTACGCAAAGTCCCTGGCCAGGGCAAGCGAGATATACTGGTAGGTTCCAGTAGCTTCTCAGGGTGTAATGGGCTTCGCTCCGACATGACTTATACAGCTATTAGGGGGCTGATGCTTGCCGCCCCCTAGGCTTGATATGCGATAGTCTTAGACGAACAGACCGGACTGTACGGAGATTGTCACATCAGGCTCAGTGGGAGTTCGGATGATTTTCCTCATCGGCCTTCTTATCGACATCTACCTGGGGACCGTTACGTACAGCTAGTGCAGCTTGCGGTCTGTGGTTAAACCCACTGCCAGCGTAGTGTCGAGTCTTTAGAGGCCCACACAGAGAGTTTCCCTGCTCCAGGCGAAACGATATAGAGGTCGTATGGTTTTACGACAAGGGTTCGGACGCATACGTGTGTTTACACACGTACGACTTTTTCGGACAGTTTTTACTAGTCGGCTTTGGTTTAAGCCAGATTCTAGTATTGGGTTACTGGATTTATACAGTCTAAAGTTTTTCCGTGTTTTCATGGATTGGAAGGGCGTTCTCGTAATTTGTCGGGAAGCTTCTAGAAGAGTGGTGACTAAGGGATTAAGGTGGCATTGCATTAAATGAGATTAGTGACTCATTTGTGTGATTCATCCATGTCATTAATGTATCATAAATGCTTAATGACTCATGGTGATGAATCACTCATAGATATTTATGAAGCATGGTTGTTAATTCAATTATTTCATTTTTGGATAAATAAATAATGCTTCATATATATTATGATACATCATTATCTCATTTGATTCTCATCTTCACCTTCTCTCTCCTCAAGCTCATTCTATTTTGAAACCCTAACCCTAACCTCTCATGTGTTGAGATCAAGGGTTAGCTAGACTAATACTTCCATAACCTCACTCTATATCCCCTAGGTAGCTTAGATTAGCACTTTAAGCAACCTAGTTATCTCAAGTTTGAGATTTAGTTTGGCGTAGGAGCTTTCGGGTGGATCGTCTTTGATTCGAGGAGGCCGTTGAGGTGCCGATGTTCCAAGGAGCCTACGAGGAGTGGAGGACCGCGATGAAGACCCGAAGGACTAGTATCGTGAGGTATAACTTCGTATCCGAGTAGTTAAACCTCTAGTTGTTAGTTAGCAATGGTTTAGAAACGATTCATGCGCTTAAGTCCGTGTTACGAAGCTTTAATAATCGTTTTTCATATATTCCGCCTCCCCGCAAGATAGTGGGGTGCGTGACATGGACTTACAGAGGTATCAGAGCCAACTAAACCATTACTAGCTTGTTAGCAACTGATTAGAAGTTCGATCGACGGAAAATACGAAAAACGAAAAACCAACACCCTAAGTTTCTGTTAATTTTAAAACTGTCTGAAAAAATATTTGACATACCTTAAAATTCACAGCAGGGAATTGATTGAGTGATTTTAGCGTGCTTTCGCTTTCTAAAAGATAGATCAAAAATATTTGTAACCGCAATCAAGAACGGCGTCGCATGAAGCTAGCCGGTGAGTACGGGTCGGTCCATAGGGATGTTGTGACTTTCCGATTCGTTCTTACGAGTTAATTCCGAAAGGTGTTCGGACTGATTATTAAATCTAAAAATCTAAATTATCCTAGGGCAATTATCTAGATCTACTCTTGGTAGGGCTAGGTTTAGGGATGGTTTGGAAATGTAATTAAATCTCACCACTTTCAATACCCGAATGAAGATCTGTGAGGAGTTATGGTAATTATCAATAAAGTGGATTAGATCCGTTCGGGAAGGTGTTCCTTCCTCTAGGTTCTTGTCCTTCCTTTAGAGATCCTTACCCTAACCTCCATGGAAAACATCACACCCGGGCCTTTATACTACGGTATCACCGTTACCTCGAGGGATAGAGTGCCGTAGGGAACGGTATGTGCATGTATGCATGGAGTCCTATTGTAAATGTTTGGTGGGTAAGAAAGGGATGAGAGATCTCATCTCTCAAAATCCTTCCCAAAAGCTAAACCCTAAACAAGTTCCTAGGGCATGAAATTAAATCTACCTAGGGCAAGGAATTGAAAACTACACTAGGGCAAGAAATTAAATTACTTACAGATGCATCCCTCCAATCATCCATGCAGGGTTGTCAGATCTGAATTTCTGAATGGAGAAGAAACACCGATGCTCTCCAAAAAGGATTTCTGAATTTTTATTAAAAGGAGGTATAAGAAATTACAATCTTTAGAGTTCCTATTTATAGAAGATAGGAAACCCTGGGGTTACATTTGTTTCGCATGTCTGAAATTACAAAAATACCCTTATGAAGACCAGTCAACGCCGCCCCTTTATTTTTCTAAAAAAATTACTTTTTAAATCCTTTAAACTGCCGCGGAACCGCGGCCCGAGGCGTGGTTTGGCCGCGGTTCCACGGCCAAACAGTGGAATTGGCTCTCTGGATTTTTAGGGCTGACTCTGGTACTTTTTATCTTCTTATTTCTTTATGTCTTTTCTCAATTTAGCTTCTGGTTCTTCTCCAGATCTTCCAGTGAATACTTGTAGTGAACTTTAACCTTTCGCTTTGAGTCGATGTCTTGAATCTTGCTTTATGAATTGTTCCTTATGTCGGCTTGATCAAGAGTCTTCTGTTTGTTGATCAAAATCCACTTTTGCATTGTCTTTTCATTATTTTCACTGTTTTCTGTCCAAGAACCTGTAACCTGTAACATGTAGCAGACATGCGTCAAAAGTACCCATTTATTTGTAAAATATATAAGAATGGGGAATATAATAATGCAATATTATGGTGTGAACAAATACCCCCAAACTTATCTTTTGCTCGTCCGCGAGCAAACTTATTTTTATTCACTAAAATCCTAACCGCACTTTCGCAGGGAAACGCGATTGCACTGAGCATGTGCAACAAGCCGTTAAACCTCTAGGTGTCCCTAGTAGGAGGAGTGTTGTCTCCTGAGGGTTTTCAGCGGATTACACCAACAAAATCCTATCAACTCGGCCCATTGACTTTTGTTCTCCAATTAGGTTTTCTAAGAAGGAATTCTATTATCTTTTGACTCGTAAATCATCCACCCATATTGTTCACACTTTCTCATTATTTAACTTAAGATTATATATGTTATGTAGACCTACTTAGCTTTCGGCATCTCTTAAGTTTTCCTTCTAAAGTTCCATCTCCACTTAGGAATTTCTATCAACCCTACTAAAGATACAAGTTTTATTCTTCATTCCTTTCTCTCATCTAAACTCTATTCACATATCCCCACGTGTGTGTAAATATCACCCCTACATTTGGAAATTCAAATCAAGCAATCGTACTCTTGTCCATTGTCCAAAGCACTTATTAATTAATGAATTTTTAAATGAAATTTGCTTACACATCCTTCATGCGACCGTTAATACTTCTTGAGGTACCAACAACCGATTACAAGATGCATTAGCACTTTAAAGCGTACTTCCTAGTTTTGCAACACCCAAGGCTTTAGCAGTGACTCCCAAACCAGTTGGTCTAAGGCACTAGGTGATGAAGCACCCTCGCTAAATATTTTTCTATTTTTCACAGCCTTAAGTAATCACAAAATCCAGTGTCCATTTTTTTCTTTATTCACTTTTTTTTGTTTTTTTTCATTGTACTAAGGACTTTAGACAAGAGCATTTCAAGGTCTCTTCTACTATTCCAAGTTTCAAGGTGCGTGATTGTGCAAGTTGTAGGGTATACATTTTCAGAATTTAGACTTAAGCTAGGAACTATTTTTCAAACTTATACTCTAATAAGAATATCAATACTCTTCTCTTGTTTCGACTTAGCCCAAGAAGTGAACCCAAAGTTTGCCTATTTCTAAATAAACTACAAAGGCATATATTTTCTACCGTTAAACTTTAAGGAAGGTTATCTTTAGAGTTTTTAATTCACTAAGTCTAAGATCTAGTTGTTCCTAGCCAGTTAACCTATTTGTCAAACTCAAGTCAATCAGCCAAAATTGAATACAATAATTTTTATAATTTTTGAAATTTTTCAATTTTTATGGGTTTTCAAATACGTATGCAAATGCAAAAATATGTACAAATGAATGCGAAGGAAGAAGACATACCGAGCATACCCCCAAACTTGAACTTGATAGTGTCCTCACTGTCATACTAAACCAAGAGGGTCAAAATGTCGGCACTCCCCTGTTTATTTATTTACATTTTTTTTTATATTTTTAATGTTTTGAATTTTTTTTTTTTATAAAATGAAAACAAAAAATATATATACATATATACAACGGTTCCCCCCCCCCCCAAACTTAAGCTTGGCCTTGCACAAGCCAAAAGTTAGCACCAACCATTCAAAAATCTTATCGTGGAAATGGTATAGTTGGTGTAAGAAAATGAGAAGCACACGAGACCGTGTGGAAAGAAGAATGGTAGAATATGGTCTCGGATAGGGAGAAGAATGGCGAAAAGAAGAAGGAAGTGGAGTACGATCTTGAGGGTGTAAATTGAGTGAATAAATTAGCGCAATATGTGATGACCGATATGTTATAAGCGATTGCGCTAACCTATCAACCCGTCGGGAAATGGGGTCAAATCCCTCAAGATTCGCAAGAAAACATGGGTACGCCGAACTTGGTATAGGAGATGAAAGCGTAACGGTCATTTGTTCGGTCGGAACAATGGGAAAGACGAAAGGGAGTGAATTAAGGATGGTACCTTTCTCACCGTAGTAAACTGTTTCGAACTTGAAAGATTCCATTAATGGTTCGAAACTACTATAATCAACCGAGTCTGATGGCTCATCTGAAAATGTAAATGACTCAAACTCGGGCGGTGAGTCATCAACATCGTCCGAAAAAGTGAAACACTCGTAGGTGTTATCGTCTGTGAGACTTGTGTCAGATTCCAAGGAAAAGGTTTCGAGCTCACAGTCTTCAAGCGGGGTCGGAACGATGGGAAGGAGGGAGGGTGATATATCAGTCAAAGGTTCAGGAGGATGAATTGAAAAATCAGACACATCAAACAAAAATGATTCAACCTCAATATTATCCTCAAGACTCTCCTCAATACTATCCTCAATATTCAACTCATCCATGCCATTATCATCAAATTCAAGACGCGTATTAGATTCGGGAGAAACCTTTAATAACTCGGGATGATGATTTGAACATAAAATCTCAATTAAATCGACAGGTTCATCATCCGAAATATTCCCGGCGTCTATATCCTCAATCAAGTGAAAATCAATTTTCTTAGACACCTCATCAAAAGCATGGATATTTATCGATTTAGGTTCTAGAGTGGAGGTGTAAAGATCGAAAGGATTAGGTGCGGTTTCACTCGAAAGGGGTTCTTCACAATCTGGCAAATCAAGCACTACAAAATCACACAACTCATCATTTTGGACACATGTTTGAAAATTGGAGTTGTTGGATTCAATAGGGTATGGGTAGGTTTGATTTGGAAATCCTCTCTCATTCTCACTCTGTCCAACTGCCGCCTCATACATTGAAAAATTTGGAGCTAGCGGGACACTAGCTACCGGTTCACTAGGTTGCATAAGGGCGGCTAAAGACGCTTCCACATTCCTAGTCATTTTATTCGTTGCTGCAATGTACGCTTCCAACGACTCTTCCAAACTAGACTTAGGTGGTGAGGGGGTTTCAGTAAAAGATTCAAAATTGGTTGGATATGTGAAACTCCCTAATGGCTGTGTCGAAACAGTGTCTAGTGAAGGTGGGAAAATCGGGTATGACTGGTAGCAAGTGGGTGATTGGACAGGGGTAGGGTCAACATATGGATAAATAAGTGAATAGTCGTGCGGATCCCTAAAACTAGATGAGTGGAAAGGGGTGAAAGATCGACTGCGAGATTGAGCAATATGCTTAGCAATGGATATCGGCTTAGGGGTTACAGCTGAACTTGAAAAAGTGGTGTCAACATACGAAGGTGGTGAAGGTTGACTTGGTTGACACAAAGTGGGTTGAAAAGTCAAACTGTTTCTCCTAGACGCCTCTATGTGATCTTTCAAAGATTTTTTAGGCATGGAGGGATCGTTTTTAAATTGACCAAACAAATTGACATATGACGCAAAATTAGGTTCGGAATACCAAAGTTCGGCTAATGATTTATTATGTGGGGTACCCATGTTGTAAGAAAAGGGAAAGAAGGAAAGTTTATTGTGGTGCAAGGATTTATTTGTGGCTAAAAAACTTTGCAAGTTTCTATCAAAATTTTCCTTATTCTTTTTTTTATTCTTTTTCTCTTTATTAGGAAATTTTTGTTGCAAAAGGATTTTTAACACAAGATATGCAACAGCAAAATATTACTTGCAATCTAATTTCACTTTAAGCACGGCACAAAAATCCTGCACAAGATCGTTATTTGGAAGGAAAAAATTGTTGAGCGTAAAGAAATGCTGCAGGCAAATTTATAGAAGATATATCAAGATTTGCAGAGGAGGAGAAAGAAAACTCACAGAAATATGCAGAGGCAGAACTGGTTTTTTTTTTTTTTTTGGAACAGATCACCACGGTTAACTTGTAGACTCGGTCCTCCAAATTTCTTCTATTCCTCGGTTGTTGTGATCTTCTGTTGTTCCGATCTGTTTTTTCCTGTTTTGATCTCTGTAGATTTCTAGATCCGAATTTGATCCTGCAAAGATTCACAAAAAAACAAAGTATCCCTTCCAAAAATAACAAAATATATATATTTTTTATATTTTTTTTATTTTTCAGATTTTTATGATTTTTTAAATTTTATGATTAACACGAAATTGCGAAAAGGAAATGACACGCCATCCCCGGCAACGGCGCCATTTGATTGAGTGATTTTAGCGTGCTTGCGCTTTCTAAAAGATAGATCAAAAATATTTATAACTGCAATCAAGAACGGCGTCGCATGAAGCTAGCCGGTGAGTACGGGTCGGTCCACAGGGATGTTGTGACTTTCCGATTCGTTCTTACGAGTTAATTCCGAAAGGTGTTCGGACAGATTATTAAATCTAAAAATCTAAATTATCCTAGGGCAATTATCTAGATCTACTCTTGCTAGGGCTAGGTTTAGGGATGGTTTGGAAATGTAATTAAATCTCACCACTTTCAATACCCGAATGAAGATCTGTGAGGAGTTATGGTAATTATCAATAAAGTGGATTAGATCCGTTCGGGAAGGTGTTCCTTCCTCTAGGTTCTTGTCTTTCCTTTAGAGATCCTTACCCTAACCTTCATGGAAAACATCACACCCGGGCCTTTATACTATGGTATCACCGCTACCTCGAGGGATAGAGTGCCATAGGGAACGGTATGTGCATGTATGCATGGAGTCCTATTGTAAATGTTTGATGGGTAAGAAAGGGATGAGAGATCTCATCTCTCAAAATCCTTCCCAAAAGCTAAACCCTAAACAAGTTCCTAGGGCATGAAATTAAATCTACCTAGGGCAAGGAATTGAAAACTACACTAGGGCAAGAAATTAAATTACTTACAGATGCATCCCTCCAATCATCCATGCAGGGTTGTCAGATCTGAATTTCTGAATGGAGAAGAAACACCGATGCTCTCCAAAAAGGATTTCTGAATTTTTATTAAAAGGAGGCATAAGAAATTACAATCTTTAGAGTTCCTATTTATAGAAGATAGGAAACCCTAGGGTTACATTTGTTTCGCATGTCTGAAATTACAAAAATACCCTTATGAAGACCAGTCAACGCCGCCCCTTTATTTTTCTAAAAAAATTACTTTTTAAATCCTTTAAACTGCCGCGGAACCGCGGCCCGAGGCGTGGTTTGGCCGCGGTTCCGCGGCCAAACAGTGGAATTGGCTCTCTGGATTTTTAGGGCTGGCTCTGATACTTTTTATCTTCTTATTTCTTTATGTCTTTTCTCAATTTAGCTTCTGGTTCTTCTCCAGATCTTCCAGTGAATACTTGTAGTGAACTTTAACCTTTCGCTTTGAGTCGATGTCTTGAATCTTGCTTTATGAATTGTTCCTTATGTCGGCTTGATCAAGAGTCTTCTGTTTGTTGATCAAAATCCACTTTTGCATTGTCTTTTCATTATTTTCACTGTTTTCTGTCCAAGAACCTGTAATCTGTAACATGTAGCAGACATGCGTCAAAAGCACCCATTTATTTGTAAAATATATAAGAATGGGGAATATAATAATGCAATATTATGTTGTGAACATGAATTTAATGAAAACTGAGAAAATACGAGCCCCTAACTCGGCAACTCGGCCGCGGAACCGCGGCACAAAGGTGCTTTTGGCCGCGGATCCGCCGCCGAGTCAACTCCGAATTGACTCGGATTTCTTCTGTAATTCATAATTTTTGGTTTTCTGTTTTCTTGTATGTTCTGTTTCTGCCCAGGTTGCCTCTGTGCTGATTTGATTTTGGGGTAGACATGGATAAAGGTAATCGATCGATGTTCTAAATTAATTGCTAATCGGGTTATTATCTGTAATGTTTAATGTGTTCGTAAACCTCCCCTAACTGCTAGTATGTCGGTTGGCAGGGGGTTGCACATTTCTGAAATGTTTACTGCTTGTGTATATGAACTGTGTTGGACGGTTGTGATGATTAGCCGGGGTTTGAGATGCGTTTAATATTCATTCATTCAATGTTTGATGTAATATTCTTTTGCGGGGCACATCCAGGTTGCGGTTGTAGCCACCGTTGAATTATTTCTTTTTACTGTTTTTTGCTCCTAGGATAGACCCAAGGTGGGGTACACAAACTACCGGGTACGTCAAAGTGTTTAGTGGCCTACTCACGTTGTTGAGGGAGACCGCTTCACTTCGGGTACTTGACGGGTAGTTTGCCGTACCCGTAGGGGTCCAGGGTGGGGTAATGGCTATTCATCACAACTGTGTAATCCGTCTTTTATTGCAGGCTCAAAGCAAATGCGGATTGCTAGTAAATCCAATAAAGTTCATCTGTGATCTGGAATGCTTATTATTGTGTCTGACGAATGTACAATATCTATATATGATAGCTATTAGACGCCACTTATGTTTTACACCCGCGCTAGCCCAGCCCCCGCTCTGTCGTTAGTTAAGTAACCTAACGGGTGATGACGGGAATCAGCGGCGAATGCGGATGGCATAAGAGAACGTGGTATTTTCGTTGTTTTCTGCAATGATAGGATAAATGATGGGACGCATTATTATAATGCAAAGAAAATAAACCAAAATTGAATCGTTGGAACAAATTTAAAAGAAACCACTCGGTTATTTTTAAAAAGAGCAGAATTTTTAATTGCGGAGCTTTAACCACTCCTTTTAAAAAGTATCAGGTTCCTTCGATTATATCAAGTTCACTACGTTCACGGTTTTGCTAAAACCATTCGTAGCCCTCCTTCATTTCATTTGGGTATTCAGTAGTATTCAAGCTATGTATATTTGGCCCTTAGTCAAAACATAGTGTTTGGTAGCTGCTGGGATATTCATTTGTTGCATAGATAGATGCGTTGGTTTGGGACAGTCGTATTACTTTTCTTGGCCCTTAGTCAAGAGTATATACGGGTGGGTTCAAATTAACATGGATAATGATGGGTAGAACTTGACATGTGACTTATGACATATTTGGCCCTTAGTCAAAGTCATAAGAGCATGGGGCAAAAATCAATATCGGGAGTTTCTAAAGAAACTGAAATTTGCTAGTGTTGCATACAATTTTGGAGTTTGATGAATGTTGGTAGGATTCCTTCAACATTATCATACGATGATATTTTGGATCCCGATCCTACTGTGAGTATATACTACTTATCAGGAGATTCGTCACTTAACGATCAATGTTATAAACCAAGTAGGTGCCTAGAAAGGTGTCAGCGGGGTTACGCCCCCAGAGAAAAGAGGTTATTTAATTAAGGAACTTCGCGAAAGAGTTGGAAAACCTCCCTCGAAGTTTCGACACTGGCCTGGCTGAATGGTTAAGCAAGTATTGTACGGTGAGAATTGTCCTGGCTAATTCTTCTTTTATGGTTTGAGGAAGGATTCGAGAAACGGTGGGAGGCATCCTGTTTAGATAAATTAAAAACCAATCTAAACTTGCAACAGCATCATGCTAAAATGTTTTCTTCTCTCTCTCTTAATTGCAGCGACCTTGTGACCGCACATAGGTTATATCTAGATAACAATTTGACTGAATCTGACTTATATGACTGGCAAAGGTCTGTCCAGATGTCCATTGCCTATAACAAGCTGGACCACCCTATTACTACTCAAGATCCCACCGTCCCAGGTCCAGTTTCCACTGTTGCGGATATGGATATCCGTCAGACAAAGGAAAAAGATAAAGCGAAAGCTAAGTGCCTCGTGTTAGCTTTAGTTGATGGTGTATACCAAAAGCAGCACGAGAAGATGGACTTAGTTTCCGTCTTTCTCCATAACAAAGATTTATATGGAGAGCAATCTCATATCACTAGATATGAAACCTCGAACGAATTAATTCAAGCGAGGTTGGCCGACGGGTCATCTGTAGGGGACAACGTCCTTACAATGACTAGCTGTATTGATGAGCTCCAGGACCTACAGACCACGTTGGGAAACGGGTCAGATACTGACTTAATTCTACAGTCTCTACTTTCTACCCTGAAGGAAACCAGGGAAGTAGAAGGAAAGAGAAGGGCAAAAGTTTCGGGACTGGATATAGTAAAAGAGGGATGTTCCTATTGTTATGGGATTGGGCATAGGCAGAAAGATTGCAGGGCTTTTGAAGCCAGTAGCCAGGATACGAAGCATGTTGTGGCTTCAGCCTCAAGTGTGTTTGTAATTGAAGACTATATGTCAATAAACTCTACTTCC
Organism: Agapanthus africanus; assembly: GCA_030015575.1. Lineage (NCBI taxonomy): Eukaryota > Viridiplantae > Streptophyta > Magnoliopsida > Asparagales > Amaryllidaceae > Agapanthus > Agapanthus africanus. The sequence goes on along the minus strand of CM057347.1, from coordinate 78,027,633 downwards.
TGGGTACTAGATACCGGAGCAGGATCTCATATCTGTAATTCATTACATGCTTTGAGAAACAGTAGAGTTATAAAGGTAGGTGATTGGTCTCTCAGAGTTGCAAACGGAATGACAGTGAACGCTGAATCCGTGGGAGAATATCGCCTAGGTTTGACAAGTGGGCATATATTGATTTTACGTAACTGTTTATATATACCTAGTATGACTTGTAATATCATATCAGTGTCCTCACTTTCGAGAGAGGGATGTGATTTTACATTCGAAAGCGATGTAGTTAACATCCACCTAAATCAAGTTCTGATTGGGTCAGGTATATTAGATAACGGTATATACGTATTAAGTCAAGCTCAGGTTTTCAATATCTAGAACACTCTTAAAAGAAAGTCTCCAGAGATAAATCAGGCTTTCTTATGGCATTGTAGACTAGATCACATCAATGAGAGAAGGTTGACTAAGTTACATAGAGAAGGATATTTGAATCCGTTCGAATATTAATCTTATGCTACTTGTGAATCTTGTCTCAAAGGAAAGACGACAAAGACTCCGGTCACTGGACACGGAGTAAGAGCAAGCGAGCTCTTAGGACTCGTACACAGTGACGTGTGCGGTCCAATGTCTACACATGCGTGAGGTGGTTATTCCTACTTCATTACTTTTACGGATGATTTCTCTAGGTATGGATATGTCTTCTTAATGAAGCATAAATCCGAGGCTTTTGAGAACTTCCAAGAATATAAGAATGAAGTGGAAAAACAAACAGGCAAGAATATAAAGACACTAAGATCTGATCGAGGTGGTGAATACTTAAGTGCCGAGTTCCTGGGTTACTAAAAAGAGAATGGAATTCTCTCTCAGCTTACTCCTCCATACACACCATAACATAACGGTGTATCAAAAAGGAGGAATCGAACCCTATTGGATATGGTTCATTCCATGATGAGTAACGCTGAGTTACCGCGATCATTCTGGGGATATGCACTAGAATCAGCTGCATATCTTTTGAACCAGGTTCCCACCAAGACTGTGCCTACCACACCATATCAGATGTGGAGTGGGAAGAAACCCTATCTTCAGTATCTAAAGATTTGGGGATGTCCGGCTTATGTTAAAAAGCAGCATGCGGACAAACTCGAGGCACGATCAGTACTATGTAAGTTTGTGGGATATCCAAAGAACTCCAGGGGATATCTATTCTATTACGCAGAGGAACAAAAGGTTTTTGTTTCTCGTAATACCCATTTTCTAGAATATCAGTTTTTAGAAAAGGAAACTAGTGGGAGCGAAATAGAACTGGAAGAAATTCCAGAAGCACAAACTACTACTGAAAGTTTGGTAGAACAAGATGGTTCAGAAGAACAGGATATCCCGACGCCACTCCGCAGGAGTAGTAGGCAATCTCATCCGCCCGAGAGATACTACGGTTTTCTCATAGACGGGGATAGAGAGGATTGCACTATTGACTATGATGAGCCTACTAGCTTCCAGCAAGCCATTCAGAGCGGTGACTCAGTAAAATGGCTGGATGCAATGCGGGCCGAAATGGAGTCCATATACACTAACAAAGTATGGACTTTGGACATTGCTCCAGATGGGGTAAAACCCGTAGGATGCAAATGGATCTTCAAAAAGAAGATTGGTGTAGATAGACAGGTTGAAACCTATAAGGCTAGACTTGTTGCAAAGGGTTTCCGTCAAAGACCTGGTTTGGACTATGACGAAACCTTTTCTCCAGTGGCTATGCTTAAATCTATTCGGGTCCTTCTTGCTATTGCTGCCTTCCATGATTAGGAAATATGGCAGATGGACGTAAAGACGGCCTTTCTAAATGGAAATTTGGAAGAGAGCGTCTATATGGATCAGCCAGAGGGATTCATTCAGAGTGGGAGCAGCGGTAAAGTATGCAAGCTGCTTAAGTCCATTTATGGACTAAAGCAGGCATCGCGGAGTTGGAACATCTGTTTTGATGATGCTGTCAAATAATTTGACTTTATCAAAAATCCAGATGAACCATGCATATACAGTAAGATTGTAGGGAGAGCTGTAGTATTCCTCGTCTTGTACGTGGATGACATTCTCCTAATAGGAAATGATATTCCTATGTTACAGTCAGTCAAAAGATTCTTGTCACATAAATTCTCCATGAAAGACCTGGGTGATGCCACCTACATTCTGGGGATCCGGATCTATCGTGATAGATCAAAAAGGATATTGGGACTTTCGCAGTCCAGGTACATAGACACCATAGTGAAGAGATTCAGTATAGATGATTCTAAGCGCGGTAACCTACCGGCTTGTCACGGAATCACCCTCTCCAAAGAGATGTCTCCCAAGACTGATTTGGAAAGGGATTGCATGTCGATTATACCCTACGCTTCTGCGGTAGGCTCTATAATGTATGCGATATTATGTACCAGACCAGATGTAGCATACGCACTGAGCGTTGTAAGCCGGTATCAGGCAAACCCAGGGGAGAAGCACTGGATAGCAGTAAAGAACATTCTCAAGTACCTGAGAAGGACTAAGGAGATGTTCTTGGTGTATGGCGGAAAAGACCTCCAGATGGAGGCCTTTGCCGACTCCGGCTTCCAGAGTGACAAAGATGACTCCAAATCCATGTCAGGTTATGTCTTTACCCTCAATGGAGGGGCGGTCTGTTGGAAGAGTTCCAAGCAGGAGACCGTTGCTGACTCGACAATGGAAGCAGAGTACATAGCTGCTTGCGATGCCGCAAAAAAAGCTGTCTGGATGAAGAAGTTCCACACAGAACTTCAGGTGGTTCCTTCCAGTGTAGGTCCAATACCTCTGTATTGTGACAACAACGACGCTATAGCTTTAGCGAAGGAACCCAGGTCCCATCAGAAATCCAGACACATCTTAAGGCGGTATCACCAGAGATCGTAGATCTCCGGGAGATCGTAGATCTCCGGGAGATCGTAGATCTCCGGGAGATCGAGGTGAAAAGAGTAGAGACGGAGAATAACATTGCTGATCCATTCACAAAGGCCCTTCCCCAGACGCAGTTCGAGAGGCTATTCGAGATAATAGGTCTACGATATGCCAGCTCATGGCCCTAGTGCAAGTGGGAGATTGTTAGTGTATATGCCCTAGGGGCCATTATTGTATCATACAAGATTGTATATTACTTAATGGAAGCTTAGGATATTCACAGTTGTATATACAGTCTTGCTAAAGATAGTAGTATGCTACTTGGTTTATGTCTACTTTAATATTTGCATATGTTTCTTGTAACGTATCACTTATACATATTAGTAGAGCCCATATGATCTTTGCTTGATTACCAGCGTTGTGATGGCAGTCACACTAGTGGGGGCTGGGTAGTCTGTAGACAACATCCTATACAGGTCCCTGGTCGTTGGATTATCGAGATAGGACATCAATATTCCGGAGTAGACTAAGTGTGTATGCTTCTCATCCCAGTTGGGGAGATGGTCTGTCCCACAGCCATCAGTACGTCGTACTGGAGATAGTATACAGGTGCTCGTTAGGTTACGGGTACACCGGACAGGACTCGCAGGGGAACTGATTGGTTGGTATTATACCCGTCGTCAGTTAACAGTTCCCAGATGACATGAGTACAGTATAGTCCGCAGACTTGACACTGCTACTTCGCCTCGAGTGTGTCCCACTGTTCTTAGATTGCTAACCTACCACGGCTCAAAAGAGTCATGCAAACAGGTAGCAGTTGGGTGCAGTCCCGAGCACTTGGAGGCAGTAGTGGTTAGATAGGATTCGTCTCTCCCGGTATTGGGAGATGATATCGCGCTGTGTCAGAGAGCCATTGCGCAAAGTCCCTGGCCAGGGCAAGCGAGATATACTGGTAGGTTCCAGTAGCTTCTCAGGGTGTAATGGGCTTCGCTCCGACACGACTTATACAGCTATTAGGGGACAGACGCTTGCCGCCCCCTAGGCTTGATATGCGATAGTCTTAGACGAACAGACCGAACTGTACGCAGATTGTCACATCAGGCTCAGTGGGAGTTCGGATGATTTTCCTCATTGGCCTTCAACATCTACCTGGGGACCGTTACGTACAGCTAGTGCCGCTTGCGGTCTGTGGTTAAACCCACTGCTAGTGTAGTATCGAGTGTTTAGAGTCCCACACAGAGTGTTTCCCTGCTCCAGGCGAAACGATATAGAGGTCGTATGGTTTTACGACAAGGGTTCGGACGCATACGTGTGTTTACGCACGTACGACTTTTTCGGACAGTTTTTACTAGTCGGCTTTGGTTTAAGCCAGATTCTAGTATCGGGTTACTGGATTTATGCAGTCTAAAGTTTTTCCGTGTTTTCACGGATTGGAGGGGCGTTCTCATAATTTGTCGGGAAGCTTCTAGAAGAGTGGTGAATAAGGGGTTAAGGTGGCATTGCATTAAATGAGATTAGTGACTCATTTGTGTGATTCATCCATATCATTAATGCATCATAAATGCTTAATGACTCATGGTGATAATCACTCATAGATATTTATGAAGCATGGTTGTTAATTCAATTATTTCATTTTTGGATAAATAAATAATACTTCATATATATTATGATACATCATTATCTCATTTGATTCTCATCTTCACCTTCTCTCTCCTCAAGCTCACTCTCTCTTCAAACACTAACCCTAACCTCTCATGTGTTGAGATCAAGGGTTAGCTGGACTAATACTTCCATAACCTCACTCTATATCCTCTAGGTAGCTTAGATTAGCACTTTAAGAAACCTAGTTATCTCAAGTTTGAGATTTAGCTTGGCGTAGGAGCTTTCGGGTGGATCGTCTTTGATTCGAGGAGGCCGTTGAGGTGCCGATGTTCCAAGGAGCCTACGAGGAGTGGAGGACCGCGATGAAGATCCGAAGGACTAGTATCGTGAGGTATAACTTCGTATTTGAGTAGTTAAACCTCTAGTTGTTAGTTAGCAATTGTTTAGAAACGATTCATGCGCTCAAGTCCGTGTTACGAAGCTTTGATAATCGTTTTTCATATATTCCGCCTCCCCGCAAGATAGTGGGGTGCGTGACATGGACTTACAATTGTAATGTGTAAAACTCTCCCAGGAGTAACAATTACTCGCAGTGGGTATCGGGATCCAACTATCTCATAGAAGGTATGCAATCTCTTTGCAAATTTCAACACTTGAAATTCCCGATAATTTTGCCCCTAACCTCCTATGACCTTGACAAAGGCCAACAAACCATAGAATGCTACTCAAGTTCAAACTGTCATTTCCTGATTGAATTAATCCCACCCGTACGACCCTTGACAAAGGCCAACAAGGTCGCACGACTACCCTAATACAATCACATCATATGCATAAGTAGATAAGCACTAATTAGCTACCGCACACTACGCCATGACAAAGGCCAACAAACGCAGTACGAATACTAACTAGTCCTTATCTGAAATGACAGAGGGCTACGACAGGTTTTAAGAAAACCCTTTGCGTAATGAACTTGATATCGTTGTAGAATCAAATGATTTAAAATGGAGTGTATTTTAGGCCTTTTCTAGTTTCGTTAAAGAGGTCACTCTCGGTGAAGGTATCTCGGCTCTTTCCTTATCGAATAAGGTGCAGGATATTTCACAAATACCAATATGCAAAGCAAAAACTATAAAAGCAATCAAAAGACAAACAGAGTGTTATAGCATCTGCCAGTTATTGCTAAAGAGGTCACTCCCGGTGAAGGGATCTCGGCTCTTTCCTTATCGAATAAGGTGCTGGATATTCTACAAGGAATACCGCTATGCAAAGCAAGAACTAGAGCTACCTGTTTTTGAAAATTCGATTCCACAACATCTTTAGGTTTATTTTCTTTCATTAATCTCATTAATGAAGTCCCATCATTTTGTAAGTGCACGGCAGCGCCCCGGCCGTCTGAACGAGGCCAAAATGCGGAAACAATACTTTTCTAAAAACTAGTAACCGGTGCTACCGCGGACTGTAAAACCTGGATCGGGCCATTAACCTACTCCTAGCTAACTAGAGAATGGGTAGAAAGCTATACCGAGTGATCTGTGTCCTTCGGTCTTCGGCCTCCATCCCGATCTCCTCGCGGAATCTCCGGTCTTCATCTCCTCCTCGGAAAGGGCACCACATCGCCGGGTTCTTTTACGGGCTCCCACCTCTGGATCGAGGCAACTCGGGCACGAAGTTGGCGAGTCGACGTGTCCAAGGATGTTGTAGGCTAAGTGTAGAATACTATGTCTCTAAAGGGTTACAAGAAGTTGCCTTTTGGGTGGAGGAATGAGATATAAGCTTTTTGAGATGAACAAAGGGATTTTGTGCAACCAAATGAGAGTGATCCCCCCCCAAAATGGACATCCCCTCTCCAAAAAAATGGCCGGCCCTTACTTCAAGAATGAGAGAGAGTGGAGTAAGCAATAATGCATGAAAGAGAAAAGGCTTATGATGCTGAATAATGATCACAACTAAGTCAAAAAGCCCATCATTCATCATATCTCAAAAGTCAAGCCATGATGAACAAAGAATCAAATGATGGTTGAACCATCATGAAGCAATCACAAAAAGTCTTCTCCATAATAAAATGCACAATTGCAAATAACCCCCTCTACACCAATTTTCAGCCAAAGAAGGAACAAAAGAAAAATGGCCGAAACGGAATGCAAACTGGCAACTTCAAAAAACCGATCCCGTAATAAATTACAGGAAAACTCCGTGACTGTATATACATACCCGCATTTGTATTCCGACCGAATACAAATGCAATGAGACAAAATCTACACTGTACAATACTAGGATCCGGCTTAATCCAAAGCCCGCTAGTATTATCCGTCCGATCATGATCCGTGCAATACCGCACGTACATGATCGAACCCTGCAATATCTCCATATGGCCTCTACAGCGTTTCGCCCGAAACTTAAGAAACTGTCTGTGGGGGACTCTAAAGACTCGTCAATACTTTGGCTGTGGATTTAACCACTAGCACGTCAGAGGTATTAGCCATACGTAACGGGCTACCAGGTATTGACCAAAAGGGATGTTGATGAGCGAACTCATCCTGACACACTACTGAGCCTGTCAGTGACAATATCCGTACAGTCCGGTCCGTTCGTCTATGAGCATCGCATGGCGGGCCTAGGGGGTTGGTAAAAGTCAGACCCCCAAAAGCGGTACAAGTCGTGTCGGAGTGTAGTCCAGAACACCCTGAGATACTACTGGAATACCTACCAGTAAATCTCCCGCCTTTACCAAGGACTTTGTGTAATGGCTCTCCTAGACACAGCGCGACCTTACCCCCAATACCGAGAGAGACGAACCCCTGCAGATCCGCTCACTGCCTCCATGTGGCTCGGGACTGTATCCAACTAAAACCTGTTTGCACGACTCCTTTGAGATGTGGTAGGGTAGTAATCAAAGTACAGTGGGAACTCACACGAGACAAATGACGATCTCAGGTCGATGAACTAACCTGTACACATGTCACCAAGGAACTGCTATCTGATGTCAGGTATAAGACCAACTACCATGTTCCCGGCGAGTCCTGTCCGGTGTACTCATAACCCAATAAGCACCTGTATATATCTTAGGTGAACCAACTGACACCAGTGGCTTGTGAGACCGGCCACCGCCCCTCGTCGGGGTCTCGAATGTATACACTAGTCTACTCTGGAGTATCGATGCCCCGTCTCGAAAACTCCCATGACTAGGGACCTTTTAAGGATGTGCTTATAGACCCCAGCTCCCATGTATATGATCGCCATCATACTGCTGGCCGTTAAGCAAGAATCCTAAGGGCTCTATCAACGCACAATAGTGACCTGTAAGGTCACCTAAAGCAGTACACGATGATAAAGATAAACCACATAGCATACTATCATCTTGAGTAAGACTGTTCTACCGGCATAGGTCCTCCCTCAATCATTGCAATCACGTGCCTGTGATCCAATAATTGACTCTGAGGGCACTATATCCAACATATTTAAGTTACCTAAGCATCACAGATAAATACAACGTACGCTTATGCCATCCACATTTGCCTCGATGTCCCGTCATGCACCGTTAGGTTAGGTAACTAACGGCAGAGCGGGGCAGGGCTAGCGCAGGTGAAAAACATAAGCAACATCTATATAATATATCACATATACTATATACAGTATTTATCTCATCATATCTAGTGATCACATCACAGAATAGCGCAGCAGAAATCAACATATGAAATATTAGATATACTAGGATTTCCGGGTTTTATATTAAGTCTGCATAAAACACGGATTCCACGGTCGCGATGAATAGCCAAACCCATGTCCTTAGACCCCTATGAGAGCAGCAAGCAACCCTACCAATCCTAAAGTTATGAGACCCGGACTCGACTCCTCGAGATGGCCTCCCACTGACTCTAGAACCCGGTTACTTGTGCTCCCCTCCTTGGGTCTATCTTAATCCGGAATAATAAATAATATACATCAATGGTGACATCATTCTCAACCCGGAAGTGCCCCAATAAAAGAATATTACATAAAAGTTTTTACATGAATGAAAATGAAAAACTCTCATCTCACATAAAAACCCCCGGCTATTCAAAAATGACGATCCAATATAACATATCACAGCAACACATAACATCTCATGTCATCAACGTAAGTAAATATGCGTATCCCAATTGTCGTTGACATATAGAAATGAAACCGGTGACACACAACATATTAGACTTACGGTCGCAGAAAAGAAAGTGAAAAACTACAACAATTGGAATCCGCAACCACCTTGGACATCTTAAACCCAATGTATCACATACTTTGGATTTCATGCCCAACCAAATGAATTCCTTAGACATCACATGCCTAATAATTATAAACCCCGCATTTTAGTCTCAATATTGAAAATACTTTCCAATAACAAGTCGGGTAATTCAACAAAATTCGCGATAACCTGATCGAATGCTCTTCGGAAACTTTAGTAGACGACCACACCCCCCGATACCGTCGACGAAGTGCACTTAGGCGGAACACCGCGGCCGCGAGCACCCGTGGTTCTCCTACAGTCACTTGGTCGGGGATATGGTGCGTGGCCATCTAATAATGTTACCCGGCGAGTATCCGCGTACGCTACGCGATTGCGACGGACTTTTGATCATATCAAAATTCCGTGGCAACCGATCAAATGAGACTAAAATCCTAGATTTATAAAATTCAAATTAGTTTCCTTATGGATTCCAAGTATTGTATCCCATCACATGATATCCGGACGACGTTAAACTTTTCGATCGATTCATCAAAGTCCCACAATTTCTCGACAGCTCAACAGTTGAGCATAGTTCACAAATACCCAGAACATTCTACAGTACCTATGGACCAGCCGTAGAAGAGCAAACCTAAGCCTCATTAATGGTACCATGGAACTGCCGCAAACCTTAAGGTTCGAAAGCGTTCCATGGTCATTATGTCGAGTTAGAGTTTCATTCTTTTAGAGGGTCCACAGAATTACTTGCATGTTTTTCCGAATACGTTAAACTTGGAAAAATGAGTTTTTGATATTCGTTCGAACTTTTCAACTTCGTCTAGATAACATGTGAAAACCCTAAACAAAGTTAGAATTACGAATACGAAACACTCCGAGTTGCCTTTGCAAAAGATAACATCACAAGAAAATTTAGCAAAAACAAACAATACCTGAAACACTAAAACCCAAAGACTAAAACACCATAAAAATTTGAAGCCAAAATTCCACAAAAAGAAAGGTGAGCTCGGATTTTTTGTGAATGTGGCCGGCCATTTTCCGGCCAAATGGCTTCAAATTTTGTTGATGTTCATGTTATATCCCATACAACATTCTGTACTCGTTTAAAAAAAATTTAGAGGCCTTTAAAAAATCGACAGAAACCGGTTTCTAGTGTTTCAAGTTTCGGAGCAGTTTCGGTTTCGTAATCTAACAAACATCGTTTAAATCTCTAGATTGGCTCTGATACCACTGTTGGGTTCCCTAGGTCGGCAGCAAGATTTCGGGAGGCATCGTTCATACCGTTTTCAAATTTTTGCTGTTCTAAAGAACCCTAACCCTAGAATCTTAACTAGAAATTTAAACAAACAAGCAATGTTAACATCTTAACATCTAAGTGAATGAGAAATACAACCTTTGTAGACCAGTCCTTCACTTCTAATGCTCCGTGTAGTAGTCCCTTTGCTGCAAGTCATGAATACCCGAACTCTACAAAGGGTTCCCCCGGAGAAATGAACAAGCTTGCTCGAAGTCTTCGAGGCCGAAGATGATCTACGTCGAGGAGACTCAAGCTCATGCTACCTCTTCACTAATTGTGAAATTAGTGAAGAAAACATCCTATACAAAATGGAAAGTAGTAGAGGATGATGAAGTAGGAAATGGGCTCACTTTAGATTTATTTTTCTCACAATATTTTCTCACTTTTCCAAAAGCTAGAAAGCTTTTTCTCATGGATCAAGAAGATGAAGAGAAGAGATGAGAATGAACTCATGAGGTGAGAATAACAACCATGGGTGAGTTAGTGTCATACACTAACCCATGTAGAGATTAAACCATGGCTAACAATAATGGTTAGGTTAATAAATATCTACAAGTAAAACAAAAGGAGTGGACTTAGTCACAGATGCTACAAGCTTCTCCAAGCTTCCAAGCATGTGACTAATTAACACTAATTTTGATTTACTTAAATAAATATAAACCCTCACATTATTATTAGTATGGTGTGAGTCTCATACATCCATGTAGCATGTGGCATCAAGCATGACACAATAAAATGTACACTAATATATATCACATATATACTAATACACACTTGTGAGAAAAAGAAAAGTTTAAGTGAGCTAATATTAGTTAATGCAATCTAGTATATGAAATATACAAGTTTACATTAAATTATTAAATCAACACTTGATTTAATAATCCGGCTATATCACATATAACCGACTAATATCAAATGCAACAACTAATCGTATCAACACTTGATCCGATAACCCGGCTATATCACATATAACCGACCGATATTACAAATCGCGAGAATAGAATGCGGTATCACATACGCGCATTAATCTCGGTCCCGCACATATCTCATATGTGCTCCTATTTCGTTTCGCATGAATCAGGAAATCTCTGTGTAGGACTCTAAAGATTCGTCAATACGCCGGCAGTAGGTGATGATCATATCAAACACCCACAAGCCGCAAGCGGTCTGCTAAACGTAACGGCCACCCGGGTATTGAGCGATCAGAAGATCAACAAGCATGCCTGCTCATACTCTTGCGAATCCAATCAGTAACACTACCGTACAGTCCGGTCTCATCGTCTGATATGTCGCATATGTCGTCTCGGGGTGGTAGACGTCAGACCCCAATAACTCGATAAGTTGTGCCGATGTGAGGCTCATAACTAGTCGAGAACCTACTGATAACACTTACCAGTAAATCTCATAAACACCCCTGGCCAGGGACTTTCCTGTTATAGCCAATCGAGCACATCGCAATATCAACCCCCAATACCGGGAGAGACGAAATCCCCTCCCATCGCTCATTGCCTCCATGTGACTCGGGACTTTACCCAAAAACCACCGTTTTGCACGTCCTCTTGAACGTGGTAAGGTGGAAATCAAAGCACAGTGGGAATCACACAAGAATCTATGACGATCTCGGGTCGACGGACTAACCTGTACCAGTGTCACCAGAGAACTGTCATCTGACGTGAGGTATAATACCATTTAGGAGTTCTAGGCGAGTCCGTCTAGTGTACCCAGTCTCCACTGAGCATCCGTATACCATCTCTGATGTCAAACACCAATGGATATGGGATCATCCATCGGCCATCTACATGCGTCGAGAAGCTATACGCTAGTCTACTCTGGTATATCGATGCCCCGTCTTGATACATACACGACTAGGGACATTAAAGGATGTACTTACCGACCACCTTTGTCCCACTAGTATGATCCGCATCATAATCCAGGTAGTCAAGTACACATCCTAAGGGCTTTACCAATATGTAACAGAGAGAAAATCAATGTACATGTTAAGATAAAGAGTAACCAGATAGCATACTGTCATGTCGAGCAAGAAAGTCCTCCCTATATATGTCCAAGCATCCACTACAATATACATCTCATGTACAGTAATGGCCTCTAGGACATACATATAACTAACATATTTACTTACGTTGAGGACATGTGATGTTATGTGTTGCTGTGATATGTTATATTGGATCGTCGTGTTTTGAATAGCCGGTTTTTTTTATGTGAGATGGGAGTTTTTCATTTTCATTCATGTAAAATCTTGTATGTAATATTCTTTTAATTGGGCACTTCCGGGTTGAGGATGATGTTACCATTGATGTTTATTATTTACTTTTCCGCATTAGGATAGACCCAAGGAGGAGAGCATAAGTAATCGGGTTCTAGGGTCCAGTGGGGGACCATCTCGAGAAGTCGAGACCGGGTCTCCTAACTCTAGAATTGGGAGGGTTGCTTGCCGCTCTCGTAGGGGTCGAGGGATGCGGGTTTGGCTATTCATCACGACCGTGGAATCCGCCTTATTTATTGGCTTAATTAAAACACAGAATTCCTAGTATATCCAATATTTCATATGTGTTCTTCTGCTAATGATATTCTGTGATGTGATCACTTGATGTTCTGAGACGAATGCTTATATTATATATATATGATATATAATAAATATTGATGCTTTCGTTTCTTCTGTGATGCTTAGGAAGCATAATTTGATGGGACTTCATTAATGAGATTAATGAAATAAAAGAAACCTAAAGATGTTGCAGAATCTTCTTTTAAATACTGGTAGCTCTAGTTCTTGCTCTGCATAGCGGTATTCCTTGTACAATATCCAGCACCATATTCGATAAGGAAAGAGCCGAGATCCCTTCACCGGGAGTGACCTCTTTAGCAAAACTAGTAAAAGCCTAAAAAACACTCCTTTTCAAAATCACTCGATTCTACGACGATATCAAGTTCATTACGCAAAGGGTTTTCTTAAAAACCTGTCGTAGCCCTCCGTCATTTCAGATAAGTAGTATTTAGTATTCTTGCTATGGTAGTTTGGCTTCCATCAAGTCGTAGTGTACGGTAGCTGATTAGTACTTATCTGCAGCATGAGATGAGATTGGATTAGGGTATTCGTACGACGTTGTTTGGCCTCCGTCAAGGGTCGTGTGGGTGGGTCTAATTCAATCAAGAAATGAACGGGTTGAACTTGACTAGCGTCCTATGGGTAGTTTTTCCTCCATCAAGTTCATAGGACGCTAGGGGTAAAATATTATCGGGAATTTCAAGTGTTGAAATTTGCAATGAGATTGCATACCTTCTATGAGATAGTTGGATCCCGATACCCACTGCGAGTAAGAGTTACTCTTGGAAGAGTTTTACACATTACAATTAGCCGATCAAGTAGGTGTCTAGAAAGGTGTTAATGGGGTTACGCCCATGGGAAAACAAGGTTTATTTTAATTAGGTCCGTGCGAAAGCACGGGGAACCTCCCTCAAAGTACCGACACTGGCCTGGCAGAAAAATCGGCGAACTTGTAAAGTGTAATTAATCCCGGCTAGTTTTACGTTTTATGGTTTGAAGGAAGATTTGATAAAAACAGTGGGAGCCATCCTGATTAGATAAAATAATAACCAATCTGATTTTGCAAGAGCGCACACAGAGTGCTTTCTTCTCTCTCTCTCCTGGTAGGAACTATGTCACGCCTTAATCAAGATAATAATATGGATGTATTGACCGAACCTACTTATTATATTGTGCAAGGGAATGTTGGTTCCGCTCTATCTTATAACTGTTATAAGTCCGAGCAGGAAATAGGGGAATATTCGGATTCCCATACCACCCAATCGAAGAAAGTGCAGCTTGATGCATCTTCTTCAGTTGTGTTCATTACCGAGAACTGTTTCTCAGTATCCTCTACGTCCTGGGTATGTGATACAAGATCAGGATCCCGCATATGTAATATGTTACGTGGGCTCCAGATAGGTAGAGAACCGGGAATGGTGCAAGTGTTGCTGCCAAATCAGTTGGCAAATATCACCTTGTATTAATACAATGATTCTGAACGAATGTTATTTCATACCGAACCTGATATACAACATTACATCGATTTCTTTAATGAGTTAAAGAAGTATATAATTCTGTATTGGAGGATAATGTTGTGAACATTTTCCTGAATCAAGAGTTGATTCGATCAGGTACGTTATATAATAGCATATACGTTCTAAATCAAACCACAGCTCAAAGTATATAGAACACACATAAGAGGAGTAGTTTAGAAATAAACGAATCCTCCTTGAGGCATTGTAGAATAGGTCATATCAATGCGACACAACCAGCTAAGTTACATAAAGATGAATATGAGAATCTGTTCGAATTTTCATCTTATGATACTTGCCAGTCTTGTCTCAAAAATAAAATGACGAATACTCTGTTTACTTGAAACAGAGAAAGAGTTCGTGAACTCTTGGGACAGATATATAATGATGTATACGGTCCTATGTCTACAAATTCTAGGGTTGGTTCTTCATACTTCATTATATTCACTGATCATCTCTCGAGATTCGGACATATGTTCCTGTTGAAACACAAGTCTGAAACTTTTGAGAAATTCAAGGCATATAAGCTTGAAATTAAAGAACCAGATGTGTAGAAGTATTAAAGTCCTTCGATGAGATCGAGGAGGAGAATACTTGCGCATGGAGTTCCTGGATTTTCTAAAATGAGAATGAGATTCTTTCTCAGCTTACTCCTTCGTATACACCATAGCACAATGGTGTATCGGGGTGGAGGTATCGCACCCTATGAGATATGGCGCACTCTATGATGAGTATTGCTGAGTTACCTGTTTCCTTTTGGAGTTACGCACTTGAGAAGTTGGATACCTATTGAATGTGGTTCCATCTAAATCAGTGCCTACCACTTCATATAAGATATGGTAAGGGAAGACACCATGTCTTAAACGAGTTAAGATATGGGGTTGTCCAGCCCATGTTGAAAAGCAAAATCCGGACAAGCTCGAGGCAAGGTCAGTTCTGTATAAGTTTGTTAGGATATCCCAAACATTTGCGAGGGTATATCTTCTACTAAATGAGGAGCTAAAGGTGTTTTGTTTCTCAGAATTGCACCTTTTCAGAAAAGGAATTTCTTGTGAAGAAATTAGTGGTCATGAGGTAGAAGTGGAAGGAGTTCCAGCTAGACAAACTAACAGCTGATGATTTGGTGAAACCAAAGGATTCAATAGTCTCCAACGAACTTCAGCCTCTCCGCGAATCTGGTAGGGTTCCTCATCCACTTGAGAGATACTACGGTCTTTTCGATAACAGTGGGAGCAAGGAATGCATCATGGTAGATGATGGCCCAACTAGGTTAAGACAGGCCATCACAAGTGGAGACTTTGTGAAATGGCTGGATGCTATGCGATCAAAGATGGATTCCATGTACACCAACAAAGTATGACTTTGAATGTTGCACCTGAAGGGGTAAAACCCATCAGGAGCAAATAGATCTTGAGAAGATTCTTGGTGTAAATGGAAAAGTTGAGACTTTCAAAGCTATGCTTAAGTCCATCAGGATCAATGCACGCATCGCGGAGTTAGAACATCTATTTTGATGTGGTTGTCAAAGAGTTTGATTTCATCAAAAAGGTAGATGAACCTTGTATATACAAGAAGGTTGTAGAGAGTAAGGTTATGTTCCACATATTGTACGTAGATGACATACTCTTGATAGGAAATGGTTTCCTATGCTACATTCGGTCAAACTCCTCTTATCATGAGGATTCTCCATGGAAGATCTGGATGATTCCTACTACATCTTGTGGATTATGATCTATGATGATAGATCTAAGTGGATGATGGGATTGTCCTAAATTCAGGTACATTAACACTATACTAAAGGGGTTTAGTATGGAAGATTCTAAGCGTGATGGTTCGTCCACTTACTCAGGAATCACTCTCTCCAAAAAGATGTCTTCCAAGACTGATTTGGAGAGAGCTCGCGTGCAAGGGATACCCTGTGCTTCGGCAGTAGGCTCTATCATGTATGCGATGTTATGTACCAGACCAGATGTAGATAACTCACTAGGTGTAGTGATCAGGAATCAATCGGATCTTGGGAGAATCACTGGACAGCTGTGGAGGACATTCTTAAGAACTTGAGAAGCACTAAATGAATGTTCTAGGTTCGAGCTTCCGGAGTGATAAGTTCGACTGAAAGTCAGTCACATGCATTGTCTTTACCCTCAGTGGAGGGACGGTATGTTGGAAGAGTTCCAAGCTAGACCGTGGCATACTAGACGATAAAGGATGGATACATCGCTACCAACGATACTACCAAAGTGGCTGTCTGGACATTTTTTGTTAATGAGATGAACAAGGTTCCTACCATTGAGCATCCAATAACTGTTATTGTGACAACAATGGAGTTGTGGCTTTGTCCTAGGAACGCATGTCCCATCAGCGTTCCAGACAAATTCTGTGGCAAGTATCACCTGATCAGAGAGATGGTTGATCTCCTAGGGATCAAGGTCAGGAGAGTTGACGCGATGGATCGACTCACAAAAGTCTTACCCTATAGAGACTTCTATAGGACGTTGAGTATGAGATAATACAACAGATGGTCTTAGTGCAAGTGGGAGATTGTTAGTTATATGTATGCCCTAGAGGCCATTACTGTACATGCGATATATATTGTAGTGGATGCTTAGACAAAAATAGGGAGGACTTGCTTGCTCGATATGATAGTATGCTATTTGGTTGCACTTTATCTTAACATGTATACTTATTGTCTCTCTATTACATATTGATAAAGCCCTTAGGATGAGTACTTGGCTACCAGGATTATGATGCAGATCATACTAGTGGGGACAGGGTAGTCGGTAAGTACATCCTTCAAATGTTCCTAGTCGTGGGAGTATCTAGACAGGGATCGATACTCCAGAGTGGACTAGCGTATGCGCTTCTTGACCCATATGATGGGCAATGGATGATCCCACATCCATTGGTGTTTGACATCAGAGAAGGTATACGGGTGCTCAGTGGAGACCAGGTATACTGAACGGACTCGCCGAGAACTCTTAGATGGTATTATACCTATCGTCAGATAGCAGCTCTCTGGTGACACTGGTACATGTTAGTCTGTCGACCCGAGATCATCATAGAGTCTTGTGTGATTCCCACTGTGCTTTGATTTCCACCATACCATGTGTCATGTCCCGCTTCCCAGAGTGCGCTAAGATCGGAACGTGACAGAGCCAACCATGCTACCTGTGGGTAGGAAACATCCCTCCACAGTCATATTAAGGCTGTCTATAAGATATCAAGAACAGTAGAAATAAAATAAACTATCTAGTATATGTCCATAAGCCAGAATGAACGAGTCAAGAAATAATATGCGGAAGCAAAAGATCCAAATAACAATAACATCTGGAAAGTACGTCCCAAATACAGGCTCACCTCAGGAAATAAAAATGCTGAAAGGAAACTAAACTAGAATACTAACAGGGTCCTCACTGCTCGGCCTGTCGGCTGAAATACTCCTGAACGACCTGCGACAAAGACAGAGGATCTGGGCCTTGCAAAACCCTGAATTCAGTGCGTCATAAAATCAAACAATAAAATATAATCAGGAGGTAACAAGATATGCAGGCATGAGCATGAATAGTGATGAGTGTATAACAGTAACATGAATATGGAACAGTGAAGTGTATCAGTGTATGTGACGTGCGGTGAATAATCTATGCTACTGGGTTAGTTACTCTCAAGTCTTTGAAATCAATTTAATGAATCGTCGATATAACTCAATAGTATCCCGTGCATACCCGGGACCACGGTCCAGACTTTTGGGGCTGAATCTGAGACGTGCCGCTAAGCACAAATAGGAAACATGTACAGACGAATGATGTCAGCAACATCATCCCGGGACTGGCCTAGCCCCCAAAACTGATCAGTTTAAGCGTCGAACTGTTGAGTTACAAGTCAGGTTTCATCATTGATTTCCTCTTACCCCCAAGTTATGTGTTCAAGTCAGGTATTGATAAATCTGAAGCAAATGCTAACACAGGATCAAGCAGGTACAAGTTTGTCTATACAGACAACAGGATATGTCCATTGGGACAACGTGTCAGGATTGTCGGCATTAGAAACAGGATCAGGTAACATGCCAAGTAGGGGTATATCAGGTCATGTCAGGTAGTGTACATGTATCAAGTGGGTGTCTAACAGTAAAATGTAGCAAGTATCGAATCGGGGTAAAAGTACGGATACGCGGTAAAAGCATGGATGCAAAAATATTTATCAGGGGTTACATCATGGCTATGTAGGATGCACATTATCAAGTATAGGTGCTAATATAACAATAATATGAATTAATACGACATGGCATGCAACTAGATATAAAGAATTAATGGTATGGGTATACAATAAAACATGGGTGCTCAATTATCTATCACGGGTTACAAGATGCACAATTATCTAGCAGGGGTTACAACTACAGCTCTAGGACTATGTAGGATGCACATTATCAAGCATGTGGAACTAATGTAATAATAATATGAGTTAATGTAATATGGTGTGCAGCTTGGTATGCAGAATTAATGGTATGGATACACAATAAAACATGGACGCATGAATAACTATCAGGGGTTGCAATTATAGCTCCATTACTATGTAGGATGCATACGGGTATCTGAAAACGGTAAAACTTTAATATGGATGTATAATGTGATAAACATGTAACATTTTACACATATGGATGCATAATAATATACATAGCATGTAGCAAGATGAACCTGCCTCGATCGTATCACACGACGGATGCGTACGGCACGTTCGACGTCGGGTATATGTCGCAACGCACACACGACACGCGGGACGGGTCTAGCAAAGGCAAGAAGATAACCACGTAAGAAAGGGACGTTCACTAGATTACTCGGATCGGCAGCGACGAGCACGGCTCTGGCGGGTGATCACCAGAAAAGAAACGAGAAATCAAGAAAGAAAAGAAAAGAGGAGAAGAAGGAGAAGAGAGTGCTCTGGGGTTGGTGCTGGGGTTTGGGAGAAGGCGAGGAGGTGGTTGCGAAGGTGTGAGGTCGTCGGGTTAACGAAGCTCCGGTGATGGGTGCAGGGGTGATGAGTTCTCTGTTTCAGGGTGTTTGGGGTCGGTTGGTGCAGGGTTCTTGGGTGAAGGCTCGGGAAGAGGGACAAGAGAGGTGGTTTGTAAAGTCGGGGATGAGCACGAGGGTAAGGTCAGGCGATGATGGTGACTGGGATGTGGAGACGACGACGAGGGTTCTTGGGTTTGGCTGTGGTTTTCTCGTCGCGGTGGGTGTGCAGGGATTGTGGGGTTCGGGGTTGGAGAAAGGGAAGAGGAAGAGGAGGAGAGAAGAAGGTCGAGGAGAATATGAGGATGGAGGTGGTGACGGCTAGGCTAAGGTTTGGGTATGGGTTCTTGTCGAGGGGGCGTAGTGTTTAAATAAAGAAGAAGTGTGAAGGGAGGTGATCATAGCACGGAGGGAGGTGACGCGACTCGAGAAGCGAACAGTGTTCGCGAGGGGAGAGAGAAAGCGCTCGAGAGGAGAGAGAAGGGAAGAGAGAGAGAGAGAGAAATAGAGAGAGATGCAGAGAGAAAGAGAGAGAAAGAGACAACGAAAGAGAGGGAGAAAAGAGAAAGAGAAAGAGAGAGAGAGAGTTGTGCATTTTAAAAAAAAGATTTCTTTTAAAATTTTTAAAAAGATTATTCGTTTAAAAAATTTAAATGAAAGTCTTTAACAGTTAAAAATATATTATTAATAAAATCTGATATTTTGGCTAATACAAAAATAGATCAAAACACGCCCGGAGCGGGTCTAAAAATCCTGTTTTAAAATACGGAAAATATACGTGTCGACCAAAATTAAAATTGGTTATCCGGATAACGAAAATGCATACCCCCATGAACGGATGCACGCACGTGCACGTAGCCATCCAAACAGGTCCGTTACACTGAACAGGATGAGAACAAGGTTCGCGGATGCTACGACGGGGTTAGGGGTATCATGCAGGCCATGCAATATATTTTTAAAATATTTTTCTTGACTTTAAATGTTATATTAAAAATGTAGATGCCAGATAAAATGCCAGTATGCAGTATATAAAATAATATGAAAGTACATGGGTCCATATAACAAGCCAGGATAAATCATAAACATGAATCAAGATGGGTTTCCAGCAAGCGGGTCGGGTCGGATGCAAATACAGATGTCAAATACACTATTCGCACCCAAAACACAATAAATCAGGAAAATACCATAAATAAAGAAATACTCGAAAGAACTGGTATAAATAAACTAGGGTGTTACATTATACCCAACTACAAAAAGAATTTCGTCCTCGAAATTCCTGGAACAAGAAAAGATAAACAAACATGAATCTACAAGAAGAGATCTGGAAACTTCTGTCGAATCTCTTCTTCACGTTCCCAAGTTGATTCTCCATGCAAGAGATTTCCCTAAGAAACATGTACGAGAGGGATAACCTTGTTCTTAAGGACCTTTCTCTTCGATCCACAATCGACATCGGTCGTTCCTTAAAGGTCAAATCCTCCCTTACAGTCAGCTCCGAATGATCTAGCACGTGTGTTTCATCTCGAACATACTTACGGAGTTGAGATACATGAAAATGTCATGAACATTCGCTAAAGATTGTGGTAACGCCAATCGATAAGCCACTTCTCCAACACGCTCCATAATCTCGAAAGGCCCCACAAATCGAGGACTAAGCTTTCCTCGACTCCCAAAACGAATCACTCCTTTAGTCGGTGATATCTTCAAGAACACCAGATCACCAAAAGCGAAATCTAGAGGTCTTCTCGATATATCGGCCCAACTCTTCTGCCGATCCTGCGCTGCTTTCATATGATATTGGATAGTATTAACTTTCTCCACGGTTTGCACGATCAAATCCGGTCCCAACAATCTTCGTTCTCCAACATCGTCCCAACAAACGGGTGAGCGACACTTGAAACTATACAACGCTTCGAATGGAGCCATCTGAATAGTCGCTAGAAAGCTGTTATTGTAAGGAAACTCCACCAAATGTAGATGATCCTCCCACGAACCCTTGAAGTCCAATATGCAAGCTCTCAACATATCTTCAAGTGTTCAGTATGCTCTTCAAGGCTCCTCGAGAAGACCAGAAAATCATTGATGAACTCCACTATAAACTGGTCCAAGAACGGTGAAAAGATTCGGTTCATCAAGTCCATGAATATCGCCGGTGCGTTCCTAACTCCGAATGGCATCACTAAATACTCGTAATTTCCATACCGAGTTCGGAACGCAGTCTTACAAATATCCTCTGATTTAACTCGAACCTGATGATATCCGGACTGCAGATCCAGCTTCGAGAATACTCTTGCGCCACTGAGTTGCTCGAATAATTCGCCAATGCGAGGGATCGGGTACTTGTTCTTAATAGTCACCCGGTTTAATTCTCGATAATCGATGCACATCCTCCTTGTGCCATCTTTCTTCTTTACTAGAAGAACTGGAGCTCCCCAAGATGAATTGCTGCTGCGAAACCAACCCTTCTCAAGCAATTCGGTAACCTTCTTCTTGACTTCTTCCAACTCCACTTGGCCATTGGATAGTACGCCTTTGAGATTGGCACTGTACTAGGAACAAGATCGATCGCGAACTCCACATCTCATTTTGGCGGTAAATCCGAGATGTCCTCGAACACGTCCATGAACTCTCGAACTACAGTTGGCGCTTCCTCCTTATCAACTTCCATCGACGATAGAACACTACTTGTCGGCCTTGCCCTAAACTCGACTGGCTCGACAGAACTTCTTCCTCCAGCAAAAACAAACTCTGGATGTCCGGGAATCTGGAAAATCACTTTATTTGCCCTACAATCAATGTAAGCGTGGAAAGTACCGAGAAAATCCATTCCCAAGACAACATCAAAACTGCCGGTATCGATCACCAAGAAAACTGCAACTAACTCTCATCTGAAAAACAACTGAACAATCCTTACACTCACTACTAGTTATGATATTCCCATTCCCAGTGTGTATGTCCCAACAACTAGACAGGGTCATGCAATAAATTGAATGTGCAGCAATAAACTTGGACGACATAAAACAATGAGATGCACCAGAATTGAATAATGCTAACGCGGGGAAAACATGATCAAGTAGGATACCTGAAACAACTTCATCTGAAGCCTTGGCCTCTTCATCTGTCAGTGTAAAGGCTCGAGCTTGATTAGGTCCCTGAGTTATCTGCTTCTGCTCCTGAAACTGCCTCTGCGGTGACCTCTGAGAATCCCCCTTCAAACGAAGCTTCGACGGGCAAACACTGATAGTATGATCAGGTGACCCGCAAACCAAACAAAGTCCAAGCATCCTTCGACACTCCCTCTGCATGTGTCCGGGTAGATGGCAGTACCCATAAATCTTCCTTCCCTTTTTCTCGGGCACGACGGGCTTCTTCATCGGTGCTACGCCACGTCGGTTCACTGGGATACCTCTGCGTATAGGCGCACGATTCGGCGTAACCACCGGCTTCCATACCACAACTGCCTGCAGCTGCGCACCCTCTGTCTTCAATGATAAGCTCTGCTGCTCTCTGGCTGCTCTTAGAACTTGCAAGAAAGTGGTCAAACCCAGATATATAATGTACCTCTGGATGTCCACGTCCAAACTGCACATGAACCTCTATACCCTATCAACATCGTTGGCAACCAAAGGTCCAGCGAATCGACTGAGCCGTGTCCACTCAGCTGCATGCGCATCCACAGGTCCTCCATTCTGCTTCAAGCTGATAAACCTTTCTTCCATTTCTTCCCGTGCAGTCTGTGGAAAGAACTTCTCCAAGAAACTCTGCAAGAAAGTATCCCAACTGATCGGCTTGGGAAAACGGGTCTCTTCCATAAGCCACCACTCGCGAGCATAGTCCACCAATTGGATGCGTACAACATCTACTCTCTTATCCTCTGGAATCTGTGCTGCAACAAGCAGATTCTCCGTATCGACTAGCCACTGCTCTGCTTGTAATGGCTCCTCCAAACCAGTGAAAATAGATGGACCAAGTCTCCTGAAATCCGCCACGGTACCCACACGCTCTACTGATTTGGCCGCAACATTGTTTACGGACTGCTGGACGGTCCGCAAACCTTCCTGAAAAGCTTCGGCTTGTCGCTGGTTCAGCTCGGTTTGCCGCCTCTGGTTCTCTAGCATCCCACGAATTACTCCAAGTAATGCGGCGTCGTCCACACGCCTCTGGTACGATTGCAGATTCCTGTCTGCCATGATCCTGCAACAAAGACACCGAAGAGGATTAGTATGACAAACAAGATTCAAAACTTGCGATGAATAATGACCATAAATCAAGGATATGAGTCAAGACTAGAACTCCAAGTTACTTAAATAGAGTACCGCATTGTAACCATGCCGCGGTACATAGTTAAAATCACATAACTCCACTCAAGTCGCCCGAATCTTAGTATCAGAATCAAACGAACAGGGAAGGAGAAACAATAAGGAACCAAAAAGGATTTCAAGCAGAGATGCAAAGTTGTTTGCATAACGTGAAGACACAAGAGTCAAGAGAAGGATATGATTCAAGAATTACGATAACAATGTGGCAGGACATGTTCCTGATTACGGGTTTTCTGATTCGTGTATTGGATCCAATACCCAACTACAAAAGAATCAAACCCGATTAACCTAAATCCTATGGCTCTGATACCAAACAAACCCTGTCACGCCCCGCTTCCCAGAGTGCGCTAAGATCGGCACGTGACAGAGCCAACCATGCTACCTGTGGCTAGGAAACATCCCCCCACAGTCACATTAAGGTTGTCTATAAGATATCAAGAACAGTAGAAATAAAATAAACTATCTAGTATATGTCCATAAGCTAGAATGAACGAGTCAAGAAATAATATGCAGAAGCAAAAGATCCAAATAACAATAACATCTGGAAAGTATGTCCCAAATACGGGCTCACATCAGGAAATAAAAATGCTGAAAGGAAACTAAACTAGAATACTAACAGGGTCCTCACTACTCGGCCTGTCGGCTGAAATACTCCTGACCGGCCTGTGACAAAGATAGAGGATCTGGGTCATGCAAAACCCAGACGTCAGTGCATCATAATATCAAACAATAAAATATAATCAGGAGGTAACAAGATATGAATGCATGAGCATGAATAGTTATGAGTGTATAACAGTAACATGAATATGGAACAGTGAAGTGTATCAGTGTATGTGACGTGCGGTGAATAATCTATGCTACTGGGTTAGTTACTTTCAAGTCATTGAAATCAATTTAATGAATCATTGATGTAACTCAATAGTATCCCGTGCATACCCGGGACCACAGTCCAGACTCTCGGGGATGAATCTGAGACGTGCCGCTAAGCACAAACAGGAAACATGTACAGACGAATGATGTCAGCAACATCATCCCGGGGCTAGCCTAGCCCCCAAAACTGATCAGTATAAGCGTCGAACTGTTGAGTTATAAGTTAGGTTTCATCATTGATTTCCCCTTACCCCCAAGTTATGTGTTCAAGTCAGGTATTGATAAATCTAAAGCAAATGCCAACACAGGATCAAGCAGGCACAGGGTTGTCTATACAGACAACAGGATATGTCCATCGGGACAACATGTCAGGATTATCGGCATTAGAAACAGGATCAGGTAACATGCCAAGTAGGGGTATATCAGGTCATGTCAGGTAGTGTGCATGTATTAAGTGGGTGTCCAACAGTAAAATGTAGCAAGTATCGAATCAGGGTAAAAGTACGGATGCGCGGTAAAAGCATGGATGCACAAATATTTATCAGGGGTTACGTCATGACTATGTAGAATGCACATTATCAAGTATGGGGTGCTAATATAACAATAATATGAATTAATACGACATGGCATGCAACTAGATATAAAGAATTAATGGTATGGGTACACAATAAAACATGGGTGTTCAATTATCTATCAGGGGTTACAAGATGCACAATTATCTAGCAGGGGTTACAACTACAGCTCTAGGACTATGCAGGATGCACATTATCAAGCATGTGGAACTATGTAATAATAATATGAGTTAATGTAATATGGTGTGCAGCTAGGCATGCAGAATTAATGGTTTGGATACACAATAAAACATGGATGCATGAATAATTATCAGGGGTTGCAATTATAGCTCCATTACTATGTAGGATGCATACGGGTATCCGAAAACAGTAAAACTTTAATATGGATGTATAATGTGATAATCATGTAACATTTTATTCATATGGATGCATAATAATATACATAGCATGTAGCAATATGAACTTGCCTCGATCGGTTCACACGACGGATGCGTACGGCACGTCCAACGTTGGGTATATGTCGCAACGTACACACGGCACGCCGGACAGGTCCAGGCAAGGCAAGAAGGTAACCACGCACGCAAGGGACGTTCACTAGATTACTCGAATCGGCAGCGACGAGCATGGCTCCGGCGGGTGATCACCGGAAAAGAAACGAGAAATCAAGAAAGAAAAGAAAAGAGAAGAAGAAGGATGAGAAGAAGAAGAGAGTGCTTTAGGGTTGGTGCTGGGGTTTGGGAGAAGGCGAGGAGGTGGTTGGGAAGGTGTGAGGTCGTCGGGTTAACGGAGTTCCGGTGATGGGTGCAGGGGTGATGAGTTCTCGGTTTCAGGGTGTTTGGGGTCGGTTGGTGCAGGGTTCCCCGGTGAAGGCTCGGGAAGAGGGACAAGAGAGGAGGTTTATGAAGTCGGGGATGAGCACGAGGGTGGTCGGGCGGTGATGGCGACGGGGATGTGGAGACGACGACGAGGGTTCTTAGGTTTGGCTGTGGTTTTCTCGTCGCGGTGGGTGTGTTGGGATTGTGGGGCTCGGGGTTGGAGAAAAGGAAGAGGAAGAAGAGGAGAGAAGAAGGTCGAGGAGAAGATGAGGATGGAGGTGGTGACGGCGAGGCTAGGGTTTGGGTATGGGTTTTCTTCGCGGGGGCGTAGGGTTTAAGTAAAGAAGAAGAAAAGAAGAAGATGTGTGAAGGGAGCTGATCATAGCACGAATGGAGGTGACGCGACTCGAGAAGCGAACAGTGTTCGCGAGGGGAGAGAGAAAGCGCTCGAGAGGAGAGAGAAAGGAAGAGAGAGAGATGCAAAGAGAGAGAGAGAGAGAGAAAGAGACAGCGAGAGAGAGAGAAAAGAGAAAGAGAAAGAGAAAGAGAGAGAGAGAGTCTGTTCATTTTAAAAAAAAGATTTCTTTTAAAAATTTTAAAAAGATTATTCGTTTAAAAAATTTAAACGAAAGTCTTTAACAGTTAAAAATATATTTTTAATAAAATCTGATATTTTGGCTAATACAAAAATAGTCCAAAACACGTCCAGGACGGGTCTAAAAATCCAGTTTTAAAATACGAAAAATATACGTGTCGACCAAAACTAAAATTGGTTATCCAGGTAACGAAAATGTATACCCCCATGAACGGATGCACGCATGTGCACGTAGCCATCCAAACATGTCCGTTACACTGAACGGGATGAGAACAAGGTGCACGGATGCTACGACGGGATTCGGGGTATCATGCAGGCCATGCAATATATTTTTAAAATATTTTTCTTGACATTAAATGTTATATTAAAAATGCAGATGCCAGATAAAATGTCAGTATGCAGTATATAAAATAAAATGAAAGTACACGGGTCCATATAACAAGCCAGGATAAATCATAAACAGGAATCAAGACGGGTTTCCAGCAAGCGGGTCGGGTCGGATGCAAATACAGATGTCAAATACACTATTCGCACCCAAAACACAATAAATCAGGAATATACCATAAATAAAGAAATACTTGAAAGAACTGGTATAAATGAACTAGGGTGTTACACCACGGTCAAGATATCGTTCAAAAAGGAGGTTTTTGGGTACAGTCCCAAGTCATATGGAGGCAATGAGCGATAGGAGGGGACTCGTCTCTCCCGGTATTGGTTGTTGATGTTGCGTTATGCTCGATTGGCCATAACAGTAAATCCCTGGTTAGGGTTGCTGAGATCTATTGATAAGTGTTATCAGTAGTTTCTCGAACCGTTATCGACCTTGTATCGGCATGACTTATCAGGTTATTAGGGTCTGACTTTTTACCACCCCCACGCTGCGATATCCGACATATCTGACGAAGAGACCGGACTGTACGGTAGTGTTACTGATTGGATTCGCAGGAGTATGAGAAGGCTTACTTGTTGATCTTCTGATCGATCAATACCCGGGTGGCCGTTACATTTAGCAGACCGCTTTCGGCTTGTGGGTGTTTGATTTGATCGTCACCTACTGCCGGCGTATTGACGAGTCTTTAGAGTCCTACACAGAGCTTTCCTTGTTCATGCGAAACGGAGTAGGAGCACAAATGTGATATGTGCGGAACCGAGATTAATACATATATGTGATACCGTATTCTATTCTCGCTATATGTGACATAGGTCGGTTATATGTGATATAGCCGGGTTATCGTATCAAGTGTTGATTCGATAAGTTGTTACATTTGATATTAGTCGGTTATATGTGATATAGCCGGATTATTAAATCAAGTGTTGATTTAATAATTTAATGTATAATTATATATTTGACATATTACATTACATTAACTAATATTAGCTCACTTAAGTATTTTTTTTTCTCACTTAATGATACACTTAACATATATGTGATATATGTTAATTGTATTGTTTTCTTATGCACAAAATATATATGTGATATATATTCATGTGTCATTCTAGGTTATACATGCAACAAGGATGTAAGAGACTCACACCATGCTAGATGTTATGAAGGGTTTTATTTATTTAAGTTAATCAAAATTAATGGAAATTGGTTTAATGGTTAAAGCTTGAAGAAGCTAGTAGAACCATTGACTAAGTCTACTTGTTTTGTTTAGCTTAAGATATTTATTAACCCAACCTTAACACTTAACCATGGTTTAGTCTCTATAAGGGTTAGTGTATGTCATATACTCACTATGGTTGCATTTCTAACCTCATGTGATTTATTCTTTCATCACTTGATCACTTCATCTTCTTCTTCCTCTTGAAGCTCTCTAGCTTTTGAGAAAGTGATGAAATATTATGAGAAAATAAAATCTAAAGTGAGCAAAATTCCTACTTCATCATCCTCTACTATTAGCCATTTAGTTTAGGGTGTTTGCTTCACTAGTTTCACCATTAGTGAAGTGGTAGCATGAGCTTGAGTCTTCTCGACGTAGATCATCTTCGGCCTCGAAGACATTGAGCAAGCTTGTTCATTTCTTCATGTGAACCCTCTCTAGAGTCTAGGAGTTCACCACTTGCAGCGAAGGGACTACTACACGAAGGTTTAGAAGTGAAGGACCGGTCTGCAAAGGTTGTATTCCGCATTCACTTAGATGTAAAGTGTTTACATTTGTTGTTTCGTATGATTCTTTAGTTAAACATTCTAAGCTTAGGGTTCTTTAGTACGGCAAAATTTTAATTAGGCATGGAAGATGCCGTCCAAAACCTCGCTGCCGTGCTAGAGAACCCAGCACATTGGACAAGCAGATCCTTGAAACATTCAAAGCATTTCCAAAATGGTTCATTGGGAAGCTGAGAAAATTGGTTGATTTCACTCCTAACACAGGCGGTCTTATAATTGTGATAAAATTTCTTAAGAAATGCTATAACGAATTCATCCCAATTGGAAATTGAGTGTGCGGGTGTGTTATAAAGCCACTTTTCGGCTAAATCGCATAAAGTAAACGAGAGAAGACGTAAACGTATAGCATCCACAGAAAGTTGTGAAGTGCCCATCATAGCACATACGTTTTCGAATTTGATGATAAAAACGTATGCGTCTTCGGACTCAAGACCGTGAAATTTACGCAAAAGATTGATATAGTGTGGTTTGATTTCGAAAGTATCCTCATTGGCTGGTGGAATAGAAAGACAAGTAGAAAGAGGACCACGTATAAGGTACCATCACTTTTGGAGAGAAATGCGCGGTAGATTCTGCGCACCTGCAGGTGGCAGCAGCGTGGTATCATGAAAATTTGATGGATAACCATCTATCTCGGTCAACGTGGTGGGTGGTTGGGAAAAAGAAGACGAAGAATTACCAACTTCGGAGTCGATAGAAGAAACGCGGATAAGACGGGCACTAGAATCCCGTGTCCAGCCGAGCATGCACTAAACGGTTTAGCACAAGTGGCGGCGTTTGTGATAATTAGAGAAAGTGGTTTGTTTTGAAAAAGTCCGATTTTGAAAGAAAAAATTCACAAAAATGCACAATCAACCCTAGATCGACGGTCACCTAGGTCAAGTCACTAGACCGCTCCTAGACTTCCAGAAGACAAATCGCAGGATAAATCCTCTACTATCCCTTTATCCCTCTTGTGGTCAGGTAAGTGCCAGGTAAGTGGAAGGTATCCGCTATGTAAATAGAGGGCTTAATTAAGTAACCACTTTCTTTAGACACACTTTCCTAGACACCACAAAAGAAATACGGATAAGCGGTAGATTACCCACGACCTTCCTCTGTCCTAATTGAGCGCAACGGTCCTTAGAGTCTTGTCTAGATATTTTTATTTAATGAAGGGTGATGCGAATGCTAGTTTTGTGATTTTTGGGGCTTAGGAAGGATAATGAAATCCCCACCTAATCTGAATTTGGTCTTTGCCCCTTAATTTCCGTATTACAAAATGCACAAACAACCAATATCAAAACACGCAACAAGAATTTTTTTTAAGCGGCGAATTTTTGCAATGAATCCTGCAGAAAAATTGTTATTGGACTTTTGCAGAGGAGAGAGGAGAAGGTATAGAATATACCAGAGAAAATTGAAGCCCCGAATCACCAACTCAATGGCGGTTTCGCCGCAAAAACCAGGAATCCACCGCGGTTCCGTGGTGGATTGGAGGAGTTAGGTGTTGTTCTTTGCACTGTAGCTTCCTTTGCTCTTCTGGAAATTTTAGAACGTCGCTGAATATTGATCTCTCTGCTACAGTGATGCCAGATTCCCTCGCAAAAATTCAAACACTAATCGTTAATCACACGATGCGATTTTGATTTAAATTCTTATGGAATAATAATATTTCAACTCAAATAGCAAGAACGAACAAATTACGCATGCATCCCCGATAACGGCGCCATTTGATTGAAAAAAGAAAAGTAGTAATAGTAACTGCAATCAATAACGGTGTCGCGTATAGCAGGCATTAGTGAGTACGGATCGTCCTCTGGGATTCGAGGAATTCGTAAGTTCTTGCTTCAGTTGAGTCAAAAGAACTAGTAAAGAAATTCAAGAAATTGTTTAAGATTTGGTTGAATTAATATTTTCAAGAAAATCACGAAATCGTTTTCAAGAAAGGAAATCAAGAAAATATCAAGATCTAATTATCAAGAAAATATGAAGAAGGATTATAGGGTTCGATCTGATTTAGTAGCCATGGATGACTAATAAAAGTAACTCGTATTTTTTATTGACGGTTTAACGCTAGATTGATGGCGATTAATGCGGATTGGGGGTTTTTGGAAAAAACTAGGGTTTCTTCACTATAGTCCCTTGTCCTTTCATTGATCCCATTCAGTTTCTAGACCTTCAAAAAAAGATCGTCAATCTTATCTTACATCATGGTCAAGATAATCAATAACTTGATATCGTACCCAATGAGGATGTTAACGATTCTTTTGCGAAGGTTTGTAAACTTCATAAGACTAAAGAAAAGTATAGAATTCTATCATCCATCGATTTACCCTAATCCTATGAATCCTATCAAGCGGAGATTTACTCGAGCATCCTGAAAATAGAAGAAAGATTAGAAAAAGAACTCATAATGCGAAATTTTAAAAGAAAGCGAAATTGAAACTAATTATCACCTTTATTATTCAACTTCAAATTACAACTTCTTCAATCCGAGATTACAAGAAGAATTGCTCTCGATCACTCCCTTGAAGAGGTAATTTTTCCGTTGATTTTTACGTTGCTCGATCACCGTAAGTCTTAGACCTGTCGTGTATCGCATGCTCGATGATGAAGATCAGCTTCGTATAAAGGATCTTTTGTTGAATCGCTTGATGAACTTCTCGGTGATTCTTGATTTTGGATCTTGGATTTGATATTGGCTCTTTTCTTGATTGGATTTGATGAATGAATTTGGGGAAAATTAGGAACTAATTGGGAACAAAATTAAGAAAAATTGGGGACCCTTTTCAATGTAGCTTTAGGTTCTTTTTATAGCCCCTAATCAAGCTTTCAGGTAGTTATGCAGAGGCTTCTAGAATAAGCCAGGTAGTTATGAAGCATCCTCAGCAAGCTAAGATGTTACAGGGAAGCTTCTGGAAAATTCTCGTTCTTCAATCCCCTGACTCGGCAGCGGATCCGCGGCGACTCGTCCTGACTCGGCCGCGGTTCCACGGCCGATTTGTGAGCTCTCAGCTTCACACTTCTATGATATTATTCTATTGATCTCTGGGTTTATATTAGATATCTGGAATCTTCTTCTATCTACTGAATCTCTTCCATAATTTAACTCTTTGATTCCCTATATTTTATCGGCGAATTTGCGATTCCGATATCTGATCTGGGCTAATTACTGCATAAGATCTCAATGAAGAATGTTAGAGATATACAATATTATGCGTGAAATAATAAACATACAATTTCCTTTAAAAATGTTGATTATAATGTATAACACATGGTAATTGATATTTTCCAGATGAACTTGTAATATGTGTTATATTTATATCAAACATCCTTAGATGATTAGAACAGTGAGGAAATTGTTATGTTAAAAATTGCAATAATTTTGACTGAATAGGGAGCAGCGGGAATGTATGCAAGTTGCTTAAGTCCATTTATGGACTAAAGCAGGCATCACAGAGTTGGAACATCTGTTTTGATGACACTGTCAAAGAATTCGACTTTATCAAAAATCCAGATGAATCATGTATTTATAGTAAGATTGTAGGGAGAACTGTGGTATTCCTCGTCTTGTACGTGGATGAAATTCTCTTGATAGGAAATGACATTCCTATGCTAAAATCAGTCAAAGGATTCTTGTCACAGAAGTTCTCCATGAAGGACCTGGGAGATGCCTCCAACATTCTAGGGATCCAGATCTATCGTGATAGACCTAAACAGATAGTGGGACTTTCACAGTCAAGGTATATCGACGCTGTTGGGAATATGTATGCCCTAAAGGCCATTATTGTATGATATAGTGGATGCTTGGACATATATATAGAGGACTTTCTTGCTCGACATGATAGTATGCTATCTGGTTACCTTTATCTTAACATGTTGACTGGTATTGATATACTGTCTTGCTCTCACATGTTGATAAAGCCCTTAGCATATGTACTTGACTACCAGGACTATCATAGAGATTATACTAGTGGGGTCAGGGTAGTCTACAAGTACATCCTTGAATTGTTCCTAGTCAAGGGAATATCGAGACATGGCATCGATATTCCAGAGTAGACTAGCGTATACGCTTCTTGACCCATATGATGGGCGATGGATGATCCCACATCCATTGGTGTTTGCCATCAGAGATGGATACGGGTGCTCAGTGGAGACTGGGTTCACTGAACGGACTCGCCGATGACTTCTAGTTGGTAGTATACCTATCGTTAGGTAGCAGTTCTCTGGTGACACTGGTACAGGTTAGTCTGTACACCCGAGATTGTCATTGAGTTTTGTATGGCTCCCACTGTGTTTTGATTTCCTTCCTACCACGGCTCAAAGGAGCCGTGCAAACAGGCGGATTTTGGGTACAGTCCCGAGTCGAATGGAGACGATGAGCGATAGGAGGGGTTTCATCTCTCCCGGTATAGGGCGTTGATGTTGCACTATATCGATTGGCTATGACTGGAAGTTCCTGGCCAGGGCTGCTGCCGAGGTTTACTGGTAAGTGTTACCAGTAGTTCCTCAACCGTTATAGGCTAAACATCGACATGACTTATCACGTTACTAGGGTCTGACGTTTACCACCCGTAGACATGATATGCGACATATCAGACGAAGAGACCAGACTATACGTGAGTGTCACTGATAGGCTTCATGGAGACTATGGACGAGCTTGCTTGTTGATCTTCCTATCGCTCAATACCCGGGTAGCCGTTACGTCCCGCTAGTACCGCTGACGGCTTGTAGGTGACTGATGTGATCATTACCTACTGCTGGCATATTGACGAGTCTTTAGAGTCCTACGTAGAAGTTTCTTGGTTCAAGAGAAACGAAGTAGGACACATATGTGATATGTGTGTGAGCCGGATTAAATACGTGTATGCGATACCGTATTGTAATCTGGCAGTTATCTGTTATCAAGTTAGCTTATATGTGATAAAACCGGATTATCGAATCAAGTGTTGAATTGATAATGCGATGCATAGATAAATGATATTAGCCGGTCATATGTGATATAATCGGGTTATTAAATGAATTGTTGATTTAATAATGTGATATATTTTATATGTGATATAATTATATCTTAACTAATATCATTAGCTCACTAATTAATCTTCATTATATATATATTAATATATTTGATATATAAATATATAATAATGAAGCATGCTTGAAATTCTATTTTTATGAAAAATAGAAATGAGGTGGAAAAGGAGGAGACATGGAGAGTATGGTGTGAGTATGGTATTTGTTATTGTTTATTCACTCTTGACTCACTATTCAAGCATGGTTCCATTTGTTTATTTGAAACAAATGGATGCTTGAATAAGTGAGGTCTTGAGATATGCTATTGTCACTTCATTCTCTTTACTTAGCCATTTTTTCATGCTTGCTCCTTGAATTGCTCTTGCTCTCTTCTTCTTCCTCCTCCATTTGTTTCAAAAATCCTAACACTCACATGTGATGTGAATCATAGATTCTTGAATACAATAGTGAGCTCATAACATCCCTTACTTCATCATCCTTGTGTAGATTAGCACTTTACATTAGTGTGTTCTTACACTAAAGGGGTTTAGTGTAGTGGTAGCTTGAACTAGTTGGAGCTTCGTGGTGGATCGTCTTTGGCGCGAAGATCACCGGAGGAAGCCCGATTGATGTTTAAAGAGATGCCTAGTGTGTTAGTTATATGTATGCCCTAGAGGCCATTTCTATACATAGGATGTATATTGTAGTGGATGCTGGGACATATATAGGGAGGACTTTCTTGCTCGGCATGATAGTATGCTATCTAGTTGATCTTTACCTTAACGTGTACACTGATTGTCTCTCTGTTACATGTTGGTAAAGCCCTTAGGATGTGTACTTGACTACCTGGACTATGATGCGGATCATACTAGTGGGGACATGGTAGTCCATAAGTACATCCTTCAAAGTCCCTAGTCGTGGGTATATCGAGACGGGGTATCGATATACCAGAGTAGACTAGCGTATACTTTCTCGACCCATGCAGATGGGCGATGGATGATCCCATATCCATTGGTGTTTGACATCAGAGATGATATACGGATGCTCAGTGGATACTGGGTACACTGGACGGACTCGCCGAGAACTCCCAGATGGTATTATACCTTATGTCAGATGGCAGTTCTCTGGTGACACTGGTACAGAGTAGTCTGTTGACCCGAGATCGTCATATAGTCTTGTGTGGTTCCCACTGTGCTTTGATTTCCACCTTACCATGTCCAAGAGGGCGTGCAAAACGGTGGTTTTTGGGTACAGTCCCGAATCACATGGAGGCAATGAGCGATAGGAGGGGATTCGTCTCTCCCGGTATAAGGGGTTGATGTTGCGCTGTGTTCGATTGGCTATAACAGGAAATCTCTGGCCAGGGTTGCTGAGATTTACTGGTAAGTGTTACCAGTAGTTTCTCGAATTGTTATAGACCTCATATCGACACGACTTATCGAGCTATTGGGGTCTGACGTTTACCACCCCTAGGCGAGATATGCGACATATCAGACGACGAGACCGGACTGTACGGTAAGTGTTACTGGTCGGATTCACAGGAGTATGAGCGGGCTTGCTCGTCGATCTTCTGATTGCTCAATACCCGGGTGGCCGTTACGTTTAGCAGACCGCTTGCGGCTTGTGGGTGTTTGATATGATCATCACCTGCTGCCGGCGTATTGACGAGTCTTTAGAGTCCTACACAGAGATTTCCTGGCTCAAGCGAAACGAAATAGGAGCGCATATGAGATATGTGCGGGACCGAGAATAATGCATGTATGTGATACCGTATTTCATTCTCGCGATGAATGTATCGATTGGTTGTATGCGATATAACCAAGTTATCGAATCAAGTATTGATTAGATAAGCCGACACATAGGATACTAGTCGGTTATATGCGATATGACCGGATCGTTAAATCAAGTGTTGATTTAATGATTTAATGTATAATTATATATTTGATATATTACTTTGCATTAACTAGTATTGGTTCACTTTTAAGGATTTTCTCACTTGGATGTACAAGTTGTATATGTGATATACTTTTTGTACAAATTATTGTATCATGTTTGATGATACATGTTTGCTTGGTTAAGTGTAAAGAATTTAACCATGGTTAAACTTATGATTGGGGTTTTGTTTTCTTTTTCATTTATTTCTCTATTTATTCTTTTTGGAAAAATAAAAAGCATAAAGGAAAATGGTGGCTTAATTTGTTTTCTAGTTAAAGCTTCATGAAGCTTTGACCAAGTGACCATTTTGTCTCCATGCTTAACCCTAACCATTCCCACTAACCATGATTTATTCTCTACACTTGACCATGGTTGAGATATGATAAATATTCATTTTATTTTCTTTTTATAAAATATCTTATCATATGCTTCATCTTCTTCTTCTTCTTCTTCAAGAAGAAAACCTAGACTTCATCAATGGTGACTTGATGAAATGAGTGAGAAATCCAATTCTAAAGTCAACCCATCTCCTATTTCTTCATCCTCTACCTCTTGCCAAGTTGTATAGGGTGTTTCCTTCATAAGTTTTCTTGACTTGGTGAAGTTGGAGCTTGATCTAGCGATACCTCGACGTAGATCATCTTCGGCATCGTCGTCGATGACCTAGCCCGCTTTTTCTCCGATGAAGCCGACGCTAGAGCCCAAGATCCGATTTGTACAGCGAGGAGACTTCATCGCGGAGCCATGGAGGTGGAGAACCGGATCTACAAAGGTTGTATTTCTGTTCTCTTAGTAAAGTAGTTTACTAGTTGCATCTTTCGCCTAGACATCTAGTTAACGATCCGTTGTCTAGGGTTTCTCGGCACCGTAAAATTTTGAAATTGGCATGGTTGATGCCTTGTGAGACCTCCTTAGTGTGCTTAGGAACCCTACAGTGGTATCAGAGCCTAGCTAGAGCCTTAGGCGATGAGTAGACGACGTTTGAAACCCGATCGAACCAAAACCCTAACCCCAAAATAGCTCTCTGGACTTTTTCTAAAAACTGGGATTTTTCCAAATTAAAAATATGCAGAAAAATCAGCAGGGAATCCTAAGAATTACTGTGCAACACGTGTCCATGATTCCTCCAAAGTGCGGCGGAACCGCGGCAGAAGCCTGGCCTCCGCGGCGGTTCCGCGGCCGTATGATGACGTCACCCACCCAATTTTGCACAGTAACTTCCTTTATTCAGTGCTGAGTTCTCTGGGTATTTTTAAATATTATTCAAGAGTTGAATTTTCTGGGGTTGTTTTGGGGATTCGTTTATTCGATCGGATTGTCAAACTCTATCTATGTGTCTTTCCGTATATTTTAGAATATGTTAGAAAGTTCGACCGGATATAAATACCCAACTTTTCCCCTGTCGGGAAATTTCCAAGTGTTGGATTTTTCCGTGGTTTAAAAACGTTCTAAGTAGTGCAAGTAACGCGATGGACCATCTAGAAGACAACAAACCTTAACTCGATTATGTGACCGTCTTGAACTGCCCTTTGAACCTTAGGGTTTGGGGCAGTACGGCGTGCCACATGTGAGGCGTTGGCTTGACCCTTCTACGGCTGGACCGTTGGTACTGAGGCACGAACTGAATGTTTTTAGACTTATTTCATGTGTTGAGCTGTATCGGGAAAACTTGGGTGTTCGATTGTTCGATCGGAAAGTTTAACGTTTTCTATCTTATCCGGAATGTGATACAATAATTGGAATTCACAAGTAGTTATGAGATAACTGAATGAATGTTATAAATCTAGCAATTTAGTCTCACTTGATCGGTTGCTACGGAATTTTGATGCGATCAAAAGTCCGTTGCAATCACGTAGCGTACGCGGATACTCGCCGGATAAACTTATTAGACAGCTACATCCCTTAACCCCGACCAAGTGACTGTTGGAGAACCCCGTCGCCGAAAGCATCCGTTCGGGTGCTTGCGGTAGCGGTGTTCCGCCTTAGTGCACTTCGTCGACGGTATCGGGGGTGCGGCCGTCTACTGAAGTTTGCGACGAGCATTCGATCAGGATGTCGGGAATCTTGTTGAATTGCCCGACTTTATATTGAAAAGTGTTTTCGATAATGAGACTGAAATGCGGGGTTTCTAATTGTTAGGCATGCGATGTCTATGTAATTCATTTGATTAGGCATGCGATGTCTATGGAGATTGCGGATTCCAACTGTTGTAGTTTTACACTTTCTTTTCTGTGACCGTAAGTGTAATATGTGATATCGCCGGTTTCGTTGCTATATGTCAACGACAATTGGGATGCGCATATTTACTTACGTTGATGACATGTGATGTTATGTGTTGCTGGATATGTTATATTGGATCGTCGTGTTTGAATA
The DNA here is from genome assembly GCA_030015575.1 of Agapanthus africanus. NCBI lineage: Eukaryota > Viridiplantae > Streptophyta > Magnoliopsida > Asparagales > Amaryllidaceae > Agapanthus > Agapanthus africanus. The sequence continues at coordinate 77,989,908 of CM057347.1, read as the reverse complement.
GCCGGGGGTTTTTATGTGAGATGAGTGTTTTTCATTTGCATTCATGTAAAAACTTGTATGTAATATTCTTTTATTGGGGCACTTCCAGGTTGCGGAAAATGTCACCTTTTGTATATTATTTACTTTTCCGCACTAGGATAGACCCAAGGAGGGGAGCACAAGTAACCGGGTTCTGGAGTCCAGTGGGAGACCAACTCGAGGAGTCGAGTCCGGGTCTCCTAACTCTAGAATTGGTAGGGTTGCTTGCCGCTCTCGTAGGGGTCTAGGGGTGTGGGTTTGGCTATTCATCACGACCGTGGAATCCGTGTTTTATGCTGGCTCGTATTGAAAACACGGACGTCCTAGTATATCCAATATTTCATATGTTTCTTCTGCTGCGATATCTGTGATGTGATCATGTGATGTTCTGTGATAGATACTGTATATAGTATATATGATATATTATATAGATGTTACTTATGTTTTACACCCGCGCTAGCCCTGCCCTGCTCTGCCGTTAGTTACCTAACCTAACGGTGCACGAGGGGACATCGAGGCGAATGCGGATGGCATAAGTGTACGTCGTATTTATCTGTGATGTTTAGGTATTTTAAATGATGGGACTTCATTAATGTGATTAATGATATAAAAGAAACCTAAGATGTTGTAGAATCGAATTTCAAAAATAAAACAGGTAGCTACAGTTCTTGCTTTGCACAGCGGTATATGTGATATATCCTGCACCTTATTCGATGAGGAAAGGACCGAGTTCCCTTCACCGGGAGTGACTCCTTTAGAAATAACTGGCAGATGCTACACACTCGGTTTGTCTTTTGATTGCTTTTAAGAGTTTTGCTCTGCACAGTGATATATATGATATATCCCGCACCTCATTCGACGAGGAAAGGACCGACGATCCCTTCACCGGGAGTGACTCCTTTAGCAAAACTAGAAAAGCCTCAAAAACACTCCATTTTAAAATCATTTGATTCTACAACGATATCAAGTTCATTACGCAATAGGTTTTCAGAAAAACCTGACGTAGCCCTCCGTCATTTCAGATAAGTAGTAGTTAGTATTCGTGCTGCGTTTGTTGGCCTTTGTCAAGGCGTAGTGTGCGGTAGCTGACTGGTGCTTATCTGCTTATGCATATGATGCAGATTGGGTTAGGGTAGTCGTGCGACCTTATTGGCCTTTGTCAAGGGTCGTGCGGGTGGGTTTAATTCAATCAGGAAATGACGGGTTGAACTTGACTAGCATCCTATGGTTTGTTGGCCTTTGTCAAGGTCATAGGAGGTTAGGGGCAAAATATTATCGGGAATTTCAAGTGTTGAAATTTGCAATGAGATTGCATACCTTCTATGAGATAGTTGGATCCCGATACCCGCTGCGAGTAAGAGTTACTACTGGGAGAGTTTTACACATTACAATTAGCCGATCAAGTAGGTGTCTAGAAAGGTGTCAACGGGGTTACGTCTCTGGGAAAACGAGGTTTACATTAATTAGGTCCGTGCGAAAGCAAGGGGAACCTCCCTCAAAGTACCGACACTGGCCTGGCTGAAAGATTGGCGAACTTGTAGCGTGTAATTAATCCCGGCTAGTCTTTCCTTTTTGGGTTTGAAGGAAGATTTGATAAAAAGCAGTGGGAGCCATCCTGATTAGATAAAATAATAACCAATCTATTCTTTCAAGAGCGCACGCTGAGTGTTTTCTTCTCTCTCTCTCCAGGTAGCGACCATATCACGCCTTAATCAAGATAATAATACGGATTATTGACCGAACCCGCTTGTTATACTGAGCTGGGGAACGTTGGTCCCGCTCCAACTTATAATTGTTATAAGACAGAGCAGGAAATTGGGGATTACCAGAATTCCCGTGCCGCCCAAATGAAGAGAGTGCATGCTGATGCATCATCTTCGGGTGTGTTCGTTACAAAGAACTGTTTCTCAGTATCCTCCGCATCCTGGGTATATGACACCGGATCAGGATCCCAGATATGTAATCTGTTACATAGGGCTACAGCTAGGTAGAGAACTGAGAACGGGTGATAAGTTTCATGAGGCAGAAAACGGGGCAAGTGTTGCAGCCAAGTATGTTGGTCACTGTCACCCTGTATTCCAAATACATTGATTCTGAACGAATGTTATTAGATACCGAACCTGATACACAAAATCATATCTATCTCTTTATTAGTAAAGAAATGATAAAATTTTGTATTGTTGGATAATGTTTTGAACATTTCCTATATCAAAAGTTGATCGGATCAGGCATGTTATCTAAAAGCATTGATGTTCTAAATCAAACTACAGTTCTTAGTATACGGAACACACACAAGAGGAAGAGTTCAGAAATGAACGAATCCTACTTGAGGCATTGTAGACTAGGTCATATCAATGCGACCCGACTAGCTGAAGTTACATGAAGATGCATATTTAAATCAGTTTGAATTTACATCTTGTGAAACTTGCCAGTCATGTCACAGAGAAAAGATGACCATAGCTCCATTTACTGGAAACAGAGAAAGAGTTAGTGAACTCTTGGGATGATACATGTTGATGTATATAGGTCCCCTGTCTACACTTGCCAAGACCGGTTCTTTGTACTTCATTACATTCTCTAATGATCTCTCAAGATTCAGACATATGTTCCTGTTGAAAACAAGTCCGAACCTTTTGAGATATTCACAGAATATGATTTAGAAGTAGAGAACCAAAATAAGGGTATAAGTATTATGTCCTTTGATGAGATCAAGGAGGAGAATACTTGAGCACGGAATTCCTGGACTATTCTAAAGGAGAATGAGATTCTCTCTCAGCATTACTCCTCCGCATACACCATAGCACGATGGTATATCGGGATGGAGCAATCACACCCTATATGATAAGGTGTGCTCTATGATGAGTACTACTGAGTTACCTATTTCCTTATTGGGAGTTATGCACTTGAGAAGCTGCATACCTATTGAATAGGGTTCAAATCAAATCAGTTGCCTACCACTTCATATTTGATATGATAAGGGAAGAGCCTATCTCTTAAGTTAGTTAAGATTTGGGGTTGTCCAGCCTATGTCTGAAAAGCAAAATCCGGACAAGCTCGAGGCAAGGTCTGTAATGTAGAACTGGAAAGGTTCCAGCTATACAAACTACAGCAGATGATTTGATAGAACCAAAGGATTCAGTAGATTACAACGAACCTCAGCCTCTCCGCCGATCTAGTAGGGTTCCTCACCTACCTGAGAGATACTTCGGTTTCTCTATGACAGTGGGAGCGAGGATGGCATCATGAGATGATGACCCAACTAGTTTCGAGCTGGCCATCGGGAGTAGGACTGTAAGAATGGCTGGATGCTTAGCGATCTGAGATGGAATCCATGTACACCAACAAAGTATGGACTTTGGTTACTATATCTGAAGGGTTAAATCCCCATCAGGAGCAAGTATATCTTGAGAAGATTACTTGGTGTAGATGGAAAAGTTGAGACTTTCAAAGCTAGACTTGTTAAAGCTTTTCGTCATCGACCAAGTATGGATAATGATGAAACTTTTTCAAGTGGCTATGCTTAAGTCCATCCAGATCCTACTTGCCACGGCTACATACCATGACTACGATATCTGGAGGTTGGGTGCCATGACTGCTTTTCTAAATGATGTTTTAGAAGAAAGCGTCTGTAAGTACACAGCCAGAGGGCTTCGTAGACAGTGGGAGCAGCGGAAACGTGTACAAGATGCTTTATAGGATAAAGCAGGTATCGCGGAGTTGGAACGTCTTTTTTGATGTAGTAGTCAAATAATTTGACATCATCAAAATGGTAGATGAACCTTGTAAATACAAAAAGGTAGTAGGGAGTATGGTGATGATCCTCGTAGAGTACGTGGATGACATACTCTTGATAGGGAAGGAGTTTCCTATGCTACGCTCGGTCAATCTCTGCTTATCACAATAATTCTCCATAATAGGATCAAAGTTACACCTCCTAAATCCTGGGTTTTGGATCTATGAGATAGATCTAATTGGATGTTAGGATTCTCACTAGTTGTAGTGAGATGGTATCAATCGATCCTGGGGAGAATCACTGGAAGGGTTCCAGGGTGATAAGGACGACTGAAAGTCAGTCACAGGCATTGTCTTTACCCTCAGTAAAGGGACGGTATGTTGGAAGAATTCCAAGCTAGATACCGTGGCTAACTAGACGATGAAGGCTGGATACATCGCTACTTAAGATGCTACCAAAGAGGCAGTCTGGGAGTATATTTGTTCATGAGAAGAACTTAGTTCCTCCCATTGTGTGACAATGGAGTTGTGGCTTATGCCAAGGAACGCCGGTCCCATCAGTGATCCAGACATATTCTAAGGCAGTGTCACCTGATCATGGAGATGGTTGATCTCCAGGGTGATCGAGATTAGGAGAGTAGACTCAGAGGATAACACGGCGGATCCACTCACAAAGGCCTTTTCCCAGAGAGAGACTTTTATGGGATGGTTGAGTATGAGATACTACAACCACTGCTATCAGATGGCCCTAGTGCAAGTGGGAGATTGTTAGTTATATGTATGCCCTAGAGGCCATTACTATACATAGGATGTATATTGTAGTGGATGCTGGGACATATATAGGGAGGACTTTCTTGCTCGACATGATAGTATGCTATCTGGTTGATCTTTACCTTAACGTGTACATTGATTGTCTCTCTGTTACATGTTGGTAAAGCCCTTAGGATGTGTACTTGACTACCTGGACTATGATGCGGATCATACTAGTGGGGACATGGTAGTCCATAAGTACATCCTTCAAAGTCCCTAGTCCTGGGTATATCGAGACGGGGCATCGATATACCAGAGTAGACTAGCGTATACCTTCTCGACCCATACAGATGGGCGATGGATGATCCCATATCCATTGGTGTTTGACATCAGAGATGATATACGGGTGCTCAGTGGAGACTGGGTACACTGGACGGACTCGCCGAGAACTCCCAGATGGTATTATACCTTACGTCAGATGGCAGTTCTCTGGTGACACTGGTACAGAGTAGTCTGTTGACCCGAGATCGTCATAGAGTCTTGTGTGGTTCCCACTGTGCTTTGATTTCCACCTTACCACGTCCAAGAGGGCGTGCAAAACGGTGGTTTTTGGGTACAGTCCCGAATCACATGGAGGCTATGAGCGATAGGAGGGGATTCGTCTCTCCCGGTATAAGGGGTTGATGTTGCGCTGTGTTCGATTGGCTATAACAGGAAATCCCTGGCCAGGGTTGCTGAGATTTACTGGTAAGTGTTACCAGTAGTTTCTCGAATTGTTATATACCTCATATCGACACGACTTATTGAGCTATTGGGGTCTGACGTTTACCACCCCTAGGCGAGATATGCGACATATCAGACGACGAGACCGGACTGTACGGTAAGTGTTACTGGTCGGATTCACAGGAGTATGAGCGGGCTTGCTCGTCGATCTTCTGATCGCTCAATACCCGGGTGGCCGTTACGTTTAGCAGACCGCTTGCGGCTTGTGGGTGTTTGATATGATCATCACCTGCTGCCGGCGTATTGACGAGTCTTTAGAGTCCTACACAGAGGTTTCCTGGCTCAAGCGAAACGAAATAGGAGCGCATATGAGATATGTGCGGGACCAAGAATAATGCGTGTATGTGATACCGTATTTCATTCTCGCGATGAATGTATCTGTCACGACCCGCAGGGTACGGAACGTGACTGGCACTTAAGTTTACGAAACGTCTAAAGACGTCCGTAAAATAAATAAGCCAAAGCCCAGAAAACAAAACCAATTAAGCAAAAGAGTGAAGAAAACCCAATCAATTGAAAGCGAGTTATCAAATAAGTCATGTACAAACCTTTTTAAAAACAATACCAATTTTTCCGAAAATTTCGGCAGAGTCTCCTTTGTAAATACTGGCCCCCAAAATGGGTACAACAAAAATATACATGAATCCAACAAAATAGGGCATCCCCAAGCGGGAGCTAGCTCTTCGCCACAAGGCGGTCACAAATCCCACGCAATGTAAATGACAGCAAGCATAATAATCATAATAAAGCATAAGAAAACATCATGTCGACTCAAGTGAGCTCGACCCCAAAATACAGCATAAAAGTCCACAAACCTCACAGTCTCATCTCTAGGTCAATATATAATAAAACTGGTAGAAACAGTAGATGGAGTACACTAGGTACAAGAATATACAAGGTGGTACAAAATAATAACATAACCCACCTATGAGCAAATCTCGAGCTCAGGCAAAAGAGGCAAAAGGACAAGTGCGCCCGCCGCTACTGAACTGACGGAGCGGACCTGCAAAAGACTGTGGCACAACGGGGGTGAGTTGCCAACTCGTGAGTAATAAATAACATCTACAAAGGCTATCGTATGCATGCACACAAGTATCCTAGCATCTAAAATACAGGTATGACGGGATGCACTAGCAGGTGTGTATACAACATCAGTGTACTAATATGTATGCAACATGAAAATCTGAGGTCTCAATAGGTATATATAAGAAACATTTTATCTCTTTTTGTTTTTGAAACTCTTTTAGAATGCCAGCATAATACTCAAAGAATCGACGAGAACCGGTGTCCAGCAACGACACCCAAAAGCTGTCTCAAATCTCATAAATGTATCTCTGGCCTCAGCCGTCCGGCTGACCCATCTCAAATATCAATATCTCATCATCTAGCGGCCACGGTCGGTATCCTCTGGATATCCGCCGTCCCAAACAGTCACCGGTAGGTAATCCGTCCCCTGCCAAGCTCAACGTCATCACCACATTCCTCTTGCCCCGGGGTACCTTACCGGGCCCACCATGTACCCGTGCCGGTTCCTCCACTCCTCGACACGGATTTCCAAAACCACAGCAAACTCATGGTGGACGACACTTACATCACTAGAAAACCGCAATTTTACATATTTTAAAAATATAATAAGTTTAGAAATTTTGCGGTTTTCCCCCGAAATCCAGCAATATCATAAAATCTCAAGAAATCCTCATAAGTGCATATATCAATGATAATGAATGCGTATGATATCAATAATCAAGTTGCGATGTGTGATTAATGTATTAAGCATGAACAATTAATATGATGAAGTACATGCACATGAATAGCAATACTACGGTTTCATTTTTAAGGAATTAAATGCAATAGCACAAGTTTAAATTTAAAGGTTACCTAGTGTGGTGGCATGGCAATTACCCGGGTATGTGTGTAAGCATGAATAGTGCTCGTGCTGCATATAAAAACCCTGGCAATGGTGCAGGTGTCCTATAAAATGGTTTCGTATAGGTATGTCAATATAATGCATGGATGCAGCAAATAGTCAAATAAGTATTTCACCCCTAATTACTAACATCACTAAGGGTCTTGTAAGTTACTAAAACTATCGAGCGGCTTGCGCCATCCAACGATAGTCCTCCGTAGATATTACATCTACTCACCGGAATCCCTGGCTAGCTGTGTCCAATCACCGCTTTCCCCTTTCGCGCCGCGTCTGACATCTCCGCGACCGAACCTGGAATTAACATCAATACCAAACATAAGGTTACATATCAAGAACGACGCAAAACCCAAACGAAACTACTAACGTTCGCTAGCTAGGTACAACGTGCACAAAGTGCGCGGAACACACGCGAAAATCGCAAAAACTGCCGAAAAACGCCGATTTGGTCGCCCGGCAATACTAAAACCCGACTACTCAAAAAAACCGCACTCACGCATCCTAAAAGTCGTAGGACAAGCCATTACAATCATCAAGATATCAAAAATAATGCATCACATAATTTTATAACAAAACTAGTAAGCATTTGCATTCCAAAATCGGTGCAAAAATCGCCGATTTGCGACAAAACGACTACAATCTAGCATAATCACCCAAGCCACACCATTAGATAACCACTACACAAATTTTCAACACATTAACCATGTTCCAAAACCTAAATTCCACAACCAACCCTTTCTTGATTTTTCTCAAAAGCAATTGCAAATCAAAATCCATACTAGAACAACTTGACTAACACTAATTTCAAACCCAATTAGCAAGTTAACCTTCTAGATTTAGGTTAGCAAAATACTAGATAACAAATTGGGGTTTAAATCAACTAAATAATGTATTCTAACCCTAATCAACTCATTATCATGTTTCACAAACCATATCCATACATAACCCTCTCTTGAAAATCCTAAAATAACCATTTACAATCCAAATCACCCTTCTAAAATTAACTAAGTTAGCAAAATTGAAGACTACATAAACAAGGTAACCATATAGATTAGTTAATTAACAACTAGATTAACTACAAAACAATCTAATTAACTATCATGGCTTCAAAACCCTAATTTAAACAAACTACTCTTTTTAAAAAAGCAAGGTTAGAAATTAGCTAACTTTTAACACTAATACCATACAATTAAAGGAATTTAGCAAAATGAAAGTAACTTGATGAGAATTTATACCTCAAGATCTATGGATCAAGCAAGTGATTTGCCTCTAAGGATGGCTTCCTAGCTCCAAGATTCAAGCAAGAATGGCTAAGGATAATGATAGCATAAGGATTTTGTTTGGATTTTTGAATTAATTATGGATTTTGATGTGGTTTTTTGAAGAAAATTGAAGAAAAATGAAAAGAAAAGAGATGAAGAAGAGAGGGTTCAGGTTTCGGCCAGAGGAGAGCATGGGGGAGGGGTGTGGGTGAGTGGGAAAGTCAATGGTCAAGTCTCCAAAGTCAAATGCACCATACCTTATCCATTATAATTAAAATAAAGCCATAAACTACTAAATCAACTCAAGAAAGCAACCAAGGAAATGAGGCCAGAAATTTCTAGACTTGCACAAGGTGGGGCTGTCCTAGGGCTGAGGAAAAAGAGAGAGGGGTTTTACAAAAGAAATTTTATGCAAAAAGGCCCCCTACAAGTCAAAAATTGCAAGTTTTAGCTCAAAATTCAATAAATTCGTTTCATATCATAAAAATTTGTTAAAAATCAAAATAAATTACTAAAAATTTATGTTATCACTAGATTTTAATTATCATAATTTTAGAGATTAAAATTAGCCCGGAAAAATTTGTATTTATCGCTAATTTAATGTATTTTCTTACCGGCTTAAAATAATATAAAAAAATTGAAAAATTAGGGAAAATTTTTAAACGACCATAATTTCATAATTAACTCATTAGCTACTAAAAACAAGCAATTACCTATCCATTTTAAGTATAATTAGCCCTAAACTGCAAAATAACAAGAAAGACGGTTTTCGGAAAAATACCGAATTTTCACCGAATTTCAGGAAAACACCAAAACGACTTTTCAAGACGCTACAGTATCGATTGGTTGTATGCGATATAACCTAGTTATCGAATCAAGTATTGATTCGATAAGCCGACACATAGGATACTAGTCGGTTATATACGATATGACCGGATCGTTAAATCAAGTGTTGATTTAATGATTTAATGTATAATTATATATTTTATATATTACTTTGCATTAACTAGTATTGGTTCACTTTAAAGGATTTTCTCACTTGGATGTACAAGTTGTATATGTGATATACTTTTTGTACAAATTATTGTATCATGTTTGATGATACATGTTTGCTTGGTTAAGTGTAAAGAATTAAACCATGGTTAAACTTATGATTGGGGTTTTGTTTTCTTTTTCATTTATTTCTCTATTTATTCTTTTTGGAAAAATAATAAGCATAAAGGAAAATGGTGGCTTAATTTGTTTTCTAGTTAAAGCTTCATGAAGCTTTGACCAAGTGACCATTTTGTCTCCATGCTTAACCCTAACCGTTCCCACTAACCATGATTTATTCTCTATACTTGACCAAGGTTGAGATATGATAAGTATTCATTTTATTTTCTTTTTATAAAATATCTTATCATATGCTTCATCTTCTTCTTCTTCTTCTTCAAGAAGAAAACCTAGACTTCATCAATGGTGACTTGATGAAATGAATGAGAAATCCAATTCTCAAGTCAACCCATCTCCTATTTCTTCATCCTCTACCTCTTACCAAGTAGTATAGGGTGTTTCCTTCACAAGTTTTCTTGACTTGGTGAAGTTGGAGCTTGATCTAGCGATGCCTCGACGTAGATCATCTTCGGCATCGTCGTCGATGACCTAGCCTGCTTTTTCTCCGATGAAGCCGACGCTAGAGCCCAAGATCCGATTTGTACAGCGAGGAGACTTCATCGCGGAGCCATGGAGGTGGAGAACCAGATCTACAAAGGTTGTATTTCTGTTCTCTTAGTAAAGTAGTTTACTAGTTGCATCTTTCGTCTAGACATCTAGTTAACGATCCGTTGTCTAGGGTTTCTCGGCACCGTAAAATTTTGAAATTGGCATGGTCGATGCCTTGTGAGACCTCCTTAGTGTGCCTAGGAACCCTACATAGTGGAGTCGCAGGACTACTACAAGGAGCATGTGAAGTGAAGGACTTGATTCTACCAAGGTATAATCATCTTCCTTCTCTTTAGTTTACATATCATCTTAGGTAAAACCCTAACACTCTAGTTAAAGATCTTGTTTGTCTAACCTAGCACCAAGAAATTTTTGAATTTGGCATGGTAGATGCTTGTTTAACCTCATCATGGTGCTACGGTAGTCCATCATGGTATCAGAGCTGAACTAGAATATCGGGGTAGATCGTTATGAAGTTTAAGAGTTCGATCGGTTTAAAAATCCGGCTTTTTTACAAGTTTCTGTCGAATTTTTCAAATGTTGGAATTTTTGAAATTAAAAGTATCCAAAAAATCGTGCAGGTTTTTCTATGGACCCACAAGAAAAATGAGAGCCTAACTCGACTTTACGACCGCAGAACCGCGGCCAAAACCTGGTTTTGGCCGCGGTTCCGCGGCTCCGTAGGTGAGGCAAGGAGAATGGTTTCTTGTGTAGGTCCGTAGGTGATTTGTGCACTGTCTGGGTATTTTTAACTGTGATTCTCAAGTTGTTGAGTTCTCTAGATTTTGTTAAACCGATCGAAATATTTGGCGTCGTATAGATCTTGATGATATGTGATACAATTGTTAGAATCCGGTTTATTGGTTTTGTGAAAACTGGTAATGTATATAGTATATTGTGAATCTAGTATGTTAGTCTCGATTAATCGGTTGCCACGAAGTTTTGATTAGGATCAAAACTTCGTCGCAATCGCGTATTACATGTGAACACTCGCTGGGTAACTCTAGTAGACAGCCACGCCCCATAGCCGCGACCAAGTGATTGTAAGAGAACCCCGTTGGCAAAAAGCACCCACTCGGGTGCTCGCAGCCATGGTGTTCTGCCTTAGTGCACTTTGTCGCCGGCATCGGGGGTGGGGCCATCTACTAAATTTTCTGACGAGTATTTGATATTGTAGTCGGGAATCTTGTTGAATTACCCGACTAAAATAATTGAAAAGTGTTTTCAATTTGAGACTAAAATACAAGGTTTACAGTTTAGGCATGAAATCCAGAATATGCGATATTCCGGGTTTATGATGTCTAAAGATATACGGATTCTAATTATTGTAGTTTTACTATTTCTTTTCTGCGACCGTAAGTGTAATATGTGGGGTATCCCAAATCTCGTTGCTATATATCAATGGAATTTGGAATACGCATATTTATTTACGTTGATGATATGTGATGTCATGTGCTGCTGATATGTCTTATTGCATCGTCGTGAAAGAATAGCCGGGGGTTTTATATGAGATAAGAGTTTTCATTTTCATTCATGTAAAATTTGTATGTAATATTCTTTTATTGGGGCACTTCCGGGATGAGGATGTTGTCACCTGTTGTATATTATTTACTTTTCCGCATTATGATAGACCCAAGGCGGGGAGCACAAGTAACCGGGTTCTAAAGTCCAGTGGGAGACCATCTCAAGGAGTTGAGACCGGGTCTCCTAACTCTAGAATTGGCAGGGTTACTTGCCTCTCTCGTAGGGGTCTATGGGATGTGGGTTTGGCTATTCTTCACGACCGTGGAATCCATGTTTTACATTGCTGGCTAAATTTAAAACACCGACATCCTAGTATATCCAATATTTCATATGTTTATCTTTTGCTGCTGTGTTCTGTGATGTTGATCATATAACTGCGTGAGACGAATGTAATATTATATATATGATATATAATAAATGTTGCTTATGTTTTGCACCCGCGCTAGTCCAGCCCCCGCTCTGACTTTAGTTAAGTAACCTAATGGTGCATGACGGGGCCCCGTGGTGAATGCGGATGGCATAAGCGTACATTCTATTTTCGTTTCATTTCTCTGTGATGTTTAGGCAAACATTAAATGATGGGAATTCATTAATGCGATTAATGAAAAGAAAGAAATCTAAAGATGTTGTAGAATCAAATTTTCAAAAAGGGTAGCTCTAGTTTTTGCTTTGCATAGTGGTATTCTTTTACGAGTATCCAGCACCTCATTCGATGAGGAAAGAGCCAAGATCCCTTCATCGGGAGTGATCTCTTTAGCGAAACTAGCAAATGCTACAACCCACACGGTTTTGTTTTTGAACGCTTTATTAGTTCTTGTTTTGCACAGTGGTATTCATGAATATCCTGCACCTCATTCGATGAGGAAAGAGCCGTGATCCCTTCACCGGGAGTGACCTCTTTAGCAAAACTAGCAAAAGCCTAAAAAACACTCCGTTTTTTAAAATCACTAGATTCTACAGCGATATCAAGTTTATTATGCTCATGGTTTTCATAAAAATTTGCGTAGCCCTCCGTCATTTCAGATAAGCACTATTTTAGTATTCGTGCTGCATTTGTTGGCTTTTGTTAAGGCGTAGTGTACGGTAGCTGAATTAATGCTTATCTGCTGCATATGATGCGATTGTATTAGAGTAGTCGTACGACTTTATTGGCTTTCGTCAAGGGTCGTGCGGGTGGCTTTAATTCAATCAGGAAATGTACGGGTTGAACTTGACTAGCGGACTATGGTTTGTTGGCTTCCGTCAAGGTCATCGGACGCTAGGGGTAAAAACAATATCGGGAATTTCAAGTGTTAAAATTTGCAATGAGATTGCATACCTTCTATATGATAGTTGGATCCCGGTACCCACTGCGAGTAAGAGTTACTCCTGGGAGAGTTTTGCATTTTGCAATTAGCCGATCAAGTAGATGTCTAGAAAGGTGTCTATGGGGTTATGCCTTTGGGAAAACGAGGTTTATTTTAATTAGGTCTGTGCGAAATCACGGGAAACCTCCCTCAAAGTACCGGCACTGTCCTGGCCAAAAGATTGGCGAACTTGTAGGGTGTAATTAATCCCGGTTAATATTACCTTTTATGGTTTGAAGGAAGATTTGATAAAAACAGTGGGAGCCATCCTGATTAGATAAGATAATAACCAATCTAATCTTGTAAAGAGCGCACGCAAAGTGATTATCATTCTCTCTCTCCTGGTAGCGACCATTGACACGCCTTAATCGAGATAATAATATGGATGTATTGACCGAACTTAATTATTATACTTGGCTAGGTTCTTCTCTTCCTTATAATTGTTATAAGTCTGAGAAAGGAATGGGGAATATCAGGATTCCCGCGCCACCCATACGAAGAAACAGAATGTTGATGTGTTGTCTTCAGGTGTGTTCGTAACCTAGAACTGTTTCTCAGTTATCTCTACGTCCTAGGTATTTGATACCGGAACAGGATCCCACACATGTAAATTGTTACATGGGCTAAATACAAGGTGGAGAAACCGGGAAAAGTTGATATGTCTCTAATAGTAGAGAATGGTGCAATTGTTGCAGCCAAAGCAGTTGGCAGATATCACCCAGTGTTACCAATTGGCAATACATTGATTCTTAACAACTGTTATTTTGTACCAATAAATATTGTGAATATTTTTCCTAAATCAAGTGTTGATTGGGTAAGGTATGTTGTATAACAGTGTACACGTTCTGAATCAAACTACAGTTCTAGACGTACAGAACACACAAATAAGAGGAACAGTTCAGAAATGAACGAAGTCTTCTTGTGGCATTGTAGACTGGGTCATTTTGATAAATCAAGACTAGCTGAAGTTCTATAAGGATGCATATTTGAATCCGTTCGAATTTACATCTTATGAAACTCGCCAGTCATGTCTCAAAGAAAAGATGACCAAATCTTCGTTTACTTGAAACAGAGAAAGAGCTATTGAACTCTTTGACAGATAAATAATGATGTATACGGTCCTATATCTACACATGCCAGGATTGGTTCCGCGTACTTTATTGCATTCACCGATGTTCTCTCAAGATACGGACATGTGTTCTTGTTGAAACACAAAACTGAATCTTTTGAGAATTTCAAGGAATATAAGTACGAAAAAGGGAACTAGATGGGTAAAGTTATTCAACTTCATAAGATATGATCGGGGAGAAGAATACCGGGGCACGGAAGTCCGAGACTATTTAAAAGAGAATGGGATTCTCTCTCAGCTTACTCCTCCGAATACACCACAACACAATGGAGTTTCAGGGCGGAGGAATCGCACCCTATTAGATATGGTGCGCTCTATGATGAGTAATAGTGAGTTACCTATTTCCTTTTAGGATTTTTGCACTTGATGAAGTTGCATACCTATTTAATAGAGTTCCGACCAAATCCGTTGCCTACCACTCCATATGAGATATGGAATGGAAAGAGACCATCTCTTAAACGAGTTAAGATATGGGTTGTCCGGCCTATGTTGAAAGCAAAATCCGGACAAGCTTGAGACAAGGTCAGCTCTGTGCAAGTTTGTAGGATATCCCAAACATTCGCGAGGGAATATCATCTACCACACTAAGGAACAAAAGGTGTTTGTTTCTTAGAATGCCACCTTTTTGGAAAAGGAATTTCTTATGAAGAAATTAGTGGCAATAAGGTAGAATTGGAAGTAGTTCCAGCTATAAATACGAATACTGACAATTTGGTGGAACCAGAGGATTCAATAGTCCCTAATGAACCCAAGCCACTCTGCTGATCTAGTAGGGCTCCTCATCCACCTGAGAGAAACTACGGTTTTCTCGTAGACGGTGGGAGTGAGGATTGCATCATGTAGATGATGACCCAACTATTTTCAAGCAGGCCATCACAAGTGGAGACTATGTGAAAAGGCTGGATGCTATGCGATATGAGATGAAATCCATGTACACTAACAAAGTATTGACTTTGGATGTTGCTCCTGAAGGGGTGGAACCCATCGGGAACAAGTGGATCTTTGAGAAATACAATTGGTGTAGATGGAAAAGTTGAGACTTTCAAAGCTAGATTTGTAGTAAAAGTTTTTCATTTGCTATGCTTAAGTCTATCAGGATCCTACTTGTCGTTGCTGCATACCATGACTATGATATCTAGCAGTTGGGTGTCAAAACCACTTTTCTAAATGATGATTTAGAAGAGAGCGTGTGCATGACACGGCCAGAAGGCTTCGTAGACAGTGGGAGCAGCGGAAACATACGCAAGCTGCTTAAATCCACCTACGGGTTAAAGCTGGCATCACAGAGATGGAACGTCTGTTTTGATGAAGATATCAAAGAGTTTGACTTCATCGAAAATATAGATGAACCATGTATATATAAGAAGGTTGTGGAGAGTAAGGCGGTCTTCCTCGTATTGTACGAGGATAACTTACTCTTGATAGGAAACGTTGTTCCTATGCTACACTCGGTCAAACTCCACTTATCACACATGTTCTCCATAAAAGATCTAAGTGATTCCTTCTACATACTAGGGATATAGATCTATAGAGATAGATCTAAACGGATGCTGGGATTGTCCCAATCCAGGTATATAGACACTATACTAAAGGGGTTTAGTATGGATGATTCTAAGCATAGTAATTTATCCGCTTGCTAAAGAATCACTCTCTCCAAAAAGATGTCTTCACAGACTGATTTGGAGAGGGCTCGCATGCAAAGGATACCCTGTGCTTCGGCATACGGGTCAATCATGCATACGATGTTATATACCAGACCAGATGTAATTTACTCACTAGGTGTAGTAAGCGGGTATCAATCAAATCCTCGGGAGAATAACTGGACAGCTATGAAGAACATTCTTAAGTGCTTGAGAAGCACTAAAGAGATGTTCTTGGTGTATGGTAACGGTGAACTCCTTCCGGAATCCTTTACCGATTCAATCTTCCAGTGTGATAAGGATGACTGATAGCCAGTCTCGGGTTCTGCCTTTACCCTTGGTGAAGGGACGGTATGTTGGAAGAGTTCCAAGCTATATACCGTGGCAGACTCGTTGATAGAGGCTAATGACATCGCTACTAATTATACTGCCAAAGAGGTTGTCTGGATATAGAGGTTCATGTGATGAACTTGGTTCCTACCATTGAGCGTCCAGTACCCGTGTATTGTGATGACAATGGAGTTGTGACTATGGCCTAGGAACGCCGGTCCTGTCAGCATCTAGACATATTCTTAGACAGTATCGCCTGATCAGGGAGATAGTTGATCTCCGGGAGATCTAGGATAGGAGAGTTGACATCGAGGATAACACAGCGGATCCACTCACCAAGCCCTTTCCCCAGATGCTTATTGAGAGACATTCTGAAATGTTGGGTATGAGATACTACAACAACTGGCCTTATTGTATGATATAGTGGATGCTTGGACACATATATAGAGGACTTTCTTGCTCGACATGATAGTATGCTATCTGGTTACCTTTATCTTAACATGTTGACTGGTATTGATATACTATCTTGCTCTCACATGTTGATAAAGCCCTTAGGATATGTACTTGACTACCAGGACTATGATAGAGATCATACTAGTGGGGCCAGGGTAGTCCATAAGTACATCCTTTAATTGTTCCTAGTCGAGGGAATATCGAGACATGGCATCGATATACCAGAGTAGACTAGCGTATACGCTTCTTGACCCATATGATGGGCGATGGACGATCCCACATCCATTGGTGTTTGACATCAGAGATGGTATATGGGTGCTCAGTGGAGATTAGGTTCACTGAACGGACTCGCCGAGGACTCCTAGTTGGTAGTATACCTATCGTCAGATAGCAGTTCTCTGGTGACACTGGTACAGGTTAGTCTGTACACCCGAGATCGTCATTGAGTTTTGTGTGGCTCCCACTATGTTTTGATTTCCTTCCTACCACGGCTCAAAGGAGTCGTGCAAACAGGTGGATTTTGGATACAGTCCCGAGTCGAATGGAGACGATGAGCGATAGGAGGGGTTTCGTCTCTCCGGGTATAGGGAGTTGATGTTGCGTTATGTCGATTGGCTATGACTAGAAGTCCCAGGCCAGGGCTGCTGCCGAGGTTTACTGGTAAGTGTTACCAGTAGTTCCTCGAACCGTTGTAGGCCAAACATCGACATGACTTATCATGTTACAGCGGTCTGACGTTTACCACCCCAAGACATGATATGCGACATATCAGACGAAGAGACCGGACTGTACGTGAATGTCACTGATAGGCTTCATGGAGACTATGGACGAGCTTGCTTGTTGATCTTCATATCGCTCAATACCCGGGTAGCCGTTATGTCCAGCTGGTAGCGCTGACGGCTTGTAGGTGACTGATGTGATCATCACCTACTGCTGGCGTATTGACGAGTCTTTAGAGTCCCACGCAGAAGTTTCCTGATTCAAGCAAAACGAAGTAGGACACATATGTGATATGTGTGTGGGCCGGATTAAATACGTGTATGCGATACCGTATTATAATATGGCAGTTATCTGTTATCAAGTTAGGTTATATGTGATATAACCGGATTATCGAATCAAGTGTTGATTTGATAATGTGATGCACAGATAAATGATATTAGCCGGTCATATGTGATATAACCGGGTTATTAAATGAATTGTTGATTTAATAATGTGATATATTTTATATGTGATATAATTATATCTTAACTAATATCATTAGCTCACTAATTAATCTTCATTATATATATATTAATATATTTGATATATAAATATATAATAATGAAGCATGCTTGAAATTCTATTTTTATGAAAAATAGAAATGAGGTGGAAAAGGAGGAGACATGGACAGTATGGTGTGAGTGTGGTATTTGTTATTGTTTATTCACTCTTTACTCACTATTCAAGCATGGTTCCATTTGTTTATTTGAAACAAATGGATGCTTGAATAAGTGAGGTCTTGAGATATGCCATTGTCACTTCATTCTCTTTACTTAGCCATTTTTTCATGCTTGCTCCTTGAGTTGCTCTTGCTCTCTTTTTTTTCCTCTTCCATTTGTTTCAAAAATCCTAACACTCACATGTGATGTCAATCATGGATTCTTGAATACATTAGTGAGCTCATAACATCCCCTACTTCATCATCCTAGTGTAGATTAGCACTCTACATTAGTGTGTTCTTACAGTAAAGGAGTTTAGTGTAGTGGTATCTTGAACTAGTAGGAGCTTCATGGTGGATCGTCTTTGGCGCGAAGATCACCGGAAGAAGCCCGATCGATGTTTCAAGAACTGCCTAGTGGAGTCGCGAGACTACTACAAGGAGCATGTGAAGTGAAGGACTTGATTCTACCAAGGTATAACCATCTTCCTTCTCTTTAGTTTACATATCATGTTAGGTAAAACCCTAACACTCTAGTTAAAGATCTTGTTTGTTTAACCTAGCACCAAGAAATTTTTGAATTTGGCATGGTAGATGCTTGTTAAACCTCATCATGGTGCTAGGCTAGTCCATCAGACGCCATACTGAAAAGATTTAGTATGGAAGATTCTAAGCACGGTAATCTACCGGCTTGTCACGGAATCACCCTCTCCAAATAGATATCTCCAAAGACTGCTTTGGAAAGGGCTGACATGTCAACTATACCCTGCGCATCTGCGGTAGGCTCTATAATATATGCGATGTTGTGTACCCGACCAGATGTAGCATACATATTGAGCTTTGTAAGCCGGTATCAGTCAAACCCAGAGGAGAAACACTGGATAGCAGTACAGAATATTCTCAAGTACCTGAGAAGGACTAAGGAGATGTTTGTGGTGTATATTGGTAAAGACCTCCAGATCGAGGCCTTTGCTGACTCCATCTTCCAGAGTGACAAGGATGACTCCAAGTACATGTCGGGTTATGTCTTTAACCTCAATGGAGGGGCGGTCTATTGGAAGAGCTCCAAGCAGGACATCGTTGCTGACTCGACGATGGAAGCAGAGTACATAGCTGCTTGCGATACCGCAAAAGAAGTTGTTTGCATGAAGAAGTTCCTTACAGAACTTCAGGTGGTTCCGACCATTGTTGATCCAATACCTCTGTATTGTGACAACAACGACGCTATAGCTTTAGCGAAGGAACCCAGGTCCCATCAAAAGTCCAGACATATTTTGAGGCGGTACCACCTGATCAGGGAGATCGTAGATCGCCGGGAGATCGAGGTGAGGAAGTAGATATGGAGAATAACACTGCAGATCCACTCACGAAGGCCATCCCTCCGACACAGTTCAAGCGGCTGATTGAGATGATAGGTCTACAATACGCCAGTATATGGCCCTAATGCAAGTGGGAGATTATTAGTGATATATGCCCTAGAGGCCATTATTGTATCATACTGGTTTGTATAATATTTAATGGAAGCTTGGGATATTCACAGTTGTATTAACAGTCTTGCTCAAAATGGTAGTATGCTACTTGGTTTGTTTCAACTTCAATATGTGCATGTGTTTATTTTAGCATATCGCTTATACATATTAGTAGAGCCCTTAGGATCTTTGCTTGATTACCAGCGTTGTGATGGCATTCACACCAGTGGGGGCTGGGTAATCTATAAGCACATCCTTATACAGGTCCCTAGTCGTAGGATTATCGAGACGGGGCATTGATTGAAAGAGATTTAGCGCTTATGCGCTTTTATGAGATCAAAGAATTTACCGCAATCAATAACTGTGTCGCTTGGTAGCTAGCCGGTTGAGTACAGGTCGGTCCACAGGGAGATGGATTCCTATTCTTTGTGTTTTAACGAGTTAAATCAAAAAGATTTTGGATTTTATTTTAAGATCTAAGAATGAGATAAAAGTTTATAAAAAGCTTGCTAGGGTTAAGATTAAGTTAGTTTGGAAAATCAATTATTCTCACCTCTTTCTTTGCCCTAATTAAGAACTTTTAGGTGTTAAGGTAATAGTTAACAAAGGGGATTAGCACTATCGGGAAGAAACTAGGTTTCTTCCTCTTGGTCCTTGTCCGTCCTTTCTTAACTCTTATCCTAACCTCCATGGAAATCATACATAACCAGTTTTTAACTATGGTATCACTGCTACCTCATGGGATTGGGTGCCGAAGTGAGCGGTGTGTGTATGTATGCATAGAGTCCTACTTTAAAATGTATAACGGGTAAGAAAGGGGTGAGAGATTTTCATCTCTCAAACCTTCCCCAAACCTAATCCTAACAAGTGAGGAACTACTCACTCATTAGGGAATTGATAAACGAATTCATTTTTATGGTTTTCATTTAATTAACTACGGCAGATAAACAAAATTAATAACTACGGCAGATAAATAAAATTTATAACTAGGGCAGAAAAGAAATTAAACTAAGGCAAGATAAAGAAAAACTTACTTCTTCATTGATGCACTCTTTGACGATTACAAGGAATTGAAAATCTAAGATCTAGAAATTAAAAGAGGCATCTCAAAAGAGGCACCCAAAAAGAGGCACACCTCAAAAGAGGCTGTAGGATTCCTATTTATAGATAATAGAAACCCTAGGGTTTACATCTGATCCATATCTAGAATTACAAAAATACCCTTAAGAAAACTGAGTCAATGCACCGACGCACCGACACGCACCGACACGTGCGATGCACGGCCGCGAAACCACTGCCATAAGCCATGTTTGGTCGCAGATCCGCGGCCATGTAATGGGCTTGATGGCTCAATTTTCTAGGGCTTCTTCCTGTTGCTATTTGCTTCTGTTTTCTTCACTTGGTTCTTCAGACACTTTTCTAGTTTCTTTCAGATTTCCACAGTGCAGAAATGTTGTGGACTTTTACCGTTTGCTTCATGTTGAAATCTTGAATCATGTGCTGCCTTCATGCTTTGTGAAATCGAACTGTTTGCTGATCTTCGTTTGTCCCTCAAACTGTAGGCGGCATGACAAAGATTCTTCTATTTGTTGGTCGTAGTCTTACTTTTGTAGCGTTTTTTCATCATTTTCACTGTATTGTTCCGAGAACCTGTAACCTGCAACTATTTAACAGACATGGATCAAAAGCACCTATTTATTTGTAAAATGATTAAGAATGGGGAATATAATAATGCAAAATTATGATATGAACAAATACCCCCAAACTTATTTTTGCTCATCCTCGAGCAAAACTATTTTATTCTCGAAAAATCCTAACCTCATTTTCGCAGGGAAACGCGATTGCACTGAGCTCGTGCAACAAGCCGTTAAACGTCTAGGTGTCCCTAGTAGGAGGAGTGTTGTCTCCTGAGGGTTTTCAGCGGATACCACCCACAAAATCCTATCAATTTGGCCTATTGACATTTATTCTTCAATTCGGTACTCCAGCAAGAAATTCTATTATCTTCAACTCAGAAATTATCAACCCATATTTTTCACGCTTCCTTCTCATTTAAATTAAGATTGTATATGTTTTGTAAATTTACTTAGTTTTTAGCATCTTTTGAATTTTCCTTCTAAGGTTCCATCTCAACTTAGGAATTTTTATCATCTCTACTAAAGATATAAATCCTATTTTTCATTCCTATCTCTCATCCAAACCCCAATCATATACCTCTACGTGTGTGTATGTACCACCCCTACACTTGAAAATTCAATTCAAGCTATTATACTCTTGTCCATCGTCCAAAGTACTTTTAATTGGCGAGTTGGTCACACATCCTTCATGCGACCGTTAATACTTTTTGAGGTACTAACGACCGATTACAAAATGTGTTTACGTATTAAGGCATAATTTCTTGTCTTGTAATACTTAAGGCTTTTAGCAGTTACTCCCAAACCAGTTGGTCTAAGGCACTAGATGATAATGCACCCTCGCTATATATTTTTTATTTTACGCAGCCTTAAGTAATTACAAAACTAGTGTTCATTTTTTTATATCTCTTTATTCACACTTATAATTTTATTTTCTTTCATACTAAGGATTTTAGACAAGAGCATTTCAAGGTCTCCTCTACTATTCCAAGTTTCAAAGTTCGTGTTTGTGCAAATTGTAGGGTATATATTTTAGGAATTTAGACTTAAGCTTAGGAATTATTTTTCAGACTTATACTTTAATAAAAATATCAATACTCTTCCCTTATTTTGACTTAGCCCAAGAAGTGAACTCAAAATTTGCCTATTTCTAAGTAAACTATAAGGACATATATTTTCTACCGTTAAATTTTAAGAAAGGTTATTTTTAGGGTTTTTAATTTACTAAGTTTTGGGATCTAGTTTTTCCTAGCAAGTTAACCGTCTTGTCAAACTTAAGTCAATTATGGCCAAAATTTAACTTTTCAATTTTTATAATTTTTAATTTTTTTTTATTTTTATGGGTTTTAAAATAAATATGCAATTGTAAAAATATATACATGAATGCGAAGGAAGAAAGCTTACCAAGCACACCCCCAAACTTAAACTTGAAAGTGTCCTCACTGTCATGCCACACCAAGAGGGTCAAAAATGTCGGCACTCTCCTCTTTATTTATTTATTTTCTATATTTTTTTATTGTTAAAAGAAAAAACACACACACACACAAAAAGGTCCCCCCCAAACTTAAGTGAGATAGTGTTTCCACTGTTTAAGCGTTAAAGTTCAGAGTTAGGGAGGAGAAAAACACAGTATCAAGCTATACAAGGCCTTACATAGGACAAGGGTTAGCACCAACCATTCAAAAATTTTATCGTTATAATGGTGTGGTTGGTGAAAGAATGGAGTGTAGAGAAAAGAAATGAGAAGCACACGAGACCGTGTGGAGATAGAAGCAATATATGGTCTCGGTGGAGGAGGAGAATGGCGGAAGGGAAAAAGAAATGGTGGTGGTTCGACTTCTTCAGGTGGAGGTTGATTAATCACAAAATATGTGTCGTTTAAAAATGCTAGTTCGTCGGCGAAAATATCTTCGAAACTTTCATCGAAGGTTCGATTGAACGTTTCAATGTCAATAAGTGTTGCGCCAGAAATCAACACATTTGATTTTTCAAAAATTATGAAGGTAGGATAGTCGTAAGGCTCATTTACCTTATTTTCAAAAGAGTCTAAATCAAGTTGTTTTTCTAGAATTATCGAACTCAAAATATCGGATTGTGATTCATTAACACTCGGTATCATTAAAGGAAGATTAGAAGAAGAACCAGAGAAGGTGGGAGAAAGAAGTAGAATACGAACATGAACTTGAGGGTGGAGATAGAGTGTATAAATTAGCACGTTTTGTAATGACCGATGTGTAAAAAGCGATTGTGCTAATCTATCAACCCACTGAGAAATGAGATCAAATCCCTCAAGATTCGTGAGCAAACATGGGTACGTCGAACTTGGTAAACCAGACATTGAAAATGAAAGGGATACGGTCTCGTGCGTGGTCGGAACAATGGAAAGTACGAAGGGGAGTGATTTAGGAAGGGTCACAGTTAAAGGTTCAGGAGGGTGTACACAGTCAGTGGAAAGAACAAGATGAATTGGAAAATCCGACTCATCAAACAAATTTGGTTTATCTTCAATAATTTCCTCAATATTCTCCTCAAAATTTAGCTTATCCATGCCATTCTCATCAAAATCTAGACGCATATGAACTTCGGGAAAAACATTTAATGATTCGGGATGATGAATTAGAGAGAAAAACTCGGCCAAATCTGCGGGTTCATCATCCAAATTATTCCCTGCGTCAATATTCTCAATCAAGTGAAAATCAATTTTTTCGGACACCTCATCAAAAGCATGGATATTTATCAATTCAGGTTCTAGATTGGAGGTGTAGATGTCAAAAGGATTATTGATGGTTTCACTCGAAAGGGCCGGAGAAGAGTTCGACGTCTCCCCTCTATCGTCTTCAATAATGATCGGAGGGTCTTCAGCTGGAGGATCCGGCTGTAACATCATCCGGACCATGTCTTGGAAAAGAAGCGTCATTCGTTTTATGTTGGCAGCTTGTTCTGTAGCTTCTCTGTCCTTCTTTTCGAGGACTCTGCGTAGGAAGTCAGCATCGGTTTCTTGTTCGTGACGCTGCTATGATGATGCCTCCGGGCTTTCTTTTGGCCCGGTGAGTGCGGCCATTTGCGTTAGCATTTCCTGAAGCTTCTATTGCTGCTCCTGGGCTTTTGTCACGGATCGGGTGAGCGGTCGGTGACCCGTCGAAGCGCGGCTTTCCTCTTTTCCAGAAGCCAAATAAACAGTATGCACCATTATGCCTCCAGACTTGGGGCGTTTGGGCTTAGCGTCTTTGTGGTCTGCCGTAGTCACATGGGCTTTCTCTGGCCTCCTTCTCTTTTGAGCAGTTGATGTCGAGGGGGGCGTTACAACGGGCACCTAAGTAGCTATCGTCCTTTATGGCTTAGCAGGACTATTAGTTATGTATATGCCCTAGAGGCCATTGTTGTACATATGATGTATATTATAATGGATACTTGGATATATATAGAGAGGACTTTCTTGCTCGTCATGATAGTATGCTATTTGGTTTCACTTTATCTTAACATGTTGACTTGTATTAGTTTACTGTCTTATTCTTACATGTTGATAAAGCCCTTAGGATATGTACTCGATTACTGGGACTATGATGAGATCATGCTAGTGGGGCCAGGGTAGTCAACGAGTACATCTTATAACTGTTCCTAGTCGAGGGTGTATCGAGACAGGGCATCGATACACCAGAGAAGACTAGCGTATATGCATCTTGACCCATATGATGGGCGATGGATGATCCCATATCCATCGGTGTTTGACATCAAAGATGGTGTACGGGTGCTCAGTGGAGACTGGGTACACTGGACGGACTCGCCGAGAACTCCCAGATGGTATTATACCTCACGTCAGATGGCAGTTCTCCAGTGACACAGGTACAGGTTAGTCTGTAGACCAGAGATCGTCATAAAGTCTTGTGTGATTCCCACTTTGCTTTGATTTCCACCTTACCACATACAAGAGGGCATGCAAAACGGTGGCTTTTGGGTATAGTCCCGAATCATATGGAGGCAATGAGCGATAGGAGGGGATTCGTCTCTCCCGGTATAGGGAGTTGATGTTGTGCTGTGTTCGATTGGCTATAACTGGATGTCCCTGGCCAGGGCTGATATAGAGATTTACAGGAGTGTTATTGATTAGATTCACAGGAGAATGTACATGCTTTCTTGTTGATCATCTGATCGCTCAATACCTGGGTGGCTGTTACGTTTAGCTGACCGCTTGCAGCTTGTGGGTGTTTGATATGATCATCACCTACTACCGGCGTATTGACGATTCTTTAGAGTCCTATACAGAGGTTTCTTGACTCGGGCAAAACGGAGTAGGAGCACATATGTGATATGTACGGGATCGAGAATAATACGATATGAGATACCATATTCTATTCTCGCGATATATGATATCGGCCGGCGATATTTGATATCAGCCGGGTCATCGGATCAAGTGTTGATTCGATGAATCGGTACATGATATATTAGTCGGTTATATTCGATATAGCCGGATTGTCGAATCAAGTGTTGATTCGATAATTTAATGTATAATTATATATGTGATATATTACATTACATTATCTAATATTGGCTCGCTTTATTATTTCATGTTCTCACCGGATAATACATTAATATATATGTAATATATATTAATTGTATTATTTTCTTTTGTTACAAAAATATATTATATATGTGATATATAATATTGTAACAAGTTATGATTACAAATGCAACATGATTAGTGGAGATTAAACATGGTTAGGGTTTGATTTAGGTTAATCTTTTCTAGAAGCTTCTATAAGCTTTTATTTTGTTTCTTGCAAAGATATTATGTGTTGATATTTTTGGAGATATTTTCTTAACCCAACCACACCCTTTACCCTAGTTCAATCTCTACAATGGTTAAGTCTTTCTTGACTTAACCATGGTTGTAATTGTAATGATATAACAATTCATTATTCATCACAAAAGGAATTAATCATTCTTCTTCTTCTTCTTCCTTGAGCTCTTGAAAAACCTTTCTAGGTTTTTCTTTTTTGATGGATTAGTGTGAGAATTTGATAATAAAAGAGAGTATAAATCCTACTTCATCATCCTCATCTAATCTAGCCAATTAGATTAGGGTGTTCACTTCATTAATACTTGATTAGTGAGTGAGAGCTTGAGCTAAAAAAACTTCAAGGTAGATCATCTTTGAAAAGGAAGACTTCAAGCAAGCATGGATCATTCGGGTTGTGGAGCTTCTCTTGAGTCCGGGAGATCATGGATCGTGGCAAAGGGACTATACTCGGAGCTTATGAAGCGAAGGAGCGGACTACAAAGGTTGTAATCTCTCTCTCTTAGTTGTAAAGATGTTTACTTGCATGTTTAACCCTAATAATCTAGCAAAGATCCTCGCTTTGGGTTGTTCGGCACGTCTAAAACATAAATAGGGCATGGTTGATGCCTTATAGACCCTTGTGACAGTGCCTAATAACCCTACAAGGACGGCTCTCTTCCTGCTGAACCTTCACCTTTTTCTGTCGGCGAGGGTAATCTTGATCAATCACCGACTCCTGGACCTGTCGCCAGACTTTGTAGATTTTGGAGGATAGCCGCTAAGGGGACTGTTCCGGCTTCGTTTATGTAACATTATCTACGGGTGGAGGAGATCTTTTCAGTATGGCGGTAGGAGAGTTCCTGCGCACCTTGTTCAGCAATTCAAAGCTGTTCCGGGTTGGAACAGCAGTATCGATCCCCGGCAATGGCGCCATTTGATTGAAAGAGATTTAGTGCTTATATGCTTTTGTGAGATCAAAGAATTTACCGCAATCAATAACGGTGTCGCTTGGTATCTAGCCGGTTGAGTACGGGTCGGTCCACAGGGAGATGGATTCCTATTCTTTGTGTTTTAACGAGTTAAATCAAAAAGATTTTGAGTTTTATTTTAAGATCTAAGAATGAGATAAAAGTTTATAAAAAACTTGCTAGGGTTAAGATTAGGTTAGTTTGGAAAATCAATTATTCTCACCGTTTTCTTTGCCCTAATTAAGAACTTTTAGGTGTTAAGGTAATAGTTAACAAAGGGGATTAGCACTATCGGGAAGAAACTAGGTTTCTTCCTCTTGGTCCTTGTCCGTCCTTTCTTAACTCTTATCCTAACCTCCATGGAAATCATACACAACCGGTCTTTAACTATGGTATCACCGTTACCTCGTGAGATAGGGTGCCGTAGAGAGCGGTGTGTGTATGTATGCATAGAGTCCTACTTTAAAATGTATAACGGGCAAGAAAGGGGTGAGAGATTTTCATCTCTCAAACCTTCCCCAAACGTAACCCTAACAAGTGAGGAACTACTCACTCATTAGGGAATTGATAAACGAATTCATTTTTATGGTTTTCTTTTAATTAACTACGACAGATAATTAAAATTAATAACTGCGGCAGATAAATAAAATTTATAACTAGGGCAGAAAAGAAATTAAACTAAGGCAAGATAAAGAAAAACTTACTTCTTCATTGATGCACTCTTTGACGATTGCAAGGAATTGAAAAACTAAGATCTAGAAATTAAAAGAGGCATCTCAAAAGAGGTACCCAAAAAGAGGCACACCTCAAAATAGGCTGTAGGATTCCTATTTATAGATAATAGAAACCCTAGGGTTTACATCTAATCCATATCTAGAATTACAAAAATACCCTTAAGAAAACCGAGTCAATGCACCGACGCACCGACACGTGCGATGCACGGCCGCGGAACCGCGTCCATAAGCCATGTTTGGCTGCAGATCCGCGGCCATGTGATGGGCTTGATGGCTCAATTTTCTAAGGCTTCTTCCTGTTGCTATTTGCTTCTGTTTTCTTCACTTGGTTCTTCAGACACTTTTCTTGTTTCTTCCAGATTTCCATAGTGAAGAAATGTTGTGAACTTTTACCGTTCGCTTCATATTGAAGTCTTGAATCATGTGCTCCCTTCATGCTTTGTGAAATCGAATTGTTTGCTGATCTTCGTTTGTCCCTCAAACTGTATGCGGCATGACAAAGATTCTTCTATTTGTTGGTCGTAGTCTCACTTTTGTAGCGTTTTTTCATCATTTTCACTGTATTGTTCCGAGAACCTGTAACCTGCAACTATTTAACAGACATGGATCAAAAGCACTTATTTATTTGTAAAATGATTAAGAATGGGGAATATAATAATGCAAAATTATGATATGAACATGCATCGATACTCCGGAGTAGACTAGTGTATACACTTCTCATCCCAGCAGGGGAGATGGTCTGTCCCACAACCATTAGTACTTTGTACTGGAGATAGTATGCAGGTGCTCGTTAGGTTACGAGTACACCGGACAGGACTCGTCGGGAACTGTTAGTTAGTATTATACCTATCGTTGGGTAGCAGTTCCCAAGTGACATGAGTACAGCTTAGTCCGTCGACTTGACACTGCTACTTCGCCTTGTGTGTTTTCCCACTGTACTTTGATTACTATCCTACCACGGCTCAAAGGAGTCGTGCAAACGGGTAGTAGTTGGGTGCAGTCCCGAAGCACTTGAAGGCATTGGCGGTTAGATAGGATTCGTCTCTCCCGGTATTGGGGGTTGATATCGTGCTGTGTTCGGAGAGCCATTACAAAAAGTCCCTGTCCAGGGCAAGCGAGATTTACTGGTAGGTATTCCAGTAGTTTCTCAGGGTGTTTTGGGCTACACTCCGGCATGACTTATTGCGCTATTAGGGGTCTGACGATTACCGCCCGCTAGGCCCGACATGCGATGCTCTTAGACGAACAAACCTGACTGTACGGAGATTGTTATATTCAGGCTCAGTAGGAGTTCGGATGGGTTTCCTCATCGGCCTTCTTATTGACAGATACCTGGGTAGCCGTTACGTACAACTAGTACCACTTATGGTTTGTGGTTAAACCCACTGCCAGCGTACTGTCGAGTCATTAGAGTCCCACACAGAGAGTTTCCCAGCATCGGGCGAAAGATGTAGAGGCCATATAGTTTTACGGCAGGGCTTCGATCACGTACGTGCACTTGTGCACGTAAGATGTTCGGGCGGATAATACTCGTGGGCTTTGGTTTAACCCGGATCTAAGTATTATATTGATGGATCAGTTTTGTCTCTTTGTATTCGTGTTTCTCGGAACACGAATGCGGGTATGTATATGCGGTTGAGAGGGGTATAGAAGGAGACACCTCATTAGGGTTTTGACCATTGACTTGATTAAAACAATTATGAGATAGAGGAAAGTATTTGTTATATTTGTAAATGATAATTGTGGCATGGCTACTTGTATTAACTACTTGACTTGGTTTGACCATTTGACTTGGTTTGACTCTTTGACTAGAATTTCTTGTGAGATATTTTGTGGCACTAGATATTTTGGGTGAGATATTTTCTTGCCATGTTTGTGGTCAAATCAAGTGAGCCATCTTATTTTCTATTACCATTATCAAAAACCATTTCTCTTTCCACATGTTAGCTCTCTTCTTCTTCTCCTCAACACAAACCCTTAAGGTCTCATGAGTTGAGTAAACTAGGGTTTCAAGAGAAAAATAAATCTATCTTCATTCTCTACATCACCTAGGCCATCAAGTTTAGAAAGCTTGTTGCTCTAGTTACCTCGGATTTGAGGTTGGAGCTCGGACTATAGAATCTCGGGTGGATCGTCTTTGACTCGAGGAAGCCGACGAGGAAGCTACGATCCGGATCGATCCTTGGAACCTAAGATGACGAGGAGGACAGCGGAGAAGACCCGAAGGACTTGTATCATAAGGTATAACATTCTTTCCGTGTAGTTAGATCTCATGTTGTTTTCTAGCTAGGGTTTATGGACGATCCTTGGTTCTAGTCGGTGTTATGAAGCCCGTAAAAATCATTTTTTGCTAATTCCGCCTCCCCGCGAACACGTGGGGTGCGCGGCATCGACTTACATAAGCTACATCTGGGCGAGTACACAACATCGCATACATTATAGATCCTACCGCCGAAGCATATGGTATAATGCTCATGCGAGCCCTCTCCTCATCAGTATTTGGAGACATCTCTTTGGAGAGGGTGATCCCGTGACAAGCGCGTAAATTACCTTGTTTGGAATCTTTCATACTAAACCACTTTAGTATGGTGTCTATATATCTTGATTTGGACAATCCCAACAATCTCTTAGATCTATCTCTATGGATCTTTATTCTTAGAATGTACGAGGTATCACCCAGATCTTTCATAGAGAATCTCTGCGATAAGAATAGTTTGACCGATTGTAGTATAGGAACATCATTTCCTATCAAGAGAATGTCGTCCATGTACAATACGAGGAATGCGACAGTACCCCCAACAATCTTTTCATAAATACATGGTTCATCTACATTTTTGATAAAAACAAACTCTTTGATTGTATCATCAAAGCAGATGTTCTAACTCCGTGATGCCTGCTTCAATCCATAGATGGATTTAAGCAACCTGCATGCTTCAATCCATAGATGGATTTAAGCAACCCGCATGCTTTTCCGCTGCTCCCACTGTCAATGAAGCCTTCTGGATGATCTATGAAAACACATTCTTCTAAATCACCATTTAGAAATGTCGTTTTAACATCCATCTTCGAGATTTCATAGTCGTAGAAAGCAGCTATAACAAGCAGGATCCGAATGGATTTAAGCATTGCGACTGGTGAAAAGGTTTTATCATAGTCCAATCCTGGTCTTTGACGAAAACCTATTGCTACTAGCCTAGCTTTATAGGTCTCCACCTGACCATCCACACCAACCTTTCTCTTAAAGATCCACTTGCACCCTATGGGTTTTACTCCAGAAGGTGCAACCTCCAAAGTCCATACTTTATTGGTGTGCATGGATTCCATTTCGGATCTTATGGCATCAAGCCACTTCACCGAGTCACTACTCGTGATAGCTTGCTGAAAACTAGTAGGATCATCATCATCTATGAATCAATCTTCTCTACCACCATCGATTAGAAAACCGTAGTATCTATCAGGTGGGCGAGAAATCCTACTAGATCTACGGAGTGGCTGAGATTCGATGGGTTCTATTGAAACCTCAGGTTCAACCAAATCATCAGTATTTATTTGTGGTTCTGGAATTTCTTCCAGTTCTACCGCATTGCCAACAGTGTCATTTGTAAAAAATTCATTTTCTAAAAATGTGGCATACTGAGAAACAAACACCTTTTGTTCCTCCTTGTGGTAGAAAAGATATCCATACGAATGTTTTGGATATCTCACAAATTTACACAAAACCGATCGTGTCTCGAGTTTGTCCGGATTCTGCTTTTTCACATAAGCCGGACAACCCCATATCCTAACTCGTTTTAGAGATGGTCTCTTCCTATACCATATCTCATATGGAGTGGTAGACACGGTTTTGGTCGAAACCTTGTTCAATAGATATATTGCAGTCTCCAATACATGCCCCCAGAATGAAAGTGGTAACTCAGAATCACTCATCATTGGCCGTACCATATCTAATAGGGTATGATTTCTCCATTCCGATACACCGTTGTGTTGTGGTGTGTACGGAAGAGTGAGCTGAGAGAGAATCCCATTCTCTTTTAGGAAATATAGAAACTCTGTACTTAGGTACTCACCTCCTCGATTCGATCGAAGTTTCTTGATACTCAAGCCTGTTTGTTTTTCTACTTCAGATTTATACTCCTTGAATTTTTCGAAGGCTTCGGACTTATGTTTCAACAAGAACACGTGTCCGAATCTCGAGAAATTATCGGTAAAAGTTATGAAGTATGAAAAACCACTTCTCACATGTGTAGACATTGGTCCACATACATCACTATGTATGAGGCCTAAGAGTTCAGTAGTTCTCTCTCCGTGTCTAGTAAACGGAGTTTTGGTCATTTTACCTTTGATACAAGACTGGCAAGTCGCATAAGATTTATATTCAAATGGGTTTAAATATCCATCATTATGTAGCTTGGTTAGTCTTGTTTCATTAATATGACCAAGTCTACAATGCCAAATGAAAGCTTCATTTATGTCTGAAATCTTTCTTTTGTTTGTGTGTTGTATATTGAAAACTGTGTGTTGATTCAGGACGTATATCCCGTTATTTAATGTACCAGACCCAATCAACTGTTGATTAAGTTTAATGTTCAAAACATTACTTTGTAATACAAAATCATATCCTGCATTGTCCAACAACGATATAGATATAATATTACACAATATCGAAGATACAAAATAACATGAGTTCAAAACCAATATACGACCCGATGGCAAACCAAGGTGATACTCTCCCACTGATACAACATGTACAGAGGAACCATTCCCAACTCGGAGAGTGTGATCACCTTTCTTCAACATCTTGCTATTTCTCATCCCCTGCACACAATTGCAGTTGTGAGATCCTGATCCGGTATCTAATACCTAAGAAGCAGAGTTAATTGAAAAACAGTTTTCTGTTACAGACACACCTAAAGTGGAAGCATCAGCATGCTTCTTCTTCTTGAGGTCGACAAGGTATCTAACACAATTTCTCTTTCAGTTCCCAGTCTTGTGGCAGTAGAAGCATTCCCCTTTTCCCGACGCAGCAACCCCTGTCTTGTCTTTCCCCGGTGCCTTTTTCACTCTTCCTCTCGGTTTGTTGGGTTTCTTCTTCTTCTTTCCCTTAGCTTTAGCTTTCGGGACGGAAGAGGAAGATGGCCCAGCAACTAGAGCGGGAGTTTTCGCTATCTTTAGCGTGCTCTCTGCACTCCTCAACATATTGAGAAGTTCAGGAAGTGACTTCTCCAGATTATGCATGTTAAAGTTCACTATGAACAGAGCAAAGGCAGGGGGAGAGACTGTAGAATAATATCAATATACTGTTCGTTCTCCATTGTCCATCCCAGGTCCTCTAGTTCTTCGATAAGTCCTATCATCTTAAATACATAGTCACCTACAGATGTGCCAGCATCCATCCGCATCTGAAACAACTTTCGAGATGCCTCGTATCGGAGAGTGCGGGATTGCTCTCCATACAACTCCTTTGTATGGAGAAAGATGGATTGTACATCCATCTTCTCATGCTGCTTCTGATGTTCATTGTCAATAGAAGTAAGCACGAGGCATTTGGTTGTTGCACAGTCTATATCTCATGTCTTGCGGATTTTCTTATCCGCAACTGAAGAATCAGGGCCTGGGTTAGGAGGGGCTGGAGTAGTCAGGACGTATTCGACCTTATCATAGGTCAGGGAAATATTTACATTCCTCAGCCATTCTTTGTAATTCGGTCCTGTGAGTTTATTTTTGTCTAATAAAAGCTTATGTCCCGTCATTGGTATCTGCCATTAGGAGAGAGAAAAGAAGACACACAGCGATTGCTCTTGCATGATTAGATTGGTTATTAATCTTATCTAGTCGATATCTCCCACTGCTTTTATCAAAATTTTCTTCAAACCTTAAAAAGAAAATTAGCCAGGATTAATTGCAATCTACAATTTTGCTAATCGGTCGGCCAGGCAAGTGTCGGTACATCGAGGGAGGTTCACCGTGCTTTCGCACGGACCAAATTAGAATAAACTTTGTTTCCCTAGAGGCATAACCACGTTGACACCTTTCTAGACACCTACTGGATTAGCTAATTGTAAAGTGCAAAACTCTCCCAGGAGTAACTATGTAACGTTTTGAAAATCGTTTCGGTGAAATTTCGAAAAATCGGTAAAATAAGGGGGTTTTCTGTAAAATGTCAAAATATAAATATCGTTATTATAAAATTAAAAATACATATTCTAGCTATGAAATTGCTAGTGTTTAGTGTTTATTGAGCTACTGGTAAAATTTCTGATTTTCTGAAAAAAAATTTCGAATTTAATTATTTTAATATTATTTTAAGCTGTTAAAAATACATTAAATTAGCGATAAATACAAAATTGAATAGGCTAATTACACACTATAGAACCTTGACAACTAAAATCTAGTTAGTAATATAAATTTTTAGCAATTTATTTCAAGTTCTAATTGGTTATATTTAAGGGGAAACTAAAATTTGAATAATTTAACTAAAACTTGCAATTTGGTAACTTGAGAGGTTCTTTTTGCATGAAATTTTCTTTGCAACCTCACATATTCCTCACCCCTCAACCATGGCCGGCCCCACCATCTCTAACATTAGCCCACTTTCTCCCCCTCTCTTGTTGTCTTCATCCATGTGAAGAAATGGGTTAAAATAAGGGTTTTTATATATAGTAAAGTAGGTGGGGGTATTATGGTAATTTGGGAGGGCTTTGACTTGGAAATTTTTTCACCAATTCCCTCACCCTTTCCCCATTCCTCCCTTGGCCGAATCTGAGCTGCAGCAGCCCCATTTTTCCCCCATGTTCCCATCTCTTTTGGCCTCAAATTTCATCTCAAAACACAAAAAAAATGCACAATTTCTTCACAAATTCAAAGCAAATCCTAATTCTATCCCTTCTCACACCCAAATTGGTTTAAAGCATGGAGAAAGGAGGTGTCTTTGATAGCTAGAGCAACCTAAGGTTTCAAACTTGGAGGTATAATTTCTATCTAATGGTTAAATTGTAGTTTGTATATGCTAAATTAGCTATTTAAAGTGCGAAATTGTTGTTGTTGCTAGTTTATTAAAAATCAAGAGAAGGGGTTGATTTTGGAAATGGGAATTGAAGCATTGCATGGGGATTATTTGAGTGTGGTAGATTGCTTGTAGTGTGGATTGGTTGTTCATGCTAGATTGTAGTCTTTTTGTCGCAAATCCGCGATGGTTGCGTCAATTTTCTAGTATTCATGCTTACTAGTTTTTTTTAAAATTGAATTAGAATGTGAGATTAAAAATATGGTTAGGGTTTTTATCACATTATTAACATTATAAATTTTGGTTTAATATTTTAGTATATGCAAATCCAAGCTAGATTGTTGTTTGAGCATTTTTGCTATAAAATTGTTAAAGTTGGATAATTGCAAACTAGAATTTTTGAATTTTTACAAATTAGTGTCATAAAAATATAGAAGTGGTTTATATGACCTAATTAAGATATTTAGTGAATATATTGGGCATTAGTTTTGTTAAAACATCAAATTTCGAATTAAAACGAAAACTTTTGTTAACTAGGTTTTTGAGAAATAAAACGAATTGATTAATTTTAATGTTTTGATGATTTAAATCCTATTTCATATTATAATTAGTGATTGTGAATGTGCAAATGAGTGTGTTTGGGTTTTTCTCGATAGGTTGACGTTTGTACATCGACATCGAGGGTTGGTTCGGCTATTCTTGCATGCGTAGGCGATAGGTTTTGACCTATGCGTGATACGCGTGCCGATTTGATTTTCGTATGCCGTTTCGATTTCGAATTTGGTTTTAATGTGATACGGTGCGCTATGATATGTAGGTACCCTATGTGGACTTCGAGACGACAAGCAAGCGCGTGGCGACGTCGGCACCGGCGAGCGAGGACCAGGTGAGTAGATTTATATCTACGGGGAGAAGTCGGGTGGATGGCGTATAGCACCCCCGCAGTTCGTGGTGATGTATATGAATACGTATACACACATATATATTGATTATACTGTTGAGTTTATTGATGATAAAGATAGATTTTAGGTGTGATTGGATAGGTTTAGTGTTGCGAGACCCTAGAGTAGAGGTTGCACCACATTTACACACACACACCTATACTTGCATACATTTTTCTTTCATATATGCTTATACGGGGTATTATATAGTTATGTGTTCACATGGGTATGGGACTATGTGTTCACATACTAGATTTGAGGATAGTATTTGGGATTTGTGATGAGTCGATAAGATTTGATTGAGACCGCGAGAACGGTGATATGGCAGGATTCGTACTTGAGATACGTCCTGATGTTATAGCGGATCTTGGGACAACGATACATGTGAATAGTGTTATATATTGAATGGTTAACATGTGATCGTGATATGAGATAAGATATGTTAAGATATTCATAATAGGTCGCATTAGCCGATGTATACCTCTTGATGACGATATATGATTTGTATGAGGCTGTAGATCAGCAGTCAGATCACGATTAGATTGATGATATTAGTATTGTACTAGACGTAGATCAGTACCTCGGATTATGATCTTTGATAAAGAGGATACCAGATGAATAATTTGATGAATGTGATACTGACCCGTACCCAGATTTGGGGATGTCGTACGACGGATTTACGTACGAGCTATATATTGATGATTGATCCGCACTCTTGACCTGGGATGTCTGATTATGGATATGGTATCGGATATGATATTATTGAGGCGGGATCACCGACTAATATATATACAGGTATGTATATGTATCGACTCAGATGTTAGACGGTTTTCCTTACCTTCAGTTATCCTGTTAGCTCAGCCCTATAGTTTAGTGTAGCTGTATGACTCTTATGACATTAACTGCAGATTAGTTATTGTTGTGTTTAGTATTTCGCTCCCGCTCATTATTGTTGTTCGCTCCGCATCGCATGTTTATATTATGATTCATATTCTATTATTGATATCATGCTGTTAGGACACCAGCACCATTACCGATGATGCGTATGTACCACGTACACTTACTTGCCTGCTTACACACATCTTCATCGGTAATTGCCATGTCACGTACACTTAGAGAATATTATTGCTTGATTTAGCTTGTTAGCTAGTAGTTTTGACATGATATTAGTGTATTTTCCTTATATGCTGGTTTAGACATTGTAGTTATTACTTGTCACCTCATGCATACTGTTATTCATCGTTATGCCGCATTAATGGATTCTCATGCCTATATTCACTGTTTTACGTGCTATTGAGGTTTTGGATTCGGATTTCCATGAGATTTTCTGGATTTGGGGGAAAACCGTAAAACTTATATAAACTTCTTTTCTCTCTTTTAAATAAAAGTGCGGTTTTTCCATGATGTATGAGTCGTCCACCATGAGTTTGCTGATGGATTTCGAGACCCGAGTTCGAGGAGTGGAGGAACCGTTTCGGGTACATGGTGGACCCGGTACGGTACCCCGGGGTAAGAGGATCGCAGATGATGGCGTTGAGCCTGGCAGGGGAGCACTACCGACCGGTGATTTTACCCGACGTGTCGGATATCCAGAGGATACCGTCGTGGTCTTGAGATGGATGGTAGGGGCCGGTCTGGACTGACGGCGCCCTAGATATTGAGATTGAAACGTTGAGATTTCGAGATATAGAGGTACTGAGATTTGATGATACAGGCCAGTCCGGATAGCCGGAGCCTGAGATTTTGAGACATTGAGATTTATGTTTTGTGTCGATACTAGACACTGTTTATGCCGATTTCATTTATGATACCTCATTTTAAAAGTACCAAGGAAATCTCACTAAATTATGAAAGCAGTTACTTTAGTACATGTATTCTGTTTTCATGCATTCATGCATCATCCATATGATATGTTGCTACCTGAGGCACTGACACGGGCACACGGGATTACACTTGGGTTAGATATTTACCCTACCCATTGTTATATGCTGCTGGTTATATATTTGAGGATATATTATGATCGTATGACCTAGGATTGCGTTGTTCATGCGATTTATATTCGTAGATATTTTTCTACTCACGAGCTGGTAACTCACCCCCGTTGTGCCACAGTTTCTTGCAGGTTTGCCGTACAGGTTTCATTACGGCTTTGCTGGCACTGCTTCTTTTCTGGTGACTTGCTAGTAGGTGGGTTTATTTGTATCGTACCCATCATTATACCTTGTATAATATTATTCAGTTGTATCTAGTAAATTCCATCAACCAAACATGTATTTATTTTAGAGATAGAGACCAGTAATGTTTATTCTTTCGACCTTAGAGTCGTGCGTTGTATTCCGATGGATTTTCTTGCTGTTTTGAGTTTCCTTTTGAGTTTTGGTCCTCGCCCTTGGCATTGTATATTATATTGCTTGTATGGTTGTGACCGTCGATTGACAAAGAGCTGGCTCCCGCTTGGGGATGCCTTTTTATTGATTTCGTATACTATTCATGTTGTATCCCGTTTGGGGGCCAATATTTATAAAGGAGACTCTGCCGAAATTTTCAGAAAATACTTGATGTTTTTTTAAAACGCATAATTCGGCTTATGCTATTAAAACTACTTGCTTTTAGTTGGTTTTCCTTCACTCCACTACTTTTCTTGGTTTGGATTTCTGGGTTTTCGGCTTAGATTATGTACGCCTCGAGACGTTTCGTAGTTTAAGTGCCGGTCATATTCCGTACTTTCGGGACGTGACAAACTATTACTCATAGTGGGATCGGGATCCAACTATCAAATAGAAGGTATGCAATCTAATTGCAAATTTCAACTCTTGAAATTCCTGATAAGGTTTTTACCCCTAGTGCCTTATGACCTTAACTATGGTCAACTAATCATAAGTACTAATCAAGTTCTACCTGCTATTTCGTGATTGATTTAGACCTACCTGTATGACCCTTAACTATGGTCAACAAAGTCATACAAATGTCCTAATCGATCACATCATATACTTTGTAGGAAGACATCATTTAGCTATCGTACACCACGCCTTAACTATAGTCAACAAACATGGTACGAATACTAAGTACTCTACCTCCTAAAATGGCGGAAGGCAACGGATGGTTTTGATGAAAACCTTTAATGTTTTGAACTTGATATCGTTGTAGAATCTAGTGAAAGGAGTGGTTTAAGCTCCAGTTTTAAAAATCGAATGGTTTTGTAGCATA
Source organism: Agapanthus africanus (assembly GCA_030015575.1). NCBI lineage: Eukaryota > Viridiplantae > Streptophyta > Magnoliopsida > Asparagales > Amaryllidaceae > Agapanthus > Agapanthus africanus. The sequence goes on along the minus strand of CM057347.1, from coordinate 77,951,166 downwards.
TTTCTAATTTTGCTAAAGTGGCCACTCCCAGTGAAGGGATCTCGGCTCTTTCCTCATCGAATGAGGTGATGGATATTCATCAAGAAATACCTCGATGCAAAGCAAAAATTAGATCAACTATAAAAACAAATCGAGTGCTTTATAATATTTGCTAGTTTCGCTAAAGGGGTCACTCCAGGTGAAGAGATCTCGGCCCTTTCCTCATCGAATGAGGTGCTGGATATTCATCAAGGAATACCACTATGCAAAGCAAAAACTAAAGTTACCCCTTTTAAAAAGTTTGATTCTACAACATATTTAGGTTTCTTTTCCTTAACATTAATCGCATTAATGTTGTCCCATCATTTACGTTTCCTAAACATCACAGAAAAGAAACGAAAATAGAACGTACGCTTATGCCATCCGCATTCGCCATGGGACCCCGTCATGCACCATTAGGTTACTTAACTAACGGCAGAGCGGGGGCTGGACTAGCGCGGGTCCAAAACATAAGCAACGTTTATTATATATCTCATATATAAATAGCCATTCGTTGCACGCATTTATAAACATTCCAGATCACAGATGAATACATTGGATATATTAGGAATTCTGTATTTCGTTCAAGCCCTTAACGAAAGACGGATTCCACGGTCATGATGAATAGCCAAACCCCACCCTAGACCCCTACGGGTGCGGCAAACTACCCGCCATATTCCCGAAGTGAGCAACTACCTCAATAAAATGAGTAGGCCACTCGGCACTTCGAGAACCCGTAGTTTGTGCACCTCACCTTGGGTCTATCCTAAGAGCAAAAACAGTAAAAAGAAATAATATATCGGTGGCTACAATCTCAACCCGGATGTGCCCCGTAAAATAATATTACATCAATTTTACAAATTATATGAATGAAAGAAAAGAAAAACACTCTTCTCACATCCCCCCGGCTATTCATCCACGACGATCCAACATATTCATATACATATACCATCATATGATATACATATGTGCAACCCCCACTAATTATCGTATAGCAATTAGTGGACATTTCAAACACATATCAAACTGAAAAGTGGATAAATGACGTTAAAAATTCGATTTCGAAACACTCCGGTTTTCCCTAACACTTAGGTTACATCACATGTAATTTGGAAATAATCAAACAATACCACAAATCCAAAAACCCAGAGTACAGATAACCCTAAAAAACCCAAGCTCAAACCTCACTGTTCATCCGGCGACGCCGGGAAAATCGATGATCTCGCCGGTGAGATCTTGGTGGTTTGGGCTCGTTTTTCTAGGTTGTCTAGTTATCTCATAACAGTATTCTGCACATGTTTATAAAATTTTTAGACACTTTAAAAAATTTCGAGAGAGCAGGTTTTCAATTTTACGGTTTCGGAGTTGTTTCGTATTCGAAGCTTTAAACGTCGTCTAAACAACTAGTTATGGTTTAGTTAGGCTCTGATACCATGTTAGTGGATGTTGCACACCCTCACAACTCTTGTGAGGAGACGAAAGTGGTAAACAAAAATTTTCTTACATGCAACACCCACTTTAACCCTAGATCTTATGTTAAACCATAACTAGTAACCCTATCTAGAGATCTTATCTACAATGATAGGGGTTATACCTTGAGAATCGGTCCTTCATTTGGATGCGACCAAATAGAAAGTAGCAGAGGACGATGAAGTAGGAATTTTGCTCACTTGAGATTTCATATTCTCACACAAAATCATCACTTGATCACAAACTAGAGAGCAAGCTCAAGAGGAAGAAGAAGATGAAGTCAAGTTGAGATGAATTATTGTTGTGGTTAGAAATGCAACCAAGGCTTGTAGAGAGTTAACCATGAGCTAGGGTTAAAGGTTAGGTCAAAAAATATCTTAAGCTAAACAAAAAGAGTGGACAAAGTCAAATATGCTCACAAGCTTCTACAAGCTTTGAAAAAATATCAACCATGACAAAATCCACAATATTTGAATTACTTAATGATAAAATATAAACCCTAATCTTAACCCTAGCATGGTTTAATCCTCATAAACCCTAGTTGCATTTGTAACCTAGCATGATATATTTAACATATATCACATATATATCAATGTATCCAAAGTTAGAAAAGAAATCTTAAGTTAGCTAATATTAGTTAATATAATGTAATATATCAAATATATAATTATACATTAAATTATTAAATCAACACTTGATTTAATAATCCGGCTATATCATATATTACCGACTAATATCAAATGTAACATCTTATCGAATCAACACTTGATCCGATAACCCGGCTATATCACATATAACCAATCATGTCACACATCGCGAGAATCGAATACGGTATCTCATATCATATTAATCTCGGTCCCGCTCATATCACATATGCGCTCCTACTCCGTTTCGCTTGAGCCAGGAAACCTCTGTGTAGGACTTTAAAGACTCGTCAATACGCCGGCAGTAGGTGATGATCATATCAAACACCCATAAGCCGCAAGCGGCCTGCTAAACGTAACGGCCACCCGGGTATTGAGCGATCAGAAGATCAACAAGAAAGCCTGCTTACACTCTTGCGAATCCAAACAGTAACACTACCATAAAGTTCGGTCTCTTCTTCTGATATGTCGCATATCTCGTCTAGGGGTGGTAAACGTCAGACCCTAGTAACTCGATAAGTCGTGTCGATATGAGGCTCATAACAGGTCGAGAAACTACTGATAACACTTACCAGTATATTTCTGAAGCAGCCCTAGCCAGGGACTTCCTGTTATAGCCAATCGAGCACAGCGCAACATCAAATCCTATTACCGGGAGAGACGAAACCCCTCCTATCGCTCATTGCCTCCATGTGATTCGGGACTATACCAAAAGCCATCGTTTTGCATGTTCTCTTGAACGTGGTAGGGTGGAAATCAAAGCACAGTGGGATTCACACAAGACTCTATGACGATCTCGGGTCTACAGACCAACCTGTACCAGTGTCACTAGAGAAATGCCATCTGACGTGAGGTATAATACCATCTGGAAGTTCTCGGCGAGTCCTTCCAGTGTACCCAGTGTCCACTGAGCACCCGTATACTGTCTCTGATGTCAAACACCAATGGATATGGGATCATCCATCGCCCATCTGCATGGGTCGCGAAGATATACGCTAGTCTACTCTGGTATATCAATACCCTGTCTCGATACACCTACGACTAGGAACATTTGAAGGATGTACTTGACGACTACCATGTCCCCACTAGTATGATCTGCATCATAATCCTGGTATTCAAGTACTCATCCTAAGGGTTTTATCAACATATAACATAAAGACAATCAGTGTACATGTTAAGATAAAGTGCAACCAGATAGCATACTATCATGTAGAGTAAGAAAGTCCTCCATATATCTGTCTAAGAATCCACTACAATATACATCGTATGTACAGTAATGGCCTGTAGGGTATACATATAACTAACAATCTCCCACTTGCATTAGGGTCATCTGTTGTAGTATCCCATACCCAACAATCAGCAGTGGTTGAAGTATCTCATACTCAACCATCCCATAAAAGTCTCTCTAGGGGATAGGCCTTCGTGAGTGGATCCGCCCTGTTCTCCTCCGTGTCTACTCTCCTATCCTCGATCTCCCTGGAGATCAGCCATCTCCATGATCAGGTGATACTGCATAAGAATATGTATGAATCACTGATGGGACGAGGGTTCCTAGGTATAAGCCACAACTCCATTGTCACACAATGGTAGGAACAAAGTTCATCTTATTAACTAATATATTCCCAGACTGCCTCTTTGGTAGCATCGTAGGTAGCAATGTATCCAGCCTTTATCTTTTAGTTTGCCACAGTATCTAGCTTGGAATTATTCCAACATACCGTCCCTCTACTGAGGGTAAAGATAATGCCTGTGAATGACATTCAGTCGACCTTACCACCCTGGAAGCTATCCAGTGATTCTCCCCAGGATCGATTGATAACATCTCACTACACCTAGTGAGAATCCTAATATCCACATAGATCTATCTCATAGATCCAAAACCTAAGATTTAGGAGGTATCACCTTGATCCTATATGGAGAATCCTTATGATAAGAGGAGATTGACCGAGTGTAGCATAGGAAACTCCTTTCCTATCAAGAATATGTTATCCACGTACAATACGAGGATCATCACCATACTCCCTACTACCTTTTTGTATATACAAGGTTCATCTACCATTTTGAGAAAGTCAAACGCTTTGAATATCACATCAAAATAGACGTTCCAACTCCGCGATGCCTGCTTTAATTAATAAAGCAACTTGCACACATTTCCGCTGCTCCCACTGTCTATGAAGCCCTCTGGCTGTGTACTTATAGACGCTCTCTTCTAAATCACTATTTAGAAAAGCTGTCATGACACCCAACTGCCAGATATCGTAGTTATGGTATGTAGCCATGGCAAGTAGGATCCGGATGGACTTAAGCATAGACACTAGAAAAGGTTTCATCATTATCCATACCTGGTCAATGACGAGAACCTTTTGCAACAAGCCTAGCTTTGAAAGTCTTAACTTTTCCATGCATACCAAGTAATCTTCTCAAGATATACTTGCTCCTGAGGGGGATTTAACCCTTCAGATATAGCAACCAAAGTCCAAACTTTGTTGGTGTATATAGATTCTATCTCAGATCGCTTAGCGTCCAGCCATTCTCACAGAATCCCCACTCCTGATGGCATGCTCGAAACTAGTTGGGTCATCATCTTATGATGCCATCCTCGCTCCCACTGTCATAGAGAAAACCGAAGTATCTCTCAGGTGGATGAAGAACCCTACCAGATCGTCGGAGAGGCTGAGGTTCGTCGGGAATTATTGAATTCTCTGGTTCTATCAAATCATCAACTGCAGTTTGTATAGCTGGAAGTCCTTCCAGTTCTACCTCATGACCACTAATTTCTTCACAAAGAAAATCTTTTTCTAAAAGGGTGGTATGCTGAAAAACAAAACACCTTTTGCTTCTCAGTACGGTAGAAGATATTCCTTTGCTAATACTTGGGATATCCAACAAACTTCCACAGAACAGACCTTGCCTCGAGCTTGTCCGGATTTTTCTTTTAGACATAGGCTGGACAACCCAAATCTTAACATTCTTAAGAGATGGGCTCTTCCTATACTATATCGCATATAGAGTGGTAGGCAGCTGATTTGATTGGAACCCTATTCAATAGGTATACAGCTTCTCAAGTGCGTAACCCCCAAAAGGAAATAGGCTTCTCAGTAGTACTCATCATAGAGCGCACCATATTTAATAAGGTGTTATTGCTCCACCCTGATACACCGACGTGTTGTGGTGTATACGGAGGAGTAATGCTGAGAGAGAATCTCATTCTCCTTTAGAATAGTCCAGGATCTCCGTGCTCAAGTATTCTCCTCCCTGATCTCATCAAAGGACATAATACTTATACCCCCTTTGGTTCTCTAATTCTAACTTATATTCTTTGAATTTTTTAAAAGCTTCAGACTTGTGTTTCAACATGAACATATGTCCGAATATTAAGAGATCATCAGTGAATGTAATGAAGTACAAAGAACCGGTCCTGGCATGGACAGGGGACCTACATACATCATCATGTATCAAATCCAAGAGTTCATTAACTCTTTCTCTGTTTCCAATAAATGGAGCTATAGTCATCTTATCTTTGTAACATGACTGGCAAGTTTCACAAGATGTAAGTTCAAACCGATTTAAATATGCATCTTAATGTAACTTAGCTAGTCGGGTCGCATTGATATGACCTAGTCTACAATGCCTCAAGAAGGATTCGTTCATTTCTGAACTCTTCCTCTTGTGTGTGTTCTGTACATTAAGAATTGTAGTTTGATTTAGAATGTATATGCTTTTAGATAACGTGCATGAACCGATCAGCTCTTGATATAGGAACTGTTCAAAACATTATCCAACAATACAAAATTATATCCTTCTTTACTAAATAAAGAAACTGATATGATGTTGTATATCAGGTTCGGTATCTAATAACATTCGTTCAGAATCAATGTATTTAGTAATATAGGGTGATAACTGCCAACAACTTGGCTGCAACACTTGCACCGTTTCCAACTCTTGAAACTTATCACCCATTCCCAGTTCTCTACCTTTCTATAGCCCATGCAATAGATTACATATGTGGGATCCTGATCCGGTATCTCATACCCAGGACGTAAAGGATACTGAGAAACAGTTCTCGGTAATGAACACACCCGAAGGTGATGTATCAACATACACTTTCTTCGTTTGGGCGGCATAAGAATCCTGGTAATCCCCTATTTCCTGCTCGGTCTTATAACAATTATAAGTTGGAGCGGGACCAACGTTCCCCAGCTAAGTATAACAAGCGGGTTCGGTCAATACATCTGTATTATTATGCTCTTGCAAGATTAGATTGGTTATTATTTTATCTAATCAGGATGGTTCCTACTGTTTTAGTCAAATCTTCCTTCAAATCCTAAAAGGAAAGACTAACCGGGATTAATTACACCTTACAAGTTCGTCAATCTTTCGGCCAGGCCAGTGTCGGTACTTTGAGGGAGGTTCCCCGTGCTTTCGCACGGACCTAATTAAAATAAACTTCATTTTCCCATGGGCGTAACCCCGTTAACACCTTTCTAGACACCTACTTGATCGACTAATTGTGATGTGTAAAACTCTCCCAGGAGTAACTCTTACTCGCAGTGTGTATCGGGATCCAACTATCTCATAGAAGGTATGCAATCTCATTGTAATTTCAACACTTGAAATTCTCGATAATGTTTTGCCCCAAGCGTCCTATGACCTTGACAGAGGTCAACAAACCATAGGCTGCTAGTCAAGTTCAACCCGTCATTTAATGATTGAAATAAACCCACCCGTACGACCCTTGACAGAGGTCAACAAGGTCGCACGACTACCCTAAATCAATCGCATCATATGCTTTGCAGATAAACACTAATCAGCTACTGCACACTACGCCTTAACAGAGGTCAACAAACGTAGCACGAATACTAACTTCTACTTATTTGAAATGACGGAGGGCTACAAAAGGTTTTAAAGAAAACCCTTTGTGTAATGAACTGGATATCGTCGTAGAATCGAGTGATTTAAAATGGAGTGTTTTTTAGGCTTTTACTAGTTTTGCTAAAGAGGTCACTCTCGGTGAAGGGATCTCGGCTCTTTCCTTATCGAATAAGGTGCAGGATATTTCACAAATACCACTATGTAAAGCAAAAACTATAAAAGCAATCAAAAGACAAACCGAGTGTGTAGCATCTGCTAGTTTCGCTAAAGAGGTCACTCCCGGTGAAGGGATCTCGGTACTTTCCTTATCGAATAAGGTGCTGGATATTCTACAAGAAATACCGCTATGCAAAGCAAAAACTAGAGCTACCAGTTTTCGAGAAAAGTTTCTACAACAACTTTATGTTTCTTTTATTTCATTAATCTCATTAATGAAGTCCCATTTATTATGCTTCCCAAGCATCACATATGAAACGAAAGCAGCAATATTAATTATATCTCATATATATAATATATAAGCATTCGTATGAACATATCACAGTGATCACATCACAGAGCAGCAGAAGATAACATATGAAATATTGGATATACTAGGATTTCCTTGTTTTAAATTAAGCCTGTATAAAACACGGATTCCACGGTCGTGATGAATAGCCAAACCCACATCACTAGACCCCTACGAGAGCGGCAAGCAACCCTCCCAATTCTAGAGTTAGGAGACCTGGTCTCGACTCCTCGAGATGGTCTCCCACTGGACCCTAGAACCCAGTTACTTTTTGTAACAACCCCAAATTTCCTGTACAACTTTCTGTGCATTTTTTTTTCAAAATTTAAAGAAAAGGGGTATTTATTGCCTGAGCACAAGATAAGTAATTAATTAGCAATTTAATTACAAGAAAGAGCTTGTGGCTCATTGGTAATACCTGGTATTGTTGAACCAAGCCACCAGAGTTCAAATCCCATACCCCACATTATTTTTAATTTTATTTTGGTTTAAATTTTTAGAAGCCCAACAGTTAACACGTGATAACTCCCAAATTTCCCACTACACATGAAAATGTTAATGCACCAGAGGCTACACCTGAAGACCCCCTACCTCCCTGGCACCTGACTCGGCCCGACTCGGCCGACTCGGGCCGGCGCCGCCAGCCGGACTCGGCCGGACGGCCGAGTCGCCTGAAGAAAAATTATGCCTTTTGGCATTCCCAACTCCCCTGCATGCTTCATTTACTGAGATCGTTTCCAGAGACACCATTAACCCCCATTTACTCCATTTTTAATGATTTTTTATTACATTTTTATATTTTTTTAAAATTAAAACCCTTCATCTATCCTAACCCTAGCCTAACCCTATAAATACCAACCCTACACACTACCCCCTCACCCCAAACTCTGAGCCAACTCTCAAGAATTTTCAAGAAACCTTGTGTACTTTGAAAAAGAGCAAGAAGCGAAGCTACGGCGAATTTTCCGGAAAACTTCCGACGACCATCCTAGGAGCTCCCAGCGACGAAACGACGTACTGGCGACTCCTCCCGATCCATCTCCCTCTCCTTGTTGTCCTAAACCCATATGTCCTATTTCTATCTTCCTTTTTCTTTCTAAAAATACGGAATTACAAAACCCGACGGAATCGGAACAAATCCGATTTCCGATTCGGTTTCTTTATAAAACCTCACTTTTCTTTAATACAATTATACTTAAACCATTAAATGTTGACTATTAATCACTAATCAACCATATTGATCAAGTTTCATATCATAAAGCAATTACTATTTCATTTTACCGTATTTTTCATTTAAATACCACATAGTTTCAATTCTACATTTAACATCACAAAACTTGCTATACCTTTAAGTAGATCACGAGGTAATGACCTACCTCCTCACACACTCATATGCAACATAGCACAATACCCTCGGGAACATAGAATACATGAAATCGACATATTTACAAATAAATACCATAATTAATAAAACCGTTTTTCCTTAATGATTAGTATTTATACAAATCTTTGCAAAACGCCGCTACAACCCATTTGGGGAACCCGTTCGGGATGGTGCGGATTATCGCACATCCTCGGGCTTAGTAGTGCGAGATGCAGACCTTCGCAAGGAGCATTCAGTCTCGAAAGATTTAAAATACGACATCTTAAGAAAACGAGATTTCTAGAATATTATATATATATACAAAAAATTATTTTCATATAAATATATGTATATGTAACATAAAAATATATATTTTGAATTATTATAAATATTCCATTTTTTTCTAAAAATGTCACTAGAATCATTTTACACTAAAATACCATGAATTCCATACAAATCAATATTACAAATAAATACCTTTATTTATGAAATTAGGATATTTTCACTAGAAATATCACAATATAAAATCTACATTCATTACAACTCTAAAGATGAATAATAAATACTTAGGGTGTATTTTGAAAAGTATATAAAAGTTTTTTTACATAAAAACCCCTCAAGTTCTATAAATTACCCTAAGGACCCTAGTAAACATAGGTTTAAGCGGGACCAATCTCTTGAGCCTCAGAGAGCCGGAGAAGTGGGTGCTTGCCTATTTAAGGTAGACAACTTAATAATGGTGTTATCAATACGGTAATCGTCTTTGAAAAAGACACAAATCCTGTCGTCCATGTGCAGCGGTTACCGATAACATCAAAACAATCAGGACTTAAATTTACTTTTCTAATTGTATGACTCAGAGTGAGTCTCATGATAATCTGACTTGAATATGATTCAAGTACAATCTACAATCTTCAATATTACAATTCAACATGAATCTATGAATCCAATTATCAATCTATACAACTTGACTGAACCAAATCATGGATATACATTCCATTTACATGGTTCTCCAGTTATTCCATTTACATGATTCTACGGTTACATCCATTTACTTATATCATGGTTTTGGTCAGTCATCCAATTATACAATCAATACAATTTACAATACCATACAATACAAACAAGAAATCTCGGGGTTTAAGGGGTAGATTGGTATGGAAGGTGTTGGAAGTGGCACGAGATAGTAAGACTTAATACACCTAACATGAATCCAGTTGCTGTTGTACCGTAGCATAAACGGTTCCTTGTATAACACTTGCCTTTAGCCTCTGGCATATAAAGACTCCTCTCGTATACACTGGCATTCTTCTGTACCAAGTTAAAAACAACAGCGTTAACATCACAATATAATATAACTTTAAAATCTACCTTCTTATTCTGTCTATTCTATTTCTCCCTTATCTTTGGGACTTACCGAGCGATCTGTTCGGTGACGACATTCTCTTTCTTTCTTCTTTGAATGTCGTCAGGTGATTTGGACCTGTCAGAGATCGAGCCTACTGCTGAAGACTTGGATCAGTTCAGTGAAGACCCCGAGCTCTAGTCATTATACACTTTCTATTTCAGTACTTTTCTTTTCTGTTATGCCATTATTTAGGCATTGCTTTTTATTTCAGTTGTATTTACTTTCCATGTATTGTACAAAAAGAATGCGAATAAATAAAGTTGCTGTTTTATTATATCTTTTCTTTTGTTCTTTACTTTTATATTGCTTAGATACGCTTAGCGTATTTACTTCACAGTAAATACGCAGCGGCCTCGTCCTGTCCCCTTCGCCGTATACCGGGAAGCGGGGCGTGACACTTTTGCTCCCTGCCTTGGGTCTATCCTAATGCGGAAAAGTAAATAATATACAATGGTGACATCATCCTCAACCCGGAATTTCCCCAATAAAAGAATATTACATACAAATGAATTTTACTTGAATGAAAATGAAAAACTCTCATCTCACATAAAACCCCCGGCTATTCAAAACACGACGATCCAATATAACATATCCCAGCAACACATAATATCACATGTCATCAACGTAAGTAAATATGCGTATCCCAATTGTCGTTGACATATAGCAACGAAACCGGCGATACACCACATATTACACTTACGGTCACAGAAAAGAAAGTGAAAAACTGCAACAGTTGGAATCCGCAACCACCTTAGACATCATAAACCCAACGCATCTCATACTTTGGATTTCATGCCTAACCAAATGAATTCCTTAGACATTTCATACCCAACAATTATAAACCCCGCATTTTAGTCTTGATATTCAAAACACCTTTTAATATCAAGTCGGGCAATTCAACAAGATTCCCGACATCTTGATCGAATGCTCGTTGGAAACTTTAGTAGACGGCCGCACCCCCCGATGCCGTCGACGAAGTGCACTAAGGCGGAACACCAATGCCGCGAGCACCCGAACAGATTCTTTTGGCAACGGGGTTCTCCTACAGTCACTTGGTCGGGGCTATAGGGTGTGGCTATCTAATAAGGTTACCCGGCGAGTATCCGCGTACGCTACGTGATTGTGATGGACTTTTGATCATATCAAAATCTCGTGGCAACCGATTAAATGAGACTAAATTGCTAGATTTATAGCATTCAAAATAGTTATCTCATAACTACTTTTGTGGATTCCAAATATTGTATCCCATCACATGATACCCGGACAACGTTAAACTTTTCGATCGATTCATCAAAGTCCCACAATTTCCCGACAGCTCAACTCATGAGCACAGTTCAATAATACCCAGAATATGCCACAGTACCTATGCACCGGTCGTAGAAGGGCAAAACCAAGCCTCCCTCATGTCGCCACGGAACTGCGGCAAACCCTAGGGTATGACCGCGGTTTTGCGATCCAAAAAGTTGAGTTAGGGTTTCATTCTTCTAGAAGGTTCATAGAATTACTTGCATGTTTTTCCGGATATGTTAAACTTAGGAAAATGGGTTTTTGACATTCGATAGAACTTTTTAACTTCGTCTAGACAACATGCGAATAACCCGAAACAATGTTAAAACTACGAATACGAAACACTCCGAATTGCTTATAGTGTAAGATTATATCACATGCAAAATTAGCAAAAACAAACAACACCTGAAACATCAAAACCCAGTCACTGGAACACAGTGAAAATTTCAAGCAAAAACATGACAAAGTGGCCGGCCCCATATACCTTGATCTCGGCCAAAATCCGAGCAGTATGCCTGAAATTTTCATGGTGTTCATGATATATCCCATATAACACTATGTACTTGTTTAAAAAAAATTTTGACAACTTTTTAAAATCGACAGCAAGCAAGTTTTGGCGTTGCAAGTTTTGGAGTATTTCGGTTTCGTAATCTTAACAAAATCCGTCTAAATTTCTAGCATGGCTCTGAAATCACTGCGGGGTTTCCTAGCACAGCAGCAAGGTTTCGGGAGGCATCGTCCCTGCCAAATTAAAATTTTGCCGTTCTAGCTAACCCTAACCCTATAATCGTCTACTAGAAATCGGACGGAACGAAATTCAAACACATTGCAATTAAAAGAGAACGGGGAATACAACCTTTGTAGACCGGTCCTTCACTCCATTAGCTCCGTGTAGTCATCCATTCACGGCGATCATGAACTCCGGGCTCTAGATAGGCTCCACAAGAAGAATAGAACAAGCATGCTTCAAAGTCTTTGAGGCCGAAGATGATCTACATCGAGGAGACACTAACCCAAGCTATCTCTTCACTAATTGTGAAATTGGTGAAGCAAACACCCTATACTAAATGGCAAGTAGTAGAAGATGATGAAGTAGGAATTTTGCTCACTTTAGATTTCATATTCTCACACAAAATCATCACTTGATCACAAACTAGAGAGCAAGCTCAAGAGGAAGAAGAAGATGAAGTCAAGTTGTGATGAATTATTGTTGTGGTTAGAAATGCAACCAAGGGTTAAGCATGTCATGATTAACCCCTGTAGAGAGTTAACCATGAGCTAGGGTTAAAGGTTAGGTCAAAAAATATCTTAAGCTAAACAAAAAGAGTGGACAAAGTCAAAGATGCTCACAAGCTTCTATAAGCTTTGAACAAATATCAACCATGACAAAATCCACAATATTTGAATTACTTAATGATAAAATATAAACCCTAATCTCAACCCTAGCATGGTTTAATCCTCATAAACCCTAGTTGCATTTGTAACCTAGCATGATGCATTTAACATATATCACATATATATAAATGTATCCAAAGTGAGAAAAGAAATCTTAAGTTAGCTAATATTAGTTAATATAATGTAATATATCAAATATATAATTATACATTAAATTATTAAACCAACACTTGATTTAATAATCCAGCTATATCACATATAACCGACTAATATCAAATGTAATATCTTATCGAATCAACACTTGATCAAATAACCCGGCTATATCATATATAACCAATCATGTCACACATCGCGAGAATCGAATATTGTATCTCATATCATATTAATCTCGGTCTTGCACATATCACATATGCGCTCCTACTCCATTTCGCTTAAGCCAGGAAACCTCTGTGTAGGACTCTAAAGACTCGTCAATATGCCGGCAGTAGGTGATGATCATATCAAACACCCACAAGCCGCAAGCGGTCTGCTAAACATAACGGCCACCCGGGTACTGAGCGATCAGAACATCAACAAGCAAGCTTGCTCACACTCCTGCGAATCCAATCAGTAACACTATCGTACAGTCTGGTCTCTTCGTCTGATATGTCGCATATCTCCTTTAGGGGTGGTAAACATCAGACCCCAGTAACTCGATAAGTCATGTCGATATGAGGCTCATAACGGGTCGAGAAACCACTGATAACACTTACCGGTATATCTCTGAAGCAGCCCTGGCCAAGGACTCCCTGTTATAGCCAATCGAGCACAGCACAACATCAACTCCCAATACCGGGAGAGACGAAACCCCTCCTATCGCTCATTGCCTCCATGTGGTTCGGGACTATACCCAAAAGCCACCGTTTTGCACGTTCTCTTGAACGTAGTAAGGTGGAAATCAAAGCACAGTGGGAATCACACAAGAATCTATGACGATCTCGGGTCTACAGACTAACCTGTACCAGTGTCACCAGAGAACTTCTATCTGACGTGAGGTATAATCCATCTGGGAGTTCTCGGCGAGTCCATCCAGTGTACCCAGTCTCCACTGAGCACCCGTATACTGTCTCTAATGTCAAACACCAATAGATATGGGATCATCCATCGCCCATCTACATGGGTCGAGAAGCTATACACTAGTCTACTCTGGTATATCAATGTCCTGTCTCGATACACCCACGACTAGGAACATTTGAAGGATGTATTTGATGACTACCATGTCCCGACTAGTATGATCTGCATCATAATCCGGGTAGTCAAGTACTTATCCTAAGGGCTTTATCAACATGTAACATAAAGACAATCGGTGTACATGTTAAGATAAAGTGCAACCAGATAGCATACTATCATGTCGAGCAAGAAAGTCCTCCATATATATGTCTAAGCATCCACTACAATATACATCGTATATACAGTAATGGCCTCTAGGACATACATATAACTAACAAGCTGTGGTAGGAAGGAAATCAAAGCACAGTGGGAATCACACAAGACACTATGACGATCTCGGATCTGCAGGCTAACCTGTATAAGTGTCACCAGAGAACTGCTATCTAACAATAGGTATATATACCATCTAAGAGTTCTCGGCGAGTCCTGTTCGGTGTACCCATTCTCCAATGAGCACCTGTGTACAATCTTTGATGTCAAACACAAATGGTTTTGGGATCAACCATCGCCCCCAGGGTCAAGAAACTTACACACTAGTCTACTCTGGTAATATCGATGCCCTGTCTCGATACACCCTCGACTAGGAACAATTATAGGATATACTTTTAGACTTCCCAGGCCCCACTAGTATGATCTGCATTATAATCCTGGTAGTCAAGCATAATCCTAAAGGCTTCATCAACATATATATAAGATATGAAATACAACACATCACGCGTTAAGATGAAGATAAACCAGATAGCATACTATCATTTCGAGCAAAGATTGTTTCTGTAGATATACATGCCTAGCATCCTATACAATACAGGCCTCTAGGGCATACATATCTAACAGTGATATACATACATACATACATACATACATACATACATACATACATACATACATATATACATATATACATACATACATACATATATATATATATATATATATGATATTAGTCAGTTATATATGATATAACCGGATTACTGAATCAAGTGTTGATTTAATATCATGCTCACTAAAGATTTTCTTCTTTTTATATATATATTTATATATTTGATATATATTTATATTTTTGATATATACATATATATTAACTAATATCATGCTCACTAAAGATTTTCTTCTTTTTATACATATTAATATATATAGTTATATGTATGGATTATTGTATCATGATTGATGATACAATAATCCATTAAGTGGGAAAGCTTTGAATTTTGGTCCGTGTTCTATTTGCTTGGATTTAGGGTTTCAGGTGTTGTTTGTTTTTGCCAATTTTAGATATACTATTAGCAAAAAAACCGGCCTCACGTGGTCCATTAAGTGGGAAAGCTTTGAATTTTGGTCCGTGTTCTATTTGCTTGGATTTAGGGTTTCAGGTGTTGTTTATTTTTGCCAATTTTGGATATACTATTATCTTTTTACTGTGGCAATACGGAGTGTTTCTAAGTCATAGTTGATATATATTTATATATTTGATATATACATATATATTAACTAATATCATGATCACTAAAGATTTTCTTCTTTTTATACATATTAATATATATAGTTATATGTATGGATTATTGTATCATGATTGATGATATATAGAACTAGGATGTATGAGATTCACACTAGAAGTGAGATGGGTAGATAATGGTTGATTTATGAATAAAAGAAAAAGGAAATGAGTCATTTTCTCAAGATGCTTGTGGAAGCTTTGAGAAGCCATGACTCACCCCATTCTCTTTGTTTTATTCATAGATATTTTCCCATATCTCATCAACTCACTTCATGGTTCACTCTCTCTCCATCAAAGTTCATCTCATCTTCTTCTTCACTTGCTCTCTATATTTTTCTTGAGGTGAAAAAGAAAAGGAAAAAGAAGAAAATATTGCGAGTAAAATTCATATTTCATTAACCTAAACTATCTTAGCCCTTTAGTATAGGTTGTTTGCTTCACTAATACTTTGATTAGTGAAAAGTGAGCCTGAGTGAGAGAGACTTCAAGGCGGATCATCTTTGGCCTCGAAGACACAAAGCAAGCTCGTTCGTTTCACCAAGTGGAGTCTAAGAAGAGTTCTAGGGACTACTACTTGGAGCTTTAGAAGTGAAGGACCGGTCTACAAAGGTTGTATTCCCTTTTCACTTAGCATAGAACTTGTTTGCTTACACTAAAATCCTAATTCTCTAGTTCGATTATAGGTTAGTATAGCTTAGACCTCTAGATTTTTTAAAATTATATACTTGATGCTTTTATAAACCTAGTTAAGGTGCTAAGACATAATTTCATGGTATCAGAGCCAAGCTAGAGATTTAGGCGAAGTCTAAACGACGTTAAAGTGTTCGATCGAAGTTTCGAAACCCGTATTTTGCATACTTTCTGTCTATTTTTCAAAAGTTGAAATTTTACAGATTAAAAATTCCCAGAAAATCATGCAGGTAATTTTATGGAGCCCTAAGAATTTCGAGAGCCTAACTCCATAAAATGGTCGCAGAACCGCCATCTAAAGCTTTGTTCGGCCACGGTTCCGCCGTGCATTTGCGGAGTTGTGTCTCGTCTTTCTTGTGCTGCTCCACGATGTCATTCTGGACATTCTAGGTATTTTTAGTGAGGCTCAAGTTGTTGAGGTCTCTGTGATTTTTTGGTGTTTGAAATATCGATCGAAATGTTTAACACCGTCTAGATAGTTGGGATAAGTGATACAATTTTTAGAATCCACATTGATTAATTTTGTGAAAACTAGTTAACAATTTGCAAATCTAATATTTTAGTCTCATTGATGGATTGCCACGGAGTTTCGAGATGTGCCCCGCGAAAAAATATTACAACAATTTACAATTGAATGAAAGAATATGAAACCTCACATCCCCGGCTATTCATTCACGACAATCCAACAAGTCCATATACACAAACCAATATAACCAACACAGAAATGTGCAAACCCCAACTAACCGACATATAGCAATTAGCGGAAGTTTACGAACACATTTATCACAACACAGATATAATCCGATTAGCAAAAGTTCTTATAATTTCGATCAATAACCAAATTTGAATCTACTCCAAGTACTACACTGTACACAAAAAAAATTCTGAGCAGAAACAAAATATCCCAGAAAACACAAAACAACACAGTAGACCACCAGAGGAAATTTGGACCAACTCGGAGTCGACTCGGCCGCGGATCGGCGGCAGAACTCTTGGTTCGGCCGCGGTTCCGCGGTCATCTCACCGATTTAGCCGCCCAAATTTCTTCAGTGATCTGCAAAAACCTTGCACGTATTTTTCAGGTCTCTGAAAATATTTTTAGACAAGAATATAAAAACGACAGAAAGTGCATGAAAAAGTCGTGTTTTGGAATCAAACCGTGATCGAATTTCTAAAGGCTTTTCTAACATGTTAGTTATGGTTTAGCTAGGCTCTGATACCAATGTAAGTCGACGTTACTCACCCCACATGATGCGGGGAGGCAGAATAGGTAAAAACGATCATTTTCAATCAAGGTAACATCGACTATGCATAAGGATCTTTGCTAAACCCTAACTAACAATCAAACTAGGAGTTGTAACTACTATGTAAAATGATTATACCTCAAGATACTAGTCCTTCTTGTTCTTGTTGTCCTCCTCCTCGTCGGCCTCCTCAAGTTGAAGAAGATCCACCCGAGAGTGCCTACTTTGAGCTTTGACCTCTAAGATGAGGTAACTAAGTGTCTTAGAGTGCTAATCTAAGTGACCTAGATAATATAGAGTGTGATTAAGGATTTGTTAGCCTCACTAACCCTAGGATTCTCAACTCATGAGACAATTAGGGTTAAGATGAAGAAGAGAGAGCTTGAGGAGAAAGAAAGTGTTTGTGATAATCATATGAAGCTTGCCTCTTGTTTAAATAATTATGAAGCATAAAAATATCTCACTAAAATATCTAGTAAAATATCAACCATGCTTCATTTAATTCATAAGATGAATCATCTCCATAAGTCATGGTTCATTTAATGAAAACAACACCTCATTTCCTCCACCTCATTTAAGTTTAAATCAAAATATAAAAACCTTAATGAGCCATCTTTTTCTAGAAGCTTCCCGAAAAATTACGAGAATGCTCCTCCCATCCGTATTTACGAAAAACATGAATATACTGTGAGACTAAATAAATCCAATAATCTAATACTAGGATCCGGTTTAAACCAAAGCCCACTAGTATATACCGTCCGAATATCATACGTGCACAAGTACACGTATATGTTCGAACCCTGTCGTACAACCATACGACCTCTATATCGTTTCGCCCGAAGCAGGGAAACCCTCTGTGTGGGACTCTAAAGACTCGACACTACGCTGGCAGTGGGTTTAATCACAGGCCGCAAGCGGTACTAGCTGTACGTAACGGTCCCCAGGTAGATGTCGATAAGAAGGCCGATGAGGAAACCCATCCGAACTCGTACTAAGCCTGTCTGTGGCAATCTCCGTACAGTCCGGTCTGTTCGTCTAAGAGTGTCGCATATCAGGCCTAGGGGCGGCAAGCGTCAGACCCCTAATAGCGGTATAAGTCATGTCGGAGTACAGTCCAAAACACCCTGAGAAACTACTGGAGCATACCAGTAAATCACACTTGCCCTGGCCAGGGACTTTGTGTAATGGCGTTCCGAACACAGCCCGACATCGACCCCCAATACCGGGAGAGACGGATTCTATCTAACCGCCACTGCCTCCAAGTGCTTCGGGACTGCACCCAACTGCTACCTGTTTGCACGACTCAATAGAGCCGTAGTAGTGTAGTAGTCTAAGAACAGTGGGAACACTTGAGGCAAAGCAGCAGTGTCAAGTAAACAGACTATGCTGTACTCATGTCACCTGGGAACTGCTAACTGACGATGGGTTTAATACCAACCAACAGTTCCCGATGAGTCCTATCCAGTGTACTCATAACCTAACGAGCACATGCATACTATCTCCAGTACTACGTACTAATGGCTATGGGACAGAACATCTCCCCTGCTGGGATGAGAAACGTATACACTAGTCTACTCCAGAGTATCGATTCCCGGTCTTGATAATCCTACGACCAGGGACCTGTAAAAGGATTTGCCTGTAGACTACCTAACCCCCACTAGTGTGACTGCCATCACAACGCTGGTAGTCAAGCAAAGATCCTAAGGGCTCTATCAATATGTATTAGTGATACGTTAAAAAAAACATATACACATATTAAGATAGATACAAACCAAGTAGCATACTACAATATTGAGCAAGACTATCATAAATCCGTGTATATAACCCAAGCTTCCAAAATGTAATATATAAGCTATTACTATACAATAATGGCCTCTAGGGCATATAACACTAACACCGTGGTAGGGTGGAAATCAAAGCACAATAGGAGACACACAAGACTCTATGACGATCTCGGGTCGACATACAAACCTGTACCAATGTCACCAGAGGACTGCTATCCGAAGATATGTATAATACCATCTAGGAGTTCTCGGCGAGTCCGTTCAGTGTACCCAGTCTCCATTAAGCACTCGTATACTATCTCTGATGTCAAACACCATTGGATATGGGATCATCCATCGCCCATCATATAGGTCAAGAAGCGTATACGCTAGTCTACTTTAGAGCATCGATGCCCTGTCTCGATACTCCCTCGACTAGGAACAATTATAGGGTGTACTTGTAGACTACCCCTAGCCCCACTAGTATGATCGCCATCATAGTCCTGGTAGTCAAGTACACATCCTAAGGGCTTTGTCAACATGTAAGAGCAAGACAGTATCACGTATACAAGTCAACATGTTAAGAAAAAAAGTAACCAGATAGCATACCATCATATCGAGCAAGAAAGTCCTCCCTATATATGTCCAGGCATCCACTATAATATACATCACATGTACAGTAATGGCCTCTAGGGCATACATATAACTAACACCGAGTAGCCTATTCATTTTACTGAGGGTGGTTGCTTCACTTTGGGAATTTGGTGGGTAGTTTTCCACACCCGTAGGGGTCAAGGGTGGATTTTGGCTATTCATCGTGACCGTGGAATCTGTCTTTCGTTACAGGCTTAAACGAAACGCGGAATCCTAATTTATCCAATATGTTCATCTGTGATCTGGAATGCCTATTATTGCATGAGATAAATGGTTATTATATATATGCTATATAGTAGACGTTGCTTATGTTATGAACCCGCGCTAGTCCAGCCCCCGCTCTGGCGTTAGTTAAGTAACCTAACGGTGACAGGGCCCAGTGGCGAATACGGATGGCATAAGTGGACGTGGTATTTTCGTTTCTCTCTGTGATGATAGGTGTAAATGATGGGACTGCACTAGATTAATGCAAAGCAAACAAACCAAAGCTAAATCGTTGGAACAATTTAAAAACACTCGGTTTTTTCAAAACAGAAAATTTTAAATGCGGAGCATAAACCACTCCTTTAAAAGCTATCAGGTTCCTTCGATTAAATCAAGTTCATTACGTTTACGGTTTCGCCAAAACCAACTGTAGCCCTCCGTCATTTCAGTTGAATATTCAGTAGTATTCAAGCTATGTATTTTGACCTTCGCCAAGGTATAGTGATTGGTAGCTGCTGGATATTCATCTGTAGCATAGATAGATGCATTGGTTTGGGACAGTCGTATTACTATTTTGTCTTTCGTCAAGAGTATGTACGGGTGGGTTCAATTAACCTGGACAGTGACGGGTGTAACTTGACATGTGGCTTATGATATGTTAGCCTTCGTCAAGGTCATAAGAGCATGGGACGAAAATCCACATCAGGAGTTTCTAAGAAAACTGATACTGTCTAGTGCTGCATACCATTTGGAGTGTGATAATATTGATAGGATTCCTTCAGGATTATCACACAATGATTTTTGGATTCCGATCCTACTGTGAGTATCTACTACTCCTCGGGAGATTTTTCACTAGACACAATCAATGCTATAAACTAAATAGGTGTTTAGAATGGTGTTAGCGGGGCTACGCCGCCAAGGAAAAGAGGTTATGTAATTAAGGAACTTCGCGAAAGCGTTGGAAAACCTCTCTCGAAGTACCAACACCAGCCTGGCTGAAAGGTTAAGAAAGTATTGTAGAAAGAGATTAATCCTGACTAATTCTTCTTTTATGATTTGAGGAAGGATTCGAGATACAGCGGGAGCCATCCTGTTTAGATAAACTAAAAACCAATCTAAACTTGCAAGAGCATCATGCTGAGTGTTTTCTTCTCTCTCTCCTAATTGCAGCGACCAGGTGACCAAGATTAGGTTACAGCTAGATAAGAAAATGACTGGGTTATACTATATTGACTGATAAAGGTTTGTCCAGATGTCTATTACCTATGACAAGATGGACCACCTCATTACTACTCAAGCCCCCACAGTCCCAGGTCCAGATTCAACCATCGCGGATAATGATATCCATAAGACATCAGAAAAAGACAGTGCGAATGCTAAGTGCCTCGTGTTGGCCTCAGTAGATGGTGTAAACCAGAGGCGGCACAAGAAGATGGAATAAGTTTCCATATTCCTCCATAACAAAGATTTATATGGAGAGCAATCTCGTATCGCAAGGTATGAGACCTCGAAGGAATTGCTTCAAGCAAGGTTGGTTGTCGAGTTTTCTGTAGGGGACCGCGTCCCTATAATGATCAGCTGTATTAAATAGTTCACGGAACTGGGGACCACGTCCCTATAATGATTAGCTGTATAAAACAACTCACAGACCTGGGGACCACGTTAGAGAACGAGTCATATGCTCACTAGATTTTACAGTCCCTACCTTCTACTTAGGCCCAGGGGAAGAAAGTTATACTTCCAATTGAGGGCACCCTGAAGGAAACCAGGGAGACACCCACGCTGCTTATTGAGGAATCTTCCTCTTCTGGATCCAAGGTGAAAGCCAAGGGTGAGAAGAAGAAGAGCTCAAAAAACGATAGGCGGTGTCAGTAAGGTAGAAGAAAAGGGCAAGGCAAAAGTTTCGGGGCTAACAGTAGGGAAGGAGGGATGTTCCTATTGTCATGGGGAAAGGGCATTAGCAGAAGGAATGCAGGGTTTGGAAAGCCAGAATCCAGGATCCGAGGCACGTTGTAGCTTCGGCTTCGGGTGCGTTTGTGATTTAAAATTGTATGTCAATTAACTCTACTTCCTGGGTACTAGATACCGGATCAGGATCTCATATCTGTAATTCATTATAGGGTTTGAGAAACCGTAGAGTTATCAGGGAAAGTGATATGACTCTCAGGGTTGCTAACGGAATGAGCATGGACGTTGTATCTGTTAGTGCATGTTGCACACTCTCACAACACTTGTAAGGAGGCTGAAGTGGCAAACGAAAATTTTCTTGCATGCAACACCCACATAAACCCTAGATCTTGTGGTTAAACTTTAACTAGCAAACCTATCTAGAGATCTTATCTACTATGATAGGGTTATACCTAAGGAACCGGTCCTTCGAGTCTTCTTTTGGATGCGACTCCTAGGCTCTTTGGATGCTTGAAAGGAACTCGGTCTCCGGCCACCTCTAGGTCTTAGATGATCTACCCGAGAGCTATAAAACAAGCTTCAAACTCTTCACAAGAGTTAACTAAGAAATCAAGTATGCTAGAAATGATTACTTAGATGATGTAGAGATTAACAAGTGGATTAAAGTGATCCCTAAGCTTTTGATTCACAACTCATGTGAAGAGTAAGTATTAGAGGTAGGAGAAAGAGATAATTTGGAGAGAGAAGATGAATGTGATAATGAGCAAGTCTAAAGTATGAACAAATGATATGGCTCAAAATAATAATTGAAGCATGCATTATTTTTCTCCAAAAATAATGCACCGTTCTTCAATAATAAACCCAAATGAATAAAATATGAAATAATCCATTCCTTCATCCATGCTTTGACAATTCCAAATTCCACCTCATTGTTTCATTTTCACAAAATAAAAACCCATTTATGAGGTGTCTCCTTCTAGAATGTATTCTTGTACAATTACAAGAAAACCCCTCACCGTATACCGTATAAGTATACCCGTATTCGCATTCCTAAAAATACGAATACAAATAATCCAATAATATAATACCGGTATGTGGCTTAAACCAAAGCCTATCATTATTATCCTTCCGATCATCATTCGCGCGGCCAGTACACGAACATGATAGAAACCCTGCCTAACAACTTACGGCCTCTACATCTTTTGCCTGAACCTGGGAATCCTCAGTGTGGGACTCTAAAGACTCGACAGTACACTGGCAGTGAGTTTAACTATAAGCACGTCAGCGGCACTAGCTGTGCGTAACGGCTACCCAGGTACATGACGAAAAGGTGGCCGACGAGCGAACTCATCCCAACCCTAACGAGCCTGTAAGCAACACTTATCGTGCAGTCCGGTCTCTTCGTCTGATACGTCGCATATGAAGTCTAGGGGTGGTAAATGTCAGACCCCGGTAACTTTAAATGTCATGGTGATTTATGGCCCATAACGGATCGAGAATTTACTGATAACTCTTATCAGTAATTCTCGACAACCTTGGCCAGGGATTTGCTGTTATGTCCAATCAAGCATAGCGCGACATCAACTCTCTATACCGGGAGAGACGAAACCCCTCCTATCGCTCACTGCCTCCATGTGATTCGGGACTGTACCCAAAATCCACCTGTTTGCACGACTCTGTAGAGCGGTGGTAGGGAGCAAATCAAAGCACAGTAGGAATCACACAAGACACTATGACAATCTCGGGTTTACAGACTAACCTGTACAAGTGTCAAAAGAGAACTGCTATCTGACAATAGGTATATATACCATCTAGGAGTTCTCGATGAGTCTTGTTCGGTATACCCACTCTCCAATGAGCACCTGTGTACAATCTTTGATGTCAAACACCAATGGTTGTGGGATCAACTATCGCCCCAGGGTTAAGAAACGTACACACTAGTCTACTCTGGGAATTTCGATGCCCTGTCTCGATATACCCTCGTCTAGGAACTATTAAAGGATATGCTTTTAGACTGCCCAGGCCCCACTGGTCTGATCTACATCATAATCCCGGTAGTCAAGCATAATGCTAAGGGCTTCATCAACATGTATATAAAGATATGAAATACAAAACATCATACGTTAAGATGAAGATAAACCATATAGCATACTATCATTTCGAGCAGAGATTGTTTCTATACATATACATGCCTAGCATCCTATACAATACACGCTTCTAGGGCATGCATATCTAACAATCTCCCACTTGCACTAAGGCCTGTAGTTGGTGTAATAAGTACCCACTGTCTACACTAGAACCAGTTGCCGGTGTACCGCATGCCCAACATCTCGAACAGTTTCTCAAACTGGACTTGAGGGATGGCCTTGGTGAATGGATCTGGTTTGTTGTCTTTCGTGTCTACTCTCCGTACCTCGATATCCTGTCTATCCTCTATCTCCCGGATGAGGTGATACCGTCTCAAGATATGTCTGGATTTCTGATGGGACCGTGGTTCCTTTGCCAAAGTCATGGCTCTATTGTTATCGCAATATAAAGGTATTGGATTATCAATGGATGGAACCACCTGAAGTTCAGAAATGAACTTTCTCATCCAGACTGCTTCTTTTACGGCATCATTAGCAGCAATATACTCAGCTTCCATCATGGAGTCGGTGACAATATCTTGCTTGGAACTCTTCCAACATATCGCCCCTCCATTTAGGGTAAATACAAACTCTGAGATGGACTTACTATCATCCTTATCGCTCTGGAAGCTGGAGTCGGTAAAAGCCTCCATTTGGAGATCTCCGTTACCATACACCAAGAACATTTCTTTAGTTTTTCGCAAGTACTTCAGAATGTTCTTCACAGCAGTCCAATGTTTCTCCCATGGATTGGATTGATACCTGCCTGCTGCACTCAGTGCATAAGCTACATCTGGCCAAGTACATAATATCACATACATTATAGATCCCACCGCCGAAGAGTATGGTATAATGCTCATGCGAGCCCTCTCCTCATCAGTCTTTGGAAACATCTCTTTAGAGAGGGTGATCCCGTGACAAGCGGGTACATTACCTCGCTTGGAATCTTCCATACTAAAGCTCTTTAGCATGGTGTCTATGTATCTCGATTGGGACAATCCCAATAACTTCTTAGATCCATCTCTATAGATCTTAATTCCCAGAATGTACCAGGGATCACCGAGGTCTTTCCTGGAGAATCTCTGCGATAAGAAT
This sequence comes from Agapanthus africanus, assembly GCA_030015575.1. Taxonomy (NCBI): domain Eukaryota; kingdom Viridiplantae; phylum Streptophyta; class Magnoliopsida; order Asparagales; family Amaryllidaceae; genus Agapanthus; species Agapanthus africanus. The sequence goes on along the minus strand of CM057347.1, from coordinate 77,925,819 downwards.
AGTTTGACCGATTGTAGCATAGGAACATCATTTCCTATCAAGAGAATGTCGTCCACGTACAATACGAGAAATGTAACAATACTCTCTACAATCCTTTTATAAATATATGGTTCATCTACATTTTTGATAAAACCAAACTCTTTGATTGTATCATCAAAGCAGATGTTCCAACTCTGTGATGCCTGCTTTAATCCATAAATGGATTTAAGCAACCTGCATGCTTTTCCGCTGCTCTCACTGTCAATGAAGCCTTCTGGCTGATCCATAAAAATGCATTCTTCTAAATCACCATTTAAAAATGTCGTTTTAACATCCATCTTCCAGATTTTATAGTCATAGTGAGCAGCTATAGCAAGCAGGATCCGAATGGATTTAAGCATCACGACTGGTGAAAATGTTTCATCATAGTCCAAGCCTGGTCTTTGACGAAATCCTTTTGCAACCAGCCTAGCTTTATAGGTCTCCACCTGACCATCCACACCAATCTTTCTCTTAAAGATCCACTTGAACCCTATGGGTTTTACTCCAGAAGGTGCAACCTCCAAAGTCCATACTTTGTTAGTGTGCATGGATTCTATTTCGGATCTCATTGTATCCAGCCACTTCACTGAGTCACCACTCGTGATAGCTTGCTGAAAACTAGTAGGTTCATCATCATCCATGATGCATTCTTCTCTATTACCATCAATTAGAAAACCATAGTATCTATCAGGTGGGTGAGAAGTCCTACTAGATCTACGGAGTGGCTGAGGCTCGTCGGGTTCTATTGAAACCTCAGGTTCAACCAAATCATCGGTATTTGTTTGTTGTTTTGGAATTTCTTCCAATTCTACCGCATTGCCAGTAGTGTCATTTATAAAAAAAACTCATTTTCTAAAAATGTGGCATATTGAGAAACAAACACCCTTTGTTTCTTCTTGTGGTAGAAAAGATATCCATACGAATATTTTGGATATCCCACAAATCTGCACAAAACCGATCTTGTCTCGAGTTTGTCCGGATTCTGCTTTTTCACATAAGCCCGACAACCCCATATCCTAACTCGTTTAAGAGATGGCATCTATCCATACCATATCTCATATGGAGTGGTAGACATGGTTTTGGTCGGAGCCCTATTCAATAGATATATCGCAGTCTCCAATGCGTGCCCCCATAATGAAAGTGGTAACTCAGCATCACTCATCATTGATCGTACCATATCTAATAAGGTAAGATTCCTCCGTTCCGACACCCTGTTCTGCTGTGGTGTATATAGAGGAGTGAGCTGAGAGAGAATCCCATTCTCTTTCAGGAAATCCAGAAACTATGTGCTTAGGTACTCACCTCCTTGATCTGATCGAAGTTTCTTGATACTCAAGCCGGTTTGTTTTTCTACTTCAGATTTATACTCCTTAAACTTTTCGAAAGCTTCGGACTTATGTTTCAACAAGAACACGTGTCCGAATCTCAAGAAATCATTAGTAAAAGTTATGAAGTATGAAAAACCACCTCTCGTATGCGTAGACATTGGTCCACATACATCACTATGTATGAGGCCTAAGAGTTCAGTAGCTCTCTCTCTGTGTCCAGTAAACGGAGTTTTGGTCATTTTAAATTTGATACAAGACTGGCAAGTCGCATAAGATATATATTCAAACGAGTTTAAATATCCATCTTTATATAGCTTGGTTAGTCTTGTTTCATTAATATGACCAAGTCTACAATGCCAAATGAAAGCTTCATTTATGTCTGAAATCTTCCTTTTGTTTGTATGTTGTATATTAAAAACTGTATGTTGATTTAGGACGTATATCCCGTTATTTAATGTACCAAACCTAATCAATTCTTGATTAAGATTAATGTTCATAACATTAGATTGTAACACAAAATTATATCCTTCATTATCCAACAACGATATTGATATAATATTACATAACATCGAAGGTACAAAATAATATGGGTTCAAAACTAATATACAACCTAAAGGCAAACCAAGGTGATACACTCCCACTGATACAGCATGTACAAAGGAACCATTCCCAACTCGGAGAGTGAGATCACATTTCTTAAAAAACCTGTTATTTCTCAGCCTCTGTACACAATTGTAGATGTGAGATCCTGACCCGGTATCTAATACCCAGGAACTAGAGTTAATTGAAAAACAGTTTTCTGTTACAAACACACCTGAAGTGGAAGTATCAGCATGATTCTTCATTTTTAGGTCAGCAAGGTATGCAACGCAGTTTCTCTTCCAGTGCCCAGTCTTGTGGCAGTGGAAGCATTCCCCTCTTCCTGACGCAGCAGCCCTATCTTGTCCTTTCCCGGTGCCTTTTTCACTCCTCTCGGTTTGATGGGATTCTTCTTCTTCTTTCCCTTGGCCTTAGCTTTCGGGACGGAAGAGGAAGATGGCCCAGCAATTAGAGCGGGAGTTTTCGCTACTTTTAGCAAGCCCTCTGCACTCCTCAACATATTGAGGAGTTCAGGAAGTGATTTCTCCATGTTGTGCATGTTGAAGTTCACAATGAATTGAGCAAAGGTAGGGGGATGGACTGTAGAACAATATCAACATACTGTTCGTTCTCCATGGTCCATCCCAGGTCCTCTAGTTCTTCGAAAAGTCCTATCATCTTAAATACATGGTCACCTACAGACATGCCAGCAGCCATCCGCATCAGAAACAACTTTCGAGATGTCTCGTATCGGAGAGTGCGAGATTGCTTTCCATACAACTCCTTTGTATGGAAAAAGATGGATTGTACATTCATCTTTTCATGTTACTTCTGATCATTTTTCATAGAAGCAAGCGCGAGGTATTTGGCTGTTGCACAGTCTATATCCCATGTCTTGTAGATTTCCTTATCCGCAACTGAAGAATCAGGGCCTGGGCTAGGAGGGGTTGGAGTAGTCAGGACGTGTCCAACCTTATCATAGGCCAAGGCAATATTTACGTTCCATATACATTCTTTGTAATTCGGTCTCGTGAGTTTATTCTTGTCTAATAAAAGCTTAAGCCCCGTCATAGGCATTTGCCATTAGAAGAGAGAAAAGAATACACTCAGCGATTGCTCTTGCATGATTAGATTGGTTATTAATCTTATCTAATCGATATCTCCCACTGCTTTTATTAAATTTTCCTTCAAACCATAAAAAGAAAATTAGCCAGGATTAATTGCAATCTACAAGTTCGCTAACCGGTCGGCCAGGCCAGTGTCGGTACTCTGAGAGAGGTTCCCCGTGCTTTCTCACGGACCTAATTAAAATAAATCTCGATTTCCTAGAGGCATAACTCCGTTGACACCTTTCTAGACACCTACTGGATTAGCTAATTGTAAAGTGCAAAACTCTCCCGGGAGTAACTTTTACTCACAGTAGGATCAAGATCCAACTATCAAATAGAAGGTATGCAATCTTATTGCAAATTTCAACTCTTGAAATTTCCGATGTGGTTTTTACCCCTAGTGTCTTATGACCTTAACTATGGTCAACAAATCATAAGCACAAGTCAAGTTCTACCCTCCATTTCATGATTGATTTAGACCCACCCGCATAACCCTTAACCATGGTCAACAAGGTCATGCGAATGTCCTAATCAATCGCATCATATGTTTTGTAGGAAGACATCACTTAGCTACCGTACACCACGCCTTAACTATAGTCAACAAACGTGGTACGAATACTAAGTTCTTTGCTTCCTAAAATGGCAGAGGGCAACAGATGGTTTTGATGAAAACCATTAACGCTTTGAACTTAATATTGTTGTAGAATCTAGTGAAAGGAGTGGTTTAATCTCTAGTTTTAAAAGTCGAATGGTTTTGTAGTATCTTTCTAATTTTGCTAAAGAGGTCACTCCCGGTGAAGGGGTTTTGACTCTTTCCTCATCGAATGAGTTGCGGTATATTCATCAAGGAATACTACGATACACAGCAAAAGTTAGATCAACTATAAAAACAATCGAGTGCTTTGTAATATTTGCTAGTTTCGCTAAAAGGGTCACTCCCGGTGAATGGATCTCGGCCCTTTCCTCATCGAATGAGGTGTTGGATATTCATCAAGGAATACAACTATGCAAAGCAAAAAACTAGAGCTACCCATTTTAAAAAGTTTGATTCTACAACATTTTTAGGTTTCTTTTTCTTAACATTAATCACATTAATGTTGTCCCATCATTTACGTTTCCTAAACATCACAGAAAAGAAACGAAAATAGAATGTACGCTTATGCCATCCGCATTCGCCATGGGGCCCCGTCATGCACCGTTAGGTTACTTAACTAACGGCAGAGTGGGGGCTGGACTAGTACGGGCGCAAAACATAAGCAACGTTTATTATATATCTTATATATAAATATCCATTCGTCGCACGCATTTATAAACATTCCAGATCAAAGATGAACACATTGGTAATACTAGGAATTTCGTTTTTCATTTAAGCCCTTAACGAAAGACGGGTTCCACGGTCGTGATGAATAGCCAAACCTCATCCTAGACCCCTACAAGTGCGGCAAACTACCCACCGAATTCCCGAAGTGAAGCAACCTTCCTCAACAAAGTGAGTAGGCCACTCGGCACTTCAAAGAACCCGGTAGTTTCTGCACCCCACTTTGGGTCTATCCTAGGAGCAAAAACAGTAAAAAATAAATTATACAATGGTGGCTACAACCTCAACCCAGATGTGTCCCGCAAAATAATATTACATCAATTCCACAAATTACATGAATGAAAGAAAAGAAAAACACTCTTCTCACATCCCTGGCTATTCATCCACGACGATCCAACATATTCATATACACATACCATCACATGATATCATTACAGATATGTGCAACCCCGACTAATCGACGTATAGCAATTAGTCAACGTTTCCAAACACATATACACATCATAAAGCTTGTAAAGTAACCGTGACATTAGAATTCCACACGCAATTAGAAAACAAAACCAATTTTCCAAGACATGAAAAATTCACTGAGCTAAAGTTCCAAAACAGATCATTTTAAACCAATCCGGGAGTCGAAACGAACTCGAAACCCGTCCGAATCTTTGCAGAGGCAAAGATCCAAAAATTAACTATCGAAAGGGGCCTCAGGGGGTACCCACCCCCGGGGGCCACCTCGAAGTGGCCCCTAAGGGAAGGCAAACCCGAGAGCACCCGGTTGGGGTGCTCTCGGGTCACCCACCCCCAAGGCCACCTTGTGGTGGTCTTGGGGTATGGATCCGGCCTCTGGTCCCCTCCCCTCGGGGTGTCCCCGAGGTACGCACACTCCACCCCGCGGCTTCTCGGGTCAAACCGTGAGCCCGCGGAGTGTGCAAACAAGTCAAAACTTCATTTTTGGAAACTGTTTTTATCGGCAGTTTTTGCGCGACAAAAACGGTGGATTTCTAACATCTCTACAAGCTATTTAGGGTTTAAGAGAGACTCTGATACCATGTTAGTGGATGTTTCACACCCTCACAACACTTGTGAGGAGGCTAAAGTGGCAACCAAAAATTTTCTTGCATGCAACACCCACTTAAACCCTAGATCTTGTGCTTAAACCTTAAGTAGTAAACCTATCTAGAGATCTTATCTACTATGATAGAGTTATACCTAAGGAACCGGTCCTTCGGGTCTTCTTTTGGATGCGACTCCTAGGCTTTTTGGATGCTTGAAATGAACTCAGTCTCCGGTCAGTTTTAGGTTGTAGATGATCCACCCGAGAGCTATAGAACAAGCTTCAAACTCTTTACAAGAGTTAACTAAGAAATCAAGTGTGCTAGAAATGATCACTTAGATGATGTAGAGATTAACTAGTGGATTAAAGTGATCCTTAAGCTTTTGATTCACAACTCATGTGAAGGGTAAAGCTTAGAGGTAGGAGAAGGAGATAATTTGGAGAGAGAAGATGAATGTGATAATGAGCAAGTCTAAAGTATGAACAAATGATATGGCTCAAAACAATAATTGAAGTATGCATTATTTTTCTCCAAATATAATGCACCATGCTTCAATAGTAAACCAGAATGAATAAAAAATGAAATAAGCCATTCCTTCATCCATGCTTTGACAATTCCAAATTCCACCTCATTGTTTTATTTTCACAAAATAAAAACCCATTTATGAGGTGTCTCATTCTAGAATGTATTCTTGTACAATTACAAGAATACCCCTCACCGTATACCGTATAAGTATACATGTATTCACATTCGAGATTGGATAAAATCTTTACGCGATGACTTATCTGATCATGATCATCTAGTACACCCTGAGATTTTTGGTTCTAAGAGCATGAGTATATGGGACTTCTTAGGTAAAAATACGAATACAAACAATCCAATAATATAATACCGGTATGCGGCTTAAACTAAATCCTATCAGTAATATCCTTCCGATCATCATTCGCGCAACCAGTACACTAACATGATCGAAACCATGCCGTAACAACTTACGGCCTCTACATCTTTTTACTGAACCAGGGAACCCTCTGTATGGGACACTAAAGACTGGACAGTACGCTGGCAGAGGGTTTAACCACAAGCACGTCAGTGGCACTAGCTGTGTGTAACGGCTACCCAGGTACATGATGAAAAAGTGTCCGACAAGCGAACTTATCCCAACCCTAACGAGCCGGTAAGCAACACTAACCGTGCAGTCCGGTCTCTTCGTCTGATACGTCGCATATGAAGTCTATGGGTGGTAAATGTCAGACCCCAGTAACTTTATAAGTCATGATGATTTATGGCCCATAACGGATCGAGAAACTACTGATAACTCTTATCAATAAATCTCGACAACCCTGGCCAGGGATTTGCTGTTATGGCCGATCAAGTATAGTGCGACATCAACTCCCTATACCGGGAGAGATGAAACCCCTCCTATCGCTCACTGCCTCTATATGATTCGGGACTGTACCCAAAATCCACCTGTTTGCATGACTCAATAGAGCCGTGGTAGGGAGGAAATCAAAACACAGTAGGAATCACACAAGATACTATGACGATCTCGGATCTACAGACTAACCTGTACAAGTGTCACCAGAGAACTGCTATCTGACAATAGGTATATATACTATCTAGGAGTTCTCAGCGAGTCCTTTTCGGTGTACCCATTCTCCAATAAGCAAATGTGTACAATCTTTGATGTCAAACACCAATGGTTGTGGGATCAACCATCGACCCAGGGTCAAGAAACGTACACACTAGTCTACTCTAGTAATATCGATGCCCTGTCTCGATATACCCTCGACTAGGAACTTTTAAAGGATATGCTTTTAGATTGCCCAGGCCCCACTAGTATGATCTATATCATTATCCCGGTAGTCAAGCATAATCCTAAGGGCTTCATCAACACGTATATAAAGATATGAAATACAACACATCACACGTTAAGATGAAGATAAGCCAGATAGCACACTATCATTTCGAGAAAAAATTGTTTCTGTACATATACATGCCTAGCATCCTATACAATACAGGCCTTTAAGGCATACATATCTAACAGTATCCGTAGGGGAATATAATCTAGGATTGACAGGTGGGTAGATATTAATTTTATGAAACTGTTTGTGTGTACCTAGTCTAGCTTGTAATATCATATCTGTATCTTTACTTTCTAAAGAAGGATATGATTTTACATTTGTAAGCGATGTGATCCACATCCACCTAAATCAAATTTTAATTGGGTCAGGTACACTAGAGAACGGTATATACGTGTTAAATCAAGCTCAGGTTTTCAACGTCCAGAACATACTTAAAAAAAGTCTCCAGAATTAAATAAGGCTTTCTTATGGTATTGTAGACCGGGTCACATCAATGAAACACGATTGACGAAGTTATATAGAGAGGGATATTTGGATCCGTTCAAATATCAGTCTTATGCAACTTGACAATCTTGTCTCATAGGAAAGATGACAAAGACTCCGTTCACTGGACACGGAGTAAGAGCGAGCGAGCTCTTGGGACTCATACACAGCGACGTGTGTGGTCCAATATCTACACATGCACGAAGTGGTTATTGCTATTTCATTACTTTTAAGGATAATTTCTCTAGGTATGAACATGCCTTATTGATAAAACATAAATCCGAGGCCTTTGAGAAATTCTAGGAATATAAGAATGAAGTGGAAAAACAAACAGGAAAAAAGTATCAAAACACTGAGATCTGATCGAGGTGGTGAATACTTAAGTGCCGAGTTCCCGGGTTACTTAAAAGAGAATGAAATTCTCTCTCAGCTTACTCCTCCATACACACCATAACACAACGGTGTATCGGAGAGGCGGAACAGAACCCTATTGGATATGGTACGTTCAATGATAAGTAACGCTGAGTTACCGCGATCCTTCTGGGGTTATGCACTAGAATCAGCTGCATATCTTTTGAACAAGGTTCCTACGAAGACTGTGCCTACTACACCATATAAGATGTGGAGTGGGAAGAAACTCTATCTTCAGTATCTAAAGATATAGGGATGTCCGGCTTTTGTAAAAAAGCAGCATGCAGACAACCTCGAGGCATGCTCAGTACTGTGTAAATTTGTGAGATACCCAAAGAACTCTAGGGGGTATCTTTTCTATTATGCAGAGGAACAAAAGGTTTTTGTTTCTCATCATGCCCATTTTTTGGAAAATCAATTTTTGAAAAAAGAAACTAGTGGGAGCGCAATAAAACTGGAAGAAATTATAGAACCAAAAGCTATTACTAAAAGAATGGTAGAATCAGAGGTTTTAGAAGAACCGGACATCCCTGTACCACTCCGCAGGACTAGAAGGCAGTTTCATCCGCCCGAGAGATACTACAGTTTTCTCATAGACGGAGATTGAGAGGATTGCATCGTTTACAATGATGAGCCAACTAGCTTCCAGTAAGCCATTCAGAGTGGTGACTCAGAAAAATGGATGGATACAATGCGGACTGAGATGGAGTCCGTGTACACCAAAAAAGTATGGACTTTGGACATTGTTCCAGAAGAGGTAAAACCCATAGGCTGCAAATGGATCTTCAGAAAGAATATTAGTGTAGATGGACAGGTTAAAATCTATAAGGTTAGACTTGTTGCAAAAGGTTTTCGTCAAAGACCTGGTTTGGACTATGATGAAACCTTTTCTCCTGTGGCTATGCTCAAATCCATTCGGATCCTTCTTGTCATTGCTACCTTCTACAATTATGAGATTTGGCAGATGGACGTAAAGACCTCTTTTCTAAATGGACATTTGGAAGAGTGCGTCTATATGCATCAGCCAGAGGGTTTCATTCAGAGTGGGAGCAGCGGGGAAGTGTACAAGATGATTAAATCCATTTATGGATTAAAGTAGGCATTGCAGAGTTGGAACATCTTTTTTGATGAGACGGTCAAAGAATTCGACTTTATCAAAAATCCAGATGAACCATGCATCTATAGTATGATTGTAGAGAGAACTGTGGTATTCCTCATCTTGTATGTGGATGGCATTCTCTTGATAGGAAATTACATTCCTATGCTACAATCAGTCAAAGGATTCTGGTCACAAAGGTTCTCCATGAAAAACCTGGGTGATACCAACTACATTCTGGGGATCCAGATCTAAGAGGATGTTGGGACTTTCATAGTCAAGGTACATCAAAACTATACTGAAAAGATTTAGTATGGAAGATTCAAAGCGCGGTAGTCTACCGGCTTGTCACGGAATCACCATCTCCAGAGAGATATCTCCCAAGACTGATTTGGAAAGGGCTCACATGTCGATTATACCCTACGCTTCTGCGGTAGGCTCTATAATTTATGCGATGTTGTGTACCAGACCAGATGTTGCTTACGCACTCAGCGTGGTAAGACGGTATCAGTCAAACCCAGGGGAGAAGCATTGGATAGCAGTAAAGAACATTCTCAAGTATCTGAGAAGGACTAAGCAGATGTTCTTAGTGTATGGAGGAAAAGACCTCCAGATCGATGCCTTTGCTGACTCCAGCTTCCAGAGTGATAAGGATGAATCCAAGTCCATGTCGGGTTATGTCTTTACCCTCAATGGAGGGGCGGTCTGTTGGAAGAGCTCCAAGCAGGACACCGTTACTGACTCGACGATGGAAGCGGAGTATATCGCTGCTTGTGACGCCGCAAAAGAGGTAGTCTGGTTAAGGAAGTTCTTAACTGAACTTCAGGTGGTTCCAACCATTTGTAACATTTTGGAAAATTATAATTATTAAATTATAATTTGAAATATAAAAATAGTGAGTTTATAAAAGTGATATCACATACAACTTTTGGTATCGGAATTATATCCGTAAAAAAATTGTAGTTGTTTCGGTGAATATGAATAAAGGTGTGTAATGTCATAAAAATAATATTCTAATTATTTTAACATGACATTGTATTTTTCAATTAGCTAATGACATTTAAGTGATAGATTTATCATTTCATATCTTTTATGTCATATGGATTTGGATTTATAATATGAAAGTTTTCTTTATTGTTGTATTTCTTTTAATAATGGTTGGCATATGATATTCTATACTAAACCTTCACACAACACCTCATCTTCACCCTTGCTCATAACCCTCCACCTCCTCCTTCATTCTTTACACCTCCTCCTTGCATGAATGCACCATTCTTCCTTATGATTACACCTCCTCTTTCCTCCATGCCACCTCCACCTCTCAACCTCCACCTCATGCTTTCTCTACACAACACAACACACACATAGGAACTCCTTAGCATCCTCAAACTAAACTCTTATCAAATTCTTGAAGTTCTAACACCAAATTCCTATGTGTTCCTAATATCAAAAGAGAAAGAAATGAATTCCTTCATTAAGTGAGCACTTCTTCAAGCTTAGGGTATTACAAACCATAGATGCTCCTACACACAATTCTTGAGCTGGTGTTTCATTGTGCACAATCTCCATAGGTATATCTTCCTCTCTCTTTACTTAATCATTTCTATTCAATATCAGTTTTGTGTGCAGTATTACAAAAACAGTTTGTTTTGTGATATTTAGCAACTGTAATTGAATCTGGAACCAATAGGTGTAACCTAGAAAAACTAGCAAGACCAAAAGTATATTGAGACCACTAGGAGACTACACTTCAAGCCCGACCCCAAAATCCCTACTTCATCCGGCGATATACCTTAAAATTCCGGCGACGCCGGCCCCCCTTTGGATTTTTGTGTCGATTTTTCTTCTGTGGCCTCTTTTGGGTAGTTTATGATCTATAGTATTGTTTTTTTTGTCTCTAAATGTATACAGAGAAATCTGGAAGTAGTTAGTTACGGTTTTATCAAGTTTTCCGATATTCCGAGATGGGTTTTGCGTATTTTGTACTAAGACTGAAATATCGACGTTCGTACGTAGATTTCAGTGACATATTGTCGTTTCTGAGTTATATATGTTGTAGGTTCTAACCTATAGGTGCCTATCTCGTTGTTTTGAGTTTTGACATGATTCTTACGTCGATATGATATAACTACGATTATAGGTACGATTGCGAAAATTTCTGCGACGGATTTGGTGGACATAGCAGCGTGGATTTCAGCAAGCTCATCATGTTGGTGAGTAGATTTACATCTACGGGGGAAATCGGGTGGATGGCGTATAGCACCCCCGCAACCTTATAAATAGTAGTATGGTATGGTAATTATTTAAGATATGGATATTGAAGTTAAATTTCATATAGCATGATACTCATTTGCAGGTAGTTTACTTATGGTTAGAGTAAATTGTTACGAAAGACCAGGCAGTATTAGAGGTGAATTTGATATAGTAATAATATGAGGTTTGTATGAGATATTATACTGTATTGATGATGATGAGATTAGTATGCCGAATAACGGCCGAGTTTCATTTATTAGTTATGCTTAGAATTACATTACTTGTTCGCGTTATAGTTAATGATATTATACGTTTCCGTAATACGAACACTCTGATAGAACACTGCACAACTACCAATGAGTACTATGCTGCATAAGCACGTACATACATGTTACACTATATCTCATTGGTAATGCCATGTCATTGTAGAATTGTTAAGTTATGTAAGGCGTGTATATATATTGATATGAGTAGATTATTACACCTTTAGAACACTTGCACAAATACTAATGATTGCCATGCTGCACAAGCACAAACGCGTATGCTACACTACATATCATTAGTAGTGCCATGACACAATAGAATTGATATCATTATGCCTATATGATTTAATTACACAGTCTTTATTTATTTCCTGTTGCGTATTGCAAATGTCAGTACTATAGATGTTGTATTTGATTCTTATGGATTTTCTGGATGTTTTACTCCTGATGATATATATCAGTGGTATGAGACACTGTTATATATGTATATATATATATATATATATATATATATATATATATATATATATATATATATAATATCATCAGAATGATCTATGCAAGTATTCTTATTCTTTACTTGATATTTCTGGATATGATGAATTGACGTCTACCATGAGTTTGATGTTTTATGATTTGGATTTACTCCGAACCGAGTGGGGGGGCTATACGATTGTGGATTTATATGTTATCCAGACTGAGTGGGGGGATATACAGTTGGATACATGGTGGACCCAGATCGAGACCGAGGGGCAGGATAGCCGCAGTTGAGGCAGGGAGCCTAGCGAGGATACTCGATACCGGAGATTGAGATGAGCACGGCAGATATCCAAGGGATACCGACCAGGCCAGGGATATCGGGTGGCGATCATCTATTGAGATGGTGTCTACGATATCTATATTTGCGTGTCGGTGATGGACACGAGAGATTTGAGGATTTACGTGTCGATGATGGACACGAGAGGTTTCTGATTTAGGTTGTCGATGCTAGACATCCATATATATATATATATATGATTGCTATCATGAGGTACACAGTTAGATTACAGTTATTGTAGCCGACCAGGACTAATCCGTGGGACAGTACCTGCATATTATTCTACGGGCATTTGCATATAAAAAGGGGAATTCAAAAATGAGCTATAGTCTCCTTATTTTAACATGTCTGATATGACACTGAGATTTCTAAACTTATAAACCTATAAACATTCTTTACTAAACAGCAAGACGTATATCTAAAATAAGATACCTATTATATTTTATACTATCACGTCTGCTTTTATACCGTGACATACCTATTCTGCGGCTATTTTAAATGAAGAGGTTAATATATATATATATATATATATATTTCCGACTACATTGGGCTTATACCTAGATACAGGTCATCTGCATTGATATATGTTACTTTGGATTGCATGACAGATAGTTTTGCATTATGATACATATGCATTTCATATATTATATTAGTACAGGATATGATATTACTATACTTATGACATAGGTATCGTTGTGCATTTCGATTTCTACCTTGTGATGTACTTTTATTCACTGAGTTGGCAACTCATCCCCGTTGTGCCACAGTTTCTTGCAAGTTTTACCGCTTGAGTTATCAGCGGCTTGGCACACATTACTTTCGGTGATTTCTTTGGTAGGTGAGTTACTGTTGCATCGTACTCACACTTGTATATTCATGTCTTCTTGTATCTAGTAAAACTGCATCAACATAGAAATGGTATATTGTGGACTTAGAAGTGAGACTTAGAAATTGTGTGTGGTGATGTTTTACTCATTGGAGCCGACTTTTTATATAGTTTGCTTGGTTGCTCCGCCGTTTGTGCGTAGAAGCTAGCTTCCATTGGGATGCTATTTTATTATTATGTTGTATTAGGTTTTTATGAAAAATTTACAAAGGAGGTGCTGTCGAATTTTAAATTGACATAGATGCTCTTTAAACATACTTAGTTAAATTTAAGTGGTTATTTTAAATTGATTCCATCTGATGATCTTTAAAATTTCACCTCCAATGTTTTCAAAAGAAAAAGGTTTAGATTCCGGGTTTCAACTTGAACCGCATTGGCGTCTTTAGACGTCACGTGATTTAAGTGCCGGTCACGTGCCATATTTGGGTCGTGACACCATTGTTGATCCAATACCGCTGTATTGTGACAACAACAGCGCTATAGTTTTAGCGAAGGAACCCAGGTCCCATCAGAGATCCAGACATGTCTTGAGGCGGTACCACCTGATCAGGAAGATCGTTGATCGCCGGGAGATCGAGGTGGGGAGAGTAGATACGGAGAACAACACTGCAGATCCACTCACCAAGGCTATCCCTCAGACACAATTCGAGAGGCTATTCAAGATGATGTAAGTCTATGGTAGCACCCCGGCCAATAATCTGAGGCCAAACGCGGAACAAAAGTATTTACAACTGGCGCTATCGCATACTATAACCTGGATCTTGCCATTAACGCTAAACTAATAAACTGTAAAGAGGTAGAAAGGCTATACCAATCGATCCGTGTCCTTCGGTCTTTAGCCATCATCCCATGCTCCTCAAGGCATCTTCGATCTCCTGTCTCCTCGTCAAGGTGGCACCACGTCAACGGATCATTATACGGGCTCCCGCCTCTGAACCGAGGCAACTCGGACATGAAGTTTGCTAACTGACATGTCCAAGATTGAAGTAGAGAGTGTGTAGAATAGTTTGTCTCAAGGAACCCAAACCATTGGGTGAAGGTAAATTGAAGTTGCCATTTGAATGGACAGAAGTGAGCATGGAAATTTAGCAAAAAAATCAATATCCATTCAAAATGAAGCTCGGCCATTTATATTGGGGCAGCCAACAAATAGTGCTCGGCCAATTATAGATCGGGGGTGAGCACAAGGATAGAAGGTGACCATAAAGAAAAATCTCCACAAAAGATCTTAACTAAATATCCTTAGAAATCCAAAAGACTTTAATGAATGAGTCACAAAATGACTCACCAAGACTAGAAGCTTGTGGGTGCTGCTGGAGCCCCAGCCACCAAAAAAAACCCTCACTTTAAAATACACATTTGCAAATTAGCCCCTAAAGGAAAAGACTTAAAGCCCAAAGGAAAATCAACCATGGATTAAAGAGAATTCCGCAACATAAATATTAAACCAAATGTTTAAGTCCGGTGGAAAAAGATTGGCAACTTCAAAAGTAATCCCGTGGGATTACCCCACAACAGTATAAACATACTCGTATTTGTATTCCGACCGAATACAAAATACAAGAGACAAAAAATACTCCTACACAATATAATACATGGATCCGGCTTAAACCAAAGCCCACCAGTATTATCTGTCCGAACCATGACACGTGCACAAGTGCATGTGCTTGTTCGAACCCTGCCATAAAACCATACGGCCTCTATAACGTTTCGCCCGAACTTGGAAAACTATCTGTGGGGGACTCTAAAGACTCGTCAATACCTTGGCAGTAGGTTTAACCACAAGCACGTCAGCGGCACTAGCTGTGCGTAACGGCTGCCCATGTATTGACCAAAAGGGAAGCTGATGAGCGAACTCATCCTGGAACCCTACTGAGCCTATCAGTGATAATATCCGTACAGTCCGGTCCGTTCGTCTATGAGCATCGCATATCTGGCCTAGGGGATGGTAACGTCAGACCCCAAAAGTTGTATAAGTCGTGTCGGAGAGTAGCCCTGAACACCCTGAGAAACTACTGGAATACCTACCAGTAATTCTCACCTGCCTTGGCCAAGGACTTGGTGTAATGGCTCTCCTAGACACAGCACGATCTCACCCCCAATACCGGGAGAGACGAATCCCCTGCCGATCCTCTCACTGCCTCTATGTGGCTCGGGATTATACCCAACTAAAACATTTTTGCACGACTCCTTTGAGCCGTGGTAGGGTAATAATTAAAGCACAGTGGGAACTCATACGAGACAAATGATGACCTTAGGTCGATGAACTAACCTGTACACATTTCACCAGGGAACTGCGATCAGACGCTAGGTATAATACCAACTAGCAGGTTCCCGACGAATCCTGTCCAGTGTACTCATAACCCAATGAGCACCTGTATACATCTTAGGTGATCCAACTGATACCAGTAACTTGTGAGACCGGCCACCGCCCCTCGTCGGGGTCTCGACTGTATACACTAGTCTACTCTGGAGTATCGATGCCCTGTCTCAAAACTCCCACGACTAGGGACCACTTTTAAGGATGCGCTTATAAACTACCCAACTCTCATGTATATGATCGCCACCAAACTGTTGGTCGTCAAGCAGGATCCTAAGGGCTCTATCAACGTATAATAGTGATCATGTCACCTAAAACTGTACACGGTGATAAAGGCAAACCAGATAGCATACTATCATCTTGAGTAAGACTGTCCTACCGGTATAGGTCCTACTCAATCATTGCAATCACGTGCCTGCGATCCAATAATTGACTTTGAGCGCACTACGACCAACAATCTCCTACTTGCACTTAAGGCTAATTATTGCGATGTCGCATACTCACAGCCCGTGTGATACCGAACACCCAACTCCTCTACTAACTAGTTTTACAAAGCTCGTTTGTAAAACCCTTGTGTTCGAGAAATAGCCTCAATGAGTGGATCCGCCCTGATGTTTCTTTCTATGTCTCTCTTAATCTCAAGTTCGCGGAGAAAGCCATCTCCCGAATTGAGTAATACCTGTCTTAGAATATGTCTGGATATCTGATGGGACCTAGTTCATAAATGAACTCCAAATCCAAACTTGTTAGACTGTATCGTCAACTGAACCTAATCAGTATCCTGCACCATGCCTCCCACAGTATCCTCTTGGACAACCTGTCCAAAATACTACCCCCTTCGTCAGAGGGAAAACTATAACTCTGACAATCACTCTGTCATCCATGTCACCTTGGAAGCCTGGAATGATAACCGTCTCCGAAGGAGGCTGCCATTATCAAATCCCTAGAACATCCACTTATGTTCTAAAACTGCTTCCAAATGTTTCTCCAGGATTGGATTAATATAAACTTATTGCATCTAGTGCAAAAACAACATCTGGTGTGGTACTTGACATCTCATGATTGACTCAATTGTCTAAGCAAGTGATATGCCAATCATGCACATCCCTCTCCCCTTTAGTCTGTAAGACACCTTTAGAGAGGGAGACTTCATCACCTGCAGGTACACCACCATGCCAGGAGTCGTCCATTCTAAAACACCTTTAGAATACTGTCTAAGTACCCAGATTGGGAAACTACCCAAATCTAGATCTAAAAACCATAGATCTAGTAACCAGAATGTCTGATATTATATCCATATCCTGTATGGAGAAACAACTATGTGACAACCAAAGTATAATCGATCGTAGTATAGGAATTTTACTTCCTACTTTGTGTATGTGATACAAATACCAGGACATCACACGCCACTACCTTCTTAACAGATCCATCCCCTATTCTAACGAAGTCAAAGCCATGACTGTCATATCAAAAATAGATGAGCTATCTATGTTATATCTGCTTTAGTCTATAAATAGACATAAGCTACTTGTCCACTATGCTTCCACTGCTCCCACTTACTACGACAACCCTATGGAAGAGTCATATACACGTGCACTTCTAAAGCTAATTTAGAACGATGCTATACTCATCCTCTTGCCGGGTCTCATAGCCTGGAACAACAGTAGTGTCAAGTCTAGGCAAACAAGAACCTCCCTGTCACCGTCCTTGAGGCTACCAAAGTACCTCTCGGGTGCCTGAGGTTACCCATCATATCTGCGGAGTGGCTAATGGAATGTCAAACCTAATTGAATCTTTAGGTCCTATTAAATTTTCCGTAATCGTTTGTGGTTCTGGAATCTCATCCAGTTTTACCATACTCCCACTACTGTTTTCTGGAAAAAAATCCATTTTACTAAAACTGTTGCGAGTCAAGAACAATATCACTATTGATCTTCCAGATGGTAGAATGTCAACCCTCGACATAGCCCGGGTCAACCCATAAACTGTCATTACAGAAACGTGCCTTGAGTTATCCAGAGTCTGGTTTTAAGCATAAGCCGAACAACTCCCCGTACCATAATATCGTTAAGATACGAACCATTCTATATCCAATATAGAAACTTTGGCACTTATTTTGTTAGTGTATATGCCCTAGAGGCCATTACTGTATCATACTAGCTTGTATATTAGTTGATGGAAGCTTGGGATATTCACAGTTGTATAGACAATCTTGCTCAAAATGGTAGTATGCTACTTGGTTTGTCTCTGCTTCAATATGTGCATGTGTTTCTTTTAGCATATCGCTTGTATACATATTAGTAGAGCCCTTAGGATCTTTGCTTGATTACCAGCGTTGTGATGGCGCTCACACTTGTGGGGGCTGGGTAATCCATAAGCACATCCTCATACAGGTCCCTAGTCGTTGGACTATCGAGACAGGGCATCGATACTCCGGAGTAGACTAGCGTATGCGCTTCTCATCACAGCGGGGAGACGGTCTGTCCCACAGCCGTCAGTACGTCGTACTTGAGATAGTATGCGGGTGCTCGTTAGGTTACGAGTACATTGGACAGGACTCGTCGGGAACTGTTGGTTGGTATTATACCTATCGCCAGTTATCAGTTCCCAGGTGACATTAGTACAACTTAGTCCGCTGACTTGACACTGTCATTTCGCCTCAAGTGTGTTCCCACTGTACTTAGATTACTACCCTACCACGGCTCAAAGGAGTCGTGCAAACAGGTAGTAGTTGGGTGCAGTCCCGAAGCACTTGGAGGCAGTGACGGTTAGACAGGATTCGTCTCTCCCGGTATTGGGGGTTGACATCGCGCTGTGTCTAGGAGAGCCATTACACGAGTAGTCCCTGGCCAAGGCAAGAGAGATATACTGGTAGGTTTCCAGTGTTATCTCAGGGTGTTCTGGGCTTCACTCCGACACGACTTATACCGCTATTAGGGGACTGACGTTTACCGCCCCCCTAGGCCCGCCATGCGATGTATCAGACGAACAGACCGGACTGTACGGAGATTATCGCATACAAGCTCAGTAGGAGTTCGGATGGGTTTATCTCATCGGCCTTCTTATCGACATCTACCTGGGGACCGTTACGTACAGCTAGTGCCGCTTGCGGTCTGTGGTTAAACCCACTGCCAGCGTAGTGTCGAGTCTTTAGAGTCCCACACAGAGAGTTTCCCTGCACTGAGCGAAACGTGTAGAGGCCGTATGGTTTTACGGCAGGGCTACGATCACTTACGTGCACTTGTGTGCATATGCTGTTTGGGCTGGCAATACTAGTGGGCTTTGGTTTAAGCCAGATCCTAGTATTGCACAGATGGATTTGATTTATCTTCTGTGCATTCGCATTCTACGGAATGCGGATGTAGGTGTGCATGCACAGTTTTGAGGAGCGATGAAGGAGGAGGTGCCCCATTAGGGTTTTGGCAGTTGGTTCGGCCAAAACCATAATGTGGCACACTCATTAGGGTTTTGACAGTTCGTTTGGTCAAAACCGTTATGAGCCAGAGGCATTGTTTACTAATCCTTTTAGTGATAGATTAGTGATGGCTAATTGCATTGACCATTTGACCACTTAGATCTCTCTTGACCTTGTTGACCATGTTGACCATGTTGACCATTGACCTTCAAGAGAGATCCACACTCTTCTTTTATTTTCCTTTTATTTCTTGTGTTATGATAATGGTCAATTCAATGTGCCATCAAGTCTTTCATGATAGGATTAGTAATGATGATTATTGTGTATTATTGCAACCATGGTTCATTTCATTTTTGGGGTTACAAATTTTTCATTATTCTCTTCTCATTCTCTCTCATGAAGTGAGAAGAAAAGAAAAGCTCCATGGTTGCAAACTTTCTCCTTCTTCTTCCTCCTCTTGATCTCTTCTTTTGATCTCATGTGTTGAGAGAAAAAGAATCCACAAAGACAAATACATCCATACATCTCCTCTATACATTCTAAGGCATTTAGATTGGCAATCTCCTTGCCCTAGTTGCCTTGACTTGAGGCGAAGCTTAGTGTACAACTCTCGGGTGGATCGTCTTCGACTCAAGAAGGCCGCGGAGGTGCCCAAGGTCCGGATCGACGCTTGGAGCTTGGATGGACGAGTGGGACAGCGGGATGAAGACTCGAAGGACCGGTTCTGTGAGGTATACTTCCTACAGCATAGTAGCTAAACATCTAAGTGTTTACTAGTTTCTAGTTTAACAAAGATCCGACTTTTAGTCCATGTTGCCTTGCGCTAAAATCATTGTTTATCTCCGTTTCCGCCTCCCCGTAAGAACCGGGGTGAGCAACATGGACTTACAGTGGTATCAGAGACTAGCTAAACATAAACTAGCAAGTTAGCAAAGTGTTAAGAACATCGATCGGAAAAAAGTCGCAAAACACATCCGCAAAACCACAACTTTCTGTTGATTTTTTTTTCTGCTCTAAAAATAAAAAATCATACTTCAAAAATCGTCTCAGGGTTTTGTGAAAACACTGCAGAAAAACGATCCAGTGATTCGATCAAACGACCGCGGTTCCGCGGCAATGACATGCCCATTGCCGCGGTTCCGCCGCCGTTTTGACTCGGCACTGGATCGGGTTTTGTGCAGTGTTTTAGTTTGGGTGTTTTGGGATTTTTAATACATGTTTTTTCTACCCAGATTTTCCAGAGAGCAAATTGACTTTTCGGGTGACTAAAAATCCGTATTTTGATCGATATTCCGTACTCTTTGGCTAATGTATATTATCTGTGATGTAATATATGTATTGAACGTCCGCTAATCGCTATACGTCGATTAGTGGGGGTTATACATATCTGTGATCTGTAATGTTGATGGTTTGTGTATATGAACTCGGTGGATTGTCGCGGATGAATAGCCGGGAATGGGTGTGAGATGAGAGTTTCTTTTTCTTTCATTCATTGTAAAGTTTATAAATTGATGTAATATTATTTATTTGGCCGCACAACTGGGTCGGGGTTGTAGCCGTCATTGTATAATTTCTTTTTACTGTTTTTGCTTCTAGGATAGACCCAAGGTGGGGTGCATAAACTACCGGGTATCTCGAAGTGCCAAGTGGCCTACTCACGGGGTTGAGGGAGGTTGCTTCGCTTCGGGTACTTGGCGGGTAGTTTGCCGCACCCGTAGGGGTCTAGGGTGGGGTTTGGCTATTCATCGCGACCGTGTAATCCGTTTTTTGTTGCAGGCTCGAACGAATCGCGAATTCCTAGTATATCCAAAGTGTTCATCTGTGATCTGTAATGTCTATCATTGCTATATATTTATATATGATAACTATTTAGGCGTTGCTTATGTTTTATAGCCGCGCTAGCCCAGCCCCCGCTCTGTCGTTAGTTAAGTAACCTAACGGGTGATGACGGGGCCCCGTGGCGAATGCGAATGGCATAAGCGTACGTCATATTTTGGTTGTTTTCTGCAATGGTAGGATTAAATGATGGGACGCATTAAAAGAACTAATGCAAGAAAATAAACCAAGAAAAAGTCGTTGGAACACTTTGAAAACCACTCGGTTCTTTTCAAAAAAAAAATAATAAGCATTTTAAACGCGGAGCTTGAACCACTCCTTTTTAAAAGGTATCTCGTTCCATCGACTATATCAAGTTCACTACGTTCACGGTTTCGCCAAAACCATCCGTAGCCCTCCGTCGTTTCATATGAATATTCAACAGTATTCAAGCTGTGTTTGTTGGCCTTAGTCAAGGCACAGTGTTTGGTAGCTGGTGGGTATTCATATGTTGCATAGATAGAATGCGTTGGTTTGGGACAGTCGTATTACTTTGTTGGCCATAGTCAAGGGTATATACGGGTGGGTTCAAATTAACCTGGATAACGACGGGTAGAACTTGACATGTGACTTATGATTTGTTGGCCTTAGTCAAGGTCATAAGAGCATGGGGCAAAAATCTACATCGGGAGTTTCAAAAGTACTGAAACTTGCTAGCGCTGCATACCATTTGGAGTGTGATGATTCTGGTAGGATTCCTTCGGTTTTATCACGCGATGATATTTGGATCCCGATCCTACTGTGAGTATATGCTACTCCTCGGGAAAACTCTCACTTAACGATCAATGCTATAAACCTAGTAGGTGTCTAGAAAGGTGTTAGCGGGGCTACGTCCACAGGGAAAAGAGGTTACTTAATTAAGGAACTTCGCGAAAGCGTTGGAAAACCTCCCTCGAAGTACCGACACTGGCTTGGCTGAACGGTTAAGCAAGTATTGTACGGTGAGAAAGATCCCGACTAATTCTTCCTTTGTGGTTTGAGGAGGGATTCGAGAGACAGTGGGAGCTATCATGTTTAGATAAATTAAAAACCAATCTAAACTTGCAAGAGCATCATGCTAAGTGTTTTCTTCTCTCTCTTTTAATTGCAGCGACCCAGTGACCGCACCTAGGTTACAACTAGATAATAAAATGACTGAATCTGACTGTTATGACTGGCAAAGGTCTGTCCAGATGTCCATTGCCCAGGACAAGATGAAACACCTCTTGACTGATCCAACCCCTGCCGTCTCAGGTCCAGTTTCCCCTGTCACGGATATTGATATTCGTAGGACATCGAAAGAAGACTGTGCGAAAGCCAAGTGCCTCATGTTAGCCTCAGTTGATGGTATATACCAGAGGCAGCACGAGAAGATGGACTTAGCTTCTATCTTCCTTCATAACAAAGTTTTATATGGAGAGCAATCTCGTATCGCAAGATATGAGACCTCGAACAAATTGCTTCCAGCGAGGTTGGCTATCGGGTCATCTGTAGGGGGCAACGTCCTTACAGAGACCAGCTCTTTTGAGCTCTCGGACCTGAAGACCACGTTGAAGAACGGGTCAGATGCTGACTCAGTTCAACGGTCTCTACCTACTACCCTAAAGGAAACTAGGGAAGTAGAAAGAAAGGGAAGGGAAGAAGTTTCAGGAACAGATGTAGTAAAAGAAGGATGTTCCTATTGTTACGGGAATGAACATGGGCAGAAGGATTGCAGGGCTTGTAAAGCCAGTAGCCAGAATTCGAAGCATGTTGTGGCTTCGGCTTCGGGTGTGTTTGTGATAGAGAACTGTATGTCAGTTAACCCTACTTCCTGGGTATTGGATACCGGATCAGGATCTCATATCTGTAATTCGTTACAGGCTTTGAGAAACCGTAGGGTTATCAGGAAAGGTGATATGACTCTCAGGGTTGCTAACGGAATGAGCATGTATGCTGAATCCGTAGGGGAATATCATCTAGGACTGACAACTGGGAAGATATTGATTCTGCGTGACTTTTTTTATGTGCCAGGTGCGACTTGTAACATCATATCTGTATCCTTACTTTCTAAGGAAGGATATGATTTTATTTTTGTAAGCAATGTAGTAAACATCCACCTAAATCAAGTATTGATTGGGTCAGGTACATTGAAATACGGTATATACGTTTTGAATCAAGCTCAGGTCTTCAGTGTCCAGAACACACTTAAAAGAAAGTCTCCGGAATTAAATCAGGCTTTCTTATAGCATTGTAGACTGAGTCACATTAATGAGACACGGTTGACAAAGTTACATAAAGAAGGATACTTGGATCCGTTCGAGTACCAGTCTTATGCCACTTGTGAATCATGTCTCATGGGAAAGATGACAAAGACTCCGTTCACTGGACACGGAGGAAGTGCGAGCGAGCTCTTGGGACTCATACACAGTGATGTGTGTGGTCCAATGCCTACACATGCGCGAAGTGGTTATTCATACTTCATTACTTTCACAGATGATTTCTCTAGGTATGGGCATGTCTTCTTAATGAAGCACAAATCCGA
Organism: Agapanthus africanus; assembly: GCA_030015575.1. Lineage (NCBI taxonomy): Eukaryota > Viridiplantae > Streptophyta > Magnoliopsida > Asparagales > Amaryllidaceae > Agapanthus > Agapanthus africanus. The sequence goes on along the minus strand of CM057347.1, from coordinate 77,902,225 downwards.
GGCCTTTGAGAAATTTCAGGGATACAAGAATGAAGTTGAAAAACAAACATGCAAAAGTATCAAGACACTGAGATCTGATCGAGGTGGCGAATACTTGAGTGCCGAGTTTCTGGGCTTCTTAAAAGAGAATGGAATTCTCTCTCAACTTACTCCTCCATACACACCACAACACAACGGTGTATCGGAAGGAAGGAATCGAACCCTATTGGATATGGTTCGTTCCATGATGAGTAAGGCTGAGTTGCCGTGATCCTTCTGGAGTTATGCACTAAAAACAGCTGCATATCTTTTGAACCAAGTTCCTACTAAGTCAGTGCCCACCACACCATATCAGATGTGGAGTGGGAAGAAACCCAGTCTTAAACACTTTAAGACATGGGGGTGTCCAGCTTTTGTAAAATAGCAGCATGCGGACAAGTTCGAGGCACGTTCGGTACAGTGTAAGTTTGTGGGATACCCAAAGAACTCCAAGGGGTATCTTTTCTATTACGCAGAGGAACAAAAGGTTTTTGTTTCTCGTCATGCCCGCTTGTTGAAACTGAGTTTTTGGAAAATCAGATAAGTGGGAGCGCAATAGAATTAGAAGAAATTCCAGAACCACAAGCTATTACTGAAAGCTTGGTAGAACCAGAGGGTTCGAAAGAACAGGACATCCCAGCGCCACTCCGCAGGAGTAGTAGGCAGTCTCATCCGCCCGAGAGATACTACGGTTTTCTCATTGACGGGGATAGAGAGGATTGCACTATGGATTATGGTGAGCCTACTAGCTTCCAGCAAGCCATTCAGAGCGGTGACTCGGTAAAATGGCTGGATGCAATGCGGACCGAGATGGAGTCTATGTACACCAACAAAGTTTGGACTTTGGACTTTGCTCCAGAAGGGGTAAAACCCGTAGGCTGCAAATGGATCTTCAGAAAGAAAATTGGTGTAGATGGGCAGGTTGAGACCTATAAAGCTAGACTTGTTGCAAAGGGTTTTCGTCAAAGCCCTGGTTTGGACTATGACGAGACCTTTTCTCCAGTGGCTATGCTGAAATCCATTCGGATCCTTCTTGCCATTGCTGCCTTCCACGATTATGAAATCTGGCAGATGGACGTAAAGACGGCTTTCCTAAATGGAAATTTGGAAGAGTGCATATATATGGATCAGCCGGAGGGATTCATTCAGAGTGTGAGCAGCGGTAGAGTGTGCAATTTGCTCAAGTCCATTTATGGACTTAAGCAGGCATCGCGGAGTTGGAACATCTGCTTTGATGATACTGTCAAAGAATTCGACTTTATCAAAAACCCAGATGAACCATGCATTTACAGTAAGATTGTAGGGAGAACTGTAGTATTCCTCGTCTTGTACGTGGATGACATTCTCTTAATAGGAAATGATATTCCTATGCTACAGTCAGTCAAAGGATTCTTGTCGCAGAGGTTCTCCATGATGGACCTGGGGGATGCTAACTACATTCTGGAGATCCAGATCTATCATGATAGATCTAAGAGGATGTTGGGACTTTCACAGTCAAGGTACATTGACACCATACTGAAAAAGTTTAGTATGGAAGATTCCAAGCGCGGTAATTTACCGGCTTGTCACGGGATCACCCTCTCCAAAGAGATGTCTCCCAAAACTGATTTGGAAAGGGATCGCATGTCTATCATACCCTACGCTTCTGCAGTAGGCTCTATAATGTATGCGATGTTGTGTACCAGACCAGATGTAGCATACGCATTGAGCGTTGTAAGCCGGTATCAGTCGAACCCAGAGGAGAAACACTGGATAGCGGTAAAGAACATTCTCAAGTACCTGAGAAAGACTAAGGAGATGTTCTTGGTGTATGGTGGAAAAGACCTCCAGCTCGAGGCCTTTGCTGACTCCAGCTTCCAGAGTGACAAGGATGACTCAAAGTCCATGTCGGGTTATGTCTTTACCCTCAATGGAGGGGAAGTTTGCTGGAAGAGTTCCAAGCAGGAGACCGTTGCTGACTCAATTATGGAAGCGGAGTACATAGCTGCTTGCGATGCCGCAAAGGAAGCTGTCTGGATGAAGAAGTTCCTCACGGAGCTTCAGGTGGTTCCTACCATTGTTGATCCAATACCGCTGTATTGCGACAACAACGGAGCTATAGCTTTAGCGAAGGAACCCAGGTCCCATCAGAAGTCCAGGCACATTTTGAGGCGGTACCACCTGATCAGGGAGATCGTAGATCGCCGGGAGATCGAGGTGAAGAGAGTAAATATGGAGAACAACACTGCAGATCCACTCACAAAGGCCCTACCCCAGACTCAGTTCGAGCGGCTAATCGAGATGATAGGTCTTCGATACGCCAGTATATGGCCTTAGTGCAAGTGGGAGATTGTTAGTGTATATGCCCTAGAGGCCATTACTGTATCATACTAGCTTGTATATTACTTGATGGAAGCTTGGGATATTCACAGTTGTATAGACAATCTTGCTCAAAATGGTAGTATGCTACTTGGTTTGTCTCTGCTTCAATATGTGCATGTGTTTCTTTTAGCATATCGCTTGTATACATATTAGTAGAGCCCTTAGGATCTTTGCTTGATTACCAGCGTTGTGATGGCGCTCACACTTGTGGGGGCTGGGTAATCCATAAGCACATCCTTATACAGGTCCCTAGTCGTTGGACTATCGAGACAGGGCATCGATACTCCGGAGTAGACTAGCGTATGCGCTTCTCATCCCAGCGGGGAGACGGTCTGTCCCACAGCCGTCAGTACGTCGTACTTGAGATAGTATGCGGATGCTCGTTAGGTTACGAGTACACTGGACAGGACTCGTCGGGAACTGTTGGTTGGTATTATACCTATCGTCAGTTATCAGTTCCCAGGTGACATGAGTACAGCTTAGTCCGCTGACTTGACATTGTCACTTCGCCTCGAGTGTGTTCCCACTGTACTTAGATTACTACCCTACCACGGCTTAAAGGAGTCGTGCAAACAGGTAGTAGTTGGGTGCAGTCCCGAAGCACTTGGAGGCAGTGACGGTTAGACAGGATTCGTCTCTCCCGGTATTGGGGGTTGACATCGTGTTGTGTCTAGGAGAGCCATTACACGAGTAGTCCCTGGCTAGGGCAAGCGAGATATACTGGTAGGTTTCCAGTGTTATCTCAGGGTGTTCTGGGCTTCACTCCGACACGACTTGTACCGCTATTAGGGGACTGACGTTTACCGCCCCCCAGGCCCGCCATGCGATGTATCAGACGAACAGACCGGACTGTACGGAGATTGTCACATACAGGCTCAGTAGGAGTTCGGATGGGTTTATCTCATCGGCCTTCTTATCGACATCTACCTGGGGACCGTTACGTACAGCTAGTGCCACTTGCGGTCTGTGGTTAAACCCACTGCCAGCGTAGTGTCGAGTCTTTAGAGTCCCACACAGAGAGTTTTCCTGCACTGATCGAAACGTGTAGAGGTCGTATGGTTTTACGGCAGGGCTACGATCACTTACATGCACTTGTGTGCGTATGCTGTTCGGGCAGGCAATACTAGTGGGCTTTGGTTTAAGCCAGATCCTAGTATTGCACAGATGGATTTGATTTGTCTTCTGTGCATTCGCATTCTACGGAATGCGGATGCAGGTGTGCATGCACAGTTTTGAGGAGTGATGAAGGAGGAGGTGCCCCATTAGGGTTTTGGCAGTTGGTTCGGCCAAAACCATAATGTGGCACACTCATTAGGGTTTTGATAGTTCGTTTGGTCAAAACCGTTATGAGCCAGAGGCATTGTTTACTAATCCTTTTAGTGATAGATTAGTGATGGCTAATTGCATTGACCATTTGACCACTTAGATCTCTCTTGACCTTGTTGGCCATGTTGACCATGTTGACCATTGACCTTCAAGAGAGATCCACACTCTTCTTTTATTTTCCTTTTATTTCTTGTGTTATGATAATGGTCAATTCAATGTGCCATCAAGTCTTTCATGATAGGATTAGTAATGATGATTATTGTGTATTATTGCAACCATGGTTCATTTCATTTTTGGGGTTACAAATTTTTCATTATTCTCTTCTCATTCTCTCTCATGAAGTGAGAAGAAAAGAAAAGCTCCATGGTTGCAAACTTTCTCCTTCTTCTTCCTCCTCTTGATCTCTTCTTTTGATCTCATGTGTTGAGAGAAAAAGAATCCACAAAGACAAATACAACCATACATCTCCTCTACACATTCTAAGGCATTTAGATTGGCAATCTCCTTGCCCTAGTTGCCTTGACTTGAGGCGAAGCTTAGTGTACAACTCTCGGGTGGATCTTCTTCGACTCAAGAAGGCCGCGGAGGTGCCCAAGGTCCGGATCGACGCTTGGAGCTTGGATGGACGAGTAGGACAGCGGGATGAAGACCCGAAGGACCGGTTCCATGAGGTATACTTCCTACAGCATAGTAGCTAAACCTCTAAGTGTTTACTAGTTTCTAGTTTAGCAAAGATCCGACTTTTAGTCCATGTTGCCTTGCGCTAAAATCATTGTTTATCGCCGTTTCCGCCTCCCCGTAAGAACCGGGGTGAGCAACGTGGACTTACATATTTAATTGGAACCAGATTCAAATCATGCAGCTGTCTCTAGTGCATGTCAACTTAATGGAAAGAGGCTAATCAGCATTACTCAACTTAGCAGTCCCTCCAATTATGAGTAACCTGAAAGAGAAACAAGTTTCTCAAAACCATTACTTTCAACTGAATACCAATCACAAGTATCTACATCTTCGATCACCTTGAAGAATCCCGATACTTGCGACACCTGGTTCTCTACTTTATTCTTGTACCTATAACTTCTCAAAACTTAGACATTGTATTTCAACGAAACACTTGTCTAAAAACTAGAGAAATCATGAGTAAATAGAACATAGTACGAGGACCAACCCCTTTGTCCTGATGGACACTAGACAACATATAATACTCTGTATAAGTCCGCTGAGTTGAATAACTCAAAACCTGTGCATCGTAGGTTGAAAACATTACTTATGGTTAAGAACTACTCTGCTGTCTAATGCTCCTTACCCAATCGTCAACTGATATAGGTAAATGTCACAGACATAATTTCAAAAGATATATCTAACTTTATGAAAATAAACATACAGATATATCAATTTGAAATTGGTGCACAATAATGGATACTCAAAACCAAATACTTGCCGTCCGGCAAAAACCCAGGCGATTTCCTCAAATATCACCAATTACAACGAATTCCGATATAATGAGGATGATCACCTAATTCCCAATAACTTACTCCCACTCATCATCTATAAAACCATACAGATGTGAGAATCATACCTGGTAAATACATACCCTGGAGCAAGTGTCTAATCGGGAAATCGGTTTTCGATTAACAATGCACAGTGAAACTGAAACATGAAAATGTTTCGAAGGGTATCCGGGTATTCTTAGTAATGCCTCTTCCATAATCCAATTCATGACTATAACCGTATATTTCTTTGCCATCTCTCCAAATCCCTTTATTTGTCTTTAGTCGTTACCTTCTGTACACCATCGTTAGGCTAAATGGTTTTCTTCCTTCCCTACCGTTCGGCACCAGCCTATGGTTTGGAAGAAGACTATCCAATAAGCGTAATAGGTGTATACTCCTAAACCAAGAAATACTCGCAACTTGAGAGAAGGTGATGATAAAAGACAACTGAATAAAACCTTATTCTATTTCTTCTGAACCTGAATCCATCCTCGAATCTGGAACAAGTTCCTTCGAGTTCGTATATAACCATACGATGGATTTATCCAATGGAAGTGGATGTTCGTAGTAATACGAGGTGTTCTGGAGAAATGCAAAGGGTAAAAGAAGGAGCGGCAATGAATTATGCAACTTAGAAAATCCAAAAGCCAGTATTTTAAGAAGGTTCGGTCAATTTGGTCACTGAGTCATAGTCTAGGGTCGGTCAATGGTCGCTTCCAAAGAGATAGAGAAAAAAACACTCTGCGTGCACTCTAACCTAGATCAGAATGGTTATCACTTTATCTAATCAGGAAACCTCTCACTGTACCGTCAAATTCTTCCCCAAACCTGAAAAAAGAATTAGTTAGGATCACCCGTAGAGTAAACCAACTCATCAGTGGGAATCGGGATCCTACTCTCGTCGCATGATAACGTGAAGGAATCCACTCACGTTATCACACTCCAGAAGGTATGCGCATGCCTGGCAAGTTTCAGTTTCTTTAGAAACTCCCGATATGGATTTTTGCCACATGCTCTTATGACCTTGACGTTGGCCAAATGCCATAAGTCACATGTCATGTTCTACCCATCATTATCTTGTTAATTTGAATCCACCTGTACATACCCCTGACGTTGGCCAAATGGAAGAACGGCTGTCCCAAACCAACTCATCTATCTATGCAATAGATGAATACCCAGCAGCTACCAAACACTATGCATTGGCCTTAGTCAAAATACATAGCTTGAATACTACTGAATACCCAACTGAAATGACGGAGGGCTACGGCTGGTTTTTGGCGAAAAACCTTTAATGCAATGAACTTGATCTCGCTGAAGTAACCTGATAGCTTTTTACATAATATAGTGGCGAAAACCTTCGCTTAAGAGGTCACTCCCGGTGAAGGGATCTCGGCTCTTTCCTCGTGGAATGAGGTGCAGGATATTCCAACTAAATACCGCGATGCAAAGCAACAAGTAATCGACTATAATGAAGTTATTACCCTGACATAAACTTCTGCCCAAGGGGTCACTCCTGGTGAAGGGATCTCGGCCCTTGCCTCGTCGAATGAGGTGCAGGATATTCCAACTGAATACCACTGTGCAAATTAAAAGAAAACGTCTTTGTAATAACACTTTTTGAAAACTGTTCCAACAACGTCAAACAGGTTTGTTTTCCTTACATTGATCAAAATCAACGCAATCCCATCAATCAATCACACCAAAAAAGAACGAAAATAAAATGTACGTGTATGCCATCCGCATTCGCCACTGGGTCCTGTCATCACCCGTTAGGTTACTTAACTAACGACAGAGCGGGGACTGGACTAGCGCGGGTGTAAAACATATACAACATCTACTAGTATATATACCAATATATAATAATCGCTCCAGGTGTGATAAATGCAACATTACAGAAAAGTAATAAGCATCATAGAACAATACAGATAATCTGGGATCCCCGGGTTTCACAGAGCCGCTACTGAAACCCGATGTTCCCCTGGTCGTGTGGATAGCCTGTGCAATGAAAACCTAGACCCCTACGGGTGCGGAAAGTTACCCGCCTAAACCTGAAGTGAGGCAGCCCCCTACAGCAAAGTGAATGGACCACCATGCACTTCACGGAATCCGGCAACTTGAGCACCCCTCCTTGGGTCAACCTGTACCCCCTACACGTGCGGTGAATAGTCTGCCAATTCTAGAGTGAGGCCCTCTGCCTCTTAAAGCCATGAGATGCGGACCCGTTGCCCTCCAGAACCCGGCTATCCGTGCACTCCGTCGTGGGGTAAACCTAGTACAGAAATGAAAATATATACAACGGGTACATCGACCTCAACCCGGTCGTGCCCCAAAAGAATAATATAAAAACAGGCAGTGACGGCAGTCCACATGTTGGACGCTCTTCCCGCAATATCAAATGTACAAATAAATCCAAACTGCACTACCATTGCACACAGCTATCCACCACGACAGATCCGCAACATCACAGCACAACACAGAACATCAACGCGAATGTCACGTTCGCAAACCCGTCTAAAAGAGCTATAGCAATTAGACACGATTTACCGCTCGAATGACATTCACGGTCGGAGATATAATGTAAGTACTGTAAACTAACACATTTAAAATTCCGATCGACAAAACTTCCCGAAGTGGGTCCCAAGTACAACTCCAGTACTTAAACAAAATCTGGGCCCAAACAAAATATTCCAGAAACCACAATTCCACATGAAATACACCTAGAAGAAAGTTGGTGCACTGAAGCCTCAAAACGACGGCGGAACCGCGGCCAATACAAGGCTATCGTGGCAGTTCCGCGGCGGTCTTGATGGTTCAGTCACCCAAATTTTTTCCAGAGTCTTAAAAAAGCCTGCACGATTTTCTTAGATGCTCAAAATAATTTTTAGACTAGTTTAAAAATTCGACAGAAACTTTAATATTGAAAATGCAGTTTTGGAAATTTCGTTCGATCGATATTTTAAACATGTTAAAACAAGCTAGTAAAGGTTAATGGTGTGGCTCTGATACCATGTAAGTCTACGGTAGCGCCCCGGCCAATAATCTGAGGCCAAACGCCGAACAAAAACTTTTACAACTGGCGCTTTAGCATACTATAACCCGGATCTTACTATTAACGCTAAACTAACAAACTGTAAAGAGGTAGAAAGGCTATACCGATCGATCTGTGTCCTTCGGTCTTTAGCCATCATCCCATACTCCTCGCGGCATCTCCGATCTCCTGTCTCCTCGTCAAGGTGGCACCACGTCAATGGATCTTTATACGGGCTCCCGCCTCTGAACCGAGGCAACTCGGACATGAAGTTTGCTAACCGACATGTCCAAGATTGAAGTAGAGAGTGTGTAGAATAGTTTGTCTCAAGGAACCCAAACCATTAGGTGAAGGTAAATTGAAGTTGCTATTTGAATGGAGAGAAGTGGGCATGGAAATTTAGCAAAAAAATCAATATCCATTCAAAATGAGGCTCGGCCATTTATATTGGGGCAGCCAACAAATAGTGCTCGGCCAATTATAGATGGGGGGTGAGCACAAGGATAGAAGGTGACCATAAAGAAAAATCTCCACAAAAGATCTTAACTAAATATCCTTAGAAATCTAAAAGATTTTAATGAATGAGTCACAAAATGACTCACCAAGACTAGAAGCTTGTGGGTGCTACTGGAGCCCCGGGCACCACAAAAAAACCCTTACATTAAAATCCACATTTGCAAATAAGCCCCCAAAGGAAAAGACTTAAAGCCCAAAGGAAAATCTGTTAGTTATGTATATGCCCTAGAGGCCATTGTTGTACATATGATATATATAATAATGGATGCTTGGATATATACAGAGAGGACTTTCTTGCTCGTCATGATAGTATGCTATTTGGTTTCACTTTATCTTAACATGTTGACTTGTATTGATTTACTGTCTTACTCTCACATGTTGATAAAGCCCTTAGGATCTGTACTCGACTACTGGGATTATGATGAGATCATACTAGTGGGGCCACGGTAGTCGATGAGTACATCGTATAAATGTTCCTAGTCGTGGGTATATCGAGACAGGGCATCGATACACCAGAGTAGACTAGCGTATACGCATCTTGACCCATATGATGGGCGATGGATGATCCCATATCCATCGGTGTTTGACATCAAGGATGGTGTACGGGTGCTCAGTGGAGACTGGGTACACTGGACGGACTCGCCGAGAACTCCCAGTTGGTGATATACCACACGTCAGATGGCAGTTCTCCGGTGACACTGGTACAGGGTAGTCTGTAGACCTGAGATCGTCATAGAGTATTGTGTGATTCCCACTGTGCTTTGATTTCCACCTTACCACGTCCAAGAGGGCGTGCAAAACGGTGGCTTTTGGGTACAGTCCCGAATCATATTGAGGCAATGAGCGATAGGAGGGGATTCGTCTCTCCCGGTATAGGGAGTTGATGTTGTGCTGTGTTCGATTGGCTATAACTGGAAGTCCCTGGCCAGGGCTGATATAGAGATTTACTGGTAAGTGTTACTAGTAGTTTCTTGACCTGTTATGAGTCTCACATCGACACGACTTATCGGTTACTGGGGTCTGACGTATACCACCGCTAGACTTGATATGCGACATATCAGACGAACAGACCGGACTGTACGGGGGTGTTACTGATTGGATTCACAGGAGAACGGACAGGCTAGCTTGTTAATCTTCTGATCGCTCAACACCTGGGTGGCTGTTACGTTTAGCTGACCGCTTGCAGCTTGTGGGTGTTTGATATGATCATCACCTGCTACCGGCGTATTGACGATTCTTTAGAGTCCTACACAGAGGTTTCTTGGCTCAGGCAAAACGGAGTAGAGGCACATATGTGATATTTGCAGGACAGAGGATAATGCGATATGAGATACCGTATTATATTCTCGCGATATTTAGATATGAATCGGTACATGATATATTAGTCGGTTATATTCGATATAGCCGGATCGTCGGATCAAGTGTTGATTCGATGATTTAATGTATAATGATATATATGATATATTGTATTACATTATCTAATATTGGTTCGCTTTATTATTTCATTTTCTCACCGGATTAATACATTGATATATATGCGATATATGTTAATTGTATTATTTTCTTTTGTTGCAAATATATAATATATATGTGATATATATTATTGTGACATGATATGATTTATTATAAAACATGTTTAAGGATGATAAAGAGGGATTAGGGTTTGATTAGGGTTAGCTTCTTCTTGTTCATTCTAGAAGAATTCTATTTTGTCTTGGTTAAGATATTATGGTTGATACTTATCCTTAACCTAACTGAACCCTAACTCTAGTTTATTCTCTACAAGTTTTAACATCTCATCCTTGACCATGGTTCTATAATCAATGATATACTCTTGACTACTATTCAACACAAAAGGATTATTCTTTTCATTCATCATCTTCTTCTCTCTTGAGTTTTGAGAGAGTGCTCACTAGAAATTCCTTTTGTGATGATTTATTGTGAGAAAGTGAATTAAAAAGATAGCATAAATACTACTCCATCATCCTCATCTAATCTAGCCCATTAGATTAGGGTGTTCATCTCTTTAGAGTGAGAAAGCTTGGGTTATAGCAACTTCGACGTAGATCATCGGAGAATCGGAACACTTCAAGCTAGCATGGATCATTCGAGTCGTGGAGCCTCTCTTGAGTCCGGGAGATCGTGGATCGCGGCGAAGGGACTTCTACTCGGAGCTTGTGAAGCGAAGGAGCGGACTACAAAGGTTGCAATCCCTCACACTTATCTTTAAAGATATCATCTTGCATGCTAAACCCTAATAATCTAGCAAAAATCCCGTCTTTGGGTTGTTCGGCACATGTAAAATTTTATTCGGGCATGTTTGATGCTTTATGAACCTTCACTAGTGTGCCTAGGAACCCTACAGAATCAACCATGGATTAAAGAGAATTCCGCAACATAAACATTAAACCAAATGTTTAAGTCCGGTGGAAAAAGATTGGCAACTTCAAAAGTAATCCCGTGGGATTACCCCACAACAGTATAAACATACCCGCATTTGTATTCCGACCGAATACAAAATGCAAAGAGACAAAAAATACTCCTACACAATATACTACATGGATCCGGCTTAAACCAAAGCCCACCAGTATTATCTGTCCGAACCATGAAACGTGCACAAGTGCACGTGCATGTTCGAACCCGGCCATAAAACCATAAGGACTCTACAACGTTTTGCCCGAACTTGGGAAACTATCTGTGGGGGACTCTAAAGACTCGTCAATACCCTGGAAGTGGGTTTAACCACAAGCACGTCAGCGGCACTAGCTGTGCGTAACGGCTGCCCATGTATTGACCAAAAAGGAAGCTGATGAGCGAACTCATCCTGGAACCCTACTGAGCCTATCAGTGACAATATCCGTACAGTCCGGTCCGTTCATCTATGAGCATCGCATATCCGGCCTAGGGGCTGGTAACGTCAGACCCCCAAAAGCTGTATAAGTCGTGTTGGATAGTAGCCCTGAACACCCTGAGAAACTACTGGAATACCTACCTGTAATTCTCACCTGCCTTAGCCAAGGACTTGGTGTAATGGCTCTCATAGACACAGCGCGATCTCACCCCCAATACCGGGAGAGACGAATCCCCTGCCGATCCTCTCACTGCCTCCATGTGGCTCGGGACTGTACCCAACTAAAACCTGTTTGCACGACTCCTTTGAGCCGTGGTAGGGTAATAATCAAAGCACAGTGGGAACTAATACGAGACAAATGACGACCTCAGGTCGATGAACTAACCTGTACACATGTCACTAGGGAACTGCTATCTGATGCTAGGTATAATACAAACTAGCAGGTTCCCGGCGAGTCCTGTCCGGTGTACTCATAACCCAATGAGCACCTGTATACATCTTAGGTGATCCAACTGATACCAGTGGCTTGTGAGACCGGCCACCGCCCCTCTTCGGGGTCTCGACTGTATACACTAGTCTGCTCCGGAGTATCGATGCCCTGTCTCGAAACTCCTACGACTAGGGACCACTTTTAAGGATGTTCTTATAGACTACCCAACTCTCACGTATACGATCGCCATCATACTGTTGGTAGTCAAGTAGGATCCTAAAGGCTCTATCAACGTGTAATAGTGATCATGTCACCTAAAGCTGTACACGATGATAAAGGCAAACCAGATAGCTTACTATCATCTTGAGTAAGACTGTCCTACCGGTATAGGTTCTCCTCAATCATTGCAATCACGTGCCTGCGATCCAATAATTGACTTTGAGGGCACTACGACCAACAGATGATAGGTCTGCGATATGCCAATATATGGCCTTAGTGCAAGTGGGATACTGTTAGTGTTAAATTCCCTAGAAGCCATTATTGTATCATACTGGTTTATATATTACTTAATGGAAGCTTGTAATATACATGGATATAGTAAAAGTCTTGCTCGAAATGGTAGTATGCTACCTGGTTTGTTTCTGCCTCAATATGTGCATGTGTTTCTTTTAGCATATCGCTTATACATATTGGTAGAGCCCTTAGAATCTTTGCTTGATTACCAGCGTTGTGATGGCAGTCACACTAGTGGGGGCTGGGTAGTCTATAAGCTCATCCTATACAGGTCCCTAATCGAAGCATTATCGAGATGGGGCATCGATACTCCAGAGTAGACAAGTGTATACGCTTCTCATCCCAGCAGGGGAGATGGTTTGTCCCACAGCCATTAGTATGTCATACTGAAGATAGTATGCAGGTGCTCATTGGGTTATGAGTACACTGGACAGGACTCGTAGGGAACTGCTGGTGGGTACTATACCTATCGTCGGGTAGCAGTTCCTAGGTGACATAACTACAGCTTAGTCCGTTGACTTGACACTGCTACTTCGCCTCGAGTGTGTTCCTACTGTTCTTTGATTACTACCCTACCACGGCTCAAAGGAGTCGTGCAAATAGATAGTAGTTGGGTGCAGTCCCGAAGCGCTTTAAGCAGTGGCGGTTAGATAAGATTCGTCTCTCCCGGTATTGGGGGTTGATATCGCGCTGTGTTCGGAAAGCTATTACACAAAGTCCTTGGCCAAGGAAAGCGAGATTTACTGGTAGGTACTCCAGTAGTTTCTCAGGGTGTTTTGGACTACACTCCAACACGACTTATTGCGCTATTAGGGGTCTGACGATTACTACCCCCTACGCCCAATATGCGATACTCTTAAGACGAACAGACCGGAATGTACGGACATTATCACAGATAGGCTTAGTAGGAGTTCGGATGAGTTTGCTCATCAGCCTTCTTATCGACAGATACCTGGGCAGCCGTTACATGCAGCTAGTACCGCTTGCGGCTTGTGGTTAAACCCACTGCCAGCGTAGTGTCGATTCTTTAGAGTCCTACACAGAGGGTTTCCCTGCATCGGGCAAAAGATGTAGAGGCCGTATGGTTTTATGGCAGGGCATCGATCACATACGTGTACTTATGCACGTACGATGTTCGGGCGGATAATACTAGTGGGCTTTGGTTTAAGCTGGATCCTAGTATTATATTGATAGATTATTTTTGTCTCTTTGTATTCGTAATCTTCGGAATGCGGATACTGGTATGTATATACGGATAAGGGGCATTTTCATAATTTGCTCAGGATTACTTCTAGAATGGGACACCTCATTAGGGTTTTTATCTTTTGACTAAAACAATTATGAGGTGGAGGTTTGCATTAAGTGAGACATGGATCTTGGTGACTCATGGCATGACTCACTCCTAGATATTTTATGAAGCATGCTTGATATTTGAGGAGATATTTTATCTTTTCAATAATTGTATGCTTCATTTTATTTATTCATCACAAATGAGCCATTCTCACTCACTTGCTCATTTTCTCCACTGGATTTTCCTCAAGCTCTTTCTTCTTCCTCTAACCCTAAATCTTTCATGTGTTGAGAATTCTAGGGTACTTAGAGACATACTAATCCATCTACACTCTCTACATCATCTAGGACATCTAGTTTAGCGAACTAGATGCCGTAGTTACCTCGGATTTGAGGTTAGAGCTCGGACTGTAGACTCTCGGGTGGATCGTCTTTGACTCGTGGAGGCCGACGAGGTTGCCCGGTCCATTACGATCTTTGGAGCCTATGTCGAGGAGGAGGACAGCGACAAAAAGACCCGAAGGACATGTATCATGAGGTATAACTTTTATCCGAGTAGTTAAACCTCACACTAGTTTGGTTAGCTAGGGTTTAGCATCGATCCTGGAGTTCAAGTAGGTGTTGCAACACCCGTAAAAATTGTTTTTTACGTATTCCGCTTCCCCGTGAACCAGCGGGGTGTGCGACATTGACTCACAATTATTTCTATTGTATCTAGATGAACTCCATCAATCAGAAAGTAGATTTGTATATTAGTAGACCTAGAAAGACTTGTGTTGCGAGACTTAGAGCGATGGGTGTATGTTTGCTATTTGAGATTTTTGATGTCTTTCTTTATTATTATTCTTTCTGTGTTTGATCTTTGCCGTTGGGCTTCATATATTTACTGTTTATTTTGTGGTTGTGTTTCCGCTAATTGGCGAAGAGCTAGCTCCCGCTTGGGGATGCCTATATATATTGCATGTATGTGGTTTTGGATCAAATATACAAGGGAGGTGCTGCCTAAATTTTCGAAGGACGAAAAAAATGTTTTCAACTAGTATGTAATTCACTTGCATCTTCATATATCATTTTTTATGCATTTAAAGAAAACTTAATTTCATTATACCTTTATTTCAAAACTGCACCTCCATTATTTTCCGAAAAAAGGTTTAGATTTCTGGATTTCGGCTTACTTGAATTACGTTACGCCTTTAGACGTTGCGTAATTCTCGTGCCGGTCACGTGCCAATTTCCGGGTCATGACAAAATTGGTATCAGAGCTTTAGGTTTAACCTTGGTTCAAGTTTAAGCCTGACCTTACAAAACTTAGACTTCACTGATGGGGTATTAGACCTGAACTTTCGTCGCATAGGATAACCTTGGTTGATGGAGTAGGTAACTTGAGTAGAGTGACATACCGTGTGTAAATTCCGCGGCATACTAATGACACGCTGCTCCGCTTAAATGACCTTAGGATGTACATTACTTGAGATCGTTTATTCCATTCGTTCCTATGATCATACTCACATTGATTCATTCTTTCCTATGATCATATATCAATTTTGGAATTTCTGTGATCTATCTTCATCGATACCTGCTTGAGCTTCCTGTCACCAGGGTTTGAGCGCAAAGAGAGCTGCTGCTAGTGATGCGGTCAGACCAAGCTCGTCACGGACGAGGGCTGACCATGATATTTTCTGGTGACATAAGGATGTGTCGGTATAGTGTTTGTGTTGAGATCTCTCATTTAAGCCGAGTGTTCGGATTTGTACCGGATGATCGGGCCATTGATAGAGGCTGCCAGATTGAGAGGACCGTTGATGTACAACCTATCCCAGAGGTCGCGATGTTGTCTACTGTAGGGTTCCCAAGGTCGGCAGCAAGGTTTCGGGAGGCATCGTCCATGCCATTTTCAAAAAAAATCATTCTAAAGAACTCTAATCTAGAATCTTTAACTAGAGAATTAAACAAAAGATCATGCAAACAACTTTACATCTAAGTGAATGAGGAATACAACCTTTGTAGACCGGTCCTTCACTTCTAAAGCTCCGTGTTGTAGTCCCTTCGCTACAAGTATTAAACTCCCAGACTCTAGAGAGGGTTCACATGAAGAAATGAACAAACTTGCTCAATGTCTTTGAGGCCGAAGATGATCTACGTCGATGAGACTCAAGCTCATGCTATCTCTTCAGTAATGGTGAAATTAGTGAAGCAAACACCCTAAACTAAATGGCTAATAGCAGAGGATGATGAAGTAGGAAATGGGCTCACTTTAGTTTTCTTTTTCTTACAATATTTTCTCACCTTGAGAAAAGCTAACAAGCTTTTTCTCATGAAGAAGAAGATGAAGTGATGAAGATGAGAGAATGAACTAACTAGGTGAGAATAGAAAACGTGGATGAGTTAGTGTCATACACTAACTCATGTAGAGAATAAACTATGGGTTACAATAATGGTTAGGTTAATAAATATCTAGAAGTAAAACAAAACTAGTGGACTAAGTCAAAAATGCTACAAGCTTCTCCAAGCTTCCAAGCATATGACTAATTTCCAACTAATTTTGATTAACTTTAAAAAAATAAAACCATACATTATCATAAGCTTGGTGTGAGTCTCATACACCCATGTCACATGTGGCATCAAGCATGACACAAAATAATGTATATTAATATATATCACATATCTACTATATGCACACAAGTGAGAAAAGAAATCTTAAGTGAGCTAATATTAGTTAATGTATGTTAATATATTAAATATATAAATATACATTAAATTATTAAATCAACACTTGATTTAATAATCCGACTATATCACATACAACCGACTAATATCAAATGTAACAATCTATCGAATCAACACTTGATCTGATAACCCGTCTATATCACATATAACCGACCGATATCACATATCACGAGAATAGAATGTGGTATCACATACGCGCATTAATCTCGGTCCCACACATATCACATATTTGCTCCTACTTCATTTCGTATGAACCAGGAAATCTTTGTGTAGGACTCTAAAGACTCGTCAATACGCAGGCAGTAGGTGATGATCATATCAAACACCCATAAGCCGCAAGCGGTCTGCTAAACGTAACGGCCACCCGGGTATTGAGCGATCAGAAGATCAACAAGCAAGCCTGCTCATACTCCTGCGAATCTAATCAGTAACACTACCATACAATCCGGTCTCTTCGTCTGACATGTCGCATATCTCGCCTGGGGGTGGTAAACGTCAGATCCAAATAGCTTGATAAGTAATGCCGATGTGAGGCTCATAACGGGTCGAGAAACTAGTGATAACTCTTACCAGTAAATCTCAGAAATAGCCCTGGCCAGGGACTTCCTGTTACAGCCAATCGAGCACAGCGCAACATCAACCCCCAATACCGGGAGAGACGAAATCCCCTCCTATCGCTCATTGCCTCCATGTGACTCGGGACTGTACCCAAAAACCACCGTTTTGCATGTTCTTTTGAACGTAGTTAGGTGGAAATCAAAGCACAGTTGGAATCATACAAGACTCTTTGACGATCTCGGGTCGACAGACTAACCTGTACCAGTATCACCAGAGAACTGCCATCTTGTTGGGTTTCCCTTGCACCTAGTTTAGTGAATGGAAGCATCACACATGCCATCTTAAAATTTAGAGAGGTGCAAAGCAAACTAATCATGAATCTTAACTAGAATAATTAGGGTAACAACAAAATTGTATCACATACAAAGAACTCTTGTAACACTAAGTAATGAAATTACAATCTTTGTAGTCTTCGCTTGGTGACTCCTTGGACCTTTGAGAGTTTGGAACGATCGCTAGCAACCTTCCTTGTCCACGATGATCCACCCGAAGTCCCTTTGCCCAAAGCTCCTTACTTTACTTGGTCTTTCAAAGAAGTATAGAAAAACACCCTATACAAATGGGCTAGAGAGGTGTAGCATGATGAGGTGGTTTGTATTCTCTAATCAAAACCCTTCCTTTTTAACAACCTCACTCTAAAGAAAACTCAAGAGAGCTTGGAGGAAGAAGAAGATAATGGTGGCTAAGCTTTGAGCTCAAGAGATAAAGATAATGATGAATGAATTAAGTGAGAATGAATAATCAATATTAATCATTCTCACTTCAACCATGGTTAACTAATATCTAGATATTATTACGTTGAGTTAAAGTCCAAATGAAATTTAAACCATGGTTTGAATTTGGTCAAAGAATAGTCAAGTATGGATAATTATCAACCATGATTTAATTTTCATTTCCTTTTAATCCACACACACACACACACACACACACACACATATTAGTGAATCATGTGAGTCTTGCATTGCCACCATTTAGTGTATCATCAACCATGATACTATGTATGTATGTATGTATGTATGTGTCCATAGACATCAACTTATGCATACATGCATGCATACATCTTCAAGAAAGAAAAGGGTTTAAATAAAGAATTAAACTAAAAGTCAAATGTTAAATCAACACTTGATTTAACAAACTGGTCATATCACATACGACCCGACCAATAGAAAAATGCCCGATTAACATACGGTATCACATACTCGCATTCAATCGGGTCTCGCGCATATCTCATATGCACACCACATCATTTCTCCTGAGCTAGGAAACTCCTGTGTGGGACTCTAAAACTCATCAATACGCCGACAGTAGGTGATGATCATATCAAACACCTACAAGCCGCAAGCGGTCAGCTAAACGTGACAGCCACCAGGGTATTGAGCGATCAAAAGAAAACCAGCGAAGCTGTCAAAACTCCTGTCGAGCTAATCAGTAACATTACCCGTACAGTCTGGTCTTTTCATCTGATATGTCGCATATCCAGTCTAGGGTTGGTGAACGTTAGACCCCAGTAACCGATAAGTCATGTCGATGTGTGGCTCATAACGGGTCGAGAAACTACTGATAGCTCTTACCAGTAAATCTCCATAACAGCCCTGGCCAGGGACTTCCAGTTATAGTCAATCGAATACAGCGCAACATCAACTCCCAATATCGGGAGAGACGAAACACCTCCTATCGCTCATTGCCTCCATGTGATTTGGGACTATACCCAAAAGCCACCGTTTTGTACGTTCTCTTGAACGTGGTAAGGTGGAAATCAAAGCACAGTGGGAATCACAAAAGACTCTATGACGATCTCGGGTCTAAAGACTAACATGTACCAGTGTCACCAGAGAACTGCTATCTGACGATAGGTATAATACCATCTAGGAGTTCTCGGCGAGTCCGTTCAGTGTACCCAGTCTCTACTGAGCACCCGTACACCATCTTTTGTGTCAGCACACCAGATGGATATGGGATCATCCATCGCCCATCATATGGGTCAAGATGCGTATACGTTAGTCTACTCTGGAGTATCGATGCCCTGTCTCGATACACCCTCGACTAGGAACAGTTATAGGATGTACTCTTAGACTACCCTGGCCCCACTAGTATGATCTGCATCATAGTCTTATTAGTCGAATACATATCCTAAGGGTTTTATCAACATGTGAGAGCAAGACAGTAAACCAATACAAGTCAACATGTTTAGACAAAGTGAAACCAGATAGCATATTATCATATCGAGCAATAAAGTCCTCTCTATATATATCCAAGCATCCACTATTATATACATCATATGTACAACAATGGCCTCTAGGGCATATATACAACCAATCATCTCCCACTTGCACTAAGGCCAGCTGTTGTAGTATCTCATACCCAACATCCCGAAGAGTCTCTCAAATTGTATCTGGGGTATGGCCTTCGTGAGTGGATCCGCAGTGTTGTCCTTTGAGTCAACTCTCCTGACCTCGATCTCGCGGTGATCCACTATCTCTCGGATCAGTTGATACCGCCTCAGAATATGTCTGGACTTCTGATGGGACCTGAGTTCCTTGGCCAAAGCCACGGCTCCATTGTTATCACAATACAAAGGTATTGGATGCTCAATGGACGGAACTACACCAAGTTCAGTGATGAACTTCTTCATCCAGACAGCCTCTTTGGCAGCATCGTTGGCAGCGATGTATTCATCCTCCATCGTCAAGTCTGCCACGGTTTCTTGCTTAGAACTCTTCCAACAAACCGCCCCTCCATTTAGGGTAAAGACGAATCCCGAGTGTGACTTAGAGTCGTCCTTATCACTTTGGAAGCTCGAATCGGTAAAGGACTCCACCTAGAGTTCTCCGTTACCATACACCAAGAACATCTCCTTATTCCTTCTCAAGTACTTGAGAATGTTCTTCACAACTGTCCAGTGACTCTCTCCAGGATCTTCTTGATACCTGCTCACTACACTTAGTGAGTATGCTATATCGGGTCTGGTACATAGCATCGCATACATGATAGAGCCTACTGCTGAAGCATAGGGTATCCCTTGCATGCGAGCTCTCTTCAAATCAGTCTTGGGAGACATCTCTTTGGAGAGAGTGAGTCCAAAGATCGTGGGTTGGTTCCTACATTTGGATTCTTCCATACTAAACCTCTTTAGTATGGTGTCAATGTATTTGGATTGGGAAAATCCCAGTATCCCTTTTGATCTATCTCTATAGATCCTTATCCACAAAATGCAGGAGGCATCACTTAGATCTTTCATTGAGAATCTTTGTGATAAGAAGAGCTTGACCGAGTACAGCATAGGAACATCATTTCCTATCAAGAGTATGTCATCCATGTACAATACGAGGAAGACAACCTTACTCTCTGCAATCTTCTTATAAATACAAGGTTCATCTACGTTCTTGATGAAGTCAAACTCTTTGACTACTATATCAAAATAGATGTTCCAACTCCGCGATGCCTTCTTTAACCTGTAGATGGATGTAAGCAGCTTGCACACCTTTCCGCTGCTCTCACTATCTACGAAGCCCTCAAGCTGAGTCATGTACACGCACTCCTCTAAATCACCATTTAGAAAAGCGGTCTTAACATCCATCTGCCAGATTTCGTAGTCATGGTATGCAGCAATGGCAAGTAGGATCCGGATGGACTTAAGTATAGCCACTGGAGAAAATGTTTCGTCATAATCCACACGTGGTCGTTGACAAAACCCCTTTGCAACAAGTCTAGCTTTGAAAGTCTTAACTTTCCATCTACTCCAAGTTTCTTCTTAAAGATCCATTTGCTCCAAATGGGTTTTACCCCTTCAGGAGCAACTTCCAAAGTCCATACTTTTTTGGTGTACATGGATTTGATTTCAGATCGCATTGCATCCAGCCATTTCACAGAGTCCCCATTCGTGATGGCCTGCTCGAAGCTAGCCGAGTCATCATCTTCCATGATGCAATCCTTGCTCCCACCGTCGATGAGAAAACCGTAGTATCTCTCTGGTGGATGAGGAACTCTACTAGATCGGCAGAGCGGCTGAGGTTCGTTGGGAACTACTGAATCCTATGGTTCAACCAAATCTTCTGTCGTAGTTTGTATAGCTGGAACCTCTTCCAGTTCTACATCCTTGCCACTAATTTCTTTATCAAGAAATTCCTTTTCTAAAAAGGTGGCATGTCGAGAAATAAACACCTTTTGTTTCTCGGTGTGGTAGAAAATATACCCGCGCGAATGTTTGGGATATCCAATAAACTTACACAGAAAAGACCTTGCGCCGAGCTTGTCCGGATTCTGTGTTTTCACATATGCCGGACAACCCTATATCTTAACATAATTAAGATATTGTCTCTTTCCTTTCCATATCTCATATGGAGTGGTTGGCATAGATTTGGTGGGGACCATATTCAATAGGTCTGCAGCTGTTTCCAGTGCATATCCCCAAAAGGAAATAGGCAACTCAGCAGTGCTCATCATAGAGCGCACCATATCTAATAGGGTACGATTCCTCCGCTCTGATACACCGTTGTGCTGTGGTGTATAAGGAGGAGTAAGCTGAGAGAGAATCCCATTCTCTTTTAGATAGTCCAGGAACTCATTGCTCAAGTATTCTCCTCCTCTATCTGATCGAAGGATCTTAATACTTTTACCCATTTGGTTCTCTACTTCGTGCTTATATTTTCTGAATTTCTCAAAAGCTTCAGACTTATATTTCAGTAGGAATAGATGTCCGTATCTTGAGAGATCGTCAGTGAATGTAATGAAGTACGAAGAACCATTCCTGGCATGTGTAGACATGGACCACATACATCACTATATATCAGCCCCAAGAGTTCCGTAACTCTTTCTCCGTGTCCACTAAACGGAGTTTTGGTCATCTTGTCTTTGAGACATGACTGGCAAGTGTCATAGGATGAAAATTCGAACGGATTCAAATATCCATCCTTGTGTAACTTAGCTAGTCATGTCGCATTGATATGACCTGGTCTACAATACCACAAGAAGGATACGTTCATTTCTGAACTCTTCCTTTTGTGTGTTTTGTACATTAAGAACCATGGTTTGGTGTAGAACGTATATGCCATTATTTAACGAGCCTGATCCAATCAACTTTTGATTCAGGAAGATGTTTATAACATTATCATGTACTACAAAATTAAATCCTTCTTTACTCAATAAAGAAACTGATATAATATTGCATATCAGGGTCGGAATGTAATAGCATTCGTTCAAAATCAATGTATTACCATTTGGTAATATAAGGTGATATTCGCCAACAGTTTTGGCTGCAACATTTGCACCATTCCCTATTCTTATGGAATGATCACCTTCTCCCAGTTCCCTACCTTTCTGTAGCCCAGGTTACATATTACATATGTGGGATCCCGATCCGGTATCTAATACCTAGGACGTAGAGTGAACTGAGAAACAGTTCTCGATAACTAACACATCCGAAGAAGATGCATCAGCATACTTTAAAAGGTTTACCTAGCACCTCATGAAGGGTTCAGAAGCATCACATGTACCAAAGGTGGAGTCTTTACGGTGCTAAGTTAACAAACATCGGATCGTTCCTAGAAAATTAGGGTTTCTAAAACTAGCATATCAATATATGAAAGAAAAGCTAGGGTTTAGAGAGTACAACCTTTGTAGCTCCCTACGCTAGACTCCTCGGCTACTTGGGTTTGAAAAAGCTCCACTTGAACTCCTCTAGGTCACCGATGATCCACCCGGAGTCCGCTTTGTCCAAGCTTGCAACTTCACCCGGTCAAGAGAACGAAATGAAGCTAACACTCCAAACAAGTGGGCTAGACTTGTGTAGAATGGTGTTGTGGTTCTCTTTCTTACTTCAAAATCCTAACTTGATGAATATATTGCTCACTACAAAAATCTAGCGAGCAAATGAGAGAGGAAGAAGAAGATGATGGCTATATTTTTAACAAGAGTGAAAAGAATAACCCTTGTTCAAGGAAAAGGAAAATATATCAATATATATTTTCTTGTTCTTATCTCAAACCATGGTTTAAACAATGAATATATTATTAAACTTGAGTTAAAACACAAAAGGAAAGTTTACCCAAGGTTAAAAGGTGGGTGAGAATGGTTAGGTTAAAAGAAGAGTGTAGAAACAAATCAATCATAACCATTTTCTTTTTCCTTTTTGTTTTAAATCAAATGTAATAAAATCCATATTTAAAACCATGGTGTGAGTCTTATATTCCCACTATTTCCATGTATATACAACCATGAAGGATGTATGTATGTATGTATGTATGTGTGAATGTACATCCATATATGCATGAATCTAAAAAGAGAACATACATGCATGCATACATCCATCAAATACAAGAAAGGATTTCTAGTGAGAAACTAATGGTTAAATGATAAATCAACACTTGATTTATCAATCCGGTCATATCACATATGACCTAACCAAAAGCAAGCCGCCCGATCAATATACGGTATCCTATACTCGCATTTTAATCGGGTCCATGCGCATATCGCATACGCGCACCACAACGTTTCGCCTGGACTAGGTAACTCCATTGTGGGACTCTAAGAATCATCAATACGCCGGCAGTGGGTGATGATCATATCAAGCACCCCCAAGCCGCAAGCGGTTAGCTAAACGTAACGGCCACTCGGGTATTGAGCGATCAGAAGAGAACAAGCGAGCCTGCTACAACTCCCGTCGAGCCAACCGGAAACACTTCCCGTATAGTCCGGTCTCCTCGTCTGATATGTCGCATATCAGGTCTAGGGGTGGTAAACGTCAGACCCCAATAACCGATAAGTCATGCCGATGTGAGGCTCATAACGGGTCGAGAAACTACTCGTAACACTTACCAGCAAATCTCTGAATCAGCCCTGGCCAGGGACTTCCCTGTTACGGCCAATCGAGCACAGCGCAACATCAACCCCCAATACCGGGAGAGACGAAACCCCTCCTATTGCTCATTGCCTCCATGTGACTCGGGACTGTACCCAAAAACCACCGTTTTGCATGCCCTCATGGACGTGGTAAGGTGGAGATCAAAGCACAGTGGGAATCACACAAGACTCTATGACGATCTCGGGTCTACAGACTAACCTGCACAAGTGTCACCTGAGAACTGCCATCTGACGTGAGGTATAATACCATCTGGGAGTTCTCGGCGAGTCCGTCCAGTGTACCCAGTCTCCACTGAGCACCCGTATACCATCTCTGATGTCAAACTCCAATGGATATGGGATCATCCATCGCCCATCTCATGGGTCGAGAAGCGTATACGCTAGTCTACACTGGTATATCGATGCCCCGTCTCGATACACCTATGACTAGGGACCTTGAAGGATGTACTTATGGACTACCATGTCCCCACTAGTATGATCTGCATCATAGTCCAGGTAGTCAAGTACACATCCTAATGGCTTTACCAACATGTAACTATAAGACAGTTTAAAGAGACTGTTATACATGTTAAGATAAAGAGCAACCAGATAGCATACTATCATATCGAGCAAGAAAGTCATCTCTATATATGTCCAAGCATCCAATATAATATACATCATCTGTACAATACTGGCCTCTAGGGCATACATACAACTAACAATCTCCCACTTGCACTAGGGCCAGCTACTGTAGTATCGCATACCGAGCATCCCAAAGAGTCTCTCAAACTGTATCTGGGGAATGGCCTTCGTGAGTGGATCCGCTGTGTTATTCTTCATGTCAACCCTCCCGACCTCGATCTCCCGGCGATCGACTATCTCCCGGATCAGGTGATACCGCCTCAGAATATGCCTAGATCGCTGATGGGACCTCGGTTCCTTGGCCAAAGCCACCGCTCCATTGTTATCGCAATACAAAGGTATTGGATGCTCAATGGATGGAACCACTCCAAGTTCAATAATGAACTTCTTAATCCAGACAGCCTCTTTGGCAGCATCGTTGGCAGCGATGTATTCAGCCTCCATCGTCGAGTCTGCCACGGTTTCCTGCTTGGAACTCTTCCAGCTAACCGCCCCTCCGTACAGGGTAAAGACAAATCCCGACTGCGACTTAGAGTCGTCCTTATCACTCTGGAAGCTCGAATCAGTAAAGGACTCCACTTGGAGTTCTCCATTACCATACACCAAGAGAATCTCTTTAGTCCTTCGTAAGTACTTGAGAATGCTCTTCACAGCCGTCCAGTGACTCTCTCCAGGATCAGCTTGATACCTACTCACTACACTTAGTGAGTATGCTACATCGAGTCTGGTACATAGCATCGCATACATGATAGAGCCTACAGCCGAAGCATAGGGTATCCCTTGCATGCGAGCTCTCTCCAAATCAGTCTTGGGAGACATCTCTTTGGAGAGAGTGACTCCAGAGATCGTGGGCAAATTCCCACGCTTGGATTCTTCCATACTAAACCTCTTTAGTATAGTGTCAATGCACCTGGATTGGGACAATCCCAATATTCGTTTGGATCTATCTCTATAGATCCTGATTCCCAATATGCAGGAGGCATCACCAAGATCATTCATTGAGAATCTTTGTAATAAGAAGAGCTTGACCGATTGCAGCATAGGAATGTCATTTCCTATCAAGAGTATGTCGTCCACGTACAATACGAGGAAGACAACCTTACTCTCTACCACATTCTTGTAGATACAAGGTTCATCTACGTTTTTGACGAAATCAAACTCTTTGATAACGACGTCAAAGCAGATGTTCCAACTCCGCGATGCTTGCTTTAACCCATAAATGGATTTAAGCAGCTTGCACACCTTCCCGCTGCTCCCACTATCTACGAAGCCCTCTGGCTGAGTCATGTACACGCACTCTTCTAAATCACCGTTTAGAAAGGCGGTCTTAACATCCATTTGCCAGATTTCGTAATCATGATATGCAGCGATGGCAAGCATGATCCGGATGGATTTAAGCATAGCCACTGGAGAAAAGGTTTCGTCATAGTCCATACCTGGTCTTTGACGAAAACCCTTTGCAACAAGTCTAGCTTTGAAAGTCTCCATTTTCCCATCTACACCAAGTTTTTTCTTGAAGATCCACTTGCTCCTAATGGGTTTTACCCCTTCAGGAGCATCTTCCAAAGTCCATACTTTGTTGGTGTACATGAATTCCATCTCGGACCGCATTGCATCCAGCCATTTCACCGAGTCTTTACTCGTGATGGCCTGCTCGAAACTAGTTGGGTCATCATCCTCCATGATGCAATCCTCGCTTCCACCGTCAATGAGAAAACCGTAGTATCTCTCAGGTGGACGAGAAACCCTACTAGATCGGCGGAGAGGCTGGGGTTCGTCGGGTACTACTGAATCCTTTGGTTCAACCAAGTCTTCTATTATAGTTTGTGTCGCTGGAACCTCTTCCAGTTCTACCTCAATGCCACTTGTCTGTTTCATAAGAAAACCCTTTTCTAAGAAAGTGGCATGTCGAGAAACAAACACTTTTTGTTCCTCGGAGTGGTAGAAGATATACTCTCGCGAATGTTTGGGATATCCAACAAACTTACATAGAACAGACCTTGCCTCGAGCTTGTCCGGATTTTGTGTTTTAACATAGGCCGGACAACCCCATATCTGAATAAAATTAAGACATGGTCTCTTACCATTCCATATCTCATATGGAGTGGTAGGCACTGATTTGGTTGGAACTCTATTCAATAGGTATGCAGCTGTCTCCAGTGCATATCCCCAGAAGGAAATAGGTAACTCAGCTGCACTCATCATAGAGCGCACCATATCTAATAGGGTGCAATTTCTCCGCTCCGATACACCGTTGTGTTGTGGTGTATAAGGAGGAGTAAGCTGAGAGAGAATCCCATTCTCTTTTAGATAACCTCTGAATTCGTTGCTTAAGTATTCTCCTCCTCGATCAGATCGAAAGATCTTAATACTTTTGCCCGTTTGGTTCTGTACTTCGGTTTTATATTCTCTGAATTTCTCAAAAGCTTCAGACTTGTGTTTCATTAGGAACACATATCCGAATCTTGAGAGATCGTCTGTGAATGTAATGAAGTAGGAAGAACCATCCCTGGTATGTGTAGACATGGGACCGCATACATCGCTATGCACCAGTCCCAAGAGTTCCGTAACTCTTTCTCCGTGTCCCGTAAACGGAGTTTTGGTCATCTTGCCTTTGAGACATGAATGGCAAGTATCATAAGATGATAATTTGAACGAATTCAAATATCCATTTTTATGTAACTTAGCCAGTCATGTCGCATTGATATGACCAAGTCTACAATGCCACAAGAAGGATTCGTTCATTTCTGAACTTTTCCTCTTGTTTGTGTTTTGTATATTGAGGACTGTATTTTGATTTAGAATGAATATGCCATTATGTAACGAGCCTGATGCAATCAACTTTTGATCTAGGAATATGTTCATAACATTATCCTTTACTACAAAATTATATCCTTCTTTACTTAATAAAGAAACTGATATAATGTTGCACATCATGTTCGGTATATAATAGCACTCATTTAGAATCATTGTATCACCACTTGATAATACTATGTGATATTCGCCAACCGCTTTGGCTGCAATACTTGCACCATTCCCTACTTGAACAGAATGATCACCTTGTCCCAGTTCTCTACCTTTCCGTAGCCCATGTAACTGTTTACATATGTGGGATCCTGATCCGGTATCTAATACCCAGGACGTAGGGTGTACTGAAAAACAGTTCTCAATGACAAACACACCCGAAGAAGGTGCATCAACATGCATGTTCTCCGTTTGGGCGGCGTGAGAATCCAGATATTCTCCTGTTTCCTGTTCAGTCTTATAACACTTAAAAGATAGAACGGGTCCAACGTTCCCCTGTACAGTATAACATGTGGGTTCGGTCGATACATCCATATTATTATCTTGATTAGGGCATTACATGGTCGCTACCTGGAGAGAGAGAGAAGAAAACACTTTAGCGTATGCTCTTGCAAGATCAGATTGGTTATTATCTTATCTAATCAGGATGGCTCCCACTGGTTTTTATCAAATCTTCCTTCAAACCCTAAAAGGAAAGATTAGCCAGGATTAATTACACCCTACAACTTCGCCGATCTTTTAGCCAGGCCAGTGTCGGTACTTTGAGGGAGGTTCCCCGTGCTTTCGCACGGACCTAATTAAAGTAAACCTCGTTTTCCCAGAGACGTAACCCCGTTGACACCTTTCTAGACACCTACTTGATCGGCTAATTGTCCTGTGTAAAACTCTCCCAGGAGTAACAATTACTCGCAGTGGGTATCGGGATCCAACTATCTCATAGAAGGTATGCAATCTCATTGCAAATTTCAACACTTGAAATTCCCGATAATGCTTTTGCCCCTAGCGTCCCATGACCTTGATGGAGGCCAAACTACCCACAGGGCGCTAGTCAAGTTCAACCCGTCATTTCTTGATTGAATTAAACCCACCCGTACGACCCCTGACGGAGGCCAAACTACGTCGTACGAATACCCTAATCCAATCGCATCATATGCTAGCAGATAAGCACTAGTTAGCTACCATACACTACGTCTTGACGGAGGCCAAACTACCGCAGCATGAATACTAAGTAGTACTTATCTGAAATGACGGAGGGCTACGCAGGTTTTTTCAGAAAAAACCATGAGCGTAATGAACTTGATATCGTTGCGGAATCTAGTGAATTTTGAAATGGAGTGATTTTGAGGCTTTTATAGTTTTGCTAAAGGGGTCACTCCCGGTGAAGGGATCGTCGGCCCTTTCCTCGTCGAATGAGGTGCGGGATATATCATATATATCACTGTGCAAAGAAAAACTCCAAAAGCCGTCAAAAGTCAAACCGAGTGTTGTAGCATCTGCCAGTTTCGCTAAAGAGGTCACTCCCGGTGAAGGGATCTCGGCTCTTTCCTCATCGAATAAGGTGCAGGGTATATCATATATACCGCTATGCAAAGCAAAACTGTAGCTACCCTTTTTATTTAAAATTTGATTCTACAACATCTTTTAGGTTTCTTTTCTTTCATTAATCATATTAATGAAGTCCTGTCATTTAATTCACCTAAACATCACAGATAAATATGACGTACGCTTATGCCATCCGCATTCGCCTCGATGTCCCCTCGTGCACCGTTAGGTTAGGTAACTAACGACAGAGTAGGGCAGGGCTAGTGCGGGTGTAAAACATAAGTAACGTCTATATAATATATCATATATACTGTATACTGTATCCATCAGAACATATCAAATGATCACAACACAGATATCGCAGCAGAAACATAGATATAATGTGGGATATACAAGGACGTTCGTATTTAGTATTTAGCCAATAATAGAAAATACGGATTCCACAGTCGCGATGAATAGCCAGAACCACACCTGGACCACTACGAGAGCGGCAAGTGGCCCTACCAATTCTGGAGTTTAGGAGACCCGGTCTCGACTCCTCGAGATGGCCTCCCACTGAACCCCAGAACCCGGTCACATGTGCTCCCCTCCTTGGGTCCATCCTAATACGGAAAAGTAAATAATATACAACACAGGTAGCATCGACCTCAACCCGGAAGTGCCCCAAATAAAAGAATATTACATTACATTTGAATTTACATGAATGAAAATATAAAACTCTCATCTCACATACAAAAAACCCGGCTATTCAATCACGACAGTCCTACACATCATATCTCAGCAACACATAATATCTCATATCATCAACGTAAGTAAGTATGCATACACCGATTGTCGTCGACGTATAGCAACGACAATCGGCAATACCACTACATACTACACTTACGGTCACAGAAAAGAAAGTGTAAAACTGCAATATCTGGAATCCACATTCTCTTTAGACATCGTAAATGCGAAATATCACATACTTCATATTTCATGTCTAGTAATATGAATTCCACACATTGCATCACATTCCAGATAATTAGACAGTATTAAAGTTTTCGAACGAACGATCAAATACCCAAGATTCACTAAAGCTCAACACTTGAGTGGAGTTCAAAAAACCGGAGTGTGACACAGTAGTAGCGGTCCAGCCGTAGAAAGGTCAAGCCAACACCTCACATGTGGCACGCCGTACTGCCCCAAACCCTAAGGTTCAAAGGGCAGTTCAAGACGGTCACATAATCGAGTTAAGCTTTGTTGTCTTCTAGAGGGACCACCACAAAACTTGCACGTATCTCCATAATATTTAAACCCCGTGAACAGTGAGCAAATGGTACTCGTTCAAACATTTTAATACTTTCTAATTTATCCGGAAAAGATATGAAATGAAAATTCCGATCGAATCGACAAGTCCATAACCATCTCCAGAATTTACAGAACTAAATTCAGATTAAAAATACCCAAAACCATATACAAGCAGAGCCATTAGTTTCTGTACAAAAAAGAGTCCATGAATCAACAGAACGGCCACGGAACCGCGGCCTAAGCAGGCTATTGCCGCGGTTCCGCGACGAAAATAACTGTTCATTGACTCGTTTTTCACAGTAACTCTTATATTTACCTGCTGAATTTTTTGCAAATTTTTAATTCTGAAAATAACCAGTTTTTAAAAAATGTCCAGAGAGCATTCTAAAAGGCCGTATTTCGGTTCGATCGGAGTTTTAACTTCGTAAAATTGTCGCCTAATGTTCTAGGTCGGCTCTGATACCAATGAAAGGTTTACCTAGCACCTCATGAAGGGTTTGGAAGCATCACATGTACCAAAGGTGGAGTCTTTATGGTGCTAAGTTAACAAACATCGGATCGTTCCTAGAAAATTAGGGTTTCGAAAACTTGCATATCAACATATGAAAGAAAACCTAGGGTTTAAAGAGTATAACCTTTGTAGCTCCCTACGCTAGACTCCTCGGCTACTTGGGGTTTGAAAAAGCTCCGCTTGAACTCTTCTAGGTCACCGATGATCCACCCGGAGTCCGCTTTGTCCAAGCTTGCAACTTCACCCGGTCAAGAGAACGAAATGAAGCTAACACTCCAAACAAGTGGGCTAGACTTGTGTAGAATGGTGTTGTGATTCTCTTTCTCACTTCAAAATCCTAACTTGATGAATATATTGCTCACTACAAAAATCTAGAGAGCAAATGAGAGAGGAAGAAGAAGATGATGGCTATATTTTTAACAAGAGTGAAAAGAATAACCCTTGTTCAAGGAAAAAGAAAATATATCAATATATATTTTCTTGTTCTCATCTCAAACCATGGTTTAAACAATGAATATATTATTAAACTTGAGTTAAAACACAAAAGGAAAGTTTACCCAAGGTTAAAAGGTCGGTGAGAATGGTTAGGTTAAAAGAAGAGTGTAGAAACAAATCAATCATAACCATTTTCCTTTTCCTTTTTGTTTTAAATCAAATGTAATAAAATCCATATTTAAAACCATGGTGTGAGTCTTATATTGCCACCATTTCCATGTATATACAACCATGAACGATGTATGTATGTATGTATGTGTGAATGTACATCCATATGTGCATGAATCTAAAAAGAGAACATACATGCATGCATACATCCATAAAATACAAGAAAGGATTTCTAGTGAGAAACTAATGGTTAAATGATAAATCAACACTTGATTTATCAATCCGGTCATATCACATATGACCCTAACCAAAAGCAAGGCGCCCGATCAATATACGGTATCCTATACTCGCATTTTAATCGGGTCCATGCGCATATCGCATACGCGCACCACAACGTTTCGCCTGGACTAGGTAACTCCATTGTGGGACTCTAAGACTCGTCAATACACCGGCAGTGAGTGATGATCATATCAAGCACCCCTAAGCCGCAAGCGGTCAGCTAAACATAACGGCCACCCAGGTATTGAGCGATCAGAAGAGAACAAGCGAACCTGCTACAACTCCCGTCGAGCCAACCGGCAATACTTCCCGTACAGTCCGGTCTCCTCGTCTGATATGTCGCATATCAGGTCTAGGGGTGGTAAACGTCAGACCCCAATAACCGATAAGTCGTGACGATGTGAGGCTCATAACGGGTCGAGAAACTACTCGTAACACTTACCAGCAAATCTCTGAATCAGCCCTGGCCAGGGACTTCCCTGTTACGGCCAATCGAGCGCAGCGCAATATCAACCCCCAATACCGGGAGAGACGAAACCCCTCCTATCGCTCATTGCCTCCATGTGACTTGGGACTGTACCCAAAAACCACCGTTTTGCACGCCCTCATGGACGTTGTAAGGTGGAGATCAAAGCACAGTGGGAATCACACAAGACTCTATGACGATCTCGGGTCTACAGACTAACCTGCACAAGTGTCACCTGAGAACTGCCATCTGACGTGAGGTATAATACCATCTGGGAGTTCTCGGTGAGTCCGTCCAGTGTACCCAGTCTCCACTGAGCACTCGTATACCATCTCTG
This sequence comes from Agapanthus africanus, assembly GCA_030015575.1. Lineage (NCBI taxonomy): Eukaryota > Viridiplantae > Streptophyta > Magnoliopsida > Asparagales > Amaryllidaceae > Agapanthus > Agapanthus africanus. The sequence continues at coordinate 77,869,742 of CM057347.1, read as the reverse complement.
ATGTCAAACACCAATGGATATGGGATCATCCATCGCCCATCTCATGGGTCGAGAAGCGTATACGCTAGTCTACACCGGTATATCGATGCCCCGTCTCGATACACCTACAACTAGGGACCTTGAAGGATGTACTTATGGACTACCATGTCCCCACTAGTATGATCTGCATCATAGTCCAGGTAATCAAGTACACATCCTAAGGGTTTTACCAACATGTAACTATAAGACAGTTTAAAGAGACTAGTATACATGTTAAGATAAAGAGCAAACAGATAGCATACTATCATATCGAGCAAGAAAGTCATCTCTATATATGTCCAAGCATCCAATATAATATACATCATCTGTACAATACTGGCCTCTATGGCATACATACAACTAACATACTTGTTCTTTGTTTGGGCGGCATGAGAATCTGGATATTCTCCTATTTCCTGCTCGGACTTATAACAATTATAAGTCGGAGCGGGACCAACGTTCCCCTGCTCAGTATAATAAGCGGGTTCATTCAATACATCTATATTATTATCTTGATTAAGGCCTGACATGGTCACTACTTGGAGAGAGAGAGAAGAAAACACTTTAGTGTATGCTCTTGCAAGATTAGATTGGTTATTATCTTATCTAATCAGGATGGCTCCCGCTGTTTTCATCAAATCTTCCTTTAAACCCTAAAAGGTAAGATCAGCCGGGATTAATTACACTTTACAAGTTCGCCAATCTTTCGGCCAGGCCAGTGTTGGTAATTTGAGGGAGGTTCCCCATGCTTTCGCACGGACCTAATTAAAATAAACCTCGTTTTCCCAAAGGCATAACCCCGTTAACACCTTTCTAGACACCTACTTGATTGGCTAATTGTCCTGTGTAAAATTATTTCAGGAGTAACTCTTACTCGTAGTGGGTATCAGGATCCAACTATCTCATAGAAGGTATGCAATCTCCTTGCAAATTTCAACACTTGAAATTCCCGATAATGCTTTTGCCCCTAGCATGCTATCACCTTGACGCAGGCCAACAAACCATAGTCCGCTAGTCAAGTTCAACCCGTCATTTCCTGATTGAATTAAACCCACCCGCACAACCCTTGACACAGGCCAACAAAGTCATACGACTACCCTAATCCAATCTCATCTTATGTTGCAGATAAACACTAGTTAGCTACTGCACACTACGCCTTGACGCAGGCCAACAAACATAGCACGAATACTAAGTAGTACCTATCTGAAATGACGGAGGGCTACGCAGGTTTTTCAGAAAACCATGAGCGTAAAGAACTTGATATCGTTGTAGAAACAAGGGATTTTGAAAATGAGTGTTTTTGAGGCTTTTTCTAGTTTTGCTAAAGAGGTCACTCCCGGTGAAGGGATCTCGGCTCTTTCCTTATCGAATAAGGTGCAGGATATTTCATAAATACCGCTGTGCAAAGCAAGAACTATAGAAGCAATCAAAAACAAAACCGAGTGAGTTGTAGCATCTGCTAGTTTCGCTAAAGAGGTCATTCCCGGTGAAGGGATCTCGGCACTTTCCTTATCGAATTTGGTGCTAGATATTCTACAAGGAATACCGCTATGCAAAGCAAAAAATAGAGCTACCCTTATTGTAAAATTTGATTCTACAACATCTTTTAGGTTTCTTTTTCTTTCATTAATCTCATTAATGAATCCCATCATTTATGCTTCCTAAGCATCACAGAAGAAACGAAAATACAACGTACGCTTATGCCATTCGCATTCGCCACGGTGTCCTGTTATGCACCGTTAGGTTACTTAACTAACGGCATACCGGGACGGGACAAGCGCGGGTGTAAAACATAAGCAACATTTATTATATATCAAATATATAATAATAAAGCATTCGTCTCACGCATATAATATGATCACATCACAGTATATCAGCAGCAGAAGAATCATATGAAATATTGGATATACTAGGAGGTCCGTGTTTTATTTTGAGACTGTATAAAACATGGATTCCACGGTCGCAATGAATAGCCAAACCTACACCCCTGGACCCCTACAAGAGCGGCAAGTGATCCTGCCAATTCTAGAGTTTAGGAGACCCAATCTCGAATCCTCAAGATGGCCTCCCACTGAACCGTAGAACCCGATCACTTGTGTTCCCCTCCTTGGGTCTATCCTAATGCGGAAAAGTAAATAATATACAATGGTGACATCATCCTCAAGCCAGAAGTGCCCCAATAAAAGAATATTATATACAATGAATTTTACATGAATGAAAATAAAAACTTTCATCTCACATAAAACCCCCGGCTATTCAATAGCGACAATCCTGCACATCATATCTCAGCAACACATAATATCACATATCATCAACGTAACTAAGTATGCGTACCCTGATTGTCGTTGATGTATAGCAACGAAACCGGCGATACACCATATACTACACTTACGGTCGCAGAAAAGAAAAGTGAAAAACTACAACATTTGGAATCCACAATTACCTTAGACATTGTAAACTCGAAATATCACATATTACGGATTTCATGCCTAACAATGTGAATTCCATATATTGTATCATATTCAGATATATCAAGACATTGTTTAACGTTTCGATCGAATCAACATACACCCACAAACTACCCCGAAAGCTCAACACTTGTGCAAAGTCAAAATACTCAAAAACCGTGCCACGGTGTCTATGGACCAGCCGTTGAAGGGGTTAACCAATGCCTCACCTATGGCACCACAGAACTACGGCAAACCCTAGGGTTCGATCGCGGTTCCGTGGGTATAGAATCGAGTTAAGGTTATTATATTCTTCTAGAGGGGCCATAGAGATACTTGCACGATTTTACGAATACAATCAACTTAGGAAAATTGCAACACTTGGAAATTTCAGCGGGGTATAAAATGTGGTGTTCGAAGTTCGTTCGAACTGCTAAACATTGTCAAGATTACCTTTACAGTGTTAAAATATACGACTACGAAACACTACGAATTAGCCCCTGAACAAAATAATCATCACAGGAAAATTTGGGCTAAGCAAACAATACCAGAAACCCTAATTCCTATAGTACAGAGCACATGTGAAATACGAAGCCCAGAGGAGCACAGGGGCCGGCGTTGCCGGATCTGGGGAGGGAGTGCTTGGCCATTTTCCGAGCAATGGGGCTCGTACTTCACATGTGTTCCTAGTGTATCACATACAGTCTTCTGCTGTCGCTAAAATAATTTTTCAACGACTTTTCAGAAAATTTCCAGATAGCAAAATTAGGGTTTCAAATATTGTATTTTCGGAGTCGATTTCGTTTTCGTAATTATTTTAACACCGTGTCTAAAATTCTAGCTTGGATCTGATACCACTGTTGGGTTTCCCTTGCACTTAGTATAGTGAATGGAAGGATCACACATGCCATCTTAAAATTTAGAGAGGTGAAAAGCAAACTAACCATGCATCTTAACTAGAATAATTAGGGTAACAACAAAACTGTATCACATACAAAGAACTCTTGTAACACTAAGTGAACAAATTACAACCTTAGTAGTCTTCACTTGGTGACTCCTTGGACCTTTGAGAGTTTGGAACGAATCGCTAGCAACCTTCCTTGTCCACGATGATCCACCCGAAGTCTCTTTGCCCAAAGCTCCTTGCTTTACTTGGTCTTTCAAAGAAGTATAGCAAATTAAACACCCTACACAAATGGGCTAGAGAGGTGTAGAATGATGAGGTAGTTTGTATTCTCTAATCAAAACCCTTTCTTTTTAACAACCTCACTCTAAAGATAACTCAAGAGAGCTTGGAGGAAGAAGAAGATAATGGTGGCTAAGCTTTAAGCTCAAGAGATAAAGATAATGATGAATGAATTAAGTGAAAATGAATAATCAATATTTATCCTTCTCACTTCAACCATGGTTAACTAATATCTAGATATTATTGTGTTGAGTTAAAGTCCAAATGAAATTTAAACCATGGTTTGAATTAGGTCAAAGAATAGTCAAGTTTGGATAATTATCAACCATGATTTAATCTTCATTTCCTTTTAATCCAAAAGCAATATATATATATATATATATATATATATATATATATATATATCAACCATGATACTATGTATGTATGTGTCCATACATATCAACAAGTGCATACATGCATGCATACATCTTCAGCAAAGAAAAGGGTTTAAATAAAGAATTAAACTAAAAGTCAAATGTTAAATCAATACTTGATTTAACAAACCGGTCATATCACATACGACCCGACCAATAGAAAAACACCCGATTACCATACGGTATCACATACTCGCATTCAATCGGGTCCCCGTGCATATCTCATATGCACACCACATCGTTTCGCCTGAGCTAGGAAACTTCTGTGTGGGGCTCTAAGACTCGTCAATACGCTGGCAGTAGGTGATGATCATATCAAACATCTACAAGCCGCAAGCGGTCAGCTAAACGTAACGGCTACCCGGGTATTGAACGATAAGAAGAAAACCAGCGAAGCTGTCAAAACTCCCGTCGAGCTAATCTGTAACACTACCCGTACAGTCCGGTCTCTTCGGCTGATATGTCGTATATCCAGTCTAGGGGTGGTGAACGTCAGACCCCAGTAACCGATAAGTCGTGTCGATGTGTGGCTCATAACGGGTCGAGAAACTACTGATAACTCTTACCAGTAAATCTCCATAACAGCCCTGGCCAGGGACTTCCAGTTATAACCAATTGAACACTGCGCAACATCAACTCCCAATACCGGGAGAGACGAAACCCCTCCTATCGCTCATTGCCTCCATGTGATTCAGGACTGTACCCAAAAACTACCATTTTGCACGTTCTCTTGAACGTGGTAAGTTGGAAATCAAAGCACAGTGGGAATCACACAAGACTCTATGACGATCTCGGGTCTACAGACTAACCTGTACCAGTGTCACCAAAGAACTGCTATCTGACAATAGGTATAATACCATCTAGGAGTTCTCGGCGAGTCCGTTCAGTGTACCCAGTCTCCACTGAGCACTCGTACACCATCTTTGGTGTCAGCACACCAGATGGATATGGGATCATCCATCGCCCATCATATGGGTCAAGATGCGTATACGCTAGTCTACTCTGGAGTATCGATGCCCTATCTCAATACACCCTCGACTAGGAACAGTTATAGGATATACTCTTAGACTACCCTGGCCCATTAGTATGATCTGCATCATAGTCCTAGTAGTCGAGTACATATCCTAAGGGCTTTATCAACATATGAGAGCAAGACAGTAAACCAATACAAGTCAACATGTATAGACAAAGTGAAACCAGGTAGCATACTATCATATCGAGCAAGAAAGTCCTCTCTATATATATCCAAGCATCCACTATTATATACATCATATGTACAACAATGGCCTCTAGGGCATATATACAACCAACACATCTGACGTGAGGTATAATACCATTTAGGAGTTCTTGGCGAGTCCATCCAGTGTACCCAGTCTCCACTGAACACCAGTATATCATCTCTGATGTCAAACACCAATGTATATAGGATCATCCATCGCCCATCTACATGGGTCGAGAAGGTATACGCTAATCTACTCTGGTATATCGATGCCCCATCTCGATACACCCACGACTAGGGACATTAAAGGATGTACTCACAGACTACCTTTGTCCCACTAGTATGATCCGCATCATAACCAGGTAGTCAAGTACAGATCCTAAGGACTTTATCAGCATGCAACAGAGAGATAATCAGTGTACATGTTAAGATAAAAAGTAACCAGATAGCATACTATCATGTCGAGCAAAAAGTCCTCCCAATGTATGTCCAAGCATCCACTATAATATACATCATATGTACAATAATGGCCTCTAGGGCATACATATAACTAACAATCTCCCACTTACACTAGGGCCATATATTGTAGTATCGAATACCCAACAATCAGCAGTAGTTGTAGTATCTCATACTCAACCATCCCATAAATGTCTCTCTTGGGAAAAGGCCTTTGTGAGTGGATCCGCCGTGTTGTCCTCTGAGTCTACTCTCCTAACCTCGATCACCCTAGAGATCAACCATCTCCATGATAAGGTGATACTGTCTTAGAATATGTATGGGTCACTGATGGGACGGGGGTTCCTAGGCGTAAGCCACAACTCCATTGTCACACAATGGTAGGAATGAAGTTCATCTCATGAACTTATATACACCTAGAATGCCTCTTTGGTAGCGATGTATCCACCCTTTATCGTCTAGTTTGCCACGGTATCTAGCTTGGAACTCTTCCAACATACCGTCCCTCTACTGAGGGTAAAGACAATGCGTGTGACTGACTTTCAGTCTACCTTACCACCTTGGAAGCTATCCAGTGATTCTCCCCAGGATCAATTGATACCATCTCACTACACCTAGTGAGAATCCTAACATCTATTTAGATCTATCTCATAGATCTAAAACCTAGGATTTAGGAGGTATCACATTGATCCTATATGGAGAATCTTTGTGATAAGAGGAGATTGACCGAGCATAGCATAGGAAACACCTTCCCTATCAAGAGTATGTCATCTACATAGAATACGTGGATGACCACCATACTCTCTACTACCTTTTTTGTATACACAAGGTTCATCTACTATTTTGATGAAATAAAACTCTTTGACTACCACATCAAAACAGATGTTCCAACTCCGCGATGCCTGCTTTAACCCGTAAAGCAACTTGCACACGTTTTCGCTGCTCCCACTGTCTACAAAGCCTTCTAGCTGTGTACTTATAGACGCTCTCTTCTAAATCACTATTTAGAAAAGCAGTCATGACACCCAACCGCTAGATATCGTAGTTATGGTATGTAGCAATGGCAAGTAGGATTCGGATGGACTTAAGCATAGCCACTAGAAAAGGTTTCATCATAATCCACACCTGGTCAATGACGAAAACCTTTTAGAACAAGTCTAGCTTTGAAAGTCTCAACTTTTCCATCTACACCAAGTAATCTTCTCAAGATATACTTGCTCATGATGGGGATTTAACCCTTCAGATATTGAAACCAAAGTTCATACTTTGTTGGTGTATATGGATTCCATCTCAGATCGCTTAGCAGCCAGCCATTCTTACAGAGTCCCCACTCTTGATGGCCTGCTCGAAACTAGTTGGGTCATCATCTCATGATGCAATCCTCGCTCACACTGTCATTGAGAAAACCGAAGTATCTCTCAGGCGGATGAAGAACCCTACCAGATCGGCAGAAAGGCTGAGGTTCGTCGGGAGCTATTGAATCCACCAGTTCTACCAAATCATCAGCTATAGTTTGTATAGCTGGAACTTTTTCCAATTCTACCTCATGACCACTAATTTCTTCCATAAAAAAATCCTTTTCTAAAAAGGTGGCATGCCGAGAAATAAAACACCTTTTGTTCTTCGGTATGGTAGAAAATATTCTCTTGCGAATGCTTAGGATATCCAACAAACTTCCACGGAACTGACCTTGCCTCGAGCTTGTCCGAATTTTGCTTTTAGATATAGGCCGGACAACCCCAAATCTTAACTTACTGAAGACATGGGCTCTTCCCATACCATATCTTATATGGAGTGGTAGGCACCTGATTTGGTTGGAACCCTATTAAATAGGTATGCAACTTCTCAAGTGCATAATTCCCAAAAAGGAAATAGGCAAGTAGTACTCATCATTGAGCGCACATTATCTAATAGGGTATAATTGCTCCGCCCCGATACACCGTAGTGCTGTGGTGTATATGGAGGAGTAATACCGAGAGAGAATCTCATTTTCCTTTAGAACGGTACAGGATCTCCGTGCTCAAGTATTCTTCTCCTCAATCATATCAAAGGACATAATACTTATATCCGTTTTGGTTCTCTACTTCTGCTTATATTCTTTCAATTTCTCAAAAGGTTCAGACTTGTGTTTCAATAGGAACATATGTCCGAATCTTGAGAGATCATCAGTGAATGTAATGAAGTACAAAGAACCAGTCATGGCATGTGTAGACAGGGGACCTACATATATCATCATGTATCAATCCCAAGAGTTCACTAACTCTTTCTCTGTTTCCAGTAAACGGAGCTACGTTCATTTTATCTTTGTGACATGACTGGCAAGTTTCACAATATGTAAATTCAAACTGATTTAAATATGCATTTTAATGTAACTTAGCTAGTCAGGTCGCATTGATATGACCTAGTCTACAATGCCTCAAGAAGGATTCGTTCATTTCTGAACTCTTCCTCTTGTGTGTGTTCCTGTACGTTAAAAACCGTGGTTTTATTCAGAACGTATATGATTTTAGATAACGTGCCTGAACCGATCAACCCTTGATATAGGAAATGTTCAAAACATTATCCAACAATACAATATTATATCCTTCTTTACTAAATAAAGAGACTGATATGATGTTGTATATCAGGTTTGGTATCTAATAACATTTGTTCAGAATCAATGTATTTGGTAATACAAGGTGATAACTGCCAACAACTTTGGCTGCAACAATTGCACCGTTTCCAACTCTTGAAACTTATCACCCATTCTCAGTTCTCTATCTATCTGTAGCCCATGTAACAGATTACATATATGAGATCCTGATCCGGTATCTTATACCCAGGACGTAGAGGACACTGAGAAACAGTTCTCTGTAATGAACACACCCGAAGAAGATACATCAACATGCACTTTCTTCGTTTGGGTAGCATGGGAATCCTGGTATTCCTATATTTCCTGCTCGGTCTTATAACAATTATAAGTTGGAGCGAGATCAACGTTCCCTAGCTCAGTATAACAAGCGGGTTTGGTTAATACATCCATTTTATTATCTTGATTAAGACGTGACTTGGTCGCTACCTGGAGAGAGAGAGAGAAGAAAACACTCTGAGTGTGCTCTTGCAAGATCAGATTGGTTATTATTTTATCTAATCAGGATGGCTCCCACTGTTTTTATCAAATCTTCCTTCAAACCATAAAAGGAAAGACTAGCTGGGATTAATTACACCCTACAAGTCCGCCAATCTTTTGGCCAGGCCAGTGCCGATACTTTGAGGGAGGTTCCCCGTGCTTTCGCACGAACCTAATTAAAATAAACCTCGTTTTCCCAGGGGCGTAACCCCGTTAACACCTTTCTAGACACCTACTTGATCGGCTAATTGTAATGTGTAAAACTCTCCCAGGAGTAACTCTTACTCGCAGTGGGTATCGGGATCTAACTATCTCATAGAAGGTATGCAATCGCATTGCAAATTTCAACACTTGAAATTCCCGATAATTTTGCCCCTAGCAGGCTATGACCCTGACGCAGGCCAACAAACCATAGTCTACTAGTCAAGTTCAACCCGTGCATTTCATGATTAAATTAAACCCACCCGCACGACCCTTGATGCAGGCCAACAAAGTCGCACAACTATCCTAACTCAATCGCATCATATACTTTAGCAGATAAGCATAAATAGCTACCGCACACTACGCCTTGACGCAGGCCAACAAACGTAGCACGAATACTATGATGTACTTATCTGAAATGATGAAGGGCTATAATAGGTTTTTAAGAAAACCTTTTGCGTAATGAACTTGATATCGTTGTAGAATCAAATGATTTAAAATGGAGTGTTTTTAGGCTTTTGCTAGTTTTGCTAAAGTGGCCACTCCCGGTGAAGGGATCTCGGCTCTTTCCTCGTCGAATGACGTGCAGGATATTTACAATACCACTATGCAAAGAAAGAACTAGAAAAGCAATCAAAAGATGAAACCGAGGGTTGTAGCATCTGCCAGTTATTGCTAAAGAGGTCACTCCCGGTGAAGGGATCTGGACTCTTTCCTTATCGAATAAGGTGTTGGATATTCTACAAGGAATACCGCTATACAAAAAAACAACTAGAACTACCTGTTTTTGAAAATTCGATTCCAAAACATCATTAGGTTTATTTTCTTTCATTAATCTCATTAATGAACATCCCATCATTTAAGTTACCTAAGCATCACAGATAAATACAACGTACGCTTATGCCATCCGCATTCGCCTCGATATCCCGTCATGCACTGTTAGGTTAGGTAACTAACGACAGAGCGGGGCAGGGCTAGCGCGGGTGAAAAACATAAGCAACGTCTATATAATATTACATATACTATATACAGTATCTATCTCATCATATCAAGTGATCACATTACAGAATATCAGCAGCAGAAATCACATATGAAATATTAGATATACTAGGATTTCCGGGTTTTATTTAAGCCAGTAAAAACGCGGATTCCACGGTCGTGATGAATAGCCAAACCCACTTCCCTAAACCCCTACGAGAGCGGCAAGCAACCCGACCAATTCTAGAGTTAGGAGACCCGGACTCGACTTCTCGAGATGGTCTCCCACTGGACTTTAGAACCCGGTTACTTGTGCTCCCCTCCTTGGGTCTATCCTAATACGGAAAAGTAAATAATATACAACAATGGCGACATCATCCTCAATCCGGAAGTGCCCCAATAAAAGAATATTACATACATTGAATTTTACATGAATGAAAATGAAAAACTCTCATCTCACATAAAACCCACGGCTATTCAAAACACGACGATCCAATATAACATATCACAGCAACACATAATATCACTTGTCATCAACGTAAGTAAATATGCGTATCCCAATTGTCGATGACATATAGTAACGAAATCGGCGATACACCACATATTACACTTACAGTCGCAGAAAAGAAAGTGAAAAATTACAACAATTGGAATCTACAACAACCTTAGATATCATAAACCCAATGTATCACATGCTTTGGATTTCATGCCTAACCAATTGAATTCCTTAAACATCACATACTTAACAATTATAAACCCCGCATTTTAGTCTCAATATTGAAAACACTTTTCAATAACCTATCGGGTAATTCAACAAGATTCCCGATAACCTGATCGAATGCTCGTCGGAAACCTTAGTAGACGGCCGCACCCCCAATGTCGTCGACAAAGTGCACTAAGGCGGAACACCGCAGCCGCGAGCACCCGAACGGATGATTTTGCCGATAGGGTTCTCCTACAGTCACTTGGTCGGGGCTATGGGGCGTGGCTATCTAGTATGGTTACCCGGCGAGTATCCGCGTACACTACGTAATTGCGACAGACTTTTGATCCACATCAAAATTCCATGGCAACCGATCAAATGAAACTAAACTGCTAGATTTATAATATTCAAACTAGTTATCTCATAACTAATTATGCGGATTCCGAATATTATATCACAATCACAAATAGAAATACGAAGTTAAACTTTTCGATCGAATAGCAAACACTCAAAATTTCCCTAAAAGTCAACACTTGAGCGGAGTTAAAAAAGTACTCAGAAACTGCCACAGCTCCTATGAACCATCCGTAGAAGGGCCGAACCATGCCTCACTCATTTCGCCATGGAACTACGGCAAACCCTAGGGTATGACCGTGGTTCCGCGATCCAAAAAGTCGGGTTTGGGTATCGTTCTTCTAGAGGGTCCACAGAATCGCTTGCATGATTTTCTGAAGATTTTAAACTCGGAAAAAATCCAACTCTTGGAAAATTTCCAGCGAGGGAAAATATGAGTTATTGATATCCGTTCGAACTTTTTAACGTCGTCTAAATAACCCGATTATATGTTAGAATTATGACTACGAAACACTCTGAGTTTCGTTTGCAGAAAGTTAACATCACATGCAAATTTAACAAAAACAAACAAAACCTGAAACACCAAAACCTAGAGCCTGGAACACACTACAAAATTCAACCCAAAACCTCATCATATGGCTGAGCTCACCGATTTTAACATGCTTCTGGCCGGCCAAAATCGGGCGAGGAGGGGTGAATTTTGTACTGTGTTCATGTTATATCCCATACAACATTCTGCAGTTGTTTAAAAAAAAAATTGACACCTTTAAAAAAACAACAGAAAACAGATTTAGTGTTTCAGGTTTCGGAGCAGTTTCGGTTTCGTAATCTAACAAACATCGTCTAAATCTCTAGCTTGTCTCTGATACCACTGTAGGGTTCCCTAGGTCGGCAGCAAGGTTTCGGGAGGCATCGTCCATGCTATTTTCAAAATTCTGTCGTTCTAAAGAACCCTAACCAAGAATCTGTAGGGTTCCTAGGCACACTCAAGAGGTTCCACAAGGCATCGACCATGCCAAATTCAAATTTTTCCGGTGCCGAGAAACCCAAATGCGATCGTTAACTAGAGTTTAGGCGAAACAACAAGCAAGTAAACGACTTTATTTCTAAGTGAAAGGGACTATAACCTTTGTAGATCCGGTCCTCCACTTCCTTAGCCCCATGATGATGTCCCTCCGCTGCGATCATCGGATCCCGGACTCTAGCGATGGTTTCGTCGAAAAAATGATTGGGCTAGGTCGTCGACTTCGATGCCGAAGATGATCTACGTCGAGGCAACTCAAGATCAAGCTCCAACTTTACCAAGTCATGAAACTTGTGAAGAAAACACCCTATACTACATGGCAAGTGGTAGAGGATGAAGAAATAGGAAGTGGGTTCACTTTGGATTTGGATTTCTCACTTGAAATCATCACTTAGACATTTTCAAGAAAATTTCTTTCTTCTTGAAGAAGAAGAAGAAGAAGAAGGAAAAAAAAGAATTATGAAATCAATTCTTTCAAAAAGAAAATCAAGTGATGGTTATCATAATATAACCATGGTTAAGTGTAGAAAATAAACTAGGGTTAGGTGAATGGTTAGGTTTAAGGAAAAAACAAAATGGTCAAAACTTTCAAAGCTTCATGAAGTTTCAAGAACGAAACAAATTTAGCCACCATTTTATTCTTGCCAAAATAAACAAATAAATAAATAAAATGAATAAGTGAATAATTCAAAACCCAAACCATTCACTTAACCATGGTTTAAAGTAAACATACACCCAAGCTTGCATGTATCATCAAACATGATACAATCTAGTGCACAAAAATATATCACATATACTACTTGTACACATAAAGTGAGAAAATCCATCTTAAGTGAAAAAATACTAGTTAATGTAAAGTAATATATCAAATATATAATTATACATCAAATCATTAAATCAACACTTGATTTAATGATCCGGTCATATCGCATATATCCGACTAATATTAAGTGTATCAATGTATCGAATCAACACTTGATTCGGTAACCCGGCTATATCACATATAACCTGCCGATGATACAAATCGTGAGAATAGAATCCAGTATCACATACTGGTGTTATTCTCGGTCCCGCACATATCTCATATGCGCTCCTATTTTGTTTCGCTTGAGCCAGGAAACCTCTGTGTAGGACTTTAAAGACTCGTCAATACGCCGGCAGCAGGTGATGATCATATCAAACACCCACAAGCCGCAAGCGGTCTGCTAAACGTAATGGCCATCGGGTATTGAGTGATCAGAAGATCAACGAGCAAGCCCGCTCACACTCCTGTAAATCCAACCAGTAACACTTACCGTACAGTCCGGTCTGTTCGTCTGATATGTTGCATATCTCGCCTAGGGGTGGTAAACGTCAGACCCCAATAGCTCGATAAATCGTGTCGATATGAGGTCTATAACAGTTCGAGAACTACTGGTAACACTTACCAGTAAATCTCAGTAACCCTGGCCAGGGATTTTCGGTTATAGCCAATCGAACACAGCGCAAGATCAACTCCCTATACCGGGAGAGACGAATCCCCTCCTATCGCTCATTGCCTCCATGTGATTCGGGACTGTACCCAAAAACCACCGTTTTGCACGCCCACTTGGACGTGGTAAGGTGGAAATCAAAGCACAGTGGGAATCACACAAGGCTCTATGACGATCTCGGGTCAACAGACTACTCTGTACCAGTGTCACCAGAGAACTGCCATCTGACGTAAGGTATAATACCATCTGGGAGTTCTCGGCGAGTCCGTCCAGTGTACCCAGTCTCCACTGAGCACCCGTATATCATCTCTGATGTCAAACACCAATGGATATGGGATCATCGATCGCCCATCTATATGGGTCGAGAAGATATACGCTAGTCTACTCTGGTATATCGATGCCCCGTCTCGATACACCCACGACTAGGGACCTTGAAGGATGTAATTATGGACTACCATGTCCCCACTAGTATGATCCGCATCATAGTCCAGGTAGTCAAGTACACATCCTAAGGGCTTTACCAACATGTAACAGAGAGACAATCAGTGTATACGTTAAGGTAAAGAGCAACCAGATAGCATACTATCATGTCGAGCAAGAAAGTCTTCCCTATATATGTCCAAGCATCCACTACAATATACATCCTATGTATAGTAATGGCCTCTAGGGCATACATATAACTAACAGAATCTTTAACTAGAGAATTAAACAAAACATCATGCAAACAACTTTACATCTAAGTGAATGAGGAATACAACTTTTGTAGGCCGGTCCTTCACTTCTAAAGCTCCGTGTAGTGGTCCCTTCTCTCCAAGTAGTGAACTCCCAGACTCTAGAGAGGGTTCACATGAAGAAATGAACAAGCTTGCTCAATGTCTTCGAGGCCGAAAAAGATCTACGTCGAGAAGACTCAAGCTCATGCTACCTCTTCACTAATGGTGAAATTATTGAAGCAAACACCCTAAACTAAATGGCTAATAGTAGAGGATGATGAAGTAGCAAATGGGCTCACTTTAGTTTTCTTTTTCTCACAATATTTTCTCACCTTGAGAAAAGCTAGTAAGCTTTTTCTCATGAAAAAGAAGATGAAGTGATGAAGATGAGAGAATGAACTAACTGGGTGAGAATAGCAACCATGGGTGAGTTAGTGTCATACACTAACTCATGTAGAGAATAAACCATGGGTTACAATAATGGTTAGGTTAATAAATATCTACAAGTAAAACAAAACTAGTGGACTAAGTTAAAGATGCTACAAGCTTCTCCAAGCTTCCAAGCATGTGATTAATTTCCTACTAATTTTGATTAAATTTAAATAAATAAAACCATACATTATCATAAGCTTAGTGTCACGACCCGCAAAGTACGGAACGCGACCGGCACTTAGATTACGAAACGTCTCAAGGCGTCCGTAAAATAAGTCAGCCGAAGCCCAGAATACAAAACCCAATTAAGATTTTTAGAGTGAAGGAAAAACCAATTTATTTAAGTATTTTACTCCACTACCATATCAAATTCCCTTTTTGAAATAATTTTCCTTTTTCCCAAAATTTCATGCAGAAATTCCTTTGTAAAAAAAACTCCAAACGAGTACAACAGGAATATAAATGAATAACATGAAAACGGCATCCCCAAGCGGGAGCTGGCTCTTCGCCTCAGGGCGGTCACAAATCCCACGCAATATAAAATAACAGTGTGCACAAGAAATAGCATGTCGACTCAAGTGAGCTCGACCCCAGATATAACATAAAATAAATCCCCAAGTCTGACAATCTCACCTCTAAGTCAATTATACAGTAATCCAAATAAAACAGGTACAACTGAAATATTAGTAGCAGTAGATGGAGTGTTCTAGATACAACAAATATATAAGGTGGTACCAAATGATAATAACCCACCTATGAGCAAAAGCCTCGAGTCCATGCAACAAGTGCAAAGGAAGCAATAGTATCCGCCGCTATAGTGCTGACGGAACGGACCTGCAGAAAAGCTGTGGCACAACGGGGGTGAGTTGCCAGCTCGTGAGTAATAAATAACATCTACTAAGGCTATCGTATGCATGCACACAAGTATCCTGGCATCCCTAAAACAGGTATAGCTACATGTACTAGCAGGTATGTATGCATCAACAGTGTACTAGCAAGTATATATGTCACATGGATGTAATAACAGGTATGTATGCCACATGAAAGTACTATCACGTATGTATGCTATATGAGTCAACTCAAGATCTCATCATGCAGGTATAAGACTTGTTCCTTCCTTTGTTTTGAAACTTCTTTTTAAAACATCAGCATAATATCCCAGAAATCAATAAAATCCGTGTCAAGCAACGACACCTCAAAACTGCCTAAATCTCATATATCCATGTCCAGTATCTCTGGCCTCAGCCATCCGGCTGATCCATATCAAATATCCATATCTCAATCTAGCGGCCACGGTCGGTATCCTCTGGATATCCGCCGCGCCAAATGAAGTCACCGGTAGGTAATCCGTCCCCTGCCAGGCTCAACGCCATCATCTGCGATCCTCTTGCCCCGGGGTACCTTACCGGGCCCACCATGTACCCGTGACGGTTCCTCCACTCCTCGACACGGATCTCGAAAACCACAGCAAACTCATGGTGGACGACACTTTACATCACTAAAAAACCGCAACTTATATATTTTTAAAGATGATAAGTTGAAATCTTGCGGCTTTCCCCAGAAATCCAGAAATATCATAAATCTCATGAAATCATCATGTATGCATATGTCAATGATAATGAATGCCAATGGTATCAATTTGCAATGTATAAATTGTACTAGGCATGAGCAGATGATATGATAATACATATGCACGAGTATAGTAATTCCAGTGATTTCATTTTAATTACTTATTGCAATATCACATTTCTAGGCAATTAACATATTTCAGATTTATAGTTATCTAGTGTCGTGACATGGCAATTACCAGGGTGTGTGTGTACACATGAATAGTGCTCGTGCTGCATATAAAACCTGGTAATGGTGCATGTGTCCTACAAATAAGTTTGCGTATATGTAACATCATACAGATCCTAATTGCAGCAAATATCATATAAGTACTATTATTCTAATGTCACAAGTAAATATCTACTATTTTCAAGTTTACTAAATCTATCGGGCAACTCGCGCCATCCAAACGATCGTCACCCGTAGATGTTAAATCTACTCACCCGTGATCCCGTGTTAGGTGTGTCCGACCACCTGCTTTCCTTTCTCCGCTGCGCTTGAAGTCCCTGCCGGCGATCCTGGAATTTACAAAGTCACATACATCAGGAAAATCCTGCAAAACGCGATATATCGATAAAAGGATACGCGTGCGTGAAACTAAACGCGCGTGCACACGACACGACGCGACGTGCACAAACCCACCAGAACCTAGACTGACACGCTGTGTCGCGCAGCGCGCCACAGAACCACGCGTATCACGCGCGTGTCGCACAAGACTTAAAACATCGGAAACCCACAAATAGCTCCAGATTTTGACTCTAGGCCCAAAACAAAAAGTTACAGATACCAACAGACTAACCTACCCAGAAGGTCCCTACACCCAAAATCCCCATACCCCACCCCCTACTCTGGCCGCAATTTGCGGCCAGAATGATTAAACCGGCGGCCGTGAGGGGGAGTTGGGTCCCCGTGCTCTGTGTGTGTGTTTCTACTAGTCTCACCATGCTACAATCTTCACAATTTTATTCTGAAGGTCTCGGATCGATAGCAGATCCAATAGAGGCCAAAAAGTCGATAAAACTGCTAAATTACGCCAAGTCGGGTAAATCGGGTGTCTTTGTGAAATCTGGGGCAATCCTCTGGTTGACTGGCCTCACTAGCACCTAAAAGGGTTATTCTAACTAACACAACTTTCACTTTGCCAAAATTCCCCTTATTTCACTCAAAATCACAACTAAGCATGATATGGACACTAAATAAGCTAGATTACCGAAATTTTAGCACTTTAAAGTTACCCGTCAAAATTTAACGACACTACTAGGCTAAAACAGACTAATTAACACCTAAAAGGGTTCATTAAGCTACAAGCACTCTAATGTAACTCGATCTAGCATCACTATACAATTCTAGCACTAAAACTCCATTTAACTCTAAACTAGCTAAACAATCACATAAATCTAAGTAATAAGGAGAGAGTTTAGGAATTATACCCCTAGGGACCTTCCAACAAGGAGAAGGAGAAGGGGAAGGGAGTAGGTGCTGCAAAGTTGGCTGGAAATGAGCTGAGCTTCACTGTTGCTGAAGCTGAAGTGTTGTTGCTGATGCTGATGTAGGTTTGGGTGTTTGCTGTTGCTGATTGCTTGGTTCTGGGTTGAGCTACAGCTGTTGTTGGGGTTGTGTTGGTGTTGTGTTGTTGCAGCAGGTGGAGAAGATGTTGAAGTGTTTGTGGCTAAAGTTGGGGGGCTGATGTGCAGCTACTGCTGCTGCAAAAGTTCTGTGGATCTACTTGGTGAAGAAAGTGTTGTAGTGGCAGCAGCAGAGGTTATATTTGGCTGTTGGGGGGTGAAGTGTGGTGTTGGGGTAGCTGTTGCTGCTGATGGAGGGTATAGTAGGGCTGAAATGATGATAATGACTGAAGTTTTTGGGGCTGATGGTGCTGTTTGTAGCAGCTGCTGCTGTTGATGCTATTGGGGAGGGGCTGAAGCTGATGTAGTAGGCTGATGTACAGGCTGATGCTGATTTTCTGGTGTTAGGGTGGCTGTAGCAGCTGCATAGGGGTTAGAGAGCTGATTCTATGGGATTATGCAGATATTGTTGCTGAAATTGGGCAGAATTTGTGCTGATGTAACTGATGGTGCTGCTGTGGAAGTAGTTACTGCTGTTGGGTATAAGGGCTGATGCTATGGGGTGTAGTTGTTACTGATGTTGTTTCCTTTTTTTTGTGGCTGAAATGAGCAGGAAATGGCTGATGTGTGTATATATGTGAGATGAGTTTGAGAGGTAAATGAAGCTGTCACGTCCCGAAAGTACGGAACATGACCGGCACTTAAACTACGAAACATCTCGAGGCGTACGTAATCCAAGTAAGCCGAAAACCCAGAAATGTAAACCAAGAAAAGTAGTAGAGTGAAGGAAAACCAATTTAAATAAGTAGTTTTAATAGCATAAGCCGAATTATGCGGGTTTCTAAAAACATCAAAAATTTCCTGAAAATTTCGGCAGAGTCTCCTTTGTAAATACTGGCCCCCAAACGGGATACAACATGAATAGTATACGAAATCAATAAAAAGGCATCCCCAAGCGGGAGCTAGCTCTTCGTCAATCGACGGTCACAACCACACAAGCAATAAAATATACAACGCCAACGGCGAGGATCAAAACTCAAAAGGAAACTCAAAACCACAAGAAAACCACAGAAATATAACGCGCGACTCTAAGGTCGAAAGAATAAACATCACTGGTCTCTATCTCAAATAAATACATGTTTGGTTGATGGAACTTCTAGATACAACAGAATAATAATATACAAGATATATAATGGGGGTACGATACAAGTAAACCTACCTACTAGCAAATCACCCGAAGGAAACTATGCCCGCAAGCCGTAATGAAACCTGTACGGTAAACCTGTAAGAAACTGGGGCACAACGGGGGTGAGTTGCCAACTCGTGAATAGAAAAACATCTATGCACAGAAATCGCATAAATAACGCAACCTAGGTTAATGATCATAATATATATCCTCAAATATATGTATAACATGCAGCCTATAACAATGGCTAGGGTAATATCTAACCCGAGTGTGATCTCATGTGCCCATGTCAGTGTCTCAGGTAGCAATATATCATATGAATGAGGTATGAATGCATGAAAACAAAATACATGTAAATGAAGAAACTGTTTTCATAAATTAGTGAGATTTCCTTTGTATTTTTAAAATGAGGTATCATAAATGAACTCAGCATCAACAGTGTCTAGCATCGACACAAAACATAAATCTCAATATCTCAAAACCTCAGGCTCCGGCTATCCGGACTGGCCTGTATCATCAAATCGCAGTACCTCAATATCTAGAAATCTCAATGTCTCAATCTCAATATCTAGGGCGCCGTCAGTCCAGACCGGCGCCTACCATCCATCTCAAGACCACGACGGTATCCTCCGGATATCCGACGCGTCCGGTAATATCACCGGTAGGTAGTCTCCCCTGCCAGGCTCACATCGTCATCATCACGCGCTTCTTGCCCCGGGGTACCTTACCGGGCCCACCATGTACCCGAAACGATTCATCCGTCTTCTCGAATTGGGTCTCGAAATCCATCAGCAAACTCATGGTGGACGACTCATACATCATGGGAAAACCGCACTTTTTATTTAAAAAGAGAGACAAAAGGTTTATTTATGTTTTTGCGGTTTTCCTCCAAATCCAAGAAATCTCATGAAATCCGAATCCAAATCATCAATAGCATGTAAACAGTGAATATAGGCATGAAAATCCATGAATGCGGCACAACAGTGAATAATAACATGCATGAAGTAGCAGGCAATAACTACAATGTCTAAACTATTAGCTAACACCCTATGTCAATGAAATAGTATTTCTAAAGTGTTCATGACATGGAAATTACCGATGAAGATGTGTGTGGGCCGGCAAGTAAGTGTACGTGGTACATACGCATCATCGGTAATGGTGCTGGTGTCCTAACCACAAGATATCAACAGTAAAATATGAAGCATAATATAAGCATGTGATGCGGAGCGAACAACAAAAGTGAGCGGGAGCTGAATACTAGACGCAACTATAACTAATCTGCATTAATCTAATATAAGTCCTACAAATGGTGCCTTTTGAAATAACACGAATCATGGGGTTTTGAAAATAGGGGCTACGGTGTTTTTATGAAAAGATACGTCTTTTGAAATATCCATAGGATCCCCTTGGGCTGTCTTTTAAAATACCCACGATTCGTTAGTTTTTAAAATAGGTAAGAATCGAATCTAATCTAACAACTAAACTAAACTAAAGGGCTAAGCTAACAAGCTGGACTACAGGTAAGGAAACCGCCTAACATCTGAGTCGATCCATATACATACCTGTATATATATTAGTCGGTGATCCCGCCTCAATAATATCATATCCGATACAATATCTATAATCAGACATCCCAAGTCAAGAGTGCGGATCAATCATCAAGATATATCTCGTACGTAAATCCGTCGTACGGCATCCCCAAATCTGGGTACGGGTCAATATCATACTCATCACACTGTTCATCTGGTATCCTCTTTATCAAGATCATCATCTGGGGTACTGACCTACGTCTAGTACACTACTAATATCACTATTCACGTGGCATTGTCATCCAAAGATCCGCTATAATATCAGGACGTATCTCAAGTACGAATCCTGCCATATCACCGATCTCACGGCCTCAACTCAAATCTTATCGACTCATCTCAAACCCAAGTATCATCCGCAAATCCAGTATGTGAACACCTAGTCCTATACCCAGGTGAACACCTAACCACCTCTCCCCATATACGCACAGGTAATAACATAGATGTATGCATGTGTGTGCGTGTGTGTGTGGGTATAACAACTACTCTAGGCTTTCGCAACTAACACTAAACTAATCCATGAACACCTAGAATCAACCTTTATCATCAAGTCTCATATCAACATAATATATGTAATCAAAATATATGTGTGTATACGTATTCGTATACATCACCACGAACTGTGGGGGTGCTATACGCCATCCACCCGACTTCTCCCCGTAGATATAAATCTACTCACCTGGTCCTCGCTCGCCGGTGCCGACATTGCCACGCGCTTGCTTGTCGTCTCGAAGTCCGCATGGGGTACCTACATATCATAATGCACCGTATTGCATTAAAATCCGACTCATGACCAAAACGACTCACGAATCCCATATAGGTCAAAACCTATGGTTGCCTTTATAAATCAACCCCAAAACCCTCGATGTCGGCGTACAAACGCCAAACCATCGAGAAAACCCAAACACACTCATTTGCACAATCACATGCACTAATTATAATATAAAATAGGTTAAAATTCACAAAAAACTCAAACTCACTTTAAAAGCCATTTTTCCGAAAATCTAGCAAGCAAAAATTTACCGTTTTAATACAAAAATCGACGTTTAAACAAATCTAGCAGCCGCAATATCCACTCAATATCATAACCAAGTCATATAAACCATTACAATAATTTATTCTCATCAAAATATATATATTTACAAAACCTAGTTAACAAAACTAGCACAATTTTCCATTTTAGCTCAAAACTTGGTGTTTTAATCAACTTTAACTATTTTAACAATTATAGTGGCTAAAATGCCCACTAAATAACTTAATTAAGTCACCCAAACCCAAACTAAATTTTAAACTCACTAATTATAATAGATCTAAAAAAACTAGTTTGCAATTAGCTTAATTATGATAATTTAGATGTAGAAATTAGCAAATTTGGCACTGAGATTACACTTTGCATGACTTAGCATGATAACTACACTATACAATCATAAACAATGTTAAAAACCCTCACTTGATTTTTAAAAACCCAATTCTAGAATTTCCAAACCCTAACTTTAAAATTCTAACTAGCAATTCAAAACTTAATTTAAACCACTCATTAACTTAATTGAAGAAATAATCAAACAATTTAACAAAAAGCCAAGATTTATTATACCTCAAGAACAATGGAACATACATAGAACATGGCCTCCAAATTGAAATCTTTGCATCAAGATCCATGCTAAAAGAGATAAGGGAAAATGGGTAGGGATTGGATTTTTATCTTGTGGGATTTTTATGTTGATTTTTGGGCATTTTGTGATGAAATTTTGATGAGAAATGAGAGGAAAAGAGAGAGGGGCTGCTGTTGTGGGAAGGAGAGAGAGAGGGTCGGCTGAATGGGGAGGGGAGAGAGAGAGGGAGGTGGGGAAAAAGTCAAGGCAATACCCAAAAGTCAAAGCCCAAACTCCTTTTGCCCAATTTCTTTCATTCCTTTGTTCTCTTTTCTTTGTTTTTTTTTGTGAGATGAGAGGCGCAAGAATGGTGGGCTGTAAAGGGGCCGGCCAGAGCTATAGGGGAGGAGGTGTGGGTTTTGTTTGGGTGAGAAAAAAAGATAAATGTTGTACCCCACTTCCACTAACACTAATTTCACCGAAAAAAGCATTTTTCTTCGATATTTTCTAAACCGTTTTGGCAAACGATTTCATTTCAAAAATCACATGATAAAATTTTATTTAATGTGTCATGATGGACAAAATTTGTTTCAACTCATTCCAATTTGTAATTTTCCCTAATTAAATGTATTAGTGACGGCTTAAAATAATAATAAAATAAAAAAATTTCAGAAAATTTGAAATTTCACCAGTGGCTCAATAAACACCAAATACTAGCCATTACATAGTTAGAATATGTATATTTAATTTTTAGAATAAGATATTTGCATTTTGACTTTTTACAGAAAACCCCCTTATTTTACCGATTTTCCGAAATTTCACCGAAACGATTTTCAAAACGCTACAGAAACTATTGAAGGAAGGTAGTGTGAAACAAATCAAGGCCCACCATAATCTCCCCTTCTCATCTCAAGACAACCCTAATCCTAATCTATTTTAAAATTAAGGCTCCTCAATTAACATCAAATAAAAAAGAAGTTTAGACCACCATTGTTAACTTAACATGGCTAACCCACAAGCTCAAACATATGGCAAACCCTAATCTTAATCTCATCTGACGTGCACAAGTGTGTGTGGTCGAGATAAAATTCCACAAAAATAACCATAAACCAAGATAAATTACTAGAATCTCGTTTTGGTAAACTTTTTACCAAAAACCCCACAAAAATACTCAATTACTACTAACCCAAAACTCAGGTGTTACACTTAGTGTGAGTCTCATACACCCATGTCACATGTGGCATCAAGCATGACACAAAATAATGTACATTAATATATATCACATATATACTATATGCACACAAGTGAGAAAAGAAATCTTAAGTGAGCTAATATAAGTTAATGTATATTAATATATCAAATATATAATTATACATTAAATTATTAAATCAATGCTTGATTTAATAATCCGGCTATATCGCATACAACCTACTAATATCAAATATAACAATCTATCGAATCAACACTTGATCCGATAACCCGGCTATATCACATATAACCGACCGATATCACATATCGCAAGAATAGAATGTGGTATCACATACGCGCATTAATCTCGGTCCCGCATATATCACATATATGCTCCTACTTCATTTCGCATGAACCAGGAAACCTCTGTGTAGGACTCTAAAGACTCGTCAATACGCCGGCAGTAGGTGATGATCATATCAAACACCCACAAGCCGCAAGCGGTCTGCTAAACGTAACGGACACCCGGGTATTGAGCGATCAGATGATCAACAAGCAAGCCTACTCATACTCCTGCAAATCTAATCAGTAATACTGCCGTACAGTCCGGTCTCTTCGTCTGACATGTCGCATATCTCACCTGGTGGTGGTAAACGTCAGACCCAAATAGCTTGATGAGTCATGCCGATGTGAGGCTCATAATGGGTCGAGAAATTACTGATAACTCTTACCAGTAAATCTCAAAAATAGCCCTGGCTAGGGACTTCCTGTTATAGCCAATCGAGCACAGCGCAACATCAACCCCCAATACCGGGAGAGACGAAATCCCCTCCTATTGCTCATTGCCTCCATGTGACTCGGGACAGTACCCAAAAAACACCGTTTTGCACGTTCTCTTGAATGTGGTAAGGTGGAAATCAAAGCACAGTATGAATCACACAAGACTCTATGACGATCTCGAGTCAACAGACTAACCTGTACCAGTGTCACCAGAGAACTTCCATCTGACGTGAGGTATAATACCATCTAAGAGTTCTCGGCAAGTCCGTCCAGTGTACCCAGTCTCCACTGAGCACCCGTATATTATCTCTTATATCAAACACCAATGGATATGGGATCATCCATCGTCCATCTACATGGGTCGAGAAGGTATACGCTAGTCTACTTTGGTATATCGATGCCCCATCTCGATACACCTACGACTAGGGACATTAAAGGATGTACTCACAGACTACCTTTGTCCTACTAGTATGATCCGCATCATAATCCAGGTAGTCAAGTACACATCCTAAGGGTTTTATCAGCATGTAACAGAGAGACAATCAGTATACATGTTAAGATAAAGAGTAACCAGATAGCATACTATCATGTCGAGCAAGAAAGTCCTCCCTATGTATGTCCCAGCATCCACTAATATACATCATATGTATAATAATGGCCTCTAGGGCATACATATAACTAACATCTACAGTGTAGACAGATGACCCAGCTGTTGCTGAGATTGATGGGATGTCGCCTCTAGAGTTTATGAGCTGAAACCATCGGAGCTTCCAGATAGAGATGTGACAGAAGACCGCTAGTCCATCTTGAATAGAGAGACTGAGATGATTCGTCTAATTGGATACGCCGACGCAGGCTCAATTGAGTTGAAGAATTCCAGTTTGAAGTATCTTACTCATATCTAGAGTAAATCGATCAAGAGAGGGTATTGTCGTTGGATGCTCCGATGTGAGATCGGTAAGTTCACCAGCTTCGGATAGAAGGACCTCACCCAGATGCGTTGTGAGTCGATTGAGAACGGACGAATGAAGCTTATTCCTTCGATGTTTTGGACGAGTTCCCGAGAACGTGATCGACTGGATATCTTCCATGGAGTTGTGAAGATACCTGAGTTCATAATTTTGAGTCCGTGTGAGTGACTCTGGATTGACCGTAGCCAAGAAAAAATTGCAGTACGCAGCCATCAAGACGTGACATCGAAGTGGATGATAATGAAGACGGATGAAACAATAGGTTCGTGAGAGATATTAATGAGCTGTTTGTAAGTCCATGCTACCTCTCCCGGTACTTTCTGGCATGCGGAATTTGGTAAAAAACGATTTTTATAGAGGTGGTAACATGGACCTATAACCCGGATCTAGGTTAAACATCTAACTAACAACCTAACTACGAGTTTCTAACTAGTCGGTTAGGGGGTTATACCTTGCTTGTCTTGAACTCCTTCGTCTTCAAGCTCCGATGGTGGTCCGGATTGGCTTCTTCCCGTCGTCTCCGTATGCCGAAGATGGATCCACCTGAAAGCTCCAACCTTTGGCTCCTTCTTCGAACTTTGAAGAAACTAGTTCACTCGGTTTGCTAAACCTTGTGAACTAGAATGAGTAGAGAAGAGTTTGTATGGGATTTTATCTATGGTTCTTGATTCTCAACTCATGAGATATGTGAACCATAGAGTCAAGAGACGGAGCAAGAGGAAGAGGGTGAAAGCAAGAGCAAGAGAGCTCAAGAACAAGAGAGAGAATGAGCAAGAAAGAATGAGCAAGTTTTTTTCTTTCACCCTCTCATAATCCAAAACCATCATAACTCATTATACCAAATCAAGTGTTATGTGATGGTTGAAGCAACCATAACCATATCATTTCATGCACTCATTTTGCACAAATGAGCAAGCAAGCAAAAGTCTTTGCCATGAAATGATGGCTATGGTTATCATGATGGTCAACTAGTCAAGCCTAGTCAACCGGTCAACAAAGTCAACAAGTCAACAAAAGTCAACAAGTCAACAAGGTCAACAAAAGTCAACAACCATGTCACCATAATACTTAATTAATATAATAGTTAATCACATATCATATTCTCATTAGGGTTGAGCAAAAAGTCAAATAGTCAACGGTCAACTGTCAACAACCCTAATGAGAATCCGCTGCCTCTGTCTCCCCGTCATCTGTGCATACACACCCGCATCCGCGTTCCGAGGAACACGAATGTATACTGGATAAATCCAATCCCAAAAGGTACACTAGGATCTGGCTTAAACCAAAACCCGCTAGTGTAAACTGTCCGGACACTGTACGTGCACAAGTGCACGGATGTGACCGAACTCTGTCGTAAAATCATGCGACCTGTCGCAAAACCATGCGACCTCTACTCTTTTGCCTAAAGGCGAAAAGCTTTCTGTGTGGGACTCTAAAGACTCGACACTACGCTGGCAGTGGGTTTAACCACAGACCGCAAGTGGCACTAGCTGTGCGTAACGGTCCCCAGGTAATGCCGACAAGAAGATCGACGAGGCGAAACCCATCTGAACTCCTACTGAGCCTGAATGTGACATTCTCCATACAGTCCGGTCTGTTCGTCTGATACATCGCATGGCGGGCCTGGGGGGCGATAAACGTCAGTCCCCCAATAGCGGTACAAGTCGTGTCGGAGTACAGCCCAAAACACCCTGAGATAACACTGGAAGCCTACCAGTATATCTCGATTGCCCTGGCCAGGGACTACTCGTGTAATGGCTCTCCTAGACACAGCGCGATATCAACCCCCAATACCGGGAGAGACGAATCCTGTCTAACCGTCACTGCCTCCAAGTGCTTCGGGACTGCACCCAACTACTACCTGTTTGCACGGCTCCTTTGAGCCGTGGTAGGGTAGTAATCAAAGTACAGTGGGAACACACTCGAGGAGAAGTGACAGTGTCAAGTCAGCGGAATAAGCTGTACTCATGTCACCTGGGAACTGATAACTGACGATAGGCATAATACCAACTAGTCAGTTCCCGACGAGTCCTGTCCAGTGTACCCGTAACCTAACGAGCACCCGCATACTATCTCAAGTACGATGTACTGACGGCTGTGGGACAGACCGTCTCCCACACTGGGATGAGAAGCGCATGCGCTGGTCTACTCCGGAGTATCGATGCCCTGTCTCGATAGTCCTGCGACCAGGGACCTGCATAAGGATGTGCTTATAGATTACCCAGCCCCACTAGTGTGACGGCCATCACATCGCTGGTAATCAAGCAAAGATCCTAAGGGCTCCACTAATGTGTATAGGCGATATACAAAAATAAACACATGTACACATTGAAATAGAAACAAACCAAGTAGCATACTACTATTTTGAGCAAGATTGTATATACAAGGTGAATATCCCATGCTTCCATTAAGTAATATACAAACTAGTATGATACAGTAATGGCCTCTAGGGCATATACACTAACAATCTCCCACTTGCACTAAGGCCATGTACTGGCGTATCGAAGACCTATCATCTCGATCAGCCGCTCGAACTGAGTCTGGGGCAGAGCCTTGGTGAATGGATCTGCAGTGTTATCTTCTGAAGCGACTCTCCGAACCTCGATCTCCTGGCGATCCACGATCTCCCTGATCAGGTGATACCGCCTCAAGATGTGCCTGGATCTCTGATGGGACTTGGGTTCCTTTGCTAAAGCTATAGCCCCGTTGTTGTCGCAATACAGAGGTATTGGATCAACAATGGACGGAACCACCTGAAGTTCTTTCAAGAACTTCCTCATCCAGACAGCTTCTTTTGCGGCATCAGATGCAGCGATATATTCCGCTTCCATCGTCGAGTCCGCAACGGTTTCTTGTTTGGAACTCTTCCAACACACCGCCCCTCCATTGAGGGTAAAGACAAAACCCGACATGGATTTGGAATCATCCTTGTCACTCTGGAAGCTGGAGTCAGCAAAGGCCTCGATCTGGAGGTCTTTTCCGCCATACACCAAGAACATCTCCTTAGTCCTTCTCAGGTACTTGAGAATGTTCTTTACCGCTATCCAGTATTTCTCCCCAGGGTTTGACTGATACCGGCTTACCACACTCAGTGCATAAGCTACATCCGGTCTGGTACACAACATCACATACATTATAGAGCCTACCGCAGAAGCGTAGGGTATAATAGACATGTGATCCCTCTCCAAATCAGTCTTGGGAGACATTTCTTTAGAGAGGGTGATCCCGTGACAAGCCGGTAGGTTACCGCGCTTGGAATCTTCCATACTGAATCTCTTCAGTATAGTGTCGATGTACCTGGACTGTGAAAGTCCTAATATCCTCTTGGATCTATCACGATGGATCCGGATCCCCAGGATGTATGAGGCATCACCCAGGTCTTTCATGGAGAACCTGTGTGACAAGAACCCCTTGACAGATTGTAGCATAGGAATGTCATTTCCTATTAAGAGAATGTCATCCACGTATAAAACGAGGAATACTACAGTTCTCGCTACAAATCTACTATAGATGCATGGTTCATCTGGATTTTTGATAAAGCCAAATTCTTTGACCGTCTCATCAAAGCAGATGTTCCAACTCCGCGATGCCTGCTTTAGTCCATAGATGGACTTAAGCAACTTGCACACCTTTCCGTTGCTCCCACTCTGAATGAAACCCTCTGGTTGGTCCATATAGACACACTCCTCTAAATTTCCATTTAGAAAAGCGGTCTTTACGTCCATTTGCCAGATCTCATAATCGTGGAAGGCAGCAATGGCAAGAAGGATCCGAATGGATTTCAGCATGGCTACTGGAGAAAAGGTTTCGTCATAGTCCAAGCCAGGTCTTTGACGAAAACCCTTTGCTACCAGCCTAGCTTTATAGGTCTCAACCTGTCCATCTACACCAATCTTCCTTTTGAAGATCCACTTGCATCCTACGGGTTTTACCCCGTCTGGAGCAATGTCCAACGTCCATACCTTGTTGGTGTACATGGACTCCATTTCGGTCCGCATTGTATCCAGCTATTTTACTGAGTCAACGCTCTGAACGGCCTGCTGGAAGCTAGTAGGCCCATCATAATCTATGATGCAATCCTCTCTATCCCCGTCTATGAGAAAACCGTAGTATCTCTCGGGCGGATGAGTCTGCCTACTACTCCTGCGGAGCGGCGTAGGAATGTCCTGTTCTTTTGAACCTTCTGGTTCCACTAAGCTTTCAGTAATAGTCTGTGGTTCTGGAACTTCTTCCAGTTCTATTGTGCTCCCACTTATCTGGGTTTCCAAAAACTCAGTTTCCAAGAAGCGGGCATGCTGAGAAACAAAAACCTTTTGTTCCTCAGCAGAATAGAAAAGATACCCCCTGGAGTTCCTTGGGTATCCCACAAACTTACACTGTACTGAACGCGCCTCAAGCTTGTCCGCATGCTGCTTTTTTACAAAAGCTGGACATCCCCATACCTTAAGATACTTAAGACAGGATTTCTTCCTAGTCCACATCTGATATGGGGTGGTAGGCACAGTCTTGGTGGGAGCCTTGTTCAAGAGATACGCAGCTGCTTCTAGTGCATATCCCTAGAATGATCGCGGTAACTCAGCGTTACTCATCATGGACCGAACCATATCCAATAGGGTTCGGTTCCGTCTCTTCGATACACCATTATGTTGCGGAGTGTATGGAGGAGTAAGCTGAGAGAGAATACCATTCTCTTTTAAGTAATTCAGGAATTCGGCACTTAAGTATTCTCCACCTCGATCCGATCTTAGAATCTTGATACTTTTGCCGGTTTGTTTCTCTACTTCATTCTTATACTCCTGGAATTTTCCAAAGGCTTCGGACTTATGTTTCATTAAGAAGACATAACCGTACCTTGAGAAGTCATCCGTAAAAGTAATGAAGTAAGAATAGCCGCTTCGAGCATGTGTAGACATTGGACCGCACACGTCACTGTGTACGAGTCCCAAGAGCTCGCTCGCTCTTACTCCATGTCCAGTAAACGGAGTCTTTGTCATCTTTCCTTTGAGACAGGATTGACAAGTGGCATACGATTGATATTCGAACGGATTCAAATATCCTTCTGTATGTAACTTAGTCAACCTTCTCTCATTGATGTGACCCAGTCTACAATGCCACAAGAAAGTCTGATTTATTTCCGGTGACTTTCTTTTGTGTGTATTCTGGACATTAAAAATCTGTGGTTGGTTCAATACGTATATACCATTACGCAATGTACCTGACCCAATCAGAACTTGATTAAGATGAATGTTTACAACATTACTTACAAACGCAAATTCATAACCTTCTTTAGAAACTAAAGATACAGAAATGATATTACAAGTTGCGTTGGGTACAAAAAAGCAATTACGCAAAACCAAAACATGTCCATCTGACATTCCCAGGTGATAGTCCCCTACAGCTTTAGCATCCATGCTAGCTCCGTTCGCAACTCTGAGGGTCATGTCACCTGCCTTCAAAACCCTACGGTTTCTCAACGCCTGCAAAGAATTACAGATATGAGATCCTGATCCGGTATCCAATACCCAGGAAGTAGAGTTTATTGAAAGACAGTTTTCAATAACATACACACCTGAAGCTGAAGCTGCAACCTGCTTCAATTCCTGTGTTCTGGCCTTCCAGGCCCTGCAATCACTCTTCCAGTGTCCTTTCTTATGACAATAGAAGCATTCTTCCTTATCCACAAGCTTCCCCGCTTTCTTTGTTGCTTTTGCTTTTCCCTTCGTATCCACTTTACTAACACCGCCCCTTGGTTTAGCGGGGGCTTTCTTCTTCTTTCCCTTGGCTTTCGCCTTGGACCTAGAAGAAGATGATCCTCCTACAAATAAAGTGGATGTTTCCCTACTTTTCTGTAGGGTGCCCTCTGCGCTCCTCAGCATGTTGAGGAGCTCTGAAAGTTCAACCTCTTTTTCTTGTAAGTTGAAGTTCAGTATAAACTGGGCGTAAGTGGAAGGAAGGGACTGGAGAACTATGTCCGTATAGAGCTCACACTCCAATGTGGTCCCTAGGTCCGTGAGCTCCTCAATGTAGCCGATCATCTTTAGCACGTGCTCGGCTACTGATGATCCGACGGCCATCTTGCGATACGAGATTGCTCTCCATACAGTTCTTTTGTATGGAGAAATATGGATTCCAGGTCCATATTCTCGTGCCTCCTCTGATGTTCATTGTCCATCGAGGCAAGTACGAGGCACTTGGCCTTCGCTCTATCAATCTCCCAAGTCTTGCGGATTTCCTTATCCGCGACGCTGGAAGTGGGACCAGGGACAGGGGGAGCTTTGGTGGTAAGAAGATACCCCAGCTTGTCGTAAGTGATTGCCATCTTGACATTCCTGAGCCAATCTTTGTAGTTTGGCCCTGTCAGTATGTTTTTATCTAGAAGTAACTTAAGTCCAGTCATGTCGATTGGTCGCTGCAATTAGGAGAGAGAAGAAGAAACACTCAGCATGATGCTCTTGCAAGTTTAGAGTGGTTTTTAGTTTGTCTAAACAGGATGGTTCCCACTGTTTCTCGAATCCCTCCTTAAACCATAAAGGAAGAATTAGTCGGGATCAATCCCACCGCACAATACTTGCTTAACCTTTCAGCCAGGCCAGTGTTGGTACTTCGAGGGAGGTTTTCCAACGCTTTCGCGAAGTTCCTTAATTAAATAACCTCTTTTTCCTGGGGGCGTAGCCCCGCTAACACCTTTCTAGGCACCTACTAGGTTTATAGCATTGATCGATTAGTGAGAAATTTCCCGAGGAGTAGCATATACTCACAGTAGGATCGGGATCCAAATATCATCGCGTGACGAAACTGAAGGAATCCTACCAGAATCATCACACTCCAAATGGTATGCAAATCTAGCAAGTTTCAGTACTTATGAAACTCCCGATGTGGATTTTTGCCCCATGCTCTTATGACCTTGGCGTGAGGTCAAAATGTCATAAGTCACATGTCAAGTTCTTCCCATCATTATCCAGGTTAATTTGAATCCACCCGTACCTACCCTTGACGTAGGCCAAAATGGTAGTACGACTGTCCCAAACCAACGCATTCAATCTATGCAACAGATAAATATCCGGCAGCTACCAATCACTATGCCTTGGCGTGAGGTCAAAATACATAGCTTGAATACTACCGAATATTTAACTGAAATGATGGAGGGCTACGAATGGTTTTGGCGAAACCGTGAACGTAGTGAACTTGATATAGTCGATGGAACGAGATAGCTTTTAAAAGGAGTGGCTCAAGCTCCGCATTTAAAAGTTTGTTTTGAAAAGAACCGAGTGGTTTTTCGAAAGTGTTCCAACAACTTTAACTTGGTTTATTATCTTGCATTAGTTCTTTTAATGCGTGATATTCTTGCATTAGTTCTTTTAATGCGTCCCATCATTTAATCCTACCATTGCAGAAAACAACCAAAATATGACGTACGCTTATGCCATTTGCATTCGCCACTGGGCCCCGTCATTACCCGTTAGGTTACTTAAGTAACGACAGAGCGGGGGCTGGGCTAGCGCGTCTGTAAAACATAAGCAACGCCTAAATAATATCATATATAGATATACTGCAATGATAAATATTTCAGATCACAGATGAATACATTGGATATACTAGGAATCTGTAATTCGCACGAGCCAGTAAAGAAAAACAGATTACACGGTCGCGGTGAATAGCCAATACCCCACCCAAGACCCCTACGGGTGCGGCAAACTACCCGCCAAGTACCCGAAGCGTAGCAACCTCCCTCATCTCCATGAGTAGGCCACTCGACACTTCGGCATACCCGGTAGTTTGTGCACCCCCTCCATGGGTCTATCCTAGGAGCAAAAACAGTAAAAAGAAATTATACAATGACGGCTACAACCCCGACCCGGTTGTGCGGCCATACAAATAATTATTACATCAATTTACAAATTTACATGAATTGAAAGAAAAGAAAACTCTCGTCTCACAACCCCCGGCTATTCACCCGCGATAATCCAACATATTCATATACACATTCCAGCAACATTACAGATCACAGATTTGTATAACCCCCATTAATCGACATATAGCGATTAGCAGACGTTCAATACAAATATCACATTACAGAAAAACCCGTTAGCTTAAGTCTTTTAGAAGTTCGATCAAAAATACGGATTTTCGGAACCCCAAAAATAAAATTTTCGTTCTGGAAAATCTGGGCAGAAAACACATATACCAAAAATCCCAAAATACCCCTATGAGAATACTGTAGCAAAGAAAGAACAGAGAGGAGCCAAGTCGGCCGCGGAACCACGGCAATAGCAAGCTATTGCCGCGTTTCCGTGGCTCTTTGATGGGATCACTGGACCAAATTTCTACAGTATTCACAGAAAACCCTGAGTCGATTTTAGGTGTGAAAATAATCAACTTTTGAACAGTATAAAAATCAACAGAAACTTCGAATTTTGGGGTTCGTTTTCGGGACTTTTTCTTTGATCGATGTTCTAGTTACTTGCTAACATGTTAGATAGAGTTTAACCTGGCTCTGATACCACTGTAAGTCCATGCTACCTCTCCCGGTACTTTCGGGCATGCGGAATTTGGTAAAAAATGATTTTTATAGAGGTGGTAACATGGACCTATAACCCGGATCTTGGTTAAACATCTAACTAACAACCTAATTACGAGTTTCTAACTACTCGGTTAGGGGGTTATACCTTGCTTGTCTTGAACTCCTTCGTCTTCAAGCTCCGATGGTGGTCCGGATTGGCTTCTTCCCGTCGTCTCCGTACGCCGAAGATGGATCCACCTGAAAGCTCCAACCTTTGGCTCCTTCTTCGAACTTTGAAGAAACTAGTTCACTCAGTTTGCTAAACCTTGTGAACTAGAATGAGTAGAGAAGAGTTTGTATGGGATTTTATCTATGGTTCTTGATTCTCAACTCATGAGATATGTGAACCATAGAGTCAAGAGAGGGAGCAAGAGGAAGAGGGTGAAAGCAAGAGCAAGAGAGCTCAAGAACAAGAGAGAGAATGAGCAAGAAAGAATGAGCAAGTCTTTTGTCTTTCACCCTCTCATAATCCAAAACCATCATAACTCATTATACCAAATCAAGTGTTATGTAATGGTTGAAGCAACCATAACCATATCATTTCATGCACTCATTTTGCACAAATGAGCAAGCAAGCAAAAGTCTTTGCCATGAAATGATGGCTATGGTTATCATGATGGTCAACTAGTCAAGCCTAGTCAACCGGTCAACAAAGTCAACAAGTCAACAAAAGTCAACAAGTAAACAAAAGTCAACAACCATGTCACCATAATACTTAATTAATATAATAGTTAATCACATATCATATTCTCATTAGGGTTGAACAAAAAGTCAAATAGTCAACGGTCAACTGTCAACAACCCTAATGAGAATCCGCTGCCTCTGTCTCCCCGTCATCTGTGCATACACACCCGCATCCGTGTTCCGACGAACACGAATGCATACTGGATAAATCCAATCCCAAAAGGTACACTAGGATCTGGCTTAAACCAAAGCTCGCTAGTGTAAACTGTCCGGACACTGTACGTGCACAAGTGCACGGATGTGACCGAACTCTGTCGCAAAACCATGCGACCTGTCGCAAAACCATGCGACCTCTACTCTTTTGCCTAAAGGCGAAAAGCTTTCTGTGTGGGACTCTAAAGACTCAACACTACGCTGGCAGTTGGTTTAACCACAGACCGCAAGCGGCACTAGCTGTGCTTAACGGTCCCCAGGTAATGCCGACAAGAAGATCGACGAGGCGAAACCCATCTGAACTCCTACTGAGCCTGAATGTGACATTCTCCATACAGTCCGGTCTGTTCGTCTGATACATCGCATGGCGGGCCTGGGGGGGCAGTAAACGTCAGTCCCCCAATAGCGGTACAAGTCGTGTCGGAGTGAAGCCCAAAACACCCTGAGATAACACTGGAAGCCTACCAGTATATCTCGATTGCCCTGGCCAGGGACTACTCGTGTAATGGCTCTCCTAGACACAGCGCGATGTCAACCCCCAATACCGGGAGAGACGAATCCTGTCTAACCATCACTGCCTCCAAGTGCTTCGGGACTGCACCCAACTACTACCTGTTTGCACGGCTCCTTTGAGCCGTGGTAGGGTAGTAATCAAAGTACAGTGGGAACACACTCGAGGCGAAGTGACAGTGTCAAGTCAGCGGACTAAGCTGTACTCATGTCACCTGGGAACTGATAACTGACGATAGGCATAATACCGACTAGTCAGTTCCCGACGAGTCCTGTCCAGTGTACCCGTAACCTAACGAGCACCCGCATACTATCTCAAGTACGACGTACTGACGGCTGTGGGACAGACCGTCTCCCACACTGGGATGAGAAGCGCATGCGCTGGTCTACTCCGGAGTATCGATGCCCTGTCTCGATAGTCCTGCGACCAGGGACCTGCATAAGGATGTGCTTATAGATTACCCAGCCCCACTAGTGTGACGGCCATCACATCGCTGGTAATCAAGCAAAGATCCTAAGGGCTCCACTAATGTGTATAGGCGATATACAAAAATAAACACATGTACACATTGAAGTAGAAACAAACCAAATAGCATACTACTATTTTGAGCAAGATTGTATATACAAGGTGAATATCCCAAGCTTCCATTAAGTAATATACAAACTAGTATGATACAGTAATGGCCTCTAGGGCATATACACTAACACTGTTGTTACTCCTCGTTGATGCCAAAGGATTGATATGTATGCAAAGGCATTGGACACGGCCAAATTCCAGAGAAATCCGTGCTGATGACGCAGCCGTCTGGATATGAGAAAAGGATTAAGAATAGAGTACCAACATCTATACAGTTCAGCATAGATGAGATCGGAAGAGACTGAAGCATGTTCTTTCCAGGACACCGCAGCGATAAAGATTTGCACCTAGGATCAGTTGTATCGCGCTTAATTAGAGAGCCAGATGTCGTCACCAGTGACGTGCTGCTTTACGATTAGTCGTGTTAATTGGCCAAGAGAGGATCAGCGGAGTGCCATAGCAGAACTGTTCTGTCATTTTACCCAACCGGGCCGACGAGCAGAAAGATGGTGGAATTGGTAATCCACAGAGAAGACAAGAACTCAGAGATAGAGGATGGCAGACCGTGAACAAGAGGCAAGTAGATGATCTTGCTCTGCCAGCCTTGGACGCACCGACATTTTTCGACATTGAAGGTGGTGTACCTCATGTCATTTATTGCGATTTGCATTTTCTGATCTGAGTATCACACTTTTATCGCTTGGATTTTGAGTTTCAATAATTGGGTTTCGTGATATTGTTTTCATGTACCAAGGCTGCACCTACTAGATATTTTCATTTGCGCATGGTTATTGCACTTGATTTATGTTTTATACACTGTTACATTGGTTTATGATTTGTACACAGTTGTTATATTGGATATCGAATTTGTGCATTTGATTGTACGTATTTATGATTCTATGTATTTCGTACTGATAATTTGATTTTGTGCATGTTGTACGCACTCGATTTGATTTATGCACTCGGTATAGCTTCCATGTGCTTGCAGGGCATTGGCATGTGTTTTGTGCACACAGTTACACACGTTTATGATTTTATACACCTTGGCTGTTAGTTGTATATATGCCCTAGAGGCCAGTATTGTACAGATGATGTATATTATATTGGATGCTTGGACATATATAGAGATGACTTTCTTGCTCGATCTGATAGTATGCTATCTGGTTACTCTTTATCTTAACATGTACACTTGTCTCTTTAAACTGTCTTATAGTTACATGTTGATAAATCCCTTAGGATGTGTACTTGACTACCTGGACTATGATGCAGATCATACTAGTGGGGACATGGTAGTCCATAAGTACATCCTTCAAGGTCCCTAGTCGTGGGTGTATCGAGACAGGGTATCGATATACCAGTGTAGACTAGCGTATACGCTTCTCGACCCATGAGATGGGCGATGGATGATCCCATATCCATTGGTGTTTGACATCAGAGATGGTATACGGGTGCTCAGTGGAGACTGGGTACACTGGACGAACTCGCCGAGAACTCCCAGATGGTATTATACCTCACGTCAGATGGCAGTTCTCAGGTGACACTTGTACAGGTTAGTCTGTAGACCCGAGATCGTCATAGAGTCTTGTGTGATTCCCACCGTGCTTTGATCTCCACCTTACCACGTCCATGAGGGCGTGCAAAACGGTGGTCTTTGGGTACAGTCCCGAGTCACATGGAGGCAATGAGCGATAGGAAGGGTTTCGTCTCTCCCGGTATTGGGGGTTGATGTTGCGCAGTGCTCGATTGGCCGTAACAGGGAAGTCCCTGGCCAGGGCTGATCAGAGATTTGCTCGTAAGTGTTACCAGTAGTTTCTCGACCCGTTATGAGCCTCACATCGGCACGACTTATCGGTTATTGGGGTCTGACGTGTACCACCCCTAGACTTGATATGCAACATATCAGACGAACAGAACGGACTGTACGGTAAGTGTTACTGGTTGGATTCACAGGAATGTGAGCAGGCTAGCTCGTCGATCTTCTGATCGCTCAATACCCGGATGGCCGTTACGTTTAGCAGACCGCTTGCGGCTTGTGGGTGCTTGATATGATCATCATCTGCTACCGGCGTATTGACGAGTCTTTAGAGTCCTACACAGAGGTTTCCTGGCTCAAGCGAAACGAAATAGGAGCGCATATGAGATATGTGCAGGACCGAGAATAATGCGTGTATGTGATACCGTATTCCATTCTCGCGATGAATATATCGATTGGTTATATTCGATATAACCTAGTTATCGAATCATTGATTCGATAAATCGATACATTGTATACTAGTCGGTTATGTGCGACATGACCGGATCATTGAATCAAGTGTTGATTTAATGATTTAATGTATAATTATATATTTGATATATTATTTTGTATTAACTAGTATTGGTTCACTTTAAATGGATTTTCTCACTTGATGTGCAAGTTGTATATGTGATATACTTTTGTGCACATCTTTGTATCATGTTTGATGATACTTGCTCATTTGGTTAAGTGTAAAGAATTAAACCAAGGTTAAGAAAGTGATTAGGGTTTTAATTATCCATTCTTTTATTTATTGATTTTGGGAAAAGAATGGGATAAGAATACAAAATGGTTGCTTTCATTCTTGAACCTTTGTGAAGCTTCATGAAGCTTTGACCAAAGTGACCAATTTGTCTTCATGCTTAACCCTAACCACTCTTCTAACCTTGGTCAATTCTCTACACCTAACCATGGTTCCTATTATGATAAGTATTCATTTCTTTTTCATTTTTGATTGACTTATCATAATATTTCCTTCTTCTTGATCTTCTTCTTCAAGAAAGAAAGCTTGATGCCATCAATGGCAACTTGAGTTCTAAAGTGAGAAATCCAATTCTAAAGTGAACCCACCTCCTATTTCTTCACCCTCTACCTCTTGCCAAGTTGTTTTGGGTGTTTTCTTCACAAGTTTCACAAATTTGTGAAGTCGGAGCTTGAACTTGTGATGCCTCGACGTAGATCATCTTCGACACAAAGCCGACGACCTAGTCCGCCCATTTCTCCGATCAAGCCGACGATTGAGTCCGGGATAAAAGATGGACAGCGAGAGGACGCCTACGTGGAGCCAAGGAAGTGGATATCCGGATCTACAAAGGTTGTAGCTTCTTATCTTTAGTTAAGTTGTTAACTAGCTTCGTATATCGCCTAAACTTCTAGTCAACGATCCGTATTAGGGTTTCTCGGCACCCGTAAAATTTGAAATTGGCATGGTTGATGCCTTGTGAGACTTCATTAGCGTGCCTAGGAACCCTACAGTGGTATCAGAGCCTAGCTAGAGCCTTAGGCGAAGTCTAGACGACGTTTGAAACCCGATCGAACCGAAACCCTAAATTCCACGATGCTCTCTGGAAATTTTCTGAAAATTTGGATTTTTGTGAATTAAAAATATGCAGAAAAATAAGCAGGTATTTCTAAGAATTACAGTGAAGTACGATCTCATGATTCCACAAATGTGCGGCGGAACCGCGGCATTAGCATGCTAATGCGGCGGTTCCGCGGCCAACTTGTCCCTTCTCCTCTTGATTTCTGCACAGTAATTCTTATATTTTAATGCTATATTTTCTGGGTATTTTTATTATGACTCTAGAGTTGAGTATTCTGGAGTTGTATTGGGAATCGAAGATTCGATCGGATTATCAAATTTCGTCTATGTGTTTTTCCGGATAATTTAAGAATATGTTAAAAAGTTCGACCGGATAAAAATACCCAACTTTTCCCCTGCCGGAATATTTCCAAGTGTTGGATTTTTTTGTGGTTTAAGGGCGTTCCAAGTAGTGCAAGTAATGCGATGGTCCCTCTAGAAGACAACAAACCTTAACTCGATTATGTGACCGTCTTGAACTGCCCTTTGAACCTTCGGGTTTGGGGCAGTATGGCGTGCCACATGTGAGGCGTTGGCTTGACCCTTCTACGGCTGGACCGTTGGTACTGAGGCATGAAGTGGATGTCTTTGAACTTATTTCATGTGTTGAACGGTTTCGGAAAAACTTGGGTGTTCGAATGTTCGATCGGAAAGTTTAATATTTTCTATTTATCCGGAATGGGATACAATAATTGGAATTCACAAACAGTTATAAGATAACTGAATGAATGTTATAAATCTAGCGGTTTAGTCTCACTTGATATTGAAAAGAGTTTTCGATAATGGGACTAAAATGCGGGGTTTATAATTGTTAGGCATGTGATGTCTAAGTATTTCATTTGATTAGGCATGCGATGTCTAAAGAAGTTGCGGATTCCAACTGTTGTAGTTTTACACTTTCTTTTCTGTGACCGTAAGTGTAATATGTGATATCGCCGGTTTCGTTGCTATATGTCAACGACTATTGGGATGCGCATATTTACTTACGTTGATGACATGTGATGTTATGTGTTGCTGGATATGTTATATTGGATTGTCGTGTTTGAATAGCCGGGGTTTTTTTTTGTGAGATGAGTGTTTTTCATTTTCATTCATGTAAAAACTTGTATGTAATATTCTTTTATTGGGGCACTTCCAGGTTGCGGAAGTTGTCACCCTTTGTATATTATTTACTTTTCTGCACTAGGATAGACCCAATGAGGGGAGCACAAGTAATCGGGTTCTAGGGTCCAGTGGGAGATCATCTCGAGGAGTCGAGTCCGGGTCTCCTAACCCTAGAATTGGTAGGGTTGCTTGCCGCTCTCGTAGGGGTCTAAGGGTGTGGGATTGGCTATTCATCACGACCGTGGAATCCGTGTTTTATTCTGGCTCGTATTGAAAACACGGACGTCCTAGTATATCCAATGTTTCATATGTTTCTTCTGCTGCGATATCTGTGATGTGATCATGTGAGATGTTCTGTGATAGATACTTTATATAGTATATATGATATATTATATAGACGTTACTTATGTTTTGCACCCGCACTAGCCCTACCCTGCTCTGTCCTTAGTTACCTAACCTAACGGTGCACGAGGGGACATCGAGGCGAATGCGGATGGCATAAGTGTACGTCATATCTATCTGTGATGTTTAGGTATTTAAATGATGGGACTTCATTAATGTGATTAATGAAAGAAAAGAAACCTAAGATGTCGTAGAATCAAATTTCAAAGATAAAACAGGTAGCTACAGTTCTTGCTTTGCATAGCGGTATATATGATATACCCTGCACCTTATTCGATGAGGAAAGGACCGAGATCCCTTCACCGGGAGTGACTCCTTTAGCAATAACTGGCAGATGCTACACACTCGGTTTGTTTTTTATTGCTTCTATAGTTTCTGCTTTGCACAGTGATATATATGATATATCCCGCACCTCATTCGATGAGGAAAGGGCCGACGATCCCTTCACCGGGAGTGACCCCTTTAGCAAAACCAGAAAAGCCTCAAAATCATTCCATTTCAAAACTTCATTTGATTCTACAACGATATCAAGTTCATTACGCAATAGGTTTTCAGAAAAACCTGTCGTAGCCCTCCGTCATTTCAGATAAGTACTAGTTAGTATTCGTGCTGCATTTGTTGACTATGTTAAGGCGTAGTGTGCGGTAGCTAATTAGTGCTTATCTGTATAAGCATATGATGCGATTGGATTAGGGTAGTCGTGCGACTTTGTTGACTATGTTAAGGGTCGTGCGGGTGGGTTTAATTCAATCGGGAAATGACGGGTTGAACTTGACTAGCACTTATGATTTGTTGAGTATGTTAAGGTCATATAGCTGCTAGGGGCAAAATATTATCGGGAATTTCAAGTGTTGAAATTTGCAATGAGATTGCATACCTTCTATGAGATAGTTGGATCCCGATACCCACTACGAGTAAGAGTTACTCCTGGGAGAGTTTTACACATTACAATTAGCCGATCAAGTAAGTGTCTAGAAAGGTGTCAACGGGGTTACGCCTCTGGAAAAACGAGGTTTACATTAATTAGGTTCGTGCGAAAGAATGGGGGACCTCCCTCAAAGTACCGACACTGGCCTGGCTGAAAGATTGGCGAACTTGTAGTGTGTAATTAATCCCGGCTAGTCTTTCCTTTTAGGGTTTGAAGGAAGATTTGATAAAAACCAGTGGGAGCCATCCTGATTAGATAAGATAAAAACTAATCTGATCTTGCAAGAGCATACGCTAAAGTGTTTTCTTCTCTCTCTCTCCAGGTAGCGACCATTTCATGCCCTAATAAAGATAATAATATGGATGTATTGACCGAACCCGCATGTTATACTGTGCTGGGGAACGTTGGTTCCGTTCTTTCTTATAAGAGTTATAGGAATGAACAGGATATAGGGGAATACCAGGATTCCCATGCCACCCGATTGAAGAAAGTACATGATGATGTATTTTCTTCGGGTGTGTTCGTTACAGAGAACTGTTTCTCCATTTGCCCTACGTCCTGGGTATTAGATATCGGGTCAGGATCCCATATATGTAATCAGTTACATGGGCTTAGGAAAGGTAGAGAACTTGGAGAAGGTGATAAAGACATTAGAGTTGGAAATGGTGCAATTGTTGCAGCTAAGACTGTTGGGGAATATCACCTTGTATTACCAACCGGTAATACATTAGTTCTGAACGAATGCTATTACATGCCGAACCTGATATGAAACATTATATCGGTTTCTTTGTTAAGCAAAGAGGGATATAATTTTGTATTACAGGACAATGTTATGAACATTTTCCATAACCAAAAGTTCGTTGGATCAGGCACGTTGTGCAATGGCATTTATGTTCTAAACCAATCAACAGTTCTGAGCATAACAAACACACACAAGAGGAAGAGTTCAGAACAGAACGAATCCTTCTTGTGGAATTGTAGACTGGGTCACATCAATGCGATACGACTGGCTAAGTTGCATAAGGATGGATATTTGAAACCATTCGAATTTTCATCTTATGACACTTGCCAGTCATGTCTCAAAGGCAAGATGACCAAAACTCCGTTTACGGGTCACGGAGAAAGAGTTACTGAACTCTTAGGACTGATACATAGTGATGTATGCGGTCCTATGTCTACACATGCCAGGGATGGTTCTTCATACTTCATTACATTCACTGACGATCTCTCTAGGTTCGGGTATGTGTTCCTGATGAAACACAAATCAGAAGCTTTTGAGAAATTTAGAGAATATAAACAAGAAGTTGAGAACCAAACCGGAAAAAGTATTAAAATCCTTCGATCTGATCGAGGAGGTGAATACTTGAGCAATGAATTCCTGGACTTCCTAAAAGAGAATGGGATTCTCTCTCAGCTGACTCCTCCATATACACCACAGCACAACGGTGTATCAGAACGGAGGAACCGCACCCTATTAGATATGGTGCGCTCTTTGATGAGCACAGCTGAGTTACCTATTTCCTTCTGGGGATATGCGCTGGAGACAGCTGCATACCTATTAAATCAAGTTCCATCTAAATCTGTACCTACCACACCATATGAGATATGGAGTGGGAAGAGACCATATTTTAAACGAGTTAAGATATGGGGTTGTCCGGCCTATGTCAAAAGGCAAAATCCAGACAAACTCGAGGCAACGGTCAGTTCTTTGCAAGTTTGTGGGATATCCTAAGAATTCACAAGGATATTTTTTCTACCATGCTGAAGAACAAAAGGTGTTTGTTTCTTAATATGCCACCTTTTTAGAAAACAAATTCCTTGAAATAGAAATTAGTGGCAAAATGGTAGAGCTCGAAGAAGTTCCAGATACACAAACCGTAACTGAAGATTTGGTGGAACCAGAAGATTCAGTAGCTCCCAATGAACCTCAGCCTCTCCGCCGATCTAGTAGGGTTCCTCGCCAACCTGAGAGATACTACGGTTTTCTCATGGATGGTGGGAGCGAGGATTGCATCATGGAGGATGGTGACCCTACTAGATTCGAGCAGGCCATCACGAGTAAGGACTCAGTGAAATGGCTGGATGCTATGCGCTCCGAGATGGAATCCATGTACACCAACAAAGTATGGACTTTGGAAGTTGCTCCTGAAGGGGTAAAACCCATCGGGAGCAAGTGGATCT
Source organism: Agapanthus africanus (assembly GCA_030015575.1). Classification (NCBI taxonomy): domain Eukaryota; kingdom Viridiplantae; phylum Streptophyta; class Magnoliopsida; order Asparagales; family Amaryllidaceae; genus Agapanthus; species Agapanthus africanus. The sequence continues at coordinate 77,826,005 of CM057347.1, read as the reverse complement.
TCAAGAAGAAACTTGGTGTAGATGGGAAAGTGGAGACTTTCAAAGCTAGACTTGTAGCAAAGGGTTTTCGTCAAAGACCAGGTGTGGACTATGACGAAACTTTTTCTCCAGTGGCTATGCTTAAATCCATCCGGATCATGCTTGCCATCGCTGCATATCATGATTACGAAATCTGGCAAATGGATGTTAAGACCGCCTTTCTAAATGGTGATTTAGAAGAGTGCGTGTACATGACTCAGCCAGAGGGCTTCGTAGACAGTGGGAGCAGCGGGAAGGTGTGCAAGCTGCTTAAATCCATTTATGGATTAAAGCAAGCATCGCGGAGTTGGAACATCTGCTTTGACGTCGTTATCAAAGAGTTTGATTTCGTCAAAAACCCAGATGAACCTTGTATTTACAAGAAGGTGGCAGAGAGTAAGGTTGTCTTCCTCGTATTATACGTGGACGACATACTCTTGATAGGAAATGATATTCCTATGCTGCAATCGGTCAAGCTCTTCTTATCACAAAGATTCTCAATGAAAGATCTTGGTGATTCCTCCTGCATATTGGGAATTAGAATCTATAGAGATAGATCCAAACGGATATTGGGATTGTCCCAATCCTGGTACATTGACACCATACTAAAGAGGTTTAGTATGGAAGAATCCAAGCGTGGGAATTTGCCCACGATCTCTGGAGTCACTCTCTCCAAAGAGATGTCTCCCAAGACTGATTTGGAGAGAGCTCGCATGCAAGGGATACCCTATGCTTCGGCTGTAGGCTCTATCATGTATGCGATGCTATGTACCAGACCCGATGTAGCATACTCACTAAGTGTAGTGAGCAGGTATCAAGCTGATCCTGGAGAGAGTCACTGGACAGCTGTGAAGAGCATTCTCAAGTACTTGCGAAGGACTAAAGAGATGCTCTTGGTGTATGGTAACGGAGAACTCCAAGTGGAGTCCTTTACCGATTCGAGCTTCCAGAGTGATAAGGACGACTCTAAGTCGCAGTCGGGATTTGTCTTTACCCTTTACGGAGGGGCGGTTAGCTGGAAGAGTTCCAAGCAGGAAACCGTGGCAGACTCGACGATGGAGGCTGAATACATCGCTGCCAACGATGCTGCTAAAGAGGCTGTCTGGATCAAGAAGTTCATTATTGAACTTGGAGTGGTTCCATCCATTGAGCATCCAATACCTTTGTATTGCGATAACAATGGAGCGGTGGCTTTGGCCAAGGAACCTAGGTCCCATCAGCGATCCAGGCATATTCTGAGGCGGTATCACCTGATCCGGGAGATAGTTGATCGCCGGGAGATCGAGGTCAGGAGGGTTGACACGAAGAACAACACGGCGGATCCACTCACGAAGGCCATTCCCCAGATACAGTTTGAGAGACTCTTCGGGATGCTCGGTATGCGATACTACAGCAGCTGGCCCTAGTGCAAGTGGGAGATTGTTAGTTGTATGTATGCCCTAGAGGCCAGTTGTCACGACCCGAAAGTACGGAACGCGACTGGCACTTAGATTACGAGACGTCTAAAGGCGTACCGTAACCTAAGTCAGCCAAAGCCCAAAAGAATCTAAACCAAAATCAAAAGAGAGTGAAGGAAAACCTTTAATGAAAATGGTTTTTTTTAAAAATCATTTAGGTTGCATAGAATCCCAAAAAAAAACATCATAAATTTCTGAAAATTTCGGCAGAGTCTCCCCTGTATTTTCTATCCCCCAAAATGGGTACAACAAAATAATAACCCTGTAATCATAAAATTGGCATCCCCAAGCGGGAGCTAGCTCTTCGCCCAAGGCGGATCACAACCACATGCAATATAATAGTAGTATCAAGAAAAGAGCAATAAAGAGATGCAAAATATCAGAAAACACATCGCCGGCTCAAGTGAGCTCGACCCAAAAGAAACCACAAATATACAACCTCTCAGTCTCACCACTAGGTCACATATAAAATATAAAGTGGTAGATGGAGAATACTAAATACAATGATAAAGCAAAAGAAATAAAGTGTGCTCGCAACCCACCTACGGGCGATGTCGCGAGTCTGAGCAAAAGGAGCTGATGATAGGATAGCCCGCCGCTACAAGACTGACGGGTCCGACCTGCAAGACAATGTGGCACAACGGGGGTGAGTTGCCAGCTCGTGAGTAAATATAACATCTAATAAGGCAATCGTAAGAATGCACGCAATGCACCACAACATGCATGTCCATATATGATATAATATCTCTAGTATGCATGCACAGGTATGCAATGTCATTATTAAGTCTTTAAGTGTTTTAAAATGCTAAGGGTATTAAATTCTTAACTTTAGAACATGAATATCTGTATAATAGCTAAATACCATCAAGAAATCATCTGAAAACCCGTGTCAAGCATCGACACCAAAAAGGAATCATATCTGTCTCAATATCGGGCTCCGTCAGTCCGGATCGGCCCATATCATAAATCTCACGACAACGGTCGGTATCCTCCGGATATCCGCCGTGCCAGACATCACCGGTAGGTAGTCTTCCCCTGCCAGGCTCATCGTCTACAACTCGATCTTCTTGCCCCGGGGTACCATACCGGGCCCACCATGTACCCGAAACGGTTCATCCACTCCTCGAATCGGGTCTCGAAATCCAACAGAAAACATGAAAACTCATGGTGGACGACACATACATCACGAGAAAACCGCAACTTTGTTTTGAAAATGATAAATATAAGGTTTTGTTAAATTCTTGCGGTTTTCCCCAAAAATCCAGAAATCGCAGCAATACTGAAATCCTCCAGAAAATCATAATGTCCACATGTTATATATGATAAATGTCTATGATATCAATGCATACGATGTGAATTTTGCTAGAAATCTATATAAATATGATGATGATGCGAGGTATACGTATGCTATGCAATTTCATATATCAAGTATGAATGCAAGTAGCTATATTATGATAAACAGGTTCTATAGTGCACGTGGTATGGCAATTACCAAAGGCGTGTGTGTCACATGAATAGTGCGCGTGCAACAGATGCCAATGGTAATGGTGTTCGTGTCCTACAAAGTGATATCGCATAAGTATAGATGAATGTCCATGCAATCTAATGTACTGTTCGCTATAAGGGTATGCAGTGTACATGAATGGCTAAGCTAGCTAACAATATGAATCTTGCAAAAAGTAGGGTAATCCTAACTAGGGGGGAGCCTCACGCCATTCAGACGATTCCCCCATAGATGAATACATCTACTCACCAGAAATCCCCGCTAATCCGATCCGACCACCGCCTTCCCTTTACGTGCCGTGTCCGATGTTTCCCCGACCGATCCTATATTTGCACAACATCAAGCATAAGATTACAAAACCTAAAACGATGCAAGTCACAATATACAATTATCAACGCTCTCGAATTAAACATAGCATGCACTCGGTGCGCGGGAAAACGCACGAAAATCGCTAATCGTTAACTAGAATCGTCATTTCGGGGAAATCGACAAAACTAAAATCCGGCTAGACAAAACCCCGCGTTCGTGCACTCTAATAGTCCTATACGAAGCTAATTATATCGCTAACATAACGCAATTTGATCGCATTCTAATTTTCGTAAAAATCTAGTAAGCAATTTTCTAGCCGATTCGATACAAACATCGCAATTTGTCGATTTAGCAAGCATATCATTACACAATTAACCATTCTAATCAATTAGATAACCAAAACCCTAACTTAATTCTAACAACCATGTTTCAAACCCTAACTCAACATCAAAACCCATTTTTGATTTTCATGAACAATAATTTACAACTAAATTAATACTTCAAAATTAAAATTCTAGCATATATAAACTACAAGTTAGCAACTAGTTTAGGATTTTACCTTACAAGTGGAAACCTAGCATGATCAAGTCACCAAGAAAGCCTCCTTTCACCATGTTTTTGAACTAATTTGGGTAGAAGAGAGAATGAATTAGGGTTTGGCTTTGAATCTATGAAGAAAATGGTATAATTTTGTGGATTTTTCTTGATTTTATCATGATTTTAGAAGCATGAAGTGAGGGGGGAAATGGGGGGCTGCAGCTCAAGATTTTGGCCTGAGGTGAAGAGAGGAGGAGAGTGAGGAGAAGTGTGGTAAATTCTACACAAAATGTCATTCACAAGTTCATTTAATGCTCTCACATCAATTTTTTCCAAAAAAACCCCTTTTTTCAATAATTTTCCCACCATAAAACTAAAAGTTTGCAAGTCATGATATAATTTTATTAACACCATATTTTAGCTTATAAAGACTCCTAATTATGTAATTTACCCAATTAAATTTGTATTTATCACTAATTTAATGTATTTAAAAAGGCTTACAATAAAAAAAAATAATTAATTACGAAAAAAAAATTATTTAACTAGAAAATTATAAGTGACATTTTAATGACAAAATTATAGTAATATCTTATCTAAATTTTGTATAATTAGGTCTACAATGAAAGATACCTATTTTGACTTTTTACGGAAAAAGCCGAAAAATTAGCCGATTACCGAAAAACTGCCTAAACGATTTTCGAAGGGTTACAATTTTCCCCCCTTAAAGAAATTCGGTCCCCGAATTTAAAATTTAACTACGCGTACCTTCAAAAAGATGGGGATATCTCTTCCTCATTTCGACCTCGGTCTCCCAGGTGACCTCCTCGCTGTTCGGGCCACGCCAAAGAACCTTGACAGACGGTATGACCTTCGACCTCAATTTCTTCACCTGCCGATCCAAGATGACCACCGGCTGCTCGGTGAAAGAAAGATCACGCTCTAGCTGGATCGTCTGGTGCTGAATCGCCTGGGAAGGATCATGAAGGTACTTGCGGAGTATCGAGACATGGAATACGGGGTGAACATCGGGGAAGCTGGGCGGAAGAGCTAACCGATAAGCGACTGGACCAACACGCTCTAGGATCTCGAAAGGACCAACATATCTAGGACTCAGTTTCCTTTTCCGCCCAAATCTCATCACACCCTTCATCGGAGAGACCTTTAGGAAAACATGATCGCCAACAGCGAACTCGAGTCGGCGACGGCGCCTGTCAGCATAAGATTTCTGCCTGCTCTGTGCCTCTCTCATCCTGTCCCGAATCAGCTGTATCTTCTCGGTCGTCTCCTGTACGATCTGAGGCCCCAAAATACTGCTCTCCCTAAGCTCTGTCCAACATACAGGCGATCGGCATCTCCTCCCATATAAAGCCTCGAAAGGTGCCATCTGAATCGTCTCCTGGAAGCTATTATTGTAGGAAAACTCGATCAAAGGCAAATGACGATCCCAGCTACCACCGAAATCTAAAACACAAGCTCTGAGCATGTCCTCAAGAGTCTGAATAGTACGCTCCTACTGACCGTCAGTCTGCAGATGAAAGGCTGTGCTAAAACTCAATCGGGTGCCCAAAGCTTCCTGGAGTTTCTGCCACAATCGGCTGGTAAACTGGTGCCACGGTCGGACACGATGCAAGTCGGAACACCATGCAGTCGCACTATCTCATCAATATAAACCTGGGCATACTGAGAAAATCCAAAAGTGGTCTTTACTGGCAGGAAGTGAGCTGCTTTCGTCAGTCGATCCACAATCACCCAAATAGAGTGGTACCCTCGACTGGTCCTGGGTAGACCCACAACGAAGTCCATGGAGACCTGCTCCTACTTCCACTCAGGGATGGGCAAAGGCTGTAATTCGCCGGCTGGCCTCTGGTGCTCGGCCTTGACTTGTTGACAAGTCAGGCATCTCGACACAAAGTCTGTAATATCCTTCTTCATCCTGTCCCACCAGTAAACCTCTCTCAAATCACGGTACATCTTGGTGGAACCTGGAAGCACACTGTATACTGATCTATGTGCCTCCTCAAGAATATCACGCCTCAGCCCCTCTGAATCTGGCACGCACAGTCGAGTCCTAAACCGAAGTATCCCCTGATCATCAATCACGAACTCGGAAACTCTGCCCTGCCGAATCTGCTCAATAATCTCTAAAATACGGGCATCGCCGGACTGTGCCTCGCGGATACAGTCAAGTAACTATGGGCGTGCTCTGAAATGGGCCAGCTGTCCTCCTGTAGGAGTAAACTCGAACTGCACTCTGCTGTCACATAACACCTGCCAATCCGCCGACGACTGCATCTGTACTGCGCTCAAACAAGATAAGCTACCTCCGGGCCTCCTACTCAAAGCATCTGCCACCACATTCGCCTTACCCGGATGGTATAGAATCTCGCAGTCATAATCCTTCACCAGCTCCATCCAACGGCGCTGTCTCAGGTTCAGATCTCGCTGCTGGAAGATATACTTCAAACTCTTGTGGTCAGTGAATATCTGGCATGACTCACCGTATAGGTAATGTCTCCAGATCTTAAGTGCAAATACCACTGCAGCCATCTCTAAATCATGGGTGGGGTAGTTCTGCTCGTGTTTCCTCAGCTGCCGAGAAGCATACGCGATAACTCTGTCGTGCTGCATCAACACACATCCCAGCCCCACCCTAGAAGCATCACAATATACCACGAACCCACCTGATCCTGAAGGCAATGCTAACACTGGTGCAGTAGTCAGACGAGTCTTCAACTGCTGGAAGCTATCCTCACATGCCTGGGTCCAATCAAAAGGAACCCCCTTCCGGGTCAACCCGGTCAAAGGTGCAGCAATGCGGGAGAAATCCTGGACAAAACGTCGATAGTAGCCGGCCAGACCTAGAAAACTGCGAACCTCTGTAACTGATACTGGTCTAGGCCAACGCTGAACTGCCTCGACCTTCTTCGGGTCCACACAAATACCATCTCTCGTCACCACATGACCCAAGAAGTCGATACTGTCTAACCAGAATGCGCACTTGGAGAATTTGGCGAACAGCTGATGCTCCCTCAAAGTCTGCAATGTGATACGTAAGTGCTGCTCATGCTCCTCCCGGCTCCGAGAATAAACCAAGATGTCGTCAATGAACACAATAATGAACTGATCGAGATATGGCCTGAATACGCGGTTCATCAAATCCATAAATGCTGCTGGGGCATTGGTGAGCCCGAACGATATCACCAAGAACTCGTAATGACCATATCGAGTACGGAAGGCGGTCATCGGAATATCCTCCTTCCGAACTCGCAACTGGTGATAACCTGACCGTAAATCAACCTTCGAGAAGAACCCTGCACCCTGGAGCTAATCGAATAAGTCATCAATGCGGGGTAGGGGATACCTGTTCCGCACAGAAACCCGGTTCAGCTGACGATAATCAATGCATAAACGCATACTCCCGTCCTTCTTCTTAACAAACAAGACGGGAGCACCCCAAGGTGACACACTCGGTCGGATAAGCCCTTTGTCCAGCAAGTCCTATAACTGATCCTTTAGCTCTCTCAGCTCCGCCAGGGCCATCCGATAAGGCGGTATAGAGATAGGCCCCGTGCCAGGGATCAAGTCAATACAGAACTCAATCTCGCGCTCTGGTGGCAGACCAGGCAACTCGTCAGGAAATACATCAGGAAACTCTCTCACAACAGGGACCTGGTCCAACGGAACCTCTGTGGAGCGAGTATCACAAATATAGGCTAAGAATACCTGACACCCTTTCCTTAAGAGCTGACCAGCGCGAAGAGAAGAAATCAAGCTGGGAAGGGTAGCACTACGATCTCCCTGAATAATAAGAACCGGCTCACCAGGAAAACTGAATCTGACTGCTTTCTCACGGCAGTCCACGGATGCATAACAGGTGGCTAGCCAGTCCATACCAAGAAGAACGTCAAAGTCTAGCATATCGAGGAGAATCAAATCAACTGAAGAATCTCTCTCCCCGATACGAACGGAACACGATCGGTACACAAAACGGGCAACAAAAGACTCGCCTACCGGGGTAATAACGACAAGCGGCTGATCTAACGGAGAAGACTCTCGGCCCAACCTCGGTGCAAAATACGTGGATACATAGGAATGTGTAGAGCCTGGATCAAATAATACCCGTGCATCAAAAGAACATACTGGCAGAGTACCTGTCACGACGGCATTGGATGCCTGTGCATCCTGAGGAGTCAATGCGAACACTCGGGCCTGTCCACCACTAATAGCTGGCTGTCTTCTGCCTCTACCTCGGCCTCTGCCTCTGCCCCTGTCACCTCGTCCTCTCGGAACTGGACCGCCATGCCCACGGCCTCTAGAAGCATCTGACTGACGTGGAGCATCATCAGGAGTAGGAAGTAAAGCTCTCTGAGAAGGTGGTGAGGGTGGTAAGGTCACATGCGGGACTGTCGCCGCGCCCTGACATCCCATGGTACAGTCTCTGACACGGTGGTACTGACTCCCACACCGAAAACATCCTGGAGACGACTGCTGGGTCTGTGGATATGAACCAAATAACTGACCTCGTCTCAATCCTCTGCCTCCACCATCTCCCGGAAATAATCTATCGCGGTGTCTGCCCATCTGCCGCTGAGCTGGCGTATCAGTACGGATCCTCTTCGGCCCAGAAATGACCGGAGTCTCAGAAATACGCTCCTCCAAAAGAAAGGCTGCATCCATCGCGGCTGCGTATGTATCAAACTGCTGGGTGCCGATGGCAAGGAATAGCTGTGTATCAAGCCCTCGTACAAACCTCTTTATTCTCTTCTCTTCTGTGTCGACTAGGTACGGAGCATATCAAGACAACTGGGTAAACTGTATATCATACTCCGACACTGTCATCCCAGGAGTCTTGCGCAAAGACTCAAAACTACGGGCTCGAGCATCTCGGACACTCTCCGGAAGAAAACGGGCAAGAAATGCAGATGTAAACTCATCCCAGGTCATAGAAGGCAGACCTGCAGCTCGGCCTCTCTCTACTGAGTTATACCATGTCTGGGCAAGACCCTCTAGACGAAAACTCGCAAACTCCACCAATCTATCATCAGAACACCTCAACGAACGGCAAATCCGAGCCATCCTATCAAGAAATGCCTGTGGGTCCTCTGTCGCATCTGTACCGGTAAAAGCTGGAGGTCTCAATCTCATGAACTCCTGTAGTGAAACAGGGATAGTCTCCGTAGTAGCAGCAGGAGTGACCATCTGTGCAGCAGGTACGATCGTGGTCTGTGCGGTGGAAGGAACGTCCTCGGATCTCTGTGCCCGGCTGGACTCTACTAAAGATCCCATTATCTGCCGCAACTCTTGCATGCCGGCCTCTAATCTGGCAATACGTTCAGGATAAGGCGGATCAGTAGGACCCTGAGGGGTAGGCGTATCCTCCCGCTCGATCCTCGCCTCAGACGAGCCCGCTCGAATCTCATCCCTAGCGGCAGCCCGCTGAGCTCTCGTAGTCTTTGGCGGCATCGAAGCTGGAATAAGAAACAGGACTGATAAGGACATTGCAATTGAATCAAGGAATGCAAGGAATCAAGAAAGGAAATACAAGCAATTATGTCCTAAGGTCACTTAGGCGGAGTACCGTATCGTAAGTATGCCGCGGATCATACCCACGGTACGCCACTCTGCTTAAGTCACCTACTCAATCTACCAAGGTCGTCCTACACTCAGAAAGGTAAAACCTACGCTCTGATACCAACTTTGTCATGACCCGAAATTACGGAACGCGACTGGCACTTAGATTACGAGACGTCTAAAGGCGTACCGTAATCTAAGTCAGCCAAAGCCCAAAAGAATCTAAACCAAAATCAAAAGAGAGTGAAGGAAAACCTTTAATGAAAATGGTTTTTTTTTTTTAAAATCATTTAGGTTGCATAGAATCCCAAAAAAAAAACATCATAAATTTCTGAAAATTTCGGCAGAGTCTCCCCTGTATTTTCTATCCCCCAAAATGGGTACAACAAGATAATAACCCTGTAATCATAAAAATGGCATCCCCAAGCGGGAGCTAGCTCTTCGCCCAAGGCGGATCAGAACCACATGCAATATAATAGTAGTATCAAGAAAAGAGCAATAAAGAGATGCAAAATATCAGAAAACACATCGCCGGCTCAAGTGAGCTCGACCCAAAAGAAACCACAAATATACAACCTCTCAGTCTAACCACTAGGTCACATATACAATATAAAGTGGTAGATGGAGAATACTAGATACAATGATAAAGCAAAAGAAATAAAGTGTGCTCGCAACCCACCTACGGGCGATGTCGCGAGTCTGAGCAAAAGGAGCTGATGATAGGATAGCCCGCCGCTACAAGACTGACGGGTCCGACCTGCAAGACACTGTGGCACAACGGGGGTGAGTTGCCAGCTCGTGAGTAAATATAACATCAAATATGGCAATCGTAAGAATGCACGCAATGCACCACAACATGCATGTCCATATGTGATATAATATCTCTAGTATGCATGCACAGGTATGCAATGTCATTATTAAGTCTTTAAGTGTTTTAAAATGCTAAGGGTATTAAATTCTTAACTTTAGAACATGAATATCTGTATAATAGCTAAATACCATCAAGAAATCATCTGAAAACCCGTGTCAAGCATCGACACCAAAAAGGAATCATATCTGTCTCAATATCGGGCTCCGTCAGTCCGGATCGGCCCATATCATAAATCTCACGACAACGGTCGGTATCCTCCGGATATCCGCCGCGCCAGACATCACCGGTAGGTAGTCTTCCCCTACCAGGCTCATCGTCTACAACTCGATCTTCTTGCCCCGGGGTACCATACCGGGCCCACCATGTACCCGAAACGGTTCATCCACTTCTCGAATCGGGTCTCGAAATCCAACAGAAAACATGAAAACTCATGGTGGACGACACATACATCACGAGAAAACCGCAACTTTGTTTTGAAAATGATAAATATAAGGTTTTGTTAAATTCTTGCGGTTTTCCCCAAAAATCCAGAAATCACAGCAATACTGAAATCCTCCAGAAAATCATAATGTCCACATGTTATATATGATAAATGTCTATGATATCAATGCATACGATGTGAATTTTGCTAGAAATCTATATAAATATGATGATGATGCGAGGTATACGTATGCTATGCAATTTCATATATCAAGTATGAATGCAAGTAGCGATATTATGATAAACAGGTTCTATAGTGCACGTGGCATGGCAATTACCAAAGACGTGTGTGTCACATGAATAGTGCGCATGCAACAGATACCAATGGTAATGGTGTTCGTGTCCTACAAAGTGATATCGCATAAGTATAGATGAATGTCCATGCAATCTAATGTACTGTTCGCTATAAGGGTATGCAGTGTACATGAATGGCTAAGCTAGCTAACAATATGAATCTTGCAAAAAGTAGGGTAATCCTAACTAGGGGGCGCCTCGCGCCATTCAGACGATTCCCCCATAGATGAATACATCTACTCACCAGAAATCCCCGCTAATCCGATCCGACCACCGCCTTGCCTTTACGTGCCGTGTCCGATGTTTCCCCGACCGATCCTATATTTGCACAACATCAAGCATAAGATTACAAAACCTAAAACGATGCAAGTCACAATATACAATTATCAACGCTCTCGAATTAAACATAGCATGCACTCGGTGCGCGGGAAAACGCACGAAAATCGCTAATCGTTAACTAGAATCGTCATTTCGGGGAAATCGACAAAACTAAAATCCGGCTAGACAAAACCCCGCGTTCGCGCACTCTAATAGTCCTATACGAAGCTAATTATATCGCTAACATAACGCAATTTGATCGCATTCTAATTTTCGTAAAAATCTAGCAAGCAATTTTCTAGCCGATTCGATACAAACATCGCAATTTGTCGATTTAGCAAGCATATCATTACACAATTAACCATTCTAATCAATTAGATAACCAAAACCCTAACTTAATTCTAACAACCATGTTTCAAACCCTAACTCAACATCAAAACCCATTCTTGATTTTCATGAACAATAATTTACAACTAAATTAATACTTCAAAATTAAAATTCTAGCATATATAAACTACAAGTTAGCAACTAGTTTAGGATTTTACCTTACAAGTGGAAACCTAGCATGATCAAGTCACCAAGAAAGCCTCCTTTCACCATGTTTTTGAACTGATTTGTGTTGAAGAGAGAATGGATTAGGGTTTGGCTTTGAATCTATGAAGAAAATGGTATAATTTTGTGGATTTTTCTTGATTTTATCATGATTTTAGAAGCATGAAGTGAGGGGGAAAATGGGGGGCTGCAGCTCAAGATTTTGGCCTGAGGTGAAGAGAGGAGGAGAGTGAGGAGAAGTGTGGTAAATTCTACACAAAATGTCATTCACAAGTTCATTTAATGCTCTCACATCAATTTTTTCCAAATAAACCCCTTTTTTCAATAATTTTCCCACCATAAAACTAAAAGTTTGCAAGTCATGATATAATTTTATTAACACCATATTTTAGCTTATAAAGACTCCTAATTATGAAATTTACCCAATTAAATTTGTATTTATCACTAATTTAATGTATTTAAAAAGGCTTACAATAATAAAAAATAATTAATTACGAAAAAAAATTTATTTAACTAGAAAATTATAAGTGACATTTTAATGACAAAATTATAGTAATATATTATCTAAATTTTGTATAATTAGGTCTACAATGAAAGATACCTATTTTGACTTTTTACGGAAAAAACCAAAAAATTAGCCGATTACCGAAAAACCGCCTAAACGATTTTCGAAGGGTTACACCAATATTGTACAGATGATGTATATATATTGGATGCTTGGACATATATAGAGTTGACTTTCTTGCTCGATATGATAGTATGCTATCTGGTTACTCTTTATCTTAACATGTACACTTGTCTCTTTAAACTGTCTTATAGTTACATGTTGATAAAGCCCTTAGGATGTGTACTTGACTACCTGGACTATGATGCAGATCATATTAGTGGGGACATGGTAGTCCATAAGTACATCCTTCAAGGTCCCTAGTCGTGGGTGTATCGAGACAGGGCATCGATATACCAGTGTAGACTAGCGTATACGCTTCTCGACCCATGAGATGGACGATGGATGATCCCATATCCATTGGTGTTTGACATCAGAGATGGTATACGGGTGCTCAGTGGAGACTGGGTACACTGGACGGACTCGCCGAGAACTCCCAGATGGTATTATACCTCACGTCAGATGGCAGTTCTCAGGTGACACTTGTACAGGTTAGTCTTTAGACCCGAGATCGTCATATAGTCTTGTGTGATTCCCACTGTGCTTTGATCTCCACCTTACCACGTCCATGAGGGCGTGCAAAACGGTGGTCTTTGGGTACAGTCCCGAGTCACATGGAGGCAATGAGCGATAGGAGGGGTTTCGTCTCTCCCGGTATTGGGGGTTGATGTTGCGTAGTGCTCGATTGGCCGTAACAGGGAAGTCCCTGGCCAGGGCTGATCAGAGATTTGCTGGTAAGTGTTACCAGTAGTTTCTCGACCCGTTATGAGCCTCACATCGGCACGACTTATCGGTTATTGGGGTCTGACGTTTACCACCCCTAGACTTGATATGCAACATATCAGACGAACAGACCGGACTGTACGGTAAGTGTTACTGGTTGGATTCACAGGAATGTGAGCGGGCTAGCTCGTCGATCTTCTGATCACTCAATACCCGGATGGCCGTTATGTTTAGCAGACCGCTTGCGGCTTGTGGGTGCTTGATATGATCATCATTTGCTACCGACGTATTGACGAGTCTTTAGAGTCCTACACAGAGGTTTCCTGGCTCAAGCGAAACGAAATAGGAGCGCATATGAGATATGTGCAGGACCGAGAATAATGCGTGTATGTGATACCGTATTCCATTCTCGCGATGAATATATCGATTGGTTATATTCGATATAACCTAGTTATCGAATCATTGATTCGATAAATCGATACATTGTATACTAGTCGGTTATGTGCGACATGACCAGATCATTGAATCAAGTGTTGATTTAATGATTTAATGTATAATTATATATTTGATATATTATTTTGCATTAACTAGTATTGGTTCACTTTAAATGGATTTTCTCACTTGATGTGCAAGTTGTATATGTGATATACTTTTGTGCACATCTTTGTATCATGTTTGATGATGCTTGCTCATTTGGTTAAGTGTAAAGAATTAAACCTAGGTTAAGAAAGTGATTAGGGTTTTAATTATCCATTCTTTTATTTATTGATTTTGGAAAAAGAATGGGATAAGAATACAAAATGGTTGCTTTCATTCTTGAACCTTTGTGAAGCTTCATGAAGCTTTGACCAAAGTGACCAATTTGTCTTCATGCTTAACCCTAACCACTCTTCTAACCTTGGTCAATTCTTTACACCTAACCATGGTTCCAATTATGATAAGTATTCATTTCTTTTTCATTTTTGATTGACTTATCATAATATTTCCTTCTTCTTGATCTTCTTCTTCAAGAAAGAAAGCTTGATGCCATCAATGGCAACTTGAGTTCTAAAGTGAGAAATCCAATTCTAAAGTGAACCCACCTCCTATTTCTTCACCCTCTACCTCTTGCCAAGTTGTTTTGGGTGTTTTCTTCACAAGTTTCACAAATTTGTGAAGTCGGAGCTTGAACTTGTGATGCCTCGATGTAGATCATCTTCGGCACAAAGCCGACGACCTAGTCCGCCCATTTCTCCGATCAAGCCGACGATTGAGTCCGGGATTCGAGATGGACAACGAGAGGACGCCTACGTGGAGCCAAGGAAGTGGATATCCGGATCTATAAAGGTTGTAGCTTCTTATCTTTAGTTAAGTTGTTAACTAGATTCGTATATCGCCTAAACTTCTAGTCAACGATCCGTATTAGGGTTTCTCGGCACCCGTAAAATTTGAAATTGGCATGGTTGATGCCTTGTGAGACTTCATTAGCGTGCCTAGGAACCCTACATTGGCACGTTTGTTGTTGTTTTTGTGCGCATTTGAAACATTGATGGGTTTTCGGGCACCTAGTGCACCAAATTTATATTTTCGTGCATTTACTGAACTAGAGGTTTTTGTGCGGACCTGACGCACTTGATTTAGATACTTCACGCACACGTGGCGCATGTGATGAGATTTTGTGCACACCAGATGCACTTGATTGAGATTTTTATTCGTGCATATTAGTTGCACTTGATGCAGATTTTCGTGCACTTTAGATGCACTTGATGTTGTTGTCGTGCATGCCCGTTTCACTTGACAAATGTTTTCGTGCACACCCATTGCACTTAGTTTGGTTTTTGTGCATATTCGTGGCACTTGTATTTGGTTTTGTTTCTGTTGGTTATATGTATGCCCTAGAGGCCATTACTATACATGAGATGTATATTGTAGTGGATGCTTGGACATATATAGGGAGAACTTTCTTACTCGACATGATAGTATGCTATCTGGTTACTTTTTAACTTAACGTGTACACTGATTATCTCTCTGTTACATGTTGGTAAAGCCCTTAGGATGTGTACTTGACTACCTGGACTATGATACGGATCATACTAGTGGGAACATGGTAGTCCATAAGTACATCCCTCAAGGTCCCTAGTCGTGGGTATATCGAGACGGGGCATCGATATACCAGAGTAGACTAGCGTATAGCTTCTCGACCTATATAGATGGGCGATGGATGATCCCATATCCATTGGTGTTTGACATCAGAGATGATATATGGGTGCTCAGTGGAGACTGGGTACACTGGACGGACTCGCCGAGAACTCCCAGATGGTATTATACCTTACGTCAGATGGCAGTTCTTTGGTGACACTGGTACAGGTTAGTCTGTAGACCCGAGATCGTCATAGAGTCTTGTGTGATTCCCACTGTGCTTTGATTTCCACCTTACCACGTCCAAGAGGGCGTGGAAAACGGTGGTTTTTGGGTACAATCCCGAGTCACATGGAGGCAATGAGCGATAGGATGGGTTTCGTCTCTCCCGGTATTGGGGGTTGATGATGCGCTATGCTCGATTGGCCGTAACAGGGACGTCCCTGGCCAGGGCTGGTTTAGAGATTACCTGGTAAGTGTTACCAGTAGTTTCTCGACCTGTTATGAGCCTCATATCGGCATGACTTATCGGTTATTGGGGTCTGACATTTTACCACCCCTAGACTTGATATGCGACATATCAGACGAGGAGACCGGACTGTACGGTAGTGTCACTGTCAGGCTTTTACAGGAGTTGGAGCGGGCTTGCTTGCTGAACTTCTGATCGCTCAATACCCGGGTAGCCGTTACGTCCAGCTAGTACCGCTGACGGCTTGTGGGTGCTTGATATGATCATCATCTACTGCCGGCGTATTGAAGAGTCTTTAGAGTCCAACATAGAGGTTTTACTGGTTCAGGCAAAACGAAATAGGAGCGCATATGTGATATGTGCGGGACCGAGAATAATGCGTGTATGTGATACCGTATTCTATTCTCGCGACTAATGTATCGGCCGGTTATATGAGATATAGCCGGGTTATCGAATCAAGTGTTGATTCGATAAGTTGGTACATTTTGTGTTAGTCGGTTATATGAGATATAACCGGATTATTAAGTCAAATGTTGATTTAATAATTTAGTGTATAATTGTATGTGTGATATACTAATTTACATTAACTAACATTGGTTCACTTAAGCATTTGTTTTTCTCACTTGTGCACAAGTTAATATATATGTGATATATATTTATTTGTATTCATATTTTTGTATCATGGTTGTTGATACAACTATCATGGGTGTATAAGACTTATACCATACTAATTGTAGGTTTAGGTTTTTATATTTAAAGTAATTCTAAAACAAATGGATAATAAGCTCACATGCATGAAGCTTCATGAAGCTTATGCTTGCATTGACTTAGTCCACTAGTTTTGTTTTACTTAAGATATTAACTAACCTAACCACTATAATTAGCCATGGTAATGTCTCTACATGAGTTAGTATATGATACCCACTCACCCATGGTTAGCTCTCTCTCTCTCTTGATTAGTTTCATTCTCATTTTGAGCTCATCTTCTTCCTCCTTCAATTTCTTTCTAGGGTTTGAAAAAGAGAGAGAATCAAAGTGAGAAAAGAAATTCTAAAGTGTACCCATTTCCTATTTCATCATCCTCTACTAGACTAGCACTTTAGTTTAGGGAGCTTGCTTCACTAATTCTCTAGTTAGTGAAGTAGAAGCTTGAGTTCGTATTCCCTCGACGTAGATCATCTTCGGCCTCGAAGACTTAAAGCAATACCGTTGCCTCTTCTCATGGAGCCGTCCGAGAGTCCAAGGGTTCGATGATCGCAACGAAAGGACTACAACAAGAAGCTTTAGAAGTGAAGGACCGATCTACAAAGGTTATATTTCGTATTCACTTTGTGTTAAAGAGTTTAACTTGCATGTCTTACTCTAATTATCTAGCAAAGATCTTGTTTAGAGTTATTCGGCACTGCTAAAATTTTAATCGGGCATGGTTGATGCTTTGTAGAACCTTGTTAGAGTGCCTAGTAACACTACAGTGGTATCAGAGCCTAGCTAGAGCATTAGGCGACGTATTTACGAAGTTAAAACTCCGAACGAACTCCGAATCCCCCGATTTTACCCCTCTCTGGACATTTTTGAAAATGTTGGTTTTTTCTGGATCAAAAATGCTTAAAAAATCAGCAGGCAATTATAAGGGAAACTGTGCAAAACGACAACGTTTGGCACCCAAAGCGCCGCGGAACCGCGGCACGAGCAGGCTCCCGCGGCGGTTCCGCGGCCATAAGGTGACGTCATGCTTATCTTTTTGCATAGTATTGTTCCTATTTAATTTCCTGATGTTTCTGAGTATTTTTAATCTATACTCAAGTGTTGAGTTTTCTGGGTTGTATTGGGAGCTCGTTGATTCGATCGGAAAATTTAAATTCGTATTGTTTTCCGGATATTTAGAAAGTATTAAAAAGTTCGAACGGATATCAATAACTCACTTTTTCCCGACCCGGGAAATTTCCAAGTGTTGGATTTTTTTTCGTAGTTTAAGAACGTCTAAATCGTGCAAGTTACGCAATGGACCCTCTAGAAGACAACAAACCTTAACTCGATT
Source organism: Agapanthus africanus (assembly GCA_030015575.1). Taxonomy (NCBI): domain Eukaryota; kingdom Viridiplantae; phylum Streptophyta; class Magnoliopsida; order Asparagales; family Amaryllidaceae; genus Agapanthus; species Agapanthus africanus. The sequence continues at coordinate 77,808,082 of CM057347.1, read as the reverse complement.
ATGTGACCGTCTTGAACTGCTTTTTGAACCTTAGGATTTGGGGCAATACAGCGTGCCACATGTGAGGCGTTGGCTTGACCCTTCTACGGCTAGACCATTGGTACTGTGTCATGTGATGGATGTTTTTAAACTCCCCTCAAGTGTTGAGAAGTATTTGGGAAAACTTGGGTGTTTGATCATTCGATCGAAAAGTTTAATACTATCTATTTATCTGGAATGTGATACAATATTTGGAATCCACAAGTAGTTATGAGATAACTAATTTGAATGTTATAAACATAGCAGTTTAGTCTCAATTGATCGGTTGCCACGGAATTTTGATGCGATCAAAAGTCCGTCGCAATCACGTAGCGTACGCGATACTCGCCGAGTAAACTTAATAGACAGCCATGCCCCATAGCCCCGACCAAGTGACTGTAGGAGAACCCCGTCGCCAAAAGCATCCGTTCGGGTGCTCGCGGCAGCGGTGTTCCGCCTTAGTGCACTTCGTCGACGGCATCGAGGGGTGCAGCCGTCTACTAAATTTTGTGATGAGCATTCGATCAGGATATCGGGGATCTTATTGAATTGCCCGACTAGATATTGAAAAGTGTTTTCTATATAGAGACTAAAATGCGGGGTTTATAATTTTTAGGCATGTGATGTCTAAGAAGGTTGCGGATTCCAACTTTTGTAGTTTTACACTTTCTTTTATGCGACCGTAAGTGTAATATATGATATCGCCGGTTTCGCTGCTATATGTCAACGACAATTGGGATGCGCATATTTACTTACGTTGATGACATGTGATGTTATGTGTTGCTGGATATGTTATATTGGATCGTCGCGTTCTGAATAGCCGGGGGTTTTTATGTGAGATGAGAGTTTTTATTTTCATTCATGTAAAATTCATTGTATGTAATATTCTTTTATTGGGGCACTTCCGGGATGAGGTCGATGTCGCCATTTGTATATTATTTACTTTTCCGCACTAGGATAGACCCAAGGAGGAGAGCACAAGTAACTGGGTTCTAGAGTCCAGTGGGAGACCAACTCGAGGAGTCGAGTCCGGGTCTCCTAACTCTAGAATTGGTAGGGTTACTTGCCGCTCTCGAAGGGGTCTAGGGGTATGGGTTTGGCTATTAATCACGACCGTGGAATCCGTATTTTATAGAGGCTCAAAATAAAACACGGACATCCTAGTATATCCAAGGTTTCATATGTTTCTTCTGCTGCGATATCTGTGATGTGATCATTTGATATGTTGTGATAGATACTGTATATCGTATATATGATATATTATATAGACATTACTTATGTTTTACACCCGTGCTAGCCCTGCCCCGCTCTGCCATTAGTCACCTAACCTAACGATGCACGAGGGGACATCGAGGCGAATGCGGATGGCATAAGTGTACGTCGTATTTATCTGTGATGTTTAGGTGGCTTAAATGATGGGACTTCATTAATGTGATTAATGAAAGAAAAAGAAACCTAAAAGATGTTGTGGAATCGAATTTTCAAAAACAGGTAGCTACAGTTCTTGCTTTGCATCGCGGTGTTCCTTGTAGAACATCCTGCACCTTATTCGATAAGGAAAGGGCCGAGATCACTTCACTGAGAGTGACCCCTTTAGCAATAACTGGAGATGCTACAACACCCGGTTTGTCTTTTGATTGCTTTTGGAGTTTTTTCTTTGCACAGTGATATATATGATATATCTTGCACCTCATTCGACGAGGAAAGAACCGAGATCTCTTCACCGGGAGTGACCTTTTTAGCGAAACTAGCAAAAGCCTCAAAAACACTCCATTTTAAAAATTATTTGATTCCGCAACGATATCAAGTTCATTACGCAATAGGTTTTCAGAAAAAACTGTCGTAGCCCTCCGTCATTTCAGATAAGTCCTACTTAGTATTCGTTCTGCGTTTGTTGACCTCCGTCAAGGCGTAGTGTACGGTAGCTACCTAGTATTTATCTGCTTATGCATATGATGCAGATTGGATTAGGGTAGTCGTACGACCTTGTTGACCTCCATCAAGGGTCATGCGGGTAGGTTTGATTCAATCAAGAAATGACGAGTTGAACTTGACTTGCACCCTGTGGTTGGTTGACCTCCGTCAAGGTCATGGGATGCTTGGGGCAAAATATTATCGGGAATTTCAAGTGTTGAAATTTGCAATGAGATTGCATACCTTCTATGAGATAGTTGGATCCCGATAGCCACTGCGAGTAATTGTTACTCCTGGGAGAGTTTTAAACATTACAATTAGCCGATCAATTAGATGTCTAGAAAGGTGTCAACGGGGTTACGCCTCTGGGAAAACGAGGTTTACTTTAATTAGGTCGGTGCGAAAGCACGGGGAACCTCTCTCAAAGTACCGACACTGGCCTGGCTGAAAGATTGGCGAAGTTGTAGGGTGTAATTAATCCTGGCTAGTCTTTCCTTTTAGGGTTTGAAGGAAGATTTGATAAAAACAGTGGGAGCCATCATGATTAGATAAAACAATAACCAATCTGATCTTGCAAGAGCGCAAGCAGAGTGTTTTCTTCTCTCTCAATCCAGGTAGCGACCATGTCACGCCTTAATCAAGATAATAATACGGATGAATTGACCGAACCCGCTTGTTATACTGCGCTGGGGAACGTTGGTCCCGCTCCAACTTATAAATGTTATTAAGACAGAGCAGAAAATAGAGGATTACCAGAATTCCAGTACCGCCCAAACGAAGAAAGTGCATGATGATGCATCTTCTTCGGGTGTGTTCTGTTAGTTATATGTATGCCCTAGAGGCCATTACTTTACATAGGATGTATATTGTAGTGGATGCTGGGACATATATAGGTAGGACTTTCTTGCTCGACATGATAGTATGCTATCTGGTTGCTCTTTATCTAAACATATATAGTTTCTGTCTCTCTATTACATGTTGATAAAGCCCTTAGGATGGGTACTCGACTTCCAGGACTATGATGTAGATCATACTAGTGGGGCCTGGGTAGTCCATGAGTACATCCTTCAATGTTCCTAGTCATGGGAATTTCGAGACAGGGCATCGATATTCCATAGTAGACTAGCGTATATCTTCTCGACCCATGTGATGGGTGATGGATGATCCCATATCCATTGGTGTTTGACATCAGAGATGGTATGCGGGTGCTCAGTGGAGACTGGGTACACTAAACGGACTCGCCGAGAACTCCCAGATGGTATTATACCTCACGTCAGATGGCAGTTCTCTGGTGACACTGGTACAGTTTAGTCTGTTGACCCGAGATCGTCATAGAGTCTTGTGTGTCTCCCACTGTGCTTTGATTTCCACCCTACCACGGCTCTACTGAGTCGTGCAAACAGGTGGTTTTTGGGTACAGTCCCGATTCACATGGAGGCAATGAGCGATAGGAGGGGATTCGTCTCTCCCGGTATTGGGGGTTGATGTTGCGCTATGCTCGACTGGCCATAACTAGAAATCCCTGGCCAGGGTTGCACTGATTTACTGGTAAGTGTTATCAGTAGTTTCATGCTTGTTATGGACCTTACATCGGCATGACTTATCAAGCTATTGGAGTCTGACGTTTACCACCCCTAGGCGAGATATGCGACATATCAGATAAACAGACCGGACTGTACGGTAAGTGTTGCTGGTTAGATTCACAGGAGTGTGAGCGGCCTTGCTCGTTGATCTTCTGATCGCTCAATACCCGGGTGGTCGTTACGTTTAGCAGACTGCTTGCGGCTTGTGGGTGTTTGATATGATCATCATCTGCTGCCGGCGTATTGACGAGTCTTTAGAGTCCTACACAGAGGTTTCCTGGCTCAAGCGAAACGAAATAGGAGCGCATATGAGATATGTGCGGGACTGAGAATAATACCAGTATGAGATATTGAATTCTATTCTCGCGATTTATATCATCGGACGGTTATATAAGATATAGCCAGGTTACCGAATCAAGTGTTGATTCGATACATTGATACACTTGATATTAGTCGGTTATATGCAGTATGACCGGATCATTAAATCAAGTGTTGATTTAATTATTTATGTATAATTATATATTTGATATATTACTTTACATTAACTGGTATTTGTTCACTTAAGATTGATTTTCTCACTTGATGTGCACAAGTTGTATATGTGATATATTTTTGTGCACTAGTTTGTATCATATTTGATGATACATGCAAACTTGGGTGTGTGTAAGACTCAAACCATGTTTTGGTTAATTGTTACAGTTTCATTCATTTTATTTATTTATTTTAGTGAAATAAAATGGTGGCTCTCTTTGTCTTCATTTGAAGCTTCTTGATGCTTCATGCATCTTTGAAAAGTCTAACCATTTTGTTTTGCTCTTTAACCTAACCATTACCTAAACCCTAGTTTAGTCTCTACAAAGGTTAAATCTCACTCATGGTTGCTAAATGATAAGCATCACTTGATTTTCTATTTTGATTATTATTCACTCTTTTCTTTCTTCTTCTTCTTCTTCATGAAGAGAAGAAACCATTGCTAGAAAATTCCAAGTGATGAATCCAAGTGAGAAATCCAAATCCAAAGTGAACCCACTTCCTATTTCATCATCCTCTACCACTTGCCATGTTGTATAGGGTGTTTTCTTCACAAGTTTCATGACCTAGTGAAGATGGAGCTTGAGTTTGATTCGCCTCGACGTAGATCATCTTCGGCATCGAAGTCAACGACCTAGCCCGCCCATTTTTCCGATGAAACCGATGCTAGAGTCCGGGATTCCGATGATCGCAGCGGAGGGACGTCAACACGGAGCTAGAGAAGTGGAGGACCGGATCTACAAAGGTTGTAGTCTCTTTCACTTAGTAGTTAAGTTGTTAACTTGCATTTGTTTTCGCTTATCCTCTAGTAACGATCTAGCACTAGGGTTCTTTGGCACATGGAAATTTTTGATTTTGGCATGGTTGATCAGTTGTAGAACCTCATGCGTGTGCTTAGGAACCCTACAGTGGTATCAGAGCCTAGCTAGAGCTTTAGGCGAAGTGTAGACGAAGCTAGAAGTCCGATCGAACCCGATATCCCCCGATTTCACCCCTCTCTGTACAATTTTTCAAACTGTGAATTTTTATGAATTAAAAATGCTCAGAAAATAAAGCAGGAAATTATAAGGAAAACTGTAGAAAACGAAGCCCTAACTCTACTGTAGCGACGCGGAACCGCGGCCTAACCCTACTTTTGGCGGCGGTTCCGCGGCCCTATGTAAAGGTTATGGATTCTTTTTCACACAGTAATGCCCGTATCTGTTTCCTCTGTTCTCTGGGAATTTTTAATTTCTACTCAACAGTTGAGTTTTCTGGGTTGTTTTGGGGACTCGATGATTCGATCGGATTGTCTAACTTTGTCTATGTGTTTTTCCGGATAATTTTAGAAAATGTTGAAAAGTTTGACCGGATATAAATACCCACTTTTTCCCCTGTCGGGAAATTTCCAAGTGTTGGATTTTTCCATGGTTTAAGGACGTTCTAAGTAGAGCAAGTAACGCGATGGACCCTCTAGAAGACAACAAACCTTAACTCGATTATGTGACCGTCTTGAACTGCCCTTTGAACCTTAGGATTTAGGGCAATACGGCGTGCCACATGTGAGGCGTTGGCTTGACCCTTCTACGGCTGGACCGTTGGTACTGTGGCATGAAGTGAATGTTTTTAAACTTATTTCATGTGTTGAGCTGTTTCAGGAAAACTTGGGTGTTTGATTGTTCGATCGGAAAGTTTAACATTTTCTATTCATCTGGAATGCGATACGATATTTGGAATCCACAAGTAGTTATGAGATAACTGATTTGGATGTTATAAACATAGCAGTTTAGTCTCACTTGATCGGTTGCCACGGAATTTTGATGTGATCAAAAGTCCGTCGCAATCACGTAGCGTACGCGGATACTCGCCGGGTAAACATAATAGATAGCCATGCCCCATAGCCTCGATCAAGTGACTGTAGGAGAATCCCGTCGCCGAAAGCATCCGTTCGGGTGCTCGCGGCAGCGGTGTTCCGCCTTAGCGCACTTCGTCGACGGTATCGGGGGTGCGGCCATCTACTAAAGTTTGCGGCGAGCATTCGATCAGGATGCCGGGAATCTTATTGAATTGCCCGACTTGATATTGAAAAGAGTTTTCGATAAATGAGACTAAAATGCGAGGTTTATAATTGTTAGGCATGCGATGTCTAAGGAATTCATTTGATTAGGCATGCGATGTCTAATGAGATTGCGGATTCCAACTGTTGTAGTTTTACACTTTCTTTTCTATGACCGTAAGTGCAATATGTGATATCACCGGTTTCGTTACTATATGTCAACGATAATTGGGATGCGCATATTTACTTACGTTGATGACATATGATGTTATGTGTTGCTAGATATGTTATATTGGATCGTCGTGTTTGAATAGCCGGGGTTTTTTTATGTGAGATTAGTGTTTTTCATTTTCATTCATGTAAAAACTTGTATGTAATATTCTTTTATTGGGGCACTTCCAGGTTGCGGAAGATGTCACCGTTGTTGTATATTATTTACTTTTCCGCATTAGGATAGACCCAAGGAGGGGAGCACAAGTAACCGGGTTCTAGGGTCCAGTGGGAGACCATCTCGAGGAGTCGAGTCCGGGTCTCCTAACCCTAGAATTGGTAGGGTTGCTTGCCGCTCTCGTAGGGGTCTAGGGTGTGGGATTGGCTATTCATCACGACCGTGGAATCCGTGTTTTATACAGGCTCAATATAAAACAAGGACGTCCTAGTATATCCAATATTTCATATGTTATTTTCTGCTGCGTCATCTGTGATGTGATCATGTGATTTGTTCAGATAGATATTGTATATAGTATATATGATATATTATATAGACGTTGCTTATGTTTTACGCCCGTACTAGCCCTGCCTCGCTCTGCCGTTAGTTACCTAACCTAACGGTACAGACGGGACATCGAGGCGAATGCGGATGGTATAAGCGTACGTTATATTTATCTGTGATGTTTAGGTGGACTTAAATGATGGGACATTCATTAATGAGATTAATGAAAGAAAATAAACCTAAAAGATGTTGTGGAATCGAATTTCAAAAATAAAACAGGTAGCTACAGTTCTTGCTTTGCATCGCGGTGTTCCTTGTAGAACATCCTGCCCTTATTCGATGAGGAAGGGGCCGACGATCCCTTCACCGGGAGTGACCCCTTTAGCAATAACTGGCAGATGTTACAACCCTCGGTTTGTCTTTTGATTGCTTCTATAGCTTTTGCTTTGCACAGCGGTATATATGATATATCCTGCACCTTATTCGATGAGGAAAGGACCGACGATCCCTTCACCGGGAGTGACCCCTTTAGCAAAACTAGAAAAGCCTCAAAAACACTCCATTTAAAAACCATTTGATTCCGCAACAAGATCAAGTTCAAAGCGTTAAAGGTTTTTCTCAAAAACCATCCGCAACCCTCCGTCATTTTAGAGAGTAGAGTACTTAGTATTCGTGCTACGTTTGTCGACCATAGCCGAGGCGTAGTATACGGTAGCTAAGTGATGTCTTCCTACACGGCATATGATGCGATTAGTGGACAGTCATGTGGCTTTGTTGACCTTAGCCAAGGGTCATGTGGGTGGGTCTAATTAATCACGAAATGACGGGTAGAACTTGACTAGTGCTTATGATTTGTTGACCTTAGCCAAGGTCATAAGTGCTAGGGGTAAAAACCATTATCGGGAATTTTAAGTGTTGAAATTTGCAATGAGATTGCATACCTTCTATATGATAGTTGGATCCCGATACCCACTGCGAGTAATTGTTACTCCTGGGAGAGTTTTATACTTTGCAATTAGCCGATCAAGTAGGTGTCTAGAAAGGTGTCAACGGGGTTACGTCCCTGGGAAAACAAGGTTTATTTTAATTAGGTCCGTGCGAAAGCACGGGGAACCTCCCTCAAAATACCGACACTGGCCTGGCTGAAAGATTGGCGAACTTGTAGAGTGTAATTAATCCCGGCTAGTCGTTCCTTTTAAGGTTTGAAGGAAGATTTGATAAAAACATTGGGAGCCGTCCTGATTAGATAAAATATATAATCAATCTAATCTTGCAAGAGCGCAAGCAGAATGTTTTTTTCTCTCTCTCTCCAGGTAGCGACCATGTCACGCCTTAATCAAGATAATAATATGGATGTATTGATCGAACCCGCTTGTTTTACTGAGCTGGGGAACGTTGGTCCCGCTTCAACTTAAAATTGTTATAAGACAGAGCAGGAAATAGGGGAATACCAGGATTCCCATGCCGCCCAAACGAAGAAAGTGCATATGATGCATCTCCTTCGGGTGTGTTCATAATAAAGAACTGTTTCTCAGTATCCTCTACATCCTGGGTATTTGATACCGAATCAGGATCCCAAATATATAATCTGTTACATGGGCTATAATAGGTAGAGAACTGAGAATGGGTGATAAGTTTCATGAGACAGAAAACGGTGCAAGTGTTGCAGCCAAGTCTGTTGGTCACTGTCACCCTGTATTACCAATATATTGATTCTGAACAAATGCTATTAGATACCGAACCTGATATACAAAATCATGTCAGTCTCTTTATTAGTAAAGAAAGGATATAATTTTGTATTGTTGAATATTGTTTTGAACATTTCAAAAGTTGATCGGTTTAGGCACGTTATCTAAAAGCATTGTCGTTCTAAATCAAACTACAGTTCCTATTATACAAAACACACACAAGAGGAAGAGTTCAGAAATGAACGGATCTTCCTTGAGGCATTGTAGACTAGGTCATATCAATGTGACCCGACTAGCTTGAGTTACATTTTAGATGCATATTTAAATCAGTTTGAATTTACATCTTGTGAAACTTGCCAGTCATGTCATAAAGATTAGATGACCATAGCTCTGTTTATTGGAAACAGAGAAAGAGTTAGTAAACTCTTGGGACTGATACATGATGATGTATGTAAAGTCCCCTGTCTGCACATGCCAGGACCGGTTCTTTGTACTTCATTACATTCTCTGATAATCTCTCAAGATTCAGCCATATGTTCCTGTTGAAACATAAGTCCGAAGCTTTTGAGATATTCACAGAATATAAGTTAGAAGTAGAGAACCAAAAACCGGGTATAGGTATTATGTCCTATGATAAGATCAGGGAGGAGAATACTTGTGCATGGAATTCCTGTATTATTCTAAAGAAGAATGAGATTCTCTCTCGGTATTACTCCTCTGAATATACCACAGCACAACGGTGTATCAGGGCGGGGCAATAGCACCCTATATGATATGGTGTGCTCTATGATGAGTACTACTGAGTTACCATTTTCCTTTTGGGGGTTATGCACTTGAGAAGTTGCATACCTATTGAATTGGGTTCGAATCAAATCAATGCCTACCACTCCATATAAGATATGGTATGGGAAGAGCCTATCTCTTAAGTAAGTTAAGATTTGGGATTGTCCGGCCTATGTCAAAAGCAAAATCCGGACAAGATCGAGGCAAGGTCAGTTCTGTAGAACTGGAAAGGTTCCAGCTATACAAACTGCACCTGATGATTTGACAGAACCAAGGGATTCGATAGTCTCCGACGAACCTCAGCCTCTCCGCCGATCTGGAAGGGTTCCTCATCCGCCTGAGAGATACTTCAGTTTCTCAATGACAGTGGGAGCAAGGATTGCATCATGGAATGATGACCCAACTAGTTTCGAGCAGGCCATCGAGAGTAGGGACTCTGTAAGAATGGCTGGATGCTTAGCGATCTGAGATGGAATCCATGTACACCAACAAAGTATGGACTTTGGTTGCTATATCTGAAGGGTTAAAACCCCATCAGGAGCAAGTATATCTTGAGAAGATTACTAGGTGTAGAAGGAAAAGTTGAGACTTTCAAAGCTAGACTTGTTAAAGGTTTTTGTCATCGACCAGGCGTGGATAATGATGAAACCTTTTCCAGAGACTATGCTTAGTCCATCCAGATCCTACTTGCCATTGCTACATACCATGACTATGATATCTGGTGGTTGGGTGCCATGACTACTTTTCTAAATAATGATTTAGAAGAGAACGTCTATAAGAACACAGCCAGAGGGCTTCGTAAACAGTGGGAGCAGCGGAAACGTGTGCAAGTTTCTTTGAAGGATAAAGCAGGCATCGCGGAGTTGGAACATCTGTTTTAATAGTCAAATAGTTTGACTTCATCGAAATGGTAGAAGAACCTTGTATATACAAAAAGTTAGTAGAGAGTAAGGTGGTCATCCTCGTATTGTACGTGGACAACATACTTTTGATAAGAAAAGAGTTTCCTATACTACGCACGGTTAATCTCCTCTTATCACAAGGATTCTCCAAATAGGATAAAGGTGATACCTCCCAAATCCAGGGATTTGGATCTATGAGATAGATCGAAATGGATGTTAGGCTTCTCACTAGATTTAGTGAGATGGTATCATTCGATCCTGGGGAGAATCACTGGAAAGGTTCCAGGGTGATAAGGACGACTGAATGTCAGTCGCAGGGATTGTCTTTACCCTCAGTGAAGGGACGGTATGTTGGAAGAGTTCCAAGCTAGATACCGTGGCAAACTAGACGATAAAGGCCGGTAACATCGCTATTAAAGATACTACCAAAGAGGCAGTTTGGGTGTATATTGGTTCATGAGATGAACTAAGTTCCTACCATTGTGTGACAATGGAAGTGTGGCTTTGGCCCAGGAACCCTGGTCCCATCAGTGACCCAGACATATTCTAAGGCAGCATCACCTGATCATAGAGATAGTTGATCTCCAGGGTGATCGAGGTTAGGAGAATAGACTCAGAGGAAAACACGGCGGATCCACTCACAAAGGCCTTTTCCCAAAGAGAGACTTTTATAGGATGGTTGAATATTAGATACTGCAACCACTGCTACAGATGGCCCTAGTGCAAGTGGGAGATTGTTGGTTATATGTATGCCCTAGAGGCCATTACTGTGCATAGGATGTATATTGTAGTGGATGCTGGGACATATATAGGTAGAACTTTTTTGCTCGACATGATAGTATGCTATCTGGTTGCTCTTTATCTTAACATGTATACTTTCTGTCTCTCTATTACATGTTGATAAAGCCCTTAGGATGTGTACTCGACTTCCAGGACTATGATGTAGATCATACTAGTGGGGCCTGGGTAGTCCATGAGTACATCCTTCAATGTTCCTAGTCGTCGGAATATCGAGACAGGGCATCGATATTCCAGAGTAGACTAGCGTATATCTTCTCGACCCATGTGATGGGCGATGGATGATCCCATATCCATTGGTTTTTGACATCAGAGATGGTATGCGGGTGCTCAATGGAGACTGGGTACACTGAACGGACTCGCCGAGAACTCCCAGATGGTATTATACCTCACGTCAGATGGCAGTTCTCTGGTGACACTGGTACAGCTTAGTCTGTTGACCCGAGATCGTCATAGAGTCTTGTGTGTCTCCCAGTGTGCTTTGATTTCCACCCTACCACAGCTCTACTGAGGCGTGCAAACAGGTGGTTTTGGGGTACAGTCTCGATTCACATGGAGGCAATGAGCGATAGGAGGGGATTCGTCTCTCCCGGTATTGGGGGTTGAAGTTGCGCTATGCTCGACTGGACATAACTGGAAATCCCTGGCCAGGGTTGCACTGATTTACTGGTAAGTGTTATCAGTAGTTTCATGCTTTTTATGTACCTTACATCGGCATGACTTATCAAGCTATTGGGATCTGACGTTTACCACTCCTAGGCGAGATATGCGACATATCAGATGAACAGACCGGACTGTACGGTAAGTGTTGCAGGTTGGATTCACAGGAGTGTGAGCGGGCTTGCTCGTTGATCTTCTGATCGCTCAATACCCGGGTGGCCGTTACGTTTAGCAGACCTCTTGCGGCTTGTGGGTGTTTGATATGATCATCACCTGCTGCCGCGTATTGACAAGTCTTTAGAGTCCTACACAGAGGTTTCCTGGCTCAAGCGAAACGAAATAGGAGCGCATATGAGATATGTGCGGGACCGAGAATAATACCAGTATGAGATACTGAATTCTATTCTCGCGATTTGTATCATCGGATGGTTATATAAATATAGCCGGGTTACCGAATCAAGTGTTGATTCGATACATTGATACACTTGATATTAGTCGGTTATATGCAGTATGACCGGATCATTAAATCAAGGATTGATTTAATGATTTAATGTATAATTATATATTTGATATATTAATTTACATTAACTGGTATTTGTTCACTTAAAATTGATTTTCTCACTTGATGTGCACAAGTTGTATATGTGATATATTTTTATGCACTAGTTTGTATCATGTTTGATGATACATGCAAACTTGGGTGTGTGTAAGACTCAAACCATGTTTAGATTAATGGTTAGGGTTTCATTCATTTTATTTATTTATTTTAGTGAAATAAAATGGTGGCTCTCTTTGTCTTCATTTGAAGCTTCTTGATGCTTCATGCATCTTTAAAAAGTCTAACCATTTTGTTTTGCTCTTTAACCTAACCATTACCTAAACCCTAGTTTAGTCTCTACAAAGGTTAAATCTCACCCATGGTTGCTAAATGATAAGCATCACTTGATTTTCTATTTTGATTATTATTCATTCTTTTCTTTCTTCTTCTTCTTCTTCATGAAGAGAAGAAACCATTGCTAGAAAATTCCAAGTGATGAATCCAAGTGAGAAATCCAAATCCAAAGTGAACCCACTTCCTATTTCTTCATCCTCTACCACTTGCCATGTTGTATTGGGTATTTTCTTCACAAGTTTCATGACCTAGTGAAGATGGAGCTTGAGTTTGAGTCGCCTCGATGTAGATCATCTTCGCCATCGAAGTCAACGACCTAGCCCGCCCATTTTTCCGATGAAACCGACGCTAGAGTCCGGGATTCCGATGATCGCAGCGGAGGGACGTCAACACAGAGCTAGAGAAGTAGAGGACCAGATCTACAAAGGTTGTAGTCTCTTTCACTTAGTAGTTAAGTTGTTAACTTGCATTTGTTTTCGCCTATCCTCTAGTAACGATCTAGCATTAGGGTTCTTTGGCACATGGAAATTTTTGATTTTGGCATGGTTGATCAGTTGTAGAACCTCATGCGTATGCTTAGGAACCCTACATGTTCATTACAGAGAACTGTTTCTCAGTATCCTTTACGTCCTGGATATGTGATACCGGATCAGGATCCCACATATGTAGTTTGTTACATGGGCTACAGATAGATAAAGAACTGAGAACGGGTGATAAGTTTCATGAGATAGAAAACGGTGCAAGTGTTGCAGCCAAGTCTGTTGGTAACTATCACCCTGTATTACCAGAATACATTGATTCTGAACGAATGTTATTAGATACCGAACCTGATATACAACATCATATCAGTCTCTTTATTAGTAAAGAATGATATAATTTTGTATTGTTGGATAATGTTTTGAACATTTCATATATCAAGAGGTGATTGCTTCAGGCACGTTATCTAAAAACATTGACGTTCTAAATCAAACTACAGTTCTTAACGTATAGAACACGCACAAGAGGAAGAGTTCAGAAATGAACGAATCCTTCATGAGGTTTTGTAGACTAGGTCATATCAATGCGACCCGACTAGCTGAAGTTACATAAAGATGCATATTTAAATTAGTTTTAATTTACATCTTGTGAAACTTTCCGGTCATGTCATAGAGATAAGATGACCATAGCTCTGTTTATTGGAAACAAAGAAAGAGTTAGTGAACTCTTGGGATGATACATGTTGATGTATGAAGGTCCCCTGTCTACACATGCCAAGACCGGTTCTTTGTACTTCATTACATTCTCTGATGATCTCTCAAGATTCAGGCATATGTTCCTGTTGAAACACAAGTCTGAACCTTTTCAGATATTCACAGAATATAAGTTAGAAGTAGAGAACCAAAATGGGTATAAGTATTATGTCATTTGATGTGATCAGGGAGGAGAATACTTGAGCATGGGATTCCTGGACTATTCTAAAAGAGAATGAGATTCTCTCTCGTCATTACTCCTCCGTATACACCATAGCACGATGGTATATCGGGGCGAAGCAATAGCACCCTATGTGATATGGTGTGCTCTATGATGGGTACTACTGGGTTTCCTATTTCCTTTTGGGAGTTATGCACTTATGAAGTTGCATACCTATTGAATAGGGTTTCGATCAAATCAGTTGCCTACCACTTCATATGAGATATGGAATGGAAAGAGCCCATATCTTAAGTAGTTAAGATTTGGGGTTGTCCAGCCTATGTCTAAAAGCATAATCCGGACAAGCTCAAGGCAAGGTCAGATCTGTGGAAGTTTGTTGGATATCCCAAGCATATGCAAGGGAATATCTTCTACCTAACCGAGGGACAAAAGATGTTTTGTTTCTCAACATGGCACCTTTGTGAAAGAGAATTTCTTGTGAAGAAATTAGTGGTCATGAGGTAGAACTGGAAGGAGTTCCAGCTATACAAACTACAACATATGATTTGGTAGAACCGAAAGATTCAATAGTAACCACTGAATCTCAGCCTCTCCGCCGATCTAGTAGGGTTCCTCACCCACCTGAGAGATACTTTGGTTTCTCTATGACAGTAGGAGCGAGGAATGCATCATGAGATGATGATCCAACTAGTTTCGAGCAGGCCATCAGGAGTGGGGACTCTATAAGAATGGCTGGATGCCTAACGATCTGAGATGGAATCCTTATTCACCAACAAAGTATGGACTTTGGTTGCCTTATCTGAAGGGTTAAATCCCTATCAGGAGCAAATATATCTTGAGAAGATTACTTGGTGTACATGGAAAAGTTGAGACTTTCAAAGCTAGACTTGTTAAAGGTTTGCATCATTGACCAGATATGGATTATGATGAAACCTTTTCTAAGTAGCTATGCTTAAGTCCATCCAGATCCTACTTGCCATGGCTTCATACCATGACTATGATATCTGGCGGTTGGGTGTCATGACTGCTTTTCTAAATGATAATTTGGAAGGGAGCGTCTATAAGTACACAGCCAGAGGGCTTCGTAGACAGTGGAAGCAGCGGAAGCATGTACAAGTTGCTTTATGGGATAAAGCAGGCATCGCGGAGTTGGAACATCTGTTTTGATGTGGTAGTCAAAGAGTTTGACATCATCAAAATGGTAGATGAACCTTGTATATACAAAAAGGTAGTAAGGAGTATGGTGATGATCCTCGTAGAGTACGTGGATGACATACTCTTGATAGGGAAGGAGTTTCCTATGCTACGCTCGGTCAATCTCCGCTTATCACAATGATTCTCCATATAGCATCAAAGTGATACCTCCTAAATCCTGAGATTTGATCTATGAGATAGATGTAATTGTATGTTAGAATACTCACTAGTTGTAGTGAGATGGTATCAATTGATCCTAGGGAGAATCACTGGAAGGGTTCCAGAGTGATAAGGACGACTGAAAGTCAGTCACATGCATTGTCTTTACCCTCAGAAAAGGGACGGTACGTTGGAAGAATTCCAAGCTAGATATCATGACATACTAGACGATAAAGGCTAGATACATCGCTACCAAAGATACTACCAAAGATGCAGTCTGGGTGTATATTAGTTCATGAGATGAACTTCGTTCCTACCATTATGTGACAATGGAGTTGTGGCTTATGCCTAGGAACGCCTGTCCTATCAGTGATCCAGACATATTCTAAAGCAGTGTCACCTGATCATGGAGATGGTTGATCTCCAGGGGATCGAGGTCAGGAGAGTAGACTCAGAGGACAACACGGCGGATCCACTCAAAAAAGGCTTTTTCCCAGAGAGAGACTATTAAGGAATGGTTGAGTATGAGATACTACAACCACTGTTATCAGATGGCCCTAGTGCAAGTGGGAGATTGTTAGTTATATGTATGCCCTAGAGGCCATTACTATACATGAGATGTATATTGTAGTGGATGCTTGGACATATATAGGGAGGACTTTCTTGCTCTACATGATAGTATGCTATCTGGTTACTCTTTACCTTAACGTGTACAATGATTGTCTCTCTGTTACATGTTGGTAAAGCCCTTAGGATGTGTACTTGACTATCTGGACTATGATGCGGATCATATTAGTGGGAACATGGTAGTCCATAAGTACATCCCTCAAGGTCCCTAGTCGTGGGTATATCGAGACGGGGCATCGATATACCAGAGTAGACTAGCGTATACCTTCTCGACCCATATAGATGGGCGATGGATGATTCCATATCCATTGGTGTTTGACATCAGAGATGATATATGGGTGCTCAGTGGAGACTGGGTACACTGGACGGACTCGCCGAGAACTCCTAGATGTTATTATACCTTACGTCAGATGGCAGTTCTCTGGTGACACTGGTACAGGTTAGTCTGTAGACCCGAGATCTTCATAGAGTCTTGTGTGATTCCCACTGTGCTTTGATTTCCACCTTACCACATCCAAGAAGGCATGCAAAACGGTGGTTTTTGGGTACAATCCCGAGTCACATGGAGGCAATGAGCAATAGGAGGGGTTTCGTCTCTCCCAGTATTGGGGGTTGATGTTGCGCTATGCTCGATTGGCCGTAACAGGGAAGTCCCTAGCCAGGGCTGGTTTAGAGATTTACTGGTAAGTGTTACCAGTAGTTTCTCGACCCTTTATGAGCCTCATATCGGCATGACTTATCGGCTATTGGGGTCTGACGTTTTACCACCCCTAGACTTGATATGCGACATATCAGACGAGGAGACCGGACTGTACGGTAGTGTCACTGTCAGGCTTTTACAGGAGTTAGAGCGGGTTTGCTTGCTGATCTTCTGATCGCTCAATACCCGGGTAGCCGTTACGTCCAGCTAGTACCGATGACGGCTTGTGGGTGCTTGATATGATCATCACCTACTGCCGACGTATTGACGAGTTTTTAGAGTCCTACATAGAGGTTTTACTGGCTCAGGCAAAATGAAATAGGAGCGCATATGTGATATGTGCGGGACCGAGAACAATGCATGTATGTGATACAGTATTCTATTCTCGCGACTAATGTATCGGCCGGTTATATGAGATATAGCCGGGTTATCGAATCAAGTGTTGATTCGATAAGTTGGTACATTTTATGTTAGTCGGTTATATGAGATATAACTGGATTATTAAGTCAAATGTTGATTTAATAATTTAGTGTATAATTTTATATGTGATATACTAATTTACATTAACTAACATTGGTTCACTTAAGCATTTGTTTTTCTCACTTGTGCACAAGTTAATATATATGTGATATATATTTATTTGTATTCATATTTTTGTATCATGGTTGTTGATACAACTATCATGGGTGTATAAGACTTATACCATACTAATTATAGGTTTAGGTTTTTATATTTAAAGTAATTCTAAAACAAATGGATAATAAGATCACATGCATGAAGCTTCATGAAGCTTATGCTTGCATTGACTTAGTCCACTAGTTTTGTTTTACTTAAGATATTAACTAACCTAACCACTATAATTAGCCATGGTAATGTCTCTACATGAGTTAGTATATGATACCCATTCACCCATGGTTAGCTCTCCCTCTCTTGATTAGTGTCATTATCATTTTGAGCTCATCTTCTTCCTCCTTCAATTTCTTTCTAGGGTTTGAAAAAGAGAGAGAATCAAAGTGAGAAAAGAAATTCTAAAGTGTGCTCATTTCCTATTTCATCATCCTCTACTAGACTAGCACTTTAGTTTAGGGTGTTTGCTTCACAATTCTCTAGTTAGTGAAGTAGAAGCTTGAGTTCGTATTCTCTCGACGTAGATCATCTTCGGCCTCGAAGACTTCAAGCAATACCGTTGCCTCTTCTCATGGAGCCGTCTGAGAGTCCGGGGGTTCGATGATCGAAGCGAAGGGACTACAACAAGGAGCTTTAGAAGTGAAGGACCGATCTACAAAGGTTGTATTTCATATTCACTTAGTGTTAAAGAGTTTAACTTGCATGTCATACCCTAATTATCTAGCAAAGATCTTGTTTAGAGTTATTCGGCACGGCTAAAATTTTAATCGGGCATGGTTGATGCTTTGTAAAACCTTGTTAGAGTGCCTAGTAACCCTACAGTTTCCATGCGCACCAGACGCACGTGATGTTAGATATGCCTTTTGAGCCTGATTTTATATTTGAGTATCATATTTTCATGATGAATACAATATTATATAGTAGCTGAGCAGGACTGATCTGAGAACAGTACCTGAGTACTTTTACATACATAAAAAGTTTACCAAGAGGCTTTCAAAAAGGAGCTATAGTCTCGCTATTTCCCACGTGTCCGTGAATGACGCGAACTTTTACGAGGAGAACCTTTTGGGATATTTCCAAAATGTGGGATGTATATGTTAAAAAAAGGATATGTATATGTGTGTGTGTGTGTGTATTCATTACAAAATGAACGTCTGCTATTTGTGCCGTGATTTACGCATCGCATGGCAATTTTGAAAAAGGGGATTTGACATACACTATTATTCAGTCGTTTTGATGATTTCATAAGATTCGTACTATTATATGTTATAGTCTTAATTATATCATAATTGATTTTCGTAATGGATTTCGAAATTAGTATTTTCGCATTAACTCCCATGATAGCGTGACGCTGGACGGAGTTCCAATTCTGAGTTTTGCACTCGTTTTCAAGCGCATGCATTGCTTTATGATATGCTTTATGTATTCGTGATTTCGGAGCCCCGACAACTTGATTGTTTTGCTGAAATTTTTTAGTATTTGGGGAATTTTTAATTTAAATTCGGGGACCGAATTTATTTAAGGGAGAAGATTATAACATTTCAGAAAATAAAATATTATTTTGGGGAATTTAAATAACTAAAATAATAAATTTCATGAATATTATTAAAGTATGAGGATTAGTTTTAATGATATGGTATAACTATATACCGATAGTTTGGAAAATATTTGGAAAGAAATTGTGGGATTTAGACATTTTATGAATTATCATATATACAAGTTTAATGCTAAACTTGATTAATATTGTACTAACATGCATCATGACATGCAACATATCATATTGTAACCGTTACTTGCACATGTTGAACCATGGCTTCTTTGTTTTCCTTAAAATGGTTTTGTTGTTTACTTTTAAAAAAATGGAAAAGGAAAAGACAATGGGGATATGGAGGTATGTGCTTAGAGGGAGAGAGAGAGAGGAAGAAACTTCCATACACACACACCATGGCTCATTATCTCTCTTCCTTCATTCTCTTCTCCATTCTTCTTCTTCCTCATTCTTCACCTCCTCTACCACCCTCTACCACCTCCAAAACTTAGCCAAAACACCATGGTTCCTTCACAAAAACTATTCCAAACCTCACTACAAACCCTATGGACCAATCAAGTTGGAACTTTGAGCACTTTAGGCAACTCAAGAAAATTCTTAAGTTGCCAAATGAGGTATATTTCTGCACTTTTAGTTAAGTTATTAGTGTTTAGTATATCCTAGTATTGTTTAAAGTTAAGATATTGTAGTTTTATGATGTTTGAAAATTCCAAGAAGAGGTTTAGAGATATTTTGATTATGAAAGTGTAATTGAGGTGTAGTGAGTATCTTTCAAGACCTTAGTGATGGTTACTGACTAGGACCTGAGACTTGAAACCATACAAGAACTTAGAATTTTTCCGATGTCGGTTTTATGGAGTTTTGAGGATTATTGGAATCTAGAGCAACATGGTATGTTTATAGGAAAAACAAGCAATTACAATAGCCTAGTTAGACCACTAGAAAACTGTCACAGAAGAACGAGCCCACCCAACCGGCGACACCGGGAAATTTAGCCTTCTCGCTGGCCACTTTTTGGTCTCTGATATTGGGTTTTGGCCTGTAGCTCACTGACGTTATAACCTAGCCCCTGTATTGTTAGTTTGGTCCCAATTTACCTGAGCAAAAATCTGGGAGCTTTTTTATGTTGATTTTGGCAATGTTTTTCTGATTTCTAAAACTTGGTTTTTAGTATTTGAATTTGGAATTGGTCGTTGGACGTTTATATGTCAACGACGAAGGTTATTTGATTGTTTTGCATGTGTGGGCCGTAGGTTCTAACCTATGTGCACTCCTCATGCCATATCGGTTTTCATATGCGATTCTTGTTTACGATACGATGTGCTTGAAACTGTAGGTACCTTTGTATGGACTTTGGACGACAAAGGAGAGCATGGGGTCATCGACTTCGAATAAGCAAGGATTTTTGTGGGTGGGTAGATTTATATCTACGGGGGAAGTCGGGTGGATGGCGTATAGCACCCTGCAATTAAAATAGAAACCGATATATTGAATATAGTTGGATAAATCTATACTAAGAACCTACAGATATGATCAAAGAGTTAGTAGGAGATGATATGATTAATACGTGAAGATGAGAATTGAGATATCAATATGATGATATAAGATGATATGAGCAGATACGATTGATATGAGGACGTGAGGCGTTATAGATACACAAAGACATGTGCCAAGATATATAGTGAGATTAATATAGCGATGACATGAGATTGATGTTATATATATATATATATATATATGGATGTGAATCGTGATATATATGTAATTGAAAGAGGACAAGTATGAGATTTATAGTGGCATGATATGAGATCGATATCGAAAAGATATGACATACGATACTATAGATCCGTACCTTTGTTGATGAATAGGACGATAGAATCCCTATTCTGTTTGTTTCCACCATACGATGGATTACTATTTATCACAGAAAACTGCATTTTAATACCACTCGTTCATTATCTGTTTTGTTATAGTATCAGTACTATTAACCATGTCTGCTCAATAAATACAGATTACAGACGTTCATGACAAAATATTGGAAACACACTCAAAACCACGGATATTATATTTGTGAGCCGACACTGCAACCGGAACTGCAAACCGATCGATATTCAAAGAATTTTTGCAAATAAATAAGTGTACACACATTTTGGTCCAACACATAGCAAATGTGCACTAGCTCTTTGATGGTTTGGACCTAGAGAGGGGGTTGCCTTGGTGCAAGTGGGCACACAACTTGTGCAAGTGAGGTGATGTGTGTTAAATGCTAAAAAGGTGTGATATGATATAAAACATCATGTTTTCCTCCAATCTACTGAGTACAGACCAGGTTCATATAAAGAAATCAAGCAATACATATAGGATTATGGAGAGAACACTATAGCACCACACCAACACGATCCCTAATGTCCAACACAAAACCGCTGACATCCCTCAAATGTCCAATCTCGCCGGCCCCATTAAGCCCTATGAGCCCCATGTTTCTTCTGGAGTTTCCTTGTTGTCACATCATGCTTATTATATTATTTGTTTATTCTTCTTTTGTGCCTATAAAAGGCAGATCAGTGAGCAAGGGAAAGGTCACACAATGTCTCATATATTCTTTACACTAAAGTTTTCTTTTTGTTTCTCTTTTCATTTTGTTCTTGTACATAGATAGTTTCCCTTGAGTTCATTGCCTTCTCTTGATCTTGCAATCTCTTCATTGAGCTTGCAAGTTTAAGTTTTGATTATTGAACTCAAGGGTTGCATCATCATTCAAGTGAATAAAGCTTTCTTTTTGCATTTGAGTTCTTAGTATTCTCTCTCTTTACTTGCTTGCTCTTTTATTTTCTTGCCATTTACTTTCTTGCAATGCTGTTTATTCTTTTCTTTGTATCATTTCTTTTGCTTTTTCTTTGTTGTTTTTATGGTTTGTGAATATGGTGTTGTTAGGAAAACGAATGGAATTGTAAGTTAAGGTTTTCGTTTCTTATTTACTTTACCCGATATTTTCCAATTGAACTCCGCCCAACCCTACGCAAGCGCACCGTTAGGCACCCTACCCTACCAAGGTATCAGTGATCCCTAACCGTGACTGGTTGCGTTCGGTTTGACCGTAGGCGAAAGTCAAGAGACAAGAACGGAAGGAAAAGGATCAATAAGCCAAATTTCATAAAAACCGTGCTTAAGCACCCTAATCCACGTTGTTACTGATTGCCCTAGCTTCAATAGTCAAGTTCGGCACAAGGATTGAGTACGGAAATCCATAACTTACACTAACCTAGCTATTCCTAACAAACTTATACTTGCATATATACACTTAGGTTAGAAACGAACCATTCCGACCCTCGCATTAACTCGTCATAACAAGAACTTAAAACGCAACCTCTCCCTGCGGACGACCCGTACTCATCGTGGCTAGCTACCAAGCGAAACCATTCTGATTGCGGTAACAAAAATTCATTCAATCAAATGACGCCGTTGCTGGGGAGACGGTAACATTTTTATTCTTGTTATTTCGGGTTAATCTCTGTAAATCTTGTTTATAAATCTAACACTATTCTAAAAACAAACTAAAAAAATCAAAACTTTCAAAAAACCAACAAAAATTAACATATCTAACTATTTTGTTCTCTGGATTTTTGATCTGCTAGCACTCTAGAACTAAACAGAAAAGTTAAACAATAACATTGAGACACTAGTATAACACTAAGACACCAGAAGAAAATTGGAGCCCAACTGCCCCATGTTGCCCGGCGACTTGCCTTAAAAATTCGGTGCCGCCGGCCTGTTCTTCCCCTTTTGCTTCCTATTTTTTCTCTGTGCTCCAGTGTTCTAATTTTATCCCAATTTTATTGTTTGATTTTTATAATTTTGGGTGTGCAGGTGTGTGGGCATTCATATCACTTTTTCGCACTAAAAATCCATTTTTTCCGACATTTATAGATTTTGACGGATTTGTGAACTGCGATCGTGTGGAGCAAAGTGTACATTCAAAGTTAAGTTGATTATGAAGTACAGTGCCAAAGATCCGATTAGTTTGACCCGCGCAAGAGAACTTTTCAAGCTAGCCGGATTCAATTCAACGAGGGTTTTTTAACCCGAAAAATTATCGGTATGTATTTTCTAACACCTTCTCAAATCCGACGCATCCAATATACTATCTTTGCAGGATTCTTTGCAAGATCGCTATCAAACGCAAAAATTGACTAACCCGTATTTGTTGCAGTGCCGTGCTTAAACATAAAAATCGATTTTTTAGGTTTTAACAACCTTTTCATTGATTTGCGCATTGCATCCATTAATACGGACTTAAGGGCAAGCGAACCCCATAACATACGGTAAAAGATTTCATCACCTTTTTCTGTGGCCCACAAATCACGAAATTAAGCATAATGTTTACCCGCACAAATTTTAAAAGAAACTAGACTTTAAGCCTTTAAAGACTTCGCGCTCATTAGAAGAAGTTAACTGTGTTTAGAACACCGCTTAACGGTATATCTTTCACGGGTGTCTAGGAAAGTGTTCACGGCAAAACCGCCAAAAGAGAAAGGGTTATCTAGTTAAGGACCTTCGCGAAAGCGTTGGAAAACCTCCCCTTATCTCTGCACTTACCTGGCCTCATGATCAGTATATCCTGAGCCAGTTTCTCGACACGGTTTTACTTCGACAATTAAGTTCTTGAGCAGGTCTAGTTGACCTAGGTAAACCCTAGACCGATTAGGTGTGTGGTATTGTATCGTGATTGTTTTTTGTCTTTATCCACATTCTTTTTGTGTGTATATTTCATTCTTTTGTTGATAACTAACAAAACAAAAAATATATTAAAAAACCCCACATTCTTTTTCCTCTCCTTTTCCTTCTCTTCATATCATGGGTACCCCACCTAGAAAAACTCTTGCCGAACATTGGTACCTACAACTAGACATTACTTCTTATGGTTCTTGCTTTGGTCGAACTTCGAACGATCCCTCCATGCCCAAACTTTCTTTGAAAGATCGGATAGACGCGTTTAGGACAAAAAATTGGACTCCGCAATCCACCTTATATCAACCATTTCAACCTTCCCCACCTTCTTACGTTGATACCCCTTTTGAGAGTCCTGTTGTAACTCTAAGACCTATGTCTATTGCTGAACGTATTGAATAATCCCGCAGCCGATCTTTCACTCCTTTCACCACTTCCAATTCTTTTGATCAACAATTCCAACCACCTCTTTATCATAACGTTGATCTTACTCATGTCCAACCATTCGATTCTTATCAATCCTACTCGATTTTACACCTTCCCTAGACATTGCTTCTGAACAGACTTTTGGGAGTTTCCAGTATCCAAACGAGTTTGAATCTTTTACTGAAACCCCTCCACAACCCATGCATAGTCTGGAACAGTCATTGGAAGACTTTCGAGTAGCATCGTACCAACAAATGATGGATTTGAATGAATCCATGGCCGCCCTCATACAATCTAACGAACCGGCGGCTAGTTTCCAACTAGCTCCACATTATCCAATGTATGATGAAGTGATAGGACAGATTGAGAATTTGAGTGGTGAGAGTGAGCAGTACACCCTTCCAAATCAAACCTACCCGTTCCAAATTAAATTCCACAACTCCGGTTTTGAATGTCTATCGAGTGTCCCACATAATTCACTGATTGAAGATAGAACATTTTATGAGTTGAGCAACTTTGTAGTGTTTGATTTACCTGATTATGAAGGGTCCATTCCAAGTAAAACCAATCCCAATCCTTTTGATCTTTACACCTCCACTCTAGAACCTGAATTGATTGAAATCCATGCTTTTGACGAGGTGTCTGAGAAATTTGATTTTCACTTGATTGAGGATATGATCGCATCAAAATTCCGTGGCAACCGATCAAGTGAGACTAAAGTGCTTGATTTATAACATCCAAATCAATTATCTTATAACTGCTTGTGGATTCCAATTATTGTATCACATTCCGAATAAATAGAAAATGTTAAACTTTTCGATCGAACAATCGAACACCCAAGTTTTTCCGAAACAGCTCAACACATGAAATAAGTTTACAAACATTCATTTCATGCCTCAGTACCAACGGTCCAGCCGTAGAAGGGTCAAGCCAACGCCTCACATGTGGCACGCCGTACTGCCCCAAACCCTAAGGTTCAAAGGGCAGTTCATGACGGTCACATAATCGAGTTAAGATTTGTTGTCTTCTAGAGGGACCATCGCGTTACTTGCACTACTTGGAACGTCATTAAACTACGGAAAAATCCAACACTTGGAAATTTCCCGGCGGGGGAAAAAGTGGGTATTTATATCCGGTCGAACTTTTTAACAATTTCTAAAATATCCGGAAAAACTTAAACGAAGTTAAATTATCCGATCAAATTAACAAGTCCCCAATAAAACCCTAGAATACTCAACACTTGAGTGGAATTAAAAAATTCCCATAAAAAATTGCCAAGAAAGGACCTAAGAATAAATATATGAAATTTCAGGGACTAAGTCCAAATTTTGGCCACGGAACCGCCGCCAAACCCATGATTTCGCCGCAGTTCCGCGGTTAAAATATTGACTTAGTGGACCATACTTCACAGTAATTCTTATGTTTTCCTTCTTGTTTTTCTGAGAATTTTTAATTCACAAAAATCCACTGTTTTGAAAAATGTACAGAGAAGGGTTTTGTCGGGGTTTACGGGTTCGATCGGACTTCTAACTTTGTCTACGCATCGCCTAAGGCTCTAGCTAGGCTCTGATACCACTGTAGGGTTCCTAGGCACACTAATAAGGTCTCAAAACAGATCAAACATGCCCAATTCAAATTTTTTCATGTGCCTACAAACCCTAATACGGATCGTTAACTAGAGGATAAGGCGATAAAGATGCAAGTAAACAACTTTAACTTAAAGTGAAAGTGACTACAACCTTTGTAGATCCGGTCCTCCACTTCCTAGGCTCCGTGATGACGTCCCTCCGCTGTACCTATCGGAATCCGGACTCTGGCGATGGTTTCATCGGAGAAAAGATCGGGCTAGGTCGTCGACTTCGATGCCGAAAATGATCTACGTCGAGGAAACTCAAGATCAAGCTCCAACTTCACCAAGTCATGAAACTTGTGAAGAAAACACCCCATACTACTTGGCAAGTGGTAGAGGATGAAGAAATAGGAAGTGGGTTCACTTTAGAATTGGATTTCTCACTCTTTTTCTCATGTTGCCATTGAAGCTAGCAAGCTTTCATAAAGCTTGATGAAGATGAAGATGATGATAGAATAAAAAGGATTGTTTTTAAAAAGAAAATCCCATTCATTCTTATCATAATGCAACCTTGGTTAAGTGTAGAGAATAAACTAGGGTTAGTTGAATGGTTAGGTTTAGGAGATGAAGACAAAATGGTCACTTAGTCAAAGATGCATGAAGCATCAAGAAACTTCTTGTATGAAAGCAACCATTTAGTTTTCCTTTTTCTTTTAACCAAAATAAATAGATAAATAAATAAAGCAATGGAAACCCTAACCATTAACTAAACATAGTGTATAGCATACACACACCCAAGGTTGCATGTATCATCAAACATGATACAAACAAGTGTACAAAAATATATCACATATACAATGTGCACTTCAAGTGAGAAAATCCATCTTAAGTGAACCAATACTAGCTAATGCAAAGTAATATATCAAATATATAATTATGCATTAAATCATTAAATCAACACTTGATTTAACGATCCGGTCATATCGTATATGACCGACTAATATCCAAAGTATCGACTTATCGAATCAATCCTCGATTCGATAACTAGGTTATATCGCATACAACCATTCGATACATTCATCGCGAGAATAGAATACAGTATCATATACTGGTATTATTCTCGGTCCCGCACATATCTCATATGCGCTCCTATTTCGTTTTTCTTGAGCCAGGAAACCTCTGTGTAGGACTCTAAAGACTCGTCAATACGCCGGCAGCAGGTGATGATCATATCAAACACCCACAAGCCGTAAGCGGTCTGCTAAACGTAACGGCCACCCAGGTATTGAGCGATCAGAAGATCGACGAGCAAGCCCGCTCACACTCCTGTGAATCCAACCAGTAACACTTACCGTACAGTCCAGTCTGTTCGTCTGATATGTCGCATATCTCGCCTAGGGGTGGTAAACGTCAGACCCCAATAGCTTGATAAGTCATGCTGACGTGAGGTCCATAACATGTGTGAAACTACTGATAACACTTACCAGTAGATCACTGCAACCCTGGCAGGGATTTCCATTTATGGCCAGTCGAGCATAGCGCAACATCAACCCCCAATACCGGGAGAGACGAATCCCCTCCTATCGCTCATTGCCTCCATGTGAATCGGGACTGTACCCAAAAACCACCTGTTTGCACGACTCAGCAGAGTCGTGGTAGGGTGGAAATCAAAGCACAGTGGGAGACACACAAGACTCTATGACGATATCGGGTCAACAGACTAAGCTGTACCAGTGTCACCAGAGAACTACCATCTGACGTGAGGTATAATACCATCTGGGAGTTCTCGGCAAGTCCGTTCAGTGTACCCAGTCTCCACTGAGCACCCGCATACCATCTCTGATGTCAAACACCAATGGATATAGGATCATCCATCGCCCATCACATGGGTCGAGAAGATATACGCTAGTCTACTCTGGAATATCGATGCCCCGTCTCGATATTCCCACGACTAGGAACATTGAAGAATGTACTGATGGACTACCCAGGCCCCACTAGTATGATCTACATCATAGTCCTGAAAGTCGAGTACTCGTCCTAAGGGCTTTATCAACATGTAACAGAGAGACAGAAAGTATACATGTTAAGATAAAGAGCAACCAGATAGCGTACTATCATGTCGAGCAAGAAAGTCCTACCTATATATGTCCCAGCATCCATTACAATATACATCCAATGCACAGTAATGGCCTCTAGGGCATACATATAACTAACAGATACTCGATGATAATATGAAATTTTCATATTCTCATCGATACTCATATGTGAAAATCAAAGCGTGACTTAGTTCCCGTCTATCGGTTAAGATACGTTCGATATTTGTCGTGATATAGAACTATACGAAGGTTGTTAAATATCAGACTGTATAGTTCGGTACTAACAACCGTCGTATAGTCTATGTGACAAGAAAATTCAATCGTATGATAACTGGTAGATTTGTCCAGTATGGACAAGTTAGGAATGTATAAAGAAAACACCTGCATTCACTTGTATTTTCATTCGTTTCGAGTTATTTCGTCGGTACTTTTCTGCTGGTTCTTCATGTACAAAGATAGATTAGATGTTCATTTCAACGTTGTTTTACAACATTGAAATGATTATCTATTTTATTACAGTGTACTCGGAGAACAACGGGGAGGTGCTACCGAAATTTACTCGATATGGATGAAAGCACAAGAGAATGAGTGTCTACTCTATACATTCTAAATGGGATAGAAGTCTTACCCCCAATAGCCGAAACACACACATACAACACGAATACACAACAAACGCATACACAAAACACATACACACTAACAACCCTACACTTAAGCAAAATCATAAATTGAAACACACATACACAGAATACAACTTATACTTGGGTATCTTCAAATCTAACTTTGTTTGTCGATAATTTATTCTTTTCAACGACAAACTTGCCGTTACTGATTTTCTTCTTTGTCAGTAACCATCTCGTTCTTAGATTTCTCAATATAGTCATCATAACCTACAATTTATATGTTATACAGTCTAACATGGTCTATGAGTATATCAGAGTTAAGGACTGGATATACGTGGATTGGCAACAACGCATGCAATCTAAGTTTGTTGCAGGAGTAGCTGTTTTCATTAAATTTGCACGCGCACATAATAAGATCGTGTTAAAGAAGATTCTCTGCCCATGCGATAGATGTGGGAATAAGTTCTGGCAGAAAGTAGAAATCTTAGATTTCACATCGTTAAACATGGTTTTACTAGATTTTATACAACTTGTCTATATCACGGGGAAGGACAAGAAGAAAAAGGTAATGCGGCAGAAGAAGAAGGAGAATACGGTAATATGGCAGAAGAAGATGAACACGATAACTTCTTTCCAGGAGAAGAAATGGAGGATATGGTAGAGGCTGCCCTAGGTGATAGTATTCCTATCGAAGATGGCGTTCCTTCCGGCCAAGGACCACATGCAGATAAATATGAAAAGTTCATGAATGATGCTAGAAGATCAATTTATGAGAATGAAAAGTATTCAACCTTATCTTGGTTCGTACAACTTTTCTAGATTAAGTGCCTAAATGGATAGAGAAACAAGTCATTCACGATACTTCTGAAGTTCCTGAAAGATTCCATGCACCCAAAAAATAACGTGCCCGACAGCTGGACGAAGCCCAGAAGATGATGTCTGATTTGGGTCTGAAGTGTGAGAAGATTCATGCATGTTCTAAAGATTGCATATTGTACTGGAAAGAGAATTCAGATTTGAAACGGTGTCTAACATGCGAAGAGGCCAGGTATAAGCAGAAAGAATCTGATAAGAAGCCCGATATACCGGTCAAGATTGCACGATACTTTCTCATAACACAGGCTGCAGAGGCTATTTAGATGCAAGAAAACAACCGAGGCAATGATTTGGCATCACCGTACTGCTCCAAGTGAAGATTTAAAAATGAGTCGTCTAAGTGATTCACCGGCATGGAAGGATTTCGATAGGAGGCACGAAATATTCAGTAGTGATCCACGTAATGTCAGGCTCGGACTCACTAGTGATGACTTCTGCCCATTCAACTATATGGCTGGAAGCCATAGCACATGGCCTGTTATAATGATAGTTTATAATATGTCATCTTGGTTGGTTATGGATCAATCCTACACTATGATGCCTCTTCTTATTGACGGACCAAACTCAGCGAGAAACAATATCGACATCTATCTCTGATCTCTGATCGATGAGTTAAAATCTTTATTCATTTATGGTGTAGAAACTTACAATGCAAACACAGATACAACCTTCATACTGTGTGCTGCTTTAATGTGGACAATTAATGACTTTCCTACGTATAGAATGCTATCAGGCCGGTCCGTACATGGTCACAAAGCATGCCCTTATTGCCATCAATATACAATATCGAAATGGTTGAATTTTAGCAGGAAGGTTTGTTATTGCGGTCATCGTCATTTCCTACCGCTACACTATCTCTACCGGTTAGACGCTGCTCATTTTAATGGTCATCAGGAGTTTCTTGGGCCTCCAGCCTCATTGTCCGAAGAGGACGTGGCTGCTCAGTAGGATGGTTATAATAATGTGACTCCTTCCATATGGAATTTTCCACACCTCCAGGTATATTGCACGCATATTCATTTTAAATGTAATATTATAGATATATACGCATATTTATTTAAAAATTACTTATATAGTCAATGTTTAATTGTCTAGCTATTGGTTGTGCGTCCACATCAGAGACAGAGGCCACCACCACACCTACAGGTATGTTTATATATCCTATAGTGCATGCATATTGATTTAGAATGTTATATCATAAATAAACACACATTCCTTTTTCTCTTACTTAGATAATCATTTTTTGATTGTCTGGCTGTAGGTGGTGCCCCCACATCTCGGGCAAAGGCCACCACTGCACCTGCGAGTATGTTTATATATCCTATATTGCATGCATATTGATTTAGAATGTTATATTACTGATACACACATTCTTTTTACACTTACTTATACAATCTATTTTTAATTGTCCAATTATAGGCGGTGCGTCCACATCTGGCACAGAACCCACTCCCGTCACTTCCGTACCCTCCGCTCAGTCTGCAGGTTAGTATGATAAAATAAAAAATATTTATTCATTTTACATATTCTCTAAGAATAAACATGAACTCCAAATAATTTTATTGTCAATGTTTATTTTCCCGTTGGAGGGGACGCGTCCACGTCCGGGTCACCGGCTGTTCCTCACCGGAGGAACTATCGTCCCGCTCGTGCTGCTGCGCGGGCCCAGGCCCGTGCTGCTGTCGCCGAAGGTATATATCGCACTTCAATTTTCGTTAATCCTTGATTTCTTAATACCACTTTGTCTTAATATTACTTTTCTTGGTATTTCTTGTAAATGCAGGGCAGCCCCATCCTGAGAGGGGGACTCGAGGGCCGAATCAGTCCCACAGGCTGAGGCCCAACAGAGCTAGGGATAGGCACCATTCCCCCTCTTCTTTACCTCCGATTATCGCTATACCGGCGATTATGCCGAGTGGTTCGGCCGGTATATGGGGGATGAGAGCCACATCCTAAAGAAGTATCCACTTCACGTTGAGTGGAGCAATCAGCACCGGTGCTCATTTGCCCTCTTTTGAGATCAGGCTCGAGTATTAATATATATTTTCATTTGACTTATCCAATATATTTATTATTATTTAATATTTGCAATTTAAATACATTATTTTCTTGTATTTGCAGTTGGATTACGACTTTCAGCCTATACCCAACCCTGATCATCCTGAGAGAGTGTTCAATCCTCACGCTCTGTACCATGGCCTGATAAAGAATATGCAATCAAAGGTCCGATTCAATAGGAACGAGCTGAAAATCGACTACTATTCTTTATGGATGGCGACCCCCGAGGCAGATAGAGCGGCACTCCTACATACTCCGGCCTTTGTGAGAATCGACGTAGATACATGGCCTCTCTTGTGCCAATATTTCGACCCTCAGCGCAAACAGGTTTGTAATTTAAAATTAATTCATTATTTAGTATATAATTTATTTTTTTGTGTTGCTTAATTAGAAAACTAAATATGAATGTGTTGTGCAGAAAAAGGCTGATCAAAATAAGAGGAATAGGAAGTCGGCGAAGAAGGGTCGCCCCACTTATACAGGAGGCTCGAGGAACATTACTCGTGACATGGAGGCATCGATAAATTATAGATCTATTTTGATATAATGTAATATTAAGAGTTATTTTATAATATATGTAAATTTTTGGCGAATTATAGAGAGCTCAGATCCTGGCGCAGGGTGGTATACCGAGCATACTGACCGCATATCTTGCTGTCCACGGCACCTCAACAGATCCTGCCACGAGCGAGCTTCGATTCCCCGACACCGCTATTCAGGAGTATTGCGTAAGTGTTAATATTTATTCTAACATTTTTGAAATTTTTGTTTTGAAAAATTCAAGTTTAAAAGATATACTTATATTTTAATGGTTAATGTGGGTGTCGAAGCGAGTGGCGGAGCAAGCGAAGGCATCGAGGATCGATTTTACTGGACAGACCAATCCGATACTACTGACCTCAGTCCTAGACGCTGCACACGGAGGGCACCACGGAGGTTGGGAGAGAGGCCGGGGACTGGATCCTAGCAGTGCCCATATGAGATTAGACTCCACTCCTGTAACATTTCAGAAAATATAAAATATTATTTTTGGAATTTAATATTAAAATAATATTTTTCCCGAAAACCGCCCGATTTGCGAAATTGGGGTTTTCGAAAAAAAGGTATAAATATATACCAATAATTGTGAAATAATTGGAAATTAAAATGATTTATTTATTTAATAATAGAATTAAAGGATTTGGCTTTTTTAAAATTTATTATACGCAGTTTTGATAAAAACCCGATTAGTGCACTGCTAATCGTGATTAAGCCAAATCCGTGTTTCTACAATTTTCCATGGCTAGTGCACCATGACATGTTACATATTGTTTCATTTCATTTGTATTATGGTTTATTAGTGGAGAGAAAAGAAAAAGAAAAGTCAAAAGGGGACATAATGATTAAGGGTAGGTGTACTTTTGTGAGAGAGAGAGTGAGAATAATTGAGTGAGAGAGAGGGGGGCTGCTGCCATGAGCCCTTTCCTCTTCCATTTTCATATTCTTCTTCATTTTACTCATCCTCATCTCCCTCCACCTTGAAACCACAAATCCATCTCCAAAACTCCATCCAAACTATATACCCCTTTCACAAAAAACGATCCCTTCTTCATGCTCTTCGCAATGAACCAAGAAAAGTCGGATTTTGACAACTTTAGGACTTCTAGGGTTTTGTTTGGGATTGACCATGAGGTATATCTCTTTTCATTTAGAGTAGTTGTAATTTCCTAACTTTTGTTTAAGTTTAGATGTCGTTTAGTGATGGATGTGTGAACTTTGAAATCCCAAAAAAAGGGTTTGGGAAATTGGTGGTGTTTTGTGGCTGTCAATGAGACTTGTGAGGTGATGCTTGACCTGGAACATAGCCTAAAAATCAAAATATGGATTTGGGAATTTTGTTCATGTCGGTTTGTGAGAAATTTGGGGGTGCAGGGAAATCTGGATCAAACCGGGGGATTTTTGAGAGTAGCAAACAACTCTAGGGGCCAAATTAGGGTATTAGGAGGCCACCTTGACTAGACGGACCCAACCTGAGTAGGGGGACCAGAGGAGGCCGGTTTTTTTGATGATGTGGCCGGCCACATGGTGACATGGGGTGTCGGGGTTGGTCCAGTAGCTCAAATACATCATATACAACACCCTAGACTTGTTTGTGCAACTCCTTTTGGCCTGAATCAAAATCTGGAGCACTTTAGTGTGGTTTTTGGCTATGTTTCCGTATTTTGAAATGTTTAGTTTTGATATTTGGATTTGTATTTTGTTTTCGCATGTTTGTACATCGATAACAAGGGTTGTTTGGTTGATTTTGAATACGTGGGCTATAGGTTCTAACCTATAGGCGATCCGTGTGTCGTTTTGGATTTCAGAACATGATTTTTATAGCGTTGCGATATTTGTTGTTATTGTAGGTACCTTCGCGTGGATTCCGGGGCGACGGAGCGTGGTGTCAACGATTTCAGCGAGCGAAGACCAGGTGAGTAGATCTATATCTACCGGGGAAGTCGGGTGGATGGCGTATAGCACCCCCGCAAACTTTTGATAGAAAACCAATTTATAGAATATGGTTAAGAAACCTAGATTAGGAAACTAGGGTTAGAATGAGATATCTATGAAATCATATTAGAAACTAGAGGATAGTTAGAAGTGATATGTTACTAATATCGTAGGATAGCGTTTAGTGATATTACTGTTTAGGGTACTGTAGGAATGGATAGTCGATGTGGATGCGTCATCCGAACCATACCTTTTTCTAAACCGAAGAATCGTATGTACCTTTTAAATATATATCTTGAGGGATGTTATGGATTTTCAAATGATATCTCTTTCTTAAAAACACTGTAACCCCTATTTTCAAAACTACGATTCGCTTCTTTAAAAATCCGATTGTATGGTTCAGGTGTGTATGTTAGATTAGATACTTATACTTGTAGTGATAGAATGTTTATGCAATTCGATTTGATAGGTGATGTAAATGCGATGAAGGATATAAGACTGTTATGATGAGATGATGATAGGATGATATGATGATATGATGGTATACGGATGCGAGTCGATCGAGATGATTTATACCCTGCCGGTCCCCTGATATGAGATTATTGTGGATTTGACCTGGGACTCAGGTATATTGATATACCTATATAGAATGTTGTGAATCATGAATGATAGGTCGTACGTGATATTAGGCCGTACCCTCATTTGTCGTATAGGATGTTAGGATCCCTATTAGCTTAATGCCGCCGCACAATAATTTTCCGTGCATGATGAGTTTGACTTGATGATTGATCCTTACCCTTGACTAGAGGTTGTCGTACGATGGATTATACCGTACGCGATATTTCTGGGCTAGATGCCGATTGATAGATTCACCGACTCGGCCATATGATAGTTACGTATACCTTATAGCTTTTAGCTGATGATTTACCTTGTGCTGCATTCACGATATTATTATTGCATCGCATATACCTGTGATAGTACACCTGCACCATTATCGATGATGCATATGTCACACGTATACAGTTATAGGCTCACACACTTCATCATCGATAATTGCCATGTCACTACACAGTAGGATTGCTGCATCATGATATGACACTTCGCATAACCTGCTTGCATATATACATTGATACATTCATACTTGCGGATATACACATTTGTATATCCATATTTGTGCACCTATACATTGGTACATCTATACTTGCGCATATACATATTGTACCTACATAAATAGCTGGTTTTATTGTAAATTGGGAACCGCATGTTATATTTTAAAAACTGGAATCATTTTAAAAAGAGCGGTTTTCCCTTAATATGTCACATCGCTATTCCGCGTTGCATGATACACGATATGCTTACATTTCTATTATATGTCGCATACATCATGCTCTATTATTGTACGCATTGAGATATGCTGTTTTCATGAGATTTCTGGATTTGAGAACCGTGGACATTTTAAAAGAGATTATGTGTTGTTTTAAAAACCCGGTTTCTCTTGATATGATATTTCAGTGCGTCCACCATGTGTTTTCTCGGTTCTGAGAGCGACATGTGAAACCCGATTCGAGAAGACGGATGAGGCCGATTGCGGGTACATGGTGGACCCGGTATGATACCCCGGGGCGAGAACGGATCTGCTGTGTCGCTAGACGGTGAGCCTGGCAGAAGGACCACTACCTACCGATGATTGGTTGGACCTGGCGGTTATCTGGAGGATACTGAACAGAGTCGATAGATGGGTACGGGATGACCCGTACTGCCGAGGCCGAGGGCCAATTCCGCAGACGGAGCCCGTGGGCCGATCCGGACTGACGGAGCCCGATATATGAGGATTTACGTGCCGATTGTTAGTTGTATGTATGCCCTAGAGGCCAGTATTGTACAGATGATGTATATTATATTGGATGCTTGGACATATATAGAGAGGACTTTCTTGCTCGATATAATAGTATGCTATCTGGTTGCTCTTTATCTTAACATGTATACTTGTCTCTTGATACTGTCTTATAGTTACATGTTGGTAAAGCCCTTAGGATGTGTACTTGACTACCTGGACTATGATGCAGATCATACTAGTGGGGACAGAGTAGTCCATAAGTACATCCTTTAATGTTCCTAGTCGTGGGTGTATCGAGATAGGGCATCGAGATACCAGTGTAGACTAGCGTATACGCTTCTCGACCCATGAGATGGGCGATGGATGATCCCATATCCATTGGTGTTTGACATCGGAGATGGTATACGGGTGCTCAGTGGAGACTGGGTACACTGGACGGACTCGGTGAGAACTCCCAAATGGTATTATACCTCACGTCAGATGGCAGTTCTCTGGTGACACTTGTGCAGATTAGTCTGTAGACCCGAGATCGTCATAGAGTCTTGTGTGATTCCCACTGTGCTTTGATTTCCACCTTACTGTAAGTGCACGGCGGCGCCCCGGCCGTCAATCCAACACCGGAATGCGGAAGGGATGATTTACTTTAATTTTCTGAACCGGCACCACCGCGCACTAAAAACCCGGATCGGGCCATTAACATAGTCCTAGCTAACTACAAGATGGGAAGAGAGATATACCGAGTGATCCGTGTCCTCCGGTCTTCTCGTCGTCGTCCCGATCTCCCCGCGGAATCTCCGATCTCCACCTCGTCGCCGGAAGGGCACCACGTCGCCGGCTTCTTTTACGGGCTCCCGCCTCTGGTCCGAGGCAACTCGGGCACGAAGTTGGCGAGTCGAATTGCCCAAGGTTTGCTGTAGAATACGTGTAGAAGGCCATGTCTCATTTAGGGTTATGGAGTTGCCCTTTTGGTGGAGGAATGATACAAGCAAATGGAGATGGAACTTATGGGATTTTTACAAAAGCAAAAGAGCAAAAAATCCCACATGAGAAATTTGGACTGCCCTTATCCAATGTGGCCGGCCAAGCTTGGAGAGAATGAGAGGAGAGAGTGTCTTGATCAAAAATATGAGAGTCTCTCAAGAATAATGCAAGAGAGAGAGAGAGATTAAAATGATATCATGAAAGAAAATGATCACAAACACAAACCCACACTCCACCAACCTCATCATCTCATCACAAAGTCAAGCCATCATGAAAGAAGAAGTCAAATGGTCAAGGGATGGTGCAACCATCATGATCCAACAATATGCGAAGAACACCCTCCACAAATGCTTATTTGCACAAATGCAAATAAGCCCTTCTCCACCAATCTTCGGCCAATGAAAGATACAATGGAAAATGGCCGAAACGGAAAACAAACTGGCAACTCCAAAAACTGATCCCGTAATAAATCACAGGAAAACCACGCAACTGTGTATACACACCAGCATTTGTATTCCGACCGAATACAAATGCAATGAGATAAAATCTACACTGTATAATACTAGGATCCGGCTTAAACCAAAGCCTGCTAGTATTAACCGTCTGATCCTGATCCGTGCAATGCCGCACGTATCTGATCGAACCCTGCCATATCTCCATACGGCCTCTACAGCGTTTCGCCTGAAAACCTGAGCAACTGAATGTGGGGGACTCTAAAAACTCGTCAATACTATGGCTGTGGATTTAACCACTAGCACGTCAGAGGTATTAGCCATACGTGACGGGCTACCAGCTATTGACCAAAAGGGACGTCGATGAGCGAACTCATCTTGACACCCTACTGAGCCTGTCAGTGACAATATCCGTACAGTCCGGTCCGTTCGTCTATGAGCATCGCATGGCAGGCCTAGGGGGTTGGTAAAAGTCAGACCCCCAAAAGCGGTACAAGTCGTGTCGGAGTGTAGCCCAGAACACCCTGAGATACTACTGGAATACCTACCAGTAAATCTCCTACCTTGGCCAAGGACTTTCATGTACTGGCTCTCCTAAACACAGCGCGACCTCACCCCCAATACCGGGAGAGACGAACCCCTGAAGATCCGCTCACTGCCTCCATGTGGCTCGGGACTGTACCCAACTAAAACCTGTTTGCACGTCTCCTTTGAGCGTGGTAGGGTAGTAATCAAAGTACAGTGGAAACTCACATGAGACAAATGACGATCCTCAGGTCGATGAACTAACCTGTACACATGTCACCAGGGAACTGCTATCTGACGTCAGGCATAAGACCAACTAGCATGTTCCCGGCGAGTCCTGTCCGGTGTACTCATAACCCAATGAGCACCTGTATACATTTTAGGTGAACCAACTGACACCAGTGGCTTGTGAGACCGGCCACCTCCCCTCGTCGGGGTCTCGACTGTATACACTAGTCTACTCTGGAGTATCGATGCCCTGTCTCGAAACTCCCATGACTAGGGACCTTTTAAGGATGTGCTTATAGACTACCAGCTCTCACGTATATGATCGCCCTCATACTGCTGGCAGTCAAGCAAGAATCCTAGGGGCTCTATCAACGTGTAATAGCGACCTGTCAGGTCACCTAAATCAGTACACGATGATAAAGGTAAACCAGATAGCATACTATCATCTTGAGTAAGACTGTCCTACCGGGATAGGTCCTCCCTCAATCATTGCAATCGCGTGCCTGTGATCCAATAATTGACTCTGAGGGCACTATCTCCAACAATCTCCCACTTGCACTCAAGGCTAATTATTGCGATGTCACATACTCACAGCCCGTGTGATACCGAACACCCAACTCCTCTACTTGTCAGTCTCACAAAGCTCGTTTGCAAAACTATTGCGTTCGAGGAATAGCCTCAGTGAGTGGATCCGCTTTGATGTTTCTTTCTATATCTCTCTATATCTCAAGTTCGCGGAGAAAGCCATCTCCCGAAATGAGCAATGCATGTCTTAGAATGTGTCTGGATGTCTGATGGGACCTAGCTCATAAATGAACTCCAAATCCAAACTTCTTAGACTGTATCATCAACTGAACTTAATCAGTATCCTGCGCCATGCCTCCCTCAGTATTTCCTTGGACCACCTGTCCAAAATACTGCCCCTCGTCAGAAGGAAAACTATAACCCTGACAACCTCCCTATCGTCCAAGTCACCTTGGAAGCCTGGAATGATAACTGTCTCTCGAATGAGGCTGTCGTTATCATATCCCTAGAACATCCACTTATGTTCTAAAACTGCTTCCGACTGTTTCTCCAGGATTGGATCAATGTCAACTTATTGCATCTAGTGCAAAAAACAACATCTGGTGTGGTACTTGACATCTCATGATTGACTCAATTGCCTAAGCAAGTGATCTGCCAATCATGCACATCCCTCTCCCTTTTAGTCTGTAAGATACCTTTAGAGAGGGTGACTCCATCACCTGCAGGTACACTACCGTGCCAGGAGTCGTCCATTCTAAATACTCTTAGAATGCTGTCTAAGTACCTTTAATTGGGAAACCACCCAAATCTAGATCTAAAACAATAGATCTAGTAACCAGTATGTCTGATATAATGTCCAAGTCCCATGTGGAGAAACCACTGTGTGACGACCAAAGTATAACCGATCGTAGTATAGGAATATCACTTCCTACTCTGTGTATGTAATCCAAATACCAGGACATCATACCCTACTACCTTCTTAACAGATCCATCCCTTATTCTGATGAAGTCAAACCTATGACTGTCGCATCAGAAATAGATGATCTATCTCCGCTATATCTGCTTTAGTCTATAAATAGACATAAGCCACTTGTCCACCAATGCTTCCGCTGCTCCCACTGACCACGACAACCCTCTGGCAGAGTCATATAGACGTACACTTCTAAAGCTAGTTTAGAACGACGCTATACTTATCCTCCAGCCGGGTCTCACGGTCTGGAACAGCAATGGCAAGTCTAGGTAAACAAGAACTTCCCTGTCACCGTCCTTGAGGCTACCGGAGTACCTCTCGGGTGCCTGAAGTTACCCACCGTGTCTGCAGAGTGGCCAATGGAATGTCAAACCAGATTGAATCTTTAGGTTCCTATCAAATCTTCAGTAATCGTTTGTGGTTCTGGAATCACTTCCAGTTCTACCATACTCCCACTACTGTTTTCTGAAAAAATCCATTTTTATTAAAACTGTGGCGAGTCTAGAACAATATCACTATTGATCTTCCAGATGGTAGAAAGTCAACCCTCGTCATAGCCTGGGTCAACCCACAAACAGCCATTACAGAAACGTGCCTTGAGTTATCCAGAGTTTGGTTTTAGGCATAAGCCGGACAACTCCCCGTACCTTAACATCGTTAAGATACGAACTGTTCTATATCCAATATAGAACCAGAAGCACTGATTTAATTGAACCAGATTCAAATCATGCGGCTGTCTCCAGTACATGTCTACTAAATGGAAGGAGGCCGATCAGCGTTACTCAACTTAGGAATGCTTCCAATTATGAGTAACCTGAAAGAGAAGCAAGTTCTCTTAATCATTACTATCAACTGAATACCATACACAAGTATCTACATCTTCGATCACCTTGA
This sequence comes from Agapanthus africanus, assembly GCA_030015575.1. Taxonomy (NCBI): domain Eukaryota; kingdom Viridiplantae; phylum Streptophyta; class Magnoliopsida; order Asparagales; family Amaryllidaceae; genus Agapanthus; species Agapanthus africanus. The sequence goes on along the minus strand of CM057347.1, from coordinate 77,768,039 downwards.
AGAATCCCGATACTTGCAATATCTGGTTCTCTACTTTACTCTTATACCTATAACTTCTCAAAACTTAGACCCTGTGTTTCTACGAAACACTTGTCTAAAAAACTAGAGAAGTCATAAGTAAGTCGAATATAGTACGAGGACCAACCCCTCTGTCCTAATGGACACCGGACAACATACAATACTCTGTATAAGTCCCTTGAGTCGAATAACCCATTCACTGTGTGTCGTAGGTTGAAAACTGTACTTATGGTTATGAAGAATTACACCGCTGTTCAATGCTCCTTACCTAACCATCCACTGATATAGGTAAATGTCATAGACATAATTTCAAAAAGGTACATCTCACTCTATAAAAATAGACGTACAGATATATCAATTTGAAATTGGTGCATAACAGCGGATATTCAAAACCAAATATTTGCCGTCCGGCAAACAACCCAGGTGGCCTCCTCAAATATCACCGATTACAACGAATCCCGATATAATGAGGATGGTCACCCAATTCCCAATAACTTACTCCCACTCATCATCTGTAAAACCATACAGATGTGAGAATCATACCTGGTAAATACATACCCTGGAGTAAGTATCTAATCGGGAAATCAGTCTTCCTTTAACAGTACACAGTGAAGCTGAAACATTGAAATGTTTCGTAGAGGTATCCTGGTATTCCTAGTAATGCCTCTTCCAGATTCACAACTGTAACCGTATAAATCTCTGCCACCTCTCCAAATCCCTTCATATGTCTTTAGTCATTACCTTCTGTACACCCTTTTAGGCCAAATGGTTTTCTTCCTTCCCTACCGTTCGGCACCAGCCTATGGTTTGGAAGAAGACTATCCAATAAGCATAATGGGTGTACTGTCCCAATCCTAGGAACACTCGCAATGCAAGAGAAGGTGAAGATAAAAGACACCTGAATAAACCTTATTCCTATTTCTCCTGAACCAGAATCCATCCCCGAACTGGAACAAGTTCTTTTCGAGTTCGTATATAACCATACGATGGAATATCCAATAAACTGTGGATCTTCGTAGTGATACGGAGTGTCCTGGAGAAATACAAAGGTGAAGTGGGAGTGGTAATGAAATACTTGGTTTGGTCGTTAATATCAGTCGCAATTTACTTTGCCCTCTTACTAATCCCTTTCTTTGTCTTTACATAATACCTTCTGTACACCATCTAGGCTAATTGGTTTTCTTCATTCCCTACCGGTCGGCTCCTGCCTATGGTTTGGAAGAAGACTGTCCAATTTGCGTAATAGGTGTACTATCTCCTAAACCAAGGAGTACTCACAACTTGAGAAATGAAAAGACAACTGAATAGTCCTATCCGTTTTCTCCAGAACCAGAAACCATCCTCGAATAAATCCCTTCGAGTTCGTATATAACCATACGATGGTTTTGTCCAATGGAAGTGGACGTTCGTAGTAATACGGGGTGTCCTGGAGAAAAGGGTAAAAGTAGGAGTGGCAATGAGGTTTGCAACTCTGACAATCCAAAAGCCAGTGTTAAGAAGGTTCGGTTAATTTTGGTCTCTGAGTCATAGTCTTAGGATCGGGTCAATGGTCGCTACCAAAGAGAGAGAGAAAAGAAACACTCAGAGTGCACTCTAACCTAGATCAAAATGGTTACCAATTTATCTAATCTGGAAACCTCCCACTGTACCGTCAAATTCTCCTCCAAACCTAAAAGAAGAATTAGTCGGGATGTCCCGAGGAGTAAACCAACTCATCAGTGGGAATCGGGATCCAACTATCATCGCATGATAACATGACGGAATCCGCTCATGTCATCACACTCCAGAAGGTATGCGCATATCCGGCAAGTTTCAGTTTCTTTAGAAACTCCCGATATGATTTTTGCCCCATGCTCTTATGACCTTGACTTTGGCCAACAAATCATAAGTCACATGTCAAGTCCTACCCGTCATTCTCCAGGTTAATTTGAGCCCACCCGCACAAGCCCTTGACTTTGGCCAACAAGGCTATACGACTGCCCCAAACCAATGCATCAATCTATGCTGCATATGAATACCCAATAGCTACCAATCACTATGCCTTGACTTTGGCCAACAAACATAGCTTGAATACTATTGACCACCCATATGAAACGACGGAGGGCTACGAATGGTTTCTGGCGAAAACCTTTAACGTAATGAACTTGATATCGTTGAAGGAACGGATAGCTTTATAAAAATATAGTGAAGAAAACCTTTGCTAAAGAGGTCACTCCCGGTGAAGGGATCTCGGCTCTTTCCCCATAGAATGAGGTGCAGGATATTCCAACTGAATACCACGATGCAAAGCAAAAGTAATCGGCTATAGTGAAGTTATTGCCCTAACGCAAACTTTTGTCCAAGGGGTCACTCCCGGTGAAGGGATCTCGGCCCTTGCCTCGTCGACTGAGGAGCAGGATATTCCAACTGAATACCACTGTGCAAAACAAAAGTGAACGTCCTTGCAAATAACAGCTTTTTGAAAAAATGTTCCAACAACATCAGATTAGGTTTGTTTTTAACTTGCATTGATCCGAATCAACGCAGTCCTATCAATTGATCACACCACAAAGAACGAAAATATATTGATGTACGTATATGCCATCCGCATTCGCCACTGGGCCCCGTCATTACCCGTTAGGTTAGCTAACTAACGACAGAGCGGGGACTGGACTAGCGCGGATGCAAAACATATACAACATCTACTAGTAAATATATCAATATATAATATTTCGCTCAAGGCGTGATAAAATGCAACATCACAGAAATGTACAGCATCACAGAACAATACAGATATCTGGGATCCCCGGGTTTCACAGAGCCGCTACTGAAACCCGACGTTCCCCTGGTCGTGTGGATAGCCTGTGCAATGAAAATCCTAGACCCCTACGGGCGCGGCAAGTTACCCGCCAAAACCTGAAGCGAGGCAGCCCCCTTCAGCAACGTGAATGGACCACCCAGCACTTCACGGAATCCGGTAACTTGGGCACCCCTCCTGGGTCAACCTGTACCCCCTACGAGTGCGGCGAATAGCTCGCCAATTCTAGAGTAAAGCCCCCTCCGTCTCAATGCCATGAGATGCAGGCCCGTTGCCCTCTAGAACCCGGCTATCCGTGCACCCCTCCGCGGGGCAATCCTAGTACAGAAAGTAAAATATACATACAACGGGTACATCGACCACAACCTGGTCGTGCCCCAAAAGAATAATATACAAACAGGCAGTGACGGCAGTCCACATGTCGGACGCTCGCCCCACAATATCAAATGTACATAATACAACAAAAACTGAACTAGCATTGCATCCAGGCTATCCCCCACGACCAATCCGCAACATCACAGTACAATCACAGAACATCAACGTGAATGTCACATTCGCAAATCCGTCTAACCGGGCTATAGCAGTTCGACAGGATTTACCGATCAAGTGGCATTCACGGTTGTAGATATAATGTAAATACTGTGAACTAATGTGTTTAAAATTTTCCGATCGATCAAATTTACCAAGTGGGCCCCAAAGCACTACTGTAGCACATAAAGAGATTCTGGGCCCAAAATGAATGTTCCAAAAACCATATTTTCAAGTCAGGAGGCCTCTATAAACAATTAGTGCACTGAACAGTTTAAACAGCGGCGTAACCGCGGCCCAAGCATGGCTTTGGCCGCGGTTCCGCGGTGAGATAATGAGATCGTGCGACCAAATTTTTGCAGGAGGCTTATACTTCCCTGAACATCATTCTGCAACTACCTGAAAAAATTTTGGAGCCAAAAAAAATTCGACAGAAACTGATGCTATTGAAAACACGGATTTTGAAATTTTTTGTTCGATCGGAAATGTAAACACATTAGACCAAGCTAGACTAGGTTAATGGCGAGGCTCTGATACCACTGTAAGTGCACGGCGGCGCCCCGGCCGTCAATCCGACGCCGGAATGCGGAAGCGATGATTTACTTTAATTTTCTGAACCGGCACCACCGCACACTAAAAACCCGGATCAGGCCCTTAACATAGTCCTAGCTAACTATAAGATGGGAAGAGAGATATACCGAGTGATCTGTGTCCTCCGGTCTTCTCGTCGTTGTCCCGATCTCCCCGCGGAATCTCCGGTCTCCACCTCGTCGCCGGAAGGGCACCACGTCGCCGGCTTCTTTTACGAGCTCCCGTCTCTGGTCCAAGGCAACTCGGGTACGAAGTTGGTGAGTCGACGTGCCCAAGGTTTGCTGTAGAATACGTATAGAAGGCCATGTCTCATTTGGGGTTATGGAGCTGCCATTTTGGTGGAGGAATGATACAAGCTAATGGGGATGGAACTTGTGGGATTTTTACAAAAGCAAAAGAGCAAAAAATCCCACATGAGAAATTTGGACAGCCCGTATCCAATGTGGCCGGCCAAGCTTGGAGAGAATGAGAGGAGAGAGTGTCTTGATCAAAAATATGAGAGTCTCTCAAGAATAATGCAAGAGAGAGAGAGATCAAAATGATATCATGAAAGAAAATGATCACAAACACAAACCCACACTCCACCAACCTCATCATCTCATCACAAAGTCAAGCCATCATGAAAGAAGAAGTCAAATAGTCAAGGGATGGTGCAACCATCATGATCCAACAATATGCGAAGAATACCCTCCACAAATGCTTATTTGCACAAATGCAAATAAGCCCTCCTCCACCAATCTCCGGCCAATGAAAGATACAAAGGAAAATGGCCGAAACAGAAAACAAACTGGCAACTCCAAAAACTGATCCCGTAATAAATCACAGGAAAACCCCGCAACTGTGTATACACACCCGCATTTGTATTCCGACCGAATACAAATGCAATGAGACAAAATCTACACTGTATAATACTAAGATCCGGCTTAAACCAAAGCCTGCTAGTATTAACCGTCCGATCCTGATCCGTGCAATGCCACACGTATCTGATCGAACCCTGCCATATCTCCATACGGCCTCTACAGCGTTTCACCCGAAAACTTGAGCAACTGAATGTGGGGGACTCTAAAGAATTGTCAATACTATGGCTGTAGATTTAACCACTAGCACGTCAGAGGTATTAGCCATACGTGACGAGCTACCAGCTATTGACCAAAAGGGACATCGATGAGCGAACTCATCCTGACACCCTACTGAGCCTGTCAGTGACAATATCCGTACAGTCCGGTCCGTTCGTCTATGAGCATCGTATGGCAGGCCTAGGGGGGTGGTAAAAGTCAGACCCCCAAAAGCGGTACAAGTCGTGTCGGAGTGTAGCCCAGAACACCCTGAGATACTACTGGAATACCTACCAGTAAATCTCCTGCCTTGGCCAAGGACTTTCATGTACTGGCTCTCCTAGACACAGCGCGACCTCACCCCCAATACCGGGAGAGACGAACCTCTGAAGATCCGCTCACTGCCTCCATGTGGCTCGGGACTGTACCCAACTAAAACCTGTTTGCACGTCTCCTTTGAGCGTGGTAGGGTAGTAATCAAAGTACAGTGGGAACTCACACGAGACAAATGACGATCGTCAGGTCGATGAACTAACCTGTACACATGTCACCAGGGAACTGCTATCTGACGTCAGGCATAAGACCAACTAGCATGTTCCCGGCGAGTCCTGTCCGGGTACTTATAACCCAATGAGCACCTGTATACATCTTAGGTGAACCAACTGACACCAGTGGCTTGTGAGACCAGCCACCGCCCCTCGTCGGGGTCTCAACTGTATACACTAGTCTACTCTGGAGTATCGATGCCCTGTCTCGAAACTCCCACGATTAGTGGACCTTTTAAGGATGTGCTTATAGACTACCAGCTCTCACGTATATGATCGCCCTCATACTGCTGGCAGTCAAGCAAGAATCCTAGGGGCTCTATCAACGTGTAACAGCGACCTGTCAGGTTACCTAAATCAGTACACGATGATAAAGGTAAACCAGATAGCATGCTATCATCTTGAGTAAGACTGTCCTACCGGGATAGGTCCTCCCTCAATCATTGCAATCACGTGCCTGTGATCCAATAATTGACTCTGAGGGCACTATCTCCAACACTTACCACGTCCAAGAGGGCGTGCAAAATGGTGGTTTTTGGGTACAGTCCCGAGTCACATGGAGGAGATGAGCGATAGGAGGGGTTTCGTCTCTCCCGGTATTGGGGGTTGATGTTGCGCTGTGTTCGATTGGCCATAACAGGGAAGTCCCTGGCAGGGCTGATTTAGAGATTTACTGGTAAGTGTTACCAGTAGTTTCTCGACCCGTTCTGAGCCTCACATCGGCACGACTTATCGGTTATTGGGGTCTGACGTTTACCACCCCTAGACTTGATATGCGACATATCAGACGAGGAGACCGGACTGTACGGGAAGTGTTACCGTTTGGCTTTTACAGGAGTTGGAGCGGGCTTGCTTGCTGATCTTCTGATCGCTCAATACCCGGGTAGCCCTTACGTCCAGCTAGTACCGCTGACGGCTTGTGGGTGCTTGATGTGATCATCACTTGCTGCCGGCGTATTGACGAGTCTTTAGAGTCCTACATAGAGGTTTTACTGGCTCAGGCAAACGAAATAGGAGCGCATATGTGATATGTGCGGGACCGAGAATAATGCATGTATGTGATACCGTATTCTGTCCTCGCGACTTTTTGTATCGGTCCGTTATATGTGATATAGCCGGGTTATCGAATCAAGTGTTGATTCGATAAATCGATATATTGGATGTTAGTCGGTTATATGAGTTATGACCGGATTATTAAGTCAAGTGTTGATTTAATAATTTATTGTATAATTGTATATTGGATATACTAATTTACATTAACTAACATTTGTTCACTTAAGGGTTTTTCTCACATGTGCACAACTTTAATATATATATGATATATATTAAAATGTGTTTTCTTTTTGTATAATGGTTGTTGATATATCATTCATGGGTGTATGAGACTTACACCATGCTATTTATTATGTTGGGTTTTAATATTTAAAGTAATTACAAAATTAGTGGAGGATTAGAAAAATGCATGAAGCTTGTGGAAGCTTGTGGAAGCTTGTGGATGCATTGACTAAGTCCACTAAGTTTGTTTTTACTATGGATATTTGTTAACCCAACCAAAAAGATTAGCCATGGTTATGTCTCTACATGAGTTAGTATATGATACTCACTCACCATGGTTAGTTTTCTCACTTGATCATTATCTTTCTCTCTTTATTTCTCCATCTTTTTCCTTGAGCAAAAGAGCTCTCTAAGGTTTGATCCAAAGTGAGAAACATTGTGAGAAAATAAATTCTAAAGTGAACCCACTTCCTATTTCTCCATCCTCTACTAGACTAGCACTTTAGTTTAGGGTGTTTGCTTCACTAATTCTCTAGTTAGTGAAGTAGAAGCTTGAGTTGGCATCCTCTCGACGTAGATCATCTCCGGCCTCGAAGACTTCAAGCAAGGACGCTCCTTTAGCCTCGTGAAGCCATGCAAGAGTCCGGGAGAACCACGATCGCACCGAAGGGACTTCAACAAGGAGCTAAAGAAGTGAAGGACCGATCTACAAAGGTTGTATTTCGTATTCACTTAGTTGTAGATGCTAGTTACTTGCATGTGAAACCCTAATTTTCTAGCAAAGATCTTGTTTAGGGTTGTTAGGCACGGCTAAAATTTTAATCGGGCATGGTTGATGCTTTCTTAATCCTTGTTAGAGTGCCTAGTAACCCTACAGTGGTATCAGAGCCTAGCTAGAGCATTAAGCGACGTGTACACGAAGTTAAAACTCCGAACGAACCCCGAAACGCCAAAATGAACCCCTCTCTGGACTTTTTTCAAAAACTGTGATTTTTCTGAATTAAAAATACCTAAAAAATTCAGCAGGTAATTTTAAGCATTATTGTGCAAAACAGTGACGTAAGCCGTACGGACCGCCGCGAAACCGTGGCAATAGCCTGCTTGTGCCGCGGATCCGCGGCCGTACAGTGAGTTTTTGCTTTGGTTTTTGCACGGTAATACTCCTATATGATAGTGCTATTTTCTGGGTATTTTTAAACTGACTTAAGTGTTGAGTATTCTGGGGATCATTTTGTATTCGTTAATTCGATCGGAATATTTAATTTCATTTTGTTTCCGGATATTTAGAAACTGTTAAAATGTTCGAACGGATATCATTAACTCATTTTTTCCCGGCATGAAAAACTTTCAAGTGTTGAATTTTTCTTGGGTTTAAATCTTTCGGAAAAACGTGCAAGTAACGCAATGGACCTACTAGAAGAACACAAACCTTAACTCGATTATGTGACCGTCTTGAACTGCCTCTAAACCTTAGGGTTTGGGACAGTACGGCGTGCCACATGTGAGGCGTTGGCTTGACCCTTCTACGGCTGGACCGTTGCTACTGTGATGTATTTGGAATTTTTGAACTCCGCTCAAGTGTTGAGCTATTAAAGAAATCTTGGGTATTTGATTATTCGATCGGAAAGTTTAATACTGTCTATTTATCTGGAATGTGATACAATATGTGGAATTCATATCGTTGGTCATGAAATGCGAAGTATGTGATATTTCGGATTTACGATGTCTAAAGAGATTGTGGATTCCAAATGTTGTAGTTTTACACTTTCTTTTCTGCGACCGTAAGTGTAATATGTGATATCGCCGGTTTCGTTGCTATATGTCAACGACAATTGGGATACGCATATTTACTTACGTTGATGACATGTGATGTTATGTGTTGCTGGATATGTTATATTGGATCGTCGCGTTCTGAATAGCCGGGGGTTTTATGTGAGATGAGGGTTTTTATTTTCATTCATGTAAAATTAAATGTATGTAATATTCTTTTATTGGGGCACTTCCGGGATGAGGTTGATGTCACCATTTGTATATTATTTACTTTTCCGCACTAGGATAGACCCAAGGAGGAGAGCACAAGTAACCGGGTTCTAGAGTTCAGTGAGAGACCAACTCGAGGAGTCGAGTCCGGGTCTTCTAACCCTAGAATTGGAAGGGTTGCTTACCGCTCTCGTAGGGGTCTAGGGGTGTGGGTTTGGCTATTCATCATGACCGTGGAATCCGTGTTTTATAGAGGCTCAAAATAAAACACGGACGTCCTAGTATATCCAATGTTTCATATGTTTCTTCTGCTGTGATTTATCTGTGATGTGATCATTTGATATGTTGTGATAGATACTATATATAGTATATATGATATATTATATAGACGTTACTTATGTTTTACACCCGCGCTAGCCCTGCCCCGCTCTGCCGTTAGTTACCTAACCTAACGGTGCACGAGGGGACATCGAAGCGAATACGGATGGCATAAGTGTACGTCGTATTTATCTGTGATGTTTAGGTGACTTAAATGATGGGACTTAATTAATATGATTAATGAAAGAAAAGAAACCTAAAAGATGTTGTAGAATCAAATTTTTCAAAAAGGGGTAGCTACAGTTTTTGCTTTGCATAGCGATATATATGATATATCCTGCACCTTATTCGATGAGGAAAGAGCCGAGATCCCTTCACCGGGAGTGACCTCTTTAGCAAAACTGGCAGATGCTACAACTCTCGGTTTGTCTTTTGATTGCTTTTGGAGTTTTGCTTTGCATAGTGATATATATGATATGTCATGCACCTTATTCAATGATGAAAGAGCCGAGATCCCTTCACCGGGAGTGACCTCTTTAGCAAAACTAATGAAAGACTCAAAAAAACACTCCGTTTCAAAAAAAACACTCGATTCTACGATGATATCAAGTTCATTACGCTCATGGTTTTCTGAAAAACCTGCGTAGCCTTCCGTCAATTCAGATAAGTAATATTTAGTATTCGTGCTGCGGTAGTTTGGCATGCGTCAAGGCGTAGTGTACGGTAGCTGATTATTACTTATCTGTAGCATGAGATGCGATTGGATTAGGGTATTCGTACGGCGTTGTTTGGCATGCGTCAAGGGTCGTACGGGTGGGTTTAATTCAATCACGAATTATACGGGTTGAACTTAACTAGCGGACTATGGGTTGTTTGGCATGCGTCAAGGTCATAGCACGCTAGGGGTAAAAATATTATCGGGAATTTCAAGTGTTGAAATTTTCAATGAGATTGCATACCTTCTATGAGATAGTTGGATCCCGATACCCACTGCGAGTAATTGTTACTCCTGGGAGAGTTTTACACAGGACAATTAGCCGATCAAGTAGGTGTCTAGAAAGGTGTCAACGGGGTTACGCCTCTGGGAAAACGAGGTTTACTTTAATTAGGTCCGTGCGAAAGCACGGGGAACGTCCTTCAAAATACCGACACTGGCCTGGCTGAAAGATTGGCGAAATTGTAGGGTGTAATTAATCCCGGCTAGTCTTTCCTTTTAGGGTTTGAAGGAAGATTTGATAAAAACAGTGGGAGCCATCCTGATTAGATAAAATAATAACCAATCTAATCTTGCAAGAGTATACGCTAAAGTGTTTTCTTCTCTCTCTCCAGGTAGCGACCATATTATGCCTTAATCAAGATAATAATATGGATGTATTGACCGAACCCGCATGTTATACTGTGCAGGGGAACGTTGGACCCGTTCTATCTTATAAGTGTTATAAGACTGAACAGGAAACAGGAGAATATCTGGATTCTCACGCCGCCCAAACGGAGAACATGCATGTTGATGCACCTTCTTCGGGTGTGTTAGTCATTGAGAACTGTTTCTCAGTTCACCTTACGTCCTGGGTATTAGATACCGGATCAGGATCCCACATATGTAAACTGTTACATGGGCTACGGAAAGGTAGAGAACTGGGAAAAGGTGATCATTCCGTTCAAGTAGGGAATGGTGCAAGTATTGCAGCCAAAGCAGTTGGCGAATCACCTTGTATTACCAAGTCGTAATACACTGATTCTGAATGAATGCTATTATATACCGAACATGATGTGCAACATTATATCAGTTTCTTTATTGAGTACAGAAGGATATAATTTTGTAGTACAGGATAATGTTATGAATATCTTCCTAGATCAAAAGTTGATTGCACCAGGCTCATTACATAATGGCATATTCATTCTCAATCAAAATACAGTCCTCAATATACAAAACACACACAAGAGGAAGAGTTCAGAAATGAACGAATCCTTCTTGTGGCATTGTAAACTTGGTCATATCAATGCGACACGACTAGCTAAGTTAAATAAAGATGGATATTTGAATCCGTTCGAATTATCATCTTATGATACTTGCCATTCATGTCTCAAAGGAAAATTGACCAAAGCTCCGTTTAGTGGACACGGAGAAAGAGTTACGGAACTCTTAGGGCTGATACATAGTGATGTATGCGGTCCCATGTCTACACACGCCAGGAACGGTTCTTCCTACTTCATTACATTCACTGACGATCTCTCAAGATTCAGACATGTGTTCCTGATGAAACACAAGTCTAAAGATTTTGAGAAATTCAGAGAATATAAGCACGAAGTAGAGAACCAAACGGGCAAAAGTATTAAGATCCTTCGATCTGATCGGGGAGGAGAATACTTGAGCAATGATTTTCTGGATTATCTAAAAGAGAATGGGATTCTCTCTCAGCTTACTCCTCCTTATACACCACAGCACAACGGTGTGTCGGAACGGAGGAATCGCACCCTATTAGATATGGTACGCTCAATGATGAGTACAGCTGAGTTACCTATTTCCTTCTGGGGGTATGCGCTTGAGACAGCCATAGACCTATTGAATAGAGTTCCTACCAAATCTGTTCCTACCACTCCATATGAGCTATGGAAAGGGAAGAGACCACATCTTAATTACATTAAGATATGGGGTTGTCCGGCCTATGTCAAAAGACAAAATCCGGACAAACTCGAGGCAAGATCTGTCTTATGTAAGTTTATAGGATATCCCAAAAATTCACAAGGGTATATCTTCTACCACCCCGAGGAACAAAAGGCGTTTGTTTCTCGACATGCCACTTTCTTAGAAAAAGGTTTTCTTATGAAACATATTAGTGGCATTGAGGTAGAACTGGAAGAGGTTCCAGCGACACAAACTATAACAGAAGACATGGTAGAACCAGAGGATTCAGTAGTACCCGACGAACCCTAGCCTCTCCGCCGATCTAGTAGGGTTTCTCATCCACCTGAGAGATACTACGGTTTTCTCATTGATAGTGGGAGCGAGGATTGCATCATGGAGGATGATGACCCAACTAGCTTCGAGCAGGCCATCACGAGTGGGGACTCAGTAAAATGGCTGGATGCAATGCGGTCCGAGATGGAATCCATGTACACCAACAAAGTATGGACTTTGGAAGATGCTCCTGAAAGGGTAAAACCCATTGGGAGCAAATGGATCTTCAAAAAAAACTTGGTGTAGATGGGAAAGTGGAGACTTTCAAAGCTAGACTTGTTGCAAAGGGTTTTCGTCAAAGACCAGGTGTGGACTATGACGAAACCTTTTCTCCAGTGGCTATGCTTAAATCCATCCGGATCATGCTTGCCATCGCTGCATATCATGACTGCGAAATCTGGCAAATGGATGTTAAGACCGCCTTTCTAAACGGTGATTTAGAAGAGAGCATGTACATGACTCGGCCAGAGGGCTTCGTAGCTATTGGGAGCAGCAGGAAGGTGTGCAAGTTGCTTAAATCCATTTATGGATTAAAGCAAGCATCGCGGAGTTGGAACATCTGCTTTGACGTCGTTATCAAAGAGTTTGATTTCGTCAAAAACGTAGATGAACCTTGTATCTACAAGAAGGTGGCAGAGAGTAAGGTTGTCTTCCTCGTATTGTACATGGACGACATACTCTTCATAGGAAATGACATTCCTATGCTGCAATAGATCAAGCTCTTCTTATCACAAAGATTCTCAATGAAAGATCTAGGTGATGCCTCCTGCATATTGGGAATCATGATCTATAGAGATAGATCTAAATGGATATTGGGATTGTCCCAATCCAGGTACATTGACACCATACTCAAGAGGTTTACTATGGAAGAATCCAAGCGTGGAAACTTACCCACGATCTCTGGACTCACTCTCTCCAAAGAGATGTCTCCCAAGACTGATTTGGAGAGAGCTCGCATGCAAGGGATACCCTATGTTTCGGCTGTAGGCTCTATCATGTACGCGATGCTATGTACCAGACCCGATGTAGCACACTCACTAAGTGTAGTGAGTAGGTATCAAGTTGATCCTGGAGAGAATCACTGGACAGCTGTGAAGAGCATTCTCAAGTACTTGCGAAGGACTAGGGAGATGCTCTTGGTGTATGGTAACGGAGAACTCCAAGTGGAGTCCTTTACCGATTCAAGCTTCCAGAGTGATAAGGACGACTCTAATTCGCACTCGGGATTTGTCTTCACCCTTTACGGAGGGGCGGTTAGCTGGAAGAGTTCCAAGCAGGAAACCGTGGCAGACTCGACGATGGAGGCTGAATACATCGCTGCCAAGGATGCTGCCAAAGAGGCTGTCTGGATCAAGAAGTTCATTACTGAACTTGGAGTGGTTCCATCCATTGAGCATCCAATACCTTTGTATTGCGATAACAATGGAGCGGTGGCTTTGGCTAAGGAACCCAGGTCCTATCAGCGATCCAGGCATATTCTGAGGCGGTATCACCTGATCCGGGAGATAGTTGATCGCCGGGAGATCGAGGTCAGGAGGGTTGACACGAAGAACAACACTGCGGATCCACTCAAGAAGGCCATTCCCCAGATACAGTTTGAGAGACTCTTCGGGATGCCAGGTATGCGATACTACAGCAGCTGGCCCTAGTGCAAGTGGGAGATTGTTAGTTGTATGTATACCCTAGAGACCAGTATTGTACAGATGATGTATATTATATAGGATGCTTGGACATATATAGAGAGGACTTTCTTGCTCGATATGATAGTATGCTATCTGGTTGCTCGTTATCTTAACATGTATACTTGTCTCTTGATACTGTCTTATAGTTACATGTTGGTAAAGCCCTTAGGATGTGTACTTGACTACCTGGACTATGATGCAGATCATACTAGTGGGGACAGAGTAGTCCATAAGTACATCCTTTAATGTTCCTAGTCATGGGTGTATCGAGACAGGGCATCGATATACCAGTGTAGACTAGCGTATACGCTTCTCGACCCATGAGATGGGCGATGGATGATCCCATATCCATTGGTGTTTGACATCGGAGATGGTATACGGGTGCTCAGTGGAGACTGGGTACACTGGACGAACTCGCCGAGAACTCCCAGATGGTATTATACCTCATGTCAGATGGCAGTTCTCTGGTGACACTTGTGCCGATTAGTCTGTAGACCCGAGATTGTCATAGAGTCTTGTGTGATTCCCACTGTGCTTTGATTTCCACCTTACCACGTCCAAGAAGGCGTGCAAAACGGTGGTTTTTGGGTACAGTCCCGAGTCACATGGAGGCGATGAGCGATAGGAGGGGTTTCGTCTCTCCCGGTATTGGGGGTTGATATTGCGCTGTGCTCGATTGGCACTTACCGTTCATTTCCGTGCATACTACGGCACTATATGCTTTTGCGGACCCGACGCGCTTTGGTCGGATTTTGCGCAAATTAGGCGCTCGAGTTTGGATTTTTGTGCGCATCGGGTTCACTTGAATGAGATTTTACTCGTGCATGTCGGATGCTCCTGATTTAGATTTCTTCCGTGCATATTGGATGTGATTTCATTCGTGCGGGATATACACACTGATCTGGATTTTCGCGCATGTTGGGAGCATGATATGAGATGCGATCCTGTGCACACCGGATGCATTGGATTGGGATTTTAGTGCATTTTGGATACACTTAATATTGTTGTCGTGCACACCCGTTACTGTGGACAGATGTTTTTTGTGCACACCCGTTGCACTTAGTTTTGCTTTGTGCGTATTATGGCACCTGTATTTGGATTTGATTTCCATGCGCACCAGACGCATGTGATTATTGGATACGCCTTTTGAGGCTGATCTTGCTTTTGAGCACTTTGTTTTCATGTTGGGCACTATATTGTGTAGTAGCCAAACAGGACTGATCTGAGGACAATACCTGAGTACATTGCATGCATTACAAGATTACCAAAAGGTTTTTCAAGATGAGCTATAGTCTCGCTATTTCCTACGTGTCCGTGAGCGACACGAACGTTTATAAAGTAAAACTTTTTGGGATATTTTGAAAACGGCGGAACGTGTATTTAAGAAAACAAACATGGACATATATTATTATTTTAAAATGAGCATCCGTCGGTTATGCTGTGAGTTACGCATTCCCGCGGCGATTTCGAAAAGATTTTGCATGTATTTTATTCAAATTTTGGAGTTTTCAAAGATACGTACTATACACGTATTATAGTATTTGACTAGTGTATATTGGATTTCAGTAATGGATTACGATGTCTGCATCTCTATTGTAACTCCGAGGATATGCATGCAAATACGATGATTTGCATGACGCTTGACGGAGTTCGGTTTTGAGTTTTATACTTATTTTCATGCGCACTTGACGCGTTGTGTTATTCCTGCGTTTTCCATGATTTCGGAGCCCCGTTGATTTGAGCTGATTATTGAAATGTTTTAGATTTTGGATGTTTAAATTTAAATTCGGGGACCAAATTTATTTAAGAGGGGAAGATTGTAACATTTCAGAAAATATAAAATATTATTTTTGGAATTTAATATTAAAATAATATTTTTCCCGAAAACCGCTCGATTTGCGAAATTGGGGTTTTCGAAAAAGGGTATAAATATATACCAATAATTGTGAAATAATTGGAAATTAAAATGATTTATTCATTTAATAATAGAATTAAAGGATTTGGCTTTTTTAAAATTTATTATACACGGTTTCGATAAAAACCCGATTAGTGCACTGCTAATCGCGATTAAGCCAAATCCGTGTTTCTACAGTTTTCCATGGTTAGTGCACCATGACATATTACATGTTGTTTCATTTCATTTGTGTTATGGTTTATTAGTGGAGAGAAAAGAAAACAAAAAAGAAAAGTCAAAAGGGGACATAATGATTAAGGGTAGGTGTACTTTTGTGAGAGAGAGAGTGAGAATAATTGAGTGAGAGAGGGGGGGCTGCTGCCATGAGCCCTTTCCTCCTCCATTTTCATCTTCTTCTTCATTTTACTCACCCTCATCTCCATCCACCTTGAAACCACAAATCCATCTCCAAAACTCCATCCAAACCATATACCCCTTTCACAAAAAATGATCCCATCTTCATGCTCTTCGCAATGAACCAAGAAAAGACGGATTTTGACAACTTTGGGACTTCTAGGGTTTTGTTTGGGAGTGACCATGAGGTATATCTCTTTTCATTTAGAGTATTTGTGATTTCCTAACTTGTGTTTAAGTTTAGATGTCGTTTAGTGATGGATGTGTGAACTTTGAAATCCCAAGAGAAGGGTTTGGGAAATTGGTGGTGTTTTGTGGCTATCAATGAGACTTGTGAGGTGATGCTTGACCTGGACCATAGCCTAAAAACTAAAATATGGATTTGGGAATTTTGTTCATGTCGGTTTGTGAGAAATTTGGGGATGCAGGGAAATCTAGAGCAAACCGGGGGATTTTTTAGAGTAGCAAACAACTCTAGGGGCCAAATTAGGGTATTAGCAGGCCACCTTGACGAGAAGAACCCAACATGAGCAGGGGGACCAGAGGAGGCCGATTTTTTTTATGATGTGGCCGGCCACATGTTGACATGGGGTGTCGGGGTTGGTCCAGTAGCTCAAATACATCATATACAACACCCTAAACTTGTTTGTGCAACTCCTTTTGGCCTGAATCAAAATCTGGAGCACTTTAGTGTGGTTTTTGGCTATGTTTCCATATTTTGAAATGTTTGGTTTTGATATTTGGATTTGTATTTGGTTGTCGCATGTTTGTACATCGACAACAAGGGTTGTTTGGTTGATTTTGCATACGTGAGCTATAGGTTCTAACCTATAAGCGATCCGTGTGTCGTTTTGGATTTCAGAACATGATTTTTATAGCGTTGTGATATGTGTTGTTATTGTAGGTACCTTCGCGTGGATTCCGGGGCGACGGAGCGTGGCGTCATCGATTTCAGCGAGCGAAGACCAGGTGAGTAGATCTATATCTACCGGGGAAGTCGGGTGGATGGCGTATAGCACCCCCGCAAACTTTTGATGGAAAACCGATTTATAGAATATGGTTAGGAAACCTAGATTTGGAAACTAGGGTTAGAATGAGATAGCTATGAAACCATATTAGAAACTAGAGGATAGTTAGAAGTGATATGTTACTAATATCGTAGGATGACGTTTAGCGATATTACCGTTTAGGGTATTGTAGGAATGGATAGTCGATGTAGATGCGTCATCCGAACCATACCTTTTTCTAAACCGAAGAATCGTATGTACCTTTTAAATATATACCTTGAGGGATGTTACGGATTTTCAAATGATATCTCTTTCTTAAAAACACCGTAACCCCTATTTTCAAAACTTCGATTCGCTTCTTTAAAAATCCGATTGTATGGTTCAGGTGTGTATGTTAGATTAGATACTTATACTTGTAGTGATAGAATGTTTATGCAATTCGATTTGATAGGTGATGTAAATGCGATGAAGGATATAAGACTGTTACGATGAGATGATGATAGGATGATATGATGATATGAAGGTATACGTATGCGAGTCGATCGAGATGATTTATACCCTGCCGGTCCGCTGATATGAGATTATTATGGATGTGACCTGGGACTCAGGTATATAGATATACCTATATAGAATGTTGTGAATCATGGATGATAGGCCGTATGTGATATTAGGCCGTACCCTCATTTTTCGTATAGGATGTTAGGATCCCTATTAGCTTAATGCCGCCGCACGATAATTTTCCGTGCGTGATGAATTTGACTTGATGATTGATCCTTACCCTTGACTAGAGGTTGTCGTACGATGGATTATACCGTACGCGATGTTACTAGGCTAGATACTGATTGATAGATTCACCGACTCAGCCATATGATAGTTACATATACCTTATAGCTTTTTAGCTGATGATTTACCTTGTGCTGCATTCACGATATTATTATTGCATCGCATATACCTGTGATAGTACACCTGCACCATTATCGATGATGCGTATGTCACACGTACACAATTACAGGCTTACACACTTCATCATCGATAATTGCCATGTCACTACACAGTAGGATTGTTGCATCATGATATGACTCTTCGAATAACCTGCTTGCATATATACATTGATACATTCATACTTGTGGATATACACATTTGTATATCCATATTTATGCACCCATTCATTGGTACATCTATACTTGCGCATATACATATTGTACCTACATAAATAGCTGATTTTATTGTAAATTGGGAACCGCATGTTATATTTTAAAAACTGGAATCATTTTAAAAAGAGCGGTTTTCCCTTAATATGTCATATCGCTATTCCGCGTTGCATGATACACGATATGCTTACATTTCTATTATATATCGCATACATCATGCTCTATTATTGTACGCATTGAGATATGCTGTTTTCATGAGATTTCTGGATTTGAGAACCATGGACATTTTAAAAGAGATTAGGTGTTGTTTTAAAAACCCGGTTTCTCTTGATATGATATTTCAGTGCGTCCACCATGTGTTTTCTCGGTTCTGAGAGCGACATGTGAAACCCGATTCGAGGAGGCGGATGAGGCCGATTGCGGGTACAAGGTGGACCCGGTATGGTACCCCGAGGCGAGAACGGATCTGCTGTGTAGCTAGACGGTGAGCCTGGCAGAGGGACCACTACCTACCGGTGATTGGTTGGACCTGGCGATTATCCGGAGGATACTGACCAGAGTCGATTGATGGATACGGGATGACTCGTACTGCCGGGGCCAAGGGCCGATTCCGCAGACGGAGCCCGTGGGCCTATCCGGACTGACGGAGCCCGATATATGAGGAATTACGTGCCGATGCTGGGCATGGTTTTCATGATGTTTTCGAGTGTCGATGCTAGGCACTCAGGTTCCATGATTTTGATGTGTCGGGAAGGACACCGGAGATTTATATCCTCATACTTCCATTCACACCCCTTTTGTAAGTCGATGTGCAACACCCCACGAGTTGCGGGGAGGCGGAAATATGAAAAACGATCTTGTTCTTGAAGCATACATCGACTAACCGAAGATCTTTGCTAAACGATAATTAACAACTACCATAGAAGTTCTTAGCTACTATGTAAAGAGATTATACCTAGTGATATGTGAACTTCGTCTTTACGATCTCTACGTCCTCCTCGGCCTCCTCCAAGTGATAGATGATCCACCCGAGAACCCTAATCCAAGCTTCACCTCAAAACTTGAGGTAACTAAGTTTCTCTAGTTGTTAATCAAACGAACTTAGATCATATAGAGTTGGGTTATGGAATGTTTGGTCTTTTCTAATCCTTGTTCTCAACTCATGAGTGGTAGGATTAGAGCTTGAAGAAAGAGTGAGCTTGAGGAGAGAGAAGGTGAACTAGAATAATGAAAATGAAATTGTTTCTCACTTGATATATGAAGCATAATGAATAAATCAATAAATGAATAAAATGAGATTATTCATCATGCTACATAAATGTATTATGAGTGATTCACTATATGAGTCATTAAGCATTTAATTATGCATTAATGACATAGTGAATCACACATTATGAGTCACAATATCATTAATGACAATGCCACCTAAACCCCTCAAGTCACCATGCTTCTAGAACCTTCCCAGAAATTACAAGAACGCCCCTCCCATCCGTGAAAACACCGAAAAACTTTAGACTGTATAAATCCAATAACCTGATACTAGAATCTGGCTTAAACCAAAGCCGTCTAGTAAAAACTGTCTGAATGTCGTACGTGCGTTTAATTACGTATTCGTCCGAACCCTTGTCGTAAAACCGTACGGCCTCTATATTTTTTCGCCTGGAGTTGGGAAAACTCTGTGTGGGACTCTAAAGACTCGACTACTACGATGGCAGTGGGTTTAACCACAGACCGCAAGCGGCACTAGCTGTACGTAACGGTCCCCAGGTAGATGTTGATAAGAAGGCCGATGAGGATACCCATCCGAACTCCTACTGAGCCTGTCCGTGACAATATCCGTGCAGTCCGGTCTGTTCGTCTAATAGTATCACATGTATGGTCTAGGGAGGTGGTAAACGTCAAACCACTAATAACCATACAAGTCGTGTCGGCATGGCTCAATTACCATCCGAGAATCTACTGATCAATCTATCAGTAATTCTCAATCAGCCCTGGCCAGGGACTTATGGTAATGACCAACCGATCACCGTGCGATATCATCTCCCTATACCGGGAGAGATGAATCCCTAACAGTCACTCGCTGCCTCCACGTGGCTCGGGACAGTGCCCAACTAAAACATGTTTGCACGACTCCTTTGAACCATGGTAGGGTAGTAATCAAAGCACAGTGGGAACTCACACGAGACAAATAACGACCTTAAGTCAACGGACTATCTGCACACATGTCACCTGAGAACTGCTATCTGACGTTAGGTATAAATACCATCCAGTCAGTTCTCGGCGAGTCATGTTCGGTGTACTCACACCCAGTGAGCATCTGTATACAATCTTAGGTGCACTCCACCAATGGCTGCGGGACCAATCCATCCCCCCTCCTCAGGGTCGAGATATGTATACACTAGTCTACTCCGGAGTATCGATGCCCAGTCTCAATACTCCTGCGACCAGGGACATCTAAGGATGTGCCTATTGACTATCCAGCTCCCACTAGTATGACTGCCATCACAATGCCGGTAGTCAGGCAAACACCCTATGGTCTTTATCAACATGTATATATATATGAATACTATGCAAAATATATCACACGTTAAGATAAAGTCAAACCAAATAGCGTACTATCATATTAAGTAAGACTGTCATGTACATACATATCCCTAGCATCCTATACAATGAAGGCCTCTAGGGCATATATATCCAACAATCTCCCACTTGCACTAAGGCCTATAATTGGCGCAATGAGTACCCACTGTCTGTACTAGATCCAGTTGCTGGCGTACCGCATGCCCAACATCTCAAACAGCCTCTCGAACTGGACTTGAGGGATGGCCTTGGTGAATGGATCTGCCGTGTTGTCTTTTGTGTCCACTCTCCGTACCTCGATCTCCTGACGATCCACGATCTCCCTGATCAGGTGAAACCGCCTTAAGATATGCCTGGATTTCTGATGGGACCTCGGTTCCTTCGCTAATGCTACAGCCCCATTGTTATCACAATACAAAGGTATTGGATTAGCAATGGACGGAACCACCTGAAGTTCAGAGATGAACTTCCTCATCCAGACAGCCTCTTTTGCGGCTTCACTAGCAGCTATATACTCAGCCTCCATAGTTGAGTCTGCGACGGTATCCTGCTTGGAACTCCTCCAACATACCGCCCCTCCATTGAGGGTAAACACAAAACCCGAAATGGATTTAGAATCATCTTTGTCACTTTGGAATCTGGAGTCGATAAAAGCCTCAACCTGGAGGTCCTCATAACCGTAAATCAAGAACATCTCCTTAGTCCTTCTCAGGTACTTGAGAATGTTCCTTACCGCTATCCAATGCTTCTCACATGGGTCAGACTGATACCTGCTTACCACACCAAGTGCGTAAGCTACATCTGGTTTTGTACATAACATCGCATACATTATAGATCCTACTGCCGAAGCATAGGGTATAATGCCCATACGAGCCTTCTCTTCATCAGTCTTTGGAGACATCTCTTTGGAGAGGGTGATCCCGTGACAAGCGGGCATATTACCGCGCTTAGAATCTTCCATACTAAATCTCTTTAGTATAGTGTCAATATACCTGGACTGTGAAATTCCCAACATTCTATTAGATCTATCACGATGGATCTTAATGCCCAAAATGTAGGTTGCATCACCCAAGTCTTTCATGGAGAATTTCTGTGACAAGAAGAGCTTTACTGATTGTAGCATAGGGACATCATTCCCTATCAGTAGTATGTCATCGACGTACAAAACGAGGAAGACTACTGCTCCTTCTACAATCTTCCTATAAATACATGGTTCATCTACATTTTTGATAAAGTCAAATTCTTTGACTGTCTCATCAAAGCAGATGTTCCAATTTCGCGATGCTTGCTTTAATCCATAGATAGATTTAAGCAACCTACACACTCTTCCGCTGCTCCCACTGTCCAAGAAACCTTCTGGTTGATCCATATAAACACTCTCTTCTAAATGTCCGTTTAGAAAAGCTGTTTTTACATCCATTTGCCAGATTTCATAATCATGGAAGGCAGTAATGGCAAGCAGGATCCGAATGGATTTAAGCATAGCTACAGGTGAAAAGGTTTCATCATAGTCCAATCCTGGTCTTTGACGAAAACCTTTTGCAACGAGTCTAGCTTTGTAGGTTTCCACTTGTCCAAGTGCACCAATCTTCTTTTTGAAGATCCATTTGCATCCAACTGGTTTCACCCCAGGAGGAGCAACTTCTAAAGTCCATACTTTATTGGTGTACATGGATTCTATTTCATATCTCATAGCATCCAGCCACTTCACCGAGTCAATACTCGTGATAGCCTGCTGAAAACTAGTAGGCTCATCATCATCGATGTTGCAATCCTCTCGATCCCCATCTAAAAGAAAACCATAGTATCTCTCAGGAGGATGAGAAAGCCTACTAGATCTGCGGAGTGGCGTTGGTTCGTCATGTTCTATTGAAATCTGAGGTTCTACTAAGTCCTCGGCAGCAGTTTGAGGTTCTGGAATTTCTTCCAGCTCTACCGCGCTCCCACTAATTTCTTTTGCAAGAAATTCGCTTTCTAAGAAGACAATGTGGCGAGCGACAAACACCTTTTGTTCTTCAGTGTGGTAGACCATATACCCCCTTGAATGTTTGGGGTATCCTACAAACTTGCACAAAACCGATCGTGCCTCGAGCTTGTCCGGACTATGCTTTTTAACATATGCCGGACACCCCCATATCTTGATATACTTGAGATATGGTCTCTTCCCGCTCTACATTTCATATGGAGTGGTAGGCACAGACTTAGTTGGAACTCTATTCAATAAGTATGCTGCTGATTCTAGAGCAAATCCCCAGAAGGAAAGTGGCAACTCAGCACTACTCATCATTGAACGCACCATATCTAATAGTGTGCGATTCCTCCTTTCTGATACACCATTATGCTGAGGTGTATAAGGCGAAGTAAGCTGAGAGAGAATTCCATTCTCTTTTAAGCATTCAAGGAAACTGGTACTTAAGTATTCTCCACCTCGATCAGATCGAAGTGTCTTGATACTTTTACCAGTTTATTTCTCTACTTCATTTTTATACTCCTTAAACTTCTCAAAGGCCTCGGATTTATGTTTCATTAAGAACACATGTCCATACCTAGAGAAGTCATCAGTAAAAGTGATGAAGTAGGAGTGACCGCTTCTCGCATGTGTAGACATTGGACCACATACATCACTGTATATAAGTCCCAAGAATTCTGTAGCTCTTGCTCCGTGTCCAGTGAACGGAGATTTGGTCATTTTTCCTCTGATACATGATTGACAAGTTGCATATGATGAATATTCAAACGGATCTAGATATCAATCTTTATGTAACTTAGTCAACCTTGTTTCATTTATATGACCAAGTCTACAATGCCATAGAAAGGCATGATTTGAATCTGGAGCCTTTCTTTTAAGTGTGTTTTGAATATTGAAAATTCGAGGTTGATTAAGTATGTATATGCCGTTTTCCAGTGTGCCATACCCAATCAGTTCTTGATTTAGGAGAATGTTCATAACATTTCTTTCAAGCGCAAAATTATATCCTTCATTAGATAACAAAGATACTGATATAATATTACAGAACATACTGGGAATACAAAAACAGCTGTACAACACCAAAATGTGCCCACTAGTCAACCCTAGGTGATATTCCCCTATTGCAATAGCATCTACATGCATTCCATTGCCCATCCGGAGAGTCATATCATCTGTCCCAAGTACTCTACTATTTCTCAGATCCTGCAATGAATTACAGATGTGAGAACCAGAACCGGTATCAAGATCCCATGATGTAGTATTTACTGAAAGACAATTTTCGATTACGAACATACCTGAAGCAAAAGCAACAGCTTGCTTCTTGTCCTTGGCTTTGAAGGCTATACAGTCCTTCTTCCAGTGCCCTTGCTTGTGACAATAAAAGCATTCGTTTATATCCGCTTTCACCCTTCCTGCCTTGTTCGTTCCCTGCACCTTCTTGACCCCACCCTTCGGTTTGGTGGCTTTCATCTTCTTCTTCCCTTTAGCTTTCGCTTTAGATTTAGAAGAGGATGATTGGCCAACATACAGAACGGGGGTCTTCTCCTTTTTCAAGGAGGTCTCTGCTACCCTCAACATGTTGAGGAGCTTTAGAAGATCAGCTTCCATTTCGTGCATGTTGAAGCTTAGCACGAACTGAGAGAAGGTGTGGGGAAGGGACTGCAAAATCAAGTCGATATACAAATCATTCTCTAGCACACTTCCCAGGTTTGCGAGTTCCTCAATGAGGCTGATCATTTTGAGGACGTGCTCTCCTACAGGCGATCCTGGAGCTAACCTCATCTGGAAGAGTTTCCTTGAGGTCTCGTACCTTGCGATACGGGAGTGCTCTCCATATAATTCCTTGACATGGAGAAAGATGGATATAATATCCATACTCTCGTGCTGTTTCTGGAGTTCATTGTTCATGGACGCCAGCACGATACACTTAGCTCGCTCACAGTCTAGATCCCAGGTTTTGCGAACTTCCTTGTCCACAACTGAGGAATCTGGTCCTGTGATAAGGGGAGGAACAGCGGTGGTAACATATGCTACTTTTTCATAAGTCAGTGCAATGTTGACGTTCCTTAGCCAATCTTTATAATTCTGTCCGGTCAGTATATTTTTTTCAAGTAATAGTTTTAGTCCTGTCATTGTAGCTGCCAGAGTGAGAGAAAAGAAAAACACTCAGCATATGCTTCTTGCAAGTTTAGATTGGTTATTAGTTTATCTAAACAGGATGGCTCCCACTGTTCCCTCAAATCCTTCTTCAAAACCTAAAAGAAGAACTAGTCAGGATTTAATCACACGTCACAATACTTGCTTAACCTTTCAGCCAGGCTTGTGTTGGTACTTCGAGGGAGGTTTTCCAACGCTTTCGCGAAGTTCCTTAATTAAATAACCTCTTGTCCCTGGAGGCGTAGTCCCTCTAACACCTTTCTGGACACCTACTTGGTTTATAGCATTGATTGTTAAGTGAGAAAGTTTCCCGAGAGTAATCCTACTCATCAGTGGGATCGGGATCCAACTATCATTGTATGATGTACTAGATGGAAGCCACTCTAGTCACCACACTCCAGAAGGTATGCTAAATCTGCAAGTTTCCTTTATGTTTGAAACTCCCGATATGATTTTTACCCCAAGCTCTTATGACCTTGATGTAGGCCAACAAATCATAAGACGCAAGTCAAGTTCTACCCGTCGTTATCCTGATTAATTTAGGTACATCGTACATGCCCTTGACGTAGACCAACAAGGCTGTACGTCTGTCCTATACTAATGCATCTATCTATGCAAAAAATAAGCAATCCACACTGCTACCATCCACTATGCCTTGACGTAGGCCAAAAAGCATAGCATGAATACGATGTGCTGTCTATTTGAAACGACGGAGGGTTACGGCTGGTTTTTGGCAAAAAACCGTTAACGTAATGAACTTGATATGATCGAAGGAACTATGATAGCCTTTATTTAAAAGGAGTGGTTTAAGCTCCGTATTTAAAATTTGTTTTTTGAAGAAAACCGAGTGGTTTTAGAAATTATTCCAACGATTCAGTTTAGGTTTTATTTTTCTTTGCATTAAAAATAATGCGTCCCATCATTAACCTATCATTACAGATAACAACGAAAATACAATGTCCTCTTATGCCATCCGCATTCGCCACGGGGTCCCGTCATCACCCGTTAGGTTACTTAACTAACGGCAGAGCGGGGGCTGGGCTAGTGCGGGTGTAAAACATAAGTGACGTCTAAATAGCTATCATATATAGATATTGTACATTCGTCAGACGCAATAATAGGCATTCCAGATCACAGATAAACTTTATTGGATATGCAAGCAATCCGCGTTTCTTTTGAGCCTGTAAGAAAAGACGGATTACACAGTTGTGATGAATAGCCATTACCCCACCCCAGACCCCTATGAGTACGGAAAACTACCCGCCAAGTACCCGAAGTGAAGCGGTCTCCCTCAACAACGTGAGTAGGCCACTAAGCACTTCGAAATACCCGGTAGTTTGTGCACCCCACCTTGGGTCTATCCTAGGAGCAAAAACAGTAAAAAAAAATAATACAACGGTGGCAACAACCGCAACCTGGATGTGCCCTGCAAAATAATATTACAACTTATTACAATTATATCGAATGAATTAATACAATAACCCATCACAAAACCACGGCTAATCATCACAACAATCCAATAGAGTTCATAATTACAAACAGTTAAAACATTACAGATATGTGCAACCCCCTGCCAACCGACATACTAGCAGTTAGGGGAGGTTTACGAACACATAATACAGTTCACAGATATAATCAAACAAGCAAATATCGTATAATTTCGATCGATCAAACCCATTAGATTCTGCTCCAAAACTTCTCTGTAAACCTGAGACCTGAGCAAAAAATAAACATTCCAGAAAAGACAAAATATTCACAGAAGAGTTACTGGGGATATTTGGGGTTAATCGGGCTCAACTCGGCCGCGGATCCGCGGCGGATCGGTGGGATCGGCCGTGGTTCCGCGGTGTGTTGGCCGATTCATGCACTCAAATTTCTCCAGTGTTCTTAGGGTTCCCTGTAGGTTATTCTGGAGGTCCCTGAAAAAATTTTGGACCTCAATTTAAAATCGACAGAAACTATGTGAATACGATATACTTTCCGGTTTGTTTTGCTTTCGAAATTCATACGACTTTGCAAGTGAGTTAATTATTGTTTAGTGAGGCTCTGATACCACTGTAAGTCGGTGTGCAACACCCCACGAGTTGCGGGAAGGCAGAAATATGAAAAACGATCTTGTTCTTGAAGCATATATCGACTAACCGAAGATCTTTGCTAAACGATAATTAACAACTTCTTAGCTACTATGTAAAGAGATTATACCTAGTGATACGTGTCCTTCGTCTTTACGATCTCTACGTCCTCCTCGGCCTCCTCCAAGTGATAGATGATCCACCCGAGAACCCTAATCCAAGCTTCACCTCAAAACTTGAGGTAACTAAGTTTCTCTAGTTGCTAATCAAAAGAACTTAGATAATATAGAGTTGGGTTATGGAATGTTTAGTCTTTTCTAATCCTTGTTCTCAACTCATGAGTGGTAGGATTAGAGCTTGAAGAAAGAGTGAGCTTGAGGAGAGAGAAGGTGAACTAGAATAATGAAAATGAAATTGTTTCTCACTTGATATATGAAGCATAATGAATAAATCAATAAATGAATAAAATGAGATTATTCATCATGCTACATAAATGTATTATGAGTGATTCACTATGTGAGTCATTCAGCATTTAATAATGCATTAATGACATAGTGAATCACACTTTATGAGTCACAATATCATTAATGACAATGCCACCTAAACCCCTCAAGTCACCATGCTTCTAGAAGCTTCCCGGAAATTACGAGAACGCCCCTCCCATCCGTGAAAACACGGAAAAATTTTAGACTGTATAAATCCAATAACCTGATACTAGAATCTGGCTTAAACCAAAGCCGTCTAGTAAAAACTGTCCGAATGTCGTACGTGCGTTTAAACACGTATTCGTCCGAACCCTTGTCGTAAAACCGTACGACCTCTATATTGTTTCGCCTGGAGTTGGGAAAACTCTGTGTGGGACTCTAAAGACTCGACTACTACGCTGGCAGTGGGTTTAACCACAGACCGCAGCGACACTAGCTGTACGTAACGGTCCCCAGATAGATGTCGATAAGAAGGCCGATGAGGATACCCATCCGAACTCCTACTGAGCATGTCCGTGACAATATCCGCGCTGTCCTGTCTGTTCGTCTAAGAGTATCGCATGTATGGTCTAGGGAGGTGGTAAACGTCAGACCCCTAATAACCATACAAGTCGTGTCGGCATGGCTCAATTACCATCCGAGAATCTACTGATCAATCTATCAGTAATTCTCAATCAGCCCTGCCCAGGGACTTATGGTAATGACCAACCGATCACCATGCAATATCATCTCCCTATACCGGGAGAGACGAATCCCTAACAGTCACTCACTGTCTCCACGTAGCCAGGGACTGTGCCCAACTAAAACCTGTTTGCACGACTCTTTTGAACCTTTGTAGGGTAGTAATCAAAGCACAGTGGGAACTCACACGAGACAAATGACGACCTTAAGTCAACGGACTATCTGCACACATGTCACCTGAGAACTGCTATCTGACGTTAGGTATAAATTGTTGGAGATAGTGCCCTCAGAGTCAATTATTGGATCACAGGCACGTGATTGCAATGATTGAGGGAGGACCTATCCTGGTAGGACAGTCTTACTCAAGATGATAGTATGCTATCTGGTTTATCTTTATCATCGTGTACTGCTTTAGGTGACCAGACAGGTTGCTATTACACGTTGATAGAGCCCCTAGGATTCTTGCTTGACTGCCAGCAGTATGAGGGCGATCATATACGTGGGAGCTGGTAGTCTACAAGCACATCCTTAAAAGGTCTCTAGTCGTGGGAGTTTCGAGACAGGGCATCGATACTCCAGAGTAGACTAGTGTATACAATCGAAACCCCGATGAGGGGCGGTGGCCGGTCTCACAAGCCACTGGTGTCAGTTGGTTCACCTAAGATGTATACAGGTGCTCATTGGGTTATGAGTACACCGGACAGGACTCGCCGGGAACCTGCTAGTTGGGATTATACCAGACGTCGGATAGCAGTTTCCTGGTGACATGTGTACAGGTTAGTTCATCGACCTGAGAATCGTCATTTGTCTCGTGTGAGTTCCCACTGTACTTTGATTACTACCCTACCACGCTCAAAGGAGATGTGCAAACAGGTTTTAGTTGGGTACAGTCCCGAGCCACATGGAGGCAGTGAGCGGATCTTCAGGGGTCCGTCTCTCCCGGTATTGGGGGTGAGGTCGCGCTGTGTCTAGGAGAGCCATTACACGAAGCCCTCGGCCGAGACAGGAGATTTACTGGTAGGTATTCCAGTAGTATCTCAGGGTGTTCTGGGCTACACTCCGACACGACTTGTACCGCTTTTGGGGGTCTGACTTTTACCAACTCCCTAGGCCCGCCATGCGATACTCATAGACGAACGGACCGGACTGTACGGATATTGTCACTGACAGGCTCAGTAGGGTGTCAGGATGAGTTCGCTCATCGACGTCCCTTTTGGTCAATAGCTGGTAGCCCGTCACGTATGGCTAATACCTCTGACGTGCTAGTGGTTAAATCCACAGCCATAGTATTGACGAGTCTTTAGAGTCCCCCACATTCAGTTGCTCAAGTTTTCGGGCGAAACGCTGTAGAGGCCGTATGGAGATATGGCAGGGTTCGGTCAGATATGTGCGGTATTGCACGGATCATGATTGGACGGAAAATACTAGCGGGCTTTGGTTTATGCCGGATCCTAGTATTGTACAGTGTAGATTTTGTCTCATTGCATTTGTATTTAGGTCGGAATACAAATGCGGGTATGTATATATAGTAGCGGGGTTTTCCTGTAATTTATTATGGGATCGGTTTTTTGGAGTTGCCAGTTTGCTTTCCGTTTCGGCCATTATTCCTTGTATCTTTCATTGGCCGAAGATTGGTGGAGGAGGGCTAATTTGCACTTGTGCAAATTGGCAATTTGGAGGGTTGTTTTTGCAAGATGTAATGTCATGATAATTGCACCATACCTTGACTTTCTTGAGTTCATGATTGCTTGACTTTTTGAAGCAATCATGGTTGTTGATTGGTTGGTGGAGTGTGGGTTTTGATTGTGATCATGTTTCATGATAACATTTTTCCTCTCCCTTGCATTATTATTGTTCTCCCTCATTTTTGATAACCCCCCACTCTCATTCCCAAATTGCCTCGGTCCAGAGGTGGGAGCCCGTAAAAGAAGCCGGCGACGTGATGGAGACCGGAGATTCCGCGGGAGATTGGGACGACAACGAGAAGACCGGAGGACTCGGATCACTCGGTATACTTCTCTTCCTATCTTGTAGTTAGCTAGATCTAGTTTAATGGCCCGATCCGGGTTTTAGTGCGCGGTGGTGCCGGTTTGAAAAGTTATTGTAAATCACCGCTTCCGCATTTTGGCCTCGGGATGGAGGCCGGGGCGCCGCCGTGCACTTACAGTGGTATCAGAGCCTCGCCATTAACCTAGTCTATCTTTGTCTAATGTGTTTACATTTTCGATCGAACAAAATTCTAAAAACCCGCGTTTTCATGCACATCAGTTTTCTGTCGAAATTTTTTTAGCTCCAAAAATTTTTCAGGTTGTTTCAGAATGATGTGCAAGGAATTCTAAGAATTATGTGAAATTTTGGTCTCGTGAACACACTACATCACTGCGGAACCGCGGCCAAACCCATGCTTAGGCCGTGATTCCGCCGCGACTTGCACTGTTCATGACCCCAAAATTTTGCAGAGAGTTCCTGAGTGTAAAATAGGGTTTTTGGAATGTTATTTTTTGGGCCCAGATTTCTTTAAGTGCTACAGTAGTGCTTGGGGCCCACTTGGTAATTTTTGATCGATCGGATATTTTAAACACATTAGTTCACAGTTTTTACATTATATCTGCGACCATGAATGTCACTTGATCGGTAAATCCTGTCTAACTGCTGTAGCCCGGTTAGACGGATTTGCGAACGTAACATTCACGTTGATGTTCTGTGATTGTGCTGTGATGTTGCGGATTGGTCGTGGGGGATAGCCTGGATGCAATGCTAGTACAGTTTTTTGTTGTATTATGTACATTTGATATTGCGGGACGAGCGTCCGACATGTGGACTGCCGTCACTGCCTGTTTGTATTATTATTTTGGGGCACGACCAGGTTGCGGTCGATGTACCCGTTGTATGTATATTTTACTTTCTGTACTAGGATTACCCCGCGGAGGGGTGCACGGATAGCCGGGTTCTAGAGGGCAACGAGCCCGCATCTCATGGCATTGAGACGGAGGGGGCTTCACTCTAGAATTGGCGGGCTATTCGCCGCACTCGTAGGGGGTACAGGTTGACCCAAGAGGGGTGCCCAAGTTACCGGATTCCGTGAAGTGCTGGGTGGTCCATTCACGTTGCTGAAGGGGGCTGCCTCGCTTCGGGTTTTGGCAGGTAACTTGCCGCGCCCGTAGGGGTCTAGGATTTCATTACATAGGCTATCCACACGACCAGGGGAACGTCGGGTTTCAGCGGCTCTGTGAAACCCGGGGATCCCAGATATCTGTATTGTTCTGTGATGCTGTACATTTCTGTGATGTTGAATTTTATCACGCCTTGAGCGAAATATTATATATTGATATATATACTAGTAGATGTTGTATATGTTTTGCATCCGCGCTAGTCCAGTCCCCGCTCTGTCGTTAGTTAGCTAACCTAACGGGTAATGACGGGACCCAGTGGCGAATGCGGATGGCATATACGTACATCAGTATATTTTCGTTCTTTGTGGTGTGATCAATTGATGGGACTGCGTTGATTCGGATCAATGCAAGTTAAACAAACCTATTCTGATGTTGTTGGAACAATTTTTCAAAAAGCTGTTATTGCAAGGACGTTCACTTTTGTTGTGCATCGTGGTATTCAGTTGGAATATCCTGCTCCTCAGTCGACGAGGCAAGGGCCGAGATCCCTTCACCGGGAGTGATCCCTTGGACAAAAGTTTGCGTCAAGGCAATAACTTCACTATAGCCGATTACTTTTGCTTTGCATCGTGGTATTCAGTTGGAATATCCTGCACCCCATCCTTCGGGGAAAGAGCCGAGATCCCTTCGCCGGGAGTGACCTCTTTAGCAAAGGTTTTCGTTACTATATTTTTCTAAAAAGCTATCCAGTTCCTTCAACGATATCAAGTTCATTACGTTAAAGGTTTTCGCCAGAAACCATTCATAGCCCTCCGTCGTTTCATATGGGTAGTCAATAGTATTCAAGCTGTGTTTGTTGGCCAAAGTCAAGGCACAGTGTTTGGTAGCTGTTGGGTATTCATATGTAGCATAGATAGATGTGTTGGTTTGGGGCAGTCGTATAGCCTTGTTGGCCAAAGTCAAGGGCTTGTGCAGGTGTGCTCAAATTGACCTGGACAATGACGGGTAGAACTTGACATGTGACTTATGATTTGTTGGCCAAAGTCAAGGTCATAAGAGCATGGAGCAAAAATCCACATCGGGAGTTTCTAAAGAAACTGAAACTTGCCAGATATGCGCATACCTTCTGGAGTGTGATGACGTGAGCAGATTCCGTCACGTTATCATGCGATGATAGTTGGATCCCGATTCCCACTGATGAGTTGGTTTACTCCTCGGGTAATCCCGACTAATTCTTCTTTCAGGTTTGGAGGAGAATTTGACGGTACAGTGGGAGGTTTCCAGATTAGATAAATTGGTAACCATTCCGATCTAGGTTAGAGTGCACGCTGAGTGTTTCTTTTCTCTCTCTCTTTGGCAGCGACCATTGACCCGACCCTAGACTATGACTCAGTGACCAAGTTGACCGAACCTTTTTTAACATTGGCTTTTGGATTGTCAGAGTTGCAAACCTCATTGCCACTCCTACTTTTACCCTTTTCTCCAGGACACCCCGTATTACTACGAACGTCCACTTCCATTGGACAAAACCATCGTATGGTTATATATGAACTCGAAGGAATTTATTCGAGGATGGTTTCCGGTTCTGGAGAAAACGAATAGGATTATTCAGTTGTCTTTTCCTTTTACCTTCTCTCAAATTGTGAGTACTCCTTGGTTTAGGAGATAGTACACCTATTACGCAAATTGGATAGTCTTCTTCCAAACCTTAGGCTGGTGCCGAACGGTGGGGAATGAAGAAAACCAATTAGCATAATGATGGTGTGCAGAAGGTATTAAGTAAAGACAAAGAAAGGGATTAGTAAGAGGGCAAAGTAAATTGCGACTGATATTCACGACCAAACCAAGTATTTCATTACCACTCCCACTTCACCTTTGTATTTCTCCAGGACACTCCGTATCACTACGAAGATCCACAGTTTATTGGATATTCCATCGTATGGTTATATACGAACTCGAAAGGAACTTGTTCCAGTTCGGGGATGGATTCTGGTTCAGGAGAAATAGGAATAAGGTTTATTCAGGTGTCTTTTATCTTCACCTTCTCTCGCATTGCGAGTGTTCCTAGGATTGGGACAGTACACCCATTATGCTTATTGGATAGTCTTCTTCCAAACCATAGGCTGGTGCCGAACGGTAGGGAAGGAAGAAAACCATTTGGTCTAAAGGGGTGTATAGAAGGTAATGACTAAAGACATATGAAGGGATTTGGAGAGATGGCAAAGAAATATACGGTTACAGTTATGAATCTGATAATGGAAGAGGCATTACTAGGAATACAAGGATACCCCATCGAAACATTTCAATGTTTCAGTTTCATTGTGTACTGTTAAAAGAAAACTGATTTCCTGATTAGACACTTGCTCCAGGGTATGTATTTACCAGGTTTGATTCTCACATCTGTGTGGTTTTACAGATGATGAGTGGGAGTAAGTTATTGGGAATTAGGTGATCATCCTCATTATATCGGAATTCGTTGTAATTGGTGATATTTGAGGAAATCGCCTGGGCTGTTTGCCGGACGGCAAATATTTGGTTTTGAATATCCGTTATAATGCACCAATTTCAAATTGATATATCTGTACGTCTATTTTTATAGAGTGAGATATATCTTTTTGAAATTATGTCGATGACATTTACCTATATCAGTTGATGGTTAGGTAAGGAGCATTAAACAGCGGTGTAATTCTTCTTAACCATAAGTACAGTTTTCAACCTACAACACACAGGGAGTGAGTTTTTAGACTCAAGGGACTTGTACATAGTATTGTATATTGTCCAGTATCCATGAGGACAAAGGGGTTGGTTCTCGTACTATATTCGGTTTACTTATGACTTCTCTAGTTTTTAGACAAGTGTTTCGTAGAAACACAAGGTCTAAGTTTTGAGAAGTTATAGGTATATGAATAAAGTAGAGAACCAGGTGTTGCAAGTATCGGAATTCTTCAAGGTGATCGAAGATGTAGATACTTGTGTGTGGTATTCAGTTAATAGTAATGATTAAGAGAACTTGCTTCTCTTTCAGGTTACTCATAATTGGAAGTACTCCTAAGTTGAGTAACGCTGATCGGCCTTTCTCCATTTAGTTGACATGCACTGGAGACAACTGTATGATTTGAATCTGGTTCAATTAAATCAGTGCATCTGTTTCTATATTGGATATAGAACAGCTCATATCTTAACGATGTTAAGGTACGGGGAGTTGTCCGGCCTATGCTTAAAACCAGACTCTGGATAACTCAAGGCATGTTTCTGTAATGGTTGTTTGTGGGTTAACCCAGGTTATGACGAGGATTGACTTTCTACCATCTGAAAGATCAATAGTGATATTGTTTTAGACTCGCCATAGTTTTAATAAAAATGGATTTTTTCAGAAAACAGGAGTGGGAGTATGGTAGAACTGGAAATGATTCCAGAACCACAAACGATTACTGAAGATTTGATAGGAACCTAAAGATTCAATCTGGTTTGACATTCCATTGACCACTCCGCAGATACGGTGGGTAACCTCAGGCACCCGAGAGGTACTCCGGCAGCCTCAAGGACGGTAACAGGGAGGTTCTTGTTTACCCAGACTTACCATTGCTGTTGTTCCAGACTGTGAGACCCGGCAGCAGGATGAGTATAGCGTCGTTCTAAACTAGCTTTAGAAGTGTACGTCTATATGACTCTGCCAGAGGGTTGTCGTGGTCAGTGGGAGCAGCGGAAGCATTGGTGGATAAGTGGCTTATGTCTATTTATAGACTAAAGCAGATATAGCGGAGATAGATCATCAATTTCTGATGTGACAGTCATAGGTTTGACTTCATCAGAATAGGGGATGGATCTGTTGAGAAGGTAGTAGGATGTGATGCCCTGGTATTTGTATGACATACACAGAGTAGGAAGTGATATTCCTATACTACGATCGGTTATACTTTGGTCGTCACACAGTGGTTTCTCCACATGGGACTTGGACATTATATCAGACATACTGGTTACTAGATCTATGGTTTTAGATCTAGATTTGGGTGGTTTCCCAATTAAGGGTACTTAGACAGCATTCTAAGAGTATTTAGAATGGACGACTTCTGGCACGGTAGTGTACCTGCAGGTGATGGAGTCACCCTCTCTAAAGGTGTCTTATAGACTAAAGTAGAGAGGGATGTGCATGATTGGCAGATCACTTGCTTAGGCAATTGAGTCAATCATGAGATATCAAGTACCACACCAGATGTTGTTCTTGCAGTAGATGCAATAAGTTGATATTGATCCAATCCTGGAGAAACAATCGGAAGCAGCTTTAGAACATAAGTGGATGTTCTAGGGATATGATAACGACAGCCTCGTTCAGGAGACAGTTATCATTCCAGGCTTCCAAGGTGACCTGGACGACAAGGAGATTGTCAGAGTTATAGTTTTCCTTCTGACGAGGGGCAGTATTTTGGACAGGTGGTCCAAGGAAATACTGAGGGAGGCATGGCGCAGGATACTGATTAAGTTCAGTTGACGATACAGTCTAAGAAGTTTGGATTTGGAGTTCATTTATGAGCTAGGTCCCATCAGACATCCAGACACATTCTAAGACAGGTATTGCTCATTTCGGAAGATGGCTTTCTCCGCGAACTTGAGATATAGAGAGACATAGAAAGAAACATCAGAGCGGATCCACTCACTGAGGCTATTCCTAGAACGCAATAGTTTCGCAAACGGGATTTGTGAGACTGACTAGTAGAGGAGTTGGGTGTTCGGTATCACACGGGCTATGAGTATGCGACATCGTAATAATTAAGCTTGAGTGCAAGTGGGAGATTGTTGGAGATAGTGCCCTCAGAGTCAATTATTGGATCACAGGCACGTGATTGCAATGATTGAGGGAGGACCTATCCCGGTAGGACAGTCTTACTCAAGATGATAGTATGCTATCTGGTTTATCTTTATCATCGTGTACTGCTTTAGGTGACCAGACAGGTCGCTATTACACGTTGATAGAGCCCCTAGGATTCTTGCTTGACTGCCAGCAGTATGAGGGCGATCATATACGTGGGAGCTGGTAGTCTACAAGCACATTCTTAAAAGGTCCCTAGTCGTGGGAGTTTCGAGACAGGGAATCGATACTCCAGAGTAGCCTAGTGTATACAGTCGAGACCCCGACGAGGGGCGGTGGCCGGTCTCACAAGCCACTGGTGTCAGTTGGTTCACCTAAGATGTATACAGGTGCTCATTGGGTTATGAGTACACCGGACAGGACTCGCCGGGAACCTGCTAGTTGGGATTATACCAGACGTCAGATAGCAGTTCCCTGGTGACATGTGTACAGGTTAGTTCATCGACCTGAGGATCGTCATTTGTCTCGTGTGAGTTCCCACTGTACTTTGATTACTACCCTACCACGCTCAAAGGAGACGTGCAAACAGGTTTTAGTTGGGCACAGTCCCGAGCCACATGGAGGCAGTGAGCGGATCTTCAGGGGTTCGTCTCTCCCGGTATTGGGGGTGAGGTCGCGCTGTGTCTAGGAGAGCCATTACACGAAGCCCTCGGCCGAGGCAGAAGATTTACTGGTAGGTATTCCAGTAGTATCTCAGGGTGTTCTGGGCTACACTCCGACACGACTTGTACCGCTTTTGGGGGTCTGACTTTTACCAACCCCCTAAGCCCGCCATGCGATGCTTATAGACGAACGGACCGGACCGTACGGATATTGTCACTGACAGGCTCAGTAGGGTATCAGGATGAGTTCGCTCATCGACGTCCCTTTTGGTCAATAGCTGGTACCCCGTCACGTATGGCTAATACCTCTGACGTGCTAGTGGTTAAATCCACAGCCATAGTATTGACGAGTCTTTAGAGTCCCCCATATTCAGTTGCTCAAGTTTTCGGGCGAAACGCTGTAGAGGCCGTATGGAGATATGGCAGGGTTCGGTCAGATATGTGCGGTATTACACGGATCATGATTGGACGAAAAATACTAGCGGGCTTTGGTTTAAGCCGGATCCTAGTATTGTACAGTGTAGATTTTGTCTCATTGCATTTGTATTTCGGTCGGAATACAAATGCGGGTATGTATATACAGTAGCGGGGTTTTCCTGTAATTTATTATGGGATCAGTTTTTTAGAGTTGCCAGTTTGCTTTCCGGTTCGGTCATTATTCCTTGTATCTTTCATTGGCCGAAAATTGGTGGAGGAGGGCTAATTTGCACTTGTGCAAATTGGCAATTTGGAGAGTTGGTTTTGCAAGATATAATGTCGTGATAATTGCACCATACCTTGACTTTCTTGAGTTCATGATTGCTTGACTTTTTGAAGCAATCATGGTTGTTGATTGGTTGGTGGAGTGTGGGTTTTGATTGTGATCATGTTTCATGATAACATTTTTCCTCTCCCTTGCATTATTATTGGTCTCCCTCATTTTTGATAACCCCCCACTCTCATTCCCAATTTAATGGCCAGCCAAGATAGAAAGGGGCTACCCATTTTTTTGGGTGTGGGATTTTTGTATCTTTGGCTTGGAAAAATCCCCACAATTCCATCTCCATAAGCTCATATCATTCCTCCACCAAATGGCAACTCCTACAAACCCCAAATGAGACATAGAACACTACATATATTCTACAGCAAATTTTGGGCACGTCGACTCGCCGACTTCGTGCCCGAGTTGCCTCGGTCGAGAGGTGGGAGCCCGTAAAAGAAGCAGGCGACGTGGTGCCCTTCTCGGCGACGTGATGGAGACCGGAGATTCCGCGGGAGATTGGGACGACGACGAGAAGACCGGAGGACTCGGATCACTCGGTATACTTCTCTTCCCATCTTGTAGTTAGCTAGATCTAGTTTAATGGCCCGATCCGGGTTTTAGTGCGCGGTGGTGCCGGTTTGAAAAGTTATTGTAAATCACCGCTTCCGCATTTTGGCCTCAGGATGGAGGCCGGGACG
This sequence comes from Agapanthus africanus, assembly GCA_030015575.1. NCBI lineage: Eukaryota > Viridiplantae > Streptophyta > Magnoliopsida > Asparagales > Amaryllidaceae > Agapanthus > Agapanthus africanus. Next base: position 77,729,859 of record CM057347.1, on the reverse strand, counting down.
CCGCCGTGCACTTACATAAATACCATCCGGTCAGTTCTCGGCGAGTCCTGTCCGGTGTACTCACACCCAGTGAGCATCTGTATACAATCTTAGGTGCACTCCACCAATGGCTGCGGGACCAATCCATCGCCCCTCCTCAGGGTCTAGATATGTATACACTAGTCTACTCTGGAGTATCGATGCCCTGTCTCGATACTCCTGCGACCAGGGACATCTAAGAATGTGCCTATTGACTATCCAGCTCCCACTAGTATGACTGCCATCACAACACCGGTAGTCAGGCAAACACCCTATGGGCTTTATCAACATGTATATATATATGAATACTACGCAAAATATATCACACGTTAAGATAAAGTCAAACCAAATAACGTACTATCATATTAAGCAAGACTGTCATGTACATACATATCCCTAGCATCCTATACAATGAAGGCCTCTAGGGCATATATATCCAACACCTTTATGATATTTACGTGCATGCAGACATTGATTTTGGTTGGACGAGATCCACATGCATACATGCCTTGATTATGGTTGGACGAGATCCATATACATGCATTGATTATTACTGTTGGATGTTATCCACATGCATATAGGTATTGACTACCTTGTTGGCACATATACAGACCCGGTCACCCTAGATATCATAGTTTAACCTTTATGATATAGTTGACCTAGGAGTTGTTGTTCATTCGATTTCTACTTGTAGATATATTTCTATTCACGAGTTAGCAACTCACCCCCCTTGTGCCACAGTTCTTACAGGTTGACCGCTTGGATCAGTGGCGGCATCGCTGGCACACAGCTTCATTTGGGTGTTTTGCAGTGGTAGGTGGGACACTTGTATCGTACCCACTCTTGTATTATATTTCATATTGTATTTAGTTAACTCTATCAATCAATCAAAAGTTGTAAATTGTATAAGTGATGAGACTTAGTGAGACTTGTAGTTGCGAGATTTGAGCGATGGGTTCTATATTCACTTTTGGGGTTATATCTTGCTCATTTCTTTATCTCTTTGTGGTGAACTTCGCCGTTGGGCGTCGTATACTTATTTATGCTATATTGCGTGGATGTGATCCGCCGTTTGGCGAAGAGCTAGCTCCCGTTTGGGGATGCCTTTATTCTTATTATGTATTTGTGGTTTTGGATCAAAATATACAAAAGAGGTGCTGCCAAAATTTTCAAAAAGGACGAAACATGTTTTCAAAACTAGTAATTTCACTTGCATCATTCATGTTCCTTTTCTATGCATTAAGAAAACCTGATTTCATTATACATTTATTTCAAAACTTCACCTCCTTTATTTTCTTAAAAGGTTTAGATTTCTGGGTTTCAGCTTACTTGAATTCCGTTACGCCTTTAGACGTCGCGTGATTCAAGTGCTGGTCACGAGCTAATATTTCGGGACGTGACAACTCCGGCGGTTACATCCCTTACCCCCGTGAGCGACGTCTAGAGTATGATGTTGCCGTCTTGAAGACCATCGTCGATGAGTTGAACGAGATGTTGGTACGTATACTACTTAATAGTAAAATATTATATCACATTATAAATAGTAACATGTGCAATATTAGTAGCCTGAACTTATTTGGTTGTAGACTTAGATTTGATTATTCATACTTACATAAAACTGTCTAATTAAAATAAACTACGGTTTTCCAAACTAGATACCTAAACGAGACCTAAGTCCCTAAGTAATCTTAGATTGGAGTTTCGCAAGAACCTGATAATGATACGAATTTGACTAAAATCTAATACACCGTTTTTACTCGTTTATTACACACAAAATTTAACAGATGTGACAGGCTACTTCGGCTGCGGCTCCACATGCATCTTCTTCGGCTGCGGCTCCGCAAGCCACTATCTCGGCTGAGGTTACGCAGACCACTCCTGCAGCTCTACAGCCCGCTCACACTCCCGCACAGTCCGCTCTTTCATTGGTCGAGTTTTTGACGTCTCAGGGCTGCACCGAGGAGCAGATGTGCCAGATTACAGCATTTATCAGAGGTGGAGGAGCTGGACCAAGTTAGGATAGCTTTTTTTTATATATTTTGAGGACGTATGTACTTATATGATACATATTGTATATATTGGACGATATTGATGTTGTTTGATTGTTCACGATGATTTAGATTGATATCGTATTCTGTTTGTTTATTTCTTTTATATATTATGCGTGAGATATTGATTATGAATATTTCTGTATTTAGTTATATGATGTACATATTATTGTGCACAGAGCGGGAAAAAACAGTAACCCCCTTTTAAAAAAACTGATATTTTATCCCTACGGATTAATCCGTAGGACCATCTATTGCATCTACGGATTAATCCGTAGGTGCAAAGTTTGCCCCTACACAGATAACCGTAGGGACAAAATATCAGGATACCTGATACATTGTCCTTATGGACTCAGTAACTGGTGTTGCCCCTACACAAATAGCCGTAGGGACAAAATATCATGATACCTGATATTTTGTCACTATGGACTCAGTAACTGGTGTTAAACTTGCCCCTACGACTAAATCCGTAGGGACATTTCTCTGGACCTACGGATAATCCCGTAGGGGTTTTTACCTGGACCTACGGAGCATTCCGTAGGGGCTTTTATCTAGACCTACGGAGAACTCCGTAAGGGCATGTTCAGGCCCTACGAAGTACTCCATAGAGACAAGTATTTTATTTTATAAACCAATAAATTAAATAAATATTTTGTCCTACGGAGTAATCCGTAGGCAAATGTGTACTTAGGCGTAGGGGCAATTATTATTCCGTAGGAGCATGTTCACGGCGAAGACTTGCACCTGCGGTTTTTGCCCCTACGGGGGATTTTTATGGCTCTACGTACTTTAGCCGTAGGGACAGTGATTTGCCCTTACAGCTAAATCCATAGGGGCAACCCATTATTGTAGTAGTGTTAAAACCACAGCTTGACGTAGTTCGTTGTAGTATAATAAATTCTAAGGTTTGGTTTAGTGAAGGGAGATAAAGCAACAATTTTGATGTTAGTAAGGAAATAAGTTCGCGAAATTTGTCATTTTATGAACCAAATTTGATAATATTTTAAGTTTCCTTCTGTGTACGGTGCACGAGGACACATAATTTTCAGTGTACGGGTGGCACGTCCTCATAATTAACAAGCCAGTAATGCTGTACGCATGCCGAGCACGTGAGGCGAAATGAGGAAGCTTCGGTGGTGGCCGTCGTTATATGATTGCAGGATTTGCATCGGCCGTTGGATTAGGATCGGACGGGTGTTGTATGATCAACACATTGAAAATAATTTCTCTGTTTTCTTTTTTCTTTTTTTCTTTTTTTCTTTTTTGTAATAATGTAATGTTTTCTCCTCTACAAAATGATGGAGAGCTCATCATTTTGGAGATACTGTAGAGAGAGAGCAAGAGTGAGGACTGAAGTTTCTTTCTCGATTTCTCTCTTTTTATTGGGACCGGCCGGGATTTGTTGTTGTTGAAGTTTTTGTTTGACGAAGGGATACAGATTCTTGATTGCAGTTGTATGATTGGAAAAAATTTGAATTCTTCGAGGTAATTTAATATTTATTTAGTTTTCATAGCGATATGTTTTTAATATATATTTTCTTCTGTTTCTTTCTCAACTTCATATTTTGTTGATTTTTTCAAACAATGTAAATCTCCTGGCGGCCAAAATGATACTAAAAACAATGCATTTTTAATTTATATTTTTTAAAAACTTTCCCTGTTTAATCCCACATTAAATTGTTAAAATGCTTTTATTTGCTTTGGTTTTGTAATTGGTTAGTATTCTCTGTAATATGTATTTAGATAATTAAGTACTATATATCAATGAGAGTGGGCTTATATCATAATATTGTTAACCCCTTACTTATGATTCAATCCATAAATTTTTTTCTATTGGTAGAATTGATCTGCGGCATTTTCGAAGTGTTTCATAAATGGAAAGGAATTCGTGCAAGATTCAACAAGTGCGGAATGATACGAACCTACATAATCAAGAACCATTGTTTCGGTATCGAACATGGGTAAGCAAATAGTAGCCAAAAAGGATTGCCCAAACGGAGAATCAAGGCTTCGAGCTCGTGAGCTTGCTCACTTCTTGCGCCGAATCGATCGTCTCATCAAACCACGCCGCGGTAAACTACTTCGTCTCTCGGCTCGGTGAGCTCTCATCCCCGAGGAGGACGACAATCCACCGCCTCATCGCTTATTTCGATGAGTCATTGGCATTACGCTCCGTATACCTCTGGCCACATGTCTTTTCTATCTCACCCCCGCGAGAAATCACGGATCAGATCGAAGATAATGACGGAATCGCCCTCCGTCTCCTCGATCAAGTAAGCCCGATTCCGAAGTTCCTTTACTTCACGTTGAACCAGAGATTGCTCAAAGCCTTCCAAGGGAAAGATAGGATACACATCATCGACTTCGACATCAAAGAAGGCCTTCAATGGCCAAGCTTGTTCCAAAGCTTGGCTTCGAGGCCTAATCCCCCAAGCCACGTGCGTATCACAGGCATCGGGATCTCCCGACAAGATATGCAAGACACGGGAACGAGGCTTAAAGACTTAGCCGAGTCACTAAACCTCCGGTGCGAATATCACATCGTTATCGACCGATTAGAGGATGTGAGGCTTTGGATGCTTCATGTGAAGGAGAACGAGTTTGTTGCAGTGAATTGTGTGCTTCAACTCCATAAAGTCCTATACGATGAGACCCGTCTAGCTTTATGGAACTTCTTAGGCCTCGTTCTGAGCGCGAAGCCTTCAATGCTCCTCGTGGCTGAGGAAGAAGCAGAACACAATGAACAAAGATGGGAAACGAGGTTCACAAATTCATTGAGGTATTACGCCGCAATCTTCGATTCGATCGACGCTAGCTTTCCCCAAGAGGACAGTTTGGCCAGGATCAAGATTGAAGAGATGTTTGCAAGAAGAATCAGGAATATCGTTTGTTGTGAAGGGAGGGGTAGATTTGAAAGGCATGAGAGGTTTGAAAAATGGAGGGAAATGTTGGAGTGTGGGGGATTCCGGAGTGTGGCATTCGGAGAAATCGAAACGGTGCAAGGCCGAATGCTTCTTAAAATGTATTCTACGGGTGGAAATTATAGCATCGAGACTCGAGGAGCGGGTGAAGGGCTTACGTTGAAATGGCATGATCAGAGTTTGTATACGGTTTCGACATGGACACCGGTTTAGTTCTTGAGATAGATGGTGAAAGACAAAATTTTCTTTGCATATTCTTTCGTATTTATTGTTCATCTTTTTACACATTTAGATTGTTTTTTATATAAAAAAATTTGGATTCGAATTTGATTGAGAACTGACGTAGGAAGAAAAGGTGTTGTCTTGTAAACACCTTGTTCAGTTCTTGAGAGCATTGAGTTTCATGTGTGGGATTGAATTTTTTTATTTTTTTGCCTTTTCTCGTAAGAGATAAAAATAAAACAGTGATTTATTATTTTATTTTTCGACCTTTAGTTTCGCAATTACTAAATCCTTGAGAATATGAGATACATCATAAGATTCATAGCTAATGATGTCGCGTAAAAGCAGCATCAGCATAGTTATTCAAGTTGCATGTCAAATCTTTAATAATACAAAAATCCAAAATAACCACTCTTTTTCATTGTTGTAACCCTAATCCTCATCTTCGTCCACCATTGTAGCATCGCTCCTTCACTTCGGCCTCTGTTGTCGTTGTCGCCCTTCTCAAGAGTGCCCTCTCTTTCTTCTCCACCTTTTTTTTCCAATTCCAAATCCTAGTTTGTCATCAAAATTAGCCCGTCAATCTCCCTCCTCTCTCCCATCCTCCAGCCGTCGACACCGTCCCCTTTATCGAAAATTTTATCGAATTTTCTCCCGGATAAAAGATGCCCCCGCATTCACTTTGTTCCCTTCTCTTCGCCGTCGGATATTAAATCAACAGCCTTTTGAGTCTTTTTTTTCCGAAATCAACCCCCTTCAGGATTCGAACTCACGAACTTTCACAATGAAGAGGAAATTGCCAGCAACTGAGCTAAGCCTCTTTTGGTCTATTATCACGTGAGCTTCTTTGAAGTGCTATGTGCGAGGGTTAAAATAAACTCTCTAAAACCCAAAGTATAATGCAATTTATTGTAACAAAAGGTACAGATTTGTTAGCCCTCAAATACTTATACACACGGCCCATCCTGAGTACTTAGTCGTCGGTAGTATTTCGTTGTTTTCATTTTATATTTTGCAAATGTAATCCAATTCTAATTATTTTGTTGTTGTAATAATTAACATCTCCATATTTTTATATTTTTATTTGATGAAAACATCTCCTTATCGCAGTATACCAACATCACTTGCAAGCATTGAAGCGAACAAACTTTTATTCAATTCATATTCACTGATGCTCTAAAGACCAGCAGCCAACATTCTAAACAAAAGTTCGGAAAATAAAAATCCCAGCTCCAAACGAAATTTATTCTCGCGGATCAAGAGGCTTAACCTGACGAAATCTCTCATGCACCTGTTCATCAACACACATAACCAACATTAGTCGAATCAAAAACTCATAAAATTAGAAAGGAAAAAAAATAGAGAATTTAATGTAATTGAAAAGAGCTTACTGCAGGCGACCGAGGGAAGCTTGCACGTGTTCGGGAGACGCTGGATGATGTCGATGGTATTGCAGAGGCAAGTGCGGTCGACCGAGTTGAGAGCGGAGCAGCATTCGCTGCTAGGAGGCCCGTTGGTGACCCCGGGCACCACGAATGGTGCGCACACGGTGAGCTGGCCAAGCCCGGCCGAACAGTTCTGGGCCGATGCTGTATCGGTATGAGCGGCTAAGCCGACGATCGCGAGCACGATTGCGAGGAACGAGTATTTGAGGATCCCTGATGATGCCATTGCTACTTTAGAGTGATTTGAAAGTTAATTGATTGAATATTAGTGAGGTTTCGAGAGGATGATGAGGTGAGCTATTTGTAGAGAGAGATTTGAAAGATGAGAGAAGGGTTAATCAATGTGTGAATCACCAAACACTTGGTGGTTGCATTTCCAAATGTGTGAATCAATTAGATTAGTTGGCCTATGTGAATGACATGCATATTCAGTTGTTCTTGTAATTTTAATTAAAAATAATGGTTTTGTTGTCTACCAAGATCGATCAACATCCACATTAATTTTGTTTAATTTATGATGCATATGTATGTGTTACAAGTGCATTTTTTTCTCGATTGGCAGTCCAATTTGATTGTTAGATTATATATTACCAGTGCATGTTTACATATGAATCAACTTAGCAATTCACGCACCCCTGCCAAAAAAACACAAAAAATAATAGATGGTTTCAAATGTTCGTCTTGATCTACATGGTTAAAAAATAAATGCACCTAAATTTGTGAGTTTTCGAAATTGTTTACTCATATAACTAATGATTACAAAGTTAACGGCTTCTTGAGGATAGGAGATTACACACGCTACATGTGGTTTGCTATCTTCTTACAAATATATAATATTATTTCATAATAATTTTTTATATGAATTTATCATCCATGGATACAAGAATTTTATGTATGTTCTTTAGGAAACTAAATCAATCCTAAATTTAGGCAACTCATGTCATTGCAACTAGATCCTTTAATTAATTTTTTTTAAAATAGAGTATTGAACTATGAAACAATAGTCTTCTTATCTTCTTACCTTTTTAAAAATAATTTAAAAAGTAATTAAAAATCATATCATATATTAAAAAAGAGTAAATTGTCAAAACCATCAAAAAAAACCTTGGGTCTGAAGTAATTGTCTAAATCGCTGAAAATACTTTCCTTCCATATTCATAAATAATATAATAAAATAACAGATAAAAAATATAATTAAATAACAAATAAAAATATATATCAATTTTACCGAAATCAAATGAGGCAATCCTTTTTTTGCCTATACGAAAACATGCTTTCTATCTTCTGTAAAATAATTAATTAAAATTTTAAATTAAGAATAATATGATATTTCAAATAAAATGCAAACTTTTCAATAAAAACAATAAATAAAAAAGATATCAGATATCGGTTTTACATAAAAGACAGATTCAAATAGATTAATGTTACTAAATTAAATAAGGTTTTTAAATAGTAATTACCAGAATCAGATACAAATTACAAATTCAACTAAAAAATTTACTGAATTAAATAATATTTTTAATTAGTAATTACCATATTAAGATGAGGGTAATACTCCTTGGCCTATGCAATAAATGGCTTTCTATCCTCGAGAAACTTTTGGATAAAAATATAGCAGATAAGAAAAAATATCAGTTTTACACAAAAAAAATTCAAATATAATATTTATATTTATATTTATAATTTATAAAAAAAATGGAATCAGATAAGGATAACAAACTATCTATCTTCTGCAAAAAAGTAAAAATTTAATTACCAATTAATGGATTAGATGAGAGTAATCTACCTGGTTTATACAAAATACGCTTCCTATATTCTGAAATATACTAAAAGATCATCAAGATACAAACTTTTCCATAAAGGATAAATAAACAACACATATAAAAATACATCGGATTTATGTAAAATATAAAGCCAAATAAAAAATTTATTGAATAAAGATTCTAATAAATTATTACCAAAACTATATTAGTGTAATCCTGCTTAGCCCCTACAACAACCACCTTCATATCATGTGGAATTAATCATGTGGAATTAAAAAGAAATCATCATTATTGATCATATGTAAAATAAAATACAGACAGACGAGAGATGATGGGTGTTTATATAACATATGAGTTTGTTTGAATAATCAAAACATGATTTATACATACATTATAAATATAGCAAAATATGTAAACTAAATATTATGTAAACTAAATAATTCAAATAAACTAATAATATTAAACTTTATCTCTAATTTTAGAAAATTCAAAAATAAAAATTTTGCTTAATCATAACCTAAAGTAAAATAAAATAAATTAAGTAAAATAAAATAAATTTGCATTTAAGAATACTATAAATATAGATGAGAATAAGTGTAGAAATAAATAGATTATAGATAAGAGAACATAAATAAATTTCACACATATAATTGATTTGATTTAAAAAGATACTCTTTATATGTAAAAAAGAAATTACAACTTATAAAATTTTCTAAATTTATATTTCTTTTTTTAATAAATCTTATATTTAAATTTGTTATAGTAAGAATATTTTAATTTATACCAAATCTTAATCAAACATAGGGACCAAAAAAAATGTTAATTTGCTTATTAGAGTAGTGTATGTGCATGGGAGTCATCCATTACAAATTGGTCCGCGTTTTTTAAAATAGGAAACTCCTGATCTACGAGATGTTTTAACGATCCGATCCGTTCAAGTTGATCTTCATACTCTCAAATGTATGTGTATGAAAATCAAAGAATTTGAAGACATCTAGCTTATGCATTGGATCAGATTTATGTTGCATTATCGAAAGACATCCATTTTTGCACCCATCGATTCATAAGTTAGAGATCTTCAAATCCTTTGATTTTTCATACACATACATTTAAGAGGAGGAGGATCAACTTGAACGGATCCATACACATACATTTGAGGGTAGAGTGATCAACTTGAACAGATCGGATCGTTAAAATACATTGTGGATCGTGGTCTGCGTTTTTTAAAAAGGGGCACTCTCGATCCATGACGTATTTTAACGATCCGATCCATTCAAATTGATCACCCTACTTTCAAATGTATGTGTATATGAAAAACCAAAGGGTTTGAAAGACCTCTAACATATACATTAAATGAATGCAAAATGGACGTTTTTCAATATAGCAACATAAACTCTATCCGTTGTACGGATCATTCAAATATCTCATGGATCGAAAGTTGCCGTTTTGAAAAAACGCAGACTGGTTTGCAATGGAGCGTTCCTCTCTCTCTCTCTCTCTCTCTCTCTATATATATATATATATATATATATATATATATAGAGAGAGAGAGAGAGAGGATCCTATGAGTTCGGTTCTCATTTCTTATTTTGATGCCATAATTTTACACACACACACACGAGGTCGGTTCTCATTTCTTATTTTGAGGCCAAACTTTTAAATACACAACCCCCATGTTTTCACCTATCTGTACCGGTCATTTTGATCTACTTATATTTGATAGGTTATATATTAAGTTTTGCTGGACACTGTGAAAAATAGATTTGCGTTTCATTAGATTTGGAGACATTTAGAACATCCATCATGCGATATTGTTTTCATGCATCATAAAGCAATTGAATTTTTAGTCGATTTGATGGATTGGTTAGAGCTTTCCAAATCTTGTAAAATTTGATACATATCATATCTAACATGTGTAGATCGCAATGATCGGTGAAAAAAATGACGTATTGTGTATTTGAAAAGTGGACGTCAAAATAAGAAATCAGGCCGGACCATATATATATATATATGGTCCGTCCCAGATACAACGTTGGATAAATTAATTAATCCAATAAATCTGAACCGTTTATTTTAACCGCTGCTTAGCGGTTAAAATAAACGGTTCATATTCAACTGCTGCTTAAAAGATAGGTTAAAATATTTAACCGCTACTTAAACTAGCGGTTCATATTATATAAAAGAGAAAACCGTCCCAACAGTTTCAGCGGTTTAGCATTTTGAGATCAAAATTGGGAGATTTTTGTTATGATTTGAATTGCGATTCTTGCTGTGAATTCTCTTGATTCTTGGATTGATTTCATAAAGCTCTTTAATTTGTATAGGTTTTGTTATTTTCTAGAGGAATTTTTTTAGGGTTTTCAGATGTTAATTGAGAATTTTTTCTGTGATTTGAATTGCGATTGTTGCTGGGTATTCTCATGTTTCTTGGATCGATTTTATAACATAAGTTAATGAGTTCTATTGTTTTTTCGTCTGTTTCCATTGCTATTCCTTTTTCTTCTTCTTGTTTCATCCACCATTGTGTTAGTTGTATGTATGCCCTAGAGGCCAGTATTGTACAGATGATGTATATTATATTGGATGCTTGGACATATATAGAGATGACTTTCTTGCTCGATATGATAGTATGCTATCTGGTTGCTCTTTATCTTAACATATACACTTGTCTCTTTAAACTGTCTTATAGTTACATGTTGGTAAAGCCCTTAGGATGTGTACTTGACTACCTGGACTATGATCCAGATCATACTAGTGGGGACATGGTAGTCCATAGGTACATCCTTCAAGGTCCCTAGTCGTGGGTGTATCGAGACGGGGCATCGATATACCAGTGTAGACTAGCGTATACGCTTCTCGACCCATGAGATGGGCGATGGATGATCCCATATCCATTAGTGTTTGACATCAGAGATGGTATACGGGTGCTCAGTGGAGACTGGGTACACTGGACGGACTCGCCGAGAACTCCCAGATGGTATTATACCTCACGTCAGATGGCAGTTCTCAGGTGACACTTGTACAGGTTAGTCTGTAGACCCGAGATCGTCATAAAGTCTTGTGTGATTCCCACTGTGCTTTGATCTCCACCTTACCACGTCCATGAGGACGTGCAAAACGGTGGTCTTTGGGTACAGTCCCGAGTCACATGGAGGCAATGAGCGATAGGAGAGGATTCGTCTCTCCCGGTATTGGGGGTTGATGTTGCGCTGTGCTCGATTGGCCGTAACAGGGAAGTCCCTGGCCAGGGCTGATCAGAGATTTGCTGGTAAGTGTTACCAGTAGTTTCTCGACCCGTTATGAGCCTCACATCGGCACGACTTATCGGTTATTGGGGTCTGACGTTTACCACCCCTAGACTTGATATGCGACATATTAGACGAACAGACCGGACTGTACGGTAAGTGTTACTGGTTGGATTCACAGGAGTGTGAGCGGGCTAGCTCGTCGATCTTCTGATCGCTCAATACCCGGGTGGCCGTTACGTTTAGCAGACCGCTTGCGGCTTGTGGGTGATTGATATGATCATCATCTGCTGCCGGCGTATTGACGAGTCTTTAGAGTCCTACACAGAGGTTTCCTGGCTCAAGCGAAACGAAATAGGGGCGCATATGAGATATGTGCGGGACCGAGAATGATGCGTGTATGTGATACCGTATTCCATTCTCGCGATCAATGTATCGATTGGTTATATGCGATATAACCTAGATATCGAATCAAGGATTGATTCGATAAGCCGATATATTGGATATTAGTCGGTTGTATGCGATATGACCGGATCGTTAAATCAAGTGTTGATTTAATGATTTAATGTATAATTATATATTTGATATATTACTTTGCATTAACTAGTATTGGTTCACTTTAAATGGATTTTCTCACTTGATGTGCAAGTTGTATATGTGATATACTTTTGTGCACATGTTTGTATCATGTTTGATGATACTTGCTCATTTGGTTAAGTGTAAAGAATTAAACCTTGGTTAAGTAAATGATTAGGGTTTTTATTTATTCATTCATTTATCTTTTTAATTTGGATTAAAAAGAAATGGCAAAAGAAAACAAAATGGTTGCTTTCATTCTTGAAGCTTGTTGAAGCTTCATGAAGGTTTGACCAAAGTGACCATTTTTGTCTTCATGCTTAACCCTAACCATTCATCTAAGCTTAGTCAATTCTCTACACCTAACCATGGTTTACATTATGATAAGTATTCATTTTCCTTTTCATTTTAAAAAGACTTATCATAATCATCTTCATCTTCTTCTTCTTCATGAGATAAAGAAAAAGCTTGCCACCATTAATGGCATGTTGAGCAAAAGTGTGAGAAATCCAATTCTAAAGTGAACCCACCTCCTATTTCTTCACCCTCTACCTCTTGCCAAGTAGTAAAGGATGTTTTCTTCACAAGTTTCACAACTTGGTGAAGTCGGAGCTTGATCTTGTGCAACCTCGACGTAGATCATCTTCGGCATCGTAGCCGACGACTAGTCCGCTCATTTTCTCCGATGAAGCCGATGCAAGAGTCCGGGATTCGAGATGGACAGCGAGGGGACGACTACGTGAAGCTAAGGAAGTGGATAACCGGATCTACAAAGGTTGTAGCTTCTTATCTTTAGTTAAGTTGTTAACTAGTTTAATGTTTCGCCTAAAATTCTAGTTAACGATTCGTATTAGGGTTTCTCGGCACTTGTAAAATTTGAAATTGGCATGGTTGATGCCTTGTGAAACCTCTTGAGAGTGCCTAGGAACCCCACATATTGATGTTAACCGCTATTTTAAGTAGCTGTTCTGATTTGTGTGATTCTTTTTTTTATTTTAACCGTTACTTAAAGCAGCGGTTATGATTTGTTGGATTCTTTTTTCATCCAACGTTGATGTTAACCGCTACTTTAAATAGCGGTTAACTTCAACATTGGCTAAAAGATTATACATCAAATCAAAACCGTTAGATTTAACCGCTATTTTAAGTAGCGGTTACATCTAACGATTTATATTTAGCCTATACTTAAATTAGCGGTTAAAAAAAAAGAATCCAACAAATCCGAACCGCTACTTAAACTAGCAGTTAACATCAACGTTGGATGAAAAAAGAATCCAACAAATCAGAACTGCTACTTAAAATAGCGGTTAATATCAACATTTGATGAAAAAGAAGAAGGAGTAGCAGTAGTGGAAACAGACGAAGAAACAATTGAACTCATTGATTTATGTTATAAAATCGATCCAAGAAATATGAGAATACCCAACAACAACCGCAATTCAAATCACAGGAAAAAATTCTCAATTTACATCTGAAAACCCTAACAAAAATCCCCAAAAAACTAACAGATCCTATACTAATTAAAGTAATTAATTTACTTTATGAAATCGATCCAAGAATCAAGAGAATATCCAGCAAGAATCGCAGTTCAAATCATAAGAAAAATCGACCAATTTCGATCTCAAAATCCTAAACGACTGAAACTGATGTGGTGATTAAATATTTTAACCTATATTTGAAGTAACTGTTAAATCTGAACCGTTTATTTTAACCGTTACTTAAAGTAGCATTTAAAATAAACGATTCAGATTTGTTGGATAAATTAATTTATCCAACGATATATATTGTTCCGTCCCCCCCCCCCCCCCCTATATAATGGTCTCGGATTGCGAATTTTAGTGTAACTATGTTCTAAACCATACTAGAATTTTGTGTTTTACAAAAGATGGCATGAATTGGATAGTTTAGGCACTGGTCTATAAGGTCCTTACTCTACACACGCACACAGCCACACATGGGGACACACGGTGAAATGCTATTTATTGATCCATATTTCTTTATCATTTCCCACACTAATATTAATGATTTTTGGTATTTACATAATACACAAACACATAAATCAACAAATGGTATGTTTTGCCGATATAGGAAATTACTACAATGTCCTTTTTTTCTCTCTCTCTCTCTCCACACAACACACGTTATATCCATTAGGATGGATGCATGGATTTTTCAAATTTATGAAATTTTTTATGGGATGCTCTTATCGAAGATTTGTTTCATTCAAGTTGATTAACATAACCTAAATAGTATATGTTTATTATGTTGTTTGGAAATATTTTACATTACAACTACAACAACTAGTATTAAAGTTATTAAAATTTTTGGTTAAAATAAGTTCAAAAGTAAGAATGAGAAATGATAAAAAGACATCCAACATAGAATGTTTATTTTGCAATTAGAAACATTAATTACAAGAAAAAGAGAAAAGGTATAAAGACATTGATCAATTAATGATGTGTTGGCATATATGATGCTACATGACACAATATATTATGTCAATTGTCTCTCTCATGGTTCAGTCTGGCTAAAGGTTATTCAGCTCATATTTATGTATGTGTGTGTGGCCGAGCACACGCGTGCGTGCCCACACAAACATGTATATGTGTGTGCGCCCGCACTCTCGCACGCGTGTAGTGTAGAGAGAAAACTAAACCTGCAAACCTTCGTAGATCCGGTCTGGAGCCTAATGAAAGCATGCCCAAAGCTGGGATAGGGCCCGCTCATAATCCACCTTTCTTTAGTTTGTAAAGTTGATTTTTTTTTGCTTCCGTATGAGAAATATCCTTGTACTGTGTATCTGTTGCTCCGTTTCTCATATACGAGGAAAATGAGGGTTAACTGTCCTAGGAGAAAATTTCCTCCTAAAAAGTTCAGCCTTAAATGTTTTAGACCAAGGGTTGACATTGTTCATGTTGATTCATATAACTTAAAACCTATGTACACCGAGCATCTTCTATACATAATCAATGGAGAGGGAGAGTTGTGTTAAGTTGCGAAGGGAGACATCGGGAGGTCATGTCTGTGTGCAGCGGTCATAGAATCACAACCCCGTTTTGGCATATTCTAAAATGCAACATTTGCTTGCAACCGGTATTAATATTCTATTTTTATTTTATTTTATTCAAAATTTGGTGGATTCGCTTGTTCTCAGTGAACCCTTCGTAGGATCAGATAAAGTTCCAGTAAAATCCTCATTTAAAGAAAAAAATGTAGAAATAGCTTATCCACCATCCGTGGTGCGATATATGGACAATTAACATTGAAAGAAAAAAATAATAGCCTTAAAAATGGGAGTTGGTTTTTCTTTTCAATCTCAACTGTTCGTATAACACATCAAGGATGATGGATAACCTGCTTGTGATACACGGATAGTGGATAAGCAACTTCTATGTTTTTTCTTCAAATTGGGATTTTGTAGGGACTTTCCTCGTACTGTTTAACCATGCTAAATTGGCTATAAGGGATCTGCATGGACACTGCAGGCCCATAACTGTAGTGTCCGGACTGTAGGCCCCATGTGATCCAGGAGACTATGTGTAAAAAGCCTCTGGGTTCCATGAGCCTTGCAATCTGGACACTGCAGTTATGGACATGGAGTGTCCCCGGAGCCCGGTTTCCTCATATTTACTTCTTTCTATAAAGAACGAAGAATCATCTATATCTCCATAGTTTTGGTGTCTATTTGAGAGTATCCAACCAACTTAAGTGAATTGGCAATGATTAATTTGCTTTTCTCAATCTGCATGAACACAATTATTTCTGCTTCTGAAACATCCCAATGATCCATAATGACAGAAAAATAATTGAAAAAAATAACAACAAACCTCATGATGAAAAGTAAAAAGTATAATCTTCATTGGTAACTTTCAAGTTTGTAACATGGTATCTTTCTTTGTGCGTCTGTAAATAGAATGCTATTACAAAAAAAATTGACTCATCCTCTCCCAAATACAATGAGAGAGAACCAAAAAATATAAATATAAATCAAAGAATAACAACCAATTCTAGTATGACTGTGTATATATGAAAGAATTGTCAAGAATCAAAGAATTTGCTAAAGATCCCAAAAAGAGATAAAAACCTGACCTTTGCAGTTAGCTATATGAAAAGAATCTGTATAGTATTTTCCGTCAACCTTGCAGAGATGTAGAAGGACTGCCTTCCAAACTCGTTGGCACCCAAGCCGAAACCGTATATAAACCTTGATCTATCCATTTTAGCGTAAGACCGTCGAAACTTGCTCCTTTCCTCCTCTCGACACCATAATTTTCGCCCGACGAGTACATTTTCAAGATCAATTTGCTTTGAATCTCCTCTCTTTCGCCAAAATCCAGGCTTCGGAACCCGCCACTGTTCATGATCTCGCTCCATTTCTCGAAACTCTCATGCCTCTCGATCCTCTCCATCGATTCAGAACCAATTATGTTTCGAATTCTTCGTGCAAACATCTCCTCGATCTTAATCCTCGCGGCGCTGTCTTCGGGCAGGAGAGTCGAGTCTATTGAATCGAAAACTGCAGAGTAATACCTCAATGAGTTTGCGAACCTCATCTCCCATCTCGGGTCATTGTGTTCGGCTTCTTCCTCGGCTAATAGGACTACCATCGGATTCGTGCTACGGATCAATTCTAATAAGTTCATTAAACCCCCTTGAGCTTTATGCAACTGGGATACACAATTCACTGCAACACATTCCCCTTCTTTCACATGAAGCATCCAAAGCCTCACATCCTCTAACCGATCGACGACCGGATGGAACTCGAATCCGAAGTTCAATTCTTCGGCTACCCACTTGAGCCTGGCCCCTGTTTCTAGAAGACCCTGTCTCGAATCCCCAATCCCCGTGACACGCACATGCGTAGGGGGGTTTGGCCTAGAAGCTAAGCTTTGAAGCAAGCCCGGCCATTGGAGCCCTTCTTTGATATCGAAATCTATAATGTGAACCTTCTCCTTTCCTTCAAATGCTCTCACCAACCTCTCATTCAATGTGAAATGGAGAAACCTGGGGATCGGGCTCACTTGGTTAAGGAGCCTGAACGCGATGCCGTCGTCCTCGTAATCGATCTGATCGCTTATCTCTCTTGGCGGGGACATGGAGAAATTCTGTGGGAACAGCTTGAAAGCCCGTAAAGCCAATGCTTCGGCAAAATAAGCCGTGACACGCTGGACCGGAGCCCCGAACGGTGAGGCGAGATCCCCTAACCTCGAAAGGCAGCAGCCTACAGCCGCGTAATTCTCGTCACTGATCGACTCAGCGCACAATGTGAGCAAATTCACAAGTTCATGGCTCTGGCTCTCCGACCCGGCTCTAACCCAAGTCGGATTCCGGAAAAAGGTCCGCTCCTCGTTCGAGTAACTGCTCGGGCCCTCATCGCTCGTGCCGGAGTCCTTCTCCTCGATGAGATCCTCGTCCTCGAGGACAGACCGGCGGGGCTCTTCATAGGGTTGAATCAGCTGGGAAGTAGTGAAGACTGGTCCTGATCCTCCTCTCTCTTTTGTTACCATCTGTTTGAAGCTTGGGTGAAAGGCTTGATGAACTCTGTATCCTAACATTATTGTCTCTGCTTCAGTTGTGCCCAACTCCTTCTCATTTACAAATCAAAGCATCCATTTTCATCTCTCTCCTTTTGAGCTGAGGACATGAATTGCATCCAAATCAAAAACCCATATTTCATTTTTCATTTTTAAATTCAAAGATGTGATTTTTAAGGAAGTAAGAAACTTACAAATTTGTTGAAGCCCTGAATCCATTGCAGTCCAAGATTGAATCTTTAGCAGGAATCTTCAGCAGCTTCATTGAATCACAGTACCTACAAAAAATAAAAGGAAAGGAAAAAAAATGCAATTAGTACTCTCAACAATGAATTTCCCAACAAGATCCTGGGCTTTAAGAAATGGGTTTTCTTTCTTTTTGCACAAAATGAATTGAATGAACAAATAAATTGTTAAAAATGAAAGAAATGGAGAAATTATTGTTCATGTGTTTCTTCTTCTTCCCCCTTCAGCTGCTGCTGCTGCCTCTGTTTCCATGGCGCTCTCTCTCTCTCTCTCTCTTTCTCTCTCTCACTCAGTAGAACTTCACAGCGAACTCAGTGAAAAAAGGGGGAAAAGTGAGGGCGAAAAAAATATGAGGGGGGTTTTTAATAAAATTTACATCGGTCGTTGATTTGGGATCCGACAGTGGAGGGAAGGGGACAAGGTGAACGTTGAGGGTTTTTTCTTTTTTTTTTTTTATCTGGGCGAAAATTCGACCGTTGGAGCCGATCACGTGATCCGCACGAGTACGTGACCATTGGGCTAGGATCGCGAGAGCGCGGCGCAGGACAGCGTACAGCGTTGAGGACGCGTACGGGGAAAACAAGTGGCGAGTCGCTGTAAGTTGGACGCGTGACTCTGTGCGAGATGGTCGGGCTCCTGTTTCGTGTCCGTGCTGTGTGGATAAAGACAGAACGGAGCTAGGGTACGGGGAGAATAATTAACTGTTAACGTAAAAAATCGACTTTCACCACATTTTTTATGATCGGGGTAGTGAATCATAAATTTTATAGATTAAAGTATCTCTGCAGCAATTTTTATATGACATTGAAACTATTTGACTGTTGATTTGGTGGATTTGAATATAATAAATATCAAAATCACATAATTTTTTTTTTGATTTCACATACCTTCCAACATATGATTAAGATGAATAGGGTTGATCATTATAGAGAAATTAAACTTGTTACCCTTTTAGACTGATCAAGGGTAGACCAAAATGCAGAAAGAAAACTATTAACAATTAAAATCATCAAATCGCAAATTTTGTTTTATCTCTATCTATCTGTATGCTAATAGACCAATGAGCAGTAGCTCAGTTGCTATGTGCACTTCCCTTCTTAGGGAGAGTGCGGGGTTCTCTAACATTTCAGAAAAAAAATTTAAATATTATTTTAGAATTTTAAATAATGATAAAAATGTTTTATTAAGATTGTGGTATTTTATTGTAGGAGATATTTATTTGTAAAAATTATATTATTGTAAAAGGTTTTTTAATTGTTAATGAGAGAGTATTGGTATATGTTAGGTTTATGTTGCCTTCACACACATCTTAACATACCATACACTGTCAAGGCTCCACCTTCTCCTTACCCTACACCCTTTCTCAACCCTTCCTCCTTCATCTCCTAATTCATATGATAATTTCTCTTCCAAACTGAACAAAAACTTGCCTCAACCTTCACTCAAAATGCTTTAGTTTCCTTCACTCAAAATACCATGAATCTAGCATCAACTTTATCTAAATTGTTCAAGAGTTCAAGCTAGGCCAATACCACTTCATAAAGGCTCAAGTAGACATCTCAAGAGCTGAATATCCTTTGTGCTCCATCCAAATAGGTAAAAATCGATCTTCTTCAGATTATTAAAGTGTTAAAGTTTCAGATTTCTTGATAGATGTCAGAAAAATAGGATTTTTGTAAGGTTTTTAGTGTTCAAATCAATTTTGAGATGAACTAAGACCGTTATAAAATATTCTGAGTATAAAATTGACATAATACGATCACCATAAGACACCTACAGAAGCAAGAACCTCTGACTCCAAGACAAAACCGCAAATTGCGGCCATATTGAATATTTTGACGGTCTAATTTTTGAGTTAGGATATGGGTCTTAGTCTGAGACTTGCTTATAAGTAGTATAAACCTCTTTTATACTTTGTTTCCCCCCAGGTTTTCTGAGTCAAAATCTGCGAGTGTTTTAGTGTGATTTTGGCAATATTTTAACGTTTTAAAAACTTTTGTTTTCGTATTTATAATTTTGGTTTTGAAGGATTTAGTTGAATTGCGATGCCGGAAGGGTAATTCCTTATTGTTAGCACTCGTCTAGATTTTATTGGTCATAAGTTCTAACCTATGGATCTTTGTTTGATATTGTTAGTTGTATGTATGCCCTAGTGGCCAGTATTGTACAGATGATGTATATTATATTGGATACTTGGATATATATAGAGATGACTTTCTTACTCGATATGATAGTATGCTATCTGGTTGCTCTTTATCTTAACATGTATACTTGTCTCTTTATACTGTCTTAAAGTTATATGTTGGTAAAGCCCTTAGGATGTGTACTTGACTACCTGGACTATGATGCGGATTATACTAGTGGGGACATGGTATTCCATAAGTACATCCTTTAAGGTCCTTAGTCGTAGATGTATCGAGACGGGGCATCGATATACCAGTGTAGACTAGCGTATACGCTTCTCGACCCATGAGATGGGCGATGGATGATCCCATATCCATCGGTGTTTGACATCAGAGATGGTATACGGGTGCTCAGTGGAGACTGGGTACACTGGACGGACTCGCCGAGAACTCCCAGATGGTATTATACCTCACGTCAGATGGCAGTTCTCAGGTGACACTTGTGCAGGTTAGTCTGTAGACCCGAGATCGTCATAGAGTCTTATGTGATTCCCACCGTGCTTTGATTTCCACCTTACCACGTCCATGAGGGCGTGCAAAACGGTGGTTATTGGGTACAGTCCCGAGTCACATAGAGGCAATGAGCGATAGGAGGGGTTTCGTCTCTCACGGTATTGGGGGTTGATGTTGCGCTGTGCTCGATTGGCCGTAACAGGGAAGTCCCTGGCCATGGCTGTTTTAGAGATTTACTGGTAAGTGTTATCAGTAGTTTCTCGACCCGTTATGGGCCTCACATCGGCACGACTTATCGGTTATTGGGGTCTGACGTTTACCACCCCCAGACTTGATATGCGACATATCAGACGAGGAGACCGGACTGCACGGGTAGTGTTGCCGGTTGGCTCGACGGGAGTTGTAGCAGGTTTTCTTGTTTTCTTCTGATCGCTTAATACCCGGGTGGCCGTTACGTTTAGCTGACCGCTTGCGGCTTGGAGGTGCTTGATATGATCATCATCCATTGCCGGCATATTGACGAGTCTTAGAGTCCCACAAAGGAGTTACCTAGTCCAGGCGAAACGTTGTGGTGCGCGTATGCGATATGCGCATGGACCTGGTTAAAATGCGCGTATGAGATACCGTATATTAATCGGGCGGCTTGCTTTTGGTTGGGTCGTATGTGATATGGCCGGACTGATAAATCAAGTGTTGATTTATCATTTAACCATTAGTTTCTCACTAGAAATCCTTTCTTATACTTTTGGGATGTATGCATGCATGTATGCATTCTTTCTTGTTTCATGCACATATGGATGTGCATGCACACATACATTCATACACCATCCTTCATGGTTGTATATACATAGAAAATGGTGGCAATATAAGACTCACACCATGGTTTTATATATATGAATTATTATTGCATTTGTTTTAAAACAAAATAAAAAAGGAAAGGATAATTCATGGTTTCTTTCTACACTCTTCTTTGACCTAACCATGCTCACCCACCATTTAACCATGGATTAACTTTCGTTTTGTGTTTTAACTCAAGTTCAATAATATCTTTATTGTTTAACCATGGTTTGAGATGAGAAGTGGAAAATATATATTCATATATTTTCTATTTTTCAAAGGAGATTATCTTTTCTCATGTTCTAAAAGGGCCATCATCTTCTTCCTCCTTCTTCTTTTGCTCTCTAGATTTCTCTAGTGAGCAAATTACTCATCAAGTTAGGATTTTGAAGTGAGAAAAGCCACCACAACATCATTCTACACAAGTCTTGCCGACTTGTTTAGAGTGTTAGCTTCATTTCTTTCTCTTGATCAAGTGAAGTTGCAAGCTAGGACAAAGCGGACTCCGGGTGGATCATCGTGGACCTAGAGGAGTTCAAGTGGACCTTTTCCAAACCCCAAATAGCCGAGGAGTCTAGCGTAGGGAGCTACAAAGGTTGTACTCTCAAAACCCTAGCTTAACCTACTTATGATGAAGTGTTGTATTTGAAACCCTAATTTTTCTAGGAATGATTCTTTGTATGCTTACTTAGCACCCTAAAATTTTAATGTTTGGTACATGTGATGCTTCCAAACCATTCATGAGGTGCTAGGTAAACCCAACATTGGTATCAGAGCCAACCTAGAACATTAGGCGACACTTTTACGAAGTAAAAACTCTGATCGAACCAAAATACGTATTCTTTGCACCCTCTCTGGACATTTTTCCAAAACCGCTTATTTTCAGAATTAAAAATATGTAAAAAATACAGCAGGGAATTCTAAGACACACTGTAAAAAACGAAACCCTAATACCCAAATTCCACCGCGGAACCGCGGCCTAAGCTTGCTTGGGCCGCGGCTCCGCGGCCGTACAGAGCCATTAAGGCTTCATTTTTGTACAGTGTGCTTCTTGTCTGCATGTAGATGTTTTTGGGTATTTTTAATCTGAATTTAGTGCTGTATGCTCTGGAGATTGTTTTGGAGTCGGTGATTCGATCGGAATTTTGATTTCGTGTCTTTTCGGGGTAAAGTAGAAAGTATTGAATTGTTCGAACGAGTATCATTTACTCACTTTTCATGGGGGTTTAAATCTTGCGGAAATACGTGCAAGTTTTGTGGTGGACCCTCTAGAAGACAACAAACCTTAACTCAATTATGTGACCGTCTTGAACTGCCTTTTGAACCTTAGGGTTTGGGGCAGTACGGCGTGCCACATGTGAGGCGTTGGCTTGACTCTTCTACGGCTGGACCGCTACTACTGTGACACACTCCGGGTTTTTGAACTCCGCTCAAGTGTTGAGCTTTAGGGAATTTTGAGTATTTGATCATTCGTTCGAAAACTTTAATACTGTCTATTTATTTGGAATGTGATGCAATGTGTGGAATTCATATAGCTAGACATGAAATACGAAGTATGTGATATTTCGTATTTACGATGTCTAAAGAGAATGTTGATTCCAAATATTGCAGTTTTACACTTTCTTTTCTGTGACCGTAAGTGTAGTATGTATTTACCGATTGTCGTTGCTATACATCGACGACGATCAGTGTATGCATACTTACTTATGTTGATGATATGAGATATTATGTGTTGCTGAGATATGATGTGCAAGATTGTCGTGATTGAATAGCCGGGGGTTTTTATGTGAGATGAGAGTTTTATATTTTCATTCATGTAAATTCAAATGTAATGTAAGATTCTTTTATTTGGGGCACTTCCAGGTTGAGGTCGATACCACCAATGTTGTATATTATTAGGATGGACCCAAGGAGGGGAGCACAGGTGACCGGGTTCTGGGGTTCAGTAGGAGGCCATCTTGAGGAGTTGAGACCGGGTCTCCTAATCTCCAGAATTGGTAGGGTCGCTTGCCGCTCTCGTAGGGGTCCAGGGTGTGGGCTTGGCTATTCATCGCGACTGTGGAATCCGTATTTTTTATTGTTGGCTAAATACTAAATACGGACGTGCTAGTATATCCCACATTATATCTATGTTTCCGCTGCGGTATCTGTGATGTGATCATTTGATTTGTTGTGATGGATACAGTATACAGTATATATGATATATTATATAGACGTTACTTATGTTTTACACCTGCACTAGCCCTGCCCTGCTCTGTCGTTAGTTACCTAACCTAACGGTGCACGAGGGGACATCGAGGCGAATGCGGATGGCATAAGTGTACGTCGTATTTATCTGTGATGTTTAGGTGACTTAAATGATGGGACTTCATTAATATGATTAATGAAAGAAAAGAAACCTAAAAGATGTTGTCGAATCAAATTTTTCTAAAAAGGGTAGCTACAGGTTTGCTTTGCATAGCGATATAGATGATATATCCCGTACCTTATTCGATGAGGAAAGAGCCGAGATCCCTTTACCGGGAGTGACATCTGTTCCCCTTCGAACGACGGCGCGACTGGACTGCGATGTCCTGACGCTGAGATTCGGGGCAGATGCTATTTGGTTTTATCCGTCCACCTCTCCGAAGATGCTAAGTGATTTATGGCACCGTGTATCGGAGGTTTAGACGGATGCGGCCGATGTAGCAGACTTCGTCAGATTCCCCCTTGCTTGAGGGGTTTTTGATTGTGGGGACGCTCTTCCCTGCAGGCGCAAGCCCCTGCAGTTAATTACGCTACTGCATCGCGGTAACAACTTTCTCCTTCTCTAGAATTTCACTTCATGTCGTGGGTGTTTGTTTTGTTTGTGGTTGCCCATGGATTGTATACGGAGACTGAGTTATGTCGTCGCCCGTAGGGCGTGGACTAGTCCAAATCCGTATTATCTTAGATTTGGGTTTGGGGGTTTGGGTTTAAGGATACGTTAACCTCGTTTGAGACTAAGATCGACTTAAACGTTTGTTAAGGACACGTTAGTCTAGTTTTTAGACTAAGATCGACTTAACGGGATCGTTTAGATCCAACAATAGAGTGGTTTAAGGGAGCCCTGTTGTTTAGTTTAGTGACGTTGCGGTCAATAGGTAGTTTAAGGATATTGCGGTCCATAGGTAGTTTAAGGACATTGCGGTCCAATGTTAGTTTTAAGACATTGCGGTCAAGGTTAAGGACCTCATAGTCCGTGGATTTAAGGACTCCACAGTCCGATGTTAGTTTTAAGACGTCGCGGTCAAGGTTAAGGACCTCATAGTCCATGAGTTTAAGGACCCCACAGTCCGTTGTTAGTTTTAAGACATCTCGGTCAAGGTTAAGGACGTCGTAGTTCATGAGTTTAAGGACCCCACAGTCCGTTGTTAGTTTTAAGACATCTCGGTCAAGGTTAAGGACCTCATAGTCCATGAGTTTAAGGACCCCACAGTCCGTGTCAATGTGTGGTCATCGGGACCCGTCACCTCTTTGAAGACGTTGAGGAATTACAACGCCAAGTATCAAAGGAGTGAAGAGATGTACCCTTGAACCGGGGTGGATTAAACAGTCTTTGGCCCAATTTGGGATCAAGACCAATTAATTGTGTTATGAGCCCATTAGCCCAGTTAAGTTTGAATTGAGGACTTATGGCCATCTTAGGCTAAGTCCCATCATGTTTAGAATACTGGCTTTCTGTTGGTCCATTGAAGGAGAGGCTTTGCCTTTAGCCATTTAACCAATTGGGCTGAACTTAGTGTTAAACACTAAAGATCAGCAGTGTTGAACACTGGGAACAAGTTAGTGTTTTAACACTAAAAGACAGTTAGTGTTAAACCCCAGCAACAGGGGGTTCAAATTAGTGTTAAACACTAGAGCAAATCAATGTCAAACACTAGCAGCAAAGATTTCAGATTAGTGAAACACTAAGAATAATCAGTGTTAAACACTGGTGACGGAGATTTTAATTTAGTGTTGAACACTAAGGGAGTTAATCTTAAACTCTGTTAACAGGGGTTTAATTTAGCGTTAAACACTAAGAAATTCAGTGTTAAACACTGCAAATAAAGTTCTTTGATTAGTGTTGAACACTAAGGCCAAACAGTGTTTAACACTGGATTCCGGGATTCCAATTTAGTGTTAAACACTAAGGCAAGAGGGGTCACGTGGTAGCACGTGAGGGCGCCCTCCCTTCATTTGTTCTGCTGAGAATATCATATCTTTTGGAGCATCACGTGCCATCACGTGACGGGCATTGAAATGCTTGTATGTTAAAGCTTCTGCCAAGGGTCACGTGGGTCACGTGATGCACTGCCTCAAAGGGCCTTTTCTGCGGATCTTTTCGGGGGTCACGTGGTGGCACGTGACCCTGCCTCTATGTATGTTTTTTTTAGAAGATCTGTTAATCCCTTTTAAGAATTAAGCTCTTCATAGGGTTGAACCCTAACAATAATTTTAGAGGAATTAAATTCCTATTTCCTTCTGAAGATTTATATTCTGGGATAGAGTTGAACTCTGAATGGGGTTAAACCCTAATAACAGTTTTAAGGAATCAAGTTCCCACTCTCTTTTAGAGACTTATTCTGAGGAATGAGATTCTGTCGTAGGGTGAAATCCTCATTTCTTCTTTCTTAAGGGAATTAAATTCCTGTTATTTTAACAGAACTCAGTTCTTAACTAGGGTTGAATCCTGAATCTGTTCATTCTGAAGGAATTGAATTCCTGTAAAATAGGGTTAAACCCTAATTTTATTTTAAAGGAATTAAATTCCTATAGTTCTGTGAGAATTAAATTCTCAAACTCACATTCCCTCTCTATGCTTTGGATCTGCATGGCAGGATCTCAACCCAATGAGAATTAAATTCTCAATTCAAGGGGAGATGTGCACTTTGCAGATCCTCCACTAAAGAGAGAACTATGTTCTTCTGTTTAATTTCAGAGTTAAACTCTGCTGAGAATTAAATTCTCTTTTAAAGGCCTTCCCTTTCTTACATAAGCTTTTCTTTTGCAGAAGATACAAATTCCTCCAAAGTATCAAGGCTCTCTCTTTTCTCTCTCTTTCCTCCTTTTCTCTTTCCTCCTTTTTTTCTTTGTGTCTCTTGGCTCCTATTTATAGGAGAAGAAGCAGAATCAATTAGTTTTGGTGAATCTTTCATTGAGAGATTTAATTTGTATTCACCATTCGTTTGGACCTTTGGATTATTAGGTGAATTTTATTCACCATCGGATTTTAAATCCAGAGATTCTCCTTTATTATTTCGGTTAGATTTTAAAGGGAAATCTTTCCAAGTTCAGGCCTTTTCCACAAATAGATGATATTTAATCACCTTTAAATCTTTAATCCAATTGGTTCCAAATAATCACTTTCCTTTGGAAAGATTTGAATGCCGTTCAGAATTTAATTCTGTTAAATAAATGGGCTTTGAAAGCCGGTCACGTGTGACCACATGACCCATGGTTACGTGTGGGCACGTGACCCTTGGTCACGTGTAATCACGTGACCCCCCTGGAACGAGCTTTCTTTTTCTTCTGCGCTATGTCTTTGCCGCTGCTTGGTCATCACGTGCCAACACGTGATCACTGGTCATGTGTGAGCACGTGACCCTCGTCTGGAGCCTTTTTCTTGATTTAATCAGAGAATGAGTCTGCTTTTGCCGCTGCTTTTAAACGTCACGTGCCAACACGTGACCGCTGGTCACGTGCTGGCACGTGATGCCTCCTTCGTAACTTTTCCTGATTTTAAATCAGGAAACAAATGCCCCCACAGCGTTGTTCTCACGTGTTTGCACGTGAATGCAGCGCTGTCATTTTTTGTGACCGTTGGATTCCTCTAGGGATTTGGGGAGATGAAGCGTCTCCATCACATCCAATAAATACCTATGTCTCTTCAGAAGAGCCTTCACTTTGCTCATCTTCTTCCTTTGAGAACTTTTTCCCTTGAGAATTTAATTCTCGTTTCCAGAGCTTAATTCTCTGCCTTGAAAATCTTCCAGAGTTTAACTCTGTTCGAAGAGACTTTTCTCTTTAGGTAATGCTCTCATATGAACGAAGAACTCTCACATTCTTCTGGATTTTAAATCCAAAACAGGGGTTTCTACCCTTTTCAATATGAACCCATTTTCCCTTATTCCACTGGAGTATGGAATAGAACTTTCAACGGTAGATCCTTTTAGGGTTCATATGATCTTTAGGGAGATAATGGTGACGGTTAAGATCTATGGAATTTAATCCTATCAAAAAGATTTTTTGGGAATTTAATTCCCTTTTTCTTAATAAGGAATTTAATTCCTACGAAGAACTCAATTTCTTCACATGGAGGCTTCTTGGGGTCTCTTGACCCGAGGTTGTCCTTCTGCAATTAATAAAACAGGAGCTTTGTAATGATGTCTTCTGTGGGAATTTAAGTCCTTTGATCCTGTTGGATCTGTTGTAGAGCCCGAGACAGATTTGTCTTCTAGGGGGAATGTGTAGGGTTACTTGAATCTCATTCTTTATTTAATGAGGATATTCCCTCTGTTTTATTATAACTGCTTGGTTTCATTATTAATGAGCCGTCATCTTGATTCTGTGGGGCCCATGTGTTTTGTAGCCAATGGTCTCAGAAAAATCTACTGTTGCTTTCTTTAGCTAGTCTTCATGTTCATGCATGGATATATATCGCTGACTTTGCTTTTAACGGTCTTCTTTTATTGGATTTCAGGTGCGATGGCTTCTGTTCCATGCTTTCCCTTTTCTCGCTCGGAGGCTGCTTTTCTTCAGTCACCATCTGATGAGGAAGCAATGGCGATGATCCAGGCCCATGACCCGAACTGCACCAACCTACTTCAATGGGGATCTTGGTATAGTCATATTATTCAGGGTCGCCGGAGTTTCCTTTGCGCGGTACCGACAGAGCCCACTTTCCCATTCTTACCGATGGACCCTCCGAGAACGGTTTTTGCTGTGGAAATGCCTAACTGGACTCCAACGGGGAGGCTCAAGCCTTCGACGACCAGTATTCCGAACCATCTGATCCCGGCCATAGATATCTTGGGGCGGCGTATTTGCCAGGATGAGGCCCATCCGTGGGGACAAATTTATAAGATAGGGCTCACTCCTCGACACCCTACGGGCTACCTTCTCTGGGCTCGCTACATCCTTTCTGCCCATCGTGCGCGGCTGTAGAAAGTCGGGCTTTATCAGGCAATATACGCGTCACTCTTCCATTATAAGTCCCTGCATGTCTGGTGGGTTAAGGCGTTTTTGAACCAATGGAATCTTCCCACCAACACTTTCATTCCAGGAGATCGCGAGGTCTCGATTTCTCTGGCAGAATTCTATGACATCTCGGGGTTGCCAATCAGGGGTAGTCTGTATGAGGAGTTGCTGCCTTCTGACGAGTACATTTTTGAACCCGAGCCCGCCCCGGTTGACGGCCTGTCTGCTGAGAATGCCGTCCGCCACAAGTGTCCCAGTTTAATCAAGGCGCTAGGTATCTTCGACCGATTATTCACCGAATCCGAAGAGCAGGGTGTTACTTTCAAGAGCTTCATTGCTCGTTTCCTTCGCGAGGACGCCTTATCGAAGACAGCCCCGAAGTTTGCAAACATGAAAGACCCCTTTGGGTTTGGCCCGAAGAAACTGCCAACTAATGAATCGGATCTGCCGCAATACTACATTCCCATAATGTCGCCGACGTCTTTCGAATCCATCACAGCTCCCGGCATGGATGAGGAGACATTCTTCATGGGGTTTGTTAGCGTCTGGCTCAGTTGGTTTGTCATCCCCATGCATCATCGCTTTATGAGAGCTTCGGTTATCTATCCGGCTTATCGTATTGCTGAGGGGACGCGGTTGGCCATCGGCATCCCAGCCTTGGCGCACCTTTATCATGGGTTGGGCACCGCAGCTAATACCTCTACTCCTGACGTGGATGTGGTAAACTTTTCGCTTCATTATTTCACGTCTTGGATCGAAATGCACGTGTTGGGGGCTTTCGCTATGCATCAGAGGCCTGCGTTCTATGACGCCTACACTTTCCCTCGGCTTATGCGATTGGTGGATGTTTCTGCCGTTGACCCAACTCAATTCGGGGCTATTCGGACGTTGATTTCTCCTTACGCTACTGCCGGCGGATTAATATTTAATGATCGGGTCTTATCTTCTTCCACGGGTTCGGCCCAGCCGCTTTGGGACCGGTCGAAAGATGACGCGCCCACTTTGAAGCCCCAGGAAGCCGCGCGCTTATATGCAATCAGACCGGGTTACCTGGTGTTTCGTCAGGACAGTGCGGCTCTCTTTATGCGGTACAATCCGCATCGCTTTGCCCGGCAGTTTGGCTATGATCAGGGCGTCCCGTTTGAAGCTTTCATAATCGCG
Organism: Agapanthus africanus; assembly: GCA_030015575.1. NCBI lineage: Eukaryota > Viridiplantae > Streptophyta > Magnoliopsida > Asparagales > Amaryllidaceae > Agapanthus > Agapanthus africanus. Next base: position 77,700,007 of record CM057347.1, on the reverse strand, counting down.
CCGGTTCCTTCGCTCGAGGCCGTCCGAGATGCCGCCCACCACTTTGTGAGGCTGAACACCGGTTCTCAGTTCATGATCCCCGATGGTGACTACATTCCCCGATGCGTGGGGTCATTTACGGGCTGGTATCTCCATCGGGTGAACCCGGTTATTATTGAGGAGAGAAGGGTGCTTCTTGGCCATGGCGCCCCTATTCAGGTTCCGGCCCCGGGAGCCATGCTACGACCACGTGCCCCAGTCCGCTTTCCCCTGAGGGATATCGGCACTGCGATTATTCCTGGAGAGTCAGGAGTAGATCTTACTCCAATAGTTGGTATGCCCCTGGGTACTCGGTCGCAGGGTAAACGGGCTCCGGTAACAGTACCCCCACCCGAGGCAGCACCACCCTCCGTGTCATCGACGGTGGCAGTGTCATCTCCAGTTGTGGCCCGGGGAGAGGGTGTTGAGGGCGACGTGGGCCAACGCCGTACCAAGGCTTCGAAGGGAAAGAGACGGTCGTCCTCGGCGACTGGTTTTGGGTCCAAGCGTCGAAGGAAGGTGGCTACTAATTTGCTCGACTCTTTAACGGAGTCTGAGCCTATCCTTGAAGATGAGCCGTTGGCCTTACCGGAATCAAACGCTGAACTACTTTTTCCCAGTTCAGCCGCCGAGGAAGCTGCACAGTTGGCTGAGGCTATAAGGCATTCCAAAGACGCGTCTCAGAACGCCAGGGTTCCGAAGAAGCCCTATCCTGCTGTAATCTTTTACGAGGACCCCTCGTGGATTCGGCGGCGATTTATAGGCCCTTTGGAGGAATGGGGGGAAAGGACCTTGAAGCAGGCTGTTTCAGAGGACGCGGCGGACGCGCTTTCTTTATGGACCGGCGGCCATGAGTCCACTCTCGAACCCCGGCGAGCACGCCTCCTTGAGAAGGAGCAGCGGCTTGAAGAAGCCATATTGAAGGCTTCGTTACGCATTGGTATGCCTTTATACTTCTTTATAGCATTTCAGATTGTTTACGCCTGCATGCCTGCATCTTTATTCTTGTGTGAATTGTGCAGAATCTTCGACGCTGGGGGAGCTCCCTACGGGCTCGTTGAAGCCAAAGCCTGTCGAAATTCCCGATGAAGCGTTGCTCAATGTGGAGGGGGCTGATGAGGCTGCTCCTCTTGCAATAGAGCCTCCAGTGGCAGTTCCTGATCATGAAACGCTTGCTCCTTTAGGGGAGGCTCCTTTGGAGATTGCTGCCCTAACGGCTCTTCCCGAAGGCGGCCCGGAGGCTGAGATGGAGGTAGTGGGGACTACCCTCCCTCTGTTGGAGCCCGAGGTTCCGGCAGAGGCTGTCGAAGCTGCTATCCCTCCGACTCAGAACGGGAGAAGTGTTGAAGGTAACCTTCTGAATTTTAAATTAGCAGCCTTTCCGTTGTCTGAACTCTTTTGTTTTTCTCAGAATTACGCAAGCTGGCGGTCTCTATTGCCGATCTGTCTCCCCGGCAATCCTTTCAGCGTCTGCTGGAGATGGCAGCTCCACAAGCGATATCCCCCCAACGCATCGTCCTCTCATCCGGGCAAGGTTGGTGTCGTCCATCACTTCTCAAAGCATCGTTGTTATTTTGCGTATTGACATTGATGTTTTCTACAGTTTTGGAGGCTGATGATGAGGTCGAGGTTCTCGAAGGGCCGGGGGAACCTTCAGCTCCTACTTGCACGACTGTCGGTAAGCGACATTTCATCATACTCTCATTCGTTTTTTGCTTAAGAATTTTACTGACATCTTTCAAATTTGAACAGCTCTGCCAGTCTCCACGGCGTTGGAGTCGCGCATCATGATGCCGCCCGGCCCTTATGCCTTGCGGGCTTCAGAACGCTTGGCCCAATTAAGCCTTGTCTCCTTATCATCTTTGATTGAGGAGCTCCGTGCTGGCAGCGCGACCACAGCTGAAGCGTTTGCCGCCGAAGCTAACGGTTCTCTTCTTTTTCTTGCCACCTATCATAGCGAAGAGGTGGTGCGAGTCTGGGTGGAGTTCTGTCGGCAAGTGGAGGCTCGCTTGCACGCCCTTGAATGTTCTTGCCTTTCCTCGGAAGCTGTGGCTGTAAAAGCGGAGTTGCGGGGTTTGATAGCACGATGCGCGGCCAATATGACGTCATGCGAGAAAAGGCTTGGCCGCAAATTCTCGGAAAGGGAGCTAGCTTCCAAGGCGCTGAGCGAGCTTCGCGCTACTCTTACTGCCAAGGCCAACAAAGTATACGAGCTTTGGCGGGTGCTTCAGGAGTCCAACAAGAGGTGGTGGCTCTCGACAAAGCTGCCACGTTCACTCGTGAAAGGGTCGAGGCTCATAAAGCCACCGAGAAAGAGCTTGAAGCTCGGCTTGCTTCGTATCAGGCTCAGCAAGCTCAGACGGAGGCTCGTCTTCTGGAGATCTTGAATCATGAAGCCGTGACTCAGCAACAGAAAGATGAGCTGGTAAAATTGCTACATCACCCGCCGGCTTGAAGACTTTTATCTTTCCCCTTTTTTTGTACATACTCATGGATGAGAGTATCTTTTTGTTTCTTTCATGAATTGTACTTTGTATCCATTTTGGTTTATGAATAAAAGATATATTTTTCTTCTCAATGATGCGTCTCCTTTTTGTCGAATGTGTTTTGCGGACAATTTATCTTGATCTCTTTGCAGGGCAGCGATAGCTTAGGATTCAGGGTTAAGATCTGTTTCCTAAGACTTCTGCACTTTATGAGCCACGAGGGTCTCACAAAGAGTTTTTTCTCCCCGTGGGTCAAAAGGATCCCATAGGTGTAGGTTCTTCTTAAGAATCGTGAGGATTCTTAAGCGGGTTTTCCTTTGAGAGTCGTAAGGATCTCACAAGAGAGTTTTTCTTCCTTACAGGTCGTGAGGACCTGCAAGTGCTGGATGTGGTCGCCCTTATCCGTGTTTCACGGGGTCAGGGGTCGCTCAAGGTATCGTAGTTTAAAGACGTCACGGTCAAGGTTAAGGATCTCATATTCCGTGGATTTAAGGACTCCACAGTCCGATGTTAGTTTTAAGACATCACGGTTAAGGTTAAGGACCTCATAGTCCGTGGATTTAAGGACTCCACAGTCCGATATTTGGTTGCAGGGACCCGTCACCTCTTTGAAGACGTTGAGGAATTACAACGCCAGATATCAAAGGAGTGAAGAGATGTCCCCTTAAACCAAGGCAGAATCCGTAAGGAATCTGGGTGGTTGATTGTTAGTTTTAAGACATTACGGTCGAGGTTAAGGACATCATAGTCCGTGGATTTTAGGGACTCCACAGTCCGGTGTTTGCTCTGGATGCTTCACACGGGTTCACTGCTGTGCTTGGCGAGGACCAGGCTCCGCTCTGGATGCTTCACACGGGTTCACTGCCGTGCTCCGCGAGGACCAGGATTCGCTCTGGACGTTTTCCACGGGGTCAAAGAGTGACGTTATCCGCGTTCCACGTAACCAGGAATTTTGTACTAGATGCTTCACACGGGTTCACTGCCGTGCTCGGCGAGGACAGGCTCCACTCTGGATGCTTCACACGGGTTTACTACCGTGCTTTGCGAGGACCAGGATCCGCTCTGGACGTTTTCCACGGGGTCAAAGAGTGACGTTATCCGCGTTCCACGTAACCAGGAATTTTGCACTAGATGCTTCACACGGGTTCACTGCCGTGCTCGGCGAGGACTAGGCTCCGCTCTGGATGCTTCACACGGGTTCACTGCCGTGCTCTGCGAGGACCAGGATCCGCTCTGGACGTTTTCCACGGGGTCAAAGAGTGACGTTATCTACGTTCCATGTAACCAGGAATTTTGCACTAGATGCTTCATACGGGTTCACTGCCGTGCTCGGCGAGGACTAGGCTCCACTCTGGATGCTTCACACGGGTTCACTGCCATGCTCTGCGAGGACCAGGATCCGCTCTAGACGTTTTCCACGGGGTCAAAGAGTGACGTTATCCGCGTTCCACGTAACCAGGAATTTTGCACTAGATGCTTCACATGGGTTCACTGCCGTGCTCGGCGAGGACTAGGCTCCGCTTTGGATGCTTCACACGGGTTCACTGCCGTGCTCTGCGAGGACCAGGATCCACTCTGGACGTTTTCCACGGGGTCAAAGAGTGACGTTATACGCGTTCCACGTAACCAGGAATTTTGCACTAGATGCTTCACACGGGTTCACTGCCGTGCTCGGCGAGGACTAGGCTCCGTTCTGGATACTTCACACGGGTTCACTGCCGTGCTCTGCGAGGACCAGGATCCGCTCTGGACGTTTTCCACGGGGTCAAAGAGTGACGTTATCCGTGTTCCACATAACCAGGAATTTTGCTGATTGTATCCGCATTTCACGGGATGGAGGTTTGACTGTTAGCGATAGGTATACCACCGAGCCATGGAACTGGGAGTTGCCGCTGTTCCGCTTAGCTTAGAGTTGTGTCCGTTGTTACGAGACGAGTGTTGAAACGATCTCCAGGTCTCCTTTGGCCCGTCGAGATTTGGCTTCTTCTTCTGATGAAACCTGGGGGAGAAGTATGATCCCTTTTTTGTTTACGCCCATGGATTGTGTACAGGGTGTGATGGAACATCGCCTGTAGGGCATAAATTAAAACTTTTTTTATTTATTTTATTTTATTTCCACGATGCTCTATCATTTCAGCTTTTATATCGCGAAGGTCGCGATTGCCCCATCATTTCGGCTATTTTTCGCAGTGCCCAATCATTTCGGCTATTTATTTCATTTTCACTCGCTGTTTTTTTTTATTATTGCGAGTTGCCCCATCATTTTGGCTATTTTGCGTGCATACATTTTTACCTGCTACTTTTTATTGCAGGTTGTCCCATCATTTCGGCTATCTCGTATGCACGTGCAGCCTACTGGCTTTTCGCCATAAACCTGAAATTAGACACAGATTTCGGCATCAGCACCGCTACAACTGGGATATGGCCAGGAGCGAATCATCATCTGCCTCTGTCGATATTGAACAAAGATGGCTTAGCAAACAGGGTTAGGGTCCCGTCGACTAAGGCTTTTGACTTCATAAGCCGTAAGGGTCTCACGAAGGTATTTCTCCCTACAAGTCGTGAGGATCTCGTAGGTGTATTTTCTCCCTAGGAATTGTGAGGATTCCTAAGTGTATGTTTCTCTGCGAGCCGTAAGGATCCTACAAGAGGGATTTCTCCTTATAGGTCGAGAGGACCCATAAGGGTTGTGTTCGCCATATAGACATATCCCTAGTCACGGATGAGACTTTGTTAGGGAAATATTTGTTCGTGCCCGTGGATTGTATACAAGGGTCAGTACCGGACCACTTGTAGGGCAGTGTCGAAGGGTATAGAGGATTTTTCTTAAGCACAGATTTAGGTCTCTGTGACTTAAGACTTTCAAATCTTATGAGCCGTGAGGGTCCCATAAGAGAGTTCTCCTTACGAGTCGTGAGGATCTCGCAAGTGTATTTTCTCCTTAGGAATCGTGGGGATCCCTAAGTGTGTTGCTCCTTTGTGAGTCGTAAGGATCTCACGCGGGTGGTTTCTCCTTACAAGGTCGAGAGGACCCTATATGTGTCTTTTAACGAGGTTGCGCCCTTTCGGGTTTTCACAAACACTCGCCGGTAGTCCTGCTGTTTTTACTCACGGAGCCCTTTCGGGTTTTCACAAACACTCGCCGGTAGTCCTGCTGTTTTTACTCACGGAGCCCTTTCGGGTTTTCATCCGTGCCCATTTTGCTTATGGACATACCGTTTTTTTATTCTTTTCATTTTCTTTTTCTCCTTTTTTTTACGAGGTCATGCCCTTTCGGGTTTTCACGAACACTCGCCGGTAGCCCTGCTGTTTTTACTCACGGAGCCCTTTCGGGTTTTCATCCGTGCCCTTTTTGCTTATGGACATACCGTATTTATTTATTATATATATATATATATATATATTTTTATTTTTTATTCATCTCGTCAGCATAAGGATGCTGCGGTATTAGTTTAAGGACGTTTCAGTCCGCTATTAGTTTAAGGACATTTCGGTCCGACATTGAGAGGCTGGCTACTGCTTATAAAACTTGAGCTTAGGAAGATAGCGAGCGGGCCTGGTCGTCGTCACCTATCATTGACCTAGGCCGTGGCTCATTAAGCGTAGTATTTCTTTAGGAAGCGACCGTTTATCGGCCTGAAAGGCCTTTCACCGTGCATGTCCATGAGTAGATAAGCCCCACCCTGGTAAACCTTATCTATGATGTACGGGCCTTCATAGTTTGGCTCGAATTTTCCCCGCTTGGCGCGATTGGGGATCAGAGGCCTTTTGACCACTAACACGAGTTCTCCTTGGCGGAATGTCCTCGGTCGAGTCAATCTTTCGTATGAGCGCGTCATCTTTGCTTTATAAGCTTCTAGATTTTGTTGCGCTATGAGCCGTGTTTCTTCAAGAGCATCAAGCTCCTCAAGCCAAAGGTTAGCATTTTCTTCGTTCGTCATTTCGTAGTGGACTGCCATTCGTAGAGAGGGTAGCTCTATTTCGAGGGGAAGTACTGCTTCTGTCCCAAATACCAACGGGTACGGCGTTGTGTTCGTGGCCGTCTTGAACGTAGTTCGATAGGCCCAAAGGGCCTCTTGCAGCCTCTTGTGCCAGTCTTTCTTATTTCGGGACACCGTCTTTTTTATGATCTTCGTCAGGGTCTTGTTGAAGGCTTCAGTTAGACCATTAGCTCGCGGATTGTAAACTGAAGAATATCTCCAGTCTATATTGTGTTGCTGCGCGAAGCGGCTAATCTTATGGTTTCTGTAGACTGGCCCGTTATCGAAGATAATCCACCGTAGAGTTCCAAACCGATAGATGACGTCCGTCTTGAAGAAGTGGAGGATATTCTCCGTCTTCATTTCCCTCAACGGTACTGCTTCCGCCCATTTGGAGAAGTAATCAGTCGTCGCCAGGATGAAACGATGTCCCCTGGACGATGCTGGTTCAATGGGGCCGACTATGTCAGTCTCCCACATTTCGAATGGCCAGCTAGCCACCGTTGGATGTAGTGGATTCGGATGCTGGTGGATGAAATCCCCGTGGATTTGGCACGAGTGGCATTGCTTCGCATACTTAAGGCAGTCCTGGATCATCGTGGGCCAGTAGTAACCCATCCGTTTAATTTTTAACTTCATCTTCGGGCCTGCTTGATGAGAACCACAGATTCCATCATGAACCTCTTGAACGACTCTTTCTGCTTCGTCCGGTCCTAAACATCTCAGCCACAGAGAATCAAATGACCTCTTATACAGAGTATCATTGACGAAAGCGAAAGATAGAGCTCGTTTCATGAGCTGATGTCTTGAGGACGCTTCTTCGGGCATTCGGTGGGACTTAAAGTAGTCTATGAAGACTTCCCTCCAGTCCTCAGCCTTCTCACGGTCTTTTATCTGTAGAGTCGTCTGCTCAGTCGCTCCCTTTTCTTCGTATGATTCCGGAGATATTTCTGCTGGGGCGAGCACTCGACGGCTTTGTACCATGATTTTAACGTCATCGAGGTTCTCGTCAGCCAATTCTTTGGCGAGCTTAGCTAACGTGTCCGCTTTGCTATTTTCCGCGCGTGGTATGCTTTTCAAAGTATAGGAGGGAATTTGGGTCAACAGTTGTTGCACCTTTTCGCCGTACTTCACCAACTCTGGTTTGCACATTTGGTAGTCACCATTTACTTGACTAACGACCAGTTGAGAATCCCCGTATATAAGGAGGTCTTCAATTCCCATGTCGATGGCGATCTCGAGGCCCGCTATCAAAGCTTCGTATTCGGCTTCGTTATTCGTCCCCGGCTCTGTTAAGAAGAAGGCGAAGCGCATAATCCCTCCTTGTGGAGTTACGAAGATGAGGCCTACCCCCGATTTGATTATGGGGATACATTGTTTGCGCTTCTTCATGGAAGATGCTCCATCAAAATAGAGTTCCCATCGGGTATCGCCGCCGCCGATCGCATCAAATGCATGTTCGTCCGGCAAATCGCAGTTCAGAGGAGAACCGGCAGGTACTGGATGCTCAGCAAGGAAGTCGGCGATGGCCTGGCCTTTCACTGCCTTGAGAGGTCGATACGTTATCGAGAACTCCATCAAGAGTAGAGCCCATTTAGCGAGTCGACCCGTCAATATAGCCTTTGACATCAAATATTTAAGAGGGTCCACTTTCGAGATGAGACGGACTTCATGCGCCAATGCATAATGCCTGAGCTTTGTTATCGCAAAGATCAACGCCAGGCAGTGTTTTTCAGTGGGAGAGTAGTTGCTTTCTGCCCCCAGCAGAACTCGACTTAAGTAGTAGAGTGCTCTTTCTTTTCCTTGATCGTTCTCTTGTGCCCATAATGCGCCTAAGGAACCTTCGAGGGCGGTTGTATAAAGAATGAGGGGTTTTCCCTTGTCCGGAGCAGCCAACACCGGCGGGTTCTGCAGGTACTGTTTAATTTCGTCCAACGCGCCCTGGCATTTTTGATCCCAGACGAATGGAGTTCCCTTCTTCATCAGGTGGCTGTAAGGACGGCACTTGCCTGATAGGTTGGCGATAAACCGCCGGATGTACGCGAGCTTCCCTTGGAGAGACCGCAGCTATTTGAGAGTCCTTGGCGGAGGCATTTCCATGATCGCCTTGATCTTGGATGGATCTATTTCGATACCCCGGTGTCGGACGATGAATCCTAAGAATTTGCCCGAGGAAACTCCGAATGCACATTTGAGGGGATTCATCTTCAAATTATATTGCCGAAGGCGTTGAAATACAGTCTTCAGATGCGTTAAATGCTCTTCGTATGACATGCTCTTCACCACGAGGTCATCAATATAGCACTCGACGATGTCATGTATGAGATCGTCGAAGATCTTTGTCATGGCCCTTTGATAGGCAGCACCGGCGTTCTTTAGACCAAAGGGCATAACCTTGTAGCAAAATATTCCCAAAGGGGTCCGGAAAGCCGTATGTTTCTGGTCTTCAGGATGCATTTTTATTTGATTATACCCTGATGAGCCGTCCATGAAGGAGAAAACCTCATGCGTGGACGTATTATCTATCATTAGCTCGGTTACCGGTACTGGGAAATCGTCCTTCGGGAAGGCTTTATTGAGATCCCTGAAATCCACGCATATGCGCACTGTCCTATTTTTCTTCATTACAGGAACGATGTTGGCAATCCAGTCAGGATATTGGACTTCTTGGATAAATCCGGAATCAATCAGCTTCTTGACTTCGGCGTTGATACTCATATCAAGCTCGAGCCGCATCCTTCTCGGCGCCTGCTTGACCGGCTTGATATCCGGGGATATTGCTAATTTATGCACAGCAATCTCCGGATCTAATCCCGGCATTTCGGAATAGTTCCACGCGAAGCAATCTTTATGCTGTAGAAGCACGTCCTTTAATGCAGCCACCCTTTCTTTAGATAGCCGCTCACTGACGAATATCGGTCGCGAATCATCTGCCGACCCCAACTCAATCTTCTTGAGGTTATCTGCGGTGGTATGTATGCCATCTTCCAGTTCTTTCGGAGCCGGTGGAAATTCTGAGATTACCTCATTGTCATTGTTTTCGAAGCACCAAGGGAGCTCATCTATGTCTTCGGGCTTTTCTTTTAACATTGCAATCATGTGACAAGTGCGAATCCGCTTCCAAGACGGGTGTGGATCTGGCTCTGCTCTTGTGGCTTTAGGTTCGTGCTTTTCTGGCGGCGTTACCCTCCAGCTGCTGGATAAAGCAAATCTGCCTTGTTGGTACTGGTCTTCGACCCAGTTCTTGAAGGTGAAGCAGTCTTCGATAGGGTGTCCTATGGCTCGGTGATAAGAGCAATAGCCCGGATGGGAAACTTTGTTAGCTTGCTCAGGGTGCTTAGACTCCGGAAGTGCGATCATTTGATGTTTTATAGCGAGCTCGAGTAACTTCTTCGTCTTGTCTCGGGGGAAGGAATACGCTCGACTCATCTTCTTCATGAGGGGCAAATCCGGACCGCGCAATGCCCGATCACACGACTCTCTAATCCTGCGTCGTTTTTGTCGACTCCTTTTTTCACTTCTTGACTTACTTCTGCTTTTGCGTCGGCACTTTTGTACAACGGGTTGACAGAGAGGAGCATCTTTGTCTTTTGCAGCCTGCTGAAACAGACGTTGCGTCCTGGCCTTCTCGTAGATGGCCATCTCACGGTTGTGGTCTTCCCGAGCCTTTTGACCCGCTTTCCTGATAAACTTGTCCATTTGTTCCTCAAATGACGGACTCGGCACTTCTCTCGCGGGATCCAATTTTGACGGGGGGTTAGCATTCTCCGACGAGGTGTCCTCCTCCCCATCGAAGTTATATATGGCGTAGCTGCCGTGGACTCGCTCCCGTTTCCCGGATCTCACATATCCAAGCCCAAGCGTTTCCATTCTCCCGTTGGGCAATTTGCGCTGAGTCCCAGGGACATTCCAAATCCTGTTGTAGAACCGAGCTTGTCGAACAGTCTGTTTTAAGGGTACTCTTTGGCGCTTCAATAGCCTCTTTAATCCATTTGTGTAATATCTGGGCAAACAGATGGGTTAGAGCCTGTCGAGTGTAGCATCCGCGCCATGCCATATCTCTTTCTCCACTCTCATTTCTGTGGATTGGTAGAATAGGATCACCTTTTCACCCTTTCGCCTGGGAGGGACGTAAAACGTCTACAGGTCCCTCACATTGTAAGCTTGAAGTGTGTCGAGATCTTTATAGTGTTTCCGCGGCACCATGGTGATTTGCAAACTCTGATCATCACTAGGGGATGCCTGTATTGACGGCCGACTGGAGAACACGGCATTAACTTCATCTTCCGAGTCACTTCCGAAGATCAACATGGGGGCAGGCTTTCCCGGGTTGTTGCGTCGAGACGGCCCAGCATAAACTATCTCTTCTCCTTCTTTGGTATCGCTCCCGAAGACAGGGATGGCGGCGGCGGCTTTGTTCTCCGGCTTGCGACACCTCTCTGTATCCTCGAAATCTGGCAAAAAGTACTTCGTATCTTCGTACTTGCGGACTTCGTTCATGGAAAATGGGTTCAGCTCACCTGTTACGGTATATTCGAAGCCATCCTTAAAGTATTTCATACACTGATGCTGTGTAGAAGGGATGATGTTGTACTCATGTAACCAAGGACGACCGAGCAAGGCGTTGTAGCAGGTCTTGGCGTCAATGACGTGAAATTTGATATCCGTGACGAGTAGTCCAAAGCGTAATGTTAATATTACGGATCCGAGAGTCTGTGACGACTGGGAGTCGAAACCGGAGATGGTAATTTTGTCACGAGCAAGGTGCTGTACGCTCATGCAGATTTCCTTCAACACCCGAACATTAAGGAGATTGACTGAGGATCCATTATCCACCAGGATCTTGCCTATCTTGATATCATGGCAGTATCCAAAGACATATAGGGAACAGTTGTGGTCGCACGTCCCGAGAAGGAGGTCTTCGTCACCGAAAGTGATGTCGGCCGTATGCACTTCTTCCAGTTCATTCTTCATCCTTTCTTCGGCGAGGAAGGCTTGGAATTGCTCGGGTTCTTGTAACGCCTTGATTAATGAATCTCGCGCTTCTTTTGATAATAAGAGGGCGTCGAGAATGCTGAGCTAAGAAGGTAGCTTTCTTAGGTGCGCTAGGATGTTGTAGTCCACCTTACCCTTCCTGGAAGGGTCTTTGGTAGTCAGCTCTTTCATGACTTGGTCATCTAAAGTGATATCCTCAGTGACCTTTTCCTTTCCCTTATCTTTTCTATTTGCGGGCCCGAGATTCCTTTCCGGGAGCGTACGATTGCGCAGCTGAATGTTTTCGCAGGCCTCTGGTTCTTCCTCTTTCCCCAAAACGGATTCTTTAAAGAGAGGGCCCAGAGCCATTTCTTCATCAGAGTCGCTCCCAAAGGTGAGAACTTGTGACCCTCCGGCGTTAACCATGTAACAGTTGCCAGTAATTCTGTTGTGCCCTGTTCCCCCAATCTGAGCAAGGCTCATTTGAATTTTGAAAATTCAAATTTTCTGAAGCAACGCTTCGAATTCCGTGCGTTGCGCAATGCGCAAGCGGTCCACAGTGCAACACGTGTCTGCGCAGCTGCGCAAGCGCTGTTGCGCAAGTGCACCGCTGCGCGACACGTGTCTGCGCAGCTGCGCAAGCGCTGTTGCGCAAGCGCTCAACTGCGCGACACGTGTCTGCGCAGTTGCGCAAGCACTGTTGCGGAAGCCTTCCACTGCGCGACACGTGTCATTCATTGGGGAGTTGCGCAGAAACAGAATGAAAATTTAATGAAATCTTTTCTGTTCTTTCCAAAACCAGAAGATTTTCTTCTGCCTTTGGATCAAAGATCCAACGGTGGGAAAATTCCCAAAATCACTCAGAAAAGATCTTGTCAACAAATTCAACAAATTTGTGAGCACTATAAATAGGACCCCAGACCTCATTCGATGGGCATATCAACTTGGATAATCGACTTCTAGCAAAAAAAAAAAAAGAAAAGAGAACTCTTGGAGATTATTCAAGAACAAAAAAAAAAAGAAAGGTAAAAACCTTTTGTTAAGAGAAAAATCTCTGAAGAACAAAGGAATTTAAAAAAAAAGGGGAAATAAATAAAAATAATAAAAAATAGTGCCTTGCACTTGTTATGAACCCTTGGTTCTCTGAGAAAAGGAAAAACAAGAGAGAAACTTGTTTTTCTTTGATCTAAATTTAGATCAAAAGTGCTCTGCACTTTTGTTCTTGAATCTAAAAGATTCTTGATGCTCTGCACAAATGCAATGCATTCTTTAAAGGGCCTGGCCCAAATCAAATTGCAAAGCAATAAAAGGACAGAGCCCTATTTGAATTAATAAAGGGCCTGGCCCAAATCAAATTGCAAAACAATAAAAGGGCAGAGCCCTATTTGAATTAATAAAGGGCCTGGCCCAAATCAAATTGTAAAGCAATAAAAGGGCAGAGCCCTATTTGAATTAATATTTTATTTTGAGCAAAGCCCAAAATAAATAAAAATTGGACTTAACCCAATCGTGGCCATAAGTCCTTAAATCAAATTGATTGAGCAAAATGGTTCTCCTGAATCAATTCACAACCGGTTCGAGGGTACATTTCCGAACTCCTTCGACCTTTATCGTTGTAATTCCTCAACGACGTCAAAGAGGTGACAGGTCCCAACAGCCACACATCTAATAATGGACCGAAACGTCCCTAAACTAATATCGGACCGAAACGTCCCTAAACTAATATTGGACCGAAACGTCCCTAAACTAATATCGGACCGAGACGTCCCTAAACTAATATCAGACCGAGACGTCCCTAAACTAATGACGGACCACTACGTCCTTAAACTGGCGACAGACCGAGATGTCCCTAAACTAATAATGGACCACTACGTCCCTAAACTAGAACAATAGAGCCAATCGCTCTTTTGCCGGATCTAAACGGTCCCGTTTAAGTTGATCTTAGCCCCAAACACGGCTAACGTATCCTTAAACATTTAAATGGATTATAAAACTCCCAATCAACTCTGGTTCGAGGGTACATCTCCGAACTCCTTTGACATCCGTCGTTGTAATTCCTCAACGACGTCAAAGAGGTGACGAGTCCCGATGGCCATACATTAAATTAATCACTACGTTAAGTGGATCTTAGTCTAAAACAGGACTAACGTATCCTTAACGAACGTTTAAGTTGATCTTAGTCGCAACGCGACTAATGCATCCTTAAACTAAAAACATCAAACCCAAATCTTAGTAAATACGGATTTGGACTAATCCACGTCCTACGGGCGACGGCATTACTCAGTCTCCGTATACAATCCACGGGCAACCACAAACAAAACAAACACCCACGACACGAAGTGAAATTCTGAAGAAGGAGAAAGTTGTTACCGCGATGCGGTAGCGTAATTAACTGCAGGGGCTTGCGCCTGCAGGGAAGAGCGTCCCCACAATCAAAAACCCCTCATCCTGAGGGGGAATCTGACGAAGTCTGCTACATCGGCCGCATCCGTCTAAACCTCCGATACACGGTGCCATAAATCAACTTGGCATCTTTGGAGAGGTAGACGGATAAAACCATATAGCATCTGCTCCGAACCCCAGGCACGGACCCCAAAGTCCGGGCCGCCGTTCGGAGGGGAACAGATTCTGTTACGCCCGGTGGGACCTGTTCCTCTTTCCACTCCACACTCCGTGTGTCGTCTTCGCGAACCAATCGCGGTTTGTTAAATGGTCGCCTTTGGATTTCAAGTTGCTAAGATTTGGTCTTTTGTCTGGCGCAGAACTCAAGATTCAAAGGCCTTCAACTGCACCAACTGCTTGAAATGCCACTGCAACGGACCCTCCACTTCACCAGGAGGTGTAGCATATGGGCCCCAAGCGGCTTCCTTCCTTACTCTGCCGGTAGACCAGGTGACCCAAGCCACCACCGGTTTGTTCTTCGGGACTATGATCCCACCTGCAAGCTTTTCTGCACCAATACCTGCACCGGAAGCGAACAAGAAGTCGGTGTTCGACCGGCTCACTGCTACCACGACCCCTGTCAACGGGTCGCCCGCTGCTAAACCGACAGCCTCCGTTTTCACCAGGCTAGGTCAGAACTATAAAGTGGCCGTCCCAAAGAGGGCAACGGCCGCTGCTTCGGAAGCCATTGAAGCGGCCTCTCCCATTAGAGGGTCGGTCTTCACAAGATTGACGGTTCCCACTCCTCCCCCAGCTGGTCAAAAGGCATCAGTCTTCGACAGGCTGACATCGGCAGTTACCCCACACTCAAACAAGGGGCAGCAAGAAACCATCTCGATTTCCGAGCCAGTCCCAACGGCTCGTCGTGCGCGACGTCGCCATTGGCGACAAGTGAGAAAAGCAGGGGGCAACTCTCCCTCAGGGCTAACCCCACCTGCTCCAGTGGTGGAGGTAACGCTGCTGTTCCAACTGGGAATAGCTTTGAATTGCTGAGGAAGGTGAAAAAGAACTCTCCAATTGCTACGTTGAAAAGATCTCCTCCGCCTATGGAAAAAGCTCCGGAGACAAAGCAGGAACAGGCCTCTCAACGGCTGTCGTCAAAAATTTATAAAGTTTGGCGGAGGGTTCAAGATTCCGTGATTGACCCAGACCACTTTCATCGCCAGAAAAAGGCAAAGGTGGAAAAGGACAAAAACCGCCCCATTAAACGGCAGGGGGCAACAAATGCTAGGATGCCCACTTCAACGGCTCCTTCAATCTCAATGGTCCACAAAAGAAAAAGGCCGGAGAAAGCTCCCGTGACACTGACAAAGTTTAAAAGCGGTGAACCTAAACGCCCCAAGTCAGGGGGCATAACAGTTCATACGGTCTATATGGCTTCTGGAAAGGAAGAAAGTCGTACTTCTACGGGTCACCGACCACTTACCCGGTCAGTAACCAAGGCTCAGGAGCAACAACAGAAGCTCCAGGAGATGATGACTACAATGGCTACACTCACGGAGCCAAAAGAGAATCCTGGAACGTCCTTAGATGAACGCCAAGAAGAAGAGACCGACGCCGAGTTCCTTCGCCGAGTATTGGAAAAGAGGTACAAAGAGGCTGCTGAACAAGCGGCCAACATACAGCGGATGGGTCTCCTCTTCCAGGACATGATAGGGATGATGATACAACAAGATCCCCCGACTGAAGAACCACCGATCGTCCTTGGGGATGATAGGGGAGAGACATCAAACCCTCAGCCCGTTCTATCAATGGCTAAAGAGGATACAATCTCTAAAACTGATCTGGACGAATATATAGCCCAGCAAATAAAGGTTCATCACGCGGCCGAAGCAGCCAGCCACGTCGTAAAGACGGGGCGGCCATATCCGGGCTGGTATGACCAAATCAAATACCTGCCGGGTTACACAATTCCCAAGTTTCATGTCTACAAAGGGACCGGCAATCCCCATCAACATGTTGCCCAGTTCAGGGCGCTTTGTGGTAACACCGGCGGCGACGACAAGCTTTTGCTCCGCCAGTTCGTTGGAAGCCTATCAGATACAGCGTTCGAATGGTATTCTGAGCTCCCCAATGACTCTATTAAAACCTTTGCGGAGATGGAGCTGCTCTTCACACAACGTTTTGCAAGTGCCAGTGAGCGTACTCCGATGACGGCGTTGATTAACGCCAGGGTAAAACCCGGCGAGACGTGGGTTCAGTACGCTATACGGTGGCGTAATCTATGGTCGAAGTGTGAACAGCGCATAGAAGAAGCCCCTGCGGTGGGAATGTTTGTTGGAACCCTTGATCCACAAGCAACCATTTCACAGTTTATGATGTTCTTCAAGCCGACTTCCTTCCAGGCTTTGATCGACAAGTTAGGGCAGATGGACCAGATGGACCATAAACCCCCTCTCCCGAAGCCGGACTCCCGAAACGATAAAGGAAAGGGAAAAGCGATCATTGTTGCTAATGCCCAACAACAACCGAGCGACTCGAAGCCGGTTGCTCGTCCAAACAATACGCGCCCATACGTACCCCTTGAGGACAGGATGGGACGTCCTTACTCCTTCCCCCATGATAAAACGAGGAGGCTATTCGAGCTGGCGCTGCGCAACAGACTCATAAATCTGCCAGATCCAAAACGTCCGTTGCAACCGAACGACGCCAACGAGCCCAATTACTGCCCTTATCATCGAGTGCTAGGTCATCCGATTGAGGATTGCTACGTTTTCAACAATTAGCTTGAGAACCAGTACCGTCAGGGCAAATTTGCGCTATCTGACAAATGGAAGGTGAATCCTCCGCAGCCCCACACCTCTAAGGGAACGAATACGCCGGGGGCAACATGCTCCGTTATTGAAGAAACTCCCTGGGAGGTTGTATTATCAGCCAAAACGAGGAGAATGCTAAATGATCTTCAGACCTGTCCAGCGGTCAAGTGGAAGAACCCCTTGGAACCGCAGGTTATTGAGGGGATGTTGAAGCCACGACCGACTCCGAAGACCGATGATGGTAGTTCAAGCGCTCATAGTTGTTGGAGATAGTGCCCTCAGAGTCAATTATTGGATCACAGGCACGTGATTGCAATGATTGAGGGAGGACCTATCCCGGTAGAACAGTCTTACTCGAGATGATAGTTTGCTATCTGGTTTACCTTTATCATTGTGTACTGCTTTAGGTGACCTGACAGGTCGCTATTACACGTTGATAGAGCCCTTAGGATTCTTGCTTGACTACCGGCAGTATGAGGGCGATCATATATGTGGGAGCTGGTAGTCTATAAGCACATCCTTAAAAGGTGCCTAGTCGTGGGAGTTTCGAGACAGGGCATCGATTCTCCAGAGTAGACTAGTGTATACAGTCGAGACCCCGACGAGGGCCGGTGGCCGGTCTCACAAGCCACTGGTGTCAGTTGGTTCACCTAAGATGTATGCAGGTGCTCATTGGGTTATGAGTACACCGGACAGGACTCGCCGGGAACATGCTAGTTGGTCTTATACCTGACGTCAGATAGCAGTTCCCAGGTGACATGTGTACAGGTTAGTTCATCGACCTGGGGATCGTCATTTGTCTCGTGTGAGTTCCCACTGTGCTTTGATTACTACCCTACCACGGCTCAAAGGAGTCGTGCAAACAGGTTTTAGTTGGGTACATTCCCGAGCCACATGGAGGCAGTGAGCGGATCTTCGGGGGTTTCGTCTCTCCCGGTATTGGGGGTGAGGTCGCGCTGTGTCTAGGAGAGCCATTACACGAAGTCCTTGGCCAAGGCAGGAGATTTACTGGTAGGTATTCCAGTAGTATCTCAGGGTGTTCTGGGCTACACTCCGACACGACTTGTACCGCTTTTGGGGGTCTGACTTTTACCAACCCCCTAGGCCCGCCATGCGATGCTCATAGACGAATGGACCGGACTGTACGGATATTGTCACTGACAGGCTCAGTAGGGTGTCAGGATGAGTTCGCTCATCGACGTCCCTTTTAGTCAATAGCTGGTAGCCCGTTACGTATTGGCTTATACCTCTGACGTGCTAGTGGTTAAATCCACAGCTATAGTATTGACGAGTCTTTAGAGTCCACCACACTTTCAGTTACTCAGCTTTCGGGCGAAACGCTGTAGAGGCCGTATGGAGATATGGCAGGGTCCGATCAGATACGTGCGGTATTGCACGGATCAGGATCGGACGGTTTGTACTAGTAGCCGTATAGGTATATGGCAGGGTTCGATCAGATACGTGCGGTATTGCACGGATCAGGATCGAACGGATGTTACTAGCCGGCTTTGGTTTAAGTCGGTCCTAGTTTAGTACAGTGTAGATTTTGTCTCTTTGCATTTGTATCCGGACGGAATACAGATGCGGGTGTGTATGCACAGTATCGGGGTTTTCCTGTAATTTATTACGGGACCAGTTTTCTGGAGTTGCCAGTTTGCATTCCGTTCCGGCCGGTTTTCCTTTGTTCTTTCCCGGCCGGACTTTTCCGATGGAGGGGGTAATTTGCAGTTTTGCAAATTACATTTGTAGAGGGGTTTTCTTGTATAAAGATTGATTATGAAAGCTTCATATCTTTTGCTCCATCACTTGCTTTAATGAGATTAGAAAAGGGTATGGTTGGATTTAATGAAGCATGCTTGTATGTTTTCTTGTCTTGGGTTGTGGTCACCTCTTGTTCACTCCTACACTCACCTCCCTTAATGCTTCATATTCTTTCCTTCTCCATTTCTAAGTTCATAAGTTTTTTCCTTGGTTGAGAGAGAAGAAAAAAAGAGAAGGAGAGAGCTTCATCTTTGAGAGTGTTTTTCATTCTTGATCTCTTTTCATGCTAAGAAAAATGCAAGCACCATATTTCTTATCTTGTTTCCTCCATCATCTACAAATGGCAACAAACCCCAAAGTGAGACATGCACTCTACACTACACTTCCTACAGCAAATCTTGGACGCGTCGATTCGCCAGCTTCGCGCCCGAGTTGCCTCGGTATTGAGGTGGGAGCCCGTAAAAGCTACAGGCGATGTGGTGCCCTTTCCGACGAGGAAGAGATGGACGGAGATCCCGCGAGGAGATCGGAGTGGAGATGAAGACCGGAGGACTCGGATCAGTCGGTACATCTCTTCCCTTTCTTGTTTGTAGCTTAGACTTGTTAATGGTTACGATCCGGAGTTTAGTGCGCGGTGGTGCCGGTTTGCAAAGTCCGCAAAAATTAAATTTTATCACCGCTTCCGCATTCCGGCGTCGGATTGACGGCCGGGGCGCCGCCGTGCACTTACAGTGGTATCAGAGTCTCGCCATTAACTTCATCTAGCTTCGTTTGATGTGTTTTGCGTTTCCGATCGACCAAAATTCCAAAATCTACTTTTTACCTCACATCAGTTTTCTGTTAAGATTTTTTGGTGTCTAAAAATTTTTCAGGTGGTCTCAGAATGATGTGCAGGAAATTCTAAGACATCTGGGAAAATTCGACTCATTGACTTTTCAACAGGAGCGCGGAACCGCGGCCAATACCCACTTGTGGCCGCGGTTCCGCCGCAGATTGTAAGGATCAATGGGCTGGGTTTTTCTAGTGGGCTTCTGGGTTGAATTTAGGGGTTTTGGAATATTAAAATTGGGCCAATTATTTCTGTGAGTGCTACAGTATTGCTTGGGGGCCCACTTGTTAATTTTTGGTCAATCAGAAAATTTTAAACACATTTTTCACAGTATTTACATTATATCTGCGACCGTGAATGTCACTTGATCGGTAAATCCGGTCTAACTGCTATAGCCCGGTTAGACGGATTTGCGAACGTGACTTTCACGTTGATGTTCTGTGTTTTGCTGTGATGTTGCGGATCGGTCGTGGGGGATAGCCTGGATGCAATACTAGTACAGTGTTGTTGTATTATGTACATTTGATATTGCGGGACGAGCGTCCGACATGTGGACTGCCGTCACTGCCAGTTTGTATTATTCTTTTGGGGCACGACCTGGTTGCGGTCGATGTACCCGGTGTATGTATATTTTACTTTCTGTACTAGGGTTACCCCGCGGAGGGGTGCACGGATAGCCGGGTTCTAGAGGGCAACGGGCCCGCATCTCAGGGCATTGAGACGGAGGGGCTTCAGTCTGGAATTGGCGGGCTATTCGCCGCACTCGTAGGGGGTACAGGTTGACCCAGGAGGGGTGCCCAAGTTGCCGGATTCCGTGAAGTGCTGGGTGGTCCATTCACGGTGCTGGAGGGGGCTGCCTCGCTTCAGGTTTTGGCGGGTGACTTGCCGCGCCCGTAGGGGTCTAGGTTTTCATTGCACAGGCTATCCACACGACCAGGGGAACGTCGGGTTTCAGTAGTGGCTCTGTGAAACCCGGGGATCCCAGATATCTGTATTGTTCTGTGATGCTGTACATTTCTGTGATGTTGCATTTTATTCACGCCTTGAGCGAAATATAATATATTGGTATATATATTAGTAGATGTTGTATATGTTTTTCATCCGCGCTAGTCCAGTCCCCGCTCTGCCGTTAGTTAGCTAACCTAACGGGTGATGACGGGACCCAGTGGCGAATGCAGATGGCATATACGTACGTCAGTATATTTTCGTTCTTTGTGGTGTGATCAATTGATGGGACTGCATTGATTCGGATCAATGCAAGTTAAAACAAACCTATTCTGATGTTGTTGGAACACTTTTCAAAAAGCTGTTATTGCAAGGACGTTCACTTTTGTTTTGCATCGTGGTATTCATTTGAATATCTTGCTCCTCAGTCGACGAGGCAAGGGCCGAGATCCCTTCACCGGGAGTGACCCCTTGGACAGAAGTTTGCGTCAGGGCATTAACTTCACTATAGCCGATTACTTTTGCTTTGCATCGTGGTATTCAGTTGGAATATCCTGCACCCCATTCTACGGGGAAAGAGCCGAGATCCCTTCACCGGGAGTGACCTCTTTAGTAAAGGTTTTCGTCACTATATTTTCTAAAAAGCTATCCGTTCCTTCAACGATATCAAGTTCACTACGTTAAAGGTTTTCGCCAGAAACCATTCGTAGCCCTCCGTCGTTTCATATGGGTAGTCAATAGTATTCAAGCTGTGTTTGTTGGCCTTAGTCAAGGCACAGTGTTTGGTAGCTATTGGGTATTCACATGCTGCATAGATAGATGTGTTGGTTTGGGACAGTCGTATAGCCTTGTTGGCCTTAGTCAAGGGCTTGTGCGGGTGGGTTCAAATCAACCTGGACAATGACGGGTAGAACTTGACATGTGACTTATGATTTGTTGGCCTTAGTCAAGGTCATAAGAGCATGGGGTAAAAATCACATCGGGAGTTTCAAAAGTACTGAGACTTGCCAGATATGCGCATACCTTCTGGAGTGTGATACCGTGAGCGGATTCCGTTACGTTATCATGCGATGAGAGTTGGATCCCGATTCCCACTGATGAGTTAGTTTACTCCTCGGGTGACCCCGACTAATTCTTCTTTCAGGTTTAGAGGAGAAGTTGAGGTACAGTGGGAGGTTTCCAGATTAAATAAATTGGTAACCATTCTGATCTAGGTTAGAGTGCACGCTGAGTGTTTCTTTTCTCTCTCTCTTGGCAGCGACCATTGACCTGACCCTAAGACTACGACTCAGAGACCAAGTTGACCGAACCTTCTTAAACACTGGCTTTTGGATTGTCAGAGTTGCAGACCTCATTACCACTCCTACTTTTACCCTTTTCTCCAGGACACCCCGTATTACTGCGAACGTCCACTTCCATTGGACAAAGCCATCGTATGGTTAGATACGAACTCGAAGGAATTTGTTCGAGGATGGTTTCCGGTTCTGGAGAAAACGGATAGGATTATTCAGTTGTCTTTTCCCTTTCACCTTCTCTCAAGTTGCGAGTACTCCTTGGTTTAGGAGATAGTACACCTATTACGCAAATTGGATAGTCTTCTTCCAAACTTTAGGCTGGTGCCGAACAGTAGGGAATGAAGAAAACCAATTAGCCTAAATGGTGTGCAGAAGGTATTAAGATTAAGACAAAACAAGGGATTAGTAAGAGGGCAAAGTAAAATGCGACTGCTATTCACAACCAAACCAAGTATTTCTTCGCCAATCCTAAATCACCTTTGTATTTCTCCAGGACACTCCGTATCACTACGAAGATCCACAGTTTATTGGATACTCCATCGTATGGTTATATACGAACTCGAAACGAACTTGTTCCAGTTCGGGGATGGATTCTGGTCCAGGAGGAATAGGAATAAGGTGTATTCAGTTGTCTTTTATCTTCACCTTCTCTCGCATTGCGAGTGCTCCTAGGACTAGGACAGCACACCCATTATGCTTATTGGATAGTCTTCTTCCAAACCATAGGCTGGTGCCGAACGGTAGGGAAGGAAGAAAACCAATTGGCCTAAGGGGTGTGCAGAAGGTAACGACTAAAGACATATAAAGGGATTTGGAGAGGTGGCAAAGAATTATACGGTTATAGTTGTGAATCTGGATAATGGTAGAGGCATTACTAAGAATACCAGGATACCCCATCGAAACATTTCAATGTTTCAGTTCACTGTGTACTGTTAAATGAAAACTGATTTCCCGATTAGACACTTGCTCCAGGGTATGTATTTACCAGGTAGGATTGTCACATCTGTATGGTTTTACAGATGATGAGTGGGAGTAAGTTATTGGAAATTGGGTGATCATCCTCATTATATCGGGATTCGTTGTAATCGGTGATATTTGAGGAGATCACCTGGGCTGTTTGCCGGTCGACAAATGTTTGGTTTTGAATATCCGCTGTTGTGCACCAATTTCAAATTGATATATCTGTACGTCTATTTTCATAGAGTGAGATATACCTTTTGATATTATGTCGATGACATTTACCTATATCAGTGGATGGTTAGGTAAGAAGCATTAAACAGCGGTGTAATTCTTCTTAACCATAAGTACAGTTTTCAACCTACGACACACAGTGAAAGAGTTGTTAGACTCAGCGGACTCATACAGAGTATTGTATGTTGTCCAGTGTCCATTAGGACAGAGGGGTTGGTCCTCATACTATATTCTGTTTACTTTTGACTTCTCTAGTTCTTAGACATGTGTTTCGTAGAAACACAGGGTCTGAGTTTTGAGGAGTTATAGGTATTTGAATAGAGTAGAGAACCAGGTGTAGCAAGCATCGGGATTCTTCAAAGTAATCGAAGATGTAGATACTTGTGTATGGTATTCAGTTGATAGTAATGATAAAGAGAAATTACTTCTCTTTCAGGTTACTCATAATTGGAAGCATTCCTAAGTTGAGTAACGCTGATCGGCCTCCTTCCATTTAGTTGACATGCACTAGAGATAGCTGCATGAATTTGAATCTGGTTCAATTAAATCAGTGCCTCTGGTTCTATATTGGATATAGTACAGTTCATATCTTAACATTGTTAAGGTACGGGGAGTTGTCCGGCTTATGATTAAAACCAGACTCTGGATAACTCAAGGCACGTTTCAGTAATGGCTGTTTGTGGGTTGACCCAGGCTATGACGAGGGTTGACTTTCTACCATAAGAAAGATCAATAGTGATATTGTACTTGACTCGCCACAGTTTTATTAAAAATGGATTTTTTTTTCAGAAAACAGTAGTGGGAGTATGGTAGAACTGGAAGTGATTCCAGAACCACAAACGATTACAGAAGATTTGATAAGGAACCTAAAGATTCAATCTGATTTGACATTCCATTGGCCACTCCGCAGATACGGTGGGTAACTTCAGGCACCCGAGAGGTACTCCGGTAGCCTCAAGGACGGTGACAGGGAAGTTCTTGTTTACTCACACTTGCCATTGTTGTTGTTCCAGGCTGCGAGACCCGGCAGGAGGATGAGTATAGCGTCGTTCTAAACTAGCTTTAGAAGTGCACATCTATATGACTCTGCCAGAGGGTTGTCGTAGTCAGTGGGAGCAGCGGAAGCATTGGTGGACATCAGGCTTATGTCTATTTATAGACCAAAGCAGATGTAGCGGAGATAGATCATCTATTTCTGATGTGACAGTCATGGGTTTGACGTCATCAGAATAGGGGATGGATCTGTTGAGAAGGTAGTAGGAAGTGATATTCCTATACTACGATCGGTTATACTTTGGCCGTCACACAGTGTTTTCTCCATTTGGGACTTGGATATTATATCAGACATACTGGTTACTAGATCTATGGTTTTAGATCTAGATTTGGGTGGTTTTCCAATCAGGGTACTTTGACAGCATTCTAAGAGTATTTAGAATGGACGACTCCTGGCACGGTAGTGTACCTGCAGGTGATGGAGTCACTCTCTCTAAAGGTGTCTTATAGACTAAAGTAGAGAGGGATGCGCATGATTGGCAGATCACTTGTTTAGGCAATTGAGTCAATCATGAGATGTCAAGTACCACACCAGATGTTGTTCTTGCACTAGATGCAATAAGTTGATATTGTTCCAATCCTGGAGAAACAGTCGGAAGCAGTTTTAGAACATAAGTGGACGTTCTAGGGATATGATAACGACAGCCTCATTTGGGAGACAGTTATCATTCCAGGCTTCCAAGGTGACATGGACGACAAGGAGGTTGTCAGAGTTATATTTTTCCTTCTGACGAGGGGCAGTATTTTGGACAGGTGATCCAAGGCAATACTGAGGGAGGCATGGCGCAGGATACTGATTAAGTTCAGTTGACGATACAGTTTAAGAAGTTTGGATTTGGAGTTCATTTATGAGCTAGGTCCCATCAGACATCCAGACACTCTAAGACAGGTATTGCTCATTTCGGGAGATGGCTTTCTCCGCGAACTTGAGATATAGAGAGACATAGAAAGGAACACCAGAGCGGATCCACTCACTAAGGCTATTCCTCGAACGCAATAGTTTCGCAAACGAGCTTTGTGAGACTGACCTGTAGAGGAGTTGGATGTTCGGTATCACACGGGCTGTGAGTATGCGACATCGCAATAATTAGCCTTGAGTGCAAGTGGGAGATTGTTGGAGATAGTGCCCTCAGAGTCAATTATTGGATCACAGGCACGTGATTGCAATGATTGAGGGAGGACCTATCCCGGTAGAACAGTCTTACTCGAGATGATAGTTTGCTATCTGGTTTACCTTTATCATCGTGTACTGCTTTAGGTGACCTGACAGGTCGCTATTACACGTTGATAGAGCCCCTAGGATTCTTGCTTGACTACCGGCAGTATGAGGGCGATCATATACGTGGGAGCTGGTAGTCTATAAGCACATCCTTAAAAGGTCCCTAGTCGTGGGAGTTTCGAGACAGGGCATCGATTCTCCAGAGTAGACTAGTGTATACAGTCGAGACCCCGACGAGGGGCGGTGGCCGGTCTCACAAGCCACTGGTGTCAGTTGGTTCACCTAAGATGTATGCAGGTGCTCATTGGGTTATGAGTACACCGGACAGGACTCGCCGGGAACATGCTAGTTGGTCTTATACCTGACGTCAGATAGCAGTTCCTAGGTGACATGTGTACAGGTTAGTTCATCGACCTGGGGATCGTCATTTGTCTCGTGTGAGTTCCCACTGTGCTTTGATTACTACCCTACCACGGCTCAAAGGAGTCGTGCAAACAGGTTTTAGTTGGGTACAGTCCCGAGCCACATGGAGGCAGTGAGCGGATCTTCGGGGGTTTCGTCTCTCCCGGTATTGGGGGTGAGGTCGCGCTGTGTCTAGGAGAGCCATTACACGAAGTCCTTGGCCAAGGCAGGAGATTTACTGGTAGGTATTCCAGTAGTATCTCAGGGTGTTCTGGGCTACACTCCGACACGACTTGTACCGCTTTTGGGGGTCTGACTTTTACCAACCCCCTAGGCCCGCCATGCGATGCTCATAGACGAACGGACCGGACTGTACGGATATTGTCACTGACAGGCTCAGTAGGGTGTCAGGATGAGTTCGCTCATCGACGTCCCTTTTAGTCAATAGCTGGTGGCCCGTTACGTATTGGTTTATACCTCTGACGTGCTAGAGGTTAAATCCACAGCCATAGTATTGACGAGTCTTTAGAGTCCACCACACTTTCAGTTACTCAGCTTTCGGGCGAAACGCTGTAGAGGCCGTATGGAGATATGGCAGGGTCCGATCAGATACGTGCGGTATTGCACGGATCAGGATCGGACGGTTTGTACTAGTAGCCGTATAGGTATATGGCAGGGTTCGATCAGATACGTGCGGTATTGCACGGATCAGGATCGAACGGATGTTACTAGCCGGCTTTGGTTTAAGCCGGTCCTAGTTTAGTACAGTGTAGATTTTGTCTCTTTGCATTTGTATCCGGACGGAATACAGATGCGGGTGTGTATGCACAGTATCGGGGTTTTCCTGTAATTTATTACGGGACCAGTTTTCTGGAGTTGCCAGTTTGCATTCCGTTCCGGCCGGTTTTCCTTTGTTCTTTCCCGGCCGGACTTTTCCGATGGAGGGGGTAATTTGCAGTTTTGCAAATTACATTTGTAGAGGGGTTTTCTTGCATAAAGATTGATTATGATAGCTTCATATCTTTTGCTCCATCACTTGCTTTAATGAGATTAGAAAAGGGTATGGTTGGATTTAATGAAGCATGCTTGTATGTTTTCTTGTCTTGGGTTGTGGTCACCTCTTGTTCACTCCTACACTCACCTCCCTTAATGCTTCATATTCTTTCCTTCTCCATTTCTAAGTTCATAAGTTTTTTCCATGGTTGAGAGAGAAGAAAAAAAGAGAAGGAGAGAGCTTCATCTTTGAGAGTGTTTTTCATTCTTGATCTCTTTTCATGCTAAGAAAAATGCAAGCACCATTTTTCTTATCTTGTTTCCTCCATCATCTACAAATGGCAACAAACCCCAAAGTGAGACATGCACTCTACACTACACTTCCTACAGCAAATCTTGGACGCGTCGATTCGCCAGCTTCGCGCCTGAGTTGCCTCGGTATTGAGGTGGGAGCCCGTAAAAGCTACAGGCGATGTGGTGCCCTTTCCGACGAGGAAGAGATGGATGGAGATCCCGCGAGGAGATCGGAGTGGAGATGAAGACCGGAGGACTCGGATCAGTCGGTACATCTCTTCCCTTTCTTGTTTGTAGCTTAGACTTGTTAATGGTTACGATCCGGAGTTTAGTGCGCGGTGGTGCCGGTTTGCAAAGTCCGCAAAAATTAAAGTTTATCACCGCTTCTGCATTCCGGCGTCGGATTGACGGCCGGGGCGCCGCCGTGCACTTACAATAGTCAGCCGTCAAAATCTTCGAAAAAGAAGAAGAAGAAATCTAAGAAGCCCGTGAAGCCTGGCGATAAGCGCACGGACTTACAAAGGCAAATCGACGCACTGGATGAGTACAACCAAAAGGCGCGGACTCCCATTACGCTCCAAGATTTCCTTGATCACGTCTTCCAAAAAGAAGATGAGGGAGAAAGTTCATCGGATGAATCCGAGGAATATGTGGCGAGCTGTCATATGATCTCCCATTCGACCACGAACGATGAAGGGACTTCTGTCACTGAAACGCTGGGGGCAAATGCCGAATCAAGAGCCCCAGGGTTATCAGTTGAAATGATTAGTGCGTTTCTTAATGAAGCTCGGTTGAAAAGCAAAGCTGATCGAGAACGCGAGACTGCTATATTCGAAAGGGCCAAGCGCCAGTGACTTGAGGAAGGAACTGAAATGATCCCGCTGGAGCAAAATGCCTCCACCGCTAATAAAAGCCAATTCAAGATAAAAAAGAAGTTTGCTAAGGCCATATCGATGGGCATGAATCTACCACCCTCTAAAGAAAAAGTTACTGGCGTGGTGGAAATGCACCCCTCTTATTGCTTATATCATCAGAAGGTCTCGCATTCCACCCAAGATTGCAAAGCTTTCGATAAGTGGTGGCAAGGATACGTCGCTAATCGACAACGCTTTAAACGGGAAAAGCGTAAAATTCGTCGGGAGCAAAGAAACACGACCAAAGAGCTTGAAAGAACTGCCAACAATTGTCACATGATTAACACCGTCGGGTCACAAGTGCCTAAATTTGGGAGCGATTCCGATGAGGAGCTAGAGCTTGGTCCCCTCTTCAAAGAATCCATTTCGGGAAAAGAAGAAGAACCGAAGGCTTGCGAAAATATACAGCTACGCAATCGGACGCTACCTGAAAAGAATCTCGGACCCTTAAACAAGAAAAACAAAGGGAAAGAGAAGGTCTTTGAAGACATTGCTTTGGACGACCAAGTCGCGGAAGAGTTAACCGCCAAGAACCCGCCAAAGAGGAGTAAAGTGGATTACAATGTCTTGGCGCATCTGAGAAAGCTACCCTCACAGCTCAGCATTCTCGATGCTCTATTACTATCAAAAGAGGCGAGGGATTCTTTGATTAAGGCCCTACAAGATCCGGACCAGTTCCAAGCCTTCCTAGCCGAACAAAAGATGAAGGATGAATTGGAAGAGGTGCACACAGCCGACGTTGCTTTTAGTGATGAAGACCTTCTCCTCGAGACGTGTGAACACAATCGCCCCCTTTATGTCTCAGGATACTGCCATGACATAAAGATAGGTAAAATCTTGGTCGATAACGGATCGTCTGTTAATTTACTCAATGTGCGAGTGTTAAAGGAGATTTGCATGAGTGTCCAACACCTCGCCCGAGACAAAATCACTATCTCCGGTTTCGACTCTCAATCCTCAAAGACTCTTGGATCTGTGATATTGACGCTACGCTTCGGGTTGCTCGTCACAGACATCAAATTCCATGTTATAGACGCCAAGACGTGCTACAATGCTCTGCTCGGCCGACCATGGCTACACGAGTACAATATCATCCCTTCTACACAGCATCAGTGCATGAAGTATTCTAGGGATGGCCTTGAGTACACTGTGGCGGGAGAGTTGAATCCGTTTTCCGTGAACGAAGTTCGCAAGTATGAAGATGCCAAGTACTTCTTACCGAGTTTCGAAGACACGGAAAGATGTCACAAACCGGAGAACAAAACTAACGCTACCATCCCTGTCTTTGGCGGTGACACCGAGGAGGAGGAGGATATAAATTGTTCAGGTCCATCCCAGTCCACTAGGCCAGGACCATCCGTTCCTTCATTGATCTTCGGTAGTGATTCAGAGGATGAAGTTCATGCTGTATTCCCTGCTCGGCCTTCAATACGGGTTTCCGCTGATGAAGAGCGAAGTCTGCAGATAACCATGGTGCCGCTTGAACATTACAAAGAACTGGATGCACTCAACGCCAACAGCGTAGAAGAATTGCACACATTCTATATTCCTCCCGGACGAAAAGGCGAGAAGGCAATCCTATTCTACCGTTCTGAAGAAAACAAGGTGGAAAAAGAAATTTGGCATGGCACGGATCCCACGCTCGACAGGCTTCAGCCCATCCATCTTCCCAGATATTATACCAAAGATTTGAAGAAACTGTTGAAGCGCCAGGCAATACATTTCGAACAAACAGTCAGAAAGGCCAAATTCTATGACAAGGTCTGGAATGTTCCCGGGACTCAATGCAAACTGCCTAACGGGAGAATAGAAACAAAAGGGCTTGGGTACATCCGGTCAAAGAAACGGGAGCTAGTAAACAGCTGTTATGTCATGTATGACTTCGATGAAGAGGCGGAAGCTCAATGGGAGGACGCTAATCCTGAGCCAGCAAAAGTTCTTGATACAAAACCGTCCAGTCCATCATTTGAAGACCAGGTGAGCAAACTTATAAGGGATGCGAGTCAAAAAGCCCGAGATGATCACGATCGTGAAATAGCAATCTATGAGAAAGCCAAGACACAGCGTCTCCTTCAACAGGCAGTAAAGAACGAAGATGCTGCCCCGTACCAACCTGATACAAAAAGGGCTCGACGCGGAGGCAAAAACAAGTCGAAGGGCCGAAAAGGTGCTCGACAACTACAAAGCAGAGCTAAGAAGCCACGCATCCGAGAGTCGGGCGTTATTGACTTAGCCCTCATGAAGAAAATGGGTCGAGCATACTCATTTCCTCGGAACAAAACAAGGAAAATACTTGATCTTGCTCTAAAACATCAAATGCTTACACTGCCAGAGTCTAAACACCCTGAGCAAGTGGGCGAAGTCTCCAACCCAAATTATTGCTCTTACCATCGAGTAGTAGGGCACCCGCTTGAAGATTGTTTCACCTTTAAGAATTGGGTTGAGGACCAATATCAGCTTGGCAAATTCGCGTTGTCTGACAACTGGAGGGTAGCGCCGCCGCAAAAGCACGAACCCGAAAACACAAAGATAGAACCAACTCCGCATTGGGATTGGCAGAAAATTCTCACTTGCCGCGTGATAACAATATTAAAAGAAGAGTCCGAGGACATGAACAGCCTTCCTCGGTGCTTTGAAAACAGCAGCGATGAGGTAATCTCAGAATTTCCACCAGCACCAAAAGAGCTAGAAGATGGAATCCATACTACTGCAGATAACCTCAAGAAAATCGAGTTGGGGACAATAGATGATCCGCGACCGACATTCGTCAGCGAGCTGCTGTCTGAAGAGAGGGTGGCTGTGTTAAAAGACGTCCTTGTGCGGCATAAAGATTGCTTCACATGGAACTACTCCGAGATGCCGGGACTAGATCCAGAAGTTGCTGTACATAGACTGGCAATATCCCCGAACATCAAGCTAGTCAAACAGGCACCGAGAAGAATGCGACTCGAGCTTGAGATGAGCATAAATACCGAAGTCAAAAAGTTGATCGACTCTGGCTTCATCCAGGAAGTTCAATACCCTGAATGGATCGCCAACATCGTCCCAGTGATGAAGAAAAATGGGACAGTGCGCATATGCGTGGACTTTCGGGATCTCAACAAAGCCTGCCCGAAGGATGATTTCTCAGTGCCAGTCACTGAACTGATGATAGACAATACATCCACTCATGAAGTTTTCTCCTTCATGGACGGCTCATCGGGGTATAACCAGATAAAAATGCATCCAGAAGACCAGAAGCACACAGCCTTCAGGACTCCTCTTGGTATATTTTGTTATAAAGTGATGCCCTTCGGTTTGAAGAACGCCGGCGCTACTTATCAGAGGGCCATGACAAAGATCTTCGACGACCTTATACACGAAATCGTTGAATGCTATATCGATGATCTCGTGGTTAAAAGCAAATCATACGAGGAACATCTCGAGCATCTGAAGACTGTATTTCAAAGCCTTCGGCAATACAACTTGAAGATGAATCCTCTTAAATGTGCGTTCGGGGTTTCCTCGGGCAAATTCCTGGGATTCGTTGTTCGACACCGAGGTATTGAAATAGATCCGTCAAAGATTAAAGCGATCATGGAAATGCCTCCGCCGAGGACTCTCAAACAGCTGTGGTCTCTCCAAGGGAAACTCGCATACATACGGCGATTTATAGCTAACCTTTCAGGAAAGTGCCGTCCTTATAGTCACCTGATGAAGAAGGGAACCCCATTCGTTTGGGATCAAAAATGCCAAGACGCACTGGATGAGATCAAGCAATACCTGCAGAACCCGCCGGTGTTGGCTGCTCTGGTTAAGGGGAAGCCTCTCATTCTTTATACAACCGCCCTCGAAGGTTCCTTAGGCGCATTATGGGCACAAGAGAACGACCAAGGGAAAGAAAGAGCACTCTACTACTTAAGTCGAGTTCTGCTGGGGGCAGAAAGCAACTACTCTCCCATTGAAAAACACTGCCTGGCGTTGATCTTCGCAATAACAAAGCTTAGACATTACGCATTAGCGCATGAAGTCCATCTCATTTCAAAGGTGGACCCTCTCAAATATCTAATGTCAAAAGCCATATTGACAGGGCGACTCGCTAAATGGGCCCTGCTCTTGATGGAATTTTCGATAACATATCAACCTCTCAGGGCAGTAAAAGGCCAGGCCATCGCCGACTTCCTTGCTGAGCATCCCATACCTGCCGATTCCCCTTTAAATTGCGATCTTCCAGACGAACATGCGTTTGATGTAATCGGCGGTGGTGATACCCGATGGGAACTTTATTTTGATGGTGCATCTTCCATGAAGAAGCGCAAACAAAACACCTCTATAATCAAATCGGGGGTAGGCCTCATCTTTGTAACTCCACAAGGAGGGATAATGCGCTTCGCATTTTCCTTAACAGAGCCGAGAACGAATAATGAAGCTGAATATGAAGCTCTGATAGCAGGCCTCGAGATCGCCATTGACATGGGAATTGAAAGCCTCCTCATATATGGGGACTCCCAACTGGTCGTCAGTCAAGTGAACGGCGATTACCAAACATGCAAACCGGAATTGGTAAAATACGGTGAAAAAGTGCAGCAACTGCTAACCCAAATTCCCTCCTACACGTTGGAAAGTATACCGCGCGCGGAAAACAGCAAAGCGGACGCACTGGCCAAACTTGCTAAAGAATTGGCTGACGAGAACCTCGATGACGTTAGAATCATGGTACAAAGTCGTCAGGTGCTCGCCCCCGCAGAAATACCTTCGGAATCACCCGAAGAGAAGGGAGTGACTAGACAAGCGACCTTGCAAATAAAAGAACATGAGAAGGTTGAGGATTGGAGGGAAGTCTTTATAGACTACTTCAAGTACCACCAAATGCCTGAAGATGCGTCCGCAAGACATCAACTCATAAAACGAGCTCTGTCTTTCGCCTTCGTCAACGATAATCTATACAAGAGGTCATTTGATTCTCTGTGGCTGAGATGCTTAGGACCAGACGAAGCGGAAAGAGTCGTTCAGGAAGTTCATGACGGAATCTGCGGTTCTCATCAAGCGGGCCCAAAGATGAAGTTAAAGATCAAACGGATGGGCTACTACTGGCCCACGATGATGCAGGATTGCCTGGAATACGCGAGGCAATGTCACTCATGCCAGATTCATGGGGACTTCATCCATCAGCACCCAAATCCATTACATCCAACGGTGGCCAGCTGGCCGTTCGAAATGTGGGGAACTGACATAGTCGGCCCCATCGAACCAGCATCGTCAAAGGGACATCGTTTCATCTTGGCGACGACTGATTACTTCTCCAAATGGGCAGAGACGGTACCGCTGAGGGAAGTGAAGACGGAGAACATCCTCCATTTCTTCAAAACGCATGTCATATACCGGTTTGGGACCCCAAGAAGGATCATCTCTGATAATGGGCCAGCCTACCGAAGTCATAAAATTAGCCGCTTCGCACAGCAGCACAATATAGACTGGAGATATTCCTCAGTTTATAATCCGCGAGCTAACGGTCTAGCTGAGGCCTTCAACAAGACCTTGACGAAGATCATGAAGAAAACAGTGTCATGAAATAAGAGAGATTGGCATGAAAGATTGCAAGAGGCTCTTTGGGCGTATCGAACTACATTCAAGACGGCCACGAACAAAACGCCGTACGCGTTGGTGTTCGGTACAGAAGCAGTACTCCCCCTCGAGATAGAGCTACCCTCTCTACGAGTGGCAGTCCACTACGAGCTAACAGACGAAGAAAATGCTCACCTTCGGTTTGAAGAGTTTGACGCCCTTGATGAAAGCCGGCTCATAGCGCAACAAAATCTGGAGGCCTATAAAGCAAAGATGATGCGCTCATACGAAAGATTGACCCGACCGAGGACATTCCACCAAGGCGAACTCGTGCTAGTGGTCAAAAGGCCTATGATCCCCAATCGCGCCAAGCGGGGAAAATTCGAGCCAAACTATGAAGGCCCGTACATCATAGATAAAGTTTACCAGGGTGGAGCCTATCTACTCATGGACATGCACGGGTGAAAGGCCTTTCAGGCCGATAAACGGTCGCTTCCTAAAGAAATACTATGCTTAATGAGCCACAGCCTAGGTCAATGATAGATGACGACGACCATGTCCGCTCGCTATCTTCCTAAGCTCGAGTTTTATAAGCAGTAGCCAGCCTCTCAATGTTGGACTGAAATGTCCTTAAACTAATAGTGGACCGAAATGTCCTTAAACTAATAGCAGACCGAAACGTCTTTAAACTACTACCGCAGCATCCTTAGGTTGACATAAAAAAAAAAAAAGGAAAAGGAAAAAAAAGGGTATGTCCATAAGCAAAAAGGGCACGGATGAAAATCTGAAAGGGCTCCGTGAGTAAAAACAGCAGGGCTACCGGCGAGTGCTTGTGAAAACCCGAAAGGGCGCAACCTCGTTAAAAGACACTTATAGGGTCCTCTCGACCTTATAAGGAGAAACCACCCGCGTGAGATCCTTACGACTCACAAGGGAGCAACACACTTAGGAATCCCCACGATTCCTAAAGAGAAAATACACTTGCGAGATCCTCACGACTCGTAAGGAGAACTCTCTTATGGGACCCTCACGGCTCATAGGACTTGAAAGTCTTAAGTCACAGAGACCTAAACCTGTGCTTAAGCAAACCCCCACAAAACTCCCAATATTGCCCTACAAGTGGTTCCATATCGACCCTTGTATACAATCCACGGGCGTGAATAAACATTTCCCTAACTAAGTCCCATCTGAAACTAGGGATATGTTTGCATGGTAAACAACCCTTGTAAATCCTCTCGACTTACAAGGAGAAAGCTCTCCTGTAGGATCCTTACGACTTACAGAGAAACAAACACTTAGGGATCCTTACGACTCCTAAGGAGAAAATACACCTACAAGATCTTCACGACTTGTAGGGAGAAATAACTTCGTGATACCCTTACGGCTCACGAAGTCAAAAGCCTTAGTCGACAGGACCCTAACCCTGGTCGCTAAGCCTCCTTTGTTCGACAACGACATAGGCAAATGATGATTCGCTCCTGGCAATATCCCAGTTGTAGCGGTGCTGATGCTGAAATCAGTGTCCAATTTCAGATTTACGGCGAAAAACCAATAAGCCGCACACGCATACGAGATAGCCGAAATGATAGGGCAACTTGCAATAAAAAGCAGCGAGTGGAAATAAAATAAACAGCCGAAATGATTGGGCACCGCGAAAAATAACCGAAATGATTAGGCGATCGCGACCTTCGCGATATAAAAGCTGAAATGATAGAGCATCGCGGAAATAAAACAAAAAATAATGATGATAAAATTTTGGCCCTACAGTTAAGATCACATCGATCCCTGTATACAATCCAAGGGCGTAAACAAAGAGGGAACCATACTCTCCCAACAGGCTCGGCCAGAAGACGAAGCCAAATCTCGACAGTTCAGTTCAACTCCGAAGAAATCAATATCTTCATCAAATTCCTCGACTCACGGATACAAACACTCCTTGACGAGAGCCTTCTGATCCGCGTCGACCCGCAGAGCCACCAGTGCCTCCGTAGGAACCCTCGACTCGTTTCAAACCCCAAGGAAACAAATAATCCTTGGCGCTTGGGAAACAAATAATCACAGCAAACTCCTCAACTCACGGATACAAACACTCCTTGACGAGAGCCTTCTGATCTGTGTCGACCCACAGAGCCACCAGTGCCTCCGTAGGAACCCTCGACTCGTTTCAAACCCCAAGGAAACAAATAATCCTTGGCGCTTGGGAAACAAATAATCCCAGCAAACTCCTCAACTCACGGATACAAACACTCCTTGACGAGAGCCTTCTGATCCGCGTCGACCCGCAGAGCCACCAGTGCCTCCGTAGGAACCCTCGACTCGTTTCAAACCCCAAGGAAACAAATAATCCTTGGCGCTCGGGAAACAAATAATCCCTAGCAAAATCCTCGACTCACGGATACAAACACTCCTTGATGAGAGCCTCCTGATCCGCGTCGACTCGCAGAGCCACCAGCGCCTCCGTGGGAACCCTCGACTCGTTTCAAACCCCAAGGACACAAATAATCCTTGGCGCTCGGGAAACAAATAATCCCTAGCAAAATCCTCAACTCACGGATACAAACACTCCGTGAGGAGAGCTTCTTTGACTCACATCTCGGGCAGTAAGGATTCAAAAACTTGCTTCCTGAACAATGGGATCCTGCAAGTCAATCCTAAATAGTCTCTTGCATACTATTCACGGGTCTCACTCTCCGAAGTCGATTCTCGACAAAGAGGGAAACAACCGCTTACGAGCCCTCTCGACTCTTAAGAGGGCAATGGGATCCTGCAAGTCAATCCTAAATGGTCTCTTGCATACTATTCACGGGTCTCACTCTCTGAAGTCGATTTTCGACAAAGAGGGAAACAACCGCTTACGAGCCCTCTCGACTCGTAAGAGGGAGAAATTCTCTTATAGGATCCTTTCGACTTATGAGAGAAAACCACACTTGGGAATCCTCACGATTCCTAAGGAGAAAATCCACTTACGAGATCCTCTCGATCCGCAGGGAGAAAAGTCTCTATGAGACCCTCACGGCTCAAAGAGTTGAAAAGCCTTAGGCGGCAGACCTGAACCTGCAACCTAAGCCATCGCTACCTCTCGGAGAAGTTAAGTTACCCGCCGATCAGGTTCATCGGAAACACCATAACAAAAAGGGAAAAGACGAAGAAATAGTACCAGACATTGCAAGAAAGAATGTGTCTTTATTCATAAATTCAATCAAAATACAAGGCGGATCGTATAAAGAATAAAGAATGCGTATATGCTATATACAAATTACAGGTGGGTAAACGATACAAAATATTCAGGGAGAAGGAAGCTTCTTGAACAACTCCATCAATTGCTCGCGTACTTCCGTCCACGCCTTCTCCTGATCAACTGCCACTGCCAGTTCAGCCTCTACTTGAGCCCGCTGCTGCGTGAAGGATGCGAGCTGTTCCCTAACAACCTGCTGAGCTGCTTCTTGGCCTCGGGCATCACGCTCAGCGGCATCAAGCTTCCGCTTCAGTGCTAGCCCATTAGATATACGCTTGAGAAGACCTTCAAAGACGACTTTCACTTCAGCAGCATTCGCCCTAACTTCAGCACGGAGGCGAGCGGTCGTGTTTGAAGATTCCCGATGCGCCTTTAGCCGTAAAGCTGCCTCCCGCTCCAAATAGCGGAGATAAGAAGCGCTTTGCTCAAGCCAAGCTGTCCGTTGGGCGCTCGCGGCCAAAACCTCGGGAGGAGGGCGCGTCGACTCCAACCGATGCAGGCGAGCCTCGATCTCTCTGCAGTGGTTAACCCAAGATTCGACGACGCCTTCGTTGTGAAAGTTTACGAGTGCCGCCAACATCGGGTTAACCTCCACAGCGAAATCTACGGCAGAGGGGAGAGCGTCCACGTTAAGCTCTTCAATATACCCACTCAGCATCCCCAAACTCATTACGGTACCTTTTGAAGACGGACGTTTCAAGAAAGGGCCCGCTGGTGAGAGAACACGAGACTCAAAGGGGATCGGAGTTGGAACAATAACTGCAAAACAAAACCTGGTTAAACGATGGTTCAAGAGATATTTAAGGGTTACCAAAAAAGGAATGTGCTATACCAGCAGCAACGGACGGCAGAGCCGGAAGGGCCGGTAGCGCGGCAGGTCTGGCATCCCCTCCTTCGATTTGTGGCACTGCAACAAAGAAAGGGAAAGGTCAGAAATCATTCAATTACTAGAAAACGGGGATGAACAAAGATATTGTATTGAACGTACACTCACCAGCGCCACTAGAGGGAGAAGTAAGCTCGGATGGGAAGGAGAAGTGTGGGAGCAACACTTGATATAGATGATCAAAGAGCACTCCTGAAAAGATGCAGTGGTATAGCGTTAGTCCATGAACTACACGTTTAAAAGATTAACTTGTAAGTCGCAAATCCATACCTTCCAACATCCATGATGGCAAGAGGGAAGACGGGGAAGTGACCACCGCCAAAGCAGTAGTTGACGGTTCTCCTTCAAGCAATGGAGCGTCGGCACTGGCCGCACCTGCAAAGGCAAGCCTGTTAGAAGAGATCGCAAGATATATAAAAAAAAGGGGAGAAACGATAGTAACCCGAAACTTACCAGACGAACTGCCAGCCGAGACTGAGGCAATTCCTTCCTCCGTTGACATCAGGCCACCGCCCGTAGCCTCGTCACCCGACTCGATGGGAACCGTTGTTGTGCTCGCAAGCCCGGGAGATGGCAAGGAACCATACGCGGGGAGGGCTATGATTGGAGTATTGCCAGATTCCAGAGAAGGAGCGGCTGGCTCGTCCTCAGGAATCGTGGCCACCTCACCCGCTACTCCTTCGGGTCCTGCGGTCACAGTTGTCTCGTCCACCGTTGCCGCGAGGTCTCCAGCCTCAAGCGCCTCCCCCTCTACCACTGTCGGTTCGGCTAACACAATCATCTCATTTGCCGCCACTTCAGGTGCGACATCAATGACCCTCTCCGCGGCAGGTCCCTCAATCTCGGCTCCAGGCCCCATGACCCCGACAACGTTGCTCACTGTCGGTTCGGATTCAGCAAGTACCGCTTCCTCCGCTCCCCTGGGTTCGACGGTCGTCTCCGCCTCCCCCTCAGTTGGACTTGGCCCTGCAAGATGGAATACGTATGAGCCAATAGCTTTACAATTCGTACAACAAGGTTCTGAAAGAAGTACTACCTGAAGCAGATTTATCATTGGCGCTTCGAACTGCACGCGCCACTTGCCGACGAGCAGTAGACAGGGCAACAGGGGGCTCTTCGGGAGGAGTACTAGCGCGAGGAATGGTGCTAGGGCCCACTCCCGTGGCCAAAACAGCTCTGCTCGCCTCTGCTTCAGAAGGAGTGTCGGAACGAGGAAGAGTGCTAGGGCCCGCTCCCGTGGCCAAAGCAGCTCTGCGTGCCCTTGCTTTGCGCCTCAACCGCTTCCGCTCCTCTCGAGCCGTTGAGACGGATGCTACCAGAGCTTCCTTGAGTGAAGCATCCTCATCCGTATAGAGGGATGCCTCCAGATTTTTCAGAGCATCCCTCGTCGTTGCGTCAAGCCGAGGCTCTTGCGGCAACTTCGACGGAGCCGGGGCTTCGGTGGCAAGCTCGGGAAGGATCCCCGCATCAACTGATGTAGCCCCTATAAAGAAACAAAAGAAGGTTAAATTGACCACCAGAAGAAATAACAAACTTTCCCTATAAAAAAAAAAAAAAGAGAAAAGGGGTGGAGCATACCAACACCTGCCAGAGCACGCCTCTCCTCCTCTTCCTGGAAGGTTTTCAGGGAGGCAGCAATAGCCTCTTCGGTAGAAACACCTGTTGAAAAGGGAACAAATATCAGTTAAAGGTAATGATGAAAAATGCAATGAAATGACAAATGAAGTGTCTGATGATTACCGGACTCAGCGAGTTTGCTTAGCATCGCCTCGAGCCTAGCCGATCGCTCCGAAGCTGCAATGGCGGCAGCCAGATTGGTGTCCGCAGGATCTACCACGAAACCCTCATTGCTGCCGTATTCACATATGGCCTCGGCAGGAGAAGCCGCAGGCTTTAAGCTGAGGATCGCGTCGAGGGATAGGGTGGACTTCTTCTTCTTCTGCCCGCCAGCTTTAGATCCACCCGGAGCAGCTTTGCACTTGGCAGCCACTTTAGGGCGGCGGGTCCCGATCTCTGCTCCTGCGCCAGACCCTGGTGATACTACACTAACCGTCTTCATGGGAGCACGGGACGCTGACGGTGCATCCACCGTAGTAGGCAGTGGCAATCCACGCGGGGGGGCCAACACGCGTGGTCGGTCGGCTCCGGCCTCTTTTAGCGGAGGGACGACCGGGCGCCTTGGCTGCAAGGGAGCCTTACGATCACCGCCAGGAGGCGCACCCCTACGGTCAACCAGCAGGCGTTTCTCCATTAAAATGATTGGGCCCATAGCGTGCGCATACCAGGCCACATATGAGTTAAGCGTCTTTGGGACACAGCTGGGTTCACTAATGAAGAAATAGGAACCCGTGTTAAGCCGTATAAAGTGATGCATCGCATTCTTTATCCCCTCTGGGCCAACCACGGGCGTTTCCAAGAAGGCTTCCATCGGGATCCTCTGGTTGTAGCTTGATTGCTGGGCAAATCGATGCGGATTATACCTCATAAACAAAGCCGTCTCATTCTGCCGAAACACTAGGTAGCCCGGCCGAATAGAGTAGAGATGGAGGATTTCCCGAGCCTTCAATACAGAAGCCCCGCCCTTAAACTCATCACGTAGGGGCACCACCGACTTAGTAGTCTCCGAGCCTATGGTGATAACCTTATCCACGAAAGAAATCGTCGCTCCGACCAAATGTGGGCGCAGGAGGAGTCCCCTAGAATCCCGCGGGGATGCATACACAATTGAAGCCCCGACTAACCGTATGACTCTCGGGAGTCTGTACTTCTCGAAGAATGGAGGAGTCTTATGAGCACGAAACACCCCTCGCACATGCAGCTCTATCCAAGAAGTGAAGTAGTGCATCGGAAAGTTAGCAGGCTGTACCCCAGGCTCATTAGCGTCCGCCGCTACGCTGAGTCCATGATAAAGGTAAGCTAACCCAGCAATTCCTACCGACAACTGCAGACCGGCCACCATCCGATGTGCTGGGTAAAAGACAGAGGGCCGCATGAAGCGCGGGTGCATAGGGAGCGCAAAGTTGCATAACCACAAGCCCAAGAACCCAATAAAGAAGGTTTCCTCATCCATGCCGGGGACGGCGATTTCCGAGAAAGCGACGATGGCAGCATTGGGGAGATAGAAATCCCTCTGGTTATTCTCCGATATGGGTCGGCGATCCAAACTGAAACCAAAGGGGTCATCAAGCTGAGCGAACTTCTCGCTCTGCTCTGATAAGAACTCCGGGCGGATAAAGCGAGCAATGAAAGCTGCGAAACTGACGCCCTTGTCTCCCGATTCCAAATGGAGTTCCTCATAGATCTCCAATACCTTCACCAAACCCGGATGCTGATGCTGAATGGCATTCTCCGGGGTTAAGTCAAATACCAGCTGCTTGGTGGCGAAGACATACTCGTCAGGAGGAAGCAACTCCTCGTAGTGCTCTCCCCTCATTGGCAGACCTGAAATTTCGGCAAATTCATCCAAAGAGATAGAGACTTCCTTATCCGCCGTCAGGAAGGTATGGGTGGGGATATTCCATTGTTCAACGAAGGCCTTTATCCACCACGTTGGGGGAGAGGGGTACTCGAAGAGCGAGACGAAGACGGCCGAGTATAGACCAATCTTCGTTAGGTGGGTCCTCTTCGCCGATAGAATGTACCGGGCCCGCTGCAAATATCCGGCGGGGGGTCACGGGATCATTCCAATGTTATAAGCCTGTCCCCAAGGGCGTGCTTCGCCCTGACAGATTCGCCTCCCCAGAATATCTATCGCCGGCGGCGGCTGCACGGGGATGGCGCCGATTGCAGGCTGAAGGAGGTCATCAGAATTCCAATTCTTAACCTCCACGGCATACTTCACCGGGGGTTCGTCCGCATAAGGAATCGTAACAATGGGCTCAGAGGGCGCGGCGGAACTAAAACTGCGACGGCCTTGGATGATCTGGCTATACCACCTTCCCCACAGATGGAGCTTTTTGCACTCAGGATCGTGAGCTCTAATAAGAGCGAACACCACCCGATCCACTGGCGAATGGGGGAACCCTCCTTCCGAGCGAACGAAGGGAAAAGACAAGTCGTCAGACATGTTTTCTGTGGAAGGATAAAAAAATAATATATCATTAGTGGTCTAACGCTTGGCATTTAAAAAAAAATTATAATAATAAAAATCTTGCTCCACACTGTGATGCGGTGGGTAGGGGACCAAAGGGGGACCCACAAAATCTGGATGATGTGCATCATTTAATAAGACAATCCCATCATTAGATGGGACTGTCAATTCATAAAAAGTTCCCAATAGGATACACCCATTGGTGGGGAAGTCCCTAGAGACAAAGAGAAAATCTCCTCTTTTAGAGCAAAGCTCTGTCACAGAGTGACATTTGTCAAACTGTGGTCTCAGGGGAACAAGATTCCTTAAAAGAGCATGGCTCTGTGGTAATAATCGAAAATTCATCAACACTTAAAAGAATTGAAGTTTTGAATCCTAAAAAAATCCATGAAAACTCATAAAAAATTTTCAGTTCATCCAAGAGCAAAGCTCTGCTCATGGGTCAAAACCCATGAACAGGACCTCTGTAAATCTTGAGAGCAAGGCTCTGGTGAAGAAGCCCCAATGGGGTTTTCTTTAGATCAAAGATCCCAAGAGCAAGGCTCTGTTGAAGAAACCCCAAAAGGGTTTTCTTTAGATCCAAGATCTACAAGAGCAAGGCTCTGTCAATTAAATTTAATTTGAATTTGAGTTAATCTGATCTTTTACCTAGAAATTCTAAGTTCTGAACTTGAAAGTTCTTGAGAGAAATCAAGAGCAAGGCTCTGAAAATTTTTAAGCAAGAGCAAGGCTCTGGGAGTTAAAATTCTTGAAGATGGTAAAGAGTTACCAAGGACCAAGGGTCCTATTTATAGACGCCTGCGTCTTTTCAACTGACCCCCATGATCTAACGGCTGGGGTCTTGCCACCGTTGCACTCACGTGCGCGCCACGTGAGCGCAATGGTGGGGGGGCATTTGTTCCCCCAATCTGAGCAAGGCTCATTTGAATTTTGAAAATTCAAATTTTCTGAAGCAACGCTTCGAATTCCGTGCGTTGTGCAATGCGCAAGCGGTCCACAGTGCAACACGTGTCTGCGCAGTTGCGCAAGCGCACCGCTGCGCGACACGTGTCTGCGCAGCTGCGC
Organism: Agapanthus africanus; assembly: GCA_030015575.1. NCBI lineage: Eukaryota > Viridiplantae > Streptophyta > Magnoliopsida > Asparagales > Amaryllidaceae > Agapanthus > Agapanthus africanus. The sequence goes on along the minus strand of CM057347.1, from coordinate 77,657,635 downwards.
AAGCGCTGTTGCGCAAGTGCACCGCTGCGCGACACGTGTCTGCGCAAGCACTGCTGCGCAAGCACTGTTGCGCAAGTTCACCGCTGCGCGACACGTGTCTGCGCAGCTGCGCGAACACTGTTGCGCAAGTGCACCGCTGCGCGACACGTGTCTGCGCAGCTGCGCGAACACTGTTGCGCGACACGTGTCTGCGCAGTTGCGCAAGCACTGTTGTGCAAGCCCACCGCTGCGCGACACGTGTCATTCATTGGGGAGTTGCGCAGAAACAGAATGAAAATTTAATGAAGTCTTTTCTGTTCTTTCTAAAACCAGAAGATTTTCTTCTGCCTTTGGATCAAAGATCCAACGGTGGGAAAATTCCCAAAATCACTCAGAAAAGATCTTGTCAACAAATTCAACAAATTTGTGAGCACTATAAATAGGACCCCAGACCTCATTCGATGGGCATATCAGCTTGGATAATCGACTTCTAGCAAAAAAAAAAAGAAAAGAGAACTCTTGGAGATTATTCAAGAACAAAAAAAAAAGAAAGGTAAAAACCTTTTGTTAAGAGAAAAATCTCTGAAGAACAAAGGAATTTAAAAAAAAAAGGGAAATAAATAAAAATAATAAAAAATAGTGCCTTGCACTTGTTATGAACCCTTGGTTCTCTGAGAAAAGGAAAAACAAGAGAGAAACTTGTTTTTCTTTGATCTAAATTTAGATCAAAAGTGCTCTGCACTTTTGTTCTTGAATCTAAAAGATTCTTGATGCTCTGCACAAATGCAATGCATTCTTTAAAGGGCCTGGCCCAAATCAAATTGCAAAGCAATAAAAGGGCAGAGCCCTATTTGAATTAATAAAGGGCCTGGCCCAAATCAAATTGCAAAGCAATAAAAGGGCAGAGCCCTATTTGAATTAATAAAGGGCCTGGTCCAAATCAAATTGTAAAGCAATAAAAGGGCAGAGCCCTATTTGAATTAATATTTTATTTTGAGCAAAGCCCAAAATAAATAAAAATTGGACTTAACCCAATCGTGGCCATAAGTCCTTAAATCAAATTGATTGAGCAAAATGGTTCTCCTGAATCAATTCACAACCGGTTCGAGGGTACATCTCCGAACTCCTTCGACATTCATCGTTGTAATTCCTCAACGACGTCAAAGAGGTGACGGGTCCCAACAGCCACACATCTAATAATGGACCGAAACGTCCCTAAACTAATATCGGACCGAAACGTCCCTAAACTAATATCGGACCGAAACGTCCCTAAACTAACATCGGACCGAGACGTCCCTAAACTAATATCGGACCGAGACGTCCCTAAACTAATGACGGACCACTACGTCCTTAAACTGGCGACAGACCGAGATGTCCCTAAACTAATAATGGACCACTACGTCCCTAAACTAGAACAATAGAGCCAATCGCTCTTTTGCCGGATCTAAACGGTCCCGTTTAAGTTGATCTTAGCCCCAAACACGGCTAACGTATCCTTAAACATTTAAATGGATTATAAAACTCCCAATCAACTCTGGTTCGAGGGTACATCTCCGAACTCCTTTGACATCCGTCGTTGTAATTCCTCAACGACGTCAAAGAGGTGACGAGTCCCGATGGCCATACATTAAATTAATCACTACGTTAAGTGGATCTTAGTCTAAAACAGGACTAACGTATCCTTAACGAACGTTTAAGTTGATCTTAGTCGCAACGCGACTAATGCATCCTTAAACTAAAAACATCAAACCCAAATCTTAGTAAATACGGATTTGGACTAATCCACGTCCTACGGGCGACGGCATTACTCAGTCTCCGTATACAATCCACGGGCAACCACAAACAAAACAAACACCCACGACACGAAGTGAAATTCTGGAGAAGGAGAAAGTTGTTACCGCGATGCGGTAGCGTAATTAACTGCAGGGGCTTGCACCTGCAGGGAAGAGCGTCCCCACAATCAAAAACCCCTCATCCTGAGGGGGAATCTGACGAAGTCTGCTACATCGGCCGCATCCGTCTAAACCTCCGATACACGGTGCCATAAATCAACTTGGCATATTTGGAGAGGTAGACGGATAAAACCATATAGCATCTGCCCCGAACCCCAGGCACGGACCCCAAAGTCCGGGCCGCCGTTCGGAGGGGAACATGCACGTCGGCAGTACTTCTTCGTTCCCGATGAGTCTTGCGTTTCATGCGCTTAAAATGTTGCCGATGAGCAACATATCCCTGCCACCATATCCTAAAGGCGTCGCACTCCTCCGTAGGGTGTGAAATTTTCCGATGATATGCGCAATAATTAGGGTGCCTCTCCGCCCTATGAAGCGTGTTTTCTTCCGAGGGTGGTAGCTTCATTCCCATTGACATGGCTTTGGCAAACCTTTTCCTCGTCTTGAATATCTTTTTGTCTACATCAGATGTCTTTTGATCTGGCGGGAGTGCTTCGACTCTTTCGTTTGTCTTCTTCCGATGCGGCCATCTCACGCTCCTGATCCGCTTTACTCTTCAGACGAATCTCGTCTAGAAAGGCGTCGATCATTTCATCTGTTGGCCATACACGCTCTGGTTCAGGCTCTGTCCCCAGTTTCTTAGTGCTAGGAGTTTTTTCATCGTCAGTAAACGAGCAGGAGATTACGTTACAACTCGCCATGTATCCCTCGGATTTATCCGACGAACTCTCTCCATCATCTTCCTCTTGAAAGATGTGGTTGAGGAACTCTTGCAGCGTGACAGGAGTTTGCGCCTTTTGATTGTACTCTTCCATCGCGTCGATTTGCTTCTGCAAGTTTGTGCGCTTGTCTCCAGGCTTCACGGGCTTCTTAGATTTCTTCTTCTTTTTCTTCGAAGATTTTGACGGTTGGGCGTGAGTATTTGGGCCATCACCACGAGTCTTCAAAGTTGGGCACGGTTTCAACATCCCTTCGATAATTTGAGGTTCAAGCGGGTCCTTCCATTCGACCGCCGGGTACGCATGAAGGTCCCTCAGCATTCTTTTGGTTTTAGTTGACAGCACGACCTCCCATGGAGCTTCTTCAATAAAGGAACAGGTTGCCCCCAGTGTATCTGCTTTCTTAGGATTATGCGGCTGTGGTGGGTTTACCTTCCACTTTTCGGACTATGCAAACTTCCCCTGGAGGTATTGATCTTCAATCCATCCTTTGAAGAGGAAGCAATCCTCAATCGGATGACTTACCGTTTGATGGTAAGGGCAATAGTTAGGGTTATTCACCTCAGTGGGTTGTGGCGGTCGCCTTGGATTTGGTAAGTTTATAAGTCTGTTGCGTACTGCCAGCTCGAATAACCGTTTCGTCTTGTCCCGTGGGAACGAGTAGAGACGCTTCATCTTCTTATTATAATACCGGCGTCTTTCTTCCAATTGATCCGCCAACTTTGGGGCATTGGGTTGCTGCTGGGCATTCGCGACGAAGGTTGCCTTTCCTTTACCCTTGTCATTCCGAGGTTCTGGCTTCGGGGGAGGCGGTCTATGACCCATCTAGTCCATCTGAGCCAACTTGTCGATTAAAGCCTGGAATGTGGTTGTCTTAAAGAACATCATAAACTGGGAGATAGTTGCGTGAGGGTCTAGGGTTCCCACGAACATGCCCACCACGGGCGCTTCCTCAATGCGTTGCTCGCATTTCGACCACAAATTCCGCCAGCGTATAGCATACTGGACCCACGTTTTGCCTGGTTTGACCCTGGCGTTAATCAATGCCGTTATTGGAGTGCGTTCGCTGGCGCTTGCGAATCGCTGAGTGAATAGCAACTCCATTTCAGTGAATGTCTTGATAGAATCGTTCGGGAGTTCCGAATACCATTCGAACGCTGTTTCTGATAAGCTGCCTACGAACTGGCGAAGCAACAGTTTATCATCACCGCCGGTGTTACCGCAAAGGGCCCTGAACTGGGCGACATGTTGGTGTGGATTGCCGGTCCCCTTGTAAACATGGAACTTGGGAATTGTGTAACCCGGCGGGTACTTGATTTGGTCGTACCATCTTGGATATGGCCGTCCTGTTTTTACGACTTGAACAGCTGCCTCAGTCGCATGATGAACCCGGATTTGCTGGGCTATATAGTCGACCAAATCAGCCTTAGAGATTGTCTCCTCCTTGGCCGTTGAGAGGGCCGGTGGTGGATTTGACGTTTCTCCCCTGTCGTCTTCAAGGACGATCGGGGGATCCTCAGCGGGTGGGTCTTGTTGGATCATCATTCCTATCATATCTTGGAAGAGAAGGCCCATATGCTATATGTTGGTTGCTTGTTCAGCAGCCTCTTTGTCCTTCTTCTCCAATATTCGGCGAAGGAATTCGGCGTCGGTTTCTTCCTCCTGGCGTTCGTCCGAGGGCGTTTCTGGGTTTTCTTTTGGCCCGGTAAGTGCGGCCATAGCATTCATCATTTCCTGGAGCTTTTGCTGTTGCTCCTGAGCTTTGGTCACCGACCGTGTAAGCGGTCTATGACCTGTAGACACACGGCTGTCTTCCTTTCCTGACGCCATGTATACGGTATGGACCATCATGCCCTCAGACTTAGGGCGTCTGGGCTTAGTGCCTTTAGCTGTCGTTGCAGGCTGGGGGATCTTCTCTGGCTTCCTCCTTTTATGAGCAGTGGAAGTTGAGAGGGCCGTTGAGGTGGGCACCCAGACAGCCTTTCGTGGTTTAGCCTGGTGACCGGCTTCCTGTTGGATTTTCAACTTCTTGTGCTGGCGGGAGAGTTTGGATCGATCATCGAGTCTCGGGCCTGCCGCCGAACCTTATAGATTTTGGAAGACAGCCGTTGAGGGGATCGGGGCTGTTCTGGCTCTATTTCCGCAACCTTTTTTAGTGGAGGAGGAGACCTCTTTAGCACCGCAGTAGGAGAATTCCTTCGCACCTTATTTAGCATCTCGAAGCTCTTCCCAGTTGGAACGGCAGCATTAACTTCCACCGTTGGGGCTGGTGGAGTTAGCCCAGAGGGGGAGTTACCCCCAGCCTTCCTTACTCGGCGCCAGTAACGACGTCGAGCGTGTCGAGCGGACGGCGTTGGTTCAGCGGTGAGGATGGCTTCGTCTTGCCCCCTGTGTAGGTGGGGGGTCGCTGCTGGTGTTAGCCTGTCAAAGACCGATGTCATTTGGGTAGCAGGAGCGGGAGCTGGAGCCGCCAATCTTGTAAAGACCGACTTTTTGGCAGGGGAAGCCGCCTTGACGACTTCAGGAGCAGGACCGGTCACTTTCTTAGAAGCAGCCTTTTCTGGGATTGTAGGCCCCATTGTGGGTCTACAGGAGTTCTGGCCCAATCTAGAGAAGACCGAGGCGCTGGTGTTGGGCGACCCGTTGAGAGGGGCCACGGCAGGGGTAAGACGATCAAAGACCGACTTCTTGGGAGCTTCCTTTATCAGCATTGGAGCGGTGAAGCTTGTCGGCGGGAGCATGGTCCCAAAAAACAATCCTGTGGTGGCTCGAGTGACTTGTTCCACGGGCATGGTGAATAGCGAAGCAGCTTGGGGTCCGTAGGCTATACCTCCTGGCGAGGCAGAGCGCTGGTTGCCATTGCAATCCGAGCAGTTGGAGCGTTTCGCACAAGTAGAAGCCATCGATTCTTTGCTTTCTGCAATAAGCAAGACGCCAAGTCTTAGTATCTTGAAACCCAAGGGCAACCATTAGCGAACCGCGATTGGTTCGCGAATCACGACACACGAAGTGTGGAGTGGAAAGAGGAAAAGGTCCCACCGGGCGTGCCAGAATCTGTTCCCCTCTGAACGACGGCGTGACTGGACTGCGATGTCCTGACGCTGAGATTCGGGACAGATGCTATTTGGTTTTATCCGTCCACCTCTCCGAAGATGCCAAGTTGATTTATGGCACCGTGTATCGGAGGTTTAGACGGATGCAGCCGATGTAGCAGACTTCGTCAGATTCCCCCTCGCTTGAGGGGTTTTTGATTGTGGGGACGCTCTTCCCTGCAGGCGCAAGCCCCTGCAGTTAATTATGCTACCGCATCGCGGTAATAACTTTCTCCTTCTCCAGAATTTCACTTCGTGTCGTGGGTGTTTGTTTTGTTTGTGGTTGCCTGTGGATTGTATATGGAGACTGAGTTATGTTGTCGCCCGTAGGGCGTGGACTAGTCCAAATCCGTATTATCTTAGATTTGGGTTTGGGGGTTTGGGTTTAAGAATACGTTAACCTCGTTTGAGACTAAGATCGACTTAAACGTTTGTTAAGGACACGTTAGTCTATTTTTTAGACTAAGATCGACTTAACGGGATCGTTTAGATCCAACAATAGAGCGGTTTAAGAGAGCCCTGTTGTTTAGTTTAAGGACATTGCGGTCCATAGATAGTTTAAGGATATTGCGGTCCAATGTTAGTTTTAAGACGTTGCGGTCAAGGTTAAGGACCTCATAGTCCGTGGATTTAAGGACTCTACAGTCCGATGTTAGTTTTAAGACGTCGCGGTCAAGGTTAAGGACCTCATAGTCCATGAGTTTAAGGACCCCACAGTCCGTTGTTAGTTTTAAGACATCTCGGTCAAGGTTAAGGACGTTGTAGTCCATGAGTATAAGGACCCCACAGTCCGTTGTTAGTTTTAAGACATCTCGGTCAAGGTTAAGGACCTCATAGTCCATGAGTTTAAGGACCCTACAGTCCGTGTCAATGTGTGGTCATCGGGACCCGTCAGCTCTTTGAAGATGTTGAGGAATTACAACGCCAAGTATCAAAGGAGTGAAGAGATGTACCCTTGAACCGGGGTGGATTAAACAGTCTTTGGCCCAATTTGGGATCAAGACCAATTATTTGTGTTATGCGCCCATTAGCCCAGTTAATTTTGAATTGAGGACTTATGGCCATCTTGGGCTAAGTCCCATCATGTTTAGAATATTGGCTTTCTGTTGGTCCATTGAAGGAGAGGCTTTGCCTTTAGCCATTTAACCAATTGGGCTAAAGTTAGTGTTAAACACTAAAGATCAGCAGTGTTGAACACTGGGAACAAGTTAGTGTTTTAACACTAAAAGACAGTTAGTGTTAAACACCAGCAACAAGGGGTTCAAATTAGTGTTAAACACTAGAGCAAATCAATGTCAAACACTAGGAGCAGAGATTTCAGATTAGTGTTAAACACTAAGAATAATCAGTGTTAAACACTGGTGACGGAGATTTTAATTTAGTGTTGAACACTAAGGGAGTTAATCTTAAGCTCTGTTAACAGGCAGCGTTAAACACTAAGAAATTCAGTGTTAAACACTGCAAATAAAGTTCTTTGATTAGTGTTGAACACTAAGGCCAAAGAGTGTTTAACACTGGATTCCGGGATTCCAATTTAGTGTTAAACACTAAGGCAAGAGGGGTCACGTGGTACCACGTGAGGGCGCCCTCCCTTCATTTGTTCTGCTGAGAATATCGTATCTTTTGGAGCATCACGTGCCATCACGTGATGGGCATTGAAATGCTTGTATGTTAAAGCTTCTGCCAAGGGTCACGTGGGTCACGTGAGGCACTGCCTCAAAGGGCCTTTTCTGCGGATCTTTTCGGGGGTCACGTGGTGGCACGTGACCCTGCCTCTATGTATGTTTTTTTAGAAGATCTGTTAATCTCTTTTAAGAATTAAGCTCTTCATAAGGTTGAACCCTAACAATAATTTTAAAGGAATTAAATTCCTATTTCCTTCTGAAGATTTATATTCTGGGATAGAGTTGAACTCTGAATGGGGTTAAACCCTAATAACAGTTTTAAGGAATCAAGTTCCCACTCTCTTTTAGAGACTTATTCTGAGGAATGAGATTCTGTCGTAGGGTGAAACCCTAATTTCTTCTTTCTTAAGGGAATTAAATTCCTGTTATTTTAACAGAACTCAGTTCTTAACTAGGGTTGAATCCTGAATCTGTTCATTCTGAAGGAATTGAATTCCTGTAACATAGGGTTAAACCCTAATTTTATTTTAAAGGAATTAAATTCCTATAGTTCTGTGAGAATTAAATTCTCAAACTCACATTCCCTCTATATGCTTTGGATCTGCATGGCAGGATCTCAACCTAATGAGAATTAAATTCTCAATTCAAGGGGAGATGTGCACTTTGCAGATCCTCCACTAAAGAGAGAACTATGTTCTTCTGTTTAATATCAGAGTTAAACTCTGCTGAGAATTAAATTCTCTTTTAAAGGCCTTCCCTTTCTTACCTAAGCTTTTCTTTTGCAGAAGATACAAATTCCTCCAAAGTATCAAGGCTCTCTCTTTTCTCTCTCTGTCCTCTTTTTCTCTTTCCTCCTTTTTTTCTTTGTGTCTCTTGGCTCCTATTTATAGGAGAAGAAGCAGAATCAATTAGTTTTGGTGAATCTTTCATTGAGAGATTTAATTTGTATTCACCATTCGTTTGGACCTTTGGATTATTAGGTGAATTTTATTCACCATCGGATTTTAAATCCAGAGATTCTCTTTTGTTATTTCGGTTAGATTTTAAGGGGAAATCTTTCCAAGTTCAGGCTTTTTCCACAAATAGATGATAGTTAATCACCTTTAAATCTTTAATCCAATTGGTTCCAAATAATCACTTTCCTTTGGAAAGATTTGAATGCCGTTCAGAATTTAATTCTGTTAAATAAATGGGCTTTGAAAGCCGGTCACGTGTGGGCACATGACCCATGGTCATGTGTGGGCACGTGACCCATGGTCACGTGTGGGCACGTCACCCCCCTAGAACGAGCTTTCTTTTTCTTCTGCGCTATGTCTTTGCCGCTGCTTGGTCATCACGTGCCAACACGTGACCACTGGTCACGTGTGAGCACGTGACCCTCGTCTGGTGCTTTTTTCTTGATTTAATCAGAGAATGAGTCTGCTTTTGCCGCTGCTTTTAAATGTCACGTGCCAACACATGACTGCTGGTCACGTGCTAGCACATGATGCCTCCTTCGTAACTTTTCCTGATTTTAAATCAGGAAACAACCTCTTTAGCGAAACTGCAGATGCTACAACACTCGGTTTGCTTTTGATTGCTTTTGGAGTTTTGCTTTGCATAGTGATATATATGATATATCCTACACCTTATTCGATGAGGAAAGAGCCGAGATCCCTTCACCGGGAGTGACCTCTTTAGCAAAACTAATGAAAGCCTCAAAATCACTCCATTTCAAAATTCACTTGATTCTACAACGATATCAAGTTCATTACGCAATAGGTTTTCAGAAAAACCTGTCGTAGCCCTCCGTCATTTCAGATAAGTCATACTTAGTATTCGCGCTACGTTTGTTGGCCTGCGTCAAGGCGTAGTGTGCGGTAGCTAGCTAGTATTTATCTGTTTATGCATATGATGCAGATTGGATTAGGGTAGTCGTACGACTTTGTTGGCCTGCGTCAAGGGTCGTACGGGTGGGTTTAATTCAATCAAGAAATGACGGGTTGAACTTGTGTAATATCCGAGCCCAATGCTACTAATTTCTGTTACTTATGAATGGAGTGTGACCTTTATTTCATTTATCTTGCTTGATTGTTACTTATTGTAATTTTACCCCGTCAATTTAATTCTGCATATAACAATTTATGGCATCTAAAATAAAATTAAAAATATTCATCCTGGCCTGCTTGACACCCCTAACCCCGTTGTAGCGTCCGTGCATCGTGTTCTCGTCCCGTTCAGTGAAACGGGCGAATTTGGATGGCTACGTGCACGTACGTGTGTCCGTTTTGGGGGTATGCTTTTTGATCATAAAACACTTCATTTTCACTTTTGGATCCCGCTTAAAATCCTATTATTTCAATTTCAAATTTTTGGACCCAACCCGGGCGCGATTTGGAAATGTTTTACTTTGCGCCAAAATCCCAAATTTATAATATTTTTAAACCGACGAATAATTTGATTCTAACCATATAATATATTTTAATATATTTCTAAATCTTCCAAATTTCTATCTCAACCAATAAAAACCTTCACAGCTCCCCTGGGCCCCACTCCCCTATCTCTCTCTCTCTCTCCTCTCTCTCTCCCGTATCTCCCCCCTCTCTCTCCCCATATATATCTCTCTCTCCCCTATATTTAAAAGCCTTTTCTCTCTCCTCTTTCTATTCTCTCCTTCAGCCGCTGAAACCCAACCCCATGCAACCCTAGCTACCGCCGCCTTCCCCCTCGCCGTTGCAGCCCGTCGCCGACGACTTCTCATCACCATCTCACCACCCTCATCACCACTACCTCCTCCCCTCTTCTTCCTCTCTTCCTCCCCCCGAGCACCCGACTTCAACCCTGCACTCGCGCCGCGGCCACCAGCAACCCCCTGCACGCATCTGCGCCGCCGGAGTCGCCGCCGGCGATCTCAATCCGCCCCCGACCTCGTGCAACCCCCTCGGTAATTATCTTCTTTCTCCTTCCTTCCTCCCTCGTTTTGCAAGTTCTCTTCCCCGTTCTGTGTTTAGCCATTGTTCACTGCAGGTGGTCCGCCGGAGCCCCGTCGACGTCGTCGACCATCACGACCCCCTTCAATCCACAGTAAGTATCCTTCCTTTCTCCACCCTTCTTCCTTTCTTCTTTAGTTTTCTTTCTTTTCTTGATTGCAACTCTTAACATTCACTGTTTCTGATCTCGCCGGAATCCGGCCGTGCCGACGACGCGTCCCGACGTTCCAGCGAGGTACCCCGACCCGTGTGGTTCCGCTGTTCGTCGTTTGGGTTCATTCCGTGAACCGTGCGCCCGTCGCGAGTTTTCCCCGCTGACATTCTACGTTCCGTTTTCCCGATTCGCGACCCGTCGAGGCAAGTACCCCTTGCTACATGCTATACAATATTTACATATATATTATGACACCCTAAACCTGTAAATTTAATTTTGGTATGATCATTTCTCATTTTCATGAACAATATTGTTATATATCATTTTATCTTTAAACTTGGAACCTACAGTTTGCAATTGAACCTAATAACCACATTTTACCTGTTTAATCATACTTTTAATATTGCATGGCTTATGGCATTTATCTCTATAGTTTTGTTCCATTCGGACACTCGTGTGCATTTTAAGCTGTAATAGCTGTATTGAACCTTTATATAAATCATTGCACCTCTAAAGTTCTTAAACTTGTTAACATGATTTAAAAGGCCATAATTGTCATACTGCATTCGCATAACATTGAAATCATCTCTGTGACACAACTGATGACTGTACTGTAAATTGAGTAAATATGCCTATTGCTTAATTCATTGCTTATATCATATTGATGATAACCATGCTTGCTTGTATAACTGATTGTGAGCACACCCATGATATTGTTTACATCTTGACCTGACTTGTTACATATATTGATCTACCCGACATGGTACCGTATACTTCTTGACTTGACCTGATGTACCATGACCTGACCCGTTACCTGATCTTGTGTCTAATGCCAACAAACCTGACATGTAGTCCTCATGGACCGCTCCTGTTGTCTATACAGACAAACCTGTTTACCTGATCCTGTGTTGGCATTAGTTTCTTGATTTCGGGATACCTGACTTGACTTACACATATAACTTGGGGGTATGGGGAAATCAAAGGTGAAACCTGACTTGTAACTCAACAGTTCACTAACTGTACTGATCAGTTTTAGAGGCCAGGCCCACCTCATGACGATGCTGCTGACATCGTTGGTCTTTATCCTTTTCCTGTTAGTGCCTAGCGGTGTAAGTCTATGCTACCTCTCCCGGTACTTACGGGCATGCGGAATTTGATGAAAAACAATTTTCTAGAGGCGGTAACATGGACTCAAAACCGGATCTTTGTTAAACATCTAACTAACAACCTAACTAGGAGTTGTTAACTACTCGGTTAGGGGGTTATACCTTTCTTTCTTGAACTCCTTCGTCTTCAAACCTCGATGGTGTACGGATCGGCTTCACCCCATCGTCTCCTTGCGCCGAAGATCGATCCACCCGAAAGCTTCTACTTTTGGCTTCTTCTTCGAGCTTTGAAGAAACTAGTTCACTCGGTTTGCTAAACCTTATGAACTAGAGTGAGTAGAGAAGAGTGTGTTGGGATTTTTCTCTATGGTTCTTGGTTCTCAACACATGAGACAAGTGAACTATAGACTAAAGAGAGGGAGAGCAAGAGGAAGAGGATGAGAGCTCAAGAACAAGAGAGAGAATGAAAAATGATAGAATGAGAAAAACTTTTCTCTCTTTGCTCTCATAATCCAAAGCTATCATAACAAATCATAGCAATCAAGTATTATGTGATGGTTTAAGCTACAATAGCCATATCATTTCATGCACAAGAGAACAAGCAAGTAAAAAGTCTTTGCCATGAAATGATAGCCATTGTCATCATGATGGTCAACTAGTTCAACCTAATCAACCGGTCAACAAAGTCAATAGGTCAACAAAGTCAATAAGTCAACAAAGTCAACCCCTCAACAACCATGTCACCATAATACTTAATTAATATTATTGTTAATTATATATCATATTCTCATTAGGGTTTAGCAAGAAGTCAATGGTCAACAGTCAACAGTTAACAACCCTAATGAGAATCCTCTGCCTCTGTCTCTCCGTCAACTGTGCATACACACCCGCATCCGCGTTCATAGGAACACGAATACATACTGGATAAAACCAATCCCAAAACGTATACTAGGATCTGGCTTAAACCAAAGCCCGCTAGTGTTAATTGTCCGGACACTGTACGTGCACAAGTGCACGGATGTGACCGGACCCTGTCGCAAAACCATGCGACCGGTCGCAAAACCATGCGACCTCTACTCTTTTGCCTAAAGGCGAATAGCTTTCTGTGTGGGACTCTAAAGACTCGACACTACGCTGGCAGTGGGTTTAACCACACAGACTCAAGCGGCACTAGCTGTGCGTAACGGTCCCCAGGTAGATGCCGACAAGAAGACCGACGAGGTGAAACCCATCTGAACTCCTACTGAGCCTGAATGTGACAGTCTCCGTACAGTCCGGTCTGTTCGTCTGATACATCGCATGGCGGGCCTAGGGGGCGGTAAACGTCAGTCCCCTAATAGCGGTACAAGTCGTGTCGGAGTGAAGCCCAAAACACCCTGAGATAACACTGGAAGCCTACCAGTATATCTCGCTTTCCCTGGCCAGGGACTACTCGTGTAATGGCTCTCCTAGACACAGCTGTTAGTGTTTATGCCCTAGAAGGCCATTACTGTATCATACTAGTTTGTATATTACTTAATGGAAGCTTGGGATATTCACATGTATATAACAGTCTTGCTAAACATGGTAGTATGCTACTTGGTTTTTCTATCTTAATATGTGAGTATACGTATTGATAGAGCTTTTAGGATCTTGCTTGACTACCAGCGTTGTGATGGCAGTCACACTAGTGGGGGCTGGGTAGTCTACAAGCACATCCTTATTCAGGTCCCTAGTCGTTGGATTATCGAGACAGGGCATCGATACTCCGGAGTAGACTAGTGTGTACGCTTCTCATCCCAGTTGGGGAGATGGTCTGTCCCACAGCCGTCAGTACGTCGTACTGGAGATAGTATGCAGGTGCTCGTTAGGTTACGGGTACACCAGACAGGACTCACAGGGAACTGTTGGTTGGTTTTATACCAGTCGTCAGTGAACAGTTCCCAGGTGACATGAGTACAGCATAGTCCGCAGACTTGACACTGCTACTTCGCCTCGAGTGTGTCCCACTGTTCATAGATTGCTACCCTACCACGGCTCAAAGGAGTCATGCAAACAGGTAGCAGTTGGGTGCAGTCCCGAGCACTTGGAGGCAGTGGCGGTTAGACAGGATTCGTCTCTCCCGGTATTGGGGGTTGATATCGCGCTGTGTCAGAGAGCCATTACGCAAAGTCCCTGGCCAGGGCAAGCGAGATTTGCTGGTAGGTTCCAGTAGTTTCTCAGGGTGTAATGGGCTTCGCTCCGACACGACTTATACCGCTATTAGGGGACTGACGCTTGCCGCCCCTAGGCCCGATATGCGATAGTCTAAGACGAACGGACCGGACTATATGGAGATTGTCACATCAGACTCAGTAGGAGTTCGGATGGGTTTCCTCATCGGCCTTCTTATCGACATCTACCTGGGGACCGTTACGTACAGCTAGTGCCGCTTGCGGTCTATGGTTAAACCTACTGCCAGCGTAGTAGTCAAGTCTCTAGAGTCCCACACAGAGAGTTTCCCTACTCCGGGCTAAACGATATAGAGGTCGTATGGTTTTACGACAAGGGTTCGGACGCATACGTGTGTTTATGCACGTACGACTTTCGGACAGTTTTTACCAGTCGGCTTTGGTTTAAGCCAGTTACTGGTATCCGGTTATTGGATTTATACAGTCTAAAGTTTTTCCGTATTTTTGCGGAAAGGAGGGGCGTTCTCGTAATTGCGCGAGAAGCTTCTAGAAGATGGTGACTAAGGAGGTTTAGGTGGCATATACATTGAATGAGATTAGTGAGTCATATGGATGATTCATCCATGTCATTAATGCTTCATAATTGCTTAATGACTCATTGAGATGAATCACCACAAGATATTTATCAAGCATGGTTGTAAAATGATTTTTTTCTTTTCTTGTTAAAATAAAATGCTTGATATATATTATGATAACTCATTAATCTCACTTCATTATTTATCTTCATCTTCTCTCTCCTCAAGCTCTCCCTCTTCAAACCCTAATCCTCCCCTCTCATGTGTTGGGTACAAGGATTAGTTAGACTAATTAAACCATAACCCTCACTCTATATCACCTAGCTTCTTTGATTAGCACTTAAAGAAGGTTAGTTGCCTCAAGTTTAGAGGCTAAGCTTGGAGTAAAGCTCTCGGGTGGATCGTCTACTACTTCGAGAAGGCCGAGGAGGAGGTGGAGTTCGCAAAGGTGAAGGACACGATTCATTAGGTATAATCCCTAAACATAGTAGCATAGAAACTTTATGTTTGTAGTTAGATATCGTTTAGCTTCGATTCAAGCGGTTAGTCGATGTTTGTTCACTAAACAAGTTCGTTTTTGAAAATTCTGCCTCCCCACAAGTACTGGGGTGTTGTACATCGACTTACAGTGGTATCAGAGCCTCACTAAACAATAAATAACTTACTTGCAAATTTGTATGAATTTCGAACGGAAAAAACGAAACCGGAAAAACCAGAAATCACAAGTTTCTGTCGATTTTTAAATGAAGTCCAAAAATTTTTCAGGGAGGTGTAGAAAGCTTAAAAAGACAGTAGAAGAACACCCAAGAAATTTGGGCCCCTGAATCGTCTAAAGCGCCGCGGAACCGCGGCGGATCGCACCGATCCGCCGCGCTTCCGCCGCCGAGTTGGCGATTCAGGAACCCAAATTTCCTGTGTTGCTTCTCTGTGATATTTGGTATTTTCTGGAAGTTTTTATTTTTGCTCAGGTTTCAGATTTACAGAGAAGTATTGGAGAAAAATTAAAAGTGTTTAATCGATCGAAATTATACAGTATTTGCTTGATGGATTATATCTGTGTTTATATAATGTGTTCGTAAACCCCCCCTAACTGCTGGTATGTCGGTTGGCAGGGGGTTGCACATTTCTGTAATGGTTTTTACTGTTTGTGGATATGAACTGTGTTGGACTGTTGTGATGTATAGCCGGGGTTTTGTGATGGGTTATTATTTAATTCATTTGATGTAAATGTAATTTGTTGTAATATTATTTTGTGGGGCACATCCAGGTTGCGGTTGTAGCCACCGTTGTATTATTTCATTTTACTGTTTTTGCTCCTAGGACAGACCCAAGGTGGGGTGCACAAACTGCCGGGCGGGTAGTTTGCTGTACCCGTTGGGGTCTTGGGTGAGGTAATGGCTATTCATCACAACTGTGTAATCTGTCTTTTGTTGCAGGCTCAAAACAAACACGGATTACTTGCAAATCCAATAAAGTTCATCTGTGATCTGGAATGCCTATTATTGCATCTGACGAATGTACAATATCTATATATGATAGCTATTTAGACGTCACTTATGTTTTACACCCGCGCTAGCCCAGCCCCGCTCTGTCGTTAGTTAAGTAACCTAACGGGTGATGACGGGACCCCGTGGCGAATGCAAATGGCATAAGAGGACGTTGTATTTTCGTTGTTTTCTGCAATGATAGGTTAATGATGGGACGCATTATTTATAATGCAAAGAAAATAAACCAAAAGTTTAAATCGTTGGAACAATTTAAAAGAAACCACTCTGTTAATTTTAAAAACAGATATTTTTAAATGCGGAGCTTTAACCACCCCTTTTAAAAGCTATCAGGTTCCTTCGGTTATATCAAGTTCACTACGTTCACGGTTTCGCCAAAACCAGTCGTAGCCCTCCGTCATTTCTTATGAATGTGTTAGTTATATGTATGCCCTAGAGGCCATTACTGTACATAGGATGTATATTGTAGTGGATGCTGGGACATATATAGGGAGGACTTTCTTGCTCGACATGATAGTATGCTATCTGGTTACACTTTACCTTAACGTGTATGCTGATTGTCTCTCTGTTACATGTTGGTAAAGCCCTTAGGATCTGTACTTGACTACCTGGACTATGATACGGATCATACTAGTGGGGACATGGTAGTCCATAAGTACTTCCTTCAAAGTCCCTAGTCGTGGATGTATCGAGACGGGGCATCGATATACCAGAGTAGACTAGCGTATACCTTCTCGACCCATACAGATGGGCGATGGATGATCCCATATCCATTGGTGTTTGACATCAGAGATGATATACGGGTGCTCAGTAGAGGCTGGGTACACTGGACGGACTCGCCGAGAACTCCCAGATGGTATTATACCTCACGTCAGATGGCAGTTCTCTGGTGACACTGGTACAGAGTAGTCTGTTGACCCGAGATCGTCATAGAGTCTTGTGTGGTTCCCACTGTGCTTTGATTTCCATCTTACCACGTCCAAGAGGGCGTGCAAAACGGTGGTTTTTGGGTACAGTCCCGAGTCACATGGAGGCAATGAGCGATAGGAGGGGATTCGTCTCTCCCGGTATAGGGAGTTGATGTTGCGCTGTGTTCGATTGGCTATAACAGGAAATCCCTGGCCAGGGTTGCAGAGATTTACTGGTAAGTGTTACCAGTAGTTTCTCGAACAGTTATAGACCTCATATCGATACGACTTATCGAGCTATTGGGGTCTGACGTTTACCACCCCTAGGCGAGATATGCGACATATCAGCCGATCAGACCGGACTGTACGGTAGTGTTACTGGTTGGATTCACTGGAGTGTGAGCGGGCTTGCTCGTCGATCTTCAGATCGCTCAATACCCAGGTGGCCGTTACGTTTAGCAGACCGCTTGCGGCTTGTGGATGCTTGATATGATCATCATCTACTGCCGGCGTATTGACGAGTCTTTAGAGTCCTACACAGAGGTTTCCTGGCTCAAGCGAAACGAAATAGGAGCGCATATGAGATATGTGCGGGACCGAGAATAATACGGTATGTGATACTGTATTCGATTCTCGCGATGTGACATTTGATCGGTTATATGCGATATAGCCGGGTTATCGGATCAAGTGTTGATTTGATAAGTTGTTACTGATGATACCAGTCGGTTATGTGCGACATGACCGGATCGTTAAACCAAGTGTTGATTTAATGATTTAATGCATAATTGTATATTTGATATATTACTTTGCATTAACTAGTATCGGTTCACTTTAAAATGGATTTTCTCACTCGGGTGTGCGCATTGCATATGCGATATGATTTTGTGCACTTTATTGTATCATGTTTGATGATGCATGATTGCTAGGTTATGTGTAAAGAATTTAACCAAAGTTATTTAAATGGTTAAGGGTTTTACTTATTCATTAATTAGTCTTTTTATTTTTGGAAAAAGGAAAAGAAATGAGAGAAAAATGGTGGCTTATTTTGTTTGCACTTGAAGCTTCATGAAGCTTTGATGATGCAACCATTTTTGTCTCATCTCGTAAACCCTAACCATTCCTTTAACCTTGGTCAATTCTCTACACTTAACTTAGGTTAAAGTTATGATATGAATGATATGATTATTCTTTTCATAATTAACATAATATACTTTCTTCTTCTTCTTCTTCCATTTCTTCAAGTGAAGAAAGCTTGCCCCATCAATGGCAAGTGATGGAAATGAGTGAGAAATCCAAAACTAAAGTCTACCCACTTCCTATTTCTTCATCCTCTACCTCTTTCCAAGTAGTAGAGTGTGTTTCCTTCACAAGTTTTCAAGACTTGGTGAAGGTGGAGCTCGATCTAGCGATGCCTCGACGTAGATCATCTTCGGCATGGACATCGACGACCTAGCTCGCTTATTCTCCGATGAAGTCGACGCTAGAGCCTGGATTCTTTTTGGACAGCGGAGAGGAATTCGTTGCGGAGCTATGGAGGTGGAGCAACGGATCTACAAAGGTTGTATTTCCGATTCTTATAGTTAAGTGTTAACTAGTTAGCTTTTTCGCCTAGTTTTCTAGCAAACGATCCGTTCTAGGGTTTCTCGGCACCGTTAAAATTTGAAATTGGCATGGTTGATGCCTTGTGAGACCTCACTAGGGTGCCTAGGAACCCTACAGTAGTATCAGAGCCTAGCTAGAGCCTTAGGCGAAGTCTAGACGCAATTTGAAGTCCGAACGACCCAAAAACCCAAACCTTAACATGCTCTCTGTACTTTTTTGAAAACAGTGAGTTTTTCCATATTAAAAATATGCAGATAAATCAGCAGGCTAATATAAGAAATACTGTGAAATTCGATGGACTAAATCCATCAAAGAGCCGCGGATCCGCGGCACGAGCTTGGCTCGTGCGGCGGATGCGCGGCGACTTTGTCGTTTTGTGCATTTTAATTTTCACAGTAATTCTCATTTTTCTGTGTTGGTTTTCCTGCGAATTTTTAATATTTATTCAGGAGTTGAAATTTCCAGGGTTGTTTTGGGGATTCGGTATTTCGATCGGATTATCAAATTTCGTCTTTTGTGGCTTTCCGGATAAATTTTTGAATATGTTAAAAAGTTCGACCGGATATAAATACCCAATTTTTCCCCTGTCGGGAAATTTCCAAGTGTTGGATTTTTCCGTAGTTTAACGACGTTCTAAGTAGTGCAAGTAACTCGATGGACCCTCTAGAAGACAACAAACCTTAACTCGATTATGTGACCGTCTTGAACTTCCCTTTGAACCTTCGGGTTTGGGGCAGTACGGCGTGCCACATGTGAGGCGTTGGCTTGACCCTTCTACGGCTGGACCGTCGGTACTGAGGTACGAACTGAATGCTGTTAGACTTATTTCATGTGTTGATCTGTATCGGGAAAACTTGGGTGTTCGATTGTTCGATCGGAAAGTTTGACATTTTCTATTTATCCGGAATGGGATACAATAATTGGAATTCACAAGTAGTTATGTGATAACTGAATGAATGTTATAAACATAGCAGTTTAGTCTCACTTGATCAGTTGCCACGGAATTTTGATGTGATCAAAAGTCCGTCGCAATCACGTAGCGTACGGGGATACTCGCCGGATAAAATTAATAGACAGCCTCACTCCATAGCCCCGACCAAGTGACTGTAGGAGAACCCCGTCGCCGAAAGCATCCGTTCGGGTGCTCACGGCAGCGGTGTTCCGCCTTGGTGCACTTCGTCGACGGTATCGGGGGTGCGGCCGCCTACTATAGTTTGCGACGAGTATTCGATCAGACTGTCGGGAATCTTGTTGAATTGCCCGACTCGATATTGAAAAGTGTTTTCGATAATGAGACTGAAATGCGGGGTTTATAATTGTTAGGCATGTGATGTCTAAGTAATTCATTTGGTCAGGCATGCGATGTCTGAGGTGGTTGCGGATTCCAACTGTTGTAGTTTTACACTTTCTTTTCTGTGACCGTAAGTGTAATATGTGATATCGCCGGTTTCGTTGCTATATGTCAACGACAATTGGGATGCGCATATTTACTTACGTTGATGACATGAGATGTTATGTGTTGCTGGATATGTTATATTGGATCGTCGTGTTTGAATAGCCGGGGGTTTTTTTATGTGAGATGAGTGTTTTTCATTTTCATTCATGTAAAAACTTTTATGTAATATTCTTTTATTGGGGCGCTTCCAGGTTGCGGAAGTTGTCACCTTTTGTATATTATTTACTTTTCCGCACTAGGATAGACCCAAGGAGGAGGGCACAAGTAACCGGGTTCTGGAGTCCAGTGGGAGACCAACTCGAGGAGTCGAGTCCGGATCTCCTAACTCTCGAATTGGTAGGGTTGCTTGCCGCTCTCGTAGGGGTCTAGGGGTGTGGGTTTGGCTATTCATAACGACCGTGGAATCCGTGTTTTCTACTGGCTCGTATTGAAAACACGGACGTCCTAGTATATCCAATATTTCATATGTTTCTTCTGCTGCGATATCTGTGATGTGATCATGCGATGTTCTGTGATAGATACAATATATAGTATATATGATATATTATATAGACGTTACTTATGTTTTACACCCGCGCTAGCCCTGCCCCGCTCTGCCGTTAGTTACCTAACCTAACGGTGCACGAGGGGACATCGAGACGAATGCGGATGGCATAAGTGTACGTCGTATTTATCTGTGATGTTTAGGTACATTAAATGATGGGACTTCATTAATGTGATTAATGAAAGTAAAAGAAACCTAAGATGTTGTAGAATCGAATTTCAAAAATAAAACAGGTAGCTACAGTTCTTGCTTTGCATAGCGGTATATGTGATATATCCTGCACCTTATTCGATGAGGAAAGGACCGAGATCCCTTCACCGGGAGTGACTCCTTTAGCAATAACTGGCAGATGCTACACACTCGGTTTGTTTTTGGATTGCTTTTAAGAGTTTTTGCTTTGCACAGTGATATATACGATATATCCCGCACCTCATTCGATGAGGAAAGGACCGACGATCCCTTCACCGGGAGTGACTCCTTTAGCAAAACTAGAAAAGCCTCAAAAACACTCCATTTTAAAAATCATTTGATTCTACAACGATATCAAGTTCATTACGCAATAGGTTTTCAGAAAAACCTGTCGTAGCCCTCTGTCATTTTAGATAAGTTGTATATAGTATTCGTGCTGCATTTGTTGGCTTTCGTCAAGGTGCAGTGTGCGGTAGCTATATGCTGCTTATCTGCCAGCATACGATGCGATTGGATTAGGGTAGTCGTGCGGCTTTGTTGGCTTTCGTCAAGGGTCGTGTGGGTGGGTTTAATTCGATCAAGAAATGTACGGGTTGAACTTGACTAACGGGCTATGGTTTGTTGGCTTTCGTCAAGGTCATAGCACGTTAGGGGCAAAATATTATCGGGAATTTCAAGTGTTGAAATTTGCAATGAGATTGCATACCTTCTATGAGATAGTTGGATCCCGATACCCGCTGCGAGTAAGAGTTACTCCTGGGAGAGTTTTATACATTACAATTAGCCGATCAAGTAGGTGTCTAGAAAGGTGTCAACAGGGTTACGCCTCTAGGAAAACGAGGTTTACAGTAATTAGGTTCGTGCGAAAGCACGGGGGACCTCCCTCAAAGTACCGACACTGGCCTGGCTGAAAGATTGGCGAACTTGTAGTGTGTAATTAATCCCGGCTAGTCTTTCCTTTTAGGGTTTGAAGGAAGATTTGATAAAAAGCAGTGGGAGCCATCCTGATTAGATAAAATAATAACCAATCTATTCTTGACAGAGCGCACGCTGAGTGTTTTCTTCTCTCTCTCTCCAGGTAGCGACCATATCACGCCTTAATCAAGATAATAATACGGATTATTGACCGAACCCGCTTGTTATACTGAGCTGGGGAACGTTGGTACCGCTCCAACTTATAATTGTTATAAGACAGAGCAGGAAATTGGGGAATACCAGATTTCCCGTGCCGTCCAAACGAAGAGAGTGCATGATGATGCATCATCTTCGGGTGTGTTCATTATAAAGAACTGTTTCTCTGTATCCTCTACGTCCTGGGTATGTGATACCAGATCAGGATCCCAGATATGTAATCTGTTACATTGGGCTACAGCTAGGTAGAAATCTGAGAACGGGTGATAAGTTTCATGAGGCAGATTACGGGGCAAGAGTTGCAGCCAAGTCTGTCGGTCACTGTCACCCTGTATTCCAAATACATTAATTCTGAACGAATGTTATTAGATACCGAACCTGATATACAAAATCATATCAGTCTCTTTATTAGTAAAGAAATGATAAAATTTTGTATTGTTGGATAATGTTTTGAACATTTTCTATATCAAAGGTTGATCGGTTCAGGCACGTTATCTAAAAGCATTGATGTTCTAAATCAAACTACAGTTCTTAGTATATGGAACACACACAAGAGGAAGAGTTCAGAAATGAACGAATTCTTCTTGAGGTATTGTAGACTAGGTCAGATCAATGTGACCCGACTAGCTGGAGTTACATTTAGATGCATATTTAAATCAGTTTGAATTTACATCTTGTGAAACTCGCCAGTCATGTCATAAAGATAAGATGACCATAGCTCCGTTTACTGGAAACAGAGAAAGTGTCAATGAACTCTTGGGATGATACATGTTGATGTATGTAGGTCCCCTGTCTACACATACCAAGACTGGTTCTTTTTACTTCATTACATTCTCTGATAATCTTTCGAGATTCAGACCTATGTTCCTGTTGAAACACTTGTCCGAACCTTTTAAGATATTCACAGAATATAAGTTAGAAGTAGAGAACCAAAATACGGGTATAAGTATTATGTCCTTTGATGAGATCAAGGAGGAGAATACTTGAGCACGGAATTCCTGGACTTTTCTAAAGGAAAATGAGATTCTCTCTCAGCATTACTCCTCTGTATACACCATGGCACGATGGTATATCGGGGAGGAGCAATCACACCCTATATGATATGGTGTGCTCCATGATGAGTATTACTGAGTCACCTATTTCCTTTAGGGAGTTATGCACTTGAGAAGCTGCATACCTATTGCATAGGGTTCAAATCAAATCAGTTGCCTACCACTTCATATTTGATATGATAAGGGAAGAGCCCATCTCTCAAGTTAGTTGAGATTTGGGGTTGTCCAGCCTATGTCTGAAAAGCAAAATCCAGACAAGCTCGAGGCAAGGTCAGTTATGTATAACTGGAAATGTTCCAGCTATACAGACTGCAGCTGATGATTTGATAGAACCAAAGGATTCAGTAGATTCCGACGAACCTCGCCTCTCCGCCGATCTAGTTGGGTTCCTCACCCACCTGAGAGATACTTCTGTTTCTCTATGACAGTGGGAGCGAGGATTGCATCATGAGATGATGACCCAACTAGCTTCGAGCAGGCCATCGAGAGTAAGACTCTGTAAGAATGGCTGGATGTTTATCGATCTGAGATGGAATCCTTATACACCAATAAAGTATGGACTTTGGTTGCTATATCTGAAGGGTTAAATCCCCATCAGGAGCAAGTATATCTTGAGAAGATTACTTGGTGTATATGGAAAAGTTGAGACTTTCAAAGCTAGACTTGTTAAAGGTTTTCGTCATCGACCAGGCGTGGATAATGATGAAACCTTTTCCAATATCTATGCTTAAGTCCATCCAGATACTACTTGCCACGGCTACATACCATGACTACGATATCTGGCGGTTGGGTGTCTTGACTGCTTTTCTAAATGATGATTTAGAAGAGTGTGTCTATAAGTACACAGCCAGAGGGCTTCGTAGACAGTGGGAGCAGCGGAAACGTGTGCAAGATGTTTTATCTGATAAAGCAGGCATCGCGGAGTTGGAACATTTGTTTTGATGGATTAGTCAAAGAAGTTGACATCATCAAAATGGTAGATGAACCTTGTATAAACAAAAAGGTAGTAGGGAGTATGGTGATGATCTTCGTAGAGTACGTGGATGACATACTCTTGATAGGGAAGTAGTTTCCTATGCTACGCACGGTCAATCTCCGATTATCACAAAGATTCTCCATATAGGATCAAAGTGATACCTACTAAATCCTGGATTTTGGATCTATGAGATAGATCTAATTGGATGTTAGGAATCTCACTAGAAGCAGTGAGATGGTATCAATTGATCCTGGGGAGAATCACTGGAAGTGTTCCAGGGTGATAAAGACGACTGAAAGTCAGTCACAGGCATTGTCTTTACCCTCAGTAAAGGGACGGTATGTTGGAAGAGTTCCAAGCTAGATACCGTGGCATACTAGAGGATAAAGGCAGGATACATTGCTACTAAAGATGCTACCAAAGAGGCTGTTTGGGTGTATACTGGTTCATGAGATGAACTATGTTCCTACCATTGTGAGACAATGGAGTTGTGGCTTATGCCAAGGAATGCCGGTCCCATCAGTGATCCAGACATATTCTAAGACAGTATCACCTGATCATGGAGATAGTTGATCTCCAGGGAGATCGAGGTTAGGAGAGTAGACTCAGAGGACAACACGGCGGATCCACTCACGAAGGCCTGTTCCCAGAGAGAGACTTTTATGGGATGGTTGAGTATGAGATACTACAACCACTGCTACAGATGGCCCTAGTGCAAGTGGGAGATTGTTAGTTATATGTATGCCCTAGAGGCCATTACTGTACATAGGATGTATATTGTAGTGGATGCTGGGACATATATAGGGAGGACTTTCTTGCTCGACATGATAGTATGCTATCTGGTTACACTTTACCTTAACGTGTATGCTGATTGTCTCTCTGTTACATGTTGGTAAAGCCCTTAGGATCTGTACTTGACTACCTGGACTATGATGCGGATCATACTAGTGGGGACATGGTAGTCCATAAGTACTTCCTTCAAAGTCCCTAGTCGTGGGTGTATCGAGACGGGGCATCGATATACCAGAGTAGACTAGCGTATACCTTCTCGACCCATACAGATGGGCGATGGATGATCCCATATCCATTGGTGTTTGACATCAGAGATGATATACGGGTGCTCAGTAGAGACTGGGTACACTGGACGGACTTGCCGAGAACTCCCAGATGGTATTATACCTCACGTCAGATGGCAGTTCTCTGGTGACACTGGTACAGAGTAGTCTGTTGACCCGAGATCGTCATAGAGTCTTGTGTGGTTCCTACTGTTCTTTGATTTCAATCTTACCACGTCCAAGAGGGCGTGCAAAACGGTGGTTTTTGGGTACAGTCCCGAGTCACATGGAGGAAATGAGCGATAGGAGGGGATTCGTCTCTCCCGGTATAGGGAGTTGATGTTGCGCTGTGTTCGATTGGCTATAACAGGAAATCCCTAGCCAGGGTTGCAGAGATTTACTGGTAAGTGTTACCAGTAGTTTCTCGAACAGTTATAGACCTCATATCGACACGACTTATCGAGCTATTGGGGTCTGACGTTTACCACCCCTAGGCGAGATATGCGACATATCAGACGATCAGACCGGACTGTACGGTAGTGTTACTGGTTGGATTCACTGGAGTGTGAGCGGGCTTGCTCGTCGATCTTCAGATCGCTCAATACCCGGGTGGCAGTTACGTTTAGCAGACCATTTGCGGCTTGTGGATGCTTGATATGATCATCATCTGCTGCCGGCGTATTGACGAGTCTTTAGAGTCCTACACAGAGGTTTCCTGGCTCAAGCGAAACGAAATAGGAGCGCATATGAGATATGTGCGGGACCGAGAATAATACGGTATGTGATACTGTATTCGATTCTCGCGATGTGACATTTGATCGGTTATATGCGATATAGCCGGGTTATCGGATCAAGTGTTGATTCGATAAGTTGTTACTGATGATACCAGTCGGTTATGTGCGACATGACCGGATCGTTAAATCAAGTGTTGATTTAATGATTTAATGCATAATTGTATATTTGATATATTAGTTTGCATTAACTAGTATCGGTTCACTTTAAAATGGATTTTCTCACTCGGGTGTGCGCATTGCATATGCGATATGATTTTGTGCACTTTATTGTATCATGTTTGATGATGCATGATTGCTAGGTTATGTGTAAAGAATTTAACCAAAGTTATTTAAATGGTTAAGGGTTTTACTTATTCATTAATTAGTCTTTTAATTTTTGGAAAAAGGAAAAGAAATGAGAGAAAAATGGTGGCTTATTTTGTTTGCACTTGAAGCTTCATGAAGCTTTGATGATGCAACCATTTTTGTCAACCATTTTTGTCTCATCTCCTAAACCCTAACCATTCCTTTAACCTTGGTCAATTCTCTACACTTAACTTAGGTTAAAGTTATGATAAGAATGATATGATTATTCTTTTCATAATTAACATAATATAATTTCTTCTTCTTCTTCTTCCATTTCTTCAAGTGAAGAAAGCTTGCCCCATCAATGGCAAGTGATGGAAATGAGTGAGAAATCCAAAACTAAAGTCTACCCACTTCCTATTTCTTCATCCTCTACCTCTTGCCAAGTAGTAGAGTGTGTTTCCTTCACAAGTTTTCAAGACTTGGTGAAGGTGGAGCTCGATCTAGCGATGCCTCGACGTAGATCATCTTCGGCATGGACATCGACGACCTAGCTCGCTTATTCTCCGATGAAGTCGACGCTAGAGCCCGGATTCTTTTTGGACAGCGGAGAGGACTTCGTTGCGGAGCTATGGAGGTAGAGCAACGGATCTACAAAGGTTGTATTTCCGATTCTTAAAGTTAAGTGTTAACTAGTTAGCTTTTTCGCCTAGTTTTCTAGCAAACGATCCGTTCTAGGGTTTCTCGGCACCGTTAAAATTTGAAATTGGCATGGTTGATGCCTTGTGAGACCTCACTAGGGTGCCTAGGAACCCTACAGAATGGTCAGAGCCTAGCTAGAGCCTTAGGCGAAGTCTAGACGCAATTTGAAGTCCGCAAAAGAAGCAGTCTGGATGAAGAAGTTCCTAACAGAACTTCAGGTGGTTCCTACCATAGTTGATCCAATACCTCTGTATTGCGACAACAATGGAGCTATAGCTTTAGCGAAGGAACCAAGGTCCCATCAGAAATCCAGACACATCTTAAGGCGGTATCACCTGATCAGGGAGATCATTGATCGTCAGGAGATCGAGGTTCGGAGAGTTGCTTCTGAAGAGAACATTGCTGATCCATTCACAAAGGCCCTACCTCAGATTCAGTTTGAGAGGCTACTCGAGATCATCGATCTTCGATACGCCAGTACATGGCCCTAGTGCAAGTGGGAGATTGTTAGTGTTTATGCCCTAGAAGGCCATTACTATATCATACTAGTTTGTATATTACTTAATGGAAGCTTGGGATATTCACATGTATATAACAGTCTTGCTAAACATGGTAGTATGCTACTTGGTTTTTCTATCTTAATATGTGAGTATACGTATTGATAGAGCTCTTAGGATCTTGCTTGACTACCAGCGTTGTGATGGCAGTCACACTAGTGGGGGCTGGGTAGTCTACAAGCACATCCTTATTCAGGTCCCTAGACGTTGGATTATCGAGACAGGGCATCTATACTCCGGAGTAGACTAGTGTGTACGCTTCTCATCCCAGTTGGGGAGATGGTCTGTCCCACAGCCGTCAGTACGTCGTACTGGAGATAGTATGCAGGTGCTCGTTAGGTTACGGGTACACCGGACAGGACTCACAGGGAACTGTTGGTTGGTTTTATACCAGTCGTCAGTGAACAGTTCCCAGGTGACATGAGTACAGCATAGTCCACAGACTTGACACTGCTACTTCGCCTCGAGTGTGTCCCACTGTTCTTAGATTGCTACCTTACCACGGCTCAAAGGAGTCATGCAAACAGGTAGCAGTTGGGTGCAGTCCCGAGCACTTGGAGGCAGTGGCGGTTAGACAGGATTCGTCTCTCCCGGTATTGGGGGTTGATATCACGCTGTGTCAGAGAGCCATTACGCAAAGTCCCTGGCCAGGGCAAGCGAGATTTGCTGGTAGGTTCCAGTAGTTTCTCAGGGTGTAATGGGCTTCGCTCCGACACGACTTATACCGCTATTAGGGGACTGACGCTTGCCGCCCCCTAGGCCCGATATGCGATAGTCTAAGACGAACGGACCGGACTGTATGGAAATTGTCACATCAGACTCAGTAGGAGTTCGGATGGGTTTCCTCATCGGCCTTCTTATCGACATCTACCTGGGGACCGTTACGTATAGCTAGTGCCGCTTGCGGTCTGTGGTTAAACCCACTGCCAGCGTAGTAGTCAAGTCTCTAGAGTCCCAAACAGAGAGTTTCCCTACTCCGGGCGAAACGATATAGAGGTCGTATGGTTTTACGATATGGGTTCGGACGCATACGTGTGTTTACGCACGTACGACTTTCGGACAGTTTTTACCAGTCGGCTTTGGTTTAAGCCAGTTACTGGTATCCGGTTATTGGATTTATACAGTCTAAAGTTTTTCCGTATTTTTGCGGAAAGGAGGAGCGTTCTCGTAATTGCGCGAGAAGCTTCTAGAAGATGGTGACTAAGGAGGTTTAGGTGGCATATACATTGAATGAGATTAGTGAGTCATATGGATGATTCATCCATGTCATTAATGCTTCATAATTGCTTAATGACTCATGGAGATGAATCACCACAAGATATTTATCAAGCATGGTTGTAAAATGATTTTTTTCTTTTCTTGTTAAAATAAAATGCTTGATATATATTATGATAACTCATTATTCTCACTTCATTATTTATCTTCATCTTCTCTCTCCTCAAGCTCTCCCTCTTCAAACCCTAATCCTCCCCTCTCATGTGTTGAGTACAAGGATTAGTTAGACTAATTAAACCATAACCCTCACTCTATATCACCTAGCTTCTTTGATTAGCACTTAAAGAAGGTTAGTTGCCTCAAGTTTAGAGGCTAAGCTTGGAGTAAAGCTCTCGGGTAGATCGTCTACTACTTCGAGAAGGCCGAGGAGGAGGTGGAGTTCGCAAAGACGAAGGACACGATTCATTAGGTATAATCCCTAAACATAGTAGCATAGAAACTCTATGTTTGTAGTTAGTTATCGTTTAGCTTCGATTCAAGCGGTTAGTCGATGTTTGTTCACTAAACAAGTTCGTTTTTGAAAATTCCGCCTCCCCACAAGTACTGGGGTGTTGTACATCGACTTACAACAGCGCGATGTCAACCCCCAATACCGGGAGAGACGGATCCTATCTAACCGTCACTGCCTCCAAGTGCTTCGAGACTGCACCCAACTACTACCTGTTTGCACGACTCCTTTGAGCCGTGGTAGGGTAGTAATCAAAGTACAGTGGGAACACACTCGAGGCGAAGTGATAGTGTCAAGTCAGCGGACTAAGCTGTACTCATGTCACCTGGGAACTGATAACTGACGATAGGTATAATACCAACTGGTCAGTTCTCGACGAGTCCTGTCCAGTGTACTCGTAACCTAACGAGCACCCGCATAGTATCTCCAGTACGACGTACTGATGGCTGTGGGACAGACCATCTCCCACTCTGGGATGAGAAGCGCATATGCTAGTCTACTCCGGAGTATCGATGCCCTGTCTCGATAGTCCTGCGACTAGGGACCTGCATAAGGATGTGCTTATAGATTACCCTGCCCCCACTAGTGTGACTGCCATCACAACGCTGGTAATCAAGCAAAGATCCTAAGGGCTCCACTAATGTGTATAGGTGATACACTAAAATAAACACATGTACACATTGAAGTAGAAACAAACCAAGTAGCATACTAGTATATTGAGCAAGATTGTATATACAAGGTGAATATCCCAAGCTTCCATTAAGTAATATACAAACTAGTATGATACAGTAATGGCCTCTAGGGCATATACACTAACAATCTCCGACTTGCACTAAGGCCATGTACTGGAGTATCGAAGACCTATCATCTCGATCAGCCGCTCGAACTGAGTCTGGGGCAAGGCCTTGGTGAATGGATCTGCAGTGTTATCTACTGAAGCAACCCTCCGAACCTCGATCTCCTGGCGATCCACGATCTCCCTGATCAGGTGATACCGCCTCAAGATGTGTCTGGATCTCTGATGGGACCTGGGTTTCTTCGCTAAAGCTATAGCCCCGTTGTTGTCGCAATACAGAGGTATTGGATCAACAATGGACGGAACCACCTGAAGTCCTTTCAAGAACTTTCTCATCCAGACAGCTTCTTTTGCGGCATCAGCTGCAGCGATGTATTCCGCTTCCATCGTCGAGTCTGCAACGGTTTCCTGTTTGGAACTCTTCTAATACACCGCCCCTCCATTGAGGGTAAAGACAAAACCCGACATGGACTTGGAATCATCCTTGTCACTCTGGAAGCTGGAGTCAGCAAAGGCCTCGATCTGGAGGTCTTTTCCGCCATACACCAAGAACATCTCCTTAGTCCTTCTCAGGTACTTGAGAATGTTCTTTACTGCTATCCAATGTTTCTCCCCAGGGTTTGACTGATACCGGCTTACCACATTCAGTGCATAAGCTACATCTGGTCTGGTACACAACATCGTATACATTATAGAGCCTACCGCAGAAGCGTAGGGTATAATAGACATGCGATCCCTTTCCAAATCAGTCCTGGGAGATATCTCTTTGGAGAGGGTGATCCCATGACAAGACGGTAGATTACCGAGATTGGAATCTTCCATACTGAATCTTTTCAGTATGGTGTCGATGTACCTGGACTGTGAGAGTCCCAGTATCCTCTTGGATCTGTCACGATAGATCCGGATCCCCAGAATGTATGAGGCATCACCCAGGTCTTTCATGGAGAACCTGTGTGACAAGAACCCCTTGACAGATTGTAGCATAAGAATGTCATTTCCTATTAAGAGAATGTCATCCACGTATAAAACGAGGAATACTACAGTTCTCGCTACAAATCTACTATAGATGCATGGTTCATCTAGATTTTTGATAAAGCCAAATTCCTTGACCGTCTCATCAAAACAAATGTTCCAACTCCGCGATGCCTGCTTTAGTCCATAGATGGACTTAAGCAACTTGCACACCTTTCCGCTGCTCCCACTCTGAATGAAACCCTTTGGCTGGTCCATATAAACACACTCCTCTAAATTTCCATTTAGAAAAGCGGTCTTTACGTCCATCTGCCAAATCTCATAATCGTGGAAGGCAGCAATGGCAAGAAGGATCCGAATGGATTTTAGCATAGCTACTGGAGAAAAGGTCTCGTCATAGTCCAAACCAGGTCTTTGATGAAAACCCTTTGCAACCAATCTAGCTTTATAGGTCTCAACCTGTCCATCTACACCAATCTTCCTTTTGAAGATCCACTTGCATCCTACGGGTTTTATCCCATCTGGAGCAACGTCCAACGTCCATACTTTGTTGGTGTACATGGACTCCATTTCGGTCCGCATTGAATCCAGCCATTTTACCGAGTCAACGCTCTGAATGGTCTGCTGGAAGCTAGTCGGCTCATCATAATCTATGATGCAATCCTCTCTATCTCCGACTATGAGAAAACCGTAGTATCTCTCGGGCGGATGGGACTGCCTACTACTTCTGCGGAGCAGCGTAGGAATGTCCTGATCTTTCGAACCCTCTGGTTCTACTAAGCTTTCAGTAATAGCTCGTGGTTCTGGAATTTCTTCCAGTTCTATTGCGTTCCCACTTATCTGATTTTCCAAAAATTCAGTTTCCAAGAAGTGGGCATGACGAGAAACATAAATCTTTTGTTCCTCTTCGCAATAGAAGAAATATCCCTTGGAGTTCTTTGGATATCCCACAAACTTGCACTGTACTGAGCGTGCCTCGAGTTTGTCCACATGCTGCTTTTTGACTAAAGCTGGACTTTCCCATGTCTTAATGTAATTAAGATGGGGCCTCTTCCCACACCACATCTTATATGGTGTGGTAGACACAGTCTTAGTGGGAACTCGGTTCAAAAGGTATGCAGCTGATTCTAGCGCATACCCCCAGAATGATCGCGGTAACTCAGCGTTACTCATCATGGACCGTACCATATCCAATAGGGTTTGGTTCCGTCTCTCCGATACACCGTTATGTTGCGGAGTGTATGGAGGAGTAAGCTGAGAGAGAATTCCATTCTCTTTTAAGTAATCCAGGAACTCGGCACTCAAGTATTCACCACCTCGATTCGATCTTAGAATCTTGATACTTTTGCCGGTCTGTTTTTCTACTTCATTCTTATATTCCTGGAATTTTCCAAAGGCTTCGGACTTATGTTTCATTAAGAAGACATAACCGTACCTCATCCATAAAAGTAATGAAGTAAGAATAACCGCTTCGCGCATGTGTAGACATTGGACCGCACACGTCGCTGTGTACGAGTCCCAAGAGCTCGCTCGCTCTTACTCCGTGTGCAGTGAACGGAGTCTTTGTCATCTTTCCTTTGAGACAGGATTGACAAGTGGCATACGATTGATATTCGAACGGATCCAAATATCCTTCTGTATGTAACTTAGTCAACCTTCTCTCATTGATGTGACCCAGTCTACAGTGCCATAAGAAAGTCTGATTGATTCTGGAGACTTTCTTTTGTGTGTATTCTGGACATTGAAAATCTGTGGTTGGTTTAATACGTATATACCATTGCTCAATGTACCTGACCCAATCAAGACTTGATTAAGATGAATGTTTACAACATTACTTACAAACGCAAATTCATAACCTTCTTTAGAAACCAAAGATACAGAAATGATATTAAAAGTTGCGTTGGGTACAAAAAAGCAATTACGCAAAACCAAAACATGTCCATCTGACATTCCCTAGTGATAGTCCCCCACGGCCTTAGCATCCATGCTAGCTCCGTTTGCAACTTTGAGGGTCATGTCACCTGCCTTCAAAAACCTACGGTTTCTCAACGCCTGCAAAGAATTACAGATATGAGATCCTGATCCGGTATCCAATACCCAGGAAGTAGAGTTTATTGAAAGACAGTTATCAATAACATACACACCTGAAGCTGAAGCCGCAACCTGCTTCATTTTCTGTGTTCTGTCTTTCCAAGCCCTGCAATCATTCTTCCAGTGTCCCTTCTTATGACAATAGAAGCATTCTTCTTTATCCACAAGCTGCCCTCTTTCTTTGTTGCTTTTGCTTTTGCTTTTCCCTTCGTATCCACTTTACTAACACCACCCATTGGTTTGGCGGGGGCTTTCTTCTTCTTTCCCTTGGCTTTTGCCTTGGATTTAGAAAAGGAAGATCCTCCTACAAACATAGTGGATGTTTCCCTACCTTTCTGTAGGGTGCCCTCTGCGCTCCTCAGCATGTTGAGGAGTTCTGAAAGTTCAACTTCCTTTTCTTGTAAGTTGAAGTTCAGGATAAACGGGGCGTAAGTGGAAGGAAGGGACTGGAGAATCAAGTCCGTATAAAGCTCATTCTCCAACATGGTCCCAAGGTCCGCGAGCTCTTTTATGTAGCCAATCATCTTAAGCACGTGTTCCGCTACCGATGATCTGACGGCCAACCTTGCCGAAAATAACTTCTTCGACACTTCGTATCTTGCGATACGAGACTGCTCTCCATACAGTTCTTTTGTATGGAGAAATATGGATTCGAGGTCCATATTCTCGTGCCTCCTCTGATGTTCGTTGTCCATAGAGGCAAGCACGAGGCACTTGGCCTTCGTGCAATCGATTTCCCAGGTCTTACGGATTTCCTTATCCGCAACGCTGGTTTTGGGACCTGGGACAGGGGGAGCTTTGGTGGTAAGAAGATACCCCAGCTTGTCGTAAGTGATTGCCATCTTGACATTCCTGAGCCAATCTTTGTAGTTTGGCCCTGTCAGTATGTTTTTATCTAGAAGTAACTTAAGTCCAGTCATGTCGATTGGTCGCTGCAATTAGGAGAGAGAGAAGAAACATTCAGCATGATGCTCTTGCAAGTTTAGAGTGGTTTTTAGTTTGTCTAAACAGGATAGCTCCCACTGTTTCTCGAATCCCTCCTCAAACCATAAAGGAAGAATTAGTCGGGATCAATCTCACCGCACAATACTTGCTTAACCGTTCAGCCAGGCTAGTGTCGGTACTTCGAGGGAGGTTTTCCAACGCTTTCGCGAAGTTCCTTAATTAAATAACCTCTTTTTCCTGTAGGCGTAGCCTCACTAACACCTTTCTAGACACCTACTTGGTTTATAGCATTGATCGTTAAGTGAGAAATTTCACGAGGAGTAGTATATACTCACAGTAGGATTGGGATCCAAATATCATTGCATGACGAAACTGAAGGAATCCTACCAGAATCATCACACTCCAAATGGTATGCAACTCTAGCAAGTTTCAGTACTTATGAAACTCCCGATGTGGATTTTTGCCCCATGCTCTTATGACCTTGACTTTGGCCAACAAATCATAAGTCACATGTCAAGTTCTACCCGTCGTTCTCCAGGTTAATTTGAATCCACCCGTACCTACCCTTGACTTTGGCCAACAAGGCAGTAGACTGTTCCAAACCAACGCATCTATCTATGCTGCACATGAATACCCAATAGCTACCAATCACTATGCCTTGACTTTGGCCAACAAACGTAGCTTGAATACTATTGACCATCCATGTGAAACGATGGAGGGCTACGAATGGTTTTGGCGAAACCGTGAACGTAGTGAACTTGATATAATCGATGGAACGAGATAGCTTTTAAAAGGAGTGGCTTAAGCTCCGCGTTTAAAAGTTATTTTGAAAAGAAACCGAGTGGTTTTTGAAAGTGTTCCAACGACTTTTACTTGGTTTATTTTTCTTTGCATTAGTTCTTTTAATGCGTATTTTTCTTGCATTAGTTCTTTTAATGCGTCCCATCATTTAATCCTACTATTGCAGAAAACAACCAAACTATGACGTACGCTTATGCCATTCGCATTCGCCATGGGGCCCCGTCATTACCCGTTAGGTTACTTAACTAACGACAGAGTGGGGGCTGGGCTAGCGCGTCTGTAAAATATAAGCAACGCCTAAATAATATCATATATAGATATATTGCAATGATAGCCATTTCAGATCACAGATGAACACATTGGATATACTAGGAACCCACAATTCGTACGAGCCTGTAATGAAAAGCAGATTACACGGTCGCGGTGAATAGCCAATACTCTACCCAAGACCCCTACGGGTGCGGCAAACTACCCGCCAAGTACCCGAAGCGAAGCAACCTCCTTCAACTCCGTGAGTAGGCCACTCGGCATTTCGGGATACCCGGTAGTTTGTGCACCCCCTCCATAGGTCTATCCTAGGAGCAAAAACAGTAAAAAGAAATTATACAATGACGGCTACAACCCCGACCCGGTTGTGCGGCCATACAAATAATTATTACATCAATTTACAAATTTACATGAATTGAAAGAAAAGAAAACTCTCGTCTCACAACCCCCGGCTATTCACCCGCGACAATCCAATGAATTCATATACACAAACCAATAACATTACAGATCACAGATTTGTATAACTCCCACTAATCGACATATAGCGATTAGCAGACGTTCAATACAAATATCACATCACAGATAAAAACCCGTCAGCTTAAGTCTTTAGAAACTCGATCGAAATACGGTTTTTAAAGCCCCAAAAACAAAATTTTCTTTCTGGAAAATCTGGGCTGAAAAAACATATACCAAAATTCCCAAAATACCCCACTGAACAAACTGCAACCAAAATTTCCCACGGCCGAGTCAACTCGGCCGCGGAACCGCGGCGGGAGCACGCTCCCGCCACGTTTCCGCGGCGCTTTGATCGGATCAGTGGATGAAATTTTTGCAGTTTGCTATAAAAACCCTGAGCCGAATTTTAAAGTATGATTTATCATTTTTGGAACAGAGGAAAAATTCGACAGCAAGCAAGAATTCCGGGTTCATTTCGGGACTTTTTCTCCGATCGAATTTCTAGTTACTATGCTAACATGTTATGTAGTGTTTAACTAGGCTCTGATACCACTATAAGTCTATGTTACCTCTCCCGGTACTTTCGGGCATGCGGAATTTGATGAAAAACAATTTTCTAGAGGCGGTAACATGGACTCAAAACCGGATCTTTGTTAAACATCTAACTAACAACCTAACTAGGAGTTGTTAACTACTCGGTTAGGGGGTTATACCTTTCTTTCTTGAACTCCTTCGTCTTCAAACCTCGATGGTGTACGGATCGGCTTCACCCCGTCGTCTCCTTGCACCGAAGATCGATCCACCCGAAAGCATCTACCTTTGGCTTCTTCTTCGAGCTTTGAAGAAACTAGTTCACTCGGTTTGCTAAACCTTGTGAACTAGAGTGAGTAGTGAAGAGTGTGTTCGGATTTTTCTCTATAGTTCTTGATTCTCAACACATGAGACAAGTGAACTATAGACTAAAGAGAGGGAGAGCAAGAGGAAGAGGATTAGAGCTCAAGAACAAGAGAGAGAATGAAAAATGATAGAATGAGAAAGACTTTTCTCTCTTGGCTCTCATAATCCAAAGCCATCATATCAAATCATAGCAATCAAGTATTATGTGATGGTTTAAGCTACAATAGCCATATCATTTCATGCACAAGAGAACAAGCAAGCAAAAAGTCTATGCTATGAAATGATAGCCATTGTCATCATGATGGTCAACTAGTCCAACCTAGTCAACCGGTCAACAAAGTCAACAAGTCAACAAAGTCAACCCCTCAACAACCATGTCACCATAATACTTAATTAATATTATTGTTAATCATATATCATATTCTCATTAGGGTTTAGCAAGAAGTCAATGGTCAACAGTCAACAGTCAACAACCCTAATGAGAATCCTCTGCCTCTGTCTCTCCGTCAACTGTGCATACACACCCGCATCCGCGTTCAGAGGAACACGAATACATACTGGATAAAACCAATCCCAAAACGTACAATAGGATCTGGCTTAAACCAAAGCCCGCTAGTGTTAATTGTCCGGACACTGTACGTGCACAAGTGCACGGATGTGACCGGACCCTGTCGTAAAACCATGCGACTGTCGCAAAACCATGCGACCTCTACTCTTTTGCCTAAAGGCGAATAACTTTCTGTGTGGGACTCTAAAGACTCGACACTACGCTGGCAGTGGGTTTAACCACAGACCGCAAGCGGCACTAGCTGTGCGTAACGGTCCACAGGTAGATGCCGACAAGAAGACTGACGAGATGAAACCCATCTGAACTCCTACTGAGTCTGAATGTGACAGTCTCCGTACAGTCCGGTCTGTTCGTCTGATACATCACATGGCGGGCCTAGGGGGCGGTAAACGTCAGTCCCCTAATAGCGGTACAAGTCGTGTCGGAGTGAACCCCAAAACACCCTGAGATAACACTGGAAGCCTACCAGTATATCTCGCTTGCCCTGGCCAGGGACTACTCGTGTAATGGCTCTCCTAGACACAGCGCGATGTCAACCCCCAATACCGGGAGAGACGAATCCTATCTAACCGTCACTGCCTCTAAGTGCTTCGGGACTGCACCCAACTACTACCTGTTTGCACGACTCCTTTGAGCCGTGGTAGGGTAGTAATCAAAGTACAGTGGGAACACACTCGAGGCGAAGTGACAGTGTCAAGTCAGCGGACTAAGCTGTACTCATGTCTTCTGGGAACTGATAATTGACGATAGGTATAATACCAACCGGTCAGTTCCCGACGAGTCCTGTCCAGTGTACTCGTAACCTAACGAGCACCCGCATACTATCTCCAGTACGACATACTGATGGCTGTGGGACAGACCATCTCCCACTCTGGGATGAGAAGCGCATACGCTAGTCTACTCCGGAGTATCGATGCCCTGTCTCCATAGTCCTACGACTAGGGACCTGCATAAGGATGTGCTTATAGATTACCCAGCCCCTACTAGTGTGACTGCCATCACAACGCTGGTAATCAAGCAAAGATCCTAAGGGCTCCACTAATGTGTATAGGTGATATACTAAAATAAACACATGTACACATTGAAGTAGAAACAAACCAAGTAGCATACTACTATATTGAGCAAGATTGCATATACAAGGTGAATATCCCAAGCTTCCATTAAGTAATATATGAACTAGTATGATACAGTAATGGCCTCTAGGGCATATACACTAACAAGCGGTACGTCTCGGTTTCAGCCTGAGAGTCTTAGACCGTGGTCCCGGGCATGCACGGGATACTATTGAGTTATATCGATGATTCATCAATTTGGTTTCAAAGACTTTGGAACTGAGAACCTGATAGAACAATCCAGTTTACCCACTGCATACTACACTGCACTGCTCTGATTTATATTATTGTTACCTTTGCTTTATTCATGTTTATATTCGCATTGCCTGTTACTATGTTATTATTTGATGACTTGACGCGCTGACATCTGGGTTTTGCATGGCCCAGATTCTTCTACCCTGTTGCAGACTGATTAGGAGTTTTGCCGCTGTTAGACGAGCGGTGAGGTTTCTGTCGGTATGTAGTTTCACTCCAGGTGTTTCATTTATTGTAACTTTTGGCTTCCGCATATTATTATCTCTTGACACTTTTACTCTGGCTTATGGACATGTACTAGATAGTTAGTTTACTTTCCTGTTCTTGATATCTCCACAGCCGTAATGTGACTGTGGAAGGATTTTTCCTATCCACAGGTAGCATGGTTGGCTATGTCACGTGCCCACTTTAGCATACTTTGGGAAGCGGGGCGTGACATGGTTCTTTTAGTATCAGAGCCATAGGATAGTCGGGTTGATTCTATTTGTAGTTGGGTATTGTACCCAATACGTGGATCAGAATAGCCGTGTTTAGGAAACATGTCCTGCCACCTTGCCGTTTACCGTTCTTGAATCAAGTTCTTCCTGATTATATCTTTTATGATGTGCAAACTTCCTTTGCATATCGACTCGAAACCTGATTCCGTGTTATCTCTAGGACTTAGGCGACTTGGGTGGAGTTGTGTAATTGTGGCTATGATACCGCGACATAGTTACAATGCGGCACTCTATTTAAGTATCTTGGAGTTCTAGCCTTGATCTATATTTCGAATCTATCATCATGCAAATGTTGGGTGTTGATATGGCCGGTAAGAATTTGAAGACGTACCAAAGGCGTGTGGACGAGGCCGCCATGCTTGGAGTAACAAGGGGAATGCTGGAGAATCAAAAGAAACAGACCGAGCTGATCCAGCAACAAGCGTACTCATTTCAGAAAGGTTTGCAGATCGTTCAGCAGTCTGTGAACAATGTTGGAGCTAAGCCAGTTGACCGAGTAGGGACTGTAGCAGATTTCAGGCGTTTGGGTCCGTCTATATTTACTGGGTTGGAGGAGCCGTTGCCAGCAGAGCAGTGGCTAGTTGACACAGAGAACTTGCTTATTGCGGCACATATTCTAGATGAGAAAAGAGTTGATGTGGTACGCATTCAGTTAGTGGACTACGCCCGAGAATGGTGGCTTGTGGAAGAGAACCGCTTGCCCAAGCCGATCAAGTGGGCGGATTTTTCAAAGAGTTTCCTGGAGAAGTTCTTCCCGCGGATTGCACGGGAGGAAATGGAAGAGAAATTCATCGGGCTAAAACAGAAGGGAGCACCCGTAGATGTGCATGCAGCAGAATGGACAAGACTCAGCAGATTCGCTGGACCTCTGGTTGCCAACGATGCAGACAGGGCACGGGGGTTCATGCACAGCTTGGACATGGACATCCAGAGGCAGATTGTCTTCCTGGGTTTGACCACTTTCTCACAAGTACTTGCGGCAGCCAAGAGCAGCAGAGTTATCCGGGATGAAGGAAGTTTGCAGCAGACAGCAGTTGCGGTAAGGAAGCAGTTCTGTCGGGTCAGTCGAGTTTAGGGCTAAGCCGACAAACAATATTCTTGCATCAATGGAAGTGATGAAAGTGAAGAGCCGGCTGTTGTTTGTGATTTTATGGACATATTTGAAGATATATCGGGATTACCGCTGAAGCGAGACGTGGAGTTCGCAATTGATCTTATTCCTGGTGCAGCACTAGTATCCAAAGCGTATTATCCAATGGCACCAGTAGAGTTGGAAGGAGTCAAGAAACAGGTTGCTGAATTGCTTGAAAAGGTTGGATTCAAAGCAGTAACTCGCCTTGGGGAGCTCCAGTTCTTCTAGTAAAGAAGAAGGATGGCACAAGAAGGATGTACATTGACTATCGAGAATTAAACCGGGTGACTATTAAGAACAAGTACCCTATCCTTCGCATTGGAGAACTTTTTGAGCAGCTTAGTGGCGCGAGGGTATTCTCGAAGCTGGATTTGCGATCCGGATATCATCAGGTTCGTGTGAAAGCAGAAGATAGTTGCAGGACGGCGTTCCAAACTCGGTATGGACATTACAAATACTTAGTGATGCCCTTCGGGGTAAAGAATGCGCCGGCAGTATTCATGGACTTGATGAACCAAATCTTTTCACCGTTCTTGGACCAGTTTATTATGGTGTTCATTGACGATATTCTGGTTTACTCAAAGAGTTTTGAAGAGCATGCTGAACATTTGAAGATCGCACTACAAACGCTAAGACAAGAGCAGTTGTATGCGAAGATGAGCAAGTGCGAGTTTTGGCTAGAGGAAGTAAAGTTCTTGGGGCATGTCGTGTCTGGCGATAGAATTGCCGTCTATCTAGAAAGGATTGCAGCAGTTCGAGGTTGGCCGATTCCAAAGAATGTTGCAGAGATAAGGAGTTTTCTTGGACTCGCCGGGTATTACAAAAGATTTGTGGAGAACTTTGCTCGTCTGGCAGAGCCGTTGACCAAGCTTACACGCAAGGAGGTATCTTTTGTATGGACGGACAAATGTGCGTTAGCTTTTGAGACGTTGAAGCAGAAGTTGATAACCGCCCCTATTCTGATCGTGCCAGACAATTCCGGAGGATTGGTGATTCACAGCGACGCATCTGGGAAAGGATTGGGATGTGTTTTAATGCAGCATGGGAA
This sequence comes from Agapanthus africanus, assembly GCA_030015575.1. Taxonomy (NCBI): domain Eukaryota; kingdom Viridiplantae; phylum Streptophyta; class Magnoliopsida; order Asparagales; family Amaryllidaceae; genus Agapanthus; species Agapanthus africanus. Next base: position 77,616,998 of record CM057347.1, on the reverse strand, counting down.
GGTTGTACCATACACATCGAGACAGTTGAAGACCCATGAGAAGAATTATCCAACTCATGACTTGGAACTTGCGGCTGTGATTCTTCGCTTTGAAGATTTGGAGACACTACCTTTTGGGCGAAAGGGTCGAAGTTTTACTAATCATAAGAGCTTGAAGTATGTGTTCACACAGAAGGAGCTTAATATGAGACAGCGTAGATGGTTGGAGCTGATGGCTGACTACGATCTTGATCTTAAGTACCATCTGGGGAAGGTTAATGTCGTGCTGGATGCGGTTAGTCGGTTACCAGCAATTCAGGTGTTAACTACGCAGAAGGAGCTCGTTGAAGATTTTCGAAGATTTGACTTGGAGGTTGTGCTACCGCATTCTAATGGACAGTTGATGCAGCTGCAAGTACATTCGTCATTGATCGAGAATATTAAAGCAGCATAATCGCAGGATCCTAGACTGCAAAAGTTTCGAGAGCAGGTTGAAGCCGGACTACGAACAGATTTATTGATCCATGAAGATGGTTCGTTGAGGTATGGTAGCCATTTGTGTGTGCCAAAGGGGGATATTCGTGAAGAGCTTATGAAGGAGGTACACAGTTCAGCTTATTCTGTACATCCAGGAGGCATAAAGATGTACTGAGATATTCGACAGCATTTCTGGTGGGAAGGCATGAAACGGGAGATTGCTCGCTTTGTGGCGAAGTGCTTGGTGTGTCAGCAAGTTAAGGATGAACATCAAAGGGTTGCTGGTTTATTGCAACCACTTCCGATTCCTCAGTGGAAGTGGGAACATATAACTATAGATTTCGTGACGGCTTTGCCGAGGAGTCCAAAGGGCAACAATGCTGTATGGGTGATTGTTGATCGATTGACCAAGGCAGCTTACTTTATTCCTTTTCGGGTTGGTCAATCAACAGAGACTTTGGCAGAGCGGAACATGCAAGAGATTATAAGATTGCATGGAGTACCGGTAAGCATCGTGTCCGATCGGGACACTCGGTTCTTATCACACTTTTGGCGGAGTTTACAGGAAAGTTTGGGGACTTGATTGAAGTTTAGCACAACTTATCATCCTCAAACTGATGGTCAGTCGGAGAGAACGATCCAAACTCTTGAAGACATGTTGAGAGCATGCATGTTGGACTTCAAGGGTTCTTGGGAGGATCATCTGCATTTGGTGGAATTTTCTTACAACAACAGTTTTCAGGCAACTATCCAGATGGCTCCATTTGAAGTTTTGTATAGTCGTAAATGCCGTTCACCTGTTTGTTGGGACGTTGTCGGTGAACGAAGATTTTTAGGACCAGATTTGGTTGTGCAGACAGTTGAGAAGGTTAACACTATCAGGAATCATATGAAGGCAGCACAAGACCGACAGAAGAGTTGGGCAGACATGTCAAGAAGACCTCTAGAGTTCACCGTGGGTGATTTGGTATTCTTGAAATTATCACCGACTAGAGGGGTGGTTCGTTTTGGAAGTCGAGGAAAGCTTAGTCCTCGATTCGTTGGACCCTTTGAGATCTTAGAGCGTGTTGGTGAGGTAGCGTATCGTTTGGCATTACCGCAGTCCTTGGCGAATGTGCACGATGTGTTTCACGTATCTCAACTACGAAGGTATGTTCGAGATGAAACGCACGTACTGGATCATTTGGAGCTAACAGTACGAGAAGACTTGACTTTGGGGAACGACCGACTGAAATCGTGGATCGAAGGGGGAAAAGGTTCTTAAGAATAAGGTGATCCCTCTTGTGCTTGTTTCTTGGGGTAATCGCTCGCATGGAGAGTCCACTTGGGAACGAGAAGATGAAATCTGGCAGAAGTTTCCTCACCTTTTCTTGTAGTTATCCATCTTTGTGTTTTTGGAATTTCGAGGACGAAATTCTTTTTGTAGTTGGGTATAATGTAACACCCGAGCCCAATGCTACTAATTTCTGTTACTTATGAATGGAGTGTGACCTTTATTTCATTTATCTTGCTTGATTGTTACTTATTGTAATTTTACCCCGTCAATTCAATTCTGCATATAACAATTTATGGCATCTAAAATAAAATTAAAAATATTCATCTTGGCCTGCTTGACACCCCAAACCCCGTTGTAGCGTCCGTGCATCGTGTTCTCGTCCCGTTCAGTGAAACGAGCGAGTTTGGATGGCTACGTGCACATACGTGTGTCCATTTTGGGGGTATGCTTTTTGATCATAAAACACTTCATTTTCACTTTTGGATCCCGCTTAAAATCCTATTATTTCAATTTCAAATTTTTGGACCCGACCCGGGCCCGATTTGGAAATGTTTTACTTTGCGCCAAAATCCCAAATTTATAATATATTTAAACCGACGAATAATTTGATTCTAACCATATAATATATTTTTATATATTTCTAAATCTTCCAAATTTCTATCTCAACCAATCAAAACCTTCACAACTCCCCTGGGCCCCACTCCCCTATCTCTCTCTCTCCTCTCCCTCTCCCGTATCCCCCCTCTCTCTCCCCATATATATCTCTCTCTCTCCTATATTTAAAAGCCCTTTCTCTCTCCTCTTTCCATTCTCTCCTTCAGCCGAAACCCAACCCCATGCAACCCTAGCTACCGCCGCCTTCCCCCTCGCCGCTGCATCCCATCGCCGACGACTTCTCATCACCATCTCACCACCCTCATCACCACTACCTCCTCCCATCTTCTTCCTCTCTTCCTCCCCCCAGAGCACCCGACTTCAACCCTGCACTCGCGCCGCGGCCACCAGCAACCCCTTGCACGCGTCTGCGCCGCCGGAGTCGCCGTCGGTGATCTCAATCCGCCCCCGACCTCGTGCAACCCCCTCGGTAATTATCTTCTTTCTCCTTCCTTCCTCCCTCGTTTCGCCAGTTCTCTTCCCCATTTCGTGTTTAGCCGTTGTTCACTGCAGGTGGTCCGCCGGAGCCCCGTCGACGCCTTCGACCATCACGACCCCCTTCAATCCACAGTAAGTATCCTTCCTTTCTCCACCCTCCTTCCTTTCTTCTTTAGTTTTCTTTCTTTTCTTGATTGCAACTCTTAACATTCGCTGTTTTTGATCTCGTCGGAATCCGGCCGTGCCGACGACGCGTCCTGACGTTCCAGCGAGGTACCCCGACCCGTGTGGTTCCACTGTTCGTCGTTTGGGTTCATTCCGTGAACCGTGCGCCCGTCGCGAGTTTTCCCCGCCGACATTCTACGTTCCGTTTTCCTGATTCGCGACCCGTCGAGACAAGTACCCCTTGCTACATGCTATATAATATTTACATATATATTATGACACCCTAAACCTGTAAATTTAACTTTGGTACGATCATTTCTCATTTTCATGAACAATATTGTTATATATCATTTTATCTTTAAACTTGGAACCTACAGTTTGCAATTGAACCTAATTACCACATTTTACCTGTTTAATCACACTTTTAATATTGACATGGCTTATGGAATTTATCTCTATAGTTTTGTTCCATTCGGACACTCGTGTGCATTTTAAGCTGTAATAGCTGTATTGAACCTTTATATAAATCATTGCACCTCTAAAGTTCTTAACCTTGTTAACATGATTTAAAAGGCCATAATTGTCATACTGCATTCGCATAACATTGAAATCATCTCTGTGACACAACTGATGACTGTACTGTAAATTGAGTAAATCTGCCTATTGCTTAATTCATTGCTTATATCATATTGATGATAACCATGCTTGCTTGTATAACTGATTGTGAGCACACCCATGATATTGTTTACATCTTGACCTAACTTGTTACATATATTGATCTACCCGACATGGTACCGTATACTGCTTGACTTGACCTGATGTACCATGACCTGACCCGTTACCTGATCTTGTGTCTAATGCCAACAAACCTGAATGTAGTCCTCATGGACCGCTCCTGTTGTCTATCCAGACAAACCTGTTTACCTGATCCTGTGTTGGCATTAGTTTCTTGATTTCGGGATACTTGACTTGACTTACACATATAACTTGGGGGTATGGGGAAATCAAAGGTGAAACCTGACTTGTAACTCAACAGTTCACTACCTGTACTGATCAGTTTTGGAGGCCAGGCCCGCCTCGTGACGATGCTGCTGACATCTTGGTCTTTATCCTTTCCCTGTTAGTGCCTAGCGGCACGTCTCGGTTTCAGCCCAAGAGTCTTAGACCGTGGTCCTGGGCATGCACGGGATACTATTGAGTTACATCGATGATTCATCAATTTGGTTTCAAAGACTTTAGAACAGAGAACCTGATAGAACAATCCAGTTTACCCACTGCACACTACACTGCACTGCTCTGATTTATATTATTGTTACCCTTGCTTTATTCATGTTTATATTCGCATTGCCTGTTACTATGTTATTACTTGATGACTTGACGCGCTGACGTCTGGGTTTTGAATGGCCCAGATTCTTCTACCCTGTTGCAGAATGATTAGGAGTTTTGCCGCTGTTAGACGAGCGGCGAGGTTCCTGTCGGTATGTAGTTTCACTCCAGATGTTTCGTTTATTGTATCTTTTGGCTTCCGCATATTGTTATCTCTTGACTCTTTTACTCTGGCTTATGGACATGTACTAGATAGTTAGTTTACTTTCCTGACTGTGGAAGGATTTTTCCTATCCACAGGTAGCATGGTTGGCTATGTCACGTGTCCACTTTAGCGTACTTTGGGAAGCGGGGCATGACAACTTGACTAGCGCACTATGATTTGTTGGCCTGCGTCAAGGTCATGAGACGCTAGGTGCAAAATATTATCGGGAATTTCAAGTGTTGAAATTTGCAATGAGATTGCATACCTTCTATGAGATAGTTGGATCCCGATACCCACTGCGAGTAATTGTTACATTCGGGAGAGTTTTACACAGGACAATTAGCCGATCAAGTAGGTGTCTAGAAAGGTGTCAACGGGGTTACGCCTCTGGGAAAACGAGGTTTACTTTAATTAGGTCCGTGCGAAAGCACGGGGAACCTCCCTCAAAGTACCGACATTGGCCTGGCTGAAAGATTGGCGAAATTGTAAGGTGTAATTAATCCCGGCTAGTCTTTTCTTTTAGGGTTTGAAGGAAGATTTGATAAAAAACAGTGGGAGCCATCCTGATTAGATAAAATAATAACCAATCTGATCTTGCAAGAGCATACGCTAAAGTGTTTTCTTCTCTCTCTCTCCAGGTAGCGACCATGTCATGCCTTAATCAAGATAATAATATGGATGTATTGACTGAACCCGCATGTTATACTGTGCTGGGGAACGTTGGTTCCGTTCTATCTTATAAGAGTTATAGGACTGAACAGGACATAGGGGAATACCAGGATTCCTATGCCATCCGAATGAAGAAAGTACATGTTGATGCATTTTCTTCGGGTGTGTTCGTTACAGAGAACTGTTTCTCCATTTGCCCTACGTCCTGGGTATTAGATACCGGGTCAGGATCCCATATATGTAATCAGTTACATGGGCTTAAGAAAGGTAGAGAACTTGGAGAAGGTGATAAAGACATAAGGGTTGGAAATAGTGCAATTGTTGCAGCTAAGACCGTCGGGGAATATCACCTAGTATTACCAACTGGTAATACATTGATTCTGAACGAGTGCTATTACATGCCGAGCCTGATATGCAACATTATATCAGTTTCTTTGTTGAGTAAAGAGGGATATAATTTTGTATTACAGGATAATGTTATGAACATTTTCCTTAACCAAAAGTTGGTTGGATCAGGCACGTTGTGCAATGGCATTTATGTTCTAAATCAATCAACAGTTCTGAGTATAACAAACACACACAAGAGGAAGAGTTTAGAACTGAACGAATCCTTCTTGTGGCATTGTAGACTGGGTCACATCAATGCGACACGACTAGCTAAGTTGCATAAGGATGGATATTTGAATCTGTTTGAATTTTCATCTTATGACACTTGCCAGTCATGTCTCAAAGGCAAGATGACTAAAACTCCGTTTACGGGACACGGAGAAAGAGTTACGGAACTCTTGGGACTGGTGCATAGTGATGTATGCGGTCCAATGTCTACACATGCCAGGAATGGTTCTGCGTACTTCATTACATTCACTGACGATCTCTCTAGATTCGGATATGTGTTCCTGATGAAACACAAATCAGAAGCTTTTGAGAAATTTAGAGAATATAAAAAAGAAGTCGAGAACCAAACCGGAAAAAGTATTAAAATCCTTCGATCTGATCGAGGAGGTGAATACTTGAGCAATGAATTCCTGGACTTCCTAAAAGAGAATGGGATTCTCTCTCAGCGGACTCCTCCATATACACCACAGCACAACGGTGTATCGGAACGGAGGAACCGCACCCTATTAGATATGGTGCGCTCTATGATGAGCACAGCTGAGTTACCTATTTCCTTCCGGGGGTATGCACTGGAAACAGCTGCAGACCTATTGAATATGGTTCCCACCAAATCCGTGCCAACCACTCCATATGAGATATGGAAAGGAAAGAGACCATGTCTTAATTATGTTAAGATATGGGGTTGTCCGGCATATGTAAAAACACAGAATCCGGACAAACTCGCGGCAAGGTCCATTCTGTGTAAGTTTATTGGATATCCCAAACATTCGCACGGGTATATCTTCTACCACGCCGAGGAACAAAAGGTCTTTGTTTCTCGACATGCCACATTTTTACAAAAGGAATTTCTTGAAAAAGAGATAGTGGCAAGGAGGTAGAACTGGAAGAAGTTCCAGCAATACAGACTACGACAGAAGATTTGGTTGAACCGGAGGATTCGGTAGTTCCCAACGAACCTCAGCCTCTCCGCCAATCTAGTAGGGTTCCTCGCCAACCTGAGAGATACTACGGTTTTCTCATGGATGGTAGGAGCGAGGATTGCATCATGGAGGATGATGACCCAACTAGCTTCGAGCAGGCCATCACGAGTGGGGACTCAGTGAAATGGCTGGATGCAATGCGGTCCGAGATGGAATCCATGTATGCCAACAAAGTATGGGCTTTGGAAGATGCTTCTGAAGGGGTAAAACCCATTGGGAGCAAGTGGATCTTCAAGAAAAAAACTTGGTGTAGATGGGAAAGTGGAGACTTTCAAAGCTAGACTTGTTGCAAAGGGTTTTTGTCAAAGACCAGGTGTGGACTATGACGAGACCTTTTCTCCAGTGGCTATGCTTAAATCCATCCGGATCATGCTTTCCATCGCTGCATATCATGACTACGAAATCTGGCAAATGGATGTTAAGACCGCCTTTCTAAACGGTGATTTAGAAGAGTGCGTGTACATGACTCAGCCAGAGGGCTTCGTAGATAGTGGGAGCAGCGGGAAGGTGTGCAAGCTGCTTAAATCCATTTATGGATTAAAGCAAGCATCGCGGAGTTGGAACATCTGCTTTGACGTCGTTATCAAAGAGTTTGATTTCGTCAAAAACGTAGATGAACCTTGTATCTACAAGAAGGTAGCAGAGAGTAAGGTTGTCTTCCTCGTATTGTACGTGGACGACATACTCTTGATAGGAAATGACATTCCTATGCTGCAATCGGTCAAGCTCTTCTTATCACAAAGATTCTCAATGAAAGATCTTGGTGATGCCTCCTGCATATTGGGAATTAGGATCTATAGAGATAGATCCAAACGGATATTGGGATTTTCCCAATCCAGGTACATTGACACCATACTAAAGAGGTTTAGTATGGAAGAATCCAAGCGTGGGAACTTACCCACGATCTCTGGAGTCACTCTCTCTAAAGAGATGTCTCCTAAGACTGATTTGGAGAGAGCTCGCATGCAAGGGATACCCTATGCTTCGGCTGTAGGCTCTATCATGTACGCGATGCTATGTACCAGACCCGATATAGCATACTCACTAAGTGTAGTGAGCAGGTATCAAGCTGATCTTGGAGAGAGTCACTGGACAACTGTGAAGAGCATTCTCAAGTACTTACGAAGGACTAAAGAGACGCTCTTGGTGTATGGTAACGGAGAACTCCAAGTGGAGTCCTTTACCGATTCGAGCTTCCAGAGTGATAAGGACGACTCTAAGTCGCAGTCGGGATTTGTCTTTACCCTTTACGGAGGGGCGGTTAGCTAGAAGAGTTCCAAGCAGGAAACCGTGGCAGACTCGACGATGGAGACTGAATACATCGTTGCCAACGATGCTGCCAAAGAGGCTGTCTGGATCAAGAAGTTCATTACTGAACTTGGAGTGGTTCCATCCATTGAGCATCCAATACCTTTGTATTGCGATAACAATGGAGTGGTGGCTTTGGCCAAGGAACACAGGTCCCATCAGCGATCCAGGCATATTCTGAGGCGGTATCACCTGATCCGGGAGATAGTTGATCGCCGGGAGATCGAGGTCAGGAGGGTTGACACGAAGAATAATAAAGCGGATCCACTCATGAAGGCCATTCCGCAGATACAGTTTGAGAGACTTTTCGGGATGCTCGGTATGCGATACTACAGCAGCTGGCCCTAGTGCAAGTGGGAGATTGTTAGTTGTATGTATGCCCTAGAGGCCAGTATTGTACAGATGATGTATATTATATTCGATGCTTGGACATATATAGAGATGAATTTCTTGCTCGATATGATAGTATACTATCTGGTTGCTCATTATCTTAACATGTATACTTGTCTCTTTATACTGTCTTAAAGTTACATGTTGGTAAAGCCCTTAGGATGTGTACTTGACTACCTAGACTATGATGCGGATCATACTAGTGGGGACATGGTAGTCCATAAGTACATCCTTCAAGGTCCCTAATCGTAGGTGTATCGAGACGGGGCATCGATATACCAGTGTAGACTAGCGTATACGCTTCTCGACCCATGAGATGGGCGATGGATGATCCCATATCCATTGTTGTTTAACATCAGAGATGGTATACGGGTGCTCAGTGGAGACTGGGTACACTGGACGGATTCGCCGAGAACTCCCAGATGGTATTATACCTCACGTCAGATGGCAGTTCTCAGGTGACACTTGTGCAGGTTAGTCTGTAGACCCGAGATCGTCATAGAGTCATATGCGATTCCCACTGTGCTTTGATTTCCACTTTACCACGTCCATGAGGGCGTGCAAAACGGTGGTTATTGGGTACAGTCTCGAGTCACATGGAGGCAATGAGCGATAGGAGGGGTTTCGTCTCTCCCGGTATTGGGGGTTGATGTTGCGCTGTGCTCGATTGGCCGTAACAGGGAAGTCCCTGGCCAGGGCTGTTTTAGAGATTTACTGGTAAGTGTTACCAGTAGTTTCTCGACCCGTTATGGGCCTCACATCGGCATGACTTATCGGTTATTGGGGTCTGACGTTTACCACCTCTAAACTTGATATGCGACATATCAGACGAGGAGGCCGGACTGTACGGGTAGTGTTGCTGGTTGGCTCGACGGGAGTTGTAGCAGGTTCGCTTGTTTTCTTCTGATCGCTCAATACCCGGGTGGCCGTTACGTTTAGCTGACCGCTTGTGGCTTGGGGGTGCTTGATATGATCATCACCCACTGCTTGGGGGTGCTTCATATATTTTCTATTTTTCAAAGGAGATTATCTTTTCTCATGTTCTAAAAGGGCCATCATCTTCTTCCTCCTTCTTCTTTTGCTCTCTAGATTTCTCTAGTGAGCAAATTACTCATCAAGTTAGGATTTTGAAGTGAGAAAAGATACCACAACTTCATTCTACACAAGTCTTGCCCACTTGTTTAGAGTGTTAGCTTCATTTCTTTCTCTTGATCAAGTGAAGTTGCAAGCTTGGATAAAGCGGACTCCGGGTGGATCATCGTGGACCTGGAGGAGTTCAAGTGCACCTTTTCTAAACCCCAAGTAGCCGAAGAGTCTAGCGTAGGAAGCTACAAAGGTTGTACTCTCAAAACCCTAGCTTAACCTACTTGTGACGAAGTGTTGTATTTGAAGCCCTAATTTTTCTAGGAATGATTCTTTGTATGCTTACTTAGCACCCTAAAATTTTAATCTTTGGTACATGTGATGCTTCCAAACCCTTCATGAGGTGCTAGGTAAACCCAACAGATATATCGGTTTCGATATGGTTTCTTATGTACGTTACGTGATTGTATGAATGCTAGGTTTTGTTGCGGAGATCTCCAAGATGGTACAGATGCGCAAAGTGATTGTTGGATACGACTAGCGCGATCACAAGCAGTGAGTAGATTATATCTATGAGTGGGGAAATCGGGTGGATGGCATATAGCACCCCCGTAAAACATACTATTTATATTATCATTGAGTTTGATTTAGATACATGCCGTGTACGTTTAGATTGGCCCGATATGTAGCGTATTCCGTTAGTATCGTGTAGTAGACTTATAATAGAAACACTTAGTAGAACACAAATACAAATACTAATGATTGCTATGTACACAATCACATACTCGCATGTTACACCACACATCATTAGTACTTCCATACCACGTAGAACTTCCTTACTTACATATCATAGCAGAATTTACGTTATAATAGGATTATGTTATTATACGAGTTATATTGGGTGTGCGTACAAGCCTAGATGTCCGTACTTATTGTCGCGCGAGTACGCGACTGGAGGTCCGTACTAATCACCCTGTGTGTATGTGGCATGAGATGTACGTACTGATCGTTGTGCGGGTGCGTTGACAAGATGTCCGCATCGGTCGCTGTGTGCGTATGTAGACTTGAGGCCAGTACGAGTTGTGAGGTGTGCGTAGACTTGAGGTCCGCACTACTATTGTAGTGTGTTGGGTACATAAATTAGATATATCATTATTATTATATAATGATATATCTAATGGTCATCATACGAGACGAGATTTCCGTACTAGATGACAAGATGATGAGCATTTGCCGAATACGGTTTTATTGGTTTTGACTCGTGGAGTCTTATTTTATCCTGATAGGGAAATTATAATATTCGGAGTGTAAACCCCAATTTCACAATAACGGTTCGTTTCATATTTTCAAAAGAGATAATAAAGACGTGTTGTTGGATTTAAAAATTGCATTTACATATTTTAAAACACCGCAGCCTCCTTATTTACAACCAACGTTTCGTTATATTTTACAAATGTATATATGGGGTTACTTGCAATATATATTCATTTACTGTTCATTTACGTTACGCTTACCGTACATGCTATTCGCTTATCCGTTGTTCATTTTATCCAATATGCTACGCTTAAATTATCATTCGTGTTATTATTATTATATCCACTGATGCAGTTATACACTACCTGTCTGTGCTATGACTAGTTCATACAGGTTAAAAGGGTACGAGGATATGATATCAATTTTAAGATATTGAGTATATATATATATATATATATATATATATGAAAAGAATATTAGAAAAAATGATTATGATTCGGACACGGTGGATATAGCCGGGGATCCATGATATATATATATATATATATATATATATATATATATATATATATATATATATATATTTATGATCATCCATGAGAGATTGAGGGTAGTTGACATAGGATGTCTCTACGGATATATTTTTGATCAATCCATGAGAGATTGAAGGTAGTTAACACAGGATATCTTTACGTATATATATGTGAGGGATCGATATAGATGCCCTGCACAGAGAAGGATGTATTATATATATGTGAGGGATCGATATAGATGTAGGGTTCCTAGGCACTCTAATGAAGTCTTACAAGGCATCAACCATGCCAATTTCAAAAATTATGGGTGCCGAGAAACCCTAATACAGATCGTTGACTAGAAGTTTAGGCGAAAAGATAATCTAGTTAACTACTTAACTAAAAGTTAGATGTTACAACCTTTATAGATCCGGTTCTCCACTTCCTTAGCTCCACGTGGGTGTCCTCTCGCTGTCCATCATGAATCCCGAACTCAATCGTTGGCTTCATCGGAGAAACGGGCGAGCTAGGTCGTCGGCTTCGTGTCAAAGACGATCTACGTCGAGGCATCACAAGTTCAAGCTCCGACTTCACAAAGTTGTGAAACTTGTGAAGAAAACACCCAAAACAACTTGGCAAGAGGTAGAGGGTGAAGAAATAGGAGGTGGGTTCACTTTAGAATTGGATTTCTCTCACTAGAACTCAAGTTGCCATTGATGGCATCAAGGTTTCTATCTTGAAGAAGAAGGAGAAGATGAAGCTAGTTTATGATAAGTTATTTAAAATGAAAAGAAAAATTCATACTTATCATAATCTAACTAGGGTTAAGTGTAAAGAATAAACCATGGTCATTTGGAGAGTTAGGGTTAAGCATGAGGACAAGAATGGTTGCAAAAGTCAAGGCTTCATGAAGCTTCAACCAATGACAAAAGAAAGCCACCATTCTCTTTAAATCATTTCCAAATAAATAAATGAACAAATAAATAAATAAATAAATGAATATGTAAAACCCTAATTATCAAATTAACCATGGTTTAATTCTACATATTTAACCAAATGATCAAGTATCATCAAACATGATACAAAAATGTGCACAAAAGCATATCACATATACAATGTGCATCAAGTGAGAAAAATCCGTTTAAAGTGAACCAATACTACTTAATGTAAAGTAATATATCAAATATATAATTATACATTAAATCATTAAATCAACACTTGATTCAATGATCCGGTCATGTCGGACATGACCGACTAGTATTCAATTTATCGGCTTATCGAATCGATCTTCGATTCGATAACTAGGTTATATCACATACAACCAATCGAAACATTAATCGCGAGAATCAAATACGGTATCACATATACGCATTATTCTCGGTCCCGCACATATCTCATATGCGCTCCTATTTCGTTTCGCTTGAGCCAGGAAACCTCTGTGTAGGACTCTAAAGACTCGTCAATACGCCGGTAGCAGATGATGATCATATCAAGCACCCACAAGCCTCAAGCGGTCTGCTAAACGTAACGGCCACCCGGGTATTGAGCGATCATAAGATCGACGAGCTAGCCCGCTCACACTCCTGCGAATCCGACCAGTAACACTTACCGTACAATCCGGTCACTTCGTCTGATATGTCGCATATCAAGTCTAGGGAGGTAAACGTCAGACCCCAATAACCCGATAAGTCGTGCCGATGTGAGGCTCGTAACGGGTCGAGAAACTACTGGTAACACTTACCAGCAAATCTCTGATCAGCCCTGGCCAGGGACTTCCCTGTTACGGCCAATCGAGCACAGCGCAACATCAACCCCTAATACCGGGAGAGACGAAACCCCTCCTATCGCTCATTGCCTCCATATGACTCGGGATTGTACCCAAAGACCACCGTTTTGCACGCCCTCATGGACGTGGTAAGGTGGAGATCAAAGCACAGTGGGAATCACACAAGACTCTATGACGATCTCGGGTCTACAGACTAACCTGTACAAGTGTCACCTGAGAACTGCCATCTGACGTGAGGTATAATACCATCTGGGAGTTCTCGGCGAGTCCGTCCAGTGTACCCAGTCTCCACTGAGCACCCGTATACCATCTCTGATGTCAAACACCAATGGATATGGGATCATCCATCGCCCATCACATGGGTCGAGAAGCGTATACGCTAGTCTACACTGGTATATCGATGCCCCGTCTCGATACACCCACGACTAGGGACCTTGAATGATGTACTTATGGACTACCATGTCCCCACTAGTATGATCTGCATCATAGTCCAGATAGTCAAGTACACATCCTAAGGGCTTTACCAACATGTAACTATAAGACGGTATAAAGAGACTAGTGTACATGTTACGATAAAGAGCAACCAGATAGCATACTATCATGTCGAGCAAGAAAGTCATCTCTATATATGTCCAAGCATCCAATATAATATACATCATCTGTACAATACTGGCCTCTAGGGCATACATACAACTAACAATCTCCCACTTGCACTAGGGCCAGCTGCTGTAGTATCGCATACCGAGCATCCCGAAGAGTCTCTCAAACTGTATCTGGGGAATGGCCTTAGTGAGTGGATCCGCCGTGTTGTTCTTCGTGTCAACCCTCCTGACCTCGATCTCCCGGCGATCAACTATCTCCCGGATCAGGTGATACCGCCTCAGAATATGCCTGGATCGCTGATGGGACCTGGGTTCCTTAGCCAAAGCCACTGCTCCATTGTTATCGCAATACAAAGGTATTGGATGCTCAATGGATGGAACCACACCAAGCTCAGTAATGAACTTTTTGATCCAAACAGCTTCTTTAGCAGCATCGTTGGCAGCGATGTATTCAGCCTCCATCGTCGAGTCTGCCACGGTTTCCTGCTTGGAACTCTTCCAGCTAACCGCCCCTCCGTAAAGGGTAAAGACAAAACCCGACTGCGACTTAGAGTCGTCCTTATCACTCTGGAAGCTCGAATCGGTAAAGGACTCCACTTGGAGTTCTCCACTACCATACACCAAGAGCATCTCCTTAGTCCTTCGTAAGTACTTGAGAATGCTCTTCACAGCTGTCCAGTGACTCTCTCCAGGATCAGCTTGATACCTGCTCACTACACTTAGTGAGTATGCAACATCGGGTCTGGTACATAGCATCGCATACATGATAGAGCCTACAGCCGAAGCATAGGGTATCCCTTGCATGCGAGCTCTCTCCAAATCAGTCTTGGGAGACATCTCTTTGGAGAGAGTGACTCCAGAGATCGTGGGTAAGTTCCCACGATTGGATTCTTCCATACTAAACCTCTTTAGTATGGTGTCAATGTACCTGGATTGGGACAATCCCAATATCCGTTTGGATCTATCTCTATAGATCCTGATTCCCAATATGCAGGAGGCATCACCAAGATCTTTCATTGAGAATCTCTGTGATAAGAAGAGCTTGACCGATTGCAGCATAGGAATATCATTTCCTATCAAGAGTATGTCGTCCACGTACAATACGAGGAAGACAACTTTACTCCCTGCCACCTTCTTGTAGATACAAGGTTCATCTGGGTTTTTGACGAAATCAAACTCTTTGATAACGACGTCAAAGAAGATGTTCCAACTCCGCGATGCTTGCTTTAATCCATAAATGGATTTAAGCAGCTTGCACACCTTCCCGCTGCTCCCACTATCTACGAAGCTCTCTGGCTGAGTCATGTACACGCACTCTTCTAAATCACCATTTAGAAAGGCGGTCTTAACATCCATTTGCCAGATTTCGTAGTCGTGATATGCAGCGATGGCAAGCATGATCCGGATGGATTTAAGCATAGCCACTGGAGAAAAGGTTTCGTCGTAGTCCACACCTGGTCTTTGACGAAAACCTTTTGCTAAAAGTCTAGCTTTGAAAGTCTCCACTTTCCCATCTACACCAAGTTTCTTCTTGAAGATCCACTTGCTCCCAATGGGTTTTACCCCTTCAGGAGCAACTTCCAAAGTCCATACTTTGTTGGTGTACATGGATTCCATCTCGGACCGCATTGCATCCAGCCATTTCACTGAGTCCCTACTCGTGATGGCCTGCTCGAAGCTAGTTGGGTCATCATCCTCCATGATGCAATCCTCGCTCCCACCATCCATGAGAAAACCGTAGTATCTCTCAGGTTGGCGAGGAACCCTACTAGATCGGCGGAGAGGCTGAGGTTCATTGGGAGCTACTGAATCTTCTGGTTCCACTAGATCTTCAGTTACTGTTTGTGTATCTGGAACCTCTTCCAGCTCTACCACTTTGCCACTAATTTCTTTTTCAAGAAATTCCTTTTCTAAAAAGGTGGCATATTGAGAAACAAACACTTTTTGTTCTTCAGCATGGTAGAAAAAATATCCTTGGGAATTCTTAGGATATCCCACAAACTTGCAAAGAACTGACCGTGCCTCGAGTTTGTCTGGATTTTGCCTTTTGACATAGGCCGGACAACCCCATATTTTAACTCGTTTAAAATATGGTCTCTTCCCACTCCATATCTCATATGGTGTGGTAGGTACAGATTTAGATGGAACTTGATTCAATAGGTATGCTGCTGTCTCCAGCGCATATCCCCAGAAGGAAATAGGTAACTCAGCTGTGCTCATCATAGAGCGCACCATATCTAATAGGGTGCGGTTCCTTCGTTCTGATACACCGTTTTGCTGTGGTGTATATGGAGGAGTCAGCTGAGAGAGAATCCCATTCTCTCTTAGGAAGTCCAGGAATTCACCGCTTAAGTATTCACCTCCTCGATCAGATCGAAGGATTTTAATACTTTTTCTGGTTTGGTTTTCGACTTCTTGTTTATATTCTCTAAATTTCTCAAAAGCTTCTGATTTGTGTTTTATCAGGAACACATATCCGAATCTAGAGAGATCGTCAGTGAATGTAATGAAGTACGAAGAACCATCCCAGGCATGTGTAGACATGGGACCGCATACATCACTATGTATTAGTCCCAAGAGTTCGGTAACTCTTTCTCCGTGTCCCGTAAATGGAGTTTTGGTCATCTTTCCTTTGAGACAGGACTGGCAAGTGTCATAAGATGAAAATTCGAACGGTTTCAAATATCCATCTTTATGCAACTTAGCTAGTCGTGTCGCATTGATGTGACCCAGTCTACAATGCCACAAGAAGGATTCGTTCAGTTCAGAACTTTTCCTCTTGTGTGTGTTTGTTATACTTAGAACTGTTTATTGATTTAGAACATAAATGCCATTGCAAAACGTGCCTGATCCAACCAACTTTTGGTTATGGAAAATGTTCATAACATTGTCCTGTAATACAAAATTATATCCCTCTTTACTCAGTAAAGAAACCGATATAATGTTGCATATCAGGTTTGGCATGTATTACCATTCGTTCAGAACCAATGTATTACCAGTTGGTAATACAAGGTGATATTCCCCGACAGTCTTAGCTGCAACAATTGCACCATTTCCAACTCTAATGTCTTTATCACCTTCTCCAAGTTCTCTACCTTTCCTAAGCCCATGTAACTGATTACATATATGGGATCCTGACCCGGTATCCAATACCCAGGACGTAGAGCAAAAGGAGAAACAGTTCTCTGTAACGAACACACCCGAAGAAAATGCATCAACATGTACTTTCTTCATTCGGGTGGCATGGGAATCCTGGTATTCCCCTATATCCTGTTCATTCCTATAACTCTTATAAGAAAGAACGGAACCAACGTTCCCCAGCACAGTATAACATGCGGGTTCGGTCAATACATCCATATTATTATCTTGATTAAGGCATGAAATGGTCGCTACCTGGAGAGAGAGAGAGAAGAAAACACTTTAGAGTATGTTCGTACAAGATCAGATTGGTTATTATCTTATCTAATCAGGATGGCTCCCACTGGTTTTTATCAAATCTTCCTTCAAACCCTAAAAGGAAAGACTAGCCGGGATTAATTACACACTACAAGTACGCCAATCTTTCAGTCAGGCCAGTGTCGGTACTTTGAGGGAGGTCCCCCGTGCTTTCGCACGAACCTAATTAATGTAAACCTCGTTTTCCCAGAGGCGTAACCCCGTTGACACCTTTCTAGACACCTACTTGATCGGCTAATTGCAATGTGTAAAACTCTCCCAGGAGTAACTCTTACTCGCAGTGGGTATCAGGATCCAACTATCTCATAGAAGGTATGCAATCTCATTGCAAATTTCAACACTTGAAATTCCCGATAATCTTTTGCCCCTAGCAGCTATATGACCTTAACATAGTCAACAAATCATAAGTGCTAGTTAAGTTCAACCCGCTATTTCCTGATTGAATTAAACCCACCCACACGACTCTTAACATAGTCAACAAAGTCGCACGACTACCCTAATCCAATCGCATCATATGCTTATACAGATAAGCACTAATTAGCTGCCGCACACTACGCCTTAACATAGTCAACAAACGTAGCATGAATACTAACTAGTACTTATCTGAAATGACGGAGGGCTACGACAGGTTTTTCTGAAAACCTTTTGCGTAATGAACTTGATATCGTTGTAGAATCAAATGAAGTTTTGAAATGGAGTGATTTTGAGGCTTTTCTAGTTTTGCTAAAGGGGTCACTCCCGGTGAAGGGATCGTCGGCCCTTTCCTCGTCGAATGAGGTGCGGGATATATCATATATATCACTGTGCAAAGCAGAAACTACAAAAGCAATCAAAAGCAAACCGAGTGTGTAGCATCTGCCAGTTATTGCTAAAGGAGTCACTCCCGGTGAAGGGATCTCGGTCCTTTCCTCATCGAATAAGGTGCAGGGCATATCACATATACCACTATGCAAAGCAAGAACTGTAGCTACCTGTTTTATTTTGAAATTTGATTCTACAACATCTTAGGTTTCTTTTCTTTCATTAATCACATTAATGAAGTCCCATCATTTAAGTCACCTAAACATCACAGATAAATACGACGTACACTTATGCCATCCGCATTCGCCTAGATGTCCCCTCGTGCACCGTTAGGTTAGGTAACTAACGACAGAGCAGGACATGGCTAGTGCGGGTGCAAAACATAAGTAACGCCTATATAATATATCATATATACTATATACTGTATCTATCACAGAACATCACATGATCACATCACAGATATCGCAGCAGAAGAAACATATGAAACATTGGATATACTAGGACGTCCGTGTTTTCAATACGAGCCAGTATAAAACACGGATTCCACGGTCGTGATGAATAGCCAATCCCACACCCCTAGACCCCTACGAGAGCGGCAAGCAACCCTACCAATTCTAGGGTTAGAAGACCCGGACTCGACTCCTTGAGTTGGTCTCCCACTGAACCCTAGAACCCGGTTACTTGTGCTCCCCTCCTTGGGTCTATCCTAGTGCAGAAAAGTAAATAATATACAAAGGGTGATAGCTTCCGCAACCTGGAAGTGCCCCAAATAAAAGAATATTACATACAAGTTTTTACATGAATGAAAATAAAAAACACTCATCTCACATAAAAACCCCAGCTATTCAAACACGACGATCCAATATAACATATCCAACAACACATAATATCGCATGTCATCAACGTAAGTAAGTATGCATACACCGATTGTCGTCGACGTATAGCAACGACAATCGGCAATACCACTACATACTACACTTACGGTCACAGAAAAGAAAGTGTAAAACTACAACAATTGGAATCCGCAACCTCTTTAGACATCACATGCCTAACAGTTATAAACCCCGCATTTTAGTCCCATTATCGAAAACTCTTTTCGATATCAAGTGAAACTAAACCTCTAGATTTATAACATTCATCCAGTTATCTCATAACTGTTTGTGAATTCCAATTTTTGTATCCAATTCCGGATAAATAGAATATATCAAACTTTCCGATCGAACATTCGAACACCCAAGTTTTCCCGACACCGATCAACGCATGAAATAAGTTCAAAGACATTCACTTCATGCCTCAGTACCAACGGTCCAGCCGTAGAAGGGTCAAGCCAACGCCTCACATGTGGCACGCCGTACTGCCCCAAACCCGAAGGTTCAAAGGGCAGTTTAAGACGGTCACATAATCGAGTTAAGGTTTGTTGTCTTCTAGAGGGACCATCGCGTTACTTGCACTACTCAGAACGTCTTTAAACCACAGAAAAATCCAACACTTGGAATTTTTCCGGCAGGGGAAAACTTGGGTATTTATATCCGTATCCAACTTTTTAACATATTCTAAAGTTATCCGGAAAAACACTTAGACAAGGTTTGAAAATCCGATCGAATCGTCGATTCCCAATACAACCCCAGAGCACTCAACCCTTGAGTCAATTTAAAAATTCCCAGAAAACTCAGCATAATTTATCAGGAATTACTGTGCAAAAAATTAGGGCTGACGTCACCATAGAGCCGCGGAACCGCCGCAGAAGCCATGCTTCTGCCGCGGTTCCGCCGCACAGTGTACTGTTCATTGGAAACAAATTGCACCGTAATTCTTAGAATTCTTTGCTAAATTTTTTAAGCATTTTTAATATGGAAAAATCCCAGATTTTAGAAAAAGTCCAGAGAGCTCATGGGTTTTAGGGTTTCGGGTTCGTTCGGACTTCAAACTCCGTCTAGACTTCGCCTAAGGCTCTAGCTAGGCTCTGATACCACTGTAGGGTTCCTAGGCACTCTAATGAAGTCTCATAAGGCATCAACCATGCCAATTTCAAAAATTATGGGTGCCAAGAAACCCTAATACGGATCGTTGACTAGAAGTTTAGGCGAAAAGATAATCTAGTTAACTACTTAACTAAAAGTTAGATTCTACAACCTTTGTAGATCCGGTTCTCCACTTCCTTAGCTCCACGTGGGTGTCTTCTCACTGTCCATCATGAATCCCGAACTCAATCGTCGGCTTCATCGGAGAAACGGGCGAGCTAGGTCGTCGGCTTCGTGTCAAAGACGATCTACGTCGAGGCATCACAAGTTCAAGCTCCGACTTCACAAAGTTGTGAAACTTGTGAAGAAACACCCAAAACAACTTGGCAAGAGGTAGAGGGTGAAGAAATATGAGGTGGGTTCACTTTAGAATTGGATTTCTCTCACTAGAACTCAAGTTGCCATTGATGGCATCAAGGTTTCTATCTTGAAGAAGAAGGAGAAGATGAAGCTAGTTTATGATAAGTTATTTAAAATGAAAAGAAAAATTCATACTTATCATAATCTAACTAGGGTTAAGTGTAGAGAATAAACCATGGTCATTTGGAGAGTTAGGGTTAAGCATGAGGACAAGAATGGTTGCAAAAGTCAAGGCTTCATGAAGCTTCAACCAATGACAAAAGAAAGCCACCATTCTCTTTAAATCATTTCCAAATAAATAAATGAACAAATAAATAAATAAATAAATGAATATGTAAAACCCTAATTATCAAATTAACCATGGTTTAATTCTACACATTTAACCAAATGATCAAGTATCATCAAACATGATACAAAAATGTGCACAAAAGCATATCACATATACAATGTGCATCAAGTGAGAAAAATCCGTTTAAAGTGAACCAATACTAGTTAATTTAAAGTAATATATCAAATATATAATTATACATTAAATCATTAAATCAACACTTGATTCAATGATCCGGTCATGTCGCACATGACCGACTAGTATTCAATGTATCGGCTTATCGAATCGATCTTCGATTCGATAACTAGGTTATATCACATACAACCAATCGAAACATTAATCGCGAGAATCAAATACGGTATCACATACACGCATTATTCTCGGTCCCGCACATATCTCATATGCGCTCCTATTTCGTTTCGCTTGAGCCAGGAAACCTCTGTGTAGGACTCTAAAGACTCGTCAATACGCCGGTAGCAGATGATGATCATATCAAGCACCCACAAGACGCAAGCGGTCTGCTAAACGTAACGGCCACCCGGGTATTGAGCGATCAGAAGATCGACGAGCTAGCCCGCTCACACTCCTGCGAATCCGACCAGTAACACTTACCGTACAGTCCGGTCACTTCGTCTGATATGTCGCATATCAAGTCTAGGGTGGTAAACGTCAGACCCCAATAACCCGATAAGTCGTGTCGATGTGAGGCTCGTAACGGGTCGAGAAACTACTGGTAACCCTTACCAGCAAATCTCTGATCAGCCCTGGCCAGGGACTTCCCTGTTACGGCCAATCGAGCACAGCGCAACATCAACCCCTAATACCGGGAGAGAAGAAACCCCTCCTATCGCTCATTGCCTCCATGTGACTCGGGACTGTACCCAAAGACCACCGTTTTGCATGCCCTCATGGACGTGGTAAGGTGGAGATCAAAGCACAGTGGGAATCACACAAGACTCTATGACGATCTCGGGTCTACAGACTAACCTGTACAAGTGTCACCTGAGAACTGCCATCTGACGTGAGGTATAATACCATCTGGGAGTTCTCAGCGAGTCCGTCCAGTGTACCCAGTCTCCACTGAGCACGCGTATACCATCTCTGATGTCAAACACCAATGGATATGGGATCATCCATCGCCCATCACATGGGTCGAGAAGCGTATACGCTAGTCTACACTGGTATATCGATGCCCCGTCTCGATACACCCACGACTAGAGACCTTGAAGGATGTACTTATGGACTACCATGTCCCCACTAGTATGATCTGCATCATAGTCCAGATAGTCAAGTACACATCCTAAGGGCTTTACTAACATGTAACTATAAGACAGTATAAAGAGACTAGTGTACATGTTAAGATAAAGAGCAACCAGATAGCATACTATCATGTCGAGCAAGAAAGTCATCTTTATATATGTCCAAGCATCCAATATAATATACATCATCTGTACAATACTGCCTCTAGGGCATACATACAACTAACAATAGATACCCTGCATTGATGAGATATTGTATATTGTATATATAGTAGCTGGACAGGACCGGTCCATAAGACAGTACCTCAATAGTATTTTCATATATCGATATATATTGAAGAGGATTTTTATAAAGAGTTATAGCCTCATATTTTTCACGTGCCTATGATCAACACAAAAACTTTCAAAAGAAAACCCATTCTAAATCAATTTCAAATAAAAAAGAGCGGGACATATATTTAAATGAAATACCTATTTTCTTCTTACATCAACGTCTGCTACTAGTGCCATGATATAGATATGGCTATTTTGAAAAGATTTAACATACGTACATCTTTCGGCTATTTTTATTAGATTGCATATGGATGTGTGCTATACGTATTATAGCCTTACTTCTATTTATGTTTGGTCGTGTGCTATAAATATTGCACTACGGGTATGTTGAACGTGATTTGACCCCGATATATTAGTACGCAGTGAGTTACCATTTATTGATGATGGATCATCATTACGTTGTGTAGTATTGCGTTTATTTTCGTTACTCACATGCTTTCAGATGTTTGTGGTTATGTTACGCTCGTACCAGGCTTGATGTTGTTTAGTTGATATTGATATGATAACCACATACAAACTCATATAATGGATAGTGGAACACGAGTTGTACATGAGAGCTTATCATCTTATATTTCATTGTTCAAACTCTAGTTTCGACACATGCTATTTTACCCTCCTTGATAAACACATTTATATTGTTTAGATGTTTCACCGCTTATCCATGAGATTTTTAGGTCGTTATATAATACTATTCACGAGTTGGCAACTCACCCCTGTTGTGCCCTAGTTCTGTGGAGGTTTGACCGTATGGATCAGTAGCGGCTAGTTTGGGCACATCTTCTGTCTTGTGGACATGGTTGCCCATACTTTGTGTGGTGGGTTATATTTTTGTATCGGAATTTACGTTGTACCTATTGTATCTAGAAGTACTCCATCAAAGACCAACTTTAGTTATTTGTCATTACCTTAGCGCTGTTATGACTTGATGTATATTCATTCTATTTACTTCTGCATTTTAGTCCTTCGCTTGAGGCGTCATATATATATATATATTGCGTGGTTGTTGATCCACCGTTAGGCGTTGATTTTGCTCCCGTGTTAGGGATGCGATATTATTATGTTTATCATATTTGTTTTTATCAAAATTTACAAAGGAGGTGCTGCCCGATTTTTAAACAATAGTAATATTTTCAAACCAAACTTGATTCATGTTAGTAAAACCTTTTCAAAACTTCACCTTTGGTATTTCTTGTAAAATTGGTTTAGATTCCTTAATTTTTTGCTTATATGGGTTAATGTGGGGTCTTATAGACTTCACGTGATTCAAGTACCGGTCACGTGCCATTTCTGGGTCATTACAAAGTTGGCATCAGAGTACTAGGTTTTACCATTGATGAGTCTATGTTTAACTATGTGGGGTCTAGATTGAAACGTTTTGAAACTTAGGCCTAATCTTGCGAAACTCAGACTTGACTTTGTGGTGTTAGACCCGAACTTCGTGTTCATTTGTTAAGTTTAGATTTGACCCTGCGGAGTTTAGGGTATGATTTTTCAAGATCTGGACTTGACCTTGTGGAACTTAGACTTAACATTGGGGGTCTTAAACCCGACCTTTCGACTTATATGCTACCCTTGGTATGCTGGAGTAGATAGATTAAGTAGAGTTGTGTACCATATGTATGTTTTGTGACATATTTATGACACGACACTCCTCTTAAGTAACCTTTGGAACTATTTCAAATTCTTTCATAATTCTCTTTGCTTCCTTTTGAGCTGTTGCATCGCATTGCTTTTCCGTTGTGATTCGGAAGCCGACCCTTATTTGTTTCTTGTTCTAGTCACTATGCTGCCAGGGACTGTACGAGCCGAGTGGGCTACAGCTCATGATGAGGTCAGGGCAGGCTCGTCTGAGGTGAGGACTGAACAGGATGGTACACCGGTGACAGCAGAACAAGTTCATCCTTCGTATTCAGATAGGATTTCTCGTTTGAAGATGAGTTTTCAGGATTTACATCGGTTAGCTGAGACTATTTGGACCCAGAGACCTATCGTTGCCCAGTCAGCTCCATAGATTTTGATACAGCATGGTGCTCAGAGATTAGTTATGCATCGGGTGATTGAGATGATACGCTTCCAGAATTCATATGGTTGAGGCCTTCGATATTTACTGGCATGTGTGCGTTAAAGGATCCGTTGTCATTCCTTGACAGGAAATCAATGATATTTCGTTTGATGGGATGCTCCGATGCGAGATCAGTGGAGTTGACCGGTTTTTGTTTAGAGGGTCTTGCTCAGACCTGGTGTGATTCGATCGAGAGAGGCCGAGCAGTAGGTTTTCTCCTATGACTTTGGACGAATTTTCCAAGGTTTTCTTGACCCGATTCCTACCTCAAAGTGTTAGAGACGCCCGAGCGTGTAGTTTCGAGTCTTTGCTCAAGACTCTAGACATGACGGAAGCCGAGTATGACTTTCAGCTCACCCAGTTGTTGTGATATGCTCCTTATTTGGTTCCTACAGAAGAGATCCGGATCAAGAGATTTGTGCATGGACTTGATGTGCAACTGTTTTTTCCATTGGTGGCCAGCATTTCGATACCTATGTAGAGGCTTTGGATGCGGCCATGCAGATAGAGGAACTTTAATTTGAGATTGGAGTGACTCCAGAGTCGAAGCAGGCTCGAGTTGAAACTCCATCTGTTGAGCAGGAGAGTAGTGATGTGAGTGGATGGCCTGGAGAGTAGCCATTCGACACCGATAGGATGCAGAGGCCATCCTAGTTGTGTTTTAATTGTATGAGATCCGATCATAAAGCCATGAACTTTTCTGCAAGGCGTCAGAATAGGATAGTGACCCGACGCGCTGCTTCGTTTTCTTTTCCCCCCCACTAGTGATTACTCGGGTTCCATCTGAGAATCGGACGAGTAGAGGATATAGTGGTCCTGTGCAGAGAGGACAGGGATCCAGCGATAGAGGACGTCAGGCTATGAGCGATGAGCAAGCGAGAGCTCTTGCTCTGACTGCTCCGGGTGCTCAGCCACCTTTCAACGTTGAAGCAGGTACGCTTCAATGGCAGTTGCATTGATTTGTGTTTTGGAGTGATCAGAGTACCACTCCTTGTTTTGGTTTTGATATTTTGGTGATATAGACATCACCTTTGTTTTGTCCTTGATATTTTGATGAGCGGAGTATCGCTTTTTGTTTTCATACACACCAGTTGCATTTGAGTATTGTTTTGTGCACACAAGATACACTTGATGTCGTTTTCATGTACGTACGTTGCATTTGATTTCGTTTTCATACAATGCACGTAGTATCGTAGCTAGTGTTGTTAGCATGGCAGTGTTAAAGTTTCGGTTATCTGGGTTTCACACTTTCGTTCGATATGCATATTCATTGCATTATGATATTTCGGTATTTCTAGTGTCGATAATTGGCACAGGATTTCGATGATGATTTATTGATGAGTGTTTTCTATTTATGCATGATCCATTAGGATATGCTTGCATTTACATATGTTATATATATACCGTGCTACATACTAGGTAATATTTCTAGTTGTGTAGGACATCAGAACCTCGTTGATTTGATGTATTGAAATGTTTTAAAATTTGGTTTTAAATTTAAATTCGGGAACCGAATTTATTTAAGAGGGGGTATAGTAACATTTTAGAAAAAAGTTTAAATGTTATTTTATAATTTTAAATAATGATAAAAATGTTTTATTAAAATTATAGTATTTTATTGTAGGAGGCATTTATTTGTAAAAGTGTATAATTGTAAAAGGTTTTTTAATTGTTAATGAAAGGGTATTGGTATATGTTAGGTCTATGTTAACCTTTCACATACATCTTAACATACCATACACTATCAAGGCTCTACCTCTTCCTTGCTTTACACCCTTTCTTAACACCTCCTCCTTCATCTCCTAATTCATATGATAATCTCTCTCCCAAACTGAATAAAAACCTCCCTTAATCTTCACTCAAAATACTTTAGCTTCCTTCACTCAAAATACCATGAATCTTGCATCAACTTTATTTAAATTGTTCAAGAGCTCAAGATATGCCAATACCACCTCATGAAATCTCAAGTAGACAGTGCTCCATCCAAATAGGTAAAAATCAATCATCTTCAGGTTATCAAAGTGTTAAAGTTTCAGATTTCTTGATAGATGTCAGAAAAATAGGATTTTTGTAAGGTTTTTGGTGTTCAAATCAATTCTGAGATGAACTAAGACCTTTATAAAATATTCTAAGTATAAAATTGGCATAATACGATCACCAAAAGATACCTACAGAAGCACAAACCTTTGACTCCAAGACAAAACCACAAATTGCGGCCATATTGAATATTTTGATGGCTAAATTTTTGAGTTAGTGTGTGGGTCTTGGTTTGAGACTTGTTTATGAGTAGAATAAGCCTCTTTTATACATTGTTTTTCCCCAGGTTTTCTGAGTCAAAATCCGAGAGTGTTTTAGTGTGATTTTGGCGATGTTTTAACATTTTAAAAATTTTGTTTTCATATTAATAATTCTGGTTTCGGTGGATTTAGTTGAATTGCGATGCCAGAAAGGTAATTCCTTGTTGTTAGCACTCGCCTAGGTTTTGTTGGTCATAGGTTCTAACCTATAGACCTTTGTTTGATATATCGGTTTCGATATGGTTTCTTATGTGCGTTACGTGATTGTATGAATGCTAGGTTTCGTTGTGGAGACCTCCGAGGCGGCACAGATGCGCAAGGTGATTGTCAGATACGACTAGCGCGACTGTACACAGTGAGTAGATTATATATACGAGTAGGGAAATCAGGTGGATGGCATATAGCACCCCCGTGAAACATACTGTTTATATTATCATTGAGTTTGTATAAGATACATGCCGTGTACGTTTAGATTTGTCCGATATGTAGCATATTCCATTAGTATCGTGTAGTAGACTTATAGAAGAAACACTTGGTAGAACACAAGCACAAACACTAATGATTGCCATATACACAATCACAGACTCGCATGTTATACTACACATCATTAGTACTGTCATGTCACGTAGAACTGCCCTACTTACATATCTTAGCAGAATTTACGTTATAGTAGGATTATATTATTATACGAGTTATATTAGGTGCGTGTACGAGACTAGATGTCCGTACTTATTGTCGGGCGAGTACGCGACTGGTGGTCCGTACTTGTCACCGTGTGTGTATATGATATGAGATGTTCGTACCGATTGTTGTGCAGGTGCGTTGACGAGATGTCCACATCGGTCGCTGTGTGCGTACATAGACTTAAGGTCTATACGAGTTGTGAGGTGTGCGTAGACTTAAGGTCCGCACTACTATTGTTGTGTATTGGGTACGTAGATTAGATATCCGTATCGATCATTATTATATAATGATATATCTAGTGATCATCGTATGAGGCAAGATTTCCGTATTGGATGACATGATGATGAGGATTTGCCGAATATGGCTTTATTGGCTTTGACTCGTGGAGTCTTATTTAGCCCTGATTAGGAAATTATAATATTTGGAGTGTAACCTCCAATTTCACAACAACGATTCGTTTCATATTTTCAAAAGAGATAATAAGGATGTGCTGTTGGATTTAAAAAGGGCATTTACATATTTTAAAACACCGCAGCCTCCTTATTTACAACCAACGTTTCGTTATATTTTACAAATGTATATATGAGGTTGCTTGCAATATATATTCATTTACTATTCATTTACGTTACGCTTACCATACATGTTATTCGCTTACGTGTTATTCATTTTATCTGATATACCACGCTTCAATTATCATTCAAGTTACTATTATTATATTTGTTGATGCTGTTATACACTATCTGTCTTTGCTATGACTAGTTCTTACAGACTAAAAGGGTACGAGGATATGATATCAACCCAAAGAGATCCAGTATATATATATATGAAAAGAATATGAGAAAAGAGGATTATGATTCGGACATGGTGGATATAGCTAGGGATTTATGAGATATATATCTTTGTGATCAATCCATAAGAGATTGAGGGTAGTTGACATAAGATGTCTCTACGGATATATTTGTAATCAATCCATAAGAGATTGAGGGTAGTTGACACAGGATGTCTCTACGGATATATATATATATATATATATATATATGAGGGATCGATATAGATGCCCTGCACTGAGATGGATGTTTTATATATATATGTGAGGGATCAATATAGATACCATGCACTGATGAGAAATAGTATGTTGTATATTTAGTAGCCGGACAGGACTGGTCCACAAGACAGTATCTGAATAGTATTTTCATATATCGATTTATACTTAAGAGGATTTTATAAAGAGTTATAGTCTCATATTTTCCACGTGCCTCTAATCAACACAGAAACTTTCAAAAGAAAACTCCTTCTAAATCAATTTCAAATAAACAAGAGTAGGAGGCATATTTAAATGAAACACCTATTTTCTTCTTATATCAACGTCCCTACTAGTGCCATGATATAGACATCATATGACTATTTTGAAAAGATTTAACATACGTACATCTTACGGCTATTTTTATTGGATTGCATATAGATGTGTGTTATATGTATTATAGCCTTACTTCTATTTATGTTTGGTTGTATGCTATAGATATTGCACTACGGCTACGGTGATCGTGATTTGACATCGGTATATTGGTACGCAGTAAGTTACCGTTTATTGATGATGGATCATCATTATATTGCATAGTATTGCGTTTATTTCTGTGACTATATGCTTTCAGATGTTTGTGGTTATATTACGCCCATACCGGGCTTGATGTTGTTTAGTTGATATTGACATGATAACCACACACAGAATCATATAAGGAATAGTTGTACACGAGTTCTACATGATGGCTTATCATCATATATTTCATAGCTCGAACTCTAGTTTCGACGCATGCTATTTTACACTCCTTGATGTACACATTTATATTGTTTATATGTTTCACTGCTTATCTATGCGATTTTCATCTTGTTATATAATACTATTCACGAGTTGGCAACTCACTCCCGTTGTGTCGCAGTTCCGTGCAGTTTTGACCACTTGGATCAGTAACAGCTAGTTTAGGCACATCTTCTGTCTTATGGGTGTGATTGCGCATTGTTTAGGTGGTGGGTTATATTTTTATATCGGTATTTTTCTTGTATCTATTGTATCTAGAAGTACTTCATCAAAGACCAAGTCTAGTTATTTGTCGTGACCTTAGTGCTGTTGTAACTTGATGTATATTCATTCTATTTGCTCCCGCATATTGATCCTTCTCTTGAGGCGTCGTATATATATTGCGTGGTTATTGATCTGACGTTGGGTATTGATTTTGCTCCCGTGTTAGGAATGTGTAATTATTATTGTTCCCTGATGAAATATCAGGAAAAACCCCAATAGGGCATCACGTGACCAAGGGTCACGTGTTGACACGTGATGGTTTCCTAGAGACTCTGTTATAATAGAATTTAGTTCTAATCAACGGCAGTCACGTGCCCACACGTGATGGGCCTTTAAACCCACTGAAAGGGATTAAAGATATAATAAAAACTAAGGAAAAACCCCAATAGGGCATCACGTGCTCACACGTGACCAAGGGTCACGTGCTGACACGTGATGATTCCTTAGTTCTTTAAAATAGCAGAATTAAATTCTGGTTAAATGTTTAATCAGAGGGGTCACGTGCTAACACGTGATAGGCTCCTAAGCCTTCTGAACTAATAGAAATAAATTCTAATTAAGAGGGAATCGAGAACCTTAACTGGAAAAATATCTCTCTAAATCATTCCAGAAAAAAAAGATTGTGCTTTGTAAAGTGGAGCACCGTTGGATTAAAAATCCAATGGTGATTAAAAATCACCAATTTATAGAAAGATTCTATACAAGGAAAGATTTCCTTGAAATTCACCAGGAATAACAGATAAAAGATCTTTTGGATTAAAAATCCAATGGTGAATAAAATTCACTGGATAATTTAAAAGATCATGTTGGTTACAAAATCAATTAAAATCTTTCAATGAAAGATTGACTAAATAAACTGATTCTTTTCTTTCTCCTATAAATAGGAGCCAAGAAGAGAAGAGGGGGATCGACTTTTTTTGGAGATATACAACAACAGAGAGGAAAAAGAGAGGAGAATTTAATTCTCAAAAGAGAAAAAGATCTCTTCAGAGAAAAAAACCTAGATGAGAAAGAGATCTAAGCTCCATAAAACAAAAAGAGAATTTAATTCTCAAATTATGAGTTTAACTCTTCTGAATAAGAACTTAGTTCTTCCTTTGGTTGAAGATCTGCAGAAGCAAATCTCTCCACAAGTTGAGAATTTAATTCTCATCGGGGAGATTCTGCCATGCAGATCCAAAACTTAGAGAGAGAATTGAGTTTAAAGAATTTAATTCTTCCAAATCCATAGGAATTTAATTCCTCCAAATGAAACTAGGGTTTAACCCTACATAAGAATTTAATTCTTCCAAATTCATAGGAATTTAATTCCTCTAAATATAACTAGGGTTTAACCCTACATAAGAATTTAATTCTTCCATATCCATAGGAATTTAATTTCTCTAAACAGAATTAGGGTTTAACCTTACAAAGAATTTAATTCTTAAAACAAGAGACTTAAAGCTCTCCATGCACGTAAAGATCAAGTATCCAACATGATCACGTGGTAACATGTGACCCTTCATCCCAACGAACAAAAAGGAACGAATAAGGCATGCTCACGTGCTCCCACGTGACCCTTTAATGGACTCCTTAAAATAAGAAGGAATTAGCCCAGAGGCAATGCCTCATGTGCTCTCACGTGACCCTCAAAATAAAAGAGAACAAAGCCAAAGGCAGTACTGATTTAGGGCGCCTCACGTGTCCCCACGTGACTCCTGACAAACACCTTTTTTAAAAGGGCAAATATGGAAAAACAGAGGAATTGATACCCAATACATGGGCATTATCACGTGTCCACACGTGATGATTTCAAAGAACTAAAAGTGTTTAACACTTATTTGAATATTCTGAGAACAAAATAAAGGAGGTCTGGCCCCATCTTTAGATGCCTCACCTGACCCCACGTGACCAATTCAATTTTAGTGTTTAACACTACTTTAAGCGCCTCATCCTTAGTGTTTAACACTATTTTCAGCACATCACGTGGGAGCACATGATCGCCAAGTATCCTCTAGTGTTTAACACTATTTTAAAGCCAAGTTTAGCCCAAATTGGTTAAGTTTTCCAGAGGCAAATCTCCCCTTCAAATGAACCTTAAAATCCAGAGCTATAATGAATAACTAGTGCTCAGCCAAAAACAAAATGTTGTCAGAGTCCCAAACCCATGTCTAGCATTGCTAAATAATGGTATGGCTGAACCCAGACAAATGTTCAACAGTCCAATAAGTGGACTTATCCCAAGTTGGCCATAAGTCCTCAATTCAGATTCAACTGAGCCCATGTGCTCATAATCTAATTAATTGATCTTAGTCCTAAATGGGACTGCAGATTTCCCAATCAACTTTGGTTCAAGGGTACATCTCTTCATTCCTTTGAGATTTGTCGTTGTAATCCTTCAACGTCTTCAAAGAGGTGACGGGTCCCGATAACCAATCATTCCATGGACTGTGGGATCCTTAAACTCATGGACTATGACGTCCTTAATCTCGAACTGTGGGGTCCTTAAGCCCATGGACTATGATGTCCTTAACCTCGGACCGTGGGGTCCCTTTAAACCCATGGACTATGATGTTCTTAACCTCAGACTGTGGGTCCTTAAGCCTATGGACTATGATGTCCTTAATCTCGGACTGTGGGGTCCTTTTAAACCCATGGACCGAGATGTCCTTAAACAAACATTGGACCGTAATGTCCTTAAACTAATTGACCTCAAATTCCCTAAATTAAAACAATAGGGCCCAAATACTCTTTTGTTGGATCTAAATGATCCTGTTAAGTAGATCTTAGTCTAAAATTAGACTAACGTGTCCTTAACAAACTGTTAAGTTGACCTTAGATAGACTAACGTGTCCTTAACAAACCGTTAAGTTGACCTTAGTCTAAAATTAGACTAACATATCCTTAACTAACGTTTAAGTTGATCTTAGTCTCAAATGAGACTAACGTATCAAACACAACCCCCCAAACCTAAATCTAAGAAAAATACGGATATGGACTAATCCACGTCCTACGGGCGATGACATAAATTAGTCTCCGTATACAATCCACGGGCAACCAAAAACAAAACAAACACACACACGACACGAAGTGACCATCTGGAGAAGGAGAAAGTGGTTACCGTGACGCGGTAGCGTAATTAACTACAGGGGATTGCGCCTGCAGGGAAGAGCATCCCCACAATTAAAAACCCCTTAAATGAGGGGGAATCTGACGAAGTCTGCTACATCGACCGCATCCATTTAAACCTTTGATACATGGTGCCATAAATCAACTTGGCATCTTTGGAGAGGTAGACGGATAGCACCAATTAGCATCTGCCCCGAAATTCAGGCCAGATGGACCTACGCAGTCGCGTCTCCGTGTTTCGGAGGGGAACAGATTCTGGTACGCCCAGTGGGACCTCTTCCTCTTTCCACTCACACTTCGTGTGTCGAGTTCGCTAACGAATCACGGTTTAATATGGTTGCCCTTGGGTTCGAGGTATTAAGAATTGGTTTTGCTCTCGTGCGGAAAAAAGAAGATCAAATGGCTTTCAACTGCACAAGCTGCAACAATGGCAATAACTCTCACTCCGTCCCCACAGGAGGAGTGACCTACGGGCCTCATGCGGCCTCTGTCTTTACAATGCCGGTGGATCGGGTGACTCAGGCCACCACTGGACTATTCTTCGGGACCATGATCCCACCGATGAGCTTCAATGCCCTGCTGTTATCGCAAGAAGTCCCAAAGAAGTCGGTCTTTAATCGACTTACCACTGCTGCGGCCCCTCTCAACGGGTCGCCCAACTCCACTGCCTCAGTTTTCAACAGACTGGGCCAGAACGCCAAGAAGCCCGCGATACCGGAAAGAGTTATCCCTAAGCGGATAGCCATTCCTGCTCAAGAAGTCATCAAGGCGGTTTCTCCTGCCAAAGGGTCGGTCTTCACAATACTGACTGTTCCTGTTCCGGCTCCCGCTCCAGGCGGAGTCCTCAAAGCTGCTTCCCTTGCCCAAAGGTCTTTCTTCGACAGATTGGATACTGCTTCTCAACGGACGTCAGTTTTCAAGAGGCCGGCGCCAGCGACAACCCTTCGCCCATACAGGGGGCATGAGGAAGTCACCCCTACAGCTGAGACAATCCTAACGGCTCAACACGCTCGACGTCGCCACTGGTGCTGAGTAAGGAAGGTTGGGGGCAATTCCTTTTCCGGACTGACTCCGCCAGCTCCAATGGTGGAAATCGATGCTGCTGTTCCAACTAAGGAGGGTGTGCAAAAACTCTCCGACTGCCGTGCTGAAGAGATCTCCTCCACCTGTGGAGAATGCTCCAGAGAAGAAGCCGTAGCAGCCCCCTCAGCGGCTGTCCTCCAAAATTTACAAAGTCTGGCGACAGGTCCAGGAATCGATGATTGATCAGGACTACTCTCGCCGGCCAAAGAAGCTCAAAGCTCGGCAAGAAAAGTGCCATCTCATGGTACCACAGAAGATGTCATCCGTCTGGGTGCCCGCTGCAACGACTCCCTCAACTTCAACCGCTCACAACAGAAGGAGGCAGGAGAAAGTCCCCGTGACTGCGGCGAACCCCAAGGATGCTGAATCTAAACGCCCCAAATCTGGGGGCATGGTAACACATACCGTTTATATGGCTTCCGAAAAAGAAGAAAGCCATGCTTCTATGGGTCATCGACCGCTTACTCGATCGATAACAAAGGCTCAGGAGCAGCAGCAGCAGAAACTTCAGGAGATGCTAACTGCAATGGCCGCACTCACTGGGCCGAAAGACAACCCGGAGACCTCAGAACAGCGTCAGGAACAAGAAACTGATGCTGATTTCCTCCAAAGAATGCTCTAGAGGAAAGAAAAAGAGGCCGAGGAACAGGAGGCCAACATAAAACGAATGGCTCTTTTGTTCCAAGACATGGCCGGGATGATGTTACAGCCGGAACCTCCAGCTGAAGACCCCCCGATTATCATTAAAGACGACAGAGGGGAGACATCGAACCCTCCTCCGGCTCTTTCAGCAGCCAAAGAGGTGACCATATCCAAGGCCGCTCTGGATGATTACATCGCTCAGCAAATACGAGCTCATCAGGCGAGCGAAAAGGCCGGGCAGATCGTTAAAACTGGATGACCCTATCCAGGATGGTATGACCAAATAAGATACCCGCCGGGATATACGATCCTTAAATTCTATGTATATAAAGGGATGGGCAATCCGCACCAGCACGTCGCTCAGTTCAGGGCCTTGTGCGGCAACACTGGAGGTGACGACAAACTGTTGCTTCGCTAATTCGTTGGTAGCTTGTCAGAGTGTAGCGCCTTGAAAAGTCGTTTTGGTGTTTTCCTGGAAATCGGTGAAAATTCGGTATTTTTCCGTAAACCGTCTTTTTTGTTATTTTGCAGTTTAGGACTAATTATACCTAATTTGGATAGGTAATTGCTAGTTTTAGTAGCTAATGAGTTACTTATTAATTTTTGGTCATTTAAAATTTTTTCCCTATTTTTCAATTTTTTAATATTATTTTAAGCCGGTAAGAAAATATATTAAATTAGCGATAAATACAAATTTAAATGGGCTAAATTTAAGCTTTAAATTCATGTTAATTAAAATCTAGTTGTAATATAAATTTTTAGTATTTTATTTCAAGTTTTAATTGGTTTTTATGACGGAAAACAAAAATATAATTTTTTTTGAACTAAAACTTGCAAATATGAACTTGTGGGGGGTCTTTTTTGCATAGAACCTTTTTGTATTCACTCCCACTCACCCCCACAACCCAAGGCCGGCCCCACCACTGCTGCGGCAGCCCCCATCCCTCTCTTTTTGACTTTAAGTCTTGTGAATGAATTGTTTTGAGTAGGATTTAAATATAGTATTTAGGTGGGGGTATTATGGTATTTTTGGGGGGGCTTTGACTAAGACTTTTTACACTAACCCCTCACATCCCCCATTCCCCTCTCTCTCCACCGAAATTCTGCTGTTGTAGCAGCCCCCTCCCCCTCTTTGCCTCATCTCTTTTCTTCATCAAAGTTAATCCAAAATTTGCTCCAAAAATCAACAATTTCCTTCACAATTTCAACACAAAACCTTATTCTATTTCTTCTCAAGCCCAAAATGGTTTAAATCTTGGAGAAAGATGGTATCTTGGGAGGCTATAGCAACATAGGGTTTGGGCTTGTGAGGTATAATTTCAATCCTTGGCTAATTTGTAGTTAAAGTGTGCTAATTAGAATTTGAAAATTGTTTTAGTGTTAAAATTATAGATAATTTCTAATCTAGTTTTTTTTTTGTTCATGGTTTGAATTTAAACTAGGGTTTTAGAAATCATTAGTAGGTTAATTAAATCTATTTTGTATCTAGTTATTTTGTTAGCCTAATCTAAGTAGTTAACTTGTCTTTTGGACTTTAAATTAGAGTTAATTTAGTGTATCATGTATGATTTGGGTTGGATTTTGCTAACTTTGAAAAATCAAGAAAGGGTTTGGTTGTGGAATATAGGTTTTGAAGCATGGTTAATGTGTTGAAATTTTGTGTAGTGGCTATCTAATGGTGTGACTTGGGTGATTATGCTAGATTGTAGTCCTTTTTACCGCAAAACGACGATGTTGCGCCGATTTTTGGAATGTTTGTGCTTACTAGTTTTGTTATAAAATTATGTGATGAATTATTTTTGATATCTTGATGATTGTGTTGGCTTATCCTATGATATTTAGGATGTGTGAGTGCGGATTTTTGAGTGATCGGGATTTTAGCTTTGCCGGGCGACCAAATCGACGATTTTAGTTAGTTTTTGCGATTTTCGCGTGTGTTCCGCGCACCTTGTGCACGTTGTACCTAGCTTGTGAACGTTAGTATTTTCGTTTGGGATTTGCGTCGTTTCATGGTATGTAACTTTATGTTTGGTATTGATGTAAATTCCAGGTTCGGTCGCGGAGACGTCAGACGCGGCACGAAAGGGGAAAGCGGTGGTTGGACGTGACTAGCTAGGGATTCCGGTGAGTAGATGTAACATCTACGGGGGACTATCGTTGGATGGCGCAAGCCGCCCGATAGTTTTAGTAGCTTAAAAAGATTCTTAGTAATGTTAGTAATTAAGGGTGTAATACTTGTATAATTATTTGCTACATCCATGCCTTATATTGACATACATATGCGAAGCCATTCTATAGGACACCTGCACCATTGCCAGGGTTTTTATATGCAGCACGAGCACTATTCATGCTTACACCCACGCCCTGGTAATTGCCATGCCACCACACTAGATAACCTATAATTTGAAACCTTTTACTATAATTGATACTTAAACTTGTGCTATTGCCTTTAAATCCATAAAATAACATCGTAGAATTGCTATTCATGTGCATGTATATCATTATATCATTTGCTCATGCCTAGTCTATTAATCATACATTGTAACTTGAACATTAATACATATGCATTCATTATCATTGACGTATGCATTCATGATGATTTCTTGAGATTTATGATATTTCTGTATTTCGGGGGAAAGCCGCAAAATTTCTAAAACTTATTACCCTTTTTAAAATATGCAAAATTGCGGTTTTCTAGTGATGTAAAGTGTCGTCCACCATGAGTTTGCTGTAGTTTTCGAGATCCGTGTCGAGGAGTGGAGGAACCGTCACGGGTACATGGTGGGCCCGATAAGGTATCCCGGGGCAAGAGGAATGTGTTGTTGACGTTGAGCCTGGCAGGGGATGGACTACCTACCGGTGACTGTTTTGGCACGGCGGATATCGAGAGGATACCGACCGTGGCCGCGAGATGATGAGATATCGATTTTTGAGATGGGTCTGCCGGACGGCTGAGGCCAGAGTTACATTGATATGAGATTTAAGACAGTTTTGAGGTGTCGTTGCTGGACACGGATTTTGGTTGATTCTATTGGTATTGTGCTGATATTTCAAAAGAGATACCTAAAGGAAAAAGATGATTTCTTATATTTACACATGCAGATCACGAGTATATTCATATTGCATACATACCTGTTAGTATATTCATATTGCATACATACCTGCTATTATATCCTGCCATACCTGTATTATAGATGCTAGGATGCTTGTGTGCATACTTGCGATAGCCTCTATAGATGTTATTTACTACTCACGAGTTGGCAACTCACCCCCGTTGTGCCACAGTCTTTTGCAGGTCCGCTCCGTCAGCACAGTAGCGGCGGGCGCACCGCTTCTTTTGCCTCTTTTGCCAGGACTCGAGGTTTTTGCTCGTAGGTTGGTTGTGTTATTATTTTTGTACCATCTTGTATATTCTTTGTATCTAGAGTACTCCATCTACTGTATCTACCAGTATTGTTGTACATTGACCTAGAGATGAGACTGTGAGATTTGTGGACTTTTTATGCTGTATTTTGGGGTCGAGCTCACTTGAGTTGACATGCTGTTTTTCTCATACTTCTTTATGATTATTTGGCATGTTGTTGTTTTATATTGCGTAGGATTTGTGAACGCTTTGTGGCGAAGAGCTAGCTCCCTCTTGGGGATGCCTTATTTGTTGGATTTATATATATTCTTGTTGTACCCATTTTGGGGGCCAGTATTTACAAAGGAGACTCTGCCGAAATTTTCGGAAAAATTAATATTGTTTTTAAAAAAATGGTTTTATATGACTTACTTGATAAACTCGCTTTTAATTGATTGGTTTTTCTTCACTCTTTTGCTTATTTGGTTTTGGTTTCTGGGCTTTGGCTTACTTATTTTACGGACGCCTTGAGACGTTTCGTAATTTAAGTGCCATTCACGTTCCGTACTTTTCGGGTCGTGACAAAGTTGGTATCAGAGCAATAGGTTTTACCTTTTTGAGTGTAGGATGACCCTTGGTAGATGGAGTAAGTGACTTAAGTAGGGTAACGTAGCGTGTGTATGTCCGCGGCATACTTGCGATACGGTACTCCGCCTAAGTGACTTTAGGATATACTTTCTTGAAATTCCTTCTTCAATTCCGTGTATCCTATGATTCTATTGCACTGTTCTTATTACCCCTTTTTCCTGTACCAGCCACTATACCGCCGAAGGCTACGAGGGCACAGAGGGCTGCCGCCCGAGACGAGATTCGAGCTGGCTCGTCCGAGACGAGGACTGAGCAGGGGGGTATACCTACGCCTCAGGGACAGACTGATCCGCATTCCCCAGGTCGCATGGACAGGCTAGAGTCTGGTATGGAGGAGCTACGACAGATGATGGGAGGTATGCAAGAGTTACGACAGATGGTGGGATCCTTAGTAGAGGTCAATCGAGCGCAGAGATCGGATACTACTCCCCCTACGGTCGTTTCGAGACCGAGTCGGATTCGCACTGATATGTTAGCACCTAGGCATGTTCGCAGAGGCCGTGGTGGATTCTTTAGGGGCCAGTTGTATCGCCATCACCCATATGGTCAGCAGCCATGGTTAGGATGTTTTTGGTGTGGTAGCCTGCATCATCGTATCAGAGACTGTCCGGTGAGACGACAGGGAGCAGCGACAGTTCCACATGTTACCCTACTACCATCACCTCCTCCTCCTTAGAGAGCTCCACTTCCTACCACTGGCGATGATCCACGTCAGATAGGTGCACCCAGAGGCCGTGGACGCGGCGGTCCTATCCAGAGGGGACGAGGAGGCAGAGGCCGAGGCCGAGGACAGCCCACCATCGGTGGAGGACAGGCCCGAGTGTTCGCTTTGACACCGCAGGATGCACAGGCATCCAACGCTATTGTGACAGGTACCTTTCCAGTTTGTTCTTTCGACGCATGGGTATTATTCGACCCAGGTTCCACACATTCGTACGTATCTACACACTTTGCACCGATGTTGGGTCATGAGTCGTCGTCGTTAGATCAGCCGCTTGTTGTTATTACCCCGGTAGGTGAGTCATTTGTCGCTCGTTTTGTGTTTCGATTGTGTTCCGTTCGTATCGGGGAGAGGGACTCGTCGGTTGATTTGATTCTCCTCGATATGTTGGACTTTGATGTGCTTCTGGGCATGGATTGGCTAGCCATATGTTATGCTTCAGTGGACTGCCGTGAGAAAGCAGTCAGATTTAGCTTTCCGGAAGAGCCAATCCTTGTTATTCAGGGAGACCGCAGCGTCACCCTTCCCAGCTTGATTTCGTCTCTTCGCGCTGGTCAGCTCTTATGGAAGGGATGTCAGGGATTCTTAGTGTATATTTGTGATACTCGAGCTGCAGAGGTTCCGTTGGACCGGGTCCCGGTTGTTTGTGAGTTCCCTGATGTTTTCCCTGATGAGCTGCGTGGGCTACCACCTGAGCGCGATGTTGAGTTCTGCATTGACTTGATTCCCGGCTCGGGGCCTATTTCTATACCGCCTTATCGAATGGCCCCGGCAGAGCTTAGAGAGCTGAAGGATCAGTTGCAGGATTGTTAGATAAAGGGCTTATTCGACCTAGTGTTTCTCCGTGGGGCGCTCCGGTCCTGTTTGTCAAGAAGAAGGACGGCAGTTTGCGTTTGCGTATCGACTACCGCCAGCTGAACAAGGTTACCGTGCGGAACAGATATCTGTTGCCACGCATTGATGATTTGTTTGACCAGATTCAGGGTGCGGGGTATTTTTTTTTGAGGATCGACTTGCGATCAGGGTACCATCAGCTGCGAGTTCGACAGGAGGATATACCGAGGACAGCTTTCCGCACGCGCTACGGCCACTATGAGTTTTTGGTGATGTCGTTCGGACTCACCAACGCCCCAGCAGCATTCATGGATTTGATGAACCGTACATTCAGGCCATATCTTGACTTGTTCATCATCGTGTTTATCGACGATATCTTGGTGTACTCCCGGAGCAGAGAGGAGCACGAGCAGCACTTGCGGATTACGTTACAGACTCTGAGGGAGCACCAGTTGTTCGCAAAGTTCTCTAAGTGTGCATTCTGGCTGGACAGTGTCGGATTCTTGGGTCACGTGATTACGAGAGACGGCATATGTGTGGACCCGAAGAAGATTGAGGCTGTTCAGCAGTGGCCCCGACCTACATCGGTTACTGAGATCCATAGTTTTCTAGGCCTGGCAGGCTACTACAGGCGTTTTGTTCAGGACTTCTCCCGTATAGCTGCACCTTTGACCGGTTTGACCCGGAAGGGAGTTCCTTTCGTTTGGACAGAGGAGTGCGAGCGCAGTTTTCAGCAGCTACGGACTTGTTTGACTACGGCGCCGGTATTATCTTTGCCTTCGGGATTAGGCGGATTTGTGGTCTACTGTGATGCTTCGCGAGTAGGGTTAGGATGCGTATTGATGCAGCATGGCCGGGTGATCGCATATGCTTCTCAACTGTTAAAGAAGCATGAACAGAACTACCCCACTCACGATTTGGAGATGGCTGCAGTGGTCCTTGCACTGAAGATTTGGCGACATTACCTATACGGCGAGCCGTGTCAGATATTCACTGATCACAAGAGCATAAAGTACATATTTCAGCAGCGAGACCTGAACCTCAGACAGCGTCGTTGGATGGAGTTGGTGAAAGACTACGACTGCGAGATCTTATATCACCCAGGCAAGGCGAATGTTGTGGCAGATGCTTTGAGCAGGAGGCCCGGGGGTAGTCTATCCTATTTACGCGCAGTGCAGAGGCAGTCGTCAGCAGATTGGCAGATTTTATGCGACAGCCGAGTTGAGTTCGAGTTCACTCAGACAGGGGGACAGCTCGAGCATGTTCGTGCATGCCCACAGTTGCTTGACCGTATATATGAGGCATAGCGCAGAGACGACCGTTGCTCAGAGATCATGGCACAGATGGGACAGGGCAGATTTTCCGAGTTCGTGATTGATGATCAGGGGATTTTACGCTATGGATCTAGACTGTGCGTACCAGATGCTGATGGATTGCGGCGCGACATTCTTGAGGAGGCACACCGATCAGTGTATAGTGTCCACCCCGGTTCCACCAAGATGTACCATGATATGAGAGAGACCTACTGGTGGGACGGGATGAAGAGGGACATCGCGGAGTTCGTATCAAGATGCCTAACTTGTCAACAAGTCAAGGCCGAGCACCAGAGGCCCGCAGGAGAGCTACAGCCGTTACCCATTCCGGAGTGGAAATGGGAGCAGATTTCGATGGATTTCGTTGTGGGTCTACCCAGGACCAGTCGAGGGTATGACTCCATCTGGGTGATCGTAGATCGATTGACGAAAGCGGCACACTTCGTGCCAGTGAAGACCACTTTCAGCTTCGCTCAGTATGCCCAGCTTTACATCGACGAGATCGTGCGGTTGCATGGCGTACCGACTTGTATCGTGTCAGATCGAGTCACCCAGTTCACCAGCCGACTTTGGTAGAGACTTCAGGAGGCTTTGGGCACTCGTTTGAGCTTCAGCACAGCGTTTCATCCGCAGACCGACGGCCAGTCAGAGCGGACTATTCAGACTCTCGAGGACATGCTCAGAGCGTGCGTTTTAGACTTCGGCGGTAGCTGGGATCGTTATTTACCGTTAGTGG
Organism: Agapanthus africanus; assembly: GCA_030015575.1. Taxonomy (NCBI): domain Eukaryota; kingdom Viridiplantae; phylum Streptophyta; class Magnoliopsida; order Asparagales; family Amaryllidaceae; genus Agapanthus; species Agapanthus africanus. Next base: position 77,575,170 of record CM057347.1, on the reverse strand, counting down.
AGTTCTCCTACAACACAGCTTCCAGGATACTATTCAGATGGCACCTTTCGAGACATTGTATGGGAGGAGATGCAGATCGCCCGTTTGTTGGACAGAGCTCAGCGAGAGCAGTATACTGGGGCCGCAGCTTGTTGAGGAGAAGACGGCGAAGATACAGTTGATTCGAGACCGGATGAGAGCAGCTCAGAGCAGGCAGAAATCGTATGCAGACAGGCGCCGTCGCAGACTAGAGTTCGCAGTTGGCGATCATGTTTTTCTGAGGGTCTCTCCGATGAAGGGCGTGATGCGATTTGGGCGAAAAGGAAAGCTTAGTCCCAGATTTGTGGGTCCCTTCGAGATCCTCGAGCGGGTCGGCGCAGTTGCGTATCGTTTGGCTCTTCCACCCAGCTTTCCCGATGTTCACCCCGTTTTCCATGTTTCGATGCTCCGCAAGTACCTTCACGACCCTTCGCATGCGATTCAGCACCCGACAGTCCAGCTAGAGCGTGAACTTTCTTTTGCAGAGCAGCCGGTGGCCATCCTGGATCGGCAGGTGAAGAAGTTAAGATCGAAGATTATACCAACCGTCAAGGCCCTTTGGCGTAGCCCGAGCAGCGAAGAGGTTACCTGGGAGACCGAGGGCGAGATGAGGAAGAAATATCCCCATCTCTTTGAAGGTACGCGTAGCTATATTTTTTAAATTCGGGGACCGAATTTCTTTAAGGGGGGAAGATTGTAGCGCCTTGAAAAGTCGTTTTGGTGTTTTCCTGGAAATCGGTGAAAATTCGGTATTTTTCCGTAAACCGTCTTTTTTGTTATTTTGCAGTTTAGGACTAATTATACCTAATTTGGATAGGTAATTGCTAGTTTTTAGTAGCTAATGAGTTACTTATTAATTTTTGGTCATTTAAAAATTTTTCCCTATTTTTCAATTTTTTTATATTATTTTAAGCCGGTAAGAAAATACATTAAATTAGCGATAAATACAAATTTAAATGGGATAAATTTAAGCTTTAAAATCATGTTAATTAAAATCTAGTTGTAATATAAATTTTTAGTATTTTATTTCAAGTTTTAATGGGTTTTCATGACGGAAAACAAAAATATAATTTTTTTTGAACTAAAACTTGCAAATATGAACTTGTGGGGGGTCTTTTTTGCATAGAACCTTTTTGTATTCACTCCCACTCACCCCCACAACCCAAGGCCGGCCCCACCACTGCTGCAGCAGCCCCCATCCCTCTCTTTTTGACTTTAAGTCGTGAATGAATTGTTTTGAGTAGGATTTAAATATAGTATTTTTGTGGGGGTATTATGGTATTTTTTGGGGGGCTTTGACTAAGACTTTTTACACTAACCCCTCACATCCCCCATTCTCCTCTCTCTCCACCGAAATTCTGCTATTGTAGCAGCCCCCTCCCCCTCTTTCCCTCATCTCTTTTCTTCATCAAAGTTAATCCAAAATTTGCTCCAAAAATCAACAATTTCCTTCACAATTTCAACACAAAACCTTATTCTATCTCTTCTCAAGCCCAAAATGGTTTAAATCTTGGAGAAAGATGGTATCTTGGGAGGCTATAGCAACATATTGTTTGGGTTTGTGAGGTATAATTTCAATCCTTGGCTAATTTGTAGTTAAAGTGTGCTAATTAGAACTTGAAAATTGTTTTAGTGTTAAAATTATAGATAATTTATAATCTAGTTTTTTTTTGTTCATGGTTTGAATTTAAACTAGGGTTTTAGAAATCATTAGTAGGTTAATTAAATCTATTTTGTATCTAGTTATTTTGTTAGCCTAATCTAAGTAGTTAACTTGTCTTTTGGACTTTAAATTAAAGTTAATTTAGTGTATCATGTATGATTTGGGTTGGATTTTGCTAACTTTGAAAAATCAAGAAAGGGTTTGGTTGTGGAATATAGGTTTTGAAGCATGGTTAATGTGTTGAAATTTTGTGTAGTGGCTATCTAATGGTGTGATTTGGGTGATTATGCTAGATTGTAGTCCTTTTTATCGCAAAACGGCGATGTTGCGCCGATTTTTGGAATGTTTGTGCTTACTAGTTTTGTTATAAAATTATGTGATGAATTATTTTTGATATCTTGATGATTGTGTTGGCTTATCCTATGATATTTAGGATGTGTGAGTGCGGATTTTTGAGTGATCGGGATTTTAGCTTTGCCGGGCGACCAAATCGACGATTTTAGTTAGTTTTTGCGATTTTCGCGTGTGTTCCGCGCACCTTGTGCACGTTGTACCTAGCTTGTGAACGTTAGTATTTTCGTTTAGGATTTGCGTCGTTTCATGGTATGTAACCTTATGTTTGGTATTGATGTAAATTCCAGGTTCGGTCGCGGAGACGTCAGACGCGGCACGAAAGGGGAAAGCGGTGGTTGGACGTGACTAGCTAGGGATTCCGGTGAGTAGATGTAATATCTACGGGAGACTATCGTTGGATGGCGCAAGCCGCCCGATAGTTTTAGTAGCTTAAAAAGATTCTTAGTAATGTTAGTAATTAGGGGTGTAATACTTGTATAATTATTTGCTACATCCATGCCTTATATTGACATACATATGCGAACCCATTCTATAGGACACCTGCACCATTGCCAGGGTTTTTATATGCAGCACGAGCACTATTCATGCTTACACCCACGCCCTGGTAATTGCCATGCCACCACACTAGATAACCTATAATTTGAAACCTTTTACTATAATTGATACTTAAACTTGTGCTATTGCCTTTAAATCCATAAAATAACATCGTAGAATTGCTATTCATGTGCATGTATATCATTATATCATTTGCTCATGCCTAGTCTATTAATCATACATTGTAACTTGAACATTAATACATATGCATTCATTATCATTGACGTATGCATTCATGATGATTTCTTGAGATTTATGATATTTCTGTATTTCGGGGGAAAGCCGCAAAATTTCTAAAACTTATTACCCTTTTTAAAATATGCAAAATTGCGGTTTTCTAGTGATGTAAAGTGTCGTCCACCATGAGTTTGCTGTAGTTTTCGAGATCCGTGTCGAGGAGTGGAGGAACCGTCACGGGTACATGGTGGGCCCGGTAAGGTACCCCGGGGCAAGAGGAATGTGTTGTTGACGTTGAGCCTGGCAGGGGATGGACTACCTACCGGTGACTGTTTTGGCACGGCGGATATCGAGAGGATACCGACCGTGGCCGCGAGATGATGAGATGTCGATATTTGAGATGGGTCAGCCGGACGGTTGAGGCCAGAGATACATTGATATGAGATTTGAGACAATTTTGAGGTGTCGTTGCTGGACACGGATTCTGGTTGATTCTATTGGTATTGTGCTGATATTTCAAAAGAGATACCTAAAGGAAAAAGTTGATTTCTTATATTTACAGATGCAGATCATGAGTATATTCATATTGCATACATACCTGTTAGTATATTCATATTGCATACATACCTGCTATTATATCCTGCCATACCTGTATTATAGATGCTAGGATACTTGTGTGCATACTTGCGATAGCCTCTATAGATGTTATTTACTACTCACGAGTTGGCAACTCACCCCCGTTGTGCCACAGTCTTTTGCAGGTCCGCTCCGTCAGCACAGTAGCGGCGGGCGCACCGCTTCTTTTGCCTCTTTTGCCAGGACTCGAGGTTTTTGCTCGTAGGTGGGTTGTGTTATTATTTTTGTACCATCTTGTATATTCATTGTATCTAGAGTACTCCATCTACTGTATCTACCAGTATTGTTGTACATTGACCTAGAGATGAGACTGTGAGATTTGTGGACTTTTTATGCTGTATTTTGGGGTCGAGCTCACTTGAGTCGACATGCTGTTTTTCTCATGCTTCTTTATGATTATTTTGCATGTTGTTGTTTTATATTGCATGGGATTTGTGACCGCTTTGTGGCGAAGAGCTAGCCCCCGCTTGGGGATGCCTTATTTGTTGCATTTATATATATTCTTGTTGTACCTATTTTGGGGGCCAGTATTTACAAAGGAGACTCTGCCAAAATTTTCGGAAAAATTAATATTGTTTTTAAAAAAAAGGTTTTATATGACTTACTTGATAAACTCACTTTTAATTGATTGGTTTTTCTTCACTCTTTTGCTTATTTGGTTTTGGTTTCTGGGCTTTGGCTTACTTATTTTACGGACGCCTTGAGACTTTTCGTAATTTAAGTGCCATTCACGTTCCGTACTTTTCGGGTCGTGACACAGAGATAGCATTTGAGTGGTATTCGGAGCTTCCCAACGACTCTGTCAAAACTTTTGCAGAGAAGGAGCTACTATTCACCTAGCGCTTCGCGAGTGCTAGTGAACGCACCCCAATAACGGCATTGATCAATGCCCAGGTGAAACCTGGAGAAACATGGGTTCAATACGCAATATGATGGCGGAATTTATGGTCGAAATGTGAGCAGCGCATTGAAGAAGCGCCGGCAGTGGGCATGTTCGTGGGCACTCTTAACCCTCAAGCAACTATTTCCCAATTCATGATGTTCTTCAAGCCGACCACGTTTCAGGCCTTGATTGACAAACTGGCCCAAATGGACCAGATGGGTCATAGAACGTCTCCTTCAAACCTGGAGCCACGAAATGAAAAGGGAAATGGGAAAGCGACCTTCGTCGCAAATGCTCAACAATAGCCCAGTGGCCCAAAACTAACTGACCGCCTAGATGAGAGACGACAATTCTATAATGAGAAAATAAAGCACCCTTATTCGTTTCCCTGGGGCAAAACCAGGAGATTGTTTGAGCTGGCAATGCGCAACAGGCTCATCAATTTGCCAAATCCAAAACGCCCATTGCAACCCGGTGAGGCTAGTAATCCCAATTATTGCCCCTATCACCAAGCGATAGGCCATCCAATTGAAGATTGCTTCGTCTTTAAAGGCTGGATTGAGGATCAATACCAACAAGGAAAATTCGCCCTGTCCGAGAAGTGGAAAGTAAGCCCGCCTCAACCACATGCTCTTAAAAGGACGGACACACCGGGGGAATCATGCTCTTTTGTCGAAGAAGCTCCATGGGAGGTCGTTCTTTCAGCCAAAACAAAAAGAATGCTGAAAGATCTCCAAACATGCCCGGCAATCAGGTGGAAGAATCCACTGGAACCCGAGATTATCGAGGGAATGCTGAAACCGCGCTCAACTCCAAAAATTGGTGGTGATAGTCAAAGCGCTCACACCCAGCCGTCAAAGTCTTCAAAAAATAAGAAGAAGACCAAAAAGCCCGTGAAGCATGGTGACAAGTGCATGGACTTGCAAAAACAGATTGATGCGCTGGAAGAGTATAATCAGAAAGCGCGAACCCCGGTCACACTCCAAGGATTTCTCAGCCACGTCCTTGAGAACGGAGATGACGACAATGGAGAAGACTCGTCGGGTGAATCTGAGGATTATGTGGTAAGCTGCCATGTGATCTCTCACTCGTTGATAAACGATGGAGAAGCTCTAGATGCAGAGAAACCGGGGGCAGATCCTGAGCCGGAATTTCTAGGACCATCAGAAGAAATGATGGATGCATTCCTAAACGAAGCTCTTTTGAAAAGTAAAGCTAACCGGGAGCGCGATATAGCCATATTTGAAAAGGCCAAACGCCGGAGATTGGACGAAAGGGTCGAGACATTCCCGCCAGATCAACATACATCCGCCGCAGATAAAAGCAGGTTCAAAACGAGGAGGAGGTTCGCCAAAGCCATATCGAGGGGAATGAAGCTGCCACCCTCCGAAGGAAACACTCCTGATAAAGCGGATATACATCCTAACTAATGCTTATATCATCGAAAGATTGCGCACCCCACCGAAGAGTGCAACGCTTTTAAAAACTGGTGGCAGGGATATATTGCTCACCGACAACATTTCAAGCGGATGAAACGCAAAACTCGTCGGGAGCAAAGAAATATGACCGAGGAGCGTAAAAGAACTACCAGCAATTGTCATATAGTCAACGCTGGGGGATCGCAAGTTCTCACCTCTGGGAGCGATTCTGAAGAAGAAATAGCCCTTGGCCCTCTCTTCAAAGAACCCACATCCGAGACGGAAGAAATGAAGACCTGTGAAAATATTCAGCCGCGTAATCGTACGCTGCCCGAAAAGAATCTCGGGCCCGCAAACAGTGGGTCGAATAGAAAAGATAAGGGGAAAGAAAAAGTCCCCGAGGATATCGCCCTAGATAATCAAGTCGTCGAAGAGCTGACAGCTAAGGACCCGCCGAAGAAAAGTAAGGTGGACTACAATGTTCTGGCACACCTGAGGAAGATACCCTCACAGCTCAGCATTCTCGACGCCCTTCTGCTATCCATAGAGGCGAGAGATTCTTTGATCAAGGCACTACAAGAGCCCGAACAGTTCCAAGCTTTCCTCGCCGAAGAAAAGATGAAGGACGAGCTGGAAGAAGTGCACATAGCCGATATCACCTTCGGCGATGAAGATCTCCTCCTTGGGACGTGTGAGCATAACCGTCCCCTTTATGTCTCCGGATACTGTCATGATATCAAGTTAGGCAAAATCCTGGTTGACAATGGGTCCTCCGTCAATCTCCTCAATATAAGAGTGTTGAAGGAAATCTGCATGAGCATTCAGTACCTCGCTCGTGATAAAATCACCATCTCCGGGTTTGACTCCCAGTCATCACGGACGCTCGGGTCTGTAATATTAACACTACGCTTTGGGTTGCTTATCACGGACATCAAGTTTCATGTCATTGACGCTAAGATTTGCTACAACGCTTTACTCGGCAGGCCTTGTTACACGAGTACAACATCATCCCTTCTACACAACACCAGTGTATGAAGTACTTCAAAGATGGTCTCGAGTACACTGTGACAGGGGAACTAAACCCATTCTCCGTGAACGAAGTCCGTAAATATAAGGATGCCAAGTACTTCCTGCCAGATTTCGAGGACACAGAAAGATGTCACAAACCGAAGAACAAAGCTATCACCACTATTCCAGTCTTTGGAAGTGACACTGAGGAGGAAGAAGAAATAGTTTATTCAGGGCCGCCCCAATGCGACAAGCTGGGACCGTCCATCCCTATGTTGATCTTCAGCAGTGACTCGGAAGATGAGGTCAATACTATATTTTCCACTCGGCCATCAATACAAGCCTTCGCTAGCGATGATCGGAGTTTGCAAATTGTCATGGTTCCGCAAGAGCATTACAAAGAGCTTGCCGCGCTTGATACCTATAGTGTGTAAGAACTGCAGACATTCTACGTCCCTCCCAGGTGAAGAGATGAAAAGGCGATCCTCTTTTATTGATCAACGGAGACCAAAGTGGAAAAAGAAATTTGGCTTGGTGCCGATTCTACACTTAACAAGCTCCAGCCGATCCGTCTGCCCAGATACTACACAGAAGGCTTAAAAAGGCTATTAAGGCGCCAAGGTGTACCCCTTAAGAAAACTGCTCGACAAGCACAGTTCTATAACAGGATCTGGAACGTCCCCGGAACTCAACGAAAGTTGACCAACGGGAGAATGGAAACAATCGGGCTTGAATATGTTTGATCCAAAAGACGAGAACGATTCCATGACTGCTGCGTTATACATGACTTTGACGAAGAAGGAGATGTTCTGTTAAAATACGCTAACCCTGAACCAAAACGAGGTCCCGCCATGAAAATACCGAGTCTGTCGTTTGAAGAAAAGATAGACAAGCTAATAAGGGAAGCGGGTCAAAAGGTCCGGGATGACTATAGCCGCGAAATGGCCATTTATGAGAAAGCTAGGACGCAGCGCCTCCTTCAGCAGGCCGTGGAGAATGACACTGCTCTTTGTCACCAGTCCGTCATACAAAAGACCCGGCGCAGAGGCAAAAATAAACCAAAGAACGGAAAAAACGTTCGACAACGGCCAAGCGGGTCTAAGAAGCCACACGATCAAGAATCGAGCAGCCGGGATCCGTCTCTTATAAAGAAGATGGGTGGGGAATATTCTTTTCCCCAAGACAAGACAAAGAAGATATTCAATCCTGTCATAAAACATCAGATGATGACACTCCCGGAGTCCAAGCATCTCGAGCAAGCAGATAAGGTCTCTCACCTAGACTATTGCTCATATCACCGAGCAATAGGGCATCCTCTCGAAGACTGCTTCACCTTCAAGAACTGGGTTGAAAACCAGTATCAGCTCGGCAGATTCGCTCTATCCAGCAGCTGGAGGGTAACCCCGCCGTAGAAGCATGAACCGAAAGCCATGCATGCAGCGAGAGTAGAACCGGATCAACATCGGTCTTAGAAGCGATCTCGTACCTGTCACGTGATAATGCTATCAGAAGAAGAACCAGAGAACATGGATGTCCTCTCTTGGTGCTTCGAAAACGATGAAGATGAGTTAATCTCAGAATTTCCACCGGCGCCAAAAGAGCTGGATGATGGGATACATACTACTGCAGATGACCTTAGAAAATTGACTTGGGAACGGCAAATGACCCACGGCCGACGTTCGTCAGTGAACTGTTGTATGAAGAAAAGGAGGCTACGCTTAAAGACGTGCTCATGCAGTATAAAGATTTCTTTGCATGGAACTATTCAGAGATGCCGGGACTCGATCCAGAGATTGCTATCTATAAATTAGCGATTTCTACGGATGTCAAGCCGATCAAACAAGCACCGAGAAGAATGCGGCTCGAGCTTGAGATGAGGATCAACGCCGAGGTTAAGAAGCTAATCGACTCTGGCTTCATCTAAGAAGTTCAATATCCTGACTGGATCGCCAACATCGTCCCAGTGATGAAGAAAAATGGGACGATGCACATATGCGTAGACTTCCGGGATCTGAACAAAGCTTGCCCGAAGGACGACTTTCCAGTACCGGTTACTGAGCTGATGATAGATAATACGTCCACTCACGAAGTTTTCTCCTTCATGGACGGCTCATCGGGATACAGTCAGATAAAGATCCATCTCGAGGACCAGAAGCATACTGCTTTCCGGACCCCTTTGGGCATATTCTGCTATAAGGTGATACCTTTCGGTCTAAAGAACGCCGGTGCCACCTATCATAGGGCCATGACGAAGATCTTTGATGACCTCATACATGAAATCGTCGAATACTATATCGACGACTTCGTAGTTAAAAACAAATCATACGAGGAACATTTAGAGTATCTGAAGATCGTTTTTCAGCGCCTTCGAAAATACAACTTGAAGATGAACCCTCTCAAGTGCGCGTTCGGAGATTCCTCGGGCAAGTTCCTGGGATTCGTCGTCCGACACTGAGGCATCGAAATAGATCCATCGAATATCAAGGCGATCATGGAAATGCCTCCGCCAAGGACTCTCAAACAACTGCGGTCTCTCCAAGGGAAGCTCACGTATATCCGGCGATTTATAGCCAATCTCTCAGGCAAGTGCCGTCCTTACAGTAACCTAATGAAGAAAGGAACCCCGTTCGTCTGGGAATGCAAATTCCAAAACGCACTGGATGAAATCAAGCAATACTTGCAGAATCCGCCGGTGCTGACCGCTCCGGTCAAGGGAAAGCCTCTCATTCTCTATACAACAGCCCTTGAGGGTTCTCTAGGCGCATTATGGGCACAAGAGAACGACCAAGGGAAGGAGAGAGCCTCTACTATTTGAGTCGAGTTCTTCTGGGGGCAGAAAACAACTACTCCCCCATTGAAAAACACTGTCTGGCGTTGATCTTCACAATAACGAAGCTCAGACACTATGCGTTGGCACATGAGGTCCATCTCATATCAAAGGTGGATCTTCTCAAATATTTGATGTCAAAGGCTATATTAACATGGCGGCTTGCTAAATGGGCCCTGCTCTTAATGGAGTTCTCGATAACTTATCGTCCCTTCAAGGTAGTGAAAGGCCAGGCCATCACCGACTTCCTCGCCGAGCATCCGATACCCGCCGATTCTCCTTTGAACCGCGAATTGCCTGACGAGCACGCGTTTGACATGATCGACGGGGAGAAAAGAGAGAATGATACCCAGTGGAAACTCTATTTCAATAGAGCATCTTCCATGAAGAAGCGCAAACAAAGCACCCCTATAATCAAATCCAGGGTAGGCCTCATCTTCATGACTCCACAAAGAAGGATAATACGCTTTACCTTCTCCTTAACAGAGCCGATGATGAACAATGAAGCCGAATACGAAGCTTTTATAGCAGGTCTTAAGATCGCCGTCGACATGGGAGGTGAGAATCTCCTCATATACGGAGACTCCCAGCTGATCGTTAGCCAAGTAAACGACGACTATAAAACGTGCAAACCAGAGTTGGTAAAGTACGGTGAGAGAGTGCAACAACTGCTGACTCGAATCCCTTTTTATACCCTGGAAAGCATACCGCGTGCGGAAAATAGCAAGGTGGATGCATTAGCCAAGCTCGCTAAAGAACCGGCCGACGAGAACCTCGATAACGTGAGGATCGTCGTGCAAAGCCGTCGGGTTTTTGCACCGGCCGAAATATCTCTAGAGTCATCCGAAGAAAAAGGAGCGTCCAAGCAGACGGCCCTGCAAATAAAAGAACAGGAAAAAGCAAAGGATTGGAGAGAATTCTTTATAGACTACTTCAAATCCCATCGAACACCTGAAGATGCATCGTCAAGATATTAGCTCAAGAAACGAGCTCTAGCCTTCGCCTTTGTCAATGATACTCTGTATAAGAGATCATTTGATTCTCTGTGGTTAAGATGCCTGGGACCTGAAGAGGCAAGGAGAGTCGTCCAAGAAACTCACGATGGACTCTGCGGTTCTCACCATGCCGGGCCGAAGATGAAGCTGAAGATCAAAAGGATGGGCTACTATTGGCCTACGATGATCTAAGACTGTCTCGAATACGCGAAGTAGTGCCACTCGTGCCAAATTCACGGGGATTTTATCCACCAGCATTCAAATCCACTACATCCGACGGTGGCTAGCTGGCCGTTCAAAATATGGGGAACCGACATAATCGGCCCTATCGAACCGGCATCGTCCAGGGGACATCGATTCATTTTGGCAACAACTGATTACTTCTCTAAGTGGGCAGAAGAAGTATCACTAAGAGAAGTGAAGACGGAGAATATCATCCATTTCTTCAAAACACGCGTCATTTATCGGTTTGTCATTCCACGACGGATTATCTCCGATAACGGGCTAGCCTATAGAAGCCACAAGATCAGCCGCTTTGCAACAATAGCATAAAATAGACTAGAGGTATTCATCGGTCCACAATCCCCAAGCTAACATTCTGGCTGAGGCTTTTAACAAAACCTTGATGAAGATCGTGAAAAATACGGTGTCTCGGAATAAGAAGGACTGGCACGAGAGACTGCATGAAGCATTCTGGGCGTATCGAACTACGTTCAAAACGGCCATGAACACTACACCGTATGCATTGGTATTCGGCACAGAATTAGTACTCCCCCTCGAGATAGAGTTACCCTCTCTACGAGTGGCAGTTCACTATGAGCTAACAGACGAAGAAAATGCCCACCTTCGGCTTGAGGAGCTCGATGCCCTTGATGAGATCCGGCTCATGGCGCAACAAAATCTGGAGGCTTACAAAGCAAATATGACTCACTCATATGAGAGATTGACTAGGCCGAGAACATTCCGCCAAGGCGAACTCGTGCTAGTGGTCAAAAGACCTATGATCCCCAATCGTGCCAAATGGGGGAAATTCGAGCCGAACTATGAAGGCCCGTACATCATAGACAAAGTTTACCAGGGTGGAGCCTATCTACTCATGGACATGCATGGCGAAAGACCTTTTAGGCTAATAAATGGTCGCTTCCTGAAAAACTACTACGCCTGACGAGTCACGGCCTAGATCAACTATAGATGACGACGCCTATGTCTGCTCGCTATCTTCCTAAACCCAAACTCTATAAGTAGGAGCCGGCTTACAGACCGAAATGTCTTTAAATTAACGATGGACCACTATCTCCTAAAACTGGCTGTTGACCGAGACGTCGATAAACTACTATGGTCCGCAGCATCCCAAGGCTGACACAAAAAAAAAGAAAAAGAAAAAAAAGGTATGTCCATAAGCAAAATGGGCACGGATGAAAACCCGAAAGGGCTCCATGAGTAAAAACAGCAGGGCTACCGGCGGGTTTTGTGAAAACCCGTAAGGGCACAATCTCGTTAAAAGACACTTACAAGGCCCTCTCGACCTTGTGAGGAGAAACCACCTGTGTGAGATCCTTACAACTCACAAAGGAGCAACACACGTAGGGATTCCTACGATTCCTAAGGAGAAACGCACTTACGGGATCCTCACGACTCGTAAGGAGAATTCCCCTTTGAGACCCTCAAGGCTCATAGGATTCAAAAGCTTTAAGCTACAGGGATCTGAACCTGTTCTTAAGCAGTCATACACCCTGATTTTGCCCTACAAGTGTCTCGATCCTTGTATACAATCCACGGGCGCGAATAAATATTTCCCTAACAAAGTCCCACCCGCGACTGGGGATATGTTTACACAGTATACAGGCCTTGTAAGTCCTCTCGACTTATAAGGAGAAAGCACTCTTATAAGATACTTACGACTTATAAGAGAATACACACTTAGGAATCCTCACGATCCCTAAGGAGAAAACGTGCTTACAAGATCCTCACGACTCGTAGGAAGAAATACCTTCATGAGACCCTTACGGCTCATGAAGTCAAAAGCTTTAGTCGACAGGATCCTAATCCTGTTTACTAAGCCACCTTTGTTCGACATCGACAAAAGAAAATGATGATTCGCTCCTGGAAATATCCCAGTTGTAGCGATGCTGATGCCTAAATCGGTATCAAATCCCAAACTCGCAGCGAAAAGCCAGCAAGCCACAAATGCATATGAAATAGCCGAAATGATTGGGCAACTTGCAAATCAGCAAGTAAAAATGTATGCATGCAACATAGCCGAAATGATTGGGCAACTCGCAATAAAAAGCAGCGGGTAATAAAATAAATAGCCGAAATGATTGGGCACCGTGAAAAATAGCTAAAATGATTGGGCAATCGCGATTCTCGCGATATAAAATCTGAAATGATAGAGCATTGCGGAAAGAAAATATATAAAATGAAACTTTTTGCCTTACAGGTGAGATCACATCGATCCCTGTATACAATCCAGAGGCACAAACAGAGAAGGAACCATACCTTCCCCCCAGGCTCCATCCGAAAGAGAGCCAAATCTCGACGGTTCACAGACAACCTGTAGATCATCTCAACATTCGTCTCATTACAACAGACGCAATATCAGCAAAGCAGAACTGCGGCAATTTCCGGTTCCATGACTCGGCGGGGCACAAGCAACCGAGAGTCAACCCCCGACTCCGTGAAATACGGATAAAAGTCAATCTCTCCTGGTTTCGCGGAACACGGCTTATGTCAATCCTGACCCCGTGGGAAGCATCCAGAGCAAATCCTGGTCACGTGGAACACGGCCTATGTCAATCTTGACCCCGTGGGAAACGTCCAGAGCGGATCCTGGTCCTTGCAGAACATGGCTTATGTCAATCCTGACCCCGTGGGAAGTATCCAGAGCAAATCCTGATTTCGTGGAACACGACATATGTCAATCCTGACCCCGTGGGAAGCATCCATAGTAAATCCTGATCACGTAGAACGCGGCTTATGTCAATCCTGACCCCGTGGGAAGCATCCAGAGCAAATCCTGGTTTTTTGGAACACGGCTAATGTCAATCCTGACCCCGTGGGAAGCGTTCAGAGCGGATCCTGGTCCTTGCGGAGCACGGTTTATGTCAATCCTAACCCTGTGGGAAGCATCCAGAGCAAATCCTGGTTTCGTGGAACACGGCTTATGTCAATCCTGACCCCGTGAGAAATGTCCAGAGCGGATCCTGGTCCTTGCAGAACATGGCTTATGTCAATCTTGACCCCATGGGAAGAGTCCAGAGCAAATCCTGGTTTCGTGGAACACAGCTTATGTCAATCCTGACCCCGTGAGAAGCGTCCAGAGTGTATCCTGGTCCTTGCGGAACACGGCTAATGTCAATCCTGATCCCGTGGGAAGCGTCCAGAGCAAATCCTGGTTTCGTGGAATACGACTTATGTCAATCCTGACCCCGTGGGAATTGTCCAGAGCGGATCCTGGTTTCTTGGAACACAGCTTATGTCTATCCTGACCTCATGGGAAGCGTCCAGAGCGGATCCTCGTCCTTGCGGAACACGGCTTATGTCAATCCTGACCCCATGGGAAGCGTCCAGAGTGAATCCTGGTCCCATAGAACACGGCTAAAGTCAATCTTGACCCCGTAGGAAATGGCCTGAACAACCCTTGACTCCGTGAAATGCGGATAATGTCAATCTCATCCATCACTTACGGGTCCTTACGACTCGTAAGGGAGAAAACTCTCTTGTGAGATCCTTACGACTCTCAAGAGAAAATGCACTTAGGAATCCTTACGATTCTTAAGCAGAAATTACACCTACGGGATCCTCTCGACCTGTAGGGAGAAAATTCTTTATGAGACCCTCACGGCTCATAAAGTTGAAAAGTTTTAGGAGGCAGACCCTAACCCTGACTCCTAAGCCATCGCTGTCCTATAAGGAAATCAAAATAGATTATCCACAAAATGCATTTACTAAAAGGGACACATCATCATGAAGCAAATTATGTCTTTTATTCATGAATCAAAATGAATACAAAGTACAATTTATGAAAGAATAAAAAAAATAAATACTCTCATTCAGGAGTATGTACAAAAGAAGAATAAAAAAAATATACAATTCTTCAAGCCGGCGGACGATTTAAAAGGTTTGCCAGTTCATCCTTTTTCCGCTGGGCCTCGGCTTCATGATTTATTATCGTCAAGAGATGGGCCTCCGCTTGATCCTGTTAGGCCTGGTACGAGGCAAGTCGACTTTCAAGCTCCTTTTTAGTAACCTTATGGGCTTCGACCATTTCGCGAGTGAAAATGACGGCTTTATCAATGGCTACCACTTCCTTGATAGCTTCCCGAAGCCCCCGCCAAAGTTCATATGCCCGAGTGGTCTCGGCCGTAAGATTAGCTTGAAGTTCCCCTAGAGCATTTGAAGCCAGCTTCCTCTCTGAGAATTTTCGGCTGAGCCTCTTCTCGCATGACAGCATATTTGAGGCGCATCGTTCAATCAGCCCCCGCAAGCTCTTCTTTGCAGCTACAACCTCTGGAAGAAGACACGAGCACTCAAGACTATATATACAAGCCTCCACTCAACGACAATACTCGACCCAAAGCAAGCACAGAATATGGGAGGCAACAAGGAGAGTCTTAGATATGTATCCTATCAAGCGTGCACTCACAACTATATGTCTATTTAAAAGGAAATGATACCCAAAACACTGATGTGTAGGCAACATAACGATAGTGTTCGCACTTAAAGAAAATTCCCAATGGAAAATATAGAAGCCCATCTACACAAACAAGACTCACGTACGAGTATACGACATACATGAAAATTCAACAGAAGGCATGCAACAGTCAATGATAAGAAGAGTACATTAATTTAAACAGACTACGCTACC
Organism: Agapanthus africanus; assembly: GCA_030015575.1. Taxonomy (NCBI): domain Eukaryota; kingdom Viridiplantae; phylum Streptophyta; class Magnoliopsida; order Asparagales; family Amaryllidaceae; genus Agapanthus; species Agapanthus africanus. The sequence goes on along the minus strand of CM057347.1, from coordinate 77,559,730 downwards.
AGAAAAAGGTCACCAAATAAAGGATCAGTGGTACAGGGATTAACAAAACAAAATACAAGATTTTCTAGCTCCTTCTCTGCCTTCTCCAGCACGTCGAAACGATGATTTTCATGAGGAGTTGTTTCTCACCGATTGGCGCCATGTTCATCCGCAAAAGCAGACATAATAGCCCGCCGGGCTCTTATCTGGCCCAACAGACGAACCGAGCAATCTTTCAGAGCCTGAGTAATCAAGCACGCCTCGTAGAAACACTCGAGCTTGTCTTTAGCCGCATCAAGGATCGCCAGGGTCATCTCTACCGGATGAGAAGGGATGTCAGCAAGCACGGCAAGAAAGATCGTCCGAAGCCAAATAGAGCCCATTGGAAAAGGAGATCCCCTACGAATCTGGTATTCATACGTCACCGCATCACATTCAGCATCAGTGAGAAGGGGATCCACTAGTCGCGCAGCAAAGCAAGGAATCATCTCCTCAACGGGCACCTCCCATGGTTGTCGACGGGCATGGTGGCGGTTGCAAGCCATAGCACTTAGTTATTTTCTCAAGATGATCACCCTAAGTTATAAATGGATTTCTCTGTGAAGAGAGAAAGAAACGCATGGATCCAGGTTATAAAGGGGAGCATTCAATGCTGTACACGGAAAATATTGCATGGTGGAACTATTTCCAAAGCCCAGAAAAAGGAAAGGCATTGGAAATCAAAGAGGTGGAACTATTTCCAAAGCTCCCTTTCTGCATTCAATGTTGTACACAGAAAATATGGCATGGGAAATTAAGCAATCCCATCAATAGAGCCCCACGTGCAGGGAACATGAGCACCAACCTTGGCATATACTGAAAATTAAAACAGCGTCACGCGTGAATAACACGTTGGTGGATGCCGATGTGAGATCAAAATCCCCAACAGTGCCTCACATGCCAAACACGTGAGCAGCAACAACAATATGACAAAATTTCATAAAGAAGGCATGCAAACACAAAAGGGGAAGGAAAGACATATCATTCATACTCTGAAAGTTCGTACAAAAATAAGACAAAATGTTACAATGGTAAGACATCAAATCCGGGACACGGATTGAGGAATTCAAAAGTAAGACCGTCTAAAATGTTTCTGGCCTCTCTGGCCATTCTCGTGTGCTTCCTCTCGCGCTCGCAAGCGTCGGGATCTCCGCTTATGTCCTCCACCCTCCGATAGGCAGAGAGTATCGCCACCTTTTGGAAAGCTTGATGCATGATATCAACAAGATTGTTTCTCCTTTTCTTTGAGATTAGGCCCATCAGATATACTGAGTGTACCTTATCTTCGGCATCATCTAAGCAGCATGCCTGCATAGAATAAAGGAAGTGCTTCCCAGATCGCCCTTATAATGAGTTTCAAAAGAGAAGAGCGACGAGAGAGTAGTCGAATGTTATACTCGTTGAAGCGGCGCATGATCTCAGCACACTGAGCGTTGGTGAACTCCTGGTTCTGGCTGCGGCCCAGTGCACGAATGTCTCCGTAAGAAATGATCTCGTCAAGATCATACAAATGGGCAGCCATAGTATCTGAAATAAAGATCAGTGAGAATTTAATTGATAAACCAATCAAGAAGAATGCTTGTCTAAATGAACAGTGGATTTCAGACAACTCTACACATTCCCTAGGGAGAACACCTACTGCAAAACTCTATGCAAATCATGAAGGATCTCTCTGGAATTTTTTTTTTGCAAAGACCAACTCAGGACAAGAAAATCCCAAGGAGTTCTATGTGAAGAACTGAGTTCTTTAAAGGAATTAAATTTCTTTTGAATAGAGGAATTAAATTCCCAGAAAATATTTTTCAGAGCTAGAGCTCTTTGGAATGGAATTAAATTCCAGAGAGAAGACAAGTATCACCATCGATCCCTGAGATCAGAGAAGCCCTAAGGAGTTTATTATTTAAATGTTAGATATTATTTTATAGAACTTGGAAAGATGGGTTCTTGTTAAAGGGAAAAACCCTTGGTGTGGATTTAAAATCCAAAGAAAATTTCTACAAGAAATTCTTCAGCCGTTCAAGATCATTACCCGAAAAAGGGAATCTTTTGTCAACAGAGTCAAACTCTGGAAATTTTTGAAATAGAGAACTAAGCTCTGAGAAAGAGAATTAAATTCTCAAGGCAAGAACAAGCAAGGAAGAAGATGGAAAAAGTGGAGGCGCTTCTGAAGGGACCCCTGCATTTATAGGACGTGATGGGAAACGGTTCATCTTCCCCGTTCCCTAGGCAGATCCAATGGCCACAAAAAATGACAACGTTGCACACGTGTAAACACGTGAGAACAACACTGTGGGGGCATTTGTTCCCTGATGAAATATCATGAAAAACCCCAACGGGGCATCACGTGCTCACACGTGACCAAGGGTCACGAGCTGACACGTGATGGTTTCCTGGGAACTCTGTTATAATAGAATTGAGTTCTAATCAACGGGAGTCATGTGTCCACACGTGATCGGCCTTTAAACCCACTGAAAGGGATTAAAAGATATAATAAAAACTAAGGAAAACCCCCAATGGGGCATCACGTGCTCTCACGTGACCAAGGGTCATGTGCTGACACGTGATGATTCCTTAGTTCTTTAAAACAGCAGAATTAAATTCTGGTTAAATGTTTAATCAGGAGGGTCATGTGCCAACACGTGATAGGCTCCTAAGCCTTCTGAACTAAGAGAATTAAATTCTAATTAAGAGAGAGTCGAGAACCTTAACTAGAAAAATACAAAAAAGATTGTGTTCTGTAAAGTGGAGCACTGTTGGATTAAAAATCCAATAGTGATTAAAAATCACCAATTTATAGAAAGATTCTATACAAGAAAAGATTTCCTTGAAATTCACCAGGAATAACAGATAAAAGATCTTTTGGATTAAAAATCCAATGGTGAATAAAATTCACCGGGTGAATAAAATTCACCGGGTGATCTAAAAGATCTTGTTGGTTACAAAATCAATTAATATCTTTCAATGAAAAATTGACTAAACAAACAGATTCTTTTCTTTCTCCTATAAATAAGAGCCAAGAAGAGAAGAGGGGGATCGACTTTTTTTGGAGATATACAACAACAGAGAGGAAAAAGAGAGGAGAATTTAATTCTCAAAAGAGAAAAAGAAGATCTCTTCAGAGAAAAAAACCCTAGGTGAGAAAGAGAAAGAGATCTAAGCTCCATAAAACAAAAAGAGAATTTAATTCTCAAATTAAGAGTTTAACTCTTCTGAATAAGAACTTAATTCTTCCTTTGGTTGAAGATTTGCAGAAGCAAATCTCTCCACAAGTTGAGAATTTAATTCTCATCGGGGAGATTCTGCCATGCAGATCCAAAATTTAGAGGAAGAATTAAGTTTAAAGAATTTAATTCTTCCAAATCCATAGGAATTTAATTTCTCCAAATGAAACTAGGGTTTAACCCTGCATAAGAATTTAATTCTTCCAAATTCATAGAAATTTAATTCTTCCAAATGTAACTAGGGTTTAACCCTACATAAGAATTTAATTCTTCCATATACATAGGAATTTAATTCCTCTAAATAGAATTAGGGTTTAACTCAACAAAGAATTTTATTCTTAAAACAAGAGACTTAAAGCTCTCCATGCACGTAAAGATCAAGTATCCAACATGATCACGTGGTAACACGTGACCCTTCATCCCAACAAACAAAAATGAATGAATTAGGCATATTCACGTGCCCCCATGTGACGCTTTAATGGACTCCTCAAAATAAGAAGGAATTAGCCCAGAGGAAATGCCTCACGTGCTCCCACGTGACCCTCAAAATAAAAGAGAACAAAGCCAAAGGCAGTACTGATTTGGGGCGCCTCACGTGTCCCCACGTGACCCCTGACAAACACCTTTTTTAAAAGGGCAAAAAAGGAAAAACAGAGGAATTGATACCTAATACATGGGCATTATCACATGTCCACACGTGATGATTTCAAAGAACTAAAAGTGTTTAACACTTATTTGAATATTCTGAGAACAAAATAAAGGAGGTCTAGCCCAATCTTCAGATGCCTCACGTGACCCCACGTGACCAATTCAATTTTAGTGTTTAACACTACTTTAAGCGCCTCGTCCTTAGTGTTTAACACTATTTTCAGCACATCACGTGGGAGCACATGATCGCCAGGTATCCTTTAGTGTTTAATACTATTTTAGAGCCAAGCTTAGCCCAAATTGGTTAAATTTTCCAGAGGCAAATCTCCCCTTCAAATGAACCTTAAAATCCAGAGCTATAATGATTGGCTAGTGCTCAGCCAAAGACAAAATGTTGTCAGAGTCCCAAACCCCTGTCTAGCATTGCTAAATAATGGGATGGATGAACCCAGACAAATGTTCAACAGTCCAACAAAGGGCCAGCCTTTCAAACTTAAGTGAACTTATCCCAAGTTGACCAAAAGTCCTCAATTCAGATTCAACTGAGCCCATGTGCTCGTAATCTAATTAATTGATCTTAGTTCTAAATGGGACTACAGATTTCCCAATCAACTTTGGTTCAAGGGTACATCTCTTCATTCCTTTGAGATTTGTCGTTGAAATCCTTCAACGTCTTCAAAGAGGTGACGGGTCCCGATAACCAATCATTCCATGGATTGTGGGGTTCTTAAACTCATGGACTATGATGTCCTTAACCTCGGACTGTGGGGTCCTTAAGCCCATGGACTATGATGTCCTTAACCTCGGACTGTGGGTCCCTTTAAACCCATGGACTATGATGTCCTTAATCTCGGACTGTGGGGTCCTTAAGCCCATGGACTATGATGTCCTTAACCTTGGACTGTAGGGTCCCTTTAAACCCATGGATCGAGATGTCCTTAAACTAATTGACCACAAAGTCCGTAAACTAAAACAATAGAGCCTAAATGCTCTTTTGTTGGATCTAAATGATCCTGTTAAGTAGATCTTAGTCTAAAATTAGACTAACGTATCTTTAACAAATGGTTAAGTTGATCTTAGTCTAAAATTAGACTAACGTGTCCTCAACAAACTGTTAAGTTGATTTTAGTCTAAAATTAGACTAACGTATTCTCAACAAACTGTTAAGTTGATCTTAGTCGAAAATTTGACTAACGTATCCTTAACTAACGTTTAAGTTGATCTTAGTCTCAAATGAGACTAACGTATCCTTAACTAACGTTTAAGTTGATCTTAGTCTCAAATGAGACTAACGTATCCTTAAACCCAACCCCCCAAACCCAAATCTAAGAAAAATACGGATTTGGACTAATCCACGTCCTACGGGCGACGGCATAAATTAGTCTCTGTATACAATCCATGGGTAACCAAAAACAAAACAAATACACACACGACACGAAGTGACCATCTGGAGAAGGAGAAAGTGGTTACGCGATGCGGTAGCGTAATTAACTGCAGGGGCTTGCGCCTGCAAGGAAGAGCGTCCACACAATCAAAAACCCCTCAAATGAGGGATAATCTGACGAAGTCTGCTAAATCGGCCGTATCCGTTTAAACCTTCGATACATGGTGCCATAAAACAACTTGGCATCTTCGGAGAGGTGGACGGATAGCACCAATTAGCATCTGCCCCGAAATTCAGGCAAGACGGATCTACCCGGTCACGTCTCCGTATTTCGGAGGGGAACAATTATGTTTATTATATCTGTTTTTATCAAAATTTACAATGGTGGTGTTGCCTGATTTTTAAACGATAGTAATGTTTTCAAATTAAACTTAATTCATGTTAGTAAAATCTTTTCAAAACTTCAACTCTGCTATTTCTTGTAAAAATGGTTTAGATTCCTAGTTTTTGTCTTACTTGGGTTAATGTGGGATCGTATAGAGTTCACGTTATTCAAATGCCAGTCACGTGCCATTTCTGAGTCATGACAGGTTCGAACCCCAGGAACCTTACAGAGAGGAAGTGGCCACAGATTAACGCTTTCGGGACAAACTCGTGGGTCCCCTAGGTGCGTGTGTTGTATGCTTGTGTGTGGTCTGTATGGGTGTGTAATGTGCTTAGGTTAGGGCTTACGGGCCAGTGCCAGAAAAAATATAAAGTGGTATCAAAAGTGAAAATTTTGATACCCCCACTTGTGTGCTTGTGTGTGGTGTGTATGGATGTGTTGTATGCTCAGGCTAGGACTTATGGGCTAGTGCCAAAAAAAATTAAATAAATAGAAAGTGGTCAAAAGTGGAAATTTTGATATTTCCATTTTTCCTTCACTCTTCACTCAACATAATGACATACTTATCATAAAATTTGGAATTTTTAGGTAAATTTGAAATTTTGAAAAAGTTGTGAGGGCAATAATGAAAATTCAATGGATGGAAGATTTTCAATTTAATTATAGTCTTGTCATCAACCACTAATTCCTCCTAATTACATTTTTGACATCTCTAAAATATTACAATATTGTCATCAACTCAAAATCTCAATTACATTTTCATTAGAATACCATGAATTCTCGAAGTTTTTGAGATCAATGCCATGTAATTTTTACAAATAAATGCCATGAAGTTCAAATAGATACCATGGAATTTTTTCAAATAAATACCATTAACTTTCTATCCCTTTTTAAATAGATACAATAGACTTTTTTTTATTTCATTTAAATGCCATGAATTTCCGACATTTTTCATATAAATACCATGGGCTTTGCTTATTACAAATATGTAGAAAGAACTTTTAACGTTTTTCAGATAAGTATCGTGAATTTTTTACAAATTAAAAATCACAATCTTTTAATATTTTCCAGATAGATACCATAGGTTTTCTTTACTACAAATAAATATCATAAATTTTGTTTGTTACAGAAAAGTGCGACGAGTTTTAGATAAATGCCGTGGATTTTTCTTTTTGGCAAATAAAAACCACGCATTCACCGCTTTTTAGATAAATACCATGGCCTTTCTTTATTGCTACTAAACACTACGGACTTTGTTTCTTACTAATAAAAAAATACTATAGACATTTATATCGATAAATGTCACGCCCCACTTCCTAAAATACGAAATACGAGGGGTGACTAGGTCATCCATTCTCCTATGGTCAAGAAAATATTCCACTGCAGACACACTTTGGTTTCTAGTATTACATGGCAAGCAATATTCAAACACATATAAGGAGAAATACAGTCACTAATTTATTATATTTAAACAAATAAGAGTTCAACAGATATAAGTCTTTAAACAGCAAAAGAGACAACTAACAAATGATAACAATTATTCTTTTATTGAGCAGAATTAAACGATAAAGCTGGTGTCGCTCGTCTAGATCTCCACAATTTCATCGAAATAGGGCAGGTCCTATTCTTGGGGTGGTCTAATTCTTCCTTCGAGTATGCATATTCAGGTTGTCGGGGCGACATGATATAATAATACAAAATATAATATGTTGCCAAAACAATAACATGAACTAGAAATTATAAAGCAATAAGAGTATGGAATAACATGAACAGGTAGGCAGTATAACAGGTGAATTATGATAATAGTCAAAGGTAATATGCATGTCACTAAATTTAACAGTCTTTATGTCATTCGAAATCGAACGGTGGAAAAGAGTTCTCGTGTTTAACAAGGATTCCGTGCATGTCCGAGACTACGATCGAAACCGTGCCTTGGACATAACCCTATCAACCTTGCCACTAGGCTAACTACCTAAATAATATAATATCAGTAATATCGAATGATCATTTACTAAAGAAGTAAAGCTTACTAAATACAAGTTCGATTCCAACCCCGATTTCCCCGGGTTAAAGAATACATTCATAACCCATATTGATTATATACAAGTACGTGTCACTTTATTCATTCATTCACACTTTCATGTAAAATGATTTGTCTTCCATTCACTTACACACTTACGTTCTTATCACAACCTAATTCATTAACATATTAAGTTCGACAATGCAAAAAAACAACTCAATATAGATGGGTACTAAATATGAGTCAATCCATTATTATGAACTGACATTCAGTTATATGTCATGGACAACCAAACATGAGGTAAAACATTTATACAACAGGGTAGAAATACATTAAATAAACCTTTACCATTAATGGAGAGCCAATATAAATTATTTTGCAAAATTTATTAAAAATACATTCGATCAGAATTAGGTAAGACAATAGGAAAGTCGCAGAAAGTAGAATCATTCATCTAATAAAAAAAAATTGGTTTCGCCTCGATATCTATCCAGGATAGGGAGACATGCTAATTTTAAATCAGGTGAACACTGCTGAAATTCCAGTTTCAGAATTGGATATCCAATTTCAAGTGGAATTTACTATAGGCTATGTTATGAATTTAGGGTCTCCACAGTTCAATGAATTCTAGATATTTTAGTTAAATTTCTAACACAATATACGGGACATTAATATCATGTGTGTACAGAGAATTATGGTCATTGTAAGGTTGATAGGTATAATCATCATAGCAGAAAAACAGAAGAACACATCAGCAGTATAAAATGTATTAAAAATATCAAACAGCAGTGAAAATGAATGAAACTAGTGCCAAATGATACCTAACTCAATTACCTACACATAGATATGGGTCTAGATATAGTACTATTTATAAACAGGGTTATATAAAGGTTTTAATACAGACGATACTGAATAATACTATTCCGAACAGCAGTTCAGAGACGTGTTTCTTCCCAATTTACGGTTTCGCAACAATGTAATTTTCAGTAAAATTTATTATATGTGTTCATATTATCCGGTTATATTCGATATGAGCCCACACACGTTATGAGATGATTTTTCTATGATTTGTTACGATTTTTACAAGGCAACATATACAAAATGTTCAAGTTTGACATCGCCTCTTGGGCATCATTTTATGTTCAAAACTACGATATTTTGAACTCAAATTTCTACACAGCACTAATTAACAGTAAATAAATCTATTAAACATAAATTTGGGGATTTTAAACAAGGTTTTAGTTCAGGACAATTAAACGAACACCTAGTACATAAAACGGTAACTTTAGGAATTAAGGTTGGATTTAATCAAATTGAACGGGATTCGATCCCTATAAGTTTATATGATTAACACGGGGTATTAGACCTATTTAACATTCAGTTCGTCACGTTACGAACAATCACGGTTCATAATATGAATCGGTTCGATCGCAATATGACTTAATTATAAATTAACATTTCAATTATATAAAATATCTAATATAATTATAGCATGACAGGAAGTGGACGTGATTACTTTCCTTACGTTGCTGAAATAGAAGTGACATGAACGTAGGGGATCGTCTCGACACACGAGACGGCGACGAAGCGGCGCGATGCTGGGTACGATGCGTGGTGCGTGCGTGTTGCGCGCTGGGTGTGTGCGTAGAGCATACATGGTGCAGTACTGGGCGCAGTGGTGATGCAGGCGTGGTACGGCGGTGGTGAGGGTCCTAGGGTTCGGTGTTGCTGGTGATGATGGCAACAGTGACAGCGATGGCTACGATGACAACGGAGTTGATGGAGGTTGCAGAGAGGGGCTCCGCGATGATGCAGTGGTGCGGTAGTGAGCTGCTACGACGGCGACTTGAACGGTGACGATGATGAGGGTGGCTTGGTTGTCGTGGAATTGTACTCGGGTCTTGGCGGTCGGTTGCGGTGGCTCGGTGGTTGTAAGGAGGAAGGGGAAAGGTCGAAGGAGATGAGGGGGTCGACGAAGTGGTGATGGCGTTGGTTGTGGTCGGCTGCTCCGGGAGGAGCTCAGTGCTGGAGCTCCGGTGACAGTCAGCTGTTGCAAGGGGATCGGTGATGTGCAGTGGAGTGAAAAGAAGGGGACGGGATGAGCTAGTGGTGGGTTGCAAGTGGTGGCAGTGGTTGGTGAGCTTGAGGAGAGTGGAGAGAATGAGAGAGCGGTTGAAAGAGAGATAACGAGAGAGTTCGAAGATGGGGAAATTGAGAGATTAGGTTCACAAAATCCGGAGGTGGGCACAGCAATCGCAGAGGACATTGGGGCTCATGGCGTGAGTCGTATGGAGAACGAGGGAGAAGAAGAAGAAGAAAGAAGAAGGGAGAGGGGTTTGCTCGGGCTGGGCCTTTGGGCCAGAAAAATAGAAGCAAATAGAAAAAGAAATGAAGAGGAGGACGAAGGGAACGGGCCGGGCCAGGTGAAAATAAAAGGAAGAAGAAAATAAAAATGGAAAAGAAATGGTAGAGAAAAATAAAGGAAAAATAGGAGATTAAAGTTTATTCAAAAATGGTTACTACACAAAAGAACCGGTTATTACAATATATCTTGAACCATATATAAACATCGTTTTATATAATCAATTTTTCATTGTATAAATTTTTTATCGGTATTTATAAATCCCGCGCATCGCACAAGGTTTAACCTTAGTTACACAAAAAAATGAAAATCAAACTATCCAACACATGAAACTCAATGCTAATAAGGTCCGAACAAGGTGTTTCCAGACTACACCTTTTCTTTCTGAAATTAATTCTTAATCAAAGTCAAAATTAAATGAAAAATAAAAATTTAAACATCCAAAAAGATGAAACATAAATTTGAAAGAATTAATATGTGATGAAAATTTTCCTTTCATTATCTACCTCAAAAACTAAATCGGTGTCCATGTCGAAATCGTATACAAACTCTGGTCATGCCATTTGAGAGTAAGACCTTCTCCAGCTTCTTGAGTCTCGATGCAATAATTCTCTCCCGTCGCATACATCTGGAGCAACATTCAGCTTTGGATTGCCTCGTTTTCTTCGAATGCCACACTCTGGAATTCGATACCCTCCATCATCTCTCTCCATTTTTCAAACCTCTCACGCCTCTCAATTCAATCACACCCTTCACAACAAACAATGTTGTCATGCCCCGCTTCCCAAAAGATGAGGAGCGAGAGCAGACAAAGCCTGAAAGTATGTCTTAGCACCTCTACTAGGTTTATATGAGCATCAAGTATGTAATTTTAAAAAATCTAGAGTGCTAATCATACTAACCTAGAATCGAACTAGAGAATTAGGGTTTCAAGCAAGCAAACAAGTTCTAAACTATGTAAAGAGAGTTTACAACCTTTGTAGACCAGTCCTTCACTTCTAAAACTCCAAGTAGTAGTCCCTAGAACTCTTCTTTAACTCCACTTGAAGAAAGGATCGAGCTTGCTTATTGTCTTCGTCGCCGAAGATGATCCATCTTGAAGTCTCTCTCACTCAAGCTCTCACTTCACTAATGAAGATATTAGTGAAGTTAACAACCTAAACTAATGGGCTAGATTAGTGTAGGTTGATGAAGTAGAGATTTGCTCACTAGAAATATTTTTCTCTTTTCTTTTCTCAACTCAAGAAAATCTTAGAGAGGCGATGAAGAAGGAGATGAACTTGGATGAGTTGTGAACCATGTCTCAATGAGATAAGATGAGATTGATAGTGATAAATATCAATGAATAATTCAAAAGAGAAGAGGTGAGTCATGGCTTCTCAAGGCTTCTACAAGCTACTAAAGAATAATGACTCATTCTCTTTTCATTTAATTCATTAATCCAATCATTATTTTCTCATCTTAACCTCATGTGTGATTCTCATACATCCTAATTCTATGTCTTATCAACCATGATATAATATTAAATACATAAATATATATGAATATAGTTATCACATACAAACACACACACACACATATAAAGAGAAGAAAATCTTAAGTGAGCTAAATATTAGTTATTATATATATATATATATATATATATATATATATATCAAATATATAAATATATATCAAATTATTAAATCAACACTTGATTCAATAATCCGGTTATATCATATATAACCGACTAATATCATATATATATATATGAATATTAAAACATTAAATCAACACTTGATTCAATTATCCGGTTATATCACATATAACCGGCTAATATTCAATATTAGACATTAAATCAACACTTGATTCAATAATCCAGTCATATCATATATAACTAGCCAATATCAAATATATATTAACATATATATATATATATATATATATATAAATCAAATCATTGAATCACCACTTGATTCAATAATCCGGTTATATCACATATAACCAATATCAAATATCGCTAGATTAGAATACGGTATCATATACTCGTATTTAATCAAGTCCCCGCACATATCTCTATATGTGCCCTACTTCATTTCGCTTGAGCTAGGAAAGCTCTATGTGGGACTTTAAAGACTCGTCAATACGTCCGCAGTAGGTAATAATCACATCAGATACCCGCAAGCCGTCAGCGGTACTAGCTGGACGTAACGGCTACCCAGGTATTGAACGAATAGAAGATCAACAAGCTAACTTGTCCAAACTCCCGTAGAGCCTATAAGCAACACTTACCATACAATTCGGTCTCTTTGTCTGATATGCCACATATCGAGTCTGGGGGATGGAATCGTCAGACCCCACTAACTTGATAAGTCATGCCGATGTGTGGCCTATAACCTTTCAAGAAACTACTGATAACACTCACTAGTAAATCTCATCAGCTCTGGCCAGGGACTTTCTGTTATAGCCAATCGAGCATAGCACAATATCAACTCCCAATACCGGGAGAGATGAAACTCCTTCTATCGCTCACTGCCTCCATGTGACTCGGGACTGTACCCAAAATCCACATGTTTGCACGACTCCTTTGAGCTGTGGTAAGGAGGAAACCAAAACACAGTAGGAATCACACAAGACTCTATGAAATCTCGGGTCATAGAATAACCTGTACAAGTATCACCAGAGAACTGCAATCTGACGATAGGTATGGTACCATGTAGGAGTTCTCGGCGAGTCCTGTTCGGTGTACCCATTCTCTAATGAGCACCTGTGTACAATATTTGACATCAAACACCAATGGTTATGGGATCAACCATCGCCCCATACAGGGTCAAGAAACGTACACACTAGTCTACTCTGGAATATCGATGCCCTGTCTCAATACTCCTTCGACTAGAAACTGTTAAAGGATGTGCTTGCGAACTACACAAGTCGAACTAGTATGATCTGCATTATAGTCCTGGTAGTCAAGCCAACAACCTAAGGGCTTTATCAACATGTATCAATGAGATAGTAAACTAAAACATGTGTACATGTTAAGATTAAGAGCAACAAGATAGCATACTATCATGTCGAGCAAGAAATTACTCAATATATATGTCTAAGCATTTACTATAATATACAATAATGGCCTCTAGGGCATAAATATTCCTAACAATCTCCCACTTGCACTAAGGCTAGTTGTTGTAGTATCGCATACCCAACATCCCAAAAAGTCTCTCAAACTACGTTTGGGGGAGGGCCTTCGTGAGTGGATCTACCGTGTTGTCCTTCATATCTACTCTTCTGACCTCGATCTCCCGATGATCAACTATCTCCCGGAGCAAGTGATACCGCATCAGAATATGTCTGGATCGTTGATGGGACGGGGTTCCTTGGCCAAAGCCACAGCTCCATTGTTATCACAATACAAAGGTATTGGATCCTCAATGGATGGAACCATTCTAAGTTCAATAATGAACTTCTTCATCCAGACAACCTCGTTGGCAGCGATATATTCAGCCTCCATCGTTGAGTCTGCTACGGTATCTTGCTTGGAACTATTCAAACATACCGCCCCTCCATTGAGGGTGAAGACAAAACTCAAAACATACTTGCTGTCGTCCTTATCTCCGTGGAAGCTCAAATCGGTAATGGACTCCACTTGGAGTTCTCCGTTACCATACACTAAGAACATCTCTTTAGTCCTTCTCAAGTACTTAAGGATATTCTTCATAGCTATTCAGTGCTTCTCCCTTGGATCTGATTGATACCTGCTTACCACACTAAGTGCGTAAGATATATTCGGTTTGGTGCATAATATCGCGTATATGATAGACCCAACTGCAGAAGCATAGGGTATCACATTCATGCGAGCCCTCTCTAAACCAGTCTTGGGGGATATCTCTTTGGAGAAAGTGATTCCTGAACAAGCGGGTAAATTACCACGCTTAGAATCTTCCTTACTAAACCTCTTTAGTATGGTGTCTATATACCTATATTGGGACAATCCCAACATTCTTTTAGATCTATCTCTATAGATCTTTATCCCCAGGATGTAGGAGGTATCACCCAGATCTTTCATGGAGAACTTTTATGATAGGAAGAGTTTGACCGAGTGCAGCATAGGAACATCATTTTCTATCAAGAGTATGTCATCCACGTACAATACGAGGAAGACAACCTTACTCTCTACAACCATTTTATATATATATGGTTCATCTACGTTTTTAATGAAGTTAAACTCTTTGACTGTTACATCAAAACAGATGTCCAACTCCGCGATTCCTGCTTTAATCCGTAGATTGATTTAAGCAGCTTGCACACCTTTCCGCTGCTCCCACTGTCTATGAAGCCTTCAGGCTGTGTCATATACACGCTTTCTTCTAAATCACCATTTAGAAAAGTGGTCTTGACGTCCATCTGCCAGATTTCATAGTCATGGTATACAACTATGGCAAGTAGAATCCTGATGGACTTAAGCATAGCTACTGGAGAAAAGGTCTCGTCATAGTCGACACCTGGTTGTTGACGAAAACCTTTTGCTACAAGTCTAGCTTTGAAGGTCTCAACCTTTCCATCTTCACCAATTTTCTTCTTAAAGATCTACTTGCTCCCAATGGGTTTTACCCCTTCAGGAGAAACTTCAAAAGTTAATACTTTTTTGGTGTACATGGATTCCATCTCAGATCGTATAGCATCCAGCCATTTCACAGAGTGTCACGATCCAGAATTTAGCTCGTGACCGGCACTTAAATCACGCAACGTCTAAAGGAGTAATGTAATTCAAGTAAGCCGAAGCCCATAAATCTAAACCTTATTGTCATACGAAAAGTAGTGGAGGTGCTGTTTTGAAATAAAGTATAATGAAATCAAGTTTTTCTTTAAATACATATATAATGATATAAGAAAATGCAAGTGAATTATACTATGGTTGAAAACATTTTTCGTCTTTCTAAAAATTTGGGCAGCACCTCCCTTGTATATTTTGATCCAAAATCATATACAAACAATATATATAGGTATCCCCAAGCAGGAGCTAGCTCTTCGCCAAACGGTAGAATCACAACCACGAAATAAAGCAGTAAACATATATACGATGCCCAACGGCGAAGATAAACACAGAAATAATAAATGAATAAAGCAAGACATAGACAACACACAAAAACAAACATACACCCATCGCTCTAAGTCTCGCTAAATAAGTCTGACTAGGTCTACCAATATAAAAAATCTATTTTCTGATTGATAGAATTTATCTAGTTACAATAGAATTAAAATACAAGAGTGGGCACGATCCAATGTGTCCCACCTACCATAGCAAGACACCCTGAATGCAAGCTGTGTGCCAGCGATACCGCTACTGATCCAAGCGGTCAAACCTGCAAGAAAACTGTGGCACAACGGGGGTAAGTTGCCAACTCGTGAGTAGAAAACATCAGCAGGTAGAAATCGAATAAAACAACGATTCCTAAGTCATACTATATCATAAAGGTAATAATATGATATCTACGATGACCATGTATGCATATATATCAACAGTAAAGTAGATGCCAATAATCGTATAAAAACAATCATCTGAATCAAATGCCTGTATGTATGAGGAAAATCAATCAACAAGTGTCCATCAACGACACATCAACATCATGGAACCTAAGTGTCCAACACCGACACTCGAAATATCATGAAACCCGTGCCCAGTATCGACACGTAAATCCTCATATCTCAGGCGCCGCATCATCTGATCGGTCCTCATATCTATTTCACGACTCCGTCCGGTATCCTCCGGACAACCGCCGGGTCAAACCTATCACCGGTAGGTAGTACATCCTCCTGCCAGGCTCATCGTCTACATCTCGAGCTTCTTGCCCTGGGGTACCTTACTGGGTCCACCATGTACCCGCAGACGGATCATCCAACTCCTCGAATCGGGTCTCAAAAAGAAGCTCAGAACCGAGAAAACTCATGGTGGACGCCTCGAAATCATATCACGAGAAACCGCGTTTTTAAAACAATACATAATTTCGTTTAAAATATAACTGCGGTTCTCAAATCCAGAGATCTCATGAAAGCAGCATCTCAAAGCATATAACCATAAAGTACGATGTATGCAACATAGAACAGTAATATAAGCATATCAAGTATATCATGCAAGCATGTCAAGTGATAGTACTGAACAATGAAAGTACTTTTACGGTTAAGATTAATCTCATGATATGGAAGTTCTACTGTGCAAGTGACATGGCAATTACCGATGATGAATGTTTGAGCCGGCAAATCTGTGTAAGTGTAACATGCGCATCATCGATAATTGTGCAGGTGTACTACCAGACGATATCATAAAGTGGTAAATACCAGAAACATAACACATATATCACGAGAGATAAACCAATATAAACATGAACTAATAAAGGTATACAACTACACATGAACCATACGATCAGTTTCAAAGATACGAATCATAGTTTGAAAGTGGGGGCTACGGTGTTTTTGAGAAAAGACAATCGTAGTTTGAAAGTGGGGGATACGATGTTTTTGATAAAAAGACACCATTTGAAAATCCGTATCTTCCCATAAGGTTTCCATATAAAAGTGCATACGATTCGTCGGTTTTGGAAGTAAGTATGGTTCAAGTAACACTTTTATGTCGGCGATCTAGCCTCATAGTATCCGATATGGCAATATCCTCGAATATCATCCTCAAATCACGAGTGCGGGTCATTCATCCGGCATAACTCATCGCGTACAGTAATCCATCGTACGGCGGCATCAAACAAAATTAGGATCCTATCGTCCTATTCATCAATAAGGGTATGGACCTATGGTCTCATACGTCATATCTTATCGATCTCATAACACCTTGATATCGATCTCATATCATATCACTATAATTCTCATACTTGTCCTCTTTCAATACATATTCATCACGATTCACATCCATATATATATATATATATACATAACATCAATCTCATGTCATCGCTATATTTATCTCAATATATATCTTGGCACATGTCTTTGTGCATCTATACCGCAGCACATCCTCGTATTAATAGTATCCGCTCGTATCATCTTATATCATCACATTGCTATCTCAATTCTCGTCATCTTGCATTAGTCATAAGATCTCATACTAACTCTTTTAACCATATCCATAAGTTTCTAACATGGTTTCTCCGACTATATTCTATATATTGTTTCCATTTTATAATTGCAAGGGTGCTATACGCTATCCACCTGACTTCCTCCATAGATATAAATCTACTCACCTGCAATACTCCTTGCTTAGCCGAGGTCGATGTGCTTCATCGTCTCGGAGTCCACGCGAAGATACCTACAATCAAAACACATCGAAAAGCTATTAAAACCAAGTCCGAAAACCGATATGGCACACGAATTGCTTATAGGTTAGAACCTATAGCTTATGCATGCAAAAACAACCAAATAACTCTTGTCGTTGACGTACAAACGTCCAACGACCAAATTACATCAATATATTCATAAATACAAGTTTCAAATATCGGAAAACACAGCCACAATAACAACAACAACAACAACAACAACTGAGCCTTTTATCCCAAGCATATGGGGTAGGCTACATGAACCAACATGAGAATCACGCCGGGTCAAGCACATGAATTCTCCGCCTCCACTCACTCCTATCAAACAATATACTTTCATTGAGGCCTTTAGCAACCATATCGTTTCGTATCACCTCCATCCATGTTTTCTTCGGTCTCCCTTTTGTCCTTTTTCCATTGCCCATATCGAAAGTATCTATTCGTCGAACCGGTGCTTCCATAGGTCTGCATCGCACATGACCAAACCATTTTAGCCGGTTTTTCCGCATCTTCTCCTCCACAGGTGTTACACTAACTTTTGCATGAATATCCTCATTTCGCACCTTATCTTTTCTAGTGTTACCGCACATCCAACGAAGCATGCACATCTCCGCTATGTGCATCTTCTGTGTATGATGCTTCTTAGGAGCCCAGCGTTCTGTATCATATAATACCAATATGGTTTTGACTTCTCTGTTTACTAAATTTGCAATGCATATATGTTGTCTTGGACCTGCTCAATTTGAACCCCTGAGATTCCAATGTTGCCTCTATAATTCCAATTTGGCATTAACCCCTGCTTTCGTCTCATTTACTAGAACAATATCATCAGCGAATAACATACACCAAGGTATCTCATCTTGGATAGTTCTAGTAAGCTCATCTATCATGATGGTAAACAGGAATGGACTTAATACAGATCCTTGATGTAAACCAATTGTAATTGGAAAATCACTCGTTAGGCTGCCGCAAGTTCTGACATTTGCCACTACTCCATCGTACATATCCTTGATTATGTCAATATACTTGACGGGGACCCCCTTCTTCATCATTGTCCCCCATAATACCTCTCTAGGTACCTTGTCGTAAGCTTTCTATAAATCAATAAATACCATATGCAAATCTCTTCTCCTCTCTCGAAAACGCTCGACAAGTTGACGAAGCAAATGAAAGCCCCTGTCGTCAATCATCCAGGCATGAACCCAAACTGTTTCTCTGTTATCTTAATATCCTTTTTAGCCTGTTTTCAATCACTCTCTTCCAAAGTTTCATGGTGTGACACATAAGTTTTATTCCATGAAAGTTTGAGCAACTTTGAATGTCACCCTTGTTCTTGCAGATAGGTACAAGGATACTTTTCCTCTATTCATTTGGCATCTTTTTTGTCTGCCAAATCTTATTAAATAGATCTATCAGCCATTTAACG
Organism: Agapanthus africanus; assembly: GCA_030015575.1. Lineage (NCBI taxonomy): Eukaryota > Viridiplantae > Streptophyta > Magnoliopsida > Asparagales > Amaryllidaceae > Agapanthus > Agapanthus africanus. The sequence goes on along the minus strand of CM057347.1, from coordinate 77,540,968 downwards.
CCTATTTCTCCTAAGCATCTCCATACCTCGATAGGAATCTCGTCAGGACTAACCGCTTTTCTTAAACTCATTCTGTTCAAACCTTCTTTAACCTCAGGTAGTCTTATTTTACGCATGAAATCACGGTTTATATCTTACGATTGAATGACAAGTCCATCCAAATTCTTAGTAAAGCTCTCATTGAACAATTTGTCAAAATAATCTCTCCACCTTTCCTTGATATCCTCATCTCAAACTAAAACCTTCTGATTTTCATTATTGACACACTTCACCGCACATAAGTCTTTGGTCTTCCTTTCCCGCATCCGAGAAATCCGGTATATATCATTTTCTGCCTCTTTAGTGTCTAATTTCTCGTACACCTCCTTGTAGACCTTAGATTTAGCTTCCCGAACAGCTTTCTTAACTTCCTTTTTAGCCATTTTATACTTTTCAAATCTCTCCACATCTCTTATAAGAATCCCTTTTAATTTTAATAGCAGCCTTTACTTCTTCATTCCACCAGGACGTGTCCTTAGATGGTGGAGCACCACCTCTTGACTCATCAAGTACATCTCTATCTACCATCTTGATGCAACTAGCCATTTTGTTCTATGTTTTATCTGAATCATCTTCCGACTGCCAATCCGCTTCTTGGACTACATGGTCTATAAAAGCCTTTTGGTTACCTTCTTTCAATCGCTACCATTTAATTCTAGGCTCTACTTTACGTCTAATCTTTCTAGGTCCTTTTATAAATCGAAAATCTAGAATTAAAAGTCTATGTTGAGTGGTTACACTCTTACCTGGCACTACCTTACAATCAATACAACAACCTCTATCTATTCTTTTCGTCAGAAAAAAGTCAATTTGACTAACACTTGATCCGCTCCTAAAAGTGATAAGGTGGGACTCTCTTTTCTTAAACCAGGTGTTTGCTAAGATCAAGTCATAAGATAAGGCAAAATATAGAATCGAGCCGCCTACTTCATTCCTTTGTCCAAAACCAAAATCTCCATGGATAGTATCAAACCCACTACGACTAGTACCTACATATCTATTGAGATCACCACTAATATATAACTTCTCTCCACTAGGTATATTTTGCACCATCTCGTCTAAATCTTCCCAGAATAGACGCTTACTAGCATCATTGAGACATATCTTTGGTGTATAAACACTAATAACATTAAGGATCTCTCCACCTAGAATGAGCTTAACCAGTAAAATTCTATCACCGTTTCTCCTAATCTAAACTACATCCTCAAGCAACTGTCTATCTATGTTTATGCCAACCCCATTACGATTTTTATCTCTACCCGTATACTAAAGCTTATAACCCCAAGGCTCTATGACTCTACTCTTTTCACCTACCCACTTAGTTTCTTGCAAACACATAATACCAACTTTCCTTCTAATCATCACCTCTACTAATTCTATTAGTCTACCCGTAAGGGAACCTATGTTCTAGGAAGCTAGACGGATCCTATGAAACCTTTTCTTATCTTTCATTACACCCGGGGTCCGATATAGCGTGCCGTTTCTGGACGTCGACCTAGAAGCCCTTGCATACTTAACACTACATCGGGATCCGATGTAGTGCATCGCTTAGTAGGGGACGCCCCAACGATATTCTTATTATGGTTTATGCCATAGAATGTGATAAAGTTTTACGTTGGCTGTCACAAGCCTACTACAACCCTCACCCTTTCTTATCCGGACTTGGGACCGGCAACGGTGGGTTTAGAAAACATAGACACAACCAACTCAAAATGCTCCCAGATTTATGCTCAGGTATGTAGGGATAAATCTAACAATATAGAGGGTTAGGTTATAAAGTGTGTGAGCTACAGACCAAATCCTAACACCAGAAGCCAAAACTTGGCCGGCCAAACTGCTATAGTAACCATCCTCGCAGGCCCCACCTTGGAGTTTTGGTCTCGTTCTTGTGTGGTGGTCTTCTAATGGTCTAACTAGGTCAATGTAGTTGTTTGTTTTTCTTATAAATATCCCAGGTTGCTCCAAATTCCATTTTGAGCATAAAAAATCAATGAAAACCGACACGGACAAATTCTGGGTTTGTCTGCCGGGGTTTCTAGTCTCTGGTCTAGGTCCGCAGATATCGCTAAGGTCATGCAACATACACTACACCTCAATTACACACTCAAAATTCCAAGATTCCCCTAACCCTCATATAGGAAAATTCTAATATCGCCAATCTAAACAAGTTTAACTCTAAACCACACTACGATGCTAGAAAATCTAAAAACTAAACTAAAGACATAGGATTTAACTCATTTGGCAACTCAAGAAATTTCTTGAGTTGCCCAAAGTCTTCAAAATCTCCACTTGATCACACCACGGTCATTGTGAGGAGCTTGTGCACATTTTTTGTAAAGAGGATATAAGGTTTTGGCTAAGATTTGAGGTGGTTTGTGGGTAGTAGTAAGGTGGAGGAAGAGGAGGATGAAGATGATGAAGGAATAAAAGAAAGAATGCAAATGAAGAAGGAGGAAAGATGGTGGGGGATGCCATAGTCAATATGACCTCTCCCTCCCCCCCTCTCTCTCTCTCACTCATGCCCATACCTCTTTGTCTCTAAATATTTCTCGTATCCTTTCTTTTTCTTTTTCTTTTTCCAAAAACAAAACAAAACCCATTAATATGCAAATGAAGCATGGTTCATATAAATGCAACAAGTGTTTATAACATGTTATGGTGCATGTCATGCACATAAACCAGATTAATGTATAATTAGTGAAATAATAATCGAGTTTAGTATTAAACTCATATACAAATAATTGTATAAATATTTATAAAATATCCAAATCGCATAAATTCTTTCAAAAACAATAATTCATATTAATTTTCTAAATATTTTCCAAATATTGGTATATACCTATACCATTTTACGAAAAACCCCTATTCGTAAATCGAATAGTTTTCACGAAATATATTATTTTATTATTTAAATTCCAAAAATATTATTTTATATTTCTAAAATGTTACAATCTTCCCCCTTAAATAAATTCGGTCTCCGAATTTAAATTTAAACCCCTAAATACTAAAACATTTCAATAATCAGTTTAATTCACGGGGCTCCGAAATCATGGAATACTCAAAAATACGATAGCGTATCGAATGCGCATGAAAACAGTGCAAAACTCAAAATTAAACTCCATCAAGTATCACACAATCACTGGAGTTATAATGGAAATACAAATCTCGAAGTTCACTGTTGAAAAATTCAACATACTATAGTCAAAATCGTACTACGTATATAGTACGCATCCTTTTAAGACTATTTTAATGCTGAATGAAATGCATGCAAAATCTTTCTCGAATCTCCGTGCGGTACAAGTGGCGGACGTTCATTTGTAAAGTAGTAAATATACTTCTGTATATGTTTTGCTCAAAATATACGTCCCGCCTTTTTGAAATATCCCAAAAGGTTTTCCTTTAGAAAATTTCGTGTCACTCACGGACACGTAGGAATAACGAGACTATAGCTATTTTTTGAAAACCTCTTGGTAAACTTTTTATGCATGGAAAAATACTCAGGTACTGTTCTCAGATCATTCCTGCTCGGCTACTATATAATATAGCACCCACATCAAAATATGATGCTCAAACGTAAAAATCAGTCTCGAAAGGCGTATCTAACATCACATGCATCCAGTGCGCACGGAATTAAAGCTAAATACAAGTTCCACGAATGTGCACAAAAGCCAAATTAAGTGTAACGGGTGTGCACGAAAGTGTCTGTCAAGTCAACGGGTGTGCACGAAAGCGTCTGTCAAGTGCAACGGGTGTGAACGACAACAATATCAAGTGCATCTAGAGTGCACGAAAACCTCAATCCAGTGCAACTATCATGCACGAATAAAAATCTCAATCGAGTGCATTCGGTGTGCACAAAATCCCATACCATGCGCCTAAATATGCGCGAAATCCAAATCAAGCGCGTCTGGTCCGCACAAAATGCCTAATGCAGTAAAGCGCACGAAAACGAAATTCAAGTGCAACGGGTGCACGAAAACATGGATCTAGTGCAAAAATTTACGAAAACATACTATCAGGTGCACTAGGTGCCCGAAAACTCATCAATATCTCAAATACGCACAAAACAACACCGAGCATGCCAAGGTGTATAAACTCATAAACGTGTGCAAATGTGTACACAAAACACGTATCAATGCACTGCAAGTACATGTGAGGTACACCGAGTGCACAAATCAAGCTGATTGCATACAACATGCAAAAATCAAATCAACAGCATTGAAAAACATAAGGTCATAAATATGTGCAGCCAAGGTAAAAAATCGACATCAAGTGCAATAGATGTGCATAAATTATAAACCAATGTAACGGTGTATAAAACATAATCAAGTGCAATAACGGTGCACAAAATATAAATATCCAGTAGGTGCAGCCATGGTGCACAAAAACAAATATCACGAAACACAATCATCAAAATTCAATCCAAGTGATAAATGTGTGATACTTGGATAAAAAAAAAACAAATTACAATAACCGACATTAAGGTACATCTCCTTTAATGTCGAAAATGCCGGTGCGCCCAAAGCTGGCAGAGCAAAAACATCCGCTTGCCTCGTGCTCACGGTCTGGCGTCTTCAGTCTCTGGGTCCTTGTTTTTCCTCTATGGATCACCCATCCCATAATCCTTCTGCTCGTCGGCCCGGTTGGTGTAATGACGGAAACAGTTCCATTCTGGCACTTCGCTGATCCTCTTTTGGCTAATTAACACGACCACTCGTAAAGCAGCACGTTACTGGTGGCGGCATCTGGCCCTCTGAATACACGCGGTATAACTGATCCTAGGTGCAAGTCTTTATCACTGCGATGTCCTGGAAGGACCCTACTTAGGTCTCTTCCGATATCACTTACGCTGAACTGTATGGAGATTGGTACTCTATTCTTAACCATTTTTCCATAACCGGACAGCTGCGTCCTCAGCACGACCTTCCTCTGGAATTTGGCTGTATCCAACACCTCTGCATACATAGCAATCCTCTGGCATCAACGGGGAGTAAAACAGCTCGTTAACGTCTTGCACGAACCTCTTGTTCCACTCATCGTTATTATCGTCCACTTCGACGTCATCTCTTGCTGTCTTCATATGGCAATTCGTTCTCGGCTACCGTTAATCCAGAGTCTCTCACAAGGACTCGAAATACGAACTCGGTTATCTTCACCACTCTGTGGAAGATATCTAGCCGAACACGTTCTCGGGAACTCGTCCCAATCATCGGTGGAATATGCTTCATTCTTCCGTTCTCAATCAACTCACAACGTATCTAGGTGAGATCCTTCTATCCAAAGCTGGTCAACTTACCGATCTCACCTCAGGGCATCCAACGAACAATATCCTCTCTTGATCGATTTACTCTAGATCTGAGCAAGACCCTTCAAACTGGGATTCTTCAACTTAACCGAGCCTGCGTCAGCGCGTCAAATCAGACGAATCATCTTTGTTACTCCATTCAAGATGGAATAGCTGTCCTATGTCACATCTCTGTCTGAAAGCTCCAGTAGTCTCAACTTTAAAAACTCTGGAGGCAACATCCCATCAAATCTCAGCAATCAGCTGGGTCATTTGTCAGTACGGTATACAACATCGCGACCTCAGGGTTAGGATATACATCAACAGTCCTCTCAATCTGCCGGCCTCTATCAATGGCTCGATCATCCAGTACAGATCCGAACACTCGCCTCAAACGAGAAGTCTCAACACAAACACTATACCAGTACATTCCTATGTCACCAGAAAACATCATGGTCAGCCCTCGTCTGTGACGAGCTCGCTCTGACCACATTACTAGCAGTAGCTCTCTCTGCGCTCAACACCATGGTGACAGGAACTTCAAGCAGGTCTCGATGAAAATAGATCAAGAAACGAAAGGAATCAACAGGTCCAAAATGGATATATGATCATAGGAAAGAATGAAATCAATGGAAGTATGATCATAGGAAAGAATAGAATCAAGGATCTCAAGTAATGTACATCTTAAGGTCACATAAGTGGAGCAGCGTATCGTAAGTATGCCGCGGAATATATGATTGATCATATGATTTCGATTGTGCATAAGTAAAAGTATCGAATCAAATACTCAAATGATCCCTGATAACGGTTTCATTTGATTGTAATGATTTCTTGTTTGTGTAAATCGAATAAAGCAATTGAGTTTCTATGTGTAGGTAATATTGAATAAAATTCACAATCAAAGAATTATATTTGACCGCAATCAATTACGGTGTCGATTGTAGATCGTAAGCGAGTGCGGATCGTCCACAGGGATTGTGCGATTCGTTTCTGTATTTAATTTGTTGAATTGAAAAGTTAATCGAAAGGAAAAGAAAACATGATTCAAGAATTTATCGATTGATTCAGGTGTCACGAGTTTAATCAAGAATCAAGAAACTGATAAACAAATCAAGAATCGGGTTTCGATGATATTTCCAACCAAAATGTCAAGAATCTAAATGAGGCTCATAGGAATCGATCGGATCTATAGACGTGATGTAATCTCAAGATTTCGTGTTCTTGTCCTTCGAAGGATTGATACTAGATCGATGATGATCGACGAGAGTTAGGGCTTTCTTGATGAAACTAGGGTTTCATCGTTTAACCCTTGTTCTTTCGTAGATATCATTCATATTCTAGCCTCTAGCAATTTCAAGAAACGATCGTAACTCCCCAATCTCGAGCGATATCAATCAAGAAAGCATCGCAACGAATTGGGTCGTCGATTCTTGAACTTGCTGGGGTTTATAAAACTCGTAGGATTCAAGAATCGATTTAAGATATATTACATCATCATTCTATTGATCGTCTCGACTCCTCGACGAGCGGAGTATTACTCAAACATCATCACACAGAAAGCATTCAAGAATTGAAAAGATATCATGATGCGAGAATTTAAAGAAAACAAGATAAAAGAATATCACCTTTTATTTATATCAACAATTTGATTACAGTCGCTCAAGAACTACAAGAGGAAGAACTAAATTGTTGAATTGGCGTCGCTCGGCTCCGTGAGTCGTGGATCAGCTTGGACCACTTGCTCCGTTGAAGATCGGCTCGGCTCATAAAAGGTTGCAAGGCTTCTTGCTTGATGGGTACTCGGGATCTTGGCTTTTGATTGGAATTAGGGTTAGGGTTTCACACAAGTCCTCTCACTAGACTTATGGAAGAAGATGAAGAAAAGAGATAGAATGGATCTAGATTGATACTAAAATTGGCTAAAGATGATTAGATTTTTCCATTCAAGAGATGATCCACAAGTGAGCCTAGGGTCTTATTTATAGATCTCCCAAACCCTAGGTCTAGGTTTGAAATTACAATTCCCTCCAAAAGTTTGTTGATGAGTTTCTAGAAAGAGTTTGTTAGGAGCTAGCTTAGGTTTTAAGCTAGGATTAATTAAGCTTAGAAATCCTAGTTTGCTGATCTGGCAGAAATCTCTGGAGTCTTCTGGAACTTGAAGTACATGAGCTGAATGTGGGCCCTGAATGAAGAATTTTGGTGCAAAGTTTTGGTGCTGACGTGGCAGATCCGCCGCGGAACCGCGGCGGAAGGCGGCTTAGGCCGCGGTTCCGCGGCCATTTGGGCTCCTTGGGGCTTGGTTCTTCTGGTGTGGTCTTGGGTTGATACTTGGGCCTTTATCTGATATGTTGATTTGTATTTGTCCCTTTGGATTGATACCAGAATTGAAATCATTGAGTTGACGTAATGTTTGATCGGTACCGTATAAATTTTTGCCTTTCTTCTGGATTTTCCTGCACAGATCTCAAAACAAGTGTTGCGCAATATAGGGATGATGCGATGCCATGAAATGCGGTCAATTTCCGTTATAGTGTCGGTTTTATAGTCTTATACATGCAATCTGATATTTTGCGACAGTTTTGCTAATATGTGAAATATGAATACCGTACACTTCTAAATGAGTGCAAATGATGAGGAAATTGCCGGCTGAAATATGCAATATTTTCGACTAATCAATATACACAAGGTACGTCATTCTACTTAAACTACCTACTCCATCAATCAAGCTTATCCTCTAAGGTGAAAACTCGGGTCCCAAAACCCCCCTCTTTAGTCAAGTTTAATTTTCGTAAGTTCACGCCTAAACTTGAACCAAGGTTAAACCTAACGCTCTGATATCAACTTTGTCACGACCCAGAATTTAGCTCGTGATCGGCACTTAAATCATGTAACGTCTAAAGGCGTAACATAATTCAAGTAAGCCGAAGCTCAGAAATCTAAACCTTTTTGTCATACGAAAAATAGTGGAGGTGCTGTTTTGAAATAAGGAATAATGAAATCAAGTTATTCTTTAAATACATAGATAATGATATAAGAAAATGCAAGTGGATTATACTATGGTTGAAAATATTTTTCGTCTTTTTAAAAATTTGGGCAGCACCTCCTTTGTATATTTTGATCCAAAACCACATACAAACAATATATATAGACTTCCCCAAGCGGGAGCTAGCTCTTCGCCAAATGGCGGAATCGCAACCACGAAATAAAGCAGTAAACATATATACGATGCCCTATGACGAAGATTAACACAGAAAGCATAAATGAATAAAGCAAGACATAAACAACATACAAGAACAAACATACACCCATCGTTCTAAGTCTCGCTAAACAAGTCTGACTAGGTCTACCAATATAAAAATTCTAGTTTCAGATTGATGGAATTTATCTAGATACAATAGAACTAAAATACAAAAGTGGGCACGATCCAATGTGTCCCACCTACCATAGCAAGACACCCTGAATGCAAGTTGTGTGCCAGCGATACTGCTACTGATCCAAACGGTCAAACCTGCAAGAAAACCATGGCACAACAAGGGTGAGTTGCCAACTCGTGAGTAGAAAACATCAGCAGGTAGAAATCGAATAAAACAAAAATTCCTAGGTCATACTATATCATAAAGGTAATACTATGATATTTAGGGTGACCATGTATGCATATATATCAATAGAAGAATATATGCCAATAATCGTATAAAAACAATCATCTGAATCAAATGCCTGTATGTATGAGGAAAATCAATCAACAATTGTCCATCAATGACACATCAACATCATGGAATCTGAGTTTCCAACACCGATACTCAAAACATCATGAAACCCGTGCCCAGTATCGACACGTAAATTCTCATATCTCAAGCACCGCATCCTCTAATCGGCCCTCATATCTATCTCACGACTCCGGCCGGTATCCTTCGGACAACCGCCGGGTCTAACCTATCATCGGTAGGTAGTACATCCCTCTGCCAGACTCATCATCTACATATCGAGCTTCTTGCCCTAGGGTACCTTACCAGGTCCACCATGTACCCGCAGACGGATCATCCAACTCCTCGAATCGGGTCTCGAAAACAAGCTTAGAACTGAGAAAACTCATGGTGGACGCCTCAAAATCACATCACGAGAAACCGTGTTTTTAAAACAATACATAATTTTCTTTGAAATATAACTGTGGTTCTCAAATCTAGAGATCTCATGAAAGCAGCATCTCAAAGCATATAACCATAAAGTATCATGTATGCAACATAAAACAGTAATATAAGCATATCAAGTATATCATGCAAGCATGTCAAGTGATAGTACCGAACAATGAAAGTACATTTATAGTTAAGATTAATCTCATGTTATGGCAGTTCTACTGTGCAAGTGGCATGGCAATTACCGATGATGAATGTGTGAGCCGGCAAATTTGTGTAAGTGTAACATGCGTATCATCGATTATTGTGCAGGCGTACTAGCATACGATATCATAAAGCGGTAAATACCGAATACATAACACGCATATCACGAGGGATAAACCAATATAAACATGAACTAATAAAGGTATACAACTACACATGAACCATACGATCAGTTTCAAAGATACGAATCGTAGTTTAAAAGTGGAGGCTATAGTGTTTTTGAGAAAAAGACACCATTTGAAAATCCGTAGCTTCCCATGAGGTTTCCATATAAAAGTGGATACGATTCGTCAGTTTTGGAAGTATGGTTCAGGTGACACTTTTACGTCGGCGATCCAGCCTCATAGTATCCGATATGGTAATATCCTCGAATATCATCCTCAAATCACGAGTGTGCATCATTCATCCGGTATAACTCATCGCGTACGGTAATCCATCGTACGGCGTCATCAAACAAAATAAGGTGTTAGTTATATGTATGCCCTAGAGGCCATTACTGTACATATGATGTATATTGTAGTGGATGCTTGGACATATATAGGGAGGACTTTCTTGCTCAACATGATAGTACGCTATCTGCTTGCTCTTTATCTTAACATGTACTCTGATTGTCTCTATGTTACATATTGATAAAGCCCTTAGGATGAGTACTTGACTACCAGGACTATGATGCAGATCATACTAGTGGGGACAGAGTAGTCGCCAAGTACATCCTTCAAATGTTCCTAGTCGTGGGATTACCGAGACAGGGCATCGATACTCCAGAGTAGACTAGCGTATGCGCTTCTTGACCCATATGATGGGCGATGGATGATCCCATATCCATTGGTGTTTGACATCAGAGAAGGTATACGAGTGCTCAGTGGAGACTGGGTACACTGGACGGACTCGCCGAGAACTCTCAGATGGTATTATACCTCACGTTAGATGGCAGTTCTCTGGTGATACTGGTACAGGTTAATCTATAGACCCGAGATCGTCATAGAGTCTTGTGTGATTCCCACTGTGCTTTGATTTCCATCATACCATGTCCAAGAGGGCATGCAAAAAGGTGGCTTTTGGGTACAGTCCCGAATCACATGGAGGCAATGAGCGATAGGAGGGGATTCGTCTCTCCCGGTATAGGGAGTTGATGTTGCGCTGTGTTCGATTGGCTATAACTGGAAATCCCTGGCCAGGGTTGCTGAGATTTACTGGTAAGTGTTATCAGTAGTTTCTCGAACTATTATAGACCTCATATCGATACGACTTATCAAGCTACTGGGGTCTGACGTCTACCACCCCTACGCGAGATATGCGACATATCAGACGAAGAGACCGGACTGTACGGGAGTGTTACTGACTGGATTCACAGGAGAAAGTACAGGCTTGCTTGTTGATCTTCTGATCGCTCAATACCTGGGTGGCTGTTACGTTTAGCTGACCGCTTGCAGCTTGTGGGTGTTTGATATGATCATCACCTACTGCCGGCATATTGACGATTCTTTAGAGTCCTACACAGAGGTTTCTTGGCTCGGGCAAAACGGAATATGAGCACATATATGATATGTGCGGGACCGAGAATGATGCGTGTATGCGATACCGTATTAGATTCTCACGATCTGAGATATCGGCCGGGTATATGTGATATAGCCGGGTCATCGGATCAAGTGTTGATTCGATGAACTGATACAGATTATATTAGTTGGTTATTTGTGAAATAGCCGGATTATCGGATCAAGTGTTGATTCGATAATTTAATGTATAATTATATATTTGATATATTAAATTACATTAACTGATATAAGCTCACTAAAAGATTCTTTTTCTCACTCGGGTAATACATTGATATATATGCGATATATGTTAATTGTATTATTTTATTTTGTTACAATAAATATTGTATATGTGATATATAATATTGTAACATATTGTGGTTATAAATGCAACATGTTTTGTGGAGTTTAATTGTGGTTAGGGTTTGGATTCGGGTTAAACATTCATGAATCTTTCAAGAAGCTTCTTGAAGCTTTGACTTTAACCTTGATATTTTGTGATATTTCTTTAACCCAACCCAACCCTTTAACCATAGTAAAATCTCTACATGGGTTAAGTCTTCATACTTAACCCATGGTTGCATTTCTAGCCTCACTTGATTCATTATTCATCACAAAAGGATTACTATTCTTCTTCTTCCTTCTTGCTTAAAAAGCTTTCTAGCTTTTTGAGAGATGATGTAAATGAGTGAGAAATAGAAAATAAATGAGAGCTAAAATCCTACTTCATCATCCTAATCTATCCTAACCATTTAGATTAGGGTGTTCACTTCATTTAGTGAGTGAGAGCTTGTGTTAACGAAACTTCAAGGTAGATCATCTTAGTTATCGAAGATCGAAAGCAAGTTTGCATCTTTCTCTTCGTGGAGCTTTTTGAGAGTCCGGATACACGATGATCACAGCGAAGGGACCTCAACACGGAGCTTTAGAAGTGAAGGACCGGACTACAAAGGTTGTAATCCCAAACTCTTAGTGTTAAAGTGTTTAACATGCTTTGTTTCGCCTAATCTCTAGTTTAAAGATCTTGGTTAGGGTTGTTCGGCACGTCTAAATATTAAATCGGGCATGGTTGATGCCTTATAGACCCTTGACGGAGTGCCTAGCATCCCTACATAAGGATCTTATTGTCTTATTCATCAATAAGGGTACGGACCTATGGTCTCGTACGTCATATCTTATCGATCTCATAACACCTCGATATCGATATCAGATCATATCATTATAATTCTTATACTTGTCCTCTTTCAATACATATTCATCACGATTCACATCCATATATATATATATATATATATATATATAACAACAATCTCATGTCATCGCTATATTAATCTCACTATATATCTTGGCACATGTCTTTGTGCATCTATATCGCCTCACATTCTCGTATCAATCGTATTCTCCCGTATCATCTTATATCATCACATTGCTATCTCAATTCTCGTCATCTTGCATTACTCATAAAATCACATACTAAATCTTTTGACCATATCTATAAGTTTCTAACACGGTTTCTCCAACTATATTCTATATATCAGTTTCCATTTTATAATTGCGGGGGTGCTATACTCCATCCACCCGACTTCCCCCGTAGATATAAATCTACTTACCTGCAATACTCCTTGCTTAGCCAAGGTCGATGTTCTTTGTCATCTTGGAGTCCACGCGAAGGTACCTACAATTAAAAAACATCGAAAAGCTATTAAAACCAAGTCCGAAAACCGATACGGCACATGAATTGCTTATATGTTAGAACCTATATCTCACGAATGCAAAAACAACCAAATAACCCTCATCGTTGACGTACAAACGTCCAACGACTAAATCACATTAAGATATTCATAAATCCAAATTTCAAATATCGGAAAATATAGGCACAACTAACTCAAAATGCTCCCAGATTTGTGCTCAGGTATATAGGGACAAATCTAACAATACAGGGGCTAGGTTATAAGGTGTGTCAGCTATAGACAAACCCTAACACCAGAAGCCAAAACTTGGCAGGCCAAATTGCTACAGTAACCGTCCCCACCGGCCCCTTCTTAGAGTTTTGGTCTCGTTCTTGTGTGGTGGTCTTCTAGTGGTCTAACTAGATCAATGTAGTTGTTTGTTTTTCTTATAAATATCCCAGGTTGCTCTAGATTCCATTTTGAGCATAAAAAATAAATGAAAACCGACACGGGAAAATTCTGGGTTTGTGTCCAGGGGTTTCTAGTCTCTGGTCTAGGTCCGTAGACATCTCTAAGGTCATGCAGCATACACTACACCTCAACTACACACTCAAAATTCCAAGAGTCCCCTAACCCTCATCTAGGAAAATTCTAATATCGCTAATCTGAACAAGTTTAACTCTAAACTACACTAAAATGCTAGATATTCTAAAATCTAAACTAAAGACATAGGATTTACCACATTTGGCAACTCAAGAAATTTCTTAAGTTGCCCAAAATCTTCAAAACCTCCACTTAATCACACCATTGTCTTTGTGAGGAGCTTGTGCCCATTTTTTTATAAAGTGGATATAAGGTTTTGGCTAAGATTTGAGGTGGTTTGTGGGTAGTAGTAAGGTGGAGGAAGAGGAGGATGAATATGATGAAGGAATAAAAGAAAGAATGCAAATGAAGAAGGATGAAAGATGGTTGGGGATGCCATGGTCAATATGACCTCTCTCTCTCTCACTCACTCTCATGCCCCATACCTCTTTGTCTCTAAATATCTCTCATATCCTTTCTTTTCTTTTCTTTTTTCAAAAACAAAACAAAATCCATTAATATGCAAATGAAGCATGGTTCATAAAAATGCAACAAGTGTTTGTAATACATTATGGTGCATGTCATGCACATAAACCAGATTAATGTATAATTAGTGAGATAATAATCGAGTTTAGTATTAAACTCATATAAAAGTAATTGTATAAATATTTATAAAATATCCAAATCGCATAAATTCTTTCAAAAACAATAATTCATATTAATTTTCCAAATATTTTCCAAATATTGGTATATACCTATACCATTTTACGAAAAACCCCTATTCGCAAATCGAATAATTTTCGCGAAATATATTATTTTATTATTTTAATTCCAAAAATATTATTTTTGCAGGGTTTCCTAGGGTCGCTGCTGGTTTTTGGGAGGCATCGACCATGCCGTTTTTAAAAATTTTGCACGCTAAAGAACCCTAACCTAGAATCTTAACTAGAGAATTAGATAAATTTAGAATGTAAATATCTTTACATCTAAGTGAATAAGGAATAAAACCTTTGTAGACCGGTCCTTCACTTCAATAGATCCGTGTAGTAGTCCCTCCGCTCCAAGTAGTGAACTCTCGGACATTAGAAAGGCTCCACAAAATGAAAGGAACAAACTTGCTTGAAGTCTTCGAGGCCGAAGATGATCTACGTCGAGGAGACACTAACTCAAACTACCTCTTCACTAATTGTGATGAACTAGTGAAGAAACAATCCAATCTAAATGGCTAGTCTAGAAGAGATTTATGAAGTGGGAATTTTGCTCACTCTAGAAATTATTTTCTCACTTATTTTCCTCACCTCCCAAAAATCTAGAGAGCTTGAGGAAGGAGATAAAGAAAAGCAACCATGGAAAAAGTCAAGTGTAGAATGGCAACTATGGGTGAGTTAATATCATATACTAACTCATGTATAGACTAAACCATGGCTAATCATAATGGTTGGGTTAATAAATATCTCAAGTAAAACAAAATTAGTGAACTTAGTCAATGGTTCCACAAGCTTCAACCATGTGACTAATTTCCATTTAATTTTTATTTACTTTAAATAAATAAAAGCCTTCATTATGTTAAGCATGGTGTGAGTCTTATATACCCATGTCTCATGTATCATCTAGCATGACACAAGAGAATGTATATTAATATATATCACATATATACTAAGTGTACACATGTGAGAAAAAGAATTCTTAAGTGAGCTAATATTAGTTAATGTAAATTAATATATCAAATATATAATTATACATTAAATTATTAAATCAACACTTGATTTAATAATCCGGCTATATCACATATAACCGACTAATATCATATGTATCAACTTATCGAATCAACACTTGATCCGATAATCTGGCTATATCACATATAACCGTCCGATATCACATATCACGAGAATAGAATACGGTATCACATACTCTTATTGGGGGTTTCTTCTCTCTCAGGACTAGTATATATGAGTCGAGAAGCGTATACACTAGTCTTGTGTGATACCCCAAAAACCACCGTTTTGCACGATCTCTTGAACGTGGTAAGATGGATATTAAAGCATAGTGGGAATCACACAAGACTCTATGACGATCTCGAGTCGACAGACTAACATGTACCAGTGTCACCAGAGAACTGCTATCTGACGATAGGTATAATACCATCTAGGAGTTCTTGGCGAGTCCGTTCAGTGTACCTAGTCTCCACTGAGCACCCGTGTACCATCTCTGATATGAAACACCAATGGATATGGGATCATCCATCGCCTATCATATGAGTCGAGAAGCGTATACGCTAGTCTACTCTGGAATATCGATACCCTGTCTTGATACTCCCACGACTAGGAACATTTAAAGGATGTACTTACCGACTACCCTTGCCCCACAAGTATGATCTGCAACATAATCCTGGTAGTCAAGTACTTATCCTAAGGGCTTTATCAACATGTAATAGAGATACAATAGGTGTACATGTTAAGATAAAGAGCAACCGGATAGTATACTATTATGTCGAGCAAGAAAGTCCTCCCTATATATATCCAAGCATCCACTATAATATACATCACATGTATAATAATGGCCTCTAGGGCATACATATAACTAGTTGTGCCTCCCAGCGAATATTCGCATACGATACGAGATTGCGACGGAGTTTCGATCCAAATCCAAACTCCGTGGTAATCCATCATTTTAGACTAAATTGCGAGATTTACATATCGTTAACTTGTTTTCGCAAAACTAATCAATGTGGAATCCAAAAATTGTATCAAATATCCAAAACTATCTAGACGATATTAAACATTTCGATCGATATTTCAAACACCACCAATTCATAGACCTCAACCACTTGAGTCTCATTAAAAATTTCTAGAAAACCAAAAATGACAACATGAAGCAGCAGAGGAAGAAAGAACCCTAACTCATCAAGTCGGCGGCAGAACCGCGGCCAAGACTTGGTCTAGGCGGCGGTTCCATGGCCACTTAGAGGAGTTAGGTGCTCGTTTTTCTTGGGCCTCCATAGTTTTACCTGCGTGATTTTCTGAATATTTTTAATTGTGAAAATATCAATTTTTGAAAAATAGACAGAAACTAGCCAAAACGGGATCTAAAACATCGATCGAACACTTTAACGTCGTCTATACTTCGCCTAAGTCTCTAGCTTGGCTATGATACTATGAAAGTATATCTTAGCACTTCTACTAGGTTTATATGAGCATCAAGTATGCAATTTAAAAAAATCCAGAGTGCTAATCATACTAACCTAGAATCGAACTAGAGAATTAGGGTTTCAAAGCAAGCAAACAAGTTCTAAACTAAGTGAAGAGAGTTTACAACCTTTGTAGACTAGTTCTTCACTTCTAAAACTCTAAGTAGTAGTCCCTTGAACTCTTTTTTGACTCCACTTGAAGAAAGGATCGAGCATGCTTTTTGTCTTCATCGCCGAAGATGATCCAGCTTGAAGTCTCTCTCACTCAAGATCTCACTTCACAAATGACGGTATTATTGAAGTTAATAACCTAAACTAATGGGCAAGATTAGTGTAGCTTGATGAAGTAGGAGATTTTCTCACTAGAAATATTTTTCTCTTTTCTTTTTGCAACTCAAGAAAATCCTAGAGAGGAGATGAAGAAGGAGATGAACTTGAATGAGTTGTGAACCATGTATCAATGAGATAAGATGAGATTGATAGTGATAAATATCAATGAATAATCCAAAAGAGAAGAGGTAAGTCATGGCTTCTCAAGGTTTCTACAAGCTACTAAAGAATAATGACCCATTCTCTTTTCATTTAATTCATTAATCCAACCATTATCTTCTCATCTTAACCTCATGTGTGATTCTCATACATCCTAGTTCTATGTATCATTAACCATGATAAAATATTAAATACACACACACACATATTTATCACACACATATATAAATATATATAAAAAGAAGAAAATCTTAAGTGAGCTAAATATTAGTTAATATATATATATATATATGAATATCAAAACATTAAATCAACACTTGATTCAATTATCCGGTTACATATAACCGGTTAATATTCAATATTAGATATTAAATCAACACTTGATTCAATAATCCAGTCATATCATATTTAACCGGCTAATATATATATATAAATCAAATCATTAAATCAACACTTAATTCAATAATCCGGTTATATCACATATAACCAGGCTGATATCAAATATCGCAAGATTAGAATATGGTATCATATACTCATATTTAATTTGTTTCTCTTGAGCTAGGAAATCTCTATGTAGGACTCTAAAGACTCGTCAAGACACCAGCAGTGGGTAATAATCATATCAGATACCCACAAGCCATCAGCGGTACTAGCTGTACGTAACGGCTGCGCAGGTATTGAACGAACAGAAGATCAACAAGCAAACTTGCCCAAACTCCCGTAGAGCCTATAAGCAACATTTACCGTATAGTCCGGTCACTTCGTCTGATATGTCACATATTGAGTTTAGGGGGGTGGAATTGTTAGACTCCACTAACTTGATAAGTCATGTCGATGTGTGGCCTAATCTTTCGAGAAACTACTGATAACACTACCAGTAAATCTCATCAGTCCTGGCCAGGGACTTGCTGTTATAGCCAATCTGTAGGGTTCCTAGGCACACTAATGAGGTCTCGCAAGGCATCAACCATGCCGATTTCAAATTTTACAAGTGCCGAGAAACCCTAATACGGATCGTTAACTAGAATTTTAGGCGAAACATGCAACTAGTTAACAACTTAACTAAGTGAACGGAAATACAAACTTTGTAGATCCGGTCCTCCACCTCCATAGCTCCATGATGAAGTCTCCTTGCTGTCCAAATCGAATCCCGGGCTCTAGCATCGGCTTCATCGGAGAAATGGGCGGGCTAGGTCATCGACTACGATGCCGAAGATGATCTACGTCGAGGCATCACAAGATCAAGCTCCCACTTCACCAAGTCATGAAAATTGTGAAGAAAACACCCTATACTACTTGGCAAGAGGTAGAGGATGAAGAAATAGGAGGTGGGTTCACTTTAGAATTGGATTTCTCACTCTTTTCATCAAATCACCATTGATGGAATCAAGCTTCTTCATCTTGAAGAAGAAGAAGAAGATGATGATTATGATGATAAGAATAATAAAATAGGAAAGAAAATGAATTCTTATCATATGCTAACCATGGTTAGGTGTAGAGAATTGACTAAGGTTAGATGAATGGTTAGGGTTAAGCATGAAGACAAAATGGTCACTTTGGTCAAAGCTTCATGAAGCTTCAACAAGCTTCAAGAATGAAAGCAACCATTTTCTTTTCTTTTGCCATTTCTTTTTAATCCAAATTAAAAAGATAATAGAATGAATAAATAAAAACCCTAACCATTATATAACCATGGTTTAATCCTTTACACAAACCTAAGTTAGCATGTATCATCAAACATGATACAAAAGAGTGCACAAAAGTATATCACATATACAACTTGTGAACTTCAAGTGAGAAAATCCATTTAAATGAACCAATACTAGTTAATGCAAAGTAATATATCAAATATATAATTATGCATTAAATCATTAAATCAATGCTTGATTTAACGATCCGGTCATATCGCATATAACCGACTAATATCCAATGTATCGGCTTATCGAATCAATCGTTGATTCGATAACTAGGTTATATCACGTATAACCATTCGATACATTCATCGCGAGAATGGAATACGGTATCACATACATGCATTATTCTCGGTCCCGCACATATCTCATATGCGCTCCTATTTCGTTTCGCTTGAGCCAGGAAACCTCTGTGTAGGACTCTAAAGACTCGTCAATACGCCGGCAGCAGGTGATGATCATATCAAGCACCCACAAGCCGCAAGCGGTCTGCTAAACGTAACGGCCACCCGGGTATTGAGCGATCAGAAGATCGACGAGCAAGCCCGCTCATACTCCTGTGAATCCAACCAGTAACACTTACCGTACAGTCCGGTCTCGTCGTCTGATATGTCGCATATCTCGCCTAGGGGTGGTAAACGTCAGACCCCAATAGCTCGATAAGTCGTGTCGATATGAGGTCTATAACAGTTCGAGAAACTACAGGTAACACTTACCAGTAAATCTCAGCAACCCTGGCCAGGGATTTCCGGTTATAGCCAATCGAACACAGCGCAACATCAACTCCCTATACCGGGAGAGACGAATCCCCTCCTATCGCTCATTGCCTCCATGTGATTCGGGACTGTACCCAAAAACCACCATTTTGCACGCCCTCTTGGACGTGGTAAGGTGGAAATCAAAGCACAGTGGGAATCACACAAGACTCTATGACGATCTCGGGTCAACAGACTACTCTGTACCAGTGTCACCAGAGAACTGCCATCTGACGTAAGATATAATACCATCTGAGAGTTCTCGGCGAGTCCGTCCAGTGTACCCAGTCTTCACTGAGCACCCGTATATCATCTCCGATGTCAAACACCAATGGATATGGGATCATCCATCGCCCATCTGTATGGGTCGAGAAGGTATACGCTAGTCTACTCTGGTATATCGACGCCCCGTCTCGATACATCCACGACTAGGGACCTTGAAGGATGTACTTATGGACTACCATGTCCCCACTAGTATTATCCGCATCATAGTCCAGGTAGTCAAGTACACATCCTAAGGGCTTTACCAACATGTAACAGAGAGACAATCAATGTACACGTTAAGGTAAAGAGTAACCAGATAGCATACTATCTTGTCGAGCAAGAAAGTCCTCCCTATATATGTCCAAGCATCCACTACAATATACATCCTATGTATAGTAATGGCCTCTAGGGCATACATATAACTAACAATCTCCCACTTGCACTAGGGCCATCTGTAGCAGTGGTTGCAGTATCTCATACTCAACCATCCCATAAAAGTCTCTCTCTGGGAATAGGCCTTTGTGAGTGGATCCGCCGTGTTGTCCTCTGAGTCTGTTCTCCTAACCTCGATCACCCTGGAGATCAACCATCTCCATGATCAGGTGATACTGCCTTAGAATATGTCTGGATCACTGATAGGACGGACGTTTCTTGGCATATGCCACAACTCCATTGTCACACAATGGGAGGAACTAAGTTCATCTCATGAACAAATATACATCCTGACTGCCTGTTTGGTAGTATCTTAAGTAGCGATGTATCCTGCCTTTATCGTCTAGTAAGCCACAGTATTTAGCTTGGAACTCTTCCAACATACCGTCCCTCTACTGAGGGTAAAGACAATGCCTGTGACGGACATTCAGTCGTCCTTATTACCCTGGAACCTTTCCAGTGATTTTCCCCAGGATCAACTCATACCATCTTACTACAACTAGTGAGTCTCCTAACATCCAATTAGATCTATCTCATAGATCCAAAATCCAGGATTTAGGAGGTATCATTTTGATCCTATATGGAGAATCATTGTGATAAGCGGAGATTGACCATGCGTAGGATAGGAAACTCCTTCCCTATCAAGAGTATGTCATCCACGTATTCTACGAGGATCACCACCATACTCCCTACTACCTTTTCGTTTATACAAGGTTCATCTACCATTTTGATGATGTCAAACTCTTTGACTAACACATCAAAACAGACGTTCCAACTCCGCGATGCCTGTTTTATCCTATAAAGCATCTTGTACACGTTTCCGCTGCTCCCACTGTCTACGGAGCCCTCTGGCTGTGTACTTATAGACGTTCTCTTCTAAAACATCATTTAGAAAAGCAGTCATGGCACCCAACTGCCAGATATCGTAGTCATGGTATGTAGCCGTGGCAAGTAGGATCTGGATGGACTTAAGCATAGACACTTGAAAAGGTTTCATCATTATCCACACCTGGTCGATGACGAAAAGCTTTAACAAGTCTAGCTTTGAAAGTCTCAACTTTTCCATCTACACCAAGTAATCTTCTCAAGATATACTTGCTCCTGATGGGGATTTAACCCTTCAGATATAGCAACCAAAGTCCATACTTTGTTGGTGTATATGGATTCCATCTCAGATCACTAAGCATCCAGCCATTCTTACAGAGTCTTACTCCTGATGGCCAGCTCGAAACTAGTTGGGTCATCATCTCATGATGCAATCCTCGCTCCCACTGTCATAGAGAAACCGAAGTATCTCTCAGGTGGGTGAGGAACCCTACTAGATCGGCGGAGAGGCTGAGGTTCGTGGTTAACTATTGAATCCTTTGGTTCTTTCAAATCAACAGCTGCAGTTTGTATAGCTGGAACATTTCTAGTTCTACATAACAGATCTTGCCTCGAGCTTGTCCCGATTTTGCTTTTAGACATAGGCCGGACAACCCCAAATCTTAACTAGCTTAAGACATGGGCTCTTCCCATTCCATATCTCATATGGAGTGGTAGGCAGTGATCTGATTCGAACCCTATTCAATAGGTATGCAGCTTCTCAAGCGCATAACTCCCAAAAGGAAATAGGTAACTCAGTAGTACTCATCATAGAGCACACCTTATCATTTAAGGTGTGATTGCTCCGCCCCGATATACGATCGTGCCATGGTGTATACGGAGGAGTAATGCTGAGAGAGAATCTCATTCTCCTTTAAAAAAGTCCACGAATTTCGTGCTCAAGTATTCTCCTCCTTGATCTCATCAAAGGACATAATACTTATACCCGTATTGGTTCTCTACTTCTAACTTATATTCTGTGAATATCTCAAAAGGTTCTGACTTGTGTTTCAATAGGAACATATGTCTGAATCAAAAGAGATCATCAGAGAATTTAATGAAGTATAAAGAACCGGTCTTGGCAAGTGTAGACAGGGGACCTACATACATCAACATGTATCATCCCAAGAGTTCACTAACTCTTTCTCTGTTTCCAGTAAACGGAGCTATGGTCATCTTATCTCTGTGACATGACTGGCAAGTTTCACAAGATGTAAATTCAAACTGATTTAAATATGCATCTAAAATGTAACTTCAGCCAGTCGGATCGCATTGATATGACCTTGTCTACAATGTCTCAAGAAGGATTCGTTCATTTCTGAACCCTTCCTCTTGTGTGTGTTCCGTATACTTAGAACTGTAGTTTGATTTAGAACATCAATACTTTTAGATAACGTGCCTGATCTTATCAACTTTTGATATAGGAAATGTTCAAAACATTATCTATCAATACAAAATTATATCCTTTCTTTACTTATAAAGAGAATGATATGATTTTGTATATCAGGTTCGGTATCTAATAGCATTTGTTCAGAATCAATATATTTGTAATACAAGGTGACAGTGACCAACAGACTTGGTTGCAACACTTGCCCCGTTTTCTGCCTCATGAAACTTATCACCCGTTCTCAGTTTTTCTACCCTTTTGTAGCCCTATGTAACAGATTACATATCTGGGATCTTGATCCGGTATCAAATACCCAGGATGCAGAGGATACTGAGAAACAGTTCTTTGTAATGAACACATCCGAAGATGATGCATCAGCATGCACTTTCTTCGTTTGGGCGGTACGGGAATTCTGGTAATCCCCAATTTCCTGCTTTGTCTTATAACAATTATAAGTTGGAGCGGGACCAACGTTCCCCAGTTCAGTATAACAAGTGGGTTCGGTAAATTCTTCCGTATTATTATCTTGATTAAGGCGTGATATGGTCGCTACCTGGAGAGAGAGAGAAGAAAACACTCAGCGTATGCTCTTGCAAGAATAGATTGGTTTTTATTTTATCTAATCAGGATGGCTCCCACTGTTTTTTTCAAATCTTCCTTCAAACCCTAAAAGAAAAGACTAGCCGGGGTTAATTACACACTACAAGTTCGCCAATCTTTCAGCCAGGCCAGTGTCGGTACTTTGAGGGAGGTGCCCCGTGCTTTCGCACGAACCTAATTAATGTAAACCTCGTTTTCCCAGAGGCGTAACCTCGTTGACACTTTTCTAGACACCTACTTGATCGGCTAATTGTAATGTGTAAAACTCTCCCAGGAGTAACTCTTACCCGCAGCGGGTATCGGGATCCAACTATCTCATAGAAGGTATGCAATCTCATTGCAAATTTCAACACTTGAAATTCCCGATAATATTTTACCCCTAGTGTTCTATGACCTTGACGAATGCCAAACAACCCATAGTCCACTAGTCAAGTTCAACCCGTACATTTCTTGATTGAATTAAACCCACCCGCACGACCCTTGACGAATGCCAAACAACGCCGTACGAATACCCTAATCCAATCTGCATCATATGCAAAAGCAGATAAATACTAGTTAGCTACCGTACACTACGCCTTGACGAATGCCAAACTACCGCAACACGAATACTAACTAGTACTTATCTGAAATGACGGAGGGCTACGACAAGTTTTTCTAAAAACCTATTGCGTAATGAACTTGATATCGTTGTAGAATCAAATGATTTTGAAATGGAGTGGTTTTGAGGCTTTTCTAGTTTTGCTAAAGGAGTCACTCCCGGTGAAGGGATCGTCGGTCCTTTCCTCGTCGAATGAGGTACGGGATATATCATATATATCACTGTGCAAAGCAGAAACTATAGAAGCAATCAAAAAAACAAACCGAGGGGTGTAGCATCTGCCAGTTATTGCTAAAGGAGTCACTCCCGGTGAAGGGATCTCGGTCCTTTCCTCATCGAATAAGGTGCAGGATATATCATATATACCGCTGTGCAAAGCAAGAACTGTAGCTACCTGTTTTATTTTTGAAATTCGATTCTACAACATCTTTAGGTTTCTTTTTACTTTCATTAATCTCATTAATGAAGTCCCATCATTTAAGTTACCTAAACATCACAGATAAATACGACGTACACTTATGCCATCCGCATTCGCCTCGATGTCCCCTCGTGCACCGTTAGGTTAGGTGACTAACGGCAGAGCGGGGCAGGGCTAGCGCGGGTGTAAAACATAAGTAACGCCTATATAATATATCATATATACTATATAAAGTATCCATCACAGAACATATCACATGATCACATCATAGATATCGCAGCAGAAGAAACATATGAAATATTGGATATACTAGGACGTCCGTGTTTTCAATACGAGCCAGTATAAAACACGGATTCCACGGTCGTGATGAATAGCCAAACCCACACCCCTAGACCCCTACGAGAGCGGCAAGCAACCCTACCAATTCTGGAGTTAGGAGACCCGGACTCGACTACTCGAGTTGGTCTCCCACTGGACCCCAGAACCCGGTTACTTATGCCCTCCTCCTTGGGTCTATCCTAGTGCGGAAAAGTAAATAATATACAAAATGTGACATCTTCCGCAACCTGGAAGTGCCCCAATAAAAGAATATTACATACAAGTTTTTACATGAATGAAAATAAAAAACACTCATCTCACATAAAAACCCCCGGCTATTCAAACACGACGATCCAATATAACATATCCAGCAACACATAACGTCACATGTCATCAACGTAAGTAAATATGCGCATCCCAATTGTCGTTGACATATAGCAACGAAACCGGCGATATCACATATTACACTTACGGTCACAGAAAAGAAAGTGTAAAACTACAACAGTTGGAATCCGCAATCTGCATAGACATCGCATGCCTAATCAAATGAATACCTTAGACATCACATGCCTAACAATTATAAACCCCGCATTTTAGTCTCAAAATCGAAAACACTTTTCAATATCAAGTCGGGCAATTCAACAGGATTCCCGACATACTGATCGAATGCTCGTCGCAAACTTTAGCAGGCGGCCGCACCTCCGACGCCGTCGACGAAGTGCACCAAGGCGGAACACCGTTGCAGCGAGCACCCGAACGAATGCTTTCGGCGACGGGGTTCTCCTACAGTCACTTGGTCGGGGCTATGGGGCGAGGCTGTCTATTAAGTTTACCCGGCGAGTATCCGCGTACGCTACGTGATTGCGACGGACTATTGATCACATCAAAATTCCGTGGCAACCGATCAAGTGAGACTAAAGTGCTATGTTTATAACATTCATACAGTTATCTCATAACTACTTGTGAATTCCAATTATTGTATCCCATTGCAGATAAATAGAAAATGTTAAACTTTCCGATCGAATATCCAAACACCCAAGTTTTCCCGAAACAGCTCAACACATGAAACAAGTTTAAAAACATCCAGTTCATGCCTCAGTACCAACGGTCCAACCGTAGAAGGGTCAAGCCAACGCCTCACATGTGGTACGCTGTACTGCCCCAAACCCGAAGGTTCAAAGGGCAGTTCAAGACGGTCATATAATCGAGTTAAGGTTTGTTGTCTTCTAGAGGGTCCATCGCGTTACTTGCACTACTTAGAACGTTATTAAACCACGGAAAGATCCAACATTTGGAAATTTCCCAAATGGGGAAAAAGTTGGTGTTTATATCCGATCGAACTTTTTAACATATTCTAAATATCCGGAAAACAAATAGACAAAGTCCGATAATCCGATCGAATCTACGAACCCCCAATACAACCCAGAAAATTCAACTTTTGAATAAATTTTAAAAATTCCCATAAAATACAGCACATCCAGAAACTGATTACTGTGCAAACCAAGTGCATTGATTCAGCACTTTGGCCGCGGAACCGCCGCACAAGGCAGGGTGGGGCCGCGGTTCCGCTGCTCTTCTGTCGAATCAATGTCACGTGCTTCACAGTAATTCATAATATTCCCTGCTGAATTTTTTAGCAATTTTTAATGTGGAAAAATCCCTGAAATTGAAAAATGTACAGAGAGCAATTTTGGGTTTAGGGTTTCTAACATCATCTGAGCATCGCCTAAGGCTCTAACCTGGCTCTGATACCACTGTAGGGTTCCTAGGCACACTAATGAGGTCTCGCAAGGCATCAACCATGCCGATTTCAAATTTTACAAGTGCCGAGAAACCCTAATACGGATCGTTAACTAGAATTTTAGGCGAAACATGCAACTAGTTAACAACTTAACTAAGTGAATGGAAATACAACCTTTGTAGATCCGGTCCTCCACCTCCATAGCTCCATGATGAAGTCTCCTTGCTGTCCAAATCGAATCCCGGGCTCTAGCGTCGGCTTCATCGGAGAAATGGGCGGGCTAGGTCATCGACTACGATGCCGAAGATGATCTACGTCGAGGCATCACAAGATCAAGCTCCCACTTCACCAAGTCATGAAACTTGTGAAGAAAACACCCTATACTACTTGGCAAGAGGTAGAGGATGAAGAAATAGGAGGTGGGTTCACTTTAGAATTGGATTTCTCACTCTTTTCATCAAATCACCATTGATGGAATCAAGCTTCTTCATCTTGAAGAAGAAGAAGAAGAAGAAAAAGAAGATGATTATGATGATAAGAATAATAAAATAGAAAAGAAAATGAATTCTTATCATATGCTAACCATAGTTAGGTGTAGAGAATTGACTAAGGTTAGATGAATGGTTAGGGTTAAGCATGAAGACAAAATGGTCACTTTGGTCAAAACTTCATGAAGCTTCAACAAGCTTCAAGAATGAAAGCAACCATTTTCTTTTCTTTTGCCATTTCTTTTTAATCCAAATTAAAAAGATAATAGAATGAATAAATAAAAACCCTAACCATTATATAACCATGGTTTAATCCTTTACACAAACCTAAGTTAGCATGTATCATCAAACATGATACAAAAGAGTGCACAAAAGTATATCACATATACAACTTGTGAACATCAAGTGAGAAAATCCATTTAAATGAACCAATACTAGTTAATGCAAAGTAATATATCAAATATATAATTATGCATTAAATCATTAAATCAACGCTTGATTTAACGATCCGGTCATATCGCATATAACCGACTAATATCCAATGTATCGGCTTATCGAATCAATCGTTGATTCGATAACTAGGTTATATCACTTACAACCATTCGATACATTCATCGCGAGAATGGAATACGGTATCACATACATGCATTATTCTCGATCCCGCACATATCTCATATGCGCTCCTATTTCGTTTCGCTTGAGCCAGGAAACCTCTGTGTAGGACTCTAAAGACTCGTCAATACGCCGGCAGCAGGTGATGATCATATCAAGCACCCACAAGCCGCAAGCGGTCTGCTAAACGTAACGGCCACCCGGGTATTGAGCAATCAGAAGATCGACGAGCAAGCCAGCTCATACTCCTGTGAATCGAACCAGTAACACTTACCGTACAGTCCGGTCTCGTCGTCTGATATGTCACATATCTCGCCTAGGGGTGGTAAACGTCAGACCCCAATAGCTCGATAAGTCGTGTCGATATGAGGTCTATAACAGTTCGAGAAACTACAGGTAACACTTACCAGTAAATCTCAGCAACCCTGGCCAGGGATTTCCGGTTATAGCCAATCGAACACAGCGCAACATCAACTCCCTATACCGGGAGAGACGAATCCCCTCCTATCGCTCATTGCCTCCATGTGATTCGGGACTGTACCCAAAAACCACCGTTTTGCACGCCCTCTTGGACGTGGTAAGGTGGAAATCAAAGCACAGTGGGAATCACACAAGACTCTATGACGATCTCGGGTCAACAGACTACTCTGTACCAGTGTCACCAGAGAACTGCCATCTGACGTAAGATATAATACCATCTGAGAGTTCTCGGCGAGTCCGTCCAGTGTACCCAGTCTTCACTGAGCACCCATATATCATCTCCGATGTCAAACACCAATGGATATGGGATCATCCATCGCCCATCTGTATGGGTCGAGAAGGTATACGCTAGTCTACTCTGGTATATCGATGCCCCGTCTCGATACACCCATGACTAGGGACCTTGAAGGATGTACTTATGGACTACCATGTCCCTACTAGTATGATCCGCATCATAGTCCAGGTAGTCAAGTACACATCCTAAGGGCTTTACCAACATGTAACAGAGAGACAATCAATGTACACGTTAAGGTAAAGAGTAACCAGATAGCATACTATCATGTCGAGCAAGAAAGTCCTCCCTATATATGTCCAAGCATCCACTACAATATACATCCTATGTATAATAATGGCCTCTAGGGCATACATATAACTAACAATCTCCGAGTATAGCGCAACATCAACTCCCAGTACCGGGAGAGACGAAACCCTTCCTATCGCTCACTGTCTCCATGTGACTTGGGACTATACCTAAAATCCACCTGTTTTCATGACTCTTTTGAGCCGTGGTAAGGAGGAAATCAAAGCACAGTGGGAACCACGCAAGAATTTATGATGATCTCGGGTCTACAGACTAACCTGTATAAGTGTCACCAGTGAACTGCTATCTGACGATAGGTATGGTGCCACCTAGAAGTTTTCAGCAAGTCCTGTTTGGTGTACCCATTCTCTAATGAGCACCTGTGTACTATCTTTGATGTGTAACACTTTGAAATCCGTCTAGGTTAATTTCGTGTTAATTAGCGAAAATACGTGTTTTTCGTAAAAACCTAGTTAATAAATATTTCCTATATAAACATGAATATATCTATTTGATGATGTGAATATGTGTATAATTGTGTTTTATTACTTAGAATTTAATTTATTGTTCACTTAATTATCTATTTTACTTATTTATTAATTACTAAACTATTTCCTTAAAACATGCACACACACATCTTGTGTAACCCTAGATTAATAATTGTTTTAACAACCATGGCAACTTAATTCAAAAAAAAATGCAACATGCACTTCTTTCTTTCCTCTCTTATGTTCTAGACCTTTCTTTTAAAAAAAAAAATGGAAAAGAAATGGAAAATTGAGGCATGGGGGCATTAAATGCATGGTATGGATCACTTCTCTCTCTCTTCACTCTAGATTTCTCTCTCTCTCCCCCTGGCAGCCACCCCTCTTCATCCTCCTTCTTTCTTCTTCATTTTTCCATGGATTAATCTCTACCTCACGCATAAATCCCTCACATCTTCACAAAAATCAAATCTAAACATCAAAAATCAAACCTTTTTATGGTTCTTGAGGCAAGTTTTCCATTTGGGAGGCAAGAATTTCAAGTTTGAATCAATTCCATCTTCCTTTGAGGTATAAAGCCTAACTTAAGTATCCTTTTGCTAAGCTTTTGGTGTATTAAGTTTAGTTTAGTGTTTAAGTGGTTATTAGTGCTAACTTTAAGATTTAAGAGAAGATTAGGATAAGTTAGGATTTTTATGGCTTGAATAGGGTAATTAAGAGTGGTTAGTGTCTAATAATCCAATTATTTCTACACATTTACACTAAAATATCTTAATGTCACAAATTAGTGTTTTAATACTGTTTTGAAACTAGTTTTGTGATACGGTGAATCTGCTATTTCTATGGTAGTTTTTAAATCAAACAAACATATACAGTAGACTATACATCATCTCAGGAGTGTAGTGTAGAAACCAAGCTCTTTTCACCCGATTCCACCCGGTGAGAACCCCATTATTTCCGATCTGACCGGCCCCACTATGGAATTGAGTGTTGAAATTTTGCAGGAAGTTGTCTGTAAGTATTTTAGGGTGTTTGGTAATGCCTGTTTTTCTTGGTTTTGTTCCAGATAAAATCTGGGACCAATTACCTATATTTTAGTGTTGTATCTTGCGCGATACGTGCGATTTGAGCCATGGTCTGGTGTATCTGTGAGAACATACAGATTGTGATAGATTTGAGGGATGTTACGCGGGTTTTTATGCCCCAAGTGCACGCGTGTTTAGCTTGTGGGCCTTAGTTTTCTCGTATGGTTTTAATGTCGCGTTTTACTGAATATCTAGCCTTATATGTTTGCATTGTGCGATTATAGGATCGGTTGTGGAGACGTCAGATGCGGCAAGGAGAGGAAAGAGCTGAAATCAGATCAGATTATTTGAGGCGTCCCGGTAAGTAGATGTACACATCTACGGGGGAATCGTCTGAATGGCGCAAGGCCCCCGATAGTTAGAATTTCTATTAGTAATTGCATTACATGCGTAGTTCCTAATTATTCATCTCGTTGTATCGCATCATCTTTTATATAAATATATGCGATATCATCTCATAGGACACTTGCACCATTACCATTGGTTTATGCAGCACAGGCACTATTCATGTGGACACACACACCTTGGTAATTTCTATGCCACGAACACTATATAACTTGTTTAAATCAGAATATAAAATCATTGCAACATATATGATTTGTAAACCTTTATTTGTATATTCAATTCATCAGGATGGATACGTAGGATTGTTAGTCATATGCATATACCTCATTGCATCATCGTTCATGCATAGTTTTCTAGTCAAGCATCGTATTTCATATTGTTGATATCATATACATTCATCAAATTCTACATGTTCTTGTATTGTGATTCCTCTCGAGGATTTCAGTATTTATGAGATTTATGGATTTGGAGAAACTGCAAGGATTTAAGAACGTATTACCATTTTAAAAATGTAAGTTGTGGTTTTCTCGTGATATGATATATGTGGTGTCCACCATGGGTTTTCTCGGTTCTTGAGCGGTATCATACACCCGATTCGAGGTAGGGGGTGTAGGGTTCCTAAGCACGACAGCAAGGTTTCGGGCGGCATCATCCATACCAAATTAAAAATTTGCCATGCTAAAAGAACCCTAACCTAGATCTTTAACTAGAGAATCATACGGAATCATAAAGTAATCAATTTTACTTCTAAGTGATTAGGGATTGCAACTTTTGTAGTCCGGTCTTTCACTTCTATACCTCCTTGTAGTGGTCCCTCCGCTGCGATCATCGAACTCTCGGACTCTTGAGTGGCTCCACAAGGTGTATGATGCATGCTGGCTAGAAGTCTTCAAAGTCTATGATGATCTATTTCGAGGAAACACAAACTCAAGCTATCTCTTCACTAATAATGAATTAGTGAAGCCAACACACTAAACTATATGACTAGTATAGAAGAGACGATGAAGTAGGAATTTTTCTCACTTTAGATTTTATTTTCTCACAATATTTCATCAATTCATCACAAGCAAGAGAGCTGGAATGATATGAAGATGAAGAAGATGATCAGGTGATGAATGAATAATTGAGGTGAGGTTAGAAATGCAACCATGGTGAGTTTTGTCATCCTTAGCCTATGTAGAGAATAAACCATGGCTAAGTGATTAGGGTTAGGTCAATAAATATCTTAGGTTAAAACAAAATTGGTGGACTTAGTCAATGAATCTACAAACTTCTTCAAAGCTCATCCATGACTAATTCCAAGCAATTTTGAATTAACTAAAATAAATAAAAACCTAACCCTAATTACAAGTATGGTATGATTCTCATACACCCAAGTTTACATGTGTAACCTAGCATGTCACAATTATATATTGCATATATAATTTTGTGAACAAAAGAAAACTATACAATAAACATATATCACATTTATGTTAAATGTATAAGTGAGAAAAATAAATACTTAAGTGAGCATATATTAGTTAATGTAATTCAATATATCAAATATATAATTATACATTAAATTATTAAATCAATATTTGATTTAATAATCCGGCTATATTACATATAACCGACTAATATAATATGTATCATTTTATCGAATCAACACTTGATCCGATAACCCGGCTATATCAAATATAACCGGCCGATATCACATATCGCGAGAATAGAATATGGTATCACATACACATATTAATCTCGCTCCCGCACATATCACATATGTGCTCCAACTTCGTTTCGCCTGAGCCAGGAAACCTCTGTGTAGGAATTTAAAGACTCGTCAATACGCCGGCAGTAGGTGATGATCATATCAAACACCCATAAGCCGCAAGGGGTCAGCTAAACGTAACGGCCATCCGGGTATTGAGCGATCAGAAGATCAACAAGTAAGCCTGCCCATACTCCTGCGAATCCAATCAGTAACACTACCGTACAGTCTGGTCTCTTCGTCTGATATGTCGCATATCCAGTATAGGGGTGGTAAACGTCAGACCCCAGTAACCGATAATTCGTGTCGATGTGAGGCTCATAACGGGTCGAGAAACTACTGATAACACTTACCAGTAGATCTCCATATCAGCCCTGGCCAGGGACTTCCAGTTATAGCCAATCGAGCACAGCGCACCATCAACCTCTAATACCCGGAGAGATGAAACCCCTCCTATCTCTCATTGCCTCCATGTGATTCGGGACTGTACCCTAAAGCCACCATTTTGCACGTTCTCTTGAACGTGGTAAGGTGGAAATCAAAGCACAGTGGGAATCACACAAGACTCTATGACGATCTCGGTTCTACAGACTAACCTGTACCAGTGTCACCAGAGAACTGCTATCTGACGATAGGTATAATACCAACCAGGAGTTCTCAACGAGTCCGTTAAGTGTACCCAGTCTCCACTGAGCACCCGTATACCATCTTTGATGTCAAACACTAATGGACGTGGGATCATCCATCGCCCATCATATGGGTCAAATGCGTATACGCTAGTATACTCTGGAGTATCGATACCCTGTCTCGATACACCCTCGACTAGGAATAATTATAGGATGTACTTGTGGACTGCCCTGGCCCCCACTAGTATGATCTCCATCATAGTCCTAGTAGTCAAGTACACATCCTAAGGGCTTTATCAACATGTGAGAGTAAGACAGTAACACAATACAAGTCAACATGTTAAGACAAAGAGCAACCAGATAGCATACTATCATATCGAGCAAGAAAGTCCTCTCTATATATATCCAAGCATCCAATATAATATACATCATATATACAATAATGGTCTCTAGGGCATACATATAACTAACAGGGGGAAGGACCGTATGCAGGTGCATGGTGGACCCGGTGCGGTACCCCGAGGCAAGAAGATCATATAGAAAGGCGTTGAGCACGGCAGGGGAGCACTACCGACCGGTGATTGTATGGAGACTCGACGGATATTCAGAGTATACCATTCGGAGTTATGGGCCGATCCTGATCATGCGGAGCCCGAGATATTGAGATTTGATGATACGGGCCAGTCCGGATTGCCGGAGCCCGAGATATTGAGATATTGGGTTATATATTTTGTGTCGATACTTGACACGGATTTCTATTGATTTCATTGATGATACTGCAGTTAAATTATAGAAGTTTTACTAAGATAAGAATACATATTTTCTCGTACTAAACATATTCAGATCTCGTGTTGTTTATGCATTCATGTTGCATACATACCAGTGCATTGCATCACATTAGAATATGCAGGCTTTGATGAAATTGCGTGCATACTTACGATAGCCTTATTAGATGTTAGTTATTACTCACGGGTTGGCAACTCACCCCCGTTGTGCTACAGTATTTTGCAGGCTTGACCTGTCAGCACAGTAGCGGCGGGCATACTTTCTCCTTTTGCTTCATTGCAGCGACTTACGGCATTGCTCGTAGGTGGGTTGCGAGGATATTTTATCACATCATGTATATTATTGTATCTAGTATACTCCATCTACCCTTGTATATTTGACAAGACAGTGAGACTCGTGAGACTTGTATTTGTGGTGTTTGGGGTCAATGCTTACTTGAGCCGACGTGGTATTTTCTTTTTTCTTGATTTATAATTGATTGAATGAATTCTTTGTTCGTTTAGGTAGAAAATGTATAGAAATCATAAACAAAGAAAATTTTGACCGCAATCAATAACGGTGTCGATGTAGCGCGTTAGTGAATACGGATCGTCCGCAGGGAAAGTGTGATCCGTTCGAATTTGAATTAGATGAATTGAAAATTAAAAGATAAAAGAAAAGAGAATTCGGTTCAAGATTTATAAAAGTGAATTTCAAGAATTATCAAAATCTAGATCTAAAAGGTTGAAGGCTTCTTGCTTGATTTGTACCCGAAGATCTTGAATTTTGGCTTTGGTGATTGGATTAGGGTTAGGGTTTGAATGCACAAGTTGTGTCACTCAACTTGTGGGTGGAAATTGATCAACAATCAACAACCTTGAGAGTGAAGCCTTTGGGTCCTTTTTATAGCCTCTCCTTTAGCTTCCCCTAGAAGCTTGATTAGGATTTGCTTCTTTTAGAAGCTAGGTTAGGGTTAGCTTCTTTTACAAGCTTGGTAGTTAGGTAGAAGGTTCTAGAGTTAGTTAGTTAGAGCTAGCTTCTTTGATAAGCTTGGAGGTTAGGAAGAAGCATATAGGCTTAGGTAGTTATGTGGCTTGCTTGATAAGCTTGAAGGTGTTTAGCTTGTACAAAAAGCTTTGCTGTTCGGACAGAAGCTTCTGGAGCTCTCTGGAATTTGCATTGGCTTGAAGAAGTGTGGACCTTGAATTGAGAAACCTGATCCGCCGCGGGAAGGGGCCTTTGGCTGCGGATCCGCAGCCCATCAGTGGCCTCTGTGCATGGAATTCTCTGGTTGGATTGGTGTTGGCTTTAGGGTTACTTTCTGATATGTGGAATATTATAATACTCTCTAGTTCACTGCCAGATCTCAGGTCTTGGACTTGGTGTATTTTTATCAGCACTTTTCACAGTTTTGGCTCTTTTCCTGGAATTTCCTGCACAGATTCTCGAGAAAAGTGTTGCGCTATACAAAGATGATGCATGCAATGATAAACACTCAATTTCCCTCAAAGTGCCGGTTATAAAGTATAACACAAGTTATTTGGTATTTTACCGATGTTTTGCTAATATGTGCTATATTCATTCCGAACACCTTTATATGATTGCAAATAGTAGGGAAATTGATGTGTTAAAAATGCAATATTTTCGACTGATCAAATTCCCCCAAACTTATTTTTGGTCGTCTCGAGCAAACTGTTTTATTAAAAAGAGAAGGAGAAAATAAAGAAAAAGAAAAACTAACTAGCACACTTTCGTAGGCAACACGATTGCACTGAGCACGTGCAACAAGCCTTTAAACCTCTAGGTGTCCCTAGTAGGAGGAGTGTTGTCTCCTGAGGGTTTTCAGCGGATTGCACCCACAAAATCCAATAATAAAAGGAAGACCGTGAAAGTTACATATAAAGATAAGAATTCTAAAAGAAAGACTTTGAAAATTAGAGTTTCCAACTATGCTAGCTTTTCGGTTGTCATGAGCTCTATCTTAATAGTCATGAAAAGAAGTTAGAAATCACATCATCCCTCAATAAAACATCGTCTTTATTCTTCATTCCTACCTTTCTTCCAAACATCGATCATATAACCCTACGTGTATGTAAAAGACATCCCTACACTCGGAGAATTCAATTCAAGCTATCATACTCTTATCCATCTACCTCAGCACTTTTTTAATTGATGAATATTTAGATTGCTCACATATTTTTCATGCGACCGTTAATACTTCTTGAGGTACTAACCGACCGATTACTCATGTGCTTGCTTATTAGGTGTATTTTCCTCGTCTTGCACCCCTTAAGGCTTAGCAGTGACTCCCAGACCAGTTGGTTTAAGGCACTAAGTGATGAAGCACCCTCGCTATATTTTTTTATTGCTGTCTTGGCGATAACAAAACCAGTGTTCATTTTTCTCTTAACACCATTTTATATTTCTATTCATTTTTTATCTCCTTCATACTTTCGTTTTTAGACAAGAGCATTTCAAGGTATTCTCTATTATCCCGAGTTTCAAGACGTGTGTAAGTGCGTATAGTAGGGTATCAACATTCAAATATTTGGCTTCCAGAATAGGAACTATTTTTCAGATTTATTTTTATCCTCAGATTAGTGACTTCCTTCATCTTACTAACCCTTGGGACAACGGCTCATAAATTTTTATTACTAGTTCTTTTAAGAAAACTTCTAATTTTCTTGGTTTTTTTAAAATTTTCCAATCTTTTGGATGTAATTTTTCACTATCTAATCTTTTATTATCTTATTTATGTACAAATTTTTTTTTTGTGCTTATGCATTTTTCAGTAATTTTTCACTATCTAATCTTTTATTATCTTATTTATATCCTCCCCCAAACTTATTCTTTTGGCTCACCATTTTTCAGTAAAAATTTTCTTTTCAGGAGCCAGATTATACCCTCCAAATTTGAGTTAAACCATGTCAATCTTTTGAAAATCACAAGAGGGCGTCAAGATTATTGGTCGATGCCAAGCTTTGCAAAGACCGAAGGTCAACACCAACCATTCGAAGATTTTATCAATGTAGTGCACTGGTTGGTGGAATAAGAAGTTGAATGGAGCCACAAAGAAGTGGGGAAAAGGTAAGTGGTGGAATACATTGTGTTTGCGTCTCGTTTTGGAGAGATGACTCAGTGATTGTGATGGATTACTCGCATTCTTTTTACAGTTCAGAAGAAGGGGTGGAGGTGCAATTTCTTTGTATTGAGGTGGATTCATCTCAACACCCGTGCCATTCAAAAATGCGAGTTCTTCAGCGAAAATTTCCTCAAAAGTCTCATAAATACCCCGAAGAATAATGTCATCACAAAATGCGGGGTGATCTTCAGACTCCAAAAACAGTTTATAATCAGTGTTAGTTGTTGACCCGGATAACTCGGTGGAAGAGTCCGTATGTGTATGATACATAGTTGGGTCAAACAACAACATATGAAAAGAGTCAAGATCAGTATCATGAGGATCATTAATTTCGCTGCTGTTGACATCCATTAATTCGACAGAACAGACCTGAGCAGTAGGGTCGGAGGGTACACTTCCCAACTTGTAAATGTTCAGCTCAATTGACCTATTCCCGAAGGATAGGGTCATAGAGCCATTACGACAGTTGATTATAGCATTGGAAGTGGCCAAAAAGGGGCGACCAAGAATCACCGGAATTTGATTCCGTGGGT
This sequence comes from Agapanthus africanus, assembly GCA_030015575.1. Taxonomy (NCBI): domain Eukaryota; kingdom Viridiplantae; phylum Streptophyta; class Magnoliopsida; order Asparagales; family Amaryllidaceae; genus Agapanthus; species Agapanthus africanus. Next base: position 77,503,829 of record CM057347.1, on the reverse strand, counting down.
TTGCTACAGGTTGTGTATCTAGAACAATGAAGTCCACAGGGAATACAATTTCCCCGACTTTTATTAACACATCCTCCAGTTCACTCCTAGGTTTGGTGATTGATCGGTCAGCCATCTGGAGAGTGCAAGGAGCTGGTTTCAATTCTTCGATCCCTAACTGCTCGTAAACCGAGAAAGGAAGCAGGTTAACACTTGCGCCAAGGTCAAGTAGAGCACGGTTGATGTGTTTATCCCCAATAGAAATGGAAATAGTAGGAGAGCCAGGATCCTTACGTTTCCTCGTTAATTGCTGGGGAAAAGCTGTGTCTACAGTCTTTGCTATGAATATCTTCTTGGGCACTTGAGTGTTTCTCTTTCTAGTGCACAAGTCTTTAAGAATTTTCGCATAAGCGGGGACTTGTTGGATTGCATCTAGAAGAGGGATGTTGATATTAACCTGTTTCAAGATTTCAGTGATCTTCTCCATTTGTGGACTTGGTCTGTTTCTCCTTAACCGATTCGGATAAGGAGCTTGAGCAATAAGGTCAGGGTCCAACATTGGAGAAGATCGTGTGGGTGGAAACGATCTAAGAATAGGAGTGGGGATCGTTTTTGGTGGACTAGAAGAGCTGTTCGGAGGTGTCGAACCTTGGGGAAAACGGAGAATAGGCTCGGAAGAAAATGGTGGGGTAGACGAACTGGGGTCAGAATTAGAAGAAGAAGTGGAAGGAAAATTCTCAGCCGGGGTATTATTGATAGAATTTTCAGTATCATCAATTTCTTCCCCAACATGATTATTCAGCATTCTTCCTGATTTCAACGTTGTGATGGCATTTACATTGTAATGCCCAGGATTCGGTAGGGGTTGAGACGGAAGTTTCCATTTTTCTCTCGCACTCATTTCGGCTTTTAATCGTGCAATTTCCGCTTCCATCGATTTTATATTCTCCGCTTGGGAAGTGGAGTTTTTCTTTATATCATCGAAGGAAGTTTTTATTTCAGCCGAGACTTGCATGAAATTTGACAAAAGTGATTTCATGGTTTGTGCGAATGCAGAGAATTCATCAGAACAGGTCAACTGCAAAGGATTAGAAGGTGCAGGAGTGTTGACCTGGTTTTGAAAATTTTGTGATTGGTAGGGGTGCTGAGTGAGTTGAAGTGGTTGCTGTTGTGGTGGAGGAGCCCTTTGAAAATTATTTTGGTTTGGAACCGTGTTTTGATTTTGTTGTTGGTTCGAAGCAAAGTTAGGGTGGTTCCTCCAACCCTGATTATATGTGGAAGAATACGGGTCGTTTCTAGGTCTTTGTTGGAAGGCAGCATTGGTATGCTCTTGACCTTGAAACGGAGTATTTAATGGACATTCTTCCGTGAGATGTGATGGATCAGAACAGCATCCACAGACAGTTTTGGAGAGTGACATTTGATTTAGGGCGGCTGCTAAAAATTTATTTTTCATAGTTTCGAGTTTCTTTTGCATTGCTGACATTTCAGCTCTAACTCCTATGGAAACATCCGATTGGTTATTGCCTCCCCTAGACGATTGACTTACACCCTCCCACTGTAAAGATCTTTCAGCGAAATATTCTAAGAATTTCCAAGCTTCTCCATCATCTTTAGTCATGAAAGTTCCTTGACACAAGGATTCAAGGGTCTGTTTTGTGGTAGAATTAATGCCCTCATATATGATTCTGCACAGATCCCATCTAGGGATTCCGTGATGTGCACATTGAACTAGCAGATCCTTGAAGCGTTCAAGACACTTTGAAAATGGTTCATTTGGAAGCTGGGTAAATTGATTTATTTCGCTACGGACTCGAGCTGTTTTATGATTGGGGTAGAATTTCTTTAGGAATGCTTTTACGAATTCTTCCCAGTTTGAAATGAATGTGCGGTAGTGTTATACAGCCACTTCTCGGCTATATGGCACAAGGTAAATGGGAGAAGACGAAGACGCATAGCATCCACAGAAAGCTGTGAAGTACCCATCATTGCGCATACATTTTCAAATTTGGTAATAAAGACATATGCGTCTTCAGACTCGAGACCGTGATATTTGGGTAGAAGATTGATGCATTGGGGTTTTATTTCAAAATTGTCCCCGTTGGCTGGTGGAATGGTGAGACAGGTCGAAAGAGGACCTCGCATAGAATAGCATCTCTCTTGGAGAGAGATGCGGGGTGGATTCTGCGCACCTGGGGACGGCGGCAGAGTTGTGATAAAGAAGTTCGATGGAGAACCGTCCCTCGAAGTGGGTGTGATGGTGGGTAAAGAAGAAGTATACGTAGAAATACCGACTTCAAAGTCGATAGGGGGAACGGGGAAAAGACGGGTACTAGAATCCCGTGTCCAGCCGAGCATGCACTAAAGGGTTTAGTACAAGTGGCAGCGTTAAGATAATTAGGGAAAAGATAATATTGGTGTTTGTTTTGAAAAAGATACGGATTTTTGAAAAAATGCAAATCACAAAAAATGCACACACAACTCTAAGTCTAATGGTCACCTAGGTCAAGTCTCTAGACCGCTCCTAACTGCCAGAAGACAAATCGCAGGATCAATCCTCTAGTACCTCTTTGTCCCTCCTGTAGCCAGGTAAGTGCCAGGTAAGTGGGAGGTTCTCCACTACGTAAGTAGTGGGCCTAATTAAGTAACCACTTGCCTTAGACACCACAAAAGAAACGCGGATAAGCAATAGATTACCCACGACCTTCTCCTGTCCTAAGTGAGCGCGACGGTCCTTAGAGTCATGTCTAGATTTCTTTTAGTTAATGAGGGTAATGCGGATGCAGTTTTGTGATTTTCGGGGCTTAGAAAGGGTAATGAACTCCCCACCTAATCTGAATTTGGTCTTTGCCCCTTAATTTCCGTATTAAAAAATGCAAACAACCAAGATCAAACACGCACAATTTTTATTTTTTTGCGGCGCTGCGAATTTTTGCAAAGAAACCTGCATAAATTGGTTACTGGAGCAGATAGAGGAAGAGATAAGAAAGTGAGGATTATACCAGAGAATTTTGGTGCAGCGATGCTTCTTTCCTGCCGCGGATCCGCCGCGGGAGGCTGGTACTTGCCGCAGAAACGCCGTCCTTTCTGGAGATCACTGCACAAAAATTTAGGCAACTGCTTCTGTTGCCTCACTGAGCTCCCTGGAATGTTCAGAAAATTTTTCCTCACGCTCTACAGATTCCAGATTTCTACGCAACAAATCACAACAAATCGTTTAGTGTTTGTGCGAATTTAGATCTAAAAATTCTGATGGAATAAAATTTTCAACTCAAATTTCAAAAACGAACAAATTAGCACACGATCCCCGGCAACGGTGCCATTTGATTGAATGAATTCTTTGTTCGTGTAGGTAGAAAATGTATAGAAATCACAACCAAAGAAAATTTTGACCGCAATCAATAACGGTGTCGATGTAGCGCGTTAGTGAATACGGATTGTCCGCACGGAAAGTGTGATCTGTTCGAATTTGAATTAGATGAATTGAAAATTAAAAGATAAAAGAAAAGAGAATTCGATTCAAGATTTATAAAAGTGAATTTCAAGAATTATCAAAATCTAGATCTAATATCAAGAAATACTAAAAATCAAGAATCAAGAATTGATGATATCCAATCGAATTAGGTTTCAAGAATTGAAGTGAGGCTCGTAGGAATCGATCGAATCTATAGACGTGATGAAAACTAGTGATTACGTTTTCTTATCCATTAATGATTTGTTGCTAGATCGATGACGATTAATCGAGGTTTAAGGATATTTCGAAGAAACTAGGATTTCTTTATCTCATCCTTTTTCCTTTCGATGAATCTCATTCAAAAACTAACCTCTAGTAAATTGAATCACCAATCGTCAATCTCTAGTTACGAGCAAAAGCATTCAAGAAAGCGTTTCGCTCGAAACTAGATTGTCGATGATTCAATCTACAAGAGTTTACAAAACTTATAGGAATTAAGAATCGTTTCAAGATCTAATCATCATCATCTATTGATTCTCTCGACTCCTCCACGAGCGGAGTTTTTACTCAAGCATTATAACAAAGAACACAATCAAGAATCGAGATCTAATCATAATGCTCAAATAGAAAAGTAAGCAAGATAAAGAAATTTCACCTTTTATTTATCAACAATTTTGTTACAATTCTCTCAAGATCTACAAGATTCGAGGAAAGAACTCGCTCGTCGATTTAGCTCCGCACCGTTTCCGTGAGTCGCGGATCGTCGTGGATCGCTTGCTCGGTTGAAGATCGGCGTCGCTTCTAAAAGGTTGAAGGTTTCTTGCTTAATTTGTACTCGAAGATCTTGAATTTTGGCTTTGGTGATTGGATTAGGGTTAGGGTTTGAATGCACAAGTTGTGTCACTCAACTTGTGGGTGGAAATTGATCAATAATCAACAACCTTGAGAGTGAAGCCTTAGGGTCCTTTTTATAGCCTCTCCTTTAGCTTCCCCTAGAAGCTTGATTAGGATTAGCTTCTTTTAGAAGCTAGGTTAGGGTTAGCTTCTTTTACAAGCTTGGTAGTTAGGTATAAGGTTCTAGAGTTAGTTAGTTAGAGCTAGCTTCTTTGATAAGCTTGGAGGTTAGGAAGAAGCTTCTAGGCTTAGGTAGTTATGTGGCTTGCTTGATAAGCTTGAAGCTGTTTAGCTTGTACAAAAAGCTTTGCTGTTCGGACAGAAGCTTCTGGAGCTCTCTGGAATTTGCATTGGCTTGAAGAAGTGTGGACCTTGAATTAAGAAACCTGATGGAAAGCTCTGCTGACGTCATCACCACGTGGCCGCGGATCCGCCGCGGGAAGGGGCCTTTGGCCACGGATCCGCGGCCCATCAGTGGCCTCTGTGCATGGAATTCTCTGGTTGGATTGGTGATGGCTTTAGGGTTACTTTATGATATCTGGAATATTATAATACTCTCTAGTTCACTGCCAGATCTCAGGTCTTGGACTTCGCGTATTTTTATTAGCACTTTTCACAGTTTTGGCTCTTTTCCTGGAATTTCCTGCACAGATTCTTGAGACAAGTGTTGCGCCGTACAAAGATGATGCATGCAATGATAAACACTCAATTTCCCTCAAAGTTCCGGTTATAAAGTATAACACAAGTTATTTGGTATTTTACCGATGTTTTGCTAATATGTGCTATATTCATTCCGAACACTTTTAGATGATTGCAAATAGTAGGGAAATTGATGTGTTAAAAATGCAATATTTTCGACTGATCAATAATGCTTATTGTGCACTTTTGATATACATGTGCATGTGGTTGTGTTTCCGCCATCGGCGAAGAGCTAGCTCCCGCTTGGGGATGCCATTATTCATTATTCATATGTATTTTCATGTGTTGTACCCGTTTGGGGGCCAGTATTTACAAAGGAGACTCTGTCGAAATTTTCAGGAAAATATGATGTTGTTTTTAAATGTTTAATGCCACTTATTTTGATAAAACCACTTGCTTAAAATAAAGTTTTCCTTCACTCTATTTGTTAAATGGTTTAGTTTTCTTGGTTTTGGCTTACTTAGATTACGTTGCGCCTTGAGACGTTTCGTAGTTTAAGTGCCATTCACATTCCGTACATTCGGGTCATGACAAAGTTGGTAACAGAGAGTTAGGTTTTACCTTACTAAGTGTAGGATGACCCTTGGTAGATGGAGTAGGTGACTTAAGCAGAGTGACGTAGCGTGTGTATGTTCCGCGGCATACTTACGATACGGTACTCCACCTAAGTGACCTTATGACATATACATTATTGTTTGTATTTCCTTCCTTGATTCCGGAAATCCTTTGATTTGATTGCAATATTTCTATCAATCATGTTTCTTGTTCCAACCACTATGCCACCGGAGATATCGAGGGCCAGAGGGCTGCCACCAGGGATGAGATTAGAGTAGGCTCGTTGAGACGAGGACCGATCAGAGCGGTACGCCTACCCCTCAGGGACAGAGTGATCCGCTTTTTCCAGGACGGATGGCTAGGCTGGAGTCGAGTATTCAGGCCTTGCGACAGATGGTTAGATTGTTAGTTGATGTTAGCTGAGCTCTGAGAGCTGATGATGTCCCTCCTACTGTGGGGACTGTGTTTGTACCTGCTGCTCAGGCAGCTGCTTCTGTTGTTACCGAGATTAATTCCGTATCCTTATAGGAGCTTTTGAGGCTGAAGCCTTCAGTTTTTACCGGCACAGATGCAGCGGAGGATACGTAGACAATCCTCGACAGGATGGCTAGGATTTGTCGTTCACAGAGATGTTCTGACGAGATATAAATTGAGCTTGTAAGTTTTCGTCTAGAGAGGTCTTGCTCATACGTGGTGCGAGTCAATGGAGAGAGGCCGAGCTACAGATCTACTTTCTATGACTTGGGATGAGTTCATAGATTTATTTCTTGCTCGTTTCCTTCCGGAAAGCATTCGAGCTGCCGAGCTCGTAGTTTCGAGCCTTTCCGTAAGACTTTAGGGATGACAATGTCAGAGTACGACATTCAGTTTACTTAGTGGTTCGATATGCTCCTTTCCTGGTGGACACCGAAGGGAAACGGATAAAGAGGTTCGTGTGGAAATTGAACATGCAGTTATTCCTTGCTATCGGTACCTAGCATTTTGACACTTTTAAAGCCACGATGGATGCGGCCTTACTGCTAGAGGAGCGCATTTCTGAGACTCCGGTCATTTCTAGGATCGAAGCGGATTTGTACCGAGTTTGGACTGAGAGTCGTCCTTGTTTGATCTGCCGCTGATTGTTATTATTCCAGCAGGCGAGTCTGTTGTCGCTCGAAATTTTTTTCGTTCTTGTTTGTTTTGTTCGTATCGGAGATAGGGATTCTTCTGTCAATTTGATTTTTTTCTCGATATGTGTGACTTCGATTTTCTTCTGAGCATGGATTGGTTAGCTATGTGTTATGCATCTGTGGACTGCCGTGAGAAGGTAGTCATATTTAGTTTCCGGGTAAGCTAGTTCTTGTTTGTTTTCGGGGAGACCGTAGCCTCTCCTTTCCCATTTTGATTTCTTCTCTTCGCGCTAGTCAGCTTTTGAGAAAGGGATGTCAGGAATTCTTGGCATATGTTTGTGATGTTAGAGCCGCAGAGGTCCCGTTGTACCAGGTCCCGATTGGGAGAGAGTTTCCAGATGTTTTCCTGACGAGTTGCTTGGTTTGTCACCAGAGTGCGATATTGAGTTCTGCTTTGACTTGATTTCTGGCATGGAGATTTTTTTATATACCGCAATATCGGATGGATCCGGCGGAGCTTAAAGAACTGAAGGATCGGTTGCAAGATTTGTTGGATAAAGGGTTTGTTCGTCCGAGTGCGTCACTTTGGGGAGCTCCTGTTTTGTTCGTCAAGAAGAAAGACGGTAGTTGTGTTTATGCTTCGATTTTTGGTCAGTTGAAACGGGTTACCGTGCGGGATAGATATCCCTTACCTCGTATTGACAATTTATTTGGTTAGCTCCAGGGTGCGGGACATTTCTCGGAGAATGAATTGCGATCAAGTGACCATTAGTTGTGGGTTCGAGAGGATGATATTTCGAAGACCGCTTTTCACACACGATAAGGGCGTTATGAGTCATGGTGATGTCGTTCGAGCTCACTAATTCCCCAGCAGCGTTATGGATTCGATGATCCGTATATTCAGGCCATTTCTTGATCAGTCTATCATTGTGTTCATTGAGGACATCCTAGTATACTTTTGGAGGTGAGTGGAGCTTAGGCAGTAATTGAGGATTTCGTTGCAGATTTTGAGGGAGCATCAGCTGTTCGCTAAATATCCAAGTGTGTTTTTTGGTTGGATGATGTTGACTTCTTGGGTCACGTAGTTATGAGAGATGATAAATATGGAACCGAAAAAGATCGAGGCCATTCAGCACTGGCCCAGACCTGTATCAGTGAGGGAGGTTCGCAGCATTTTGGGTTTGGACGGATGCTATTGATATTTCGTACAGAATTTTTCGCAGATAGCTGCAACGTTGACCGGGTTGACCCGGAAGGGAGTTCTTTTTCTTTGGACCGAAGCATGCTAGCAGAGCTTTCAGCAGTTGAAAACTCGTTTGATTACGGCACCAAGTATTATCTTTGCCTTTAGGATCAGATGGTTTGTTGGTTACTGCGATACTTCTGAGAAGATGAAGAAGCATGAACAGAATTATTCCACTCATGACTTAGAGATGGTTGTGGTGGTCTTTTCACTTAAGATCGGGAGACACTATTTTTACGGCGAGTCGTGCCAGATATTCACGGACCACAAGAGTTTAAAGTATATTTTTTCAGCAGCGAGATCTAAATTTAAGACAGTGCTGTTGGGCGGAGCTAGTGAAAGATTATGACTGCGAGATTTCTTGTCGTCCAGGCAAGGCAAATGTTGTGGCAGATTCATTGAGTCGGAGGCCCGGAGATAGTTTTTCTTGTTTGAGCACAGTTCAGAGACTGTCGACGACAGATTAGCAGATTCTATGTGACAGCCGAGTACAGTTCGAGTTTACGTCGACCAGGAAAAAACTTGTCCATGTCCGTGCACATCTACGGTTATTTGATCATATCTGTGAGGCATAGTTCGATGACGTTCGTTTGTTAGAGACCTTAGAGCACGTCCGACAGGGCAGAGATTCAGAGTTCGTGACTGATGATCAGGGAGTACTACGATTTGGGACTCGACTATGTGCGCCAGATTCCGAGAAACTGAGACACGAGATCTTTGAGGAGGCGCATCAGTCAGCATATATGAATTGTGGTCGATAGAAGTCTACTAGTGTAAAGGGATAAAGAGAGATGTCATAGATTTTGTTTCGGGATGCTGACTTGTCAGCAAGTCATGGCTGAGCATCAGAGGCCAGCAGGAGAATTACAACCTTTGCCCATTCCGGAGTGGAAATGGGAATAAATTTCTATGGATTGTATCATGGGTCTACCTAGGACTAGTCGAGAGTATGACTCTATTTGGGTGATCGTAGACTGATTAACGAAGGCAGCTTACTTTCTACCAGTAAGGACCATTTTTGGATTCGTTCAGTATGCTCAGATATATGTTGATGAAATTGTGTGACTACATGGAGTTCCGACCTGTATTGTGTCTGATAGAGGCACCCCGTTCACCAGCTGACTATTGTAGAAACATTAAGAGACCTTGGACATAGATTGAGTTTCAGTACAGTTTTCTATCCGTAGACCGACGGTCAATCAGAGCGGACCATTCAGACTCTTGAGAAAATGCTTCGAGCTTGCGTTCTAGATTTTTGTGGTAATTGGGATCGCCACTTGCCCTTGATAGAGTTTTCTTATAATAATAGCATCCAGGAGAATGATTCAGATAGCACCTTTCGAGATATTATATAGGAGGAAATGTCGATCACCAGATTGTTGGACAGAGCTCAGTGAGAGCAGTATATTGGGACCACAGATTATGCAGGAGATGACCGAAAAGATTCAGCTGATACGGGATAGGATGAGAGCAGCCCAGAGCAGGAAGAAATCTTATGCAGACCGACGTCGGTGCAGACTTGAGTTCGTCGTTATAGATCATGTTTTCTTGAAGGTGTCTCCAATGAAGGGCGTGTCGAGATTCGGAAAGAAAAGGAAGGCTTAGTTCCAGATATGTGGATTCTTTGAGTTTCTCGAGCGTGTCGGCGCAATTGCTTATCTTTTGGCTCTTCCATCCAGTTTCCCTGATATTCACCCCGTGTTTCATGTATTGATACTCCGCAAGTACCTTTATGACCCCTTTCGTGCGATACAGCATCAGACGATCCAGCTGGAGTGCAATCTTTCTTTCACCAAGCTGCCGATAGTCATTCTAGATCGGCAGGTTAAGAAACTGAAGTCCGAGGTCATACCGTCCGTATAGGTTCTTTGACGTGACCGAACGACGAAAAGGTCACGTCGGAGACCGGGGATGGGATGAGAAAGAAATATCCACATTTCTTTGAAGGTACGCGTAGATAAATTTTAAATTCGGGGACCAAATTTCATTAAGGGGGGAAGATTGTAACACTTTGAAATTCGTATAGGTTAATTTCCTGTTAATTAGCGAAAATACATGTTTTTCGTAAAAACCTAGTTAATAAATATTTCCTATATAAACAGGAATATATCTATTTGATGATGTGAATATGTGTATAATTGTGTTTTATTAGTTAGCATTTAATTTATTGTTCACTTAATTATCTATTTTACTTATTTATTAATTACTAAACTATTCCTTAAAACATGTACACACATCTTGTGTAACCTTAGGTTAATACTTGTTTTAACAACCATGGCAACTTAATTCAAAAAAAAAAAAAAAAATACAACATGCACTTCTTTCTTTCTTCTCTTATGTTCTAGACCTTTCTTTTAAAAAAAATGGAAAAGAAATGGAAAATTGAGGCATGGGGGCATTAAATGCATGGTATGACTCACTTCTCTCTCTCTCTCTCTCTCTTTCTCTCTCTCTCTCTCTCTTCACTCTAGAACTCTCTCTCCCCATGGCAGCCACCCCTCTTCTTCCTCCTTCTTCCGTCTTCATTTTTCCATGGATTAATCTCTACCTCACATATAAATCCCTCACACCTTCACAAAAATCAAATCTAAATATCAAAAATCAAACCTTTTCATGGTTCTTAAGGCAAGTTTTCTATTTGGGAGGCAAGAATTTCAAGTTTGAATCAATTCCATCTTCCCTTGAGATATAAAGCCTAACTTAAGTATCCCTTTGCTAAGATTTTGGTGTATTAAGTTTAATTTAGTGTTTAAGTGGTTATTAGTGCTAACTTTGAGATTTAAGAGAAGATTAGGATAAGTTAGGGTTTTTATGGTTTGAATAGGGTAATTAAGAGTGGTTAGTGTCTAATAATCCAATTATTTCTACACATTTACACTAAAATACCTTAATGTCATAAATTAGTGTTTTAATACGGTTTTGAAACTAGTTTTGTGATACGGTGAATTTGCTATTTCTATGGTAGTTTTTAAATCAAACAAATATATACAGTAGACTATACATCGTCTCAGGAGTGTAGTGTAGAAACCAGGGTTCTTTTCACGCGATTCCACCCGGTGAGAACCCTATTATTCTGATCTGGCCGGCCCCCCTACGAAATTGAGTGTTGAAATTTTGCAGGAAGTTGTCTGTAAGTATTTTAAGGTGTTTGGTATTGCTTGTTTTTCTTGTTTTTGTTCCAGATAAAATCTGGGACCAATTACTTATATTTTAGTGTTGTATCTTGCGCGATACGTGCGATTTGAGCCATGGTCTGGTGTATCTGTGAGAACAGACAGATCGTGTTGGATTTGAGCGATGTTACACGGGTTTTTGTGCCCCAAGTGCAAGCGTGTTTAGCTTGTGGGCCCTAGTTTTCTCGTATGGTCTTAACGTCGCATTTTACTGAATATCTAGCCTTATGTGTTTGCATTGTGTGATTATAGGATCGATTGCGGAGACGTCAGACGCGGCAAGGAAAGGAAGGAGCTGAAATCGGATCAGATTAGCCGAGGCGTCCCGGTGAGTAGATGTACACACCTACGGGGGAATCGTCTGGATGGCGCAAGGCGCCCGATAGTTAGAATTTCTATTAGTAATTGCATTACATGCGTAGTTCCTAATTATTCATCTCGTTTCATCGCATCATCTTTTATATAAATATATGTGATATCATCTCATGGGACACTTGCACCATTACCATTAGTTTATGCGGCACGGGCACTATTCATGTGGACACACACAACTTGGTAATTTCTATGCCACGAACACTATATAACTTGTTTAAATCAGAATATAAAATCATTGCAACATATATGATTTGTAAACCTGTATTTGTATATTCAATTCATCAGGATGGATACGTAGGATTGTTAGTCATATGCATATACCTCATTGCATCATCGTTCATGCATAGTTTTCTAGTCACGGATTGTATTTCATATTGTTGATATCATAGACATTCATCAAATTCTACATGTTCATGTATTGTGATTCCTCTCGAGGATTTCTGTATTTATGAGATTTATAGATTTGGAGAAACCACAAGGATTTAAGAACGTATTACCATTTTAAAAATGTAAGTTGCGGTTTTCTCGTAATATGATATGTGTGGTGTCCACCATGGGTTTTCTCGGTTCGTGAGAGGTATTATACATCCAATTCGAGGTAGGGGGAGGGACCGTCTGCGGGTGCATGGTGGACCCGGTGCGGTATCCCGGGGCAAGAAAATAGTATAGAAAGGTGTTGAGCCCGGCAGGGGAGCACTACCGACCGGTGATTGTATGGAGACTCGACGGATATCCGGATGATACCGTTCGGATTTATGGGCCGATCCTGATCATGCGGAGCCCGAGATATTGAGATTTGATGATACGGGCCAGTCCGGATTGCCGGAGCCCGAGATATTGAGATATTGAGATATATATTTTGCGTCGATGCTTGACACGGATTTCTATTGATTTCATTAATGATACTACAATTAAATTACAGAAGTTTTACTAAGATAAGAATATAGATTTTCTCGTACTAAACATATTCAGATCTCGTGTTGTTTATGCATTCATGTTGCATACATACCAGTGCATCACATCATATTAGTATATGTAGGTTGTGACGAAATTGCGTGCATACTTACGATAGCCTTATTAGATGTTATGTATTACTCACGAGTTGGCAACTCACCCCTGTTGTGTCACAGTATTTTGCAGGCCAGACATGTCAGCACAGTAGCGGCGGACGTACTTTCTCTTTTTGCTTCATTGCAGCGACTTGCGGCATTGCTCATAGGTGGGTTGCGAGGATATTTTATCACATCATGTATATAATTGTATCTAGTATACTCCATCTACCCTTGTATATTTGACTAGACAGTGAAACTTGTGAGACTTGTATTTGTGGTGTTTGAGTCGATGCTCACTTGAGCCGACGTGGTATTTTCTTATTTCTTGCTTTATAATGCTTATTGTGCACTTTTGATATACATGTGCATGCGGTTGTGTTTCCGCCATCGGTGAAGAGCTAGCTCCCGCTTAGGGATGCCATTATTCATTATTCATATTTATTTTCATATGTTGTACCCGTTTTGGGGCTAGTATTTACAAAGGAGACTCTGCCGAAATTTTCGGGAAAATATGATATTGTTTTTAAATGTTTAATACCACTTATTTTGATAAAACCACTTGCTTTAAATCAAGTTTTCCTTCACTCTATTTGTTAAATGGTTTAGTTTTCTGAGATTTGGCTTACTTAGATTACGTTGCGCCTTCAGACGTTTCGTAGTTTAAGTGCTAGTCACATTCCGTACTTTCGGATCGTGACATGATGTCAAACACCAATGGTTATGTGATCAATCATCGCCCTATACAGGGTCAAGAAACGTACACACTAGTCTACTCTGGAATATCGATGCCCTATCTCGTTACTCCCTTGACTAGAAACTGTTAAATGACGTGCTTGCGGACTATACAAGCCCCACTAGTATGATCTGCATCATAGTCCTGGTAGTCAACACAACATCCTAAGGGCTTTATCAATATGTATCAATGAGAGAGTAAACTAAAACAAGTATACATGTTAAGATAAAGAGCAACCGGATAGCATACTATCATGTCGAGCAAGAAAGTTCTCTATATATATATCTAAGCATTCACTATAATATACAATAACGGCCACTTGGGCATACATATTCCTAACAAGGCCTGCAACGTGATGGGTATTTTATTAGTCTCCAAATTTAACTGTAAGTATACAGCTTATCGCAGTTGTACTTGAGAATCATTCCCTCAGAGAGGTGTGTTAACTACCTTTAAACTATGTTAAAGAAAGTAAAGAAATTTATAAGGTTGGTTTTTATAAAGAGAAAAGTCTATGGTTTTGTATTGTTTTATCTTCTAAGGTTGGTTTAAAAGATACTTCTTATTTTCTAGATCTATATTTAATATGTTTTCTATTAATTAAAACAAAAGCATAGGTTATGTTAATTAGATTTAAAATTAACCTATCAATTATTAAAACATCATTTAGAAAGTATATCAAACATCTATGTTTCTAGTTAATTAAAAGTACTCTAGGTTTAATCTTCGATTAATTAGGTAGCTAATCTATAATATTATTTTATTGAATTAACATAGAGCCCTTTAATTTCCTAGGTTGAAATTATTTTAATCTAATTCTTTTCTTACCGTCCCTGATCAGGTTTCTAGTTTGTCAGACCGTCATTAGCCTAATGAGTTTTTAGGTGTATCATCAATCCCTATATCTAATTCAAAGTGTCAATTATCCTAATTTATATGATGAAAACATAAAAAGAAAGGAATTAAATCAAAAGAAACTTCATAAATTAAGCAAAAAAAAAGAAAAGTTTAAAAACGTCCAACCGCTAGAATTAAACAACACAAACCATAGAATGAAATTAAGTTCTCATCATAATTAAAGATAAAAGAATTTTTACTGATAATGAAATACTTACAAATATAATTGATCTCACTCTAGAAAACCTTAGGTTGAAGACAATGAGAGAGATATGAAACCCTTAGGCTATACAAGTGCTTATATAGGGCTAAGGAAGATTCGAGAACAAGTAATAGAAAATACAAGAGAATCAACTTTCTAACAATTATGATAATCTAATATAATTGCTCTGTTGGATATTGTTGTATGCCTTTAGAATTTTCAAAAGACGAAACCCTACATATTATATTAATCTATGTGGAAAGACGATCGTGCCCATAAAAAATCTCATCGAACGGAACAAAATCGACCGCTGATCCACCGCCGTTTTTTTAGTTTCGTGATTCCAGATTTTTTCTGTGGTTTTATTATCAATTTAGATGATTATTGAGCACATAAAATCTTGAATATCCCGCTCTATCTCTGTAGTTATGTAGATCTCCGAATTGTTCCCAAATTTGGTATATAATTAGGCAGGTTGATTTGTTACTTTTAATTTGATTTGGTTTCTCCAACTGATTTGTTGCTGTGATAATTGATTCACCTCTATTTGTTGCAACCTTTGCTGATTAGTAATGATATTCCAAAATTTGTTCCAAATTTTCAAATTGTCTATTTGATTTCCTGGATAACTCCTTTAATTCTCCATTATACACACATAATCCTCATTTTAGCACAATTATCCGTCTTTTTGCATCCAATCCCTGTTATCTGTAATAATTCACAAAAGATACCCGGAACAGCATAATATATGACAATAACATGATAAATGGGTTTGAAAAATGTGTAATAAATTACACCAATCAAATACCCCCATACTTATCTTTTGCTAGTTCTCGAGCAAATATAGAGTTTCAAACTCTAAACTAAACTAAACCACTATCTAACTAAATCCTACTCCTACGCCTATTCCTACTCCTATTCTTATAAAAGAAAATAAAGGAAAATAAAATAAGAAAATGAAAACTATATACAAAGATAGAAATAGATAAGAAAAATACGAAAAACAAGAGTTTAAACTTTACTAGATTTTTAGTCGTTATGAAACATACCTTAATAGACTTTGATTTATACTGAAAATTACTTCCTCGTCTTTCTTCCAAACTTTCCTACCTATTTTTCTTCCAAACATGATCATATACCCCTACGTGTGTGAAAAAATCATCTCTACACTCGGAGAATTCAATTCAAGCTCCCATACTGTTGCCCTTAGTTTTCTATTACTTTTTAATTGATGGATTAAATTCATGGATTTGTTCCCACATTTTTCATGTGCTCGTTAATGTTTTGTGAGGCACTAACCAACTGATCACCGAATGTGATCACTTATTGAGCGTAAACATCATTATTCTAATCTTGCAATACCTAAGGCATGGCAAATGATCCCAAACCAGTTGGTCTAAATCACTAGGTGATAAAGCATCATTGTTGAATTTTTTTATACTACCTTGATAATTGCAAGACGGTGTTCAAATTTTTTTTGTGATATTAATTTTTCTTCTTTGTACTAGGGCATTATAGACAAGAGCATGATAGATCTCTTCTACTATCCCAAGTTTCAAGATGTGTGCATGTGAATATAGTAGGGTATCAACGTTTAAATATTTGGACTTAAAAATAGGCTCCACTTATATCTCCTCAAACCTAGCAACTCGTTCATGATACTAGTTTTTTAGGAACGGACTCATCACAACTTATTACTAGATTCAATTAACCATCCCTTTTTCTTATTTTTCTTAAAATCTCTCTTTTATATACATTTTTTTACCTTTTCATTACTATTTTCAAAATTTTCTATCAATTTTTTAATAACCCATGTACAAAACCACCCCTACACTTATTTTAGACAATGTCCTCGTTGTCTTCTTGCTCATATTCACGAAATTATTAACCACTCAAAAAATAATTTATACAATGCTTTTGCTAACCTATAGGTTAATATTAACCACTCAAAATCTTTATCTTTAATCATGCAAGAGTAGTAAAATAAGTTGTAGTTGTAAGCATTAATAAACACACTAAAATGGATATGAAAAATATTGGTATAGTTTTTACATGTAGATGAAGAAAATTGTGATATGTGTTTTGCCGAAAAGACTAGTACAGAAATAAATGATGAAAATCTCAAAGAATTATGAAACTGTACCATCTTGTCGAAGTATTGGCTAATTGGATCAAATTCTAAAACATGAACATGCGGAGTATAAATAAGTGATCCAGTTATAAGAGTTAAAGCCACAACTTCATCTTTCTTTTCAATAGGATTGGTTTTAATAATAACCGAAAGTGATGAAGGGTTTGGTTCGACTGTTATAGGCTCAAAAGGATACTTACAATTTCTAGGATGTTTGGGAAATCTAAATCATCTATAAGATTTATGTTCATGCTTAAAATTACTTCAAAATTTTGATCAAAATATCATTCTTCAAAATTAACCACCTCTTCATTATTCACTTCTTCTATTATAATAGGTGAATCTTCTTCATCAAATCTCTCATCCAACAATTCCTTCACTTCCTCCTTAAATTAACTTATGGGTTGACTTTTATTTTCAAAAAATATAGGATCCCACTCTAAATTTTCTTCAAAAATTTCATTATTCGTTCCTAATGAAGGTGTGGGTTCCCTATCAATAGTTTCCTCAAAAATTATATCTAAATCAACACCATCAAAATCACAATTTTTCTTTACAGAAGTGGTTTCTATATCGAAAATTTTCTCAAAATTTATTTTCGCTACTTTTATTTCATCAAAAATATCTTCCTAAAAAATCTTGTAATCGGTTAAATTAAACATCTTAACCTCAAATGTATAATCAATTAAATCATCTTCATATAAATTTGTTGTTGGAGGCCAAATTGAAAATTCAAAATTTTGAGGGTAGATATCAAACTCACTAAAAGGAGACTAGTCATCACTTCCCGCATGCATTAATAAATCAGACTTATCTAAGCCACAAGATTCAAATATGGATTCACAAATTGAGCACTCCTTATATCGCTCAATCTTTCTGGACGTAAATTCGCACCCGCACATAGGACAGTTATGACTTAAACGTTTTTCGATTATACATTCCAAACCATAGTTATTCTCTACCACTTTTCAATAGGTTTGTTATGATGTTCTAAGCTGTTGGGAATGATCGGGCTTGGATGGGTTTGCATTGGGATGGTCTCTTACTCTTTCCTCTTGGATATTATAGTAGTTATTTGGCTAAGAAGAATTTCAAAATTAGTCAATGATTGCTTAATTGGCATAATTTCATCTTGCATAATTTTAGCCAACCGCTGTTTAACATATGCACATCTTGTCTCCTTATCATTATCAATGTCTAATGGTGGAAAAGTTTAGTATGCTTGATAATAATCTAATTAGATATTTGCAGGGTTGTCTAGCACGGCAGCAAGGTTTCGGGAGGTATCATCCATGCCATATTTAAATTTTTGCCATTCTAGCTAACCCTAACCCTAGAATCAAAACTAGAAAATCCGACGAATAAACATGTAAACTACTTTACATATAAAGTGAATGCGGAATACAACCTTTGTAGACCGGTCCTTCACTTCTAAAGCTCCATGTTGTAGTCCCTTCGCTGCGAATGGTGAACTCCCGGACTCTAGAGAGGGTTCACTTGAAGAAATGAACAAGCTTGCTCAATGTCTTCGAAGCCGAAGATGATCTACGTCGAGGAGACTCGAGCTCATGCTACCTCTTCACTAATGGTGAAATTAGTGAAGCAAACACCCTAACTAAATATTTAATAACAGAGGATGATGAAGTAGGAAGTGGGCTCACTTTAGATTTATTTTTCTCACAAGGTTTCATCTCATCTCCAAACCTTCGTAAGCTTCTCAAGCTCATGAAGAAGTTGAAGATGAAATTAACAAGAGAATAGAATGAGATTAGAATTGCAACCCTTGGTTAATTAATTTCATACACTACCTATTGTAGAGACTTAACCATGGCATAGGATAAAGGTTGGGTTAACTAAATATCTTAAAGTAAAACAAATTTGGTGGACTTAGTCAATGGTTAGCAAGCTTCTCCAAGCTTCTAGCCATGATAATTTCCAACCAATTTTGTTAATTACTAAGATAAATAAAACCCTAATTTTATGATGGTTATGGTGTAAGTCTCACACACCCAAGTTGCATATATAACCTAGCATGATACATAATATATATCACACACATATATATAATGTATGCAAAGTGAGAAAAAGAAATGGTCAAGTGAGAAATATTAGTTAATGTAAATTCATATATCAAATATATAATTATATATTAAATCATTAAATCAACACTTGACTTAATGATCCGGATATATCATATATAACCGACTAATATCAATAATATCAACTTACCGAATCAACAATTGATTCGATAACCCGGCTATATCACATATACCCGTCCGATATCATATATCGCGAGAATACAATACGGTATCACATACTCGTATCAATCTCGGTTCCACACATATCATATATGTGCTCCTACTTCATTTCGCATGAACCAGGAAACCTCTGTGTAGGACTCTAAAGACTCGTCAATACGCCGGCAGTAGGTGATAATCTTATCAAACACCCACAAGCCGCAAGCGGTCTGCTAAACGTAACGGCCATCCGGGTATTAAGTGACCAGAAGATCAACAAGCAAGCCTACTCGTACTCCTGCGAATCCAATCAGTAACACTACCGTACAGTCCGGTCTTTTCGTCAGATATGTCGCATATCACAGCCTGGGGGTGTTATAACGTCAGACCCCAATAGCCTGATAAGTTATGCCGATGCAAGGTCTATAACGGTTCGAGAAACTACTGATAACACTTAGTAGTAGATCTCAGCAACCCTGGCCAGGGATTTTCTGTTATGGCCATTAGAGCATAGTGCAACATCAACTCCCAATAACGGGAGAGACGAAACCCCTCCTATCGTTCATTGCCTCCATGTGACTTGGGACTGTACCAAAAAACCACCTTTTTGCACGATCACTTGACCGTGATATGGTGGAAATCAAAGCACAGTAGGAATCACACAAGACTCTATGACGATCTCGGGTCTACAGACTAACCTGTACCAGTGTCACCAGAGAACTGCTATCCGACGATAGGTATAATACCATTTAGGAGATCTCGGCGAGTCCGTTCAATGTACCCAGTATCCACTGAGCACCCGTATACCTTCTTTGATGTCAAACACCAATGGACGTGGGATCATCTATCGCCCATCATATGGGTCGAGAAGCGTATACGCTAGTCTACTCTGGAGTATCGATGCCCCGTTTCAATACCCTCTTGACTAGGAACAATTATAAGGTGTACTTGTGGACTACCCATGGCCTCACTGGTATGATCTACATCATAGTCCTGGTAGTCAATACACATCTAAGGGCTTTATCAATATGTGAGAGAGAGACAATAAGTGTACATGTAAGATAAAGAGAAACCAGATAGCATACTATCATATCGAGAAAGAAAGTCCTCCCTATATATGTCCAAGCATCCATTACAATATACATCCTATGTACAGTAATGGCCTCTAGGGAATACATATAACTAATAATCTCCCACTTATACTAAGGCCATCTATTGTAGTATCCAATACCCAACATGTATAACAGTGGTTGTAGTATCCCATACTTAACCATCCCAAAAATCTCTCAAATAGTATTTGGGGAAGCAGGCCTTGGTGAGTGGATCCATCGTGTTAACCTCAAAATCCACTCTCCTTACCTCGATCCCTTGGAGATCAACCATCTCCCTGATCAGGTGATACTTGCCTCAAAATATGTCTGGAACGCTAATGGGACCTGCGTTCCTAGGCCAAAGCCACAACTCTATTGTTGTCACAATAACAGTTATTGGACGCTCAATGGTAGGAACCATGTTCATCTCATGAACAGGAAATGCCCAGACAGCCACTTTGGCAGTATCATTGGTAGCAATGTATTCAGGCTTTATCGTCTAGTATGTCTCGGTATCTAGCTTAGAACTGTTCCAACATACCGTCCTTCCACTGAGGGTAAAGACAATGCCTTTGACTGACTTTCAGTTGACCTTATCACTTTGGAAGCTCGAACCAAGAACTTTCTTTTAGTGCTTCTCAAGTACTTAAGAATGTCCTCCACAGCATTCCAGTAATTCTCCCAAGATCCGATTGATTCCTGATCACTACTCCTAATGAGTCATCTACATCTGGTCTGGTACATAACATCGCATACTCTGATAGAGCCTACTACCGAATCATAGGTTATCCCTTGCACGCGAGCTCTCTCCAAATCAGTCTTGGAAGACATCTTCTTGGAGAGAGTGATTCCTGAGGTAGTGGGCGAACCACCACACTTAGAATCCTCCATACTAAACCCCTTTCGTATGGTGTTAATGTACCTGGATTTGGGACACTCCCAACATCCACTTAGATCTATCACCATATATCATAATCTACAAGATGTAGTAGGTATCATCCAGATCTTCCATGGAGAATCCTCATGATAAGAGGAGCTTGACCGATTGTAGCATATGAAACCCTTTCCCATCAAGAGTATCTCATTTACGTACAATACGTGGAAGACAACCTTACTCTCTATGATCTTCTTGTATATACAAGGTTCATCTAGCATTTTGATGAAATCAAAATCTTTGACTGTCACATCAAAATAGATGTTCCAACTCCGCGATGCTGGCATTGATCCTGATGGACTTAAGCATAGCTTTGAAAGTCTTAACTTTTCCATCTACACCAAGAATCTTCTCAAGATCCACTTGCTCCCGTTAGGTTTTACCCTTTCAGATACAACATTCAAAGTCATACTTTGTTGGTGTATATGGATTCCATCTCTGATTGCATAGGATCCAGCCATTTCACAAAGTCTCTACTTGTGATATCCTGCCTGAACCTAGTTGGGCCGTCATCAACCATGATGCAATCCTCGCTTCCACTGTCACCGAGAAGACCGAAGTATCTCTCAAGTGGATGAGGAACCCCACCAGATTCGCAGAGAGGACGAGCTTCGTTGGAAACTATCAAATCCTTTGGTTTCACCAAATCATCAGCTGTTAGTTTTTCTAGCTGGAACTCCTTCCAGTTCTACCATATGACCACTAATTTCTTCATAAGAAATTCCTTTTCTAAAAAGGTGGCATGCTGATAAACAAAACACCTTTTGCTTCTCAGTGTGGTAGAAGATATTCCCTTACAAATATTTGGGATATCCTAACAAACTTATACAGAACCGACCTTTTCTCTAGCTTGTCCAGATTTTTGCTTTTCAACATAGGCCGGACAACCCATATCTTAACTCGTTTAAGACATGGTCTCTTCCCATTCCATATCTCATATGTAGTGGTAGGCCCTGATTTGGATGGAACCCCATTCAATAGGTATGCAGCTTCTCAAGTGCATAACTCCAAAAAGGAAACAAGTAACTCAGCAATACTCATCATAGAGTGCACCATATCTCATAGGGCGCGATATCTCCTCCCGATACACTATTGTGCTGTGGTGTATATAAAGGAGTAAGCTGAGAGAGAATCATATTCTCTTTTTAGAAACTCCAGGAATTCCATGCGCAAGTATTCTCCTCTTCGATCTCATTGAAGGACTTAATACTTCTACCCTTTTGGTTCTCAACTTCAAGCTTATATTCCTTGAATTTCTCAAAAGTTTCAGACTTATATTTCAACAGGAACATATGTCCGAATCCTAAGAGAGGATCAGTGAATATAATAAAGTATGAAGAACCAACCGTGGCATTTGTAGACATAGGACCGTATACATCATCATGTATCTGTCCCTAGAGTTCAGTAACTCTATCTCCGTTTCCAGTAAACGGAGTATTGGTCATTCTACCTTTGAGACAAGACTGGCAAGTATCATAAGATGAAAATTCGAACAGATTCTCATATTCATCCTTATATAACTTAGCTGGTCGTGTCGCATTGATATGACCTAGTCTTCAATGCCACAAGAAGGATTCGTTCATTTCTGAACTACTCCTCTTGTGTGTGTTCTATATACTTTGAACTGTGATTTGATTTAGAACGTATATGCTATTATATAACGTGCTTGATCGAATCAACTCTTGATTCAGGAAAATGTTCACAACATTATCCTCCAATACAGAATTATATCCTTCTTTAACTTAATAAAGAAACTGATGTAATGTTGTATATCAGGTTCGGTATCCAATAACATTTGTTCAGATCAATGTATTAATATAAGATGATATCTGCCAACTGACTTGGCTGCAACAATTGCACCATTCTCTACACTTAGAGACATATCACCCATTCCCAGTTCTCTACCTTTCTGTAGCCCATGTAACTCTTACATATGTGGGATCCTGATCCAGTATCTCATACCTAGGACGTAGAAAATACTGAGAAACAGTTCTTGGTAATGAACACACACGAAGAATATGCATCAACATGCTTATTCCTCGATCGGGTCGTATGGAAATTCGGATATTCCCCTATTTCCTACTCAGTCTTATAACAATTATGAGAAAGAATGGAACCAACGTTCTCCTGCTCAGTATAATAAGTAGGTTCGATCAAAACATCCACATTATTATCTTGGTTAAGGCGTGACATGGTCGCTACCAGGAGAGAGAGAGAGAGAGAAGAAACACTCTGCGTGCGCTCTTGCAAGATTAGATTGGTTATTATTTTATCTAATCAGGATGGCTCCTACCGTTTTTATCAAATCTTCCTTCAAACCCTAAAAGGTAAGAGTAGCCGGGATTAATTACACCCTACAAGTTTGCCAATTTTTTGGCCAGGCCAGTGTCGGTACTTTGAGGGAGGTTCCCCGTGTTTTCGCACGGACCTAATTAAAATAAACCTCGTTTTTTCCAGGAGCGTAACCCCGTTAACACCTTTCTAGACACCTACTTGATCGGCTAATTGTAATGTGTAAAACTCTCCCAGGAGTAACTCTTACTCCCAGTGGGTATCGGGATCCAACTATCTCATAGAAGGTATGCAATCTCATTGCAAATTTCAACACTTGAAATTTCTGATAATATTTTATCCCTAGCTTCCTATGACCTTGACGGAGGTCAACAAACCATAGGCTTCTAGTCAAGTTCTACCCGTACATTTCATGATTGAATTAAACCCACCCGCACGACCCTCGACGGAGGTCAACAAGGCCGCACGACTACCCTAATCTAATCGCATCATATACTGCAGATAAGCACTAGTCAGCTACCGCACACTATGCCTTGACAGAGGTCAACAAACATAGCACGAATACTAAGTACAACTTATCTGAAATGACGGAGGGCTACGACAGATTTTTAAGAAAACCCTTTGCGTGATGAACTTGATATCGTTATAGAATCGATGAATTTTAAAAGGAGTGTTTTTGAGGTTTTTACTAGTTTTGTTAAAGAGGTCACTCCCGGTGATAAGATCTCGACTCTTTCCTTATCGAATAAGGTGCAGGATATTTCATAAATACCACTATGTAAAGCAAAAAACTATTGAAGCAATCAAAAGACAAACCAAGTGGGTTGTAGCATCTGCCAGTTTCGCTAAAGAGGTCACTTCCGGTGAAGGGATCTCGGCTCTTTCCTTATTGAATAAGGTGTAGGATATTTCATAAATACCACTTTGCAAAGCAAGAACTAGAGCCACCAGTTTTTAAACATGTTTCTACAACATCTTTAGGTTTCTTTTATTTCATTAATCTCATTAATGAAGTCCCATTTATTATGATTCCCAAGCATCACATATGACTCGAAAGCAGCAATATTAATTATATCTCAAATATATAATATAGGCATTCGTCTCAGAACATATCAAGTGATCACATCACAAAATAACAGCAGCAGAAGAATCACATATGAAATATTGGATATACTAGGAATTCCGTGTTTTAAATTAAGCCAATATAAAACACGGATTCTGCGGTCACGATGAATAGCCAAACCCACATCCCTAGACCCCTACGAGAGTGGCAAGCAACCCTACCAATTCTGGAGTTAGGAGACCCGGTCTTGACTCCTCGAGATGGTCTTCCACTGGACCCTAGAACCCGGTTACTTGTGCTTCCCGTCTTGGGTCTATCATAATGCGGAAAAGTAAATAATATAAATCAATGGTGACATCATTCTCAACCCGGAAGTGCCCCAATAAAAGAATATTACATACAAGCTTTTACATGAATGAAAATAAAAAACTCTCATCTCACATAAAAAACCCCGGCTATTCAAAACACGACGATCCAATATAATATATCACAGCAATACATAACATCACTTGTCATCAACGTAAGTAAATATGCGTATCCCAGTTGTCGTTGACATATAGCACCAAAACCGGCGATACACCATATATTACAATTACGGTCGCAAAAAAGAAAGTGAAAAACTACAACAGTTGGAATCTGCAACCACCTTAGACATCATAAACCCAATGTATCACATACTTTGGATTTCATGCCCAACCAAATGAATTCCTTAGACATCACATGCCTAACAATTATAAACCCCGTATTTTAGTCTCGATATTGAAAAAACTTTCCAATAACCTGTCGGGTAATTCAACAAGATTCCCGATAACCTGATCAAATGCTCGTCGGAAACTTTAGCAGACGGCCGCACCCCCGATGCCGTCAACGAAGTGCACTAAGGCGGAACACCGCGGCCGCGAGCACCCGAACGGATGCTTTTGGCGAAGGGGTTCTCCTACAATCACTTGGTCGGGGCTATGGGGCATGGCTATCTACTAAGGTTACCTGGCGAGTATCCGCGTACACTACGTAATTACGACGGACTTTTGATCAACATTAAAATCCCGTGGCAACCGATCAAATGAGACTAAACTGCTAGATTTATAAAATTCAAACTAGTTATCTCATAACTTTTTGTGGATTCCAAATATTGTATCACAATCACAGATAGATAAACAAAGTTAAACTTTTCGATCGAATAAACAAACAACCAAAATTTCCCAACAAGTTCAACACTTAAGCGGAGTCGAAAAAAGCACTCAGAACATGCCACAACACCTATGAACCAGCCATAGAAGGGTCAATCAATGCCTTACCTGTGGCACCGCTGAACTACCACAAACCCTAGGGCTTGATGGCGGTTGTGACGGTCACAGAATCGAGTTAGGATTTCGTTCTTCTAGAGGGTCCACAGAATAACCTGCATGATTTTTTGAATATTTTAAACTCGGAAAAAATCCAACTCTTGAAAATTTCCAGCGAGGGAAAATATGGGTTATTGATATCCGTTCGAACTTTTTAACATCGTCTAAATAACCCGAATACATGTTAGAATTACGACTACGAAACACTTCGAGTTGCCTTTGCAGAAAGTTAACATCACATGAAAATTTAGCAAAAATAAACAACACCTGAAACACCAAAACCCAAAGACTGGAACACCATGAAAATTTGAAGTCAAAACTCCAAACTTGGGCCGAGGAGGCTAGTTTTTAGCATGATTTGGCCGGTCATTTTTGCACAAAACCCCCTCAAATTTTCTTGGTGTTCATGTCATATCTCATAAAACATTCTGCAGTTGTTTAAAAATTTTTTAGAGCCCTTTAAAAATTTGACAGAAACTAGGTCATCGTATCGGGTGTTTCGGAGTACTTTCGGTTTCGTAATCTTAGCAAACATCGTCTAATTTTCTAGCATGGCTCTGATACCATTGCAGGGTTGTCTAGCACGGTAGTAAGGTTTTAGGAGGTATCATCCATGCCATATTTAAATTTTTTCCGTTCTAGCTAACCCTAGAATCGAAACTAGAAAATCCGACGAATAAACATGTAAACTACTTTACATACAAAGTGAATGCGAAATACAACCTTTGTAGACCGGTCCTTCACTTCAAAAGCTCCATGTTATAGTCCCTTCGCTGTGAATGGTGAACTCCCGGACTCTAGAGTGGGTTCACTTGAAGAAACGAACAAGCTAGCTCAATGTCTTCGAAGCCGAAGATGATCTACGTCGAGGAGACTCGAGCTTATGCTACCTCTTCACTAATGGTGAAATTAGTGAAGCAAACACCCTAAACTAAATGGCTAATAGTAGAGGATGATGAAGTAGGAAGTGGGCTCACTTTAGATTTATTTTTCTCACAAGGTTTCATCTCATCTCCAAACCCTAGTAAGCTTCTCAAGCTCATGAAGAAGATGAAGATGAAATTAACAAGAGAATAGAATGAGGTTAGAATTGCAACCCTTGGTTAGTTAATGTCATACACTAACCATTGTAGAGACTTAACCATGGCATAAGATAAAGGTTGGGTTAACTAAATATCTTATAGTAAAACAAATTTGGTGGACTTGGTCAATAGTTAACAAGCTTCTCCAAGCTTCTAGCCATGATAACTTCCCACTCTAAATTATTAACCCAACCTCTAACCCTAGCCTATGGTTTATTCTCTACATGAGTTAGCCATGACACATTTAAACCATGGTTGCATTTCTAACCTCATGACAATTCATTCTCACTTGAGCTTTGAGTTTCTTCTTCTTCTCCATTGATTTTGCTCTCTTGATTTTTCATGTGATGGAAAAAGTGTGAGAAAAATAAAATAAAGTGAGCTCACTTCCTACTTCATCATCCTCTACTACTTACCATTTAGTATAGGGTGTTTGCTTCACTAATTCCATAATTAGTGAAGAGATAGCTTGGGTTAGTGTCTCTTCGACGTAGACCATCTTCGGCCTCGAAGTCTTCGAAGCAAGTATGTTCGTTTCTTCAAAGGAGCCTCTCTAGAGTCTGGAGTTCTTGATCGCAGCGAAGAGGACTACTACACGGAGCTATTAAAGTGAAGGACCGGTCTACAAAGATTGTATTCTTTGTTCACTTTTAGTTGGGTTAATAAATATCGTAGAAAATATCTAAGTGTGGACTAAGTCAACCATATCATAATATTTTAACATTAATCCACCATTTATAATTATCTAAGTTAATTAACCTAATCCTAATCACTAGTTATGGTGTGAATCTCATAAACCCTAGTTGCATGTATAACCTTGCATGTTACAATATTATATATCATATATATTATATTTTGTAACAAAAGAAAATAATACAATTAACATATATCACATATATATATCAATGTATCATCAAGTTAGAAAAAGTAATCTTAAGTGAGCTAATATTAGTTAATGTAATGTAATATATCAAATATATAATTATACATTAAATTATTAATCAACACTTGATTTAATAATCCGGCTATATCTCATATAACCGACTAATATCAAATGTAACATCTTATCAAATTAACACTTGATCCGATAACTCGGCTATATCTCATATAACCAATCATGTCACACATCACGAGAATACAATACGATATCTCATACTCATATCAATCTCGGTCTCAAACATATCACATATGTGCTCCTATCCCGTTTCGCTTGAGCCAGGAAATCTCTGTGTAGGACTCTAAAGACTCGTCAATACGCCGGCAGTAGGTGATGATCATATCAAACATCCATAAGCCGCAAGCGGTCTGCTAAACGTAACGGCCACCCGGGTATTGAGCGATCAGAAGATTAACAAGCAAGCCAGCTCATACTCCTGCGAATCCAATCAGTAACACTACCGTACAGTCCGGTCTCTTCGTCTGATGTCGCATATCTCGTCTAGGGGTGGTAAACGTCAAACCCCAGTAACTCGATAAGTCGTGCCGATATGAGGTGTATAACGGGTCGAGAAACTACTGGTAACACTTATCAGTAAATCTCATAAACAGCCCTGGCCAGGGACTTCCTGTTATAGCCAATCGAGCACAGCGCAACATCAACCCCCAATACAGGAAGAGACGAATCCCCTCCTATCGCTCATTGCCTCCATGTGACTCGGGACTGTACTTAAAAACCACCATTTTGCACGTCCTCTTGAACCTGGTAAGGTGGAAATCAAAGCACAGTGGGAATCACACAAGTCTCTATGACGATCTCGGGTCGATAGACTAACCTGTACCAGTGTCACCAGAGAACTGCCATCTGACGTGAGGTATAACACATCTGGGAGTTCTCGGAGAGTCCGTCCAGTGTACCTAGTCTCCACTGAGCACCCGTATATCATCTTTGATGTTTAACGCCACTGGATATGGGATCATCCATTGCCCATCTACATGGGTCGAGAAGCTATACGCTAGTCTACTCTGGTATATCGATGCCCCGTCTCCATACACCCACGACTAGGGACATTTGAATGATATACTTAATGACTATACTGTCCCCACTAGTATGATCTACATCATAGTCCTGGTAGTCAAGTACACATCCTAAAGGCTTTACCAACATATAACAGAGAGACAATCGGTGTACATGTTAAGATAAAGAGTAGCCAGATAGCATACTATCATGTCGAGCAAGAAAGAGCTCCCTATATATGTCCAAGCATCCACTACAATTTACATCTCATGTATAGTAATGGCCTCTAGGGTATACATATAACTAATAATCTCCTACTTGTACTAGGGCCATCATATAGTAGTGGTTGTAGTATCTCATACTCAACCATCCCATAAAAGTCTCTCTCTGGGAAAAGGCCTTTGTGAGTGGATCCGCCGTGTTAACCTCAAAGTCTACTCTCCTAACCTCGATCCCTTGGAGATCAACCATCTCTATGATCAGGTGATACTGCCTTAGAATATGTCTGGGTCACTGATAGGACAGGGGTTCCTAGGCATAAGCCATAACTCCATTGTCACACAATGGTAGGAACGAAGTTCATCTCATGAACAAATATACACCCAGACTTCCTCTTTGGTAGCATCTTAGGTAACGATGTATCCAGCCTTTATCGTCTAGTTTGCCACAGTATCTAACTTGGAACTCTTCCAACATACCGTCCCTATACTGAGGGTAAAGACAATACTTGTGACTGACATTCAGTCGTCCTTATCACCCTGGAAGCTATCCAGTGATTCTCCCCAGGATTGATTGATACCATCTCACTACACCTAGTGAGAATCCTAATATCCATTTAGATCTATCTCATAGATCCAAAACCCAGATTTTAGGAGGTATCACCTTGATCCTTTATGGAGAATCCTTGTCATAAGAGGAGATTGACCGAGAGTAGTATAGGAAACTCATTCCCTATCAAGAGTATGTCATCCACGTACAATATGAGGATCACCACCATACTCCCTACTACCTTTTTGTATATACAAGGTTCATCTACTATTTTGATGAAGTCAAACTCTTTGACTACCACATCAAAACAGACGTTCCAACTCCGCGATGCCTGCTTTATCCTATAAAGAAACTTGCACACGTTTCTGCTGCTCCCACTGTCTACGAAGGCCTATGGCTTTGTACATATAGACGCTATCTTCTTAATCACTATTTAGAAAAGCTGTCATGACACCCAACCGCCAGATATCGTAGTTATGGTATGTAGCAGTGGCAAGTAGGATCCGGATGGACTTAAGCATAGGGACTAGAAGGTTTCATTATTATCCATACCTGGTCAATGACGAAAACTTTTTGCAACAAGTCATAGCTTTGAAAGTCTCAACTTTTCCATGTACACTAAGTAATCTTCTCAAGATATACTTGCTCCTGATGGGGATTTAACCCTTCAGATAAAGCAACCAAAGTCCATACTTTGTTGGTGTATATAGATTCCATCTCAGATCACATAGCATCCAGCCATTCTTATAGAGTCCCCACTCTTGATAGCCTGCTCGAAACTAATTGGGTCATCATCTCATGATGCAATCCTCGCTCCCACTGTCATAGAGAAAACTAAAGTATCTCTTAGGTGGGTGAGGAACCTTACTAGATCGGCGGAGAGGTTGAGGTTTGTTGGGAACTATTGAATCTTCCGGTTCTACCAAATTATCTGCTGCAGTTTGTATAGCTGGAACTTCTTCCAGTTCTACCTTATGACCACTAATTTCATCACAAGAAATTCCCTTTCCCAAAGGTGGCATGCTGAGAAACAAAACACCTTTTTTTCCTCGGTGTGGTAGAAAATATTCCCTTGCAAATGCTTGGGATATCCAAAAAACTTCCACAGAAGTGACCTTGCCTTGAGCTTGTCCGGATTTTGCTTTTAGACAAAGGCTGGACAACCCCAAATCTTAACTTACTTAAGACATGGCTTTTCCCATACCATATCTCATATGGAGTGTTAGGCACTGATTTGATTGGAACGCAATTCAATAGGTATGCAGCTTCACAAGTGCATAACCCCAAAAGAAAATAGGCAACTCAGTAGTACTCATCATAGAGCACACCATATCATATAGGGTGCAATTGCTCCGTCCCGATGCACCGACGTGCTGTGGTGTATACGGAGGAGCAATGATGAGAGAGAATCTAATTCTCCATTAGAATAGTCCAGGAACTCCGTGCTCAAGTATTCTCCTCCCTGATTTCATCAAAGGACATAATACTTATACCCGTTTTGGTTCTCTACTGTAGGGTTCCTAGGCACCCTAATGAGGTCTCACAAGGCATCAACCATGCCGATTTCAAAAAATCTAGGTGCCGAGAGACCCGACTACGGATCGTTGGCTAGATATTTAGGCGATAAAAGAACTAGTTTACAACTAAACTATAAGATAACGGAAATACAACCTTTGTAGATCCGGTGCTCTACCTCCATAGCTCCGCAATGAGGTCTCCTCGCTGTCCAAGTCGAACCCCGGGCTCTAGCGTCGGCTTCATCGGAGAATGGACGGGCTAGGTCATCGACGACGATGCCGAAGATGATCTACGTCGAGGCATCGCTAGATTAAGCTCCAACTTCACCAAGTCCAAAAACTTGTGAAGAGAACAAACTCTACTACTTGGCAAGAGGTAGAGGATGAAGAAATAGGAAGTGTGTAGACTTTAGAATTGGATTTCTCACTTGTTTCATCAATCCACCATTGATGAAGTAAGCTTCTTCATGTGAAGAAGATGAAGAAGAAGAAGATAATTGTTATGATAAGTTATTTTGTAAAAAGAAATAAATATGAATACCTATCACTAACCAACCATAGTTTAGTGTAGAGAATAAATCATGGTTAGATTGAAGGGTTAGGGTTAAGCATCAAGACAAAATGGTGACTTAGTCAAAGTATCATGAAGCTTCATAATCCATCCAAAGAAAGCCACCATTTAATCTTTATGCAAATCATTTTCCAAAAAGAATAAATAGATAAATAAATGAATAAGGAAATAGTAAACCCTAACCATTTCATTAACCAAGGTTTAATTCTTTACACTTAACCAAAAGGCATGTATCATCAAACATGATACAAGCAAGTGCACAAAATCATATCGCATATGCAATGCGCACATCCGAGTGAGAAAATCCATTTAAAGTGAACCGATACTAGTTAATGCAAAGTAATATATCAAATATATAATTATGCATTAAATAATTAAATCAACACTTGATTCAATGATCCGGTCATGTCGCACACAACCGACTAGTATACAATGTATCGGCTTATCGAATCAATCCTTGATTCGATAACTAGGTTATATCGCATACAACCATTCGACACATTCATCGCGAGAATGGAATACGGTATCACATACACTGGTATCATTCTCGGTCCCGCACATATCTCATATGCACTCCTATTTCGTTTCGCTTGAGCCAGGAAACCTCTGTGTAGGACTCTAAAGACTCGTGAATACGCCGTCAGCAGGTGATGATCATATCAAACACCCACAAGCCGCAAGCGGTCTGCTAAATGTAACGGCCACCCGGGTATTGAGCGATCTGAAGATCGACGAGCAAGCCCGCTCACACTCCAGTGAATCCAACCGGTAACACTACCGTACAGTCTGGTCTGATCGTCTGATATGTCGCATATCTTGCCTAGGGGTGGTATACGTCAGACCCCAATAGCTCGATAAGTCGTGTCGATATGAGGTCTATAACACATCGAGAAACTACTGGTAACACTTACCAGTAGATCTCAGCAATCCTGGCCAGGGATTTCCTGTTATAGCCAATCGAACACAGCGCAACATCAACTCCCTATACCGGGAGAGACGAATCCCCTCCTATCGCTCATTGTCTCCATGTGACTCGGGACTGTACCCAAAAACCACCGTTTTGCACGCCCTCTTGGATGTGGTAAGATGGAAATCAAAGCACAGTGGGAACCACACAAGACTCTATGACGATCTCGGGTCAATAGACTACTCTGTACCAGTGTCACCAGAGAACTGCCATCTGACGTGAGGTATAATACCATCTGGGAGTTCTCGGCGAGTCCGTCCAGTGTACCCAGTCTCTGCTGAGCACCCGTATATCATCTCTGATGTCAAACACCAATGGATATGGGATCATCCATCGCCCATCTGTATGGGTCGAGAAGGTATACGCTAGTCTACTCTGGTATATCGATGCCCCGTCTCGATACACCCACGACTAGGGACTTTGAAGGATGTACTTATAGACTACCATGTCCCCACTAGTATGATCCGCATCATAGTCCAGGTAGTCAAGCACACATCCTAAGGGCTTTACCAACATGTAACAGAAAGACAATCAGTGTATACGTTAAGGTAAAGAGCAACCAGATAGCATACTATCATGTCGAGCAAGAAAGTCCTCCCTATATATGTCCCAGCATCCACTACAATATACATCCAATGTACAGTAATGGCCTCTAGGGCATACATATAACTAACATCTACTTCTAACTTATATTATTTGATTATCTCAAAAGGTTCAGACTTGTGTTCCAACAGGAACATATGTCCAAATCTTGAGAGATCATTAGTGAATGTAATGAAGTACAAAGAACCAGTCCTGGCATGTGTAGACAGGGGACCTACATACTTCATCATGTATCAATCCAAAGAGTATACTAACTCTTTCTCTGTTTCCAATAAACGGAGTTATGGTCATCTTATCTTTGTAACATGACTGGCAAGTTTCACAAGATGTAAATTCAAACTGATTTAAATATGCATCTCGATGTAACTTAGCTAGTTGGGTCGCATTGATATGACCTAGTCTATAATGCCTCAAGAAGGATTCGTTCATTTCTGAACTCTTCTTCCTATGTGTGTTCTCTACGTTAAGAATTGTGGTTTGATTTAGAACGTATATGCTTTTAGATAACTTGCTTGAACCGATCAACTCTTGATATAGGAAATGTTCAAAACATTATCCAACAATACAAAATTATATCCTTCTTTACTAAACAAAGAGACTGGTATGATGTTGTGTATCCGGTTTGGTATCTAATAACATTCGTTCAGAATCAATGTATTTGTTAATACAGGGTGATAACTGCCAACATACTTGGCTGCAACACTTGCACCGTTTCCAACTCTTTGAAACTTATCACCCGTTCCTAGTTCTCTACCTTTCTGTAGCTCATGTAACATATTACATATGCAGGATCCTGATCCGGTATCACATACCCAGGACGTAGAGGATACTAAGAAACAGTTCTTGGTAATGAAAACACCCGAAAAAGATGCATCAACATGTACTTTCTTCGTTGGGGCAGCACGGGAATTCTGGTAATCCCCTATTTCCTGCTCGGTCTTATAACAATTATAAGTTGGAGCGGGACCAACGTTCCCCGGCACAGTATAAAAATCGGATTCGGTCAATACATCTATATTATTATCTTGATTAAGGCGTGACTTGGTCGCTACCTGGAGAGAGAGAGAGAAGAAAACACTTAGTATATGCTCTTGCAAGATCAGATTGGTTATTATTTTATCGAATCAGGATGGCTCCCACTGGTTTTATCAAATCTTTCTTCAAACCCTAAAAGAAAAGACTAGCTGGGATTAATTACACCCTACAATTTCGCAAATCTTTCAGCCAGGCCAGTGCCAGTACTTTGAGGGAGGTTCCCCGCGCTTTCGCACGGAACTAATTAAAATAAACCTCGTTTTTCCAGGGGCGTAACCCCGTTGACACCTTTCTAGACACCTACTTGATCGGCTAATTGTAATGTGTAAAACTCTCCCAGGAATAACTCTTACTCGCAGTGGGTATCGGGATCCAACTATCTCATAGAAGGTATGCAATCTTATTGCAAATTTCAACACTTGAAATTCCCAATAATGTTTTGCCCCTAGCGTCCTATGACCTTGACAGAGGTTAAAAAACCATAGGCTACTAGTCAAGTTCAACCCGTCATTTTATGATTGAATTAAACCCACCCGCACAACCCTTGACAGAGCTCAACAAGGTCGCACGACTACCCTAAATCAATCGCATCATGTGCTTTGCAAATAAGCACTGATCAGCTACCGCATACTACGCCTTGACAGAGGTCAACAAACGCAGCACGAATACTAACTATTACCTATCTTAAATGAAGGAGGGCTACGACAGGTTTTTAAGAAAACCTTTTGCGTAATGAACTTGATATCGTTGTAGAATCGAGTGATTTTGAAAAGGAGTGTTTTTGAGGCTTTTACTAGTTTTGCTAAAGAGGTCACTCCCGGTGAAGGGATCTCGGCTCTTTCCTTATCGAATAAGGTGCAGGATATTTCATAAATACCATTATGCAAAGCAAAAAGTTTAAAAGCAATCAAAAGAAAAACCGAGGGTTGTAGCATCTGCCAGTTATTGCTAAAGAGGTCACTCCCGGTGAAGGGATCTCGGCTCTTTCCTTATCGAATAAGGTGCAGGATGTTCTGCAAGGAACACCGCTATGAAAAGCAAGAACTGTAGCTACCAGTTTTTGAAAATTCGATTCCACAACATCTTTAGGTTTCTTTTTTTTCATTAATCTCATTAATGAAGTCCCATCATTTAAGTTACCTAAACATCACAGATAAATACAACGTACGCTTATGCCTTCCACATTCGCCTCGATGTCCTCTCGTGCACCGTTAGATTAGGTAACTAACGGCAGAGCGGGGCAATGCTAGCGCGGGTGTAAAACATAAGCAACGTCTATATAATATATCGCATATACTATATCCAGTATCTATCTCAACATATCAAATGATCAAATCACAGATATCGCAGCAGAACACAACATATGAAATATTAGATATACTAAGATTCCCGGGTTTTATTTTAAGCCTGTATAAAACACGGATTCCACGGTCGTGATGAATAGCCAATCCCACACCCCTAGACCCCTACAAGAGTGGCAAGCAATCCTACCAATTCTAGAGTTAGGAGACCCGGTCCCGACTCCTCGAGATGGTCTCCCACTGGACCCTAGAACCCGGTTACTTGTGCTCCCTGCCTTGGGTCTATCCTAATGCGGTAAAGTAAATAATATACAATGGTGACATCATCCTCAACCCGGAAGTGCCCTAATAAAAGAATATTACATAAAATGAATTTTATATGAAAGAAAATAAAAACTCCCATCTCACATAAAACCCCGGCTATTCAAAACATGACGATCCAATATAACATATCACAACAACACATAACATTACATGCCATCAACGTAAGTAAATATGCGTATCCCAATTGTCATTGACATATAGAAACGAAACCGGCGATACACCACATATTACACTTATGGTCGCAGAAAAGAATGTGAAAAACGACAACAGCTAGAATCCGCAACCACCTTAGACATCACATGCCTAACCAAATGAATTCCTTAGATATCACATGCCTAACAATTATAAACCCCGCATTTTAGTCTTGATTTTGAAAACACTTTTCCTAGTCGGGCAATTCAACAAGATTCCCGACATCTTGATCGAATGCTCGTCGGAAACTTGAGTAGACGGCCGCACCCCCGATGCCGTTGACAAAGTGCACTAAGGCGGAACACCGTTGCCGCGAGCACCCGAACGGATGCTCTTGGCGACGGGGTTCTCCTACAGTCACTTGGTCGGGCTATGTGGCGTGGCTATCTAATAATGTTACCCGGCGAGTATCCGCGTACTCTACGTGATTGCGACGGACTTTTGATTGCATCAAAGTCCCATGGCAACCGATCAAATGAGTCTAAATTGCTAGATTTATAAAATTCAAACTAGTTATGATTCCAAGTATTGTGTCCAATCACATGCTACCCGGACGAAGTTAAACTTTTCGATCGATTCATCAAAGTCCCACAATTTCCCGACAGCTCAACACTTGAGCACAGTTCAATAATACCCAGAAGATGCCACAGTACCTATGAACCAGCCGTGAAGGGTCAAACCAACGTCTCACATGTGACAATGCTGAATTACGACAAACCCTAGGGTTTAGTGGCGGTTCTGACGGCCACATAATCGAGTTAAGGTTTTGTTCTTCTAGAGGGTCCACATAATCACTTGCATATTTTTCCGAATACGTTAAACTTGGAAAAATGGGTTTTTGACATTCGATCGAACTTTTTAACTTCGTCTTGACAACATGCGAATAACCCGAAACAATGTTAAAACTACGAATAAGAAACACTCTGAATTGCTTATAGTGTAAGTTCACATCACATGCAAAACTAGCAAAAACAAACACCACCTGAAACACCAAACCTAAGTACCCGGAACACAGCAAAAAATTCAACCTATTCCTGCATGAATAAACCGAGGTCGCCGGATATAATGCGCATGTTGCCGGCCATGGGCCGAGCAGTAGGGTTGGATTTTCTTGTGTGTTCATGTTGCATCATATACAACATTCTGCAATTGTTTAAATAATTTTTTGAAGAAAATTTAAAATCGACAGAAACTACAATTTCGGCGTTTCAAGTTTCGGAGTATTTCGGTTTCGTAATCTTAACAAA
This sequence comes from Agapanthus africanus, assembly GCA_030015575.1. Classification (NCBI taxonomy): domain Eukaryota; kingdom Viridiplantae; phylum Streptophyta; class Magnoliopsida; order Asparagales; family Amaryllidaceae; genus Agapanthus; species Agapanthus africanus. The sequence continues at coordinate 77,466,809 of CM057347.1, read as the reverse complement.
ATCCGTCTAAATTTCTAGCATGGCTCTGATACCACTGCAGGGTTCCCTAGAATGGCAGCAAGGTTTCGGGAGGCATCGACCATTCCAAATTCAAAAATTTACCGTTCTAGCTAACCCTAACTATGAATCGTTAACTAGAAATCCGACGGAATACATATGCAAACACTTTGCATATATATTTCGTCGGATTTCTAGTTAACGATTCATTGTTAGAGTTAGCTAGAAAGGCAAATTTTTGAATTTGGCATGGACGATACCTCCCGAAACCTTGCTGCCATGCTAGGGAACCCTGCAATACTATCATATCGAGCAAGAAAGTCCTTCCTATATATGTCCAAGCATCCATTACAATATACATCCAATGTACAGTAATGGCCTATAGGGCATACATATAACTAACAATATTCTCATAAGAAGGGCCAACATCATAGTATGTGTATGATTGAAATTGGTGTTGATCTATAAAATTGGAAGGGGTGAATATTGGTTCGATTGTGGTGTAAGGTGAATTATAACCCCTTCTATATTTATTAATTATAATATGATCGGCAAGTGCTGGATTAACTGGATAACATAGTTCATATAAGATTGGTTTAGCATGTTCGTCATCCAATTTTTTTGAATGCAAAAACTAAGATGACTAGGGATTCTAAAAATTACAATCAAAGATACGCAAACAACCTAGATCAAATTACTAGAACTGCTCCTAACTTGTAAGAGACAAATTGCAGGATAGATCCTCTAACAGCTTTTTAACAATCTTGAGACCAGATCAGTGTCAGTTAAGTGGGAGGGTTCCGCTATATGAATCACCGAAATAGCGGGCACTAATTAAATAACCACAACTAGTTACACATCACTAAACACCTCAAGATTGAATCAGATAACTGTTAGATTACCTACAACTTTTTCTTGTTCTATCGAGCGCGATATGTTCTTAGGGGCAGAAGTCTAGATATATATTTTTTTAATTTAATGTAGATTAATACGGATGCTCGGTTGTGATTTGTGGGGCCTAGAAAGGGTGATGAAATCCACACCTAATCTAGATTTGGGTTGTTGCCCCTTAGAATCTTTTTAAATATGCAATGCAATCTAAAACAATTAAAGATCTAAAATCTAAACTTATATGGTGCAAAGAATCCTGCAAATATCTGTTAGTTGGAATCAAATAGAGATTTTGGGAAGAACGAGATCTTACATAGATTTACCTTTATTCGTCCTGATCTTCTCTTCAAGTAAGTTCGTTTTGATTTTTGAAATTTTAAACAGAAATTTTGCAGAATCAAACGCACTCAAGGAAATCTAATTTAATTTACATTTAAAATCTAAAACTTAAATTTAAATGTAATTAAACCACATCTCTCCAGCAACGGCACCAAAAACTTGATGGGGATTTTATCAGTCTCCAAATTTAACCGCAAATATACAGCTTATCGCAGTTGTACTTGAGAATCGTTCTCACAGAGAGGTGTGTTAACTACCTTTAAACTAAGTTCAAGAAAGCAAGGAAATTTAAAAAGGTTGAATTTTATAAAGAGAAAAGTTTAGGGTTTTCTATTGTTTTATTTTTTAGGGTTGGTTTAAAAGATACTTCTTCTTTTCTAAATCTATATTTAATATGTTTTCTATTAATTAAAACAAAAGCATAGGTTATATTAATTAGATTTAAAAATGACCTATCAATTATTAAAATATCATTTAGAAACTATATCAAGCATCTATGTTTCTAGTTAATTAAAAGTACCCTAGTTTTAATCTTCAATTAACAGTATTATTTTATTGAATTAACCTAGAGCCCTTTAATTATTTAGATTGAATTTATTTTAATCTAATTCTTTTCTTACCGTTCCTAATTATATTTCTAGTTTGTTCGACCATCATTAGCCTAAGGAGATTTTAAGTGTATCACCAATCCCTAGATCTAATTCAAAGCGTTAATTATCCCTATAAGATCTGGTTTATATGATGAAAATATAAAAATAAAGGAATTAAATTAAAAGAAACTTCATAAATTAAGCGTAAGAAAAAAAGAGTTTGAAAACGTTCAACCACTAGAATTTAACAACAAAAATCCTAAAATGAAATTAAGTACTCATCATAATTAAACATAAAAGAAGCTTTATTGATAATGAAATACTTACAAATATGATTGATCTCTCTCTAGAAAACCCTAGGTTGAAAACAATGAGAGAGATATGAAACCCTAAGCTTATACAAGTGCTTATATAGGACTAAGGAAGATTGGAGAATAAGTAATAGAAGATACAAAAAAATCTACTTTCTAACAATTATGATAATCTAATTTAATTGTTCTGTTGGATACTGTTGTATGCTTTTAGAATCTTCAAAAGACGAAACCCTACATCTCATATTAATATATGTGAAAAGACGATCGTGTCCATAAAAAATCTCATCGCACGAACCATATCGACCGCTAATCTGCCGTTGTTTCTTGGTTTCGTGGCTCCAAATTTTTTCTGTGGTTTTATTGTCAATTTAGATGATTTTTGAGCACATAAAATCTTGAATATATCGCTGTATCTCTGTAGTTGCGTATATCTCCGAATTGTTACCAAATTTGGCATATAATTAGGCATGTTGATTTGTTGCTTTTGATTTGATTTGGTTTCTCCAACTGGTTTGTTGTTGTGATAATTGATTCATTTCTATTTGTTTCAACCTTTGCTGATTGGTATTGATCCCTAAATCTGTTCCAAATTTGCAAATTGTGTTTTTGATTTCTTGGATAACTCCCTTAATTCTCCATTATACGCACGCAATTCTCATTTTAGCATAATTTTCCGTCTTTTTGCTTCCAAACCTTGTTATCTATAATAATTCACAAAGGATACCTGGAACAACATAATATATTACAATAACATGATAAATGGGTTAGAAAAATATGAAATAAATACACTTATCAAATACCCCCACACTTATATTTTGTTTTTCCTCGAGCAAATCTAGGGTTTCAAATTGTAAACTAAACTAAACTACTATCTAACTAAATCGTACTTCTACTCCTATTCCTATAAAAGAAAATAAAGCAGACAAAAATAAGAAAATGAAAACTATATATGAAGATAGGAATAGATAAGAAAAATAAGAAAAACAAGAGTTTAAATTTTACTAGATTTTCACTCGTCATGAACCATGCTTTAATAGATTTTGATCTATGCTGAAAATTACTTCCTCGTCATTCTTCCAATCTTTCCTACCTATTTTTCTTCCAAACATGATCATATACCCCTACGTGTGTGAAAAAATTCATCTCTACACTCGAAGAATGCAATTCAAGCTCCCATACTCTTGCCCTTAGCTTTCTATTACTTTTTAATCGATGGATCAAATTAATAGATTTGTTCCCACATTTTTCATGCGACCGTTAATGCTTTGTGAGGCACTAACCAACTGATTACCGAATGTGATCACTTATTGGGCATAAATATCATTATTCTAATCTTGCAACACCTATGCCGCGACAAATGATCTCAAACCAGTTGGTCTAAGTTACTAGGTGATGAAGCACCCTTGTTGAATTTTTTATGCTACCTTGATAATTGCAAGACGGTATTCAATTTTTTTTGTGATATTAATTTTTCTTCTTTATATTAGGGCATTATAGACAAGAGCATGACATGTCTCTTCCACTATCCCATACTTCAATATGTGTGCATATGCGTATAGTAGGATATCAACGTTCAAATGTTTTGACTTAAAAATAGGCTTCACTTACATCTCTTCAAACCTAGTAACTTTTTCATGATAATAGCCTTTTGGGAACGGGCTTATGACAACTTATTACTAGATCCATTTAACCATCCATTTTTCTTATTTTTCTTAAAATCTCTTTTTCTTTTATATATACATTTTTCACTTTTTCTTTATTATTTTCAAAATTTTCTATCAATTTTTAATAACCTATGTACAAAACCACCCCTACACTTATTTTAGAAAATATCCTCATTGTCTTTTATCCCGTATTCACGAAATTACTAACCAATCAAAAATTTACACAATGATTTTGCTAACCCATAGGTTAATATTAACTACTCAAAAATTTTATCTTTAATCATGCAAGAGTAGTGAAATAAGTTGTAGCAGTAAGTATTAATAAACACCCTAAAATGGATATGCAAAATATTTGTATAGTGTTTATATATAGATGAAGAAAATTATGATATGTATTTTGCCGAAAACACTGGTGCAAAAATAAATGATGAAAATCTCAAAGAATTATGTAATTGTACCTTCTTATCGATGTATTGGCTAATTGGATCAAATTCTAAAACACGAACATGCGGAGTATAAATAAGTGATGAAGTTATAAGAGTTAAAACCACAACTTCATCTTGCTTTTCAATAGGATTGGTTTTAATAATAACCGAAAATGTTGGAGGGTTTGGTTCGACTGTTAAAGGCTCAAAAGAATACTCACAATTTCTAAGATGGTTTAGGAAATCTAAATCATTTATAAGGTTAAGTTCATCCTTAAATATTTCTTCAAAACTTTGATTAAAATATCCTTCTTCAAAATTAACCACCTCTTCATTATTCACTTTTTGTATTATAATAGGTGAATCGTATTCATCAAATCTCTCGTCCAGCAATTTTTTCAACTCCTCCTTAAATTGACTTATGGGTTGACTTTTATCTTCTAAAAATATGGGATCCCACTCTAAATTTTCTTTAAAAATTTCATTATTCGTTCCTAATGAAGGTGTGGGTTCCGTATCAATAGTTTTCTTAGAAATTATATCTAAGTCAACGCCATTAAAATCACAAGTTTACTTTACAGAAGCGGTTTCTATATCAAAAATTTTCTCAAAATTTATTTCCGCTTCTTTTATTTCATCAAAAATATCTTTCTCAAAAATTTTGCAATTGGTTAAATCAAACATCTTAATCTCAAACGTATCATCAATTAAATCATCTTCATAAAAATTTGTTGTTGGATGCCAAATTGAAAATTCAAAATATTGAGGGTAGGTTTCAAACTCACTAGAAGGAGACTCATCATCATTTCTCTCAAACACCAATAAATCATAATTATCTAAGCCACAAGATTTAAACATGGATTCATAAATTGGGCATTCTTTATATCGCTCAATCTTCCTGGACATAAATTCGCACCCGCACATAAGACAGTTATGACTTAAACGTTCTTCGATTATACATTCCAAATCATAGTTATTCTCAACCACTTCCTCAATAGGTTTGTTATGATGTTCTAAGCTGCTGGGAACGATCGGGCTTGGGTGGGTTTTCATTGGGATGGTCTCTTGCTCTTTCCTGTTGGATATTGCAGTAGTTATTTGGCCAAGAAGAATTTCAACATTAGTCAATGATTGCTTAATTGGCATAATTTCATCTTGCATAATTTTAGCCAACCGCTGTTTAACATATGCACATCTTGTTTCCTCATCATTATCAACGTCTAATAGTGGAAAATTTTGGTATGCTTGATAATAATCTAATTAGATATTGTCATAAGAAGGGCCAACATCATAGTATGTGTATGATTGAAATTGGTGTTGATCTATGAAATTGGAAGGGGCGAATGTTGGTTTGATTGTGGTGTAAGGTGAATTATAATCCCTACTATATTTATTCATTATAATATGATCGACAAGTGTTGGGTTAACTGGATAACATAGTTCATATAAGGTTGGTTTAGCATGTTCGTCATCCATTTATTTTGAATGCAAAAACTAAGATGACTAGGAATTCAAAAAATTATAATCAAAGATACACAAACAACCTAGATCAAATTACTAGACCTGCTCCTAACTTGTAAGAGACAAATTGCGGGATAGATCTTCTAACAGCTCTTTAACAATCTTGAGGTCAGATCAGTGCCAGTTAAGTAGGAGAGTTCCGTTATACGAATCACAAAAATAACGGGTCTTAATTAAATAACCACAACTAGTCACACATCACTAGACACCTCAAGATTGAATCAGATAACTATTAGACTGCCTAAAAACTTCTCTTGTCCTATTAAGTGTGATATGTTCTTAGGGGCTGAAGTCTAGATATTTTTTAAAATTTAATGTAGATTAATGCATATACTCGGTTGTGATTTGTGGGACCTAGGAAGGGTGATGAAATCCCCACCTAATCTATATTTGGATTGTTTCCCCTTAAAATCTTTGTAAATATGCAATGCAATCTAAAACAATCAAAGATCTAAAATCTAAATTAATTTTTTTGAATGGTGCAAAGAATCCTGCAAATATATGTCAGTTAAATCAAATTGAGATTTTGGGAAGAACGAGATCTTACCTAGATTTATCTTTGTTCGTCTTGATCATCTCTTCAAGTAAGTTCGTATCGATTCCTGAAATTTTAAACAGAAATTTTGCAGAATCAAACACACTCAAGGAAATCTAATTTAATTTACATCTAAAATCTAAAATTTAAATTTAAATGTAATTAAACTACACCTCCCCGGCAACGGCGCCAAAAACTTGATGGGGATTTTATTAGTCTCTAAATTTAACCGTAAGTATACAGTTTATCGCAGTTGTACTTGAGCATTGTTCCCCACAGAGAGGTGTGTTAACTAACTTTAAACCAAGTTAAAGAAATCAAGGAAATTTAAAAGGTTGGTTTTTATAAAGAGAAAAGTCTAGGGTTTTGTATTGTTTTATCTTCTATAGTTGGTTTAAAAGATTTTTCTTTTTTTCTAGATCTATGTTTAATATATTTTCTATTAATTAAAACAAAAGCATAGGTTGAATTAATTAGATTTAAAAATAACCTATCAATTATTAAAACAACATTTAGAAACTATATGAAACATCTATTTTTCTAATTAATTAAAAGTACCCTAAATTTAATCTTCGATTAACAACATTAGGTAGCTAATTTATACTATTATTTTATTGAATTAACCAAGAGCCCTTTAATTATCTAGATTGAATTTATTTTAATCTAATTATTTTCTTACCGTCCTTAATTAGGTTTCTAGTTTGTCCGACAATCATTAGCCAAATGAGTTTTTAGGTGTATCATCATCCCTATATCTAATTCAAAGCGTCAATTATCCTAATTTATATGATGAAAACATAAAAAAAAGTAATTAAATCAAAAGAAATTTCATAAATTAAGCATACGAAAAAAGAGTTTGAAAACGTCCAACCACTAGAATTAAACAACATAAACCCTAGAATAAAATTAAGTACTCATCATAATTAAAGATAAAAGAAGTTTTATTGATAATGAAATACTTACGAATTGCAGGGTTACTAGGCACTCTCACAAGGGTCTATAAGGTATCAACCATGCCCGATTTAAAATTTAGACGTGCCGAACAACCCTAACGAAGATCTTTAAACTAGAGATTAGGCGAAACAAAGCATGTTAAACACTTTAACATCTAAGAGTTTGGGATTACAACCTTTGTAGTCCATTCCTTCACTTCATAAGCTCCGTGTTGTGGTCCCTTCACTGCGATCATCAAGTTCTGGACTCTTGAGAGGCTCCATGAAGAGAAAGATACAAGCTTGCTTCTGATCTTCGATAACTAAGATGATCTACCTTAAAATTTCTATAACACAAGCTCTCACTCACTAAATGAAGTGAACACCCTAATCTAATTGGCAAGAATAGATTAGGATGATGATGTAGGATTTTTGCTCTCATTTGTTTTCTTTAACTCACTCATTTTCATCACTAATGAAAAAGCTAGAAAGCTTTTCCATCAAGAACTCAAGGAAGAAGAAAAAGAATGCTTTTGTGATGAATAATGAAACTCTAGTATGGTTAGAATTGCAACCATGGGTTAAGTAAGAAGACTTAACCCATGCAGAGATTTAACTAGGGTAAAGGGTTGGGTTGGGTTAAGGAAATATCTATGCAAAATATCCAAGTCAAAGTCAAAGCTTCAAGAAGCTTCTTGAAAGCTTCATGAAGACTTAACCCTAATCCAAACCCTAAACTCAATTAAACTCCACAAAACATGTTGCATTTATAACCATAACATGTTACAATATTATATATCACATATAAAATATTTATTGTAACAAAATAAAATAATACTATTAACATATATCACATATATATCAATGTATTACCCGAGTGAGAAAAAGAATCTTTAAGTGAGCTTATATTAGTTAATGTAATTTAATATATCAAATATATAATTATACATTAAATTATCGAATCAACACTTGATCCGATAATCCGGCTATTTTACAAATAACCGACTAATATAATCTGTATCAGTTCATCTAATCAACATTTGATCCGATGACCCGGCTATATCACATATACCCGGCCGATATCTCATATCGTGAGAATCTAATACGGTATCACATAGACGTATTGTTCTCGGTCCCGCACATATCATATATATGCTCCTACTCTGTTTTGCCTGAGTCAAGAAAGCTCTGTGTAGGACTCTAAAGAATCGTCAATACGCCGGCAGTAGGTGACGATCATATCAAACACACACAAGCTGCAAGCGGTCAGCTAAACGTAACAGCCACCCAGTTATTGAGCGATCCGAAGATCAACAAGCAAGCCTGTACTTTCTCCCGCGAATCCAATCAGTAACCCTCCCGTACAGTCCGGTCTCTTCGTCTGATATGTCGCATATCTCGCCTACGGGTGGTAAACGTGAGGCCCCAGTAGCTTGATAAGTCGTGTCGATATGAAGTCCATAATAGTTCGAGAAACTACTGATAATACTTACCAGTAAATCTCAGCAATCCTGGCCAGGGATTTACAGTTATAGCCAATCGAACACAGCGCAACATCAACTCCCTATACCGGGAGAGACGAATCCCCTCCTATCGCTCATTGCCTCCATGTGATTCGGGACTGTACCCAAAAGCCACCGTTTTGCACGCCCTCTTGGACGTGGTATGATGGAAATCAAAGCACAGTGGGAATCACACAAGACTCTATGACGATCTCGGGTCTACAGACTAACCTGTACCTGTGTCACTAGAGAACTGCCATCTGACGTGAGGTATAATACCATCTGGAAGTTCTCGGGAGTCCGTCCAGTATACCCGGTCTCCACTGAGCACCCGTATACCTTCTCTGATGTCAAACACCAATGGATATGGGATCATCCATCGCCCATCAGTTGGCTCAAGAAGCGCATACGCTAGTCCACTCTGGAGTATCGATGCCCTGTCTCGGTACTCCCACGACTAGGAACATTTGAAGGATGTACTTGGCGACTACACTGTCCCCACTAGTATGATCCGCATCATAGTCCTGGTAGTCAAGTACTCATCCTAAGGGTTTTATCAACATGTAACATAGAGACAATCAGAGTACATGTTAAGATAAAGAGCAACCAGATAGCGTACTATCATGTCGAGCAAGAAAGTCCTTCCTATATATGTCTAAGCATCCACTACAATATACATCGTATGTACAGTAATGGCCTCTAGGGCATACATATAACTAACAATCTCCCACTTGTACTAGGGCCATCTGTTGTTGTATCGCATACCCAACAATTAGCTGTGGTTGAAGTATCTCAGACTCAACCATCCCATAAAAGTCTCTATTGGGAAAAAGGCCTTTGTGAGTGGATCCGCGCTGTTGTCCTCTGTGTCTACTCTCCTAACCTTGATCTCCCTGGAGATCAACCATCTCCATGATCAGGTGATACTGCCTAAGAATTATATCTGGATTTCTGATGGGATGGAGGTTCCTTAGCATAAGCCATAACTCCATTGTCACACAGTGGCAGGAACGAAGTTTATCTCATGAACTTATATATATCTAGACTGCCTCCTTGGTAACGACGTATCTTGCCTTTAATCGTCTAGTAAGTCACGGTATCTAGTTTGGAACTCTTCCAACATACCGTCCTTCCACTGAGGGTAAAGACAATGCCTGGGACTAACATTCAGTCGTTCTTATCACCCTGGAACCTTTCCAGTGATTCTCCCCAGGATCGATTGATACCATCTCACTACAACTAGTGAGTATCCTAACATCCATTTAGATCTATCTCATAGATATAAATACCTAGGATTTAGGAGGTATCACCTTGATCCTATTTGGAGAATTCTTGTGATAAGCGGAGATTGACCGAGCGTAGCATAGGAAACTCCTTTCCTATCAAGAGTATGTCATCCACGTACTCTGCGAGGATCACCACCATACTCCCTACTACCTTTTTGTATATACAAGGTTCATCTACCATTTTGATGAAGTCAAACTCTTTGACTACCACATCAAAACAAACGTTCCAACTCCGCGATGCCTGCTTTATCACATAAAACATCTTGCACACGTTTCCGCTGCTCCCACTATCTATGAAGCCCTCTGGTTGTGTACTTATAGACGCTCTCTTCCAAAATATCATTTAGAAAAGCAGTCATGACACCCAACCACCAGATATTGTAGTCATGGTATGTAGCTGTGGCAAGTAGGATCTGGATGGACTTAAACATAGCTTTGAAAGTCTCAACTTTTCCATGTACACCAAGTAATCTTCTCAAGATATACTTGCTCCTGATGGGGATTTAACCCTTCAGATAAAGCAACCAAAGTCCATACTTTGTTGGTGTATAAGGATTCCATCTCAGATCGCTAAGCATCCAGCCATTCTTACAGAGTCCCACTCCTGATGGCCAGCTCGAAACTAGTTGGGTCATCATCTCATGATGTAATCCTCGCTCCCACTGTCATAGAGAAACCGAAGTATTTCTCAGGTGGATGAGGAACCCTACTAGATCGGTGGAGAGGCAGAGATTCTTTTGAAACTATTGAATCCTTTGGCTCTACCAAATCATCAGCCGCAGTTTGTATAGCTGGAACTCTTTCCAGTTCTATCTTATGACCAATAATTTCTTCACAAGAAATTCCCTTTCACAAAGGTGGCATGCTAAGAAACAAAACATCTTTTATTCCTCGATAAGGTAGAAGATATTCCCTTGCGAATGCTTGGGATATCCAACAAACTTCTACAGAACTGACCTTGCCTCGAGCTTGTCCGGATTTTGCTTTTAGACAGAGGCCGGACAACCCTAAATCTTAACTTACTTAAGATATGGGCTCTTCCCATTCCATATCACATATGAAGTGGTAGGCAATTGATTTGATTTGAACCCTATTCAATAGGTATGCAGCTTCTCAAGTGCATAACTCCCAAAAGGGAAATAGTAACTCAGTAGTACTCATCATAGAGCACACCATATCACATAGGGTGTAAGTGCTCCGCCTCGATACACCAACGTGCTGTGGTGTATACAGAGGAGTAATGCTGAGAGAGAATCTCATTCTCCTTTAGAATAGTCCAGGAATCCCGTGCTCAAGTATTCTCTTCCTTGATCTCATCAAAGGACATAATACTTATACCCGTTTTTTGTTCTCTACTTCGAACTTATATTCTGTGATTATCTCAAAAGTTTCAGACTTGTGTTTCAACAGGAACATATGTCTGAATCTTGAGAGATCATCAGTGAATGTAATGAAGTGCAAAGAACTGGTCTTGGCATGTGTAAACAGGGGACCTTCATATATCAGCATGTATCAATCCCAAGAGTTCACTAACTCTTTCTCTGTTTCCAATAAACGGAGCTGTGGTCATCTTATCTTTGTGACATGACCGGCAAGTTTCACAAGATGTAAATTCAAACTAATTTAAATATGCATCTAAATGTAATTTCAGCTAGTCGGGTCGCATTGATATGACCTAGTCTACAATACCTCAAGAAGGATTCGTTTATTTCTGAACTCTTCCTCTTGTGTGTGTTCTATACATTAAGAACTGTGGTTTGATTTAGAACGTCTATACTTTTAGATAACGTGCCTGAACCGATCAACTCTTGATATAGGAAATGTTTAAAACATTATCCAACAATACAAAATTATATCCTTTTTTACTAATAAAGAGACTGATATGATGTTGTATATCAGGTTCGGTATCTAATAATATTCGTTCAGAATCAATGTATTTTGGTAATACAGGGTGGTAACTGCCAACAGTCTTGGCTGCAACACTTGCATCATTTCCAACTCTTGAAACTTATCACCCGTTCTCAGTTCTCTACCTATCTGTAGCCCATGTAAAAAATTACATTTGCGGGATCCTGATCCAGTATCTCATACCCAGGACATAAAGAATACTGAGAAACAGTTCTCGGTAATGAACACACCCGAAGATGATGCATCAGCATGCACTTTCTTCGTTTGGGTGGCACAGGAATTCTGGTAATCCCCTATTTCCTGCTCTGTCTTATAACAATTATAAGTTGGAGCGGGACCAACGTTCCTTAGCGCACTATAACAAGCGGGTTCGGTCAATACATCCGTATTATTATCTTGATTAAGGCGTGACATAGTCGCAACCAGGAGAGAGAGAGAAGAAAACACTCAGCGTGCGCTTTTACAAGATTAGATTGGTTATTAATTTATCTAATCAGGATGTCTCCCACTGTTTTAGTTAAATCTTCCTTCAAACCCTAAAAGGAAAGACTAGCCGGGATTAATTACACCCTACAAGTTCGCCAATCTTTCAGCCAGGCCAGTGCCGGTATTTTGAGGGAGGTTCCCTGTGCTTTCGCACGGACCTAATTAAAATAAACCTCATTTTCCCAGGGGCGTAACCCCGTTAACACCTTTCTAGACACCTACTTGATCTGCTAATTGTAATGTGTAAAACTCTCACAGGAGTAACTCTTACTCGCAGCGGGTATAGGGATCCAACTATCTCATAGAAGGTATGCAATCTCATTGCAAATTTCAACTCTTGAAATTCCCAATAATATTTTACCCCAAGCCTCCTATGACCTTGACAAAGGCCAACAAACCATAGGATGCTAGTCAAGTTCAATCCGTCATTTCCTGATTGAATCAAACCCATCCGCACGACCCTTGACAAAGGCCAACAAGGTCGTACGACTACCCTAATCCAATCTGCATCATATGCATAAGCAGATAAGTACTATTCAGCTACCGCACACTACGCCTTGACAAAGGCCAACAAACGCAGCTCGAATACTAAATAGTCCTTATCTGAAATGACGGAGGGCTACGACAGGTTTTAAGAAAACCCTTTACGTAATGAACTTGATATCGTTATAGAATCGAGTGATTTTAAGTGGAATGTTTTTTAGGCCTTTTCTAGTTTTGCTAAAGAGGTCACTCCCGGTGAAGGGATCGTCGGCTTTTTTCTTATCGAATAAGATGCGGGATATTTCACAAATACCACTATGCAAAGCAAAAACTATAGAAACAATCAAAAGACAAACCGAGTTTATAGCATCTGCTAGCTTCGCTAAAGAGGTCACTCTCGGTGAAGGGATCTCGGCTCTTTCCTTATCGAATAAGGTGCTGGATGTTCTACAAGGAACACCGCTATGCAAAGAAAGAACTAGAGCTACCAGTTTTTAAACAAGTTTCTACAATATCTTTAGGTTTCTTTTAGTTTTATTAATCTCATTAATGAAGTCCCATTTTTATTATGCTTCACAAGTATCACTTTTGAAACGAAATCTGCAATATAACATATATCTCATATATATAATATAAACATTCGTCTCAGGCAGTAATATGATCTCATCACAGAACATTGCAGCAGAAGAAACATTTACGAAATATTAGATATACTAGGAGGTTCGTGTTTTAGTACGAGCCTGTATAAAACACGGATTCCACGGTCACCATGAATAGCCAAACCCACATCCCTAGACCCCTACGAGAGCGGCAAGCAACACTGCCAATTCTAGGGTTAGGAGACCCGGTCTAGACACCTCGAGATAGCATCCCACTGGACCCCTGAACCCGGTTACTTGTGCTCCCCGCCTTGGGTCAACCTAATGCGGAAAAGTAAATAATATAAAATGGTGACATCATCCTCATCCCGGAAATGCCCCAATAAAAGAATATTACATACAATGAATTTTACATGAATGAAAAAGAAAAACTCTCATCTCACATAAAACCCCTGGCTATTCAGAACACGACGATCCAATATAACATATCACAGCAACACATAATATCTCATGATCATCAACGTAAGCAAGTATGTGTATCCCGATTGTCGTTGATGTATAGCAATGAAACCGGCGATACACCACATACTATGCTTACGGTCACATAAAAGAAAGAGTAAAACTACAACAGTTGGAATCTGCAACCTCCTTAGACATCGCATGCCTAACCAAATGAATTCCTTAGACATCGCATGCCTAACTATTATAAACCCTGCATTTTAGTCTCATTATCGAAAACACTTTTCAATATCAAGTCGGGCAATTCAACAAGATTCATGTAACACCCGAGTTCATTTATACCAATTCCAGTTCTCGTTTTTCTTTAGTCGTGGTATTCTTGATTTAACGTATTGTGGGTGCGAATGGTATTTTACACTTTACTTTGCATTCGACCCGACCCGCTTGCTTGAACCTATTTGACTTTTATTATAGATTACCTTGACTTGTTATATGAACTAGTGCATTTCATAATTTAGTTTATACTGGTATTTGTCTTGTATCACATCTTTTGCATATAACAGTTTAAATCATGTAAAATAAATTAAAATTGCATTTCATGACCTGCATGATACCCCTAACCCTGTGGTAGCGTCTTTGCATCGTGTTCTCGTCCCGTTCAGTGAAACGGACGTGTTTGGAAAGCTACGCGCACGTGCTTGCAATTTAATTATAAAATCCTTCATTTTAATTTTTGGAACCCGCTAATAATTTTCATTTTTCGAATTCAAATTTTGGGCCCGTCCCGGGCCCAATTCTGAAATATTTCGTATCGAGCCAAATTTCTAACCCTCTTAAATTCCTTTACATTCGTTTAAATTTACTGTTCACAGCCTAAGATTTATTTTTACCAACCAATAATATTAGATCTCTGTATAGAAAAATCTTTACTGTTAACCACATATTTTTCCCTTAACAAAACAATACGAGATTTACACTCAAACCTATTAAAAATCTTTTCCAATTTTTCCCAAACAAACTTTAATTTCCTCAGCCAATCAAAACACTTCTTTTAACCCTGGGCCCATACAAATTCCCTCAACCCTTATTTTCTCTCTCTCTCCCCCTCTCTCCCCGAATCTTTCCCCTAAAACAATTTCCTTCCACCAATCACAATCTCCTTCTCTAACCCCCGGGCCCCCCACGAGCACTCTCTTTTCTCCCTCTCTCTTCTTTTTCTTCTTCTCTCTCTCTTCTTTCTCCCTCCTCTCGCGCTCTCTCTCTCCTTTCTTGCGATTACTGTACGCTCCTCGAGTCGCATCACCGCCTCCCCGCTACGCTCACCTCCCTTCTTCTATCTCCTTCTTCTGTTTTAAACTCCCGAGCCTCCTCCTTCAACCTTCAACCCTCATCGCCTCTCTTGCACCCTAACCCTAACTCCACCACCTCCTCAACCCCAACCGAGCCTCGCCACCATCCTCACCTCTCTCGTTTCCTCTTCACCTTCGAGTATCTCTCTCTCTTTCTTTTTCTGGAGCCCCCAAAACCTTGTGTGAACCCATAAACCCATCGACTCGCCTGTCCCTTGCCGTCGCCGGAGCCACCTTGTCGACCTCCCCTCGTCCCCATCGCCCCGACCTCATCATCTCCTCCTCTCCTTCCTCCTGTCCTTACAAGAACCCTAGCTTTTCCCTCGCATGAAACCTTAACGGCCCCGGCTTCGCCTGCACACACCGCCTCACCGCCGGCGACTATGTCATTGTCACCTCATCCTTACCCCGACAACCTCCTCTTCACCACAACCCTCTCCTGTCCTCGCCTCTTCTACCAGTGACTCCAGCCAACGTGAACCTCACCCCCTTGCACACTTAACCCTCCAGCCGAGCTCTGCACCTTCTCGTATCGCCGAAGTCCCTCCGACCATCGCCGTCGACGCCATCAGTCATCTGAATACCCAGTGAGAGATTCTTCTTGCCTCATGCTCATTCCTCCTTTACATTCTCCACTCTTTCTTTCTTTCTATGACATTTCTTTACTGTTAATGTTTAGTGTTCACCGTTCGTTGATCGCCGGAAACCGGTCGGGCCGACGACGATCCCCGACGACCCAACGAGGACCCCTGGCCCGTGTGACTCCACTGTTCGTCGTTTGGGTTCATTCCGTGAACCGTGCGCACGTCGCGACCTTTCCCGCCAACGCGAGACGTTCCGTTTTCCGTGTCGCGATCCGTCGAGGCAAGTAAAACTTGCTACATGCTACTGAATTTATTACTTAGACTTTTATGGCACATTAAACCCGTAGTCTAACCTTAATACCATGATCTTCCTTTTTATACTCGATGTCTCATTATATCATTTTATTTTCCAAACTTGAAACCTACCGTGTGCATTTACTTGATTAAACCCAATAACCACATTTATATGTTTAAATCACATGTTAACCATTGACACGGCCTATGGTATTCTCTATATAGTTTTGCTCCATCGGACACTCATGTGCATTTTAATCTGTTTAGCTAGGATTTCATCTAGTGAACATATTTATATATCATTGCAACCCGACCATTTCTTAATACCTGATAACATGAGTAAACAACCATTTTAGTTATGCTGTAGTTAAGTAACGTTGACACCATCCCTTAAACGCAAAGTGATAACCAAGCATCGTTAAAATTTAATCAATACCTAATTGCTTATCATATCACCTGATCTAGTTTATTGTGCTGATATTATTCATGCTTGTTCATTTATAACCATAATTATGTTAGTTTGATTTATGAGCACCCATATAGTATTTTGTGCTTCCTGACATGACCTGTTACACTTCCTACGTGACACGACATGGTACCGTATGACTCTTGATATGTCATGACACTTACATACATTACCTGGCTTGACCTGATGTACCATGGCTTGAACTGTTACCTGATCTTGTGTCTAATGCCAACAAACCTGACATGTAGTCCTCACGGACCGTTCCTGTTGTCTATCCAGACAAACCTGCTCTTACCTGCTCCTGTACTGGAAATAGTTCTTGATTACTGAATACCTGACTTGACATACACATATAACTTGGGGGTATGGGGAAATCAATGGTGAAACTTGACTTGTAACTCAACAGCTCGATACCTGTTCTGATCAGTCTTACGGGCTAAGCCAGCCCCGGAGTGATGATGCTGACATCACTCGTCTGTACCTGCTACCTTTTACTGCCTAGCGGTACGTCTCGGTTTCAGCTCGAGTGTCTGTAGACCGTAGTCCCGGGCATGCACGGGATATTATTGAGTTACATCGATAATTCATCAAATTGATTTCAAAGACTTTAGAGTAGAAAACACAATAGAACAGTTTAGTGTACTCACTGCAGACTACCCTTCACTGCTCTGATTTACATTACTGTTACATCTACTTTTCATTCATGATTATATTTGCATTGCCTGTTACCCTGTTTAAATTTTATTGCATGATGACATAACGCGCTGACGTCTGGGTTTTGCATGGCCCAGATTCTTCTACCTTGTTGCAGACTGATCAGGAGTATTGCCTCTGTTAGACGAGCTGTGAAGTTCCTGTCGGTATGTAGTTTCACTTCCAGGTGATTCATTTATTGTATCTTTTGGCTTCCGCATATTGTTATTTCTTGACTCTTTTACTCTGGCTTATGGACATGTACTAGATAGTTAGTTTACTTTCCTGTTCTTGATATCTCTACAGCCGTAATGTGACTGTGGAAGGATTTTCCTATCCACAGGTAGCATGGTTGGCTATGTCACGTGCCCATCTTAGCGTACTCTGGGAAGCGGGGCATGATATGGTTCTTTTAGTATCAGAGCCATAGGTTAATCGGGTTGATTCTTTTGTAGTTGGGTATGGTACCCAATACACGAATCAGAATACCCGTGTTTAGGAAACATGTCCTGCCACCTTGCCGTTTTACCATTTTTGAATCAAGTTCTTCCTGATTATATCTTGTACGTTGTGCAAACTTTCTTTGCATATCGACTCGAAAACCTGATTCCTTGTTATCTCTAGGACTTGGGCGACTTGGGTGGAGTTATGTAATTGTGCCTATGAACTGCAGCATGGTTACAATGCGGTACTCTATTTAAGTAACTTGGAGTCCTGGTCTTGATTCACTTCCGTATTCCATGATCGTTATATTACCTTGCTTCACTCGGTTTCATTACTTACCAGTTCTTGTTTTATCGCCAACTTGAATCATGGTTATCGTGCTTAATCCTCTTCAGTATCTTGACTTCGGATGAAGTCACCTCGGTATCTTACTTGTTCTTGTTTTCCCCGCATTTGGACTATTCAATCCTAGTGCGTTCCTTTGTTTGTTGTTGTCTTGGTAATGGATTTTTCACGGCACTTTTCACGCTCATATTGATTGTAAGGAAGGGAAGGTGATTCTCCAGATTCCCGGACATTCGGAAGTTGTTTTGCTGGAGGAAGCAGTTCGGTCGGACCAGTCGAGTTAGGGCTAGACCGACAAACAAGGTTCTTTCGTCAATGGCAGTGGATAAGGAAGAAGTGCCGGCTATATTTAAGAGTTTCATGGAAGTGTGAAGACATATCAGGTTTACCACCGAAGCAAGACGTGGAGTTTGCGATTAAACTTGTTCCTGGTGCAGCGCCAATCTCTAAGGGCGTATTACACGATGGCACCAGTGGAGTTGGAAGAAGTCAGGAAGCAGGTTGCGGAATTACTTGAGAAGGGTTGGTTTCGCTGCAACAACTTAACTGGGAAAGCTCCAGTTCTTCTAGTAAAGAAGAAAGATGACACAGGGAAGACGTGCGTTGATCATCGAATTAAACCGAGTGACTATTATGAACAAGTACCCGATCCCTCACATTGGCAAGGTGTTTGAGCGGCTTAGTGGCGCGAGGGTATTATCGAAGCTGGATTTGCGGTTCGGATATCATCAGGTCCGAGTTAAATCAGAAGATATTCCGAACTCAGTATGGACATTACGAGTATTTGTGATGCCCTTCGGAGAAACGAATACACCGACAATATTTATGGACTTGATGAACTGAATCTTCCCACCATTCTTGGACCAGTTTTAGTAATGGTCATGGAAGATATTCCAGTCTATTCGAGGAATATTGAAGAGCATGCAGAACACTTGAAGATCACACTGCAGACTTGGAGGCAAGAAAGACTATATGCAAAAATGAGCAAGTGCGAGTTTTGGCTTGAAGAGGTATAGTTTTGGGACATATCGTAGCTGGAGATGGAATCACCGTTTACCCAGGGAAGATTGCAGCAGTTCAAGACCGGCTGATTCCGAAGAACGTTGCAAAGATCAGAAGTTTCTTGGACTTGCGGGATACTATAGAAGGTTCGTGAAGAAATTTTGCTCGTTGGCAGAGCCTCTGACCAAGCCTACGCACAAGAAAGTACCATCTGTGTGGACGAATAAGTGTGCGTCAGCCGTTGAAGCATTGGAGCAAGGTTTGATGACCGCTTTTGTTTAAACCGTGCCAGACAGTTCCGGAGGATTGGTGTTTCGCAGTAACGCATCTGGGAAAGGATTGGGATGTGTATTGGTACAGCATGGGGAAGGTTACGACTTACGCATCGAGACAGTTAAAGACCCATGAGAAGAATTACCCAACTCATGACTTGGAGTTAACAGCTGTGATTTTCGCTTTGGAGATTTGGAGACACCATTTATTGGGCGTAAGGGGTCGAAATATTCACCGACCAGAAAAGCCTAAAGTACGTGTTCGCTCAGAAGGAGCTAATTGTGAGACAGCGAAGATGGTTGAAGCTGATGGCTGACTACAATCTTGATCTTGAGTACCACCCGGGAAAGTTAATGTTGTGACGAAAGCGCTTAGTCGGTTGCCAGAAATTCTGATGTTGACTGCACCAAGGGGACTTATTGGAGACTTTCGGAGATTCGAATTGGAGATCGTGCTACCGCGTTCTTTGGGATTGATGATGCAACTGCAAGTACAGTCATCGTTGATCGAGGATATGGAAGCAGTGCAATTGCAGGACCCAAGATTGCAGAAGTTTCGAGAATAGGTTGAAGTTGGATTCGAACGGGCTTAGTGATTCATGAAGATGGTTCGTTGTGATAGTTGTTTGTGTGTACCAATGGAGGTATTCACGAAGAAGTTATGTCGGAGGCGCACAGTTGCACGTTTCCTGAACATCCAGGAGGCACAAAGATGTACCGAGTTATACGACAGCGTTTTGGTAGGAAGGCATGAAACAGGAGATTGCCTGTCTGTGGCAAAGTGCTTGGTGTGTCAGCAAGTTAGGGTTGAGCATCGAAGGATTACCGGTTTATTGCAACCACTTCCGATTCCTCATAGAAGTGGGAACGCATAACTATGGATTTTCGTGGCGGCTCTACCGTGGATTCCGAAAGGCAACAATGCAGTTGGGTGATTGTGGATCGATTGACCAGGGTAGCTCAGTTCATCCCATTTCGAGTTAGTCAATCAACAGAAGCTTTGGCAGAGCGGTACAATGCAAGAAATTGTAAGACTGCACGGAGTACAGGGGAGTACTGTGTCCGTCCGTGACACCCGTTTTTTAGCACACTTTTGGAGGAGCTTACAGGGAAGTTCGGGGACTCGATTGAAGTTTAGCACAGCTTATCGCCCTCTAACAGATGGCCAGTCGGAGAAGGCGATCCACATTCTCGAAGACATGTTGAGATCTTGCATTTTAGACTCCAAAGGGTTCATGGGAGGATCATCTACACTTGGTAAAGTTTTCTTACAACAACAATTTCCAGGCAACTTTTGGGATGGCTCCATTCGAAGTTTTGGGTGGTCGCAAGTGTCGTTCACCTGTTTGTTGGGACGATGTCGGCGAACAAAGATTATTGGGACCAGATTTGGTTGTGTAGACAGTTAAGAAGGTTTATACTATCCGGAATCATATGAAAGCAGCACAAGACCGACAAAAGAGTTGGGCAGTTACATCGAGAAGACCTCTAGAGTTCGCTGTTGGTGATTTAGTATTCTTGGAGATGTCATCGACTAGAGAGGTGATCCGTTACAGAAGCCGAGGAAAGTTTAGTCCTCGATTCGTTGGACCTTTTAAGATTTTGGGGCGTATTGGAGAAGTGGCGCATCGTTGGTGTTACCGCAATCTTTGGAGAATGTTCATGACGAGTTTCTCGTATCTCAACCCCGTAGGTATGCTCGAGAGGAAATACATGTATTGGATCTTTCGGAGATGACTGTACGAGAAGATTTAACCCTTGAGGAGCGACCGAGGTCAATCGTGGATCGAAGAGAAAAGGTTCTTAAGATCGAGATTATCACTGTTGTACTTGTTTCTTGAAGTAATCGCTCACCTGGAGAATCAACTTGGGAATGAGAAGATGAAGTCAAACAGAAGTTTTTCCCATCTATCTTTGTAGTTTCTTGATTGATTATCCTTTCTTGTTCTTGGAATTTCGAGGACGAAATTCTTTTGTAGTTAGGTATAATGTAACACCCGAGTTCATTTATACCAATTCCAGTTCTCGTATTTCTTTAGTCGTGGTATTCTTGATTTAACGTATTGTGGGTGCGAATGGTATTTTACACTTTACTTTGCATTCGACCCGACCCGCTTCCTTGAACCTGTTTGACTCTTATTATAGATTACCTTGACTTGTTACATGGACTAGTGCATTTCATAATTTAGTTTATACTGGTATTTGTCTTGTATCACATCTTTTGCATATAACAGTTTAAATCATGTAAAATAAATTAAAATTGCATTTCATGGCCTGCATGATACCCCTAACCCTGTGGTAGCGTCCTTGCATCGTGTTCTCGTCCCGTTCAGTGAAACGGACGTGTTTGGACGGCTACGCGCACGCGCGTGCGATCGTTCTTGGGGGTATGCCTTTTAATTTTAAAATCCTTCATTTTAATTTTTGGAACCCGCCAATAATTTTCATTTTTCGAATTCAAATTTTGGGCCCGACCCGGGCGCAATTCTGAAATATTTCGTATCGAGCTAAATTTCTAACCTTCTTAAATTCCTTTACATTCGTTTAAATTTACTATTCACTGCCTAAGATTTATTTTTACCAACCAATAATATTAGATCTCTGTATAGAAAAATCTTTACTGTTAACCACATATTTTTCCCTTAACAAAACAATACGAGATTTACACTCAAACCTATTAAAAATCTTTTCTAATTTTTCCCGAACAAACTTTAATTTCCTCAGCCAATCAAAACACTTCTTTTAACCCCTGGGCCCACACAAATCCCTCAGCCCTTCCTTTCTCTCTCCCTCTCCCTCTCTCCCCCCGAATCTTTTCCCTAAAACAATTTCCTTCCACCCATCACAATCTCCTTCTCTAACCCCCGGGCCCCCCCCACGAGCACTCTCTTTCCTCCCTCTCTCTTCTTTTTCTTCTTCTCTCTCTCTCTCTTCTTTCTCCCTCCTCTCACGCGCTCTCGCTCTTCTCGCGATTACTGTACACTCCTCGAGTCGCGTCACCGCCTTCCCGCTACGCTCACTTCCCTTCTTCTATCTCCTTCTTTTGTTTTAAACTCCCGAGCCTCCTCCTTCAACCTTCAACCCTCATCGCCTCTCTCGCACCCTAACCCTAACTCCACCACCTCCTCAACCCCAACCGAGCCTCGCCACCATCCTCACCTTTCTCGTCTCCTCTTCTCCTTCGAGTATCTCTCTCTCTTTCTTTTTCCCGAGCCCCTAAAACCTTGTGCGAACCCATGAACCCATCGACTCGCCTGTCCCTTGCCATCGCCGGAGCCACCTTGTCGACCTCACCTCGTCCCCATCGCCCTGACCTCATCATTTCCTCCTCTCCTTCCTCCTGTCCCTGCAAGAACCCTAGCTTTTCCCTCGCATGAAACCTTAGCGGCCCCGGCTTAGCCTGCACACACCGCCTCACCGCCGGCGACCATGTCGTCGTCACCTCATCCTTACCCCGACAACCTCCTCTTCACCACAACCCTCTCCTATCCTCACCTCTTCTACCAGCGACTCCAACAAACATGAACCTCACCCCCTTGCACACTTAACCCTCCAGCCGAGCTCTGCACCTTCTCGTATCGCCGGAGTCCCTCTGACCATCGCCGTCGACGCCATCAGTCATCTGAAAACCCAGTGAGAGATTCTTCTTGCCTCATGCTCATTCCTCCTTTACATTCTCCACTCTTTCTTTCTTTCTATGACATTTCTTTACTGTTAATGTTTAGTGTTCATTGTTCGTTGATCGCCTGAAACCGGTCAGGCCGACGACGATCCCCGACGACCCAGCGAGGACCCCTGGCCCGTGTGACTCCACTGTTTGTCGTTTGGGTTCATTCGGTGAACCGTGCGCACGTCGCGACCTTTCCCGCCGACGCGAGACATTCCGTTTTCCATGTCACGATCCGTCGAGGCAAGTAAAACTTGCTACATACTACTGAATTTATTACTTATACTTTTATGGCACATTAAACCCTTAGTTTAACCATAATACCATGATCTTCCTTTTCATACTCGATGTCGCATTATATCATTTTATTTTCCAAACTTGAAACCTACCGTGTGCATTTACTTGATTAAACCCAATAACCACATTTATATGTTTAAATTACATGTTAACCATTGACACGGCCTATGGTATTCTCTATATAGT
Source organism: Agapanthus africanus (assembly GCA_030015575.1). Taxonomy (NCBI): domain Eukaryota; kingdom Viridiplantae; phylum Streptophyta; class Magnoliopsida; order Asparagales; family Amaryllidaceae; genus Agapanthus; species Agapanthus africanus. The sequence goes on along the minus strand of CM057347.1, from coordinate 77,443,279 downwards.
TTTGCTCCATCAGACACTCATGTGCATTTTAATCTGTTTAGCTAGGATTTCATCTAGTGAACATATTTATATATCATTGCAACCCGACCATTTCTTAATACCTGATAACATGAGTAAACAACCATTTTAGTTATGCTGTAGTTAAGTAACGTTGACACCATCCCTTAAACGCAAAGTGATAACCATGCATCGTTAAAATTTAATCAATACCTAATTGCTTATCATATCACCTGATCTAGTTTATTGTGATGATATTACTCATGCTTGTTTATTTATAACCATAATTATGTTAGTTTGATTTATGAGCACCCACATAGTATTTTGTGCTTCCTGACATGACCTGTTACACTTCCTACGTGACACGACATGGTACCGTACGACTTTTGATATGTCATGACACTTACATACATTACCTGGCTTGACCTGATGTACCATGGCTTAATCCATTACCTGATCTTGTGTCTAATGCCAACAAACCTGACATGTAGTCCTCACGGACCGTTCTTGTTGTCTATCCAGAAAAACCTGCTCTTACCTGATCTTGTGTTGGCATTAGTTCTTGATTACTGAATACCAGAATTGACATACACATATAACTTGGGGATATGGGGAAATCAATGGTGAAACCTGACTTGTAACTCAACAGTTCGATACCTGTTCTGATCTGTCTTACGGGCTAGGCCAGCCCCGGAGTGATGATGCTGACATCACTCGTATGTACCTGCTACCTTTTAATGCCTAGCGGCACGTCTCGGTTTCAGCCCGAGAGTCTGTAGACCATGGTCCTGGGCATGCACGGGATACTATTGAGTTATATCGATGATTCATCAAATTGATTTCAAAGACTTTAGAGTAGAAAACCCAATAGAACAGTTTAGTGTACTCACTGCACAATACCCTTCACTGCTCTGATTTACATTACTGTTACATCTACTTTTCATTCATGATTATATTTGCATTGCCTGTTACCCTGTTTAAATTTTATTGCTTGATGACATGACGCGCTGACGTCTGGGTTTTGCATGGTCCAGATTCCTCTACCTTGTTGCAGACTGATTAGGAGTATTGCCACTGTTAGACGAGCGGTGAAGTTTCTGTCGGTATGTAGTTTCACTTCCAGGTGATTCATTTATTGTATCTTTTGGCTTCCGTATATTGTTATTTCTTGACTCTTTTACTCTGGCTTATGGACATGTACTAGATAGTTAGTTTACTTTCCTGTTCTTGATATCTCTACAGCCGTAATGTGACTGTGGAAGGATTTTTCTATCCACAGGTAGCATGGTTGGCTATGTCACGTGCCCGTCTTAGCGTACTCTGGGAAGCGGGGCGTGACAATTCCCGACATCCTAATCGAATGCTCGTCGCAAACTTTAGTAGACGGCCGCACCCCCGGATGCCGTCGACGAAGTGCACCAAGGCAGAACACCGCTGCCGCGAGCACCCGAACGGATACTTTTAGCGACGGGGTTCTCCTACAGTCACTTGGTCGGGGCTATGGGGCATGGCTGTCTATTAAGTTTACCCGGCGAGTATCCACGTACCCTACGTGATTGCGACGGATTTTTGATCACATCAAGATTCCGTGGCAACCGATCAAATGAGATTAAACTGCTAGATTTATAACATTCAAATTAGTTATCTCATAACTACTTGTGGATTCCAAATATTGTATCACATTCCAGATAAATAGACAATATTAAACTTTCCGATCGAATAAACAAACACCCAAGATTTCCCAAATAGCTCAACACTTGAGCGGAGTTCAAAAAATATCCATCACATGCCACAGTACCGATGGTCCAGCCGTAGAAGGGTCAAGCCAACGCCTCACATGTGGCAATGCCGTACTGCCCCAAACCCTAAGGTTTAGAGGCGGTTCAGACAGTCACATAATCGAGTTAAGCTTTGTGTTCTTCTAGAGGGTCCACTGCATTACTTGCACGACTTAGAACGTTCTTAAACTACGGAAAAATCCAACGCTTGGAAATTTTCCAGCAGGGGAAAAAGTGAGTTATTGATATCCGTTCGAACTTTTTAACAGTTTCTAAAATTATCCGAAAAAAAAATTAAACGAAGTTAAATTATCCGATCGAATCAACGAGTTCCCAATACAACACAGAAAACTCAACACTTGAGTGGAATTAAAAATTCCCAGAATAATGCAAAAGAACCTAGGAATAATACTGTGAAGCAGTGGGCCCCAACGACACTGTTCGGCCGTGGAACCGCCGCCACGTGCATGGTTTAGCCATGGTTCCGCGGTCACGTGATCGACTTGGTGGTCCGTACATCACAGTAATTCTTAGATTTTCCTGCTTAATTTTCTGAGTATTTTTAATACGAAAAAATCAACATTTTAAAAAATTTCCAGAGAAGGGGTCTGTGTCGGGGTTTCGGGGTTCGATCGGACTTTAAACTTCGCCTAGACTTCGCCTAAAACTCTAGCTTGGCTCTGATACCATTGCAGGGTTACTAGGCACTCTCACAAGGGTCTATAAGGCATCAACCATGCCTGATTTAAAATTTAGACATGCCGAACAACCCTAACCAAGATCTTTAAACTAGAAATTAGGTGAAACAAAGTATGTTAAAGACTTTAACATCTAAGAGTTTGGGATTACAACTTTTGTAGTCCAGTCCTTCACTTCATAAGCTCCGTGTTGTGGTCCCTTCGCTGCGATCATCAAGTTCCGGACTCTCAAGAGGCTCCACGAAGAGAAAGATGCAAGCTTGCGTCCGATCTTCGATAACTAAGATGATCTACCTTGAAGTTTCTATAACATAAGCTCTCACTCACTAAATGAAGTGAACACCCTAATCTAATTGGCAAGAATATATTAGGATGATGAAGTAGGATTTTTGCTTTCATTTGTTTTCTTTAACTCACTCATTTTCATCACTAATGAAAAAGCTAGAAAGCTTTTCCATCAAGAACTCAAGGAAGAAGAAGAAGAATCCTTTTGTGATGAATAATGAAACTCTAGTGTGGTTAGAATTGCAACCATGGGTTAAGTATGAAAACTTAACCCATGTAGATATTTAATTAGGGTAAAGGGTTGGGTTGGGTTAAGAAAATATCTATGCAAAATATCCAAGTCAAAATCAAAGCTTCAAGAAGCTTCTTGAAAGCTTCATGAAGACTTAAACCTAATCCAAACCCTAACCTCAATTAAACTCCACAAAATATATTGCATTTATAACCATAACATGTTACAATATTATATATCACATATATAATATTTATTGTAACAAAATAAAATAATACTATTAACATATATCACATATATATCAATGAATTACCCGAGTGAGAAAAAGAATCTTTAAGTGAGCTTATATTAGTTAATGTAATTTAATATATTTAATATATAATTATACATTAAATTATCGAATCAACACTTGATCCGATAATCCGGCTATTTTACAAATAACCGACTAATATAATCTGTATCAGTTCATCGAATCAACACTTGATCCGATGACCCGGCTATATCACATATACCCGGCCGATATCTCATATCGTGAGAATCTAATACGGTATCACATACATGTATTTTTCTCGGTCCCGCACATATCATATATGTGCTCCTACTCTGTTTTGCCTGAGTCAAGAAAGCTCTGTGTATGACTCTAAAGAATCGTCAATACGCCGGCAGTAGGTGACGATCATATCAAACACCCACAAGCTGCAAGCGGTCAGCTAAACGTAATAGCCACCCAGGTATTGAGCTATCAGAAGATCAACAAGCAAGCATGTACTTTCTCCTGCGAATCCAATCAGTAACACTCCCGTACAGTCCAGTCTCTTCGTCTGATATGTCGCATATCTCGTCTATGGGTAGTAAACGTCAGACCCCAGTAGCTTGATATGTCGTGTCGATATGAGGTCCATAACAGTTCGAGAAACTACTGATAACACTTACCAGTAAATCTCAGCAACCCTGGACAGGGATTTCCAGTTATAGGCAATCGAACACAGCGCAACATCAACTCCCTATACCGGGAGAGACGAATCCCCTCCTATCGCTCATTGCCTCCATGTGATTCGGGACTGTACCCAAAAGCCACTATTTTGCACGCCCTCTTGGATATGGTATGATGGAAATCAAAGCATAGTGGGAATCACACAAAACTCTATGACGATCTCGGGTCTACAGACTAACCTGTACCAGTGTCACCAGAGAACTGCCATCTGACGTGAGGTATAATACCATCTGGGAGTTCTCGGCGAGTCCGTCCAGTGTACCCAGTCTCCACTGAGCACCCGTATACCTTCTCTGATGTCAAATACTAATGGATATGGGATCATCCATCACCCATCATATGGGTCAAGATGCGCATACGCTAGTCTACTCTGGAGTATCGATGCCCTGTCTCGGTACTCCCACGACTAGGAACATTTGAAGGATGTACTTGGCGACTACACTGTCCCCACTAGTATGATCCGCATTATAGTCTTGGTAGTCAAGTACTCATCCTAAGGGCTTTATCAACATGTAACATAGAGACAATCAGATTACATGTTAAGATAAAGAGCAACCAGATAGCGTACTATCATGTCGAGCAAGAAAGTCCTCCCTATATATGTCTAAGCATCCACTACAATATACATCCTATGTACAGTAATGGCCTCTAGGGCATACATATAACTAACACGAATATGATTGATTTCTTTCTAGAAAACACCAGGTTGAAGACAATGAGAGAGATATGAAACCCTAAGGCAATACAAATGCTTATATAGGAGTAAGAACGATTGGAGAATAAGTAATAGAAGATGCAAGAGAATCTACTTTCTAACAATTATGATAATCTAATATAATTGCTCTGTTGGATATTGTTGTGTGCCTTTAGATTTTTCCAAAGACGAAACCCTACATCTTATATTAATCTATGTGAAAAGACGATCGTGCCCATAAAAAATCTCATCGAACGGACCAAAATCGACCGCTGATCCGCCGCCGTTTTTTGGTTTCGTCGCTCCGAATATTTTCTGTAGTTTTATTATCAATTTAGATGATTTTTGAGCACATAAAATCTTGAATATCTCGCTGTATCTCTGTAGTTATGTAGTTGTCTGAATTGTTACCAAATTTGGTATATAATTAGGCAGGTTGATTTGTTGCTTTTGATTTGATTTGGTTTCTCCAACTGATTTTTTGTTGTGATAATTGATTCACCTCTATTTGTTGCAAACATTGCTGATTTGTAATGATATTCCCAAATTTGTTCAAAATTTGCAAATTATCTTTTTGATTTCCTGGACAACTCCCTTAATTCTCCATTATACGCACGTAATTGTCATTTTACCATAAATTTCCGTCTTTTTGCATCCAAACCCTGTTATCTATAATAATTCACAAAAATACCCGAAACAACATAATATATGACAATAACATGATAAATGGGTTAGAAAAATGTACATTAAATTACACCAATCGCAATGTATTCATACTGAGAAGCACTTCTTCCCGACATGAAAACGCTAAGCGTCTGTATAAGCAGTAAACGAAATTATAATACAAGAATTTAATGCTTATAAAATATCCAACAATATTTATTACAAATCCAGTCTAAACAGACACAAGTGTTCTACAAACAAAAAAAATAAAGATATAAGAGGCCATAAAACGAAACCTCGAACAGTGCATACTGGATTAATAACTAATGATCGACTTGGGAAGTAAGTTGGTCGAAATCCTCCTTTGTTGGCTCGACTTTATATTGAGCATCATATTTCGTCCCAAAGTCGTCTGACGACATTCCCAAGAAAAAAAAGAAAACAATAAGAAAAAGGAATGCCGTAAGCGAAATATAGTTCAGTAAGTTCCCTGTTAAAAATAATAGAACTTTAAAATAAATAAAATACGGCATGGAATAATACACAATCCTGAAGATAAAAGCGAAAGATCAATAGAGTGTGGATTAATAAAATCAGGCATATATCTATCAGGAAAAATATAACTAGAGTGTCATGATATCAGCTATTATTGTGTTTTATGTTATAAGCTCGAATTGTGATAGTTTTACATGTAATGAGGATGTTCTGTTTTCCCTCGAAATAACAGAAACATGGATTCAAGAGATTCATGAGTTAGTAATGTATTTTTCCGTAATACCCGGAACTACGGCGATTATGTATGATCTCCGTTACACATAAATATCTTCATTCTTCAAGCTACCCCATCCTTATGATATTCTTGATTAAAAAGTTAACATAAGTACTAGCATAAATTTATGAATGCTTGAAAACTATAGATACATGTTAGATTCATAAGGTCACGAATTCATTGATTCACAGATTCACATATTCACGGAGTGATGTCAAATTCAAGATAAAGTGCAAAACATATATATACATATATAGTATGAAGTTGCAATCAGTTGTAGGGTCAACTCATAAGGGTTTTACGTGTAATGAAGATATTATGTTTCCCTCCGGAACAATAGAAATACGAATTCTTGGATTTATGAGTTAGTAACGCAATTGTTCCGTAATACCCGAAACTACGGATATCATGTATGATCTACATTACACGTACTTACCTTCATTCGTCGAACATCCCATCCCCATATGAATTTTTCATTTCAAATCCTATAGTTCGAAATAAATGCTAACACGAATTCATGAATACTTAATAAATTGTATGTTCATGTTAGATTCATGGAGTCATGAGTTTCAAGTATTTATGTCTACAAGTATTCAAGTATTCAAATAGCCAAGTATGCATGCATTTATGATTCAGACCAAGCTCGTGTCAACAGATAAAGTATAACAGAATTCAGGATAACAGTAGTATAAGTATAAAGATGTAAGATGGTGTAACAGTAATGGGTACAATATATAATATCAGAATAAAATTAGGAATGAAAGTTATATTTTTTGTAAGTTAACAAGCAATATAGAATTTAAATTTAATCAAATGAGCATAGGACAAGACCATGGCTGTGTAATCGTTTTCACTAATATGTGTCAATATAAAGTATATTGCAATACCAAATCACATTTATAGTTCAGGGTAATTATAATAAACTAGTATGTTTTTTGATTTGACAATGTTAACATATAGATGTTCATTACATGATTATGCATTAAATTATCTAGTGTTGATAAGATTATGGTGGATTATTAACCAGTCATCAGCAGTAGCATGCGTCAAAATATTAGTATTATTGTAACAGTTAAATTATAGCGGTTACATTTACTAATTTAATATATATAATAGTAGGACCAATACTGTATTAGTAGATCACATACATATGAGTAGGGTTAACAAAATATTAGTATGCTAAACGAACTGCATGTATTTATTAATCTACTTATTAATACTTTATAATAATCCTTAACTAATATAAATTTAGATTTAACCATTATTACTATTACTAATTATATAACTATTCTGTGTATAATATTTCTAATTGTGCAATACATAAAACATTTGTGTTTCGATCGAAAATAAACATACTCAAATAAGTAGAGAATAGTTAAGAATGTATATTGGGTTCAATGTGTTTATATATTAACAATATAGTAAAAAGTAGCATATTTTGAGAAAACTGATTATTATATAAATATGGTTATGAAAGTAGAAATAAATTTACAATGATAAAACTACATGTTAGAGTAAGTTATGAGTGATATAGATAGTATTAAAAATACATCAAATTAAATATATCATAAAGTTTTTATAGATTTCTAATCTAATTTCAGTTTCAGCACTATATGTATTACAAGTAGACAAGTGCAATGATACAGTGTTGATAGTAAAACATCATTATATATATATATATATATATATAACTTTAACTATTCTAAGTGTTTTGATTAGGGAAAATATAGAAGAACATATAGAAACCAAAATTATTATTATTTTTATATGTTAACCTAAATAAATCCTAGTGATGAAAAACATGATGATGAGAGAAGAATGGAAAGAGGACTTACAATCAGCGATCTTCATATCTAATTAACAAGTCGCAAGCCAGAAGAAGAAGCAGCCTCGAAATTGAATTTCGAGACTGGGACTTCCTTCCTTCACCTTATTCGTTGATCACCTTAATTTTTGAGGAATGAGAAGATAGTGATGAGAAATAGCCAGAGGAGTTTTTCCTTTTCAGAGTTGTGGTGTTTTTGATATACGGAAGTATAAAGAAAGGAATATTTATTAAAGGAGTAAAAAATATTTTCACTCTAATCTTAAGAAAAATATGATATTCTATAAGATAATTAATTATTTTAATAACAGTAAAATAAATGAAGGTAAATAAATATTTTTAAAAAACATCTTGTCATATATCTTGTCTATAGAATTTAAATTTACCCTAAGGGTTTGTGTGGCTCGCATATGAAGCTAAACAAGAATAAAAAAACAAAATGTTGAAAATATAGAGGCTCGAACTCGCAACCTACAGAATAACAATACAATGTGATAAGCAGGAGATACAAGAATTGATCATGCATATAAATGCTCTAATCTCGATTAGTGTATGCGAAGTGGGCTAGGGACCCAAATCCCGATCAGTCCGAATTCTACCCGTTCCTTTCGACTCTTCTACCGACTCCGATATTGGTATTTCCGACGATTCTACCCTACCCACTATTCATTCTTCCAATCTTACGATGAACGACACGCCTAATCCTACTCTTCAAGATCTTTGCCACCCTAACCGCTCCGCTATTCCTTCGTGTATTTGTTTGCCTCCGTTCAATGGCAACAATTGCAAAATCAAATCCAACTACGTCAACATGCTTCCACATTTTTCCTGACTCGAATTCGAGTATGCCTATGTGTTTATTAGTGATTTCGATGAAGTTAGTCGAAAACTGCGCTTGCAATATCTTACCGAAGATACCGTGAAACTCCTTTTGCTCTTTTTAACCCTTAGAGTTCTGGCAATACGTTGGATTTTTAGCGTACCAGCCAAAAAAATTTCTGCTTAGGATGAATTTTTCAAGGTATTTCTTAAAACGTTTTATCCAAATCACAAAACCTCAAGATATAGATTTGACATAAATCAATTTACACAAAATCCAGGTGGAACTTTCTGGAAATACATTGACTGTTTTAAAAACCTTTTGATTCAATGTTCAAATCATGGAATAGAGAAGTGGCGTTTCTGCCAAATTACTTATGAGGGGTTAGATCAAAATTCTACCGCTTTCTAGGAATCTATGTGTAACGGAAACTTCATGAAAATGCATGCCGATGAAACATGGAACTATCTTGAGGAATTATCGGAAAAATCCACACGATGGGAAAGCAATCCTTCACCGATCGCTTCAAAAAGCGGTATTCATAATGTCGATTCATCAATTTCCTCCGAAGCTAAACTAGCCGCAATTACGCGACGACCAGAGGCAATTGAAGGAAAAGTCGTTTCACCACCCGTTTCTATCAATCAACTATCCTGTTCATCTTGCTTGATTTGTACGGATCCATCCCATCTTACGGATGAATGTCGTTTAGTAGCAAACCTCCTTGGACCCGATAATGTCAATACTTTCTATCAAAAACTAAGGAATGATTCTTTCTCATCTTCTTATAATCCGGGATGGAGGACTCATTCAAATTTTTCTTGGAATAATCACAACAATTTTCAAGGAAGATAAAATTCAAATTCTTTTACTTTAATTCCAACAACAACAACAACAACAACAACAAATCTTTCAAAAGACTCCTCTACAAACTTAAAACTTCATTCCTCCACAAAATCAAAACTTCAATACACCTTTCAACAATAATGTTCCAACGAATACTTCTTTCTCTCAACCAAGGTATGAAAAATTGTCATCTTTGGAGAAAAGCCTTGAAAATTTCACAAAACTATCTATGTCCAAAACCGATAATTTTTCATCCACACTCCAAAACTTCTTGCAAGTTTCGACCAACTTTGCTAATACTCAATCTCAATCCATAGCTCGCCTTGAAGATCAAATGGAGAAATTAATCGTGGTTTTGAGTGAGAAAGAAAAATGTCCACCAACAAACAAACCGGTCACAAATCCGAATACGCAACGTAATTCTCACATGGCCGCCGACGAAAATATCAATCATGTTGTTGATTGTTAGGGATTCTGCGTGTTCAAGTTTTAGTTAATTACCACAATCAAGACGGTTTCGCTTGTAGCTAGCCGGTTGAGTACGGGTCGTCCGCAGGGAGATGGGAATATTTTTCTATGTGTTTTAACGAGTTAAGTCCGAGAGTCCAGATTTGTTTGTGATTATCTAAGTATTAAGGTGATATGTAAAGAGAGCTTGTTAGGGTTAGGATTTGGTTAGTTTGAGTTAGGAGTCGCTCACCTCTTTCGTTGCCACTCTTAATATCGGTGTTACGGTAATCGGCAACAACGGGGATTAGCACGACTAGGAAGGAACTTGCGAGTATAAGCTAGGCTTTCCAACGCTTAAGTTCTTCCTTTTGGTGTTTGTCCGTCCGTTCTTGGCTCTTAGCCATAACCTCCGGTTAATTCAACCACAACCGGTCTCAATACGGAATCACCGCTATCATGTAGCATAGGGTGCCGTAGGGAGCAGATTGTGGTTCAATTAACGGGAGTCGATTTAAACTGTTGGGCAAGGAAAGAGTGAGAGAGATTTTCTTCTCTCAAACTAACCTTATCCTACCCTAACAAGTATGAAACTACTCACACATCATAATGAAAAGAAAACAACATAAAAGAGGAAGATAGAAAGAAGGAGATTAGAAGATAACAACTTGCTATTTGCGACCTCACCTTGGCAAGGATCAAGCCTAAGCGTCATGGTTGTTTAAGGATAAACGAAAAGAGAAAAGAAAGAAACAACAAGAAATAACAACAACTAAGTTAACAAATGAAAATTACAACAATTAACAAGTTACCTAAAGAACAAGACAAGCATGATAAGTAAAAGCTTCTTTTTTATTCATCATTCTTCACTCACAAAAGCTCACTACAATATTTTTATGGAGAAGAGATGAGAGGAGGAAGAAGAACTACACTTAAACCTAAAATCTAAATACAAGAAATGAACACCTTTCCTTCACAAAGTTCTGGGCTATTTATAGGCTGAAAAATGAAAACCTAGGGCAACCACCAGAACACAAATACAAAGACCAAAACACCCCTGGAAAATCTTCGTCTGCGGCGCCAGTACGGCCGCGGAACCGCGGCCTAAGCATGCTTAGGCCGCGGAACCGCGGCCATATAGAGGAATTAGGTCTTAAGTTTTTGGGGCTTTTCCTGGTTCTGTGGGACCTTTATTCTGGTATATATCTTTTCTCCGATTTTCTTCACGATTTTTCCAGAATTTCTGTTGAGGGAAAGGTGATTTGATGTGGACTTTTTGTCATGATTTCCTCGAGCTCCGCGTAGATTTCTTGGATCTTGTGCTGCCATTGAGCCTTGTGCATGAAAACGACATTGATTTGACATTTTGTCTCTTAAACTGGTGTGTGGCAACAGACGGATAAAGAGCGGAGATTCGTGTTTTATCTGTGGTTGGCAGGAACCCGGATTTTGTCGTGTTTTCCATGAATTTCACCGTTTTAGAACCGAGAACCTGTATCCAGCAATTGACTAGCAAACACAGCTCAAGAGTATCTACCGATATGCAATGTGATAAAAATTGGGCGGTATAAAAATGTAAAAATATGATATGAACAAATACCCCCAAACTTATCATTTGCTCGTCCCGAGCAAAGCCAATTTATTCACAAAAAATTTCCTAACCTCACTTTCGCAGGGAACGCGATTGCACTGAGCATGTGCAACAAGCCATTAAACCTCTAGGTGTCCCTAGTAGGAGGAGTGTTGTCTCCTGAGGGTTTTCAGCGGATACTACCAACAAAATCCGGTCAAGTTGGTTTTGTAAAATAACTAAGATTCAAACCCTAAAGTTTTGTTTCAGAAAATAACAATTCTATTATCCTAAGTCTAGACTATCGAACCCTTATTTTTCAGACCTCGCTTCTTATTTAACTACAGATTTTATATGTCTTTACGTGCAGTGCAAATAGTGTCGTTAAGTTTCCAGAAGGATCGATTTACGTCGTCATGTCACACAATAAAGCCCAGATAAAAATTTTGAAAGGATCACATAAGTTTTATAAAGAGTTAAGCATTTTTCAAGTTTCGTTTTCCAGTAAAGTTTCAAATTTAGAATTTCTATCTTCCCTAACAGGAAACTAGGTCTTATTTTTCACTCCACCTTTTTCTTGTTTTCATTTCATACACACCTCTGTGAACGTGCAATAGTCTTTATCATAGAATAAAACCTTCATATCTCCGTGAATTTTTTTTTTTATAAAAGCCTGTCTTTTATCAAGATTATTCTCACACAAAGAACCGTTAGGATTTTTAACTCGGAGAGAACACTTGCTTGACTTTGTTTTAATCTGGACTTTCTAGGCTTCTTAGCGAGCTTTGGGCCAATGCACCCAAACCAGTTGATTTTAGGGCATTAGGTGTAGAAACACCCCAGCGGACTTAATTACTCAAGTTACCTAGGTCCAAAAACAAAAGACAGTTTGGCGTGAAAATCAGATGCTTTAATACGAACGGAGATATAACCGGCAGTTCAATTAAATTTTTTTTTTGGATAAAAGACGTGTTTAGTGGGTTCGGTGTGTAATCATTCCAATCAAGTTTCAGATGGGTTATTTTTCAGACTTAGTTCCAATTGAGGCATCAATAATATCCCTTCATATTCACTTCACTTCATAAACTATTCTTGATATTACTTATTTCAGAACAAACCTATTTGATCCTCAGAAAATCATTCATCCATTTAAAAGTTTTTAGACAGAAAAGACTTATCATCTAATTTCCAAAAACTCACGACACGTGTAGTGTGATGTAAAGACGTATATCAGCTATAGTTAACTTCAAAGGAGAGTTATCTTTCAGGTTTTCAAAATCTAAAAATAAGATTTAGTTATTTTTATTTTATCAAACAAAACCGTCGAAGTGTTGAATCAGTGTTTTCCCACTAGCTAACTTGACAAAAAGTTTTTATGTTTTTAGAAAATTTTCAGATTTTTATGGATTTTATGGATTTTAATATGCAGATGCAGAATATACATATGAATGCGAAGGTAAGAAATGCGTACCGAGTGTACCCCCAAACTTAAACTGGACAGTGTCCTCACTGTCGTTGCATGAAGAGATTATGTGGAGGGTCAAAATTGTCGGTTAACGATACACAAAAGTTTTATTTTTTTTTGTTGTTTTTGTTTTTAAAGAAAAGAAAAAGAATATCCACAAAAATGTACAAAATGGAACATACATACCCCCAAACTTATTTGGAACAGTGTCCACTTGTTCTTGGCTGGAAAACCGAAGTTTGAAGGTAGGCAGAGGAAGATCATGCAGGGTAAACCGGCTCCTATAAGAACAGGAGCTCCTCTGTTGGTTCGGCGCTAAGGTACGGTTTAAGTCGGTGTCCGTTTACTTTGAAAAATGAACCGTCCTTTGGATTTTCCAAATCCACAGCGCTATGCGGATACACATTCCGCACAAAATACGGCACTTTCCAGCGAGATCTGAGCTTTCCTGGATGGAAGTGTAGCCGGGTGTCGTAAAGCAGTACCTGCTGACCAGGTACGAAAGTTTTGCGCAAAAGGTGTTTATCGTGAAACACCTTCGTTCGGTTCTTAACGACAACCGCGTTATCGTAAGCCTCATCCCTGAGCTCGCTCAGTTCGTTCAAGTGCAGCTTCCGATGGCTGCCCGCATCTTCGAGAGACAGATTCAGCTCCTTTATCGCCCAAAATGCGCGATGCTCTATTTCGACAGGTAGGTGGCAGGCTTTTCCGTACACCAGCCGATAGGGAGACATGCCAAGGTCGGTCTTATAAGCGGTTCGAAATGCCCAAAGGGCATCAGTGAGTTTCAGCGACCAATCCTTACGGTTTTTGGAAACCATCTTCTCCAGTATCTGCTTGATTTGCCGATTTGAAACTTCGGCCTGCCCGCAGGTTTGGGGGTGGTAGGGCGTGGATAGCTTATGATTAATGGAGTATTTCCGCATCAAGGCCTCGAAAGTCTTATTGCAGAAATGGCTTCCATTGTCGCTAATGATCGCTCGGGGGTGCCCAAACCAGGAGAAAATGTTTTCTTTAAGAAACCTAACGACAACCTTGTTGTCGTTAGTCCGGCTGGGCACAGCCTCTACCCATTTAGAGACGTAATCAACAGTGAGAAGGATGTACAAGTTCCCAAAAGAGCTGGGAAACGGCCCCATGAAATCTATCCCCCAAACATCGAAAATCTCCACAACCAAGATCGGTTGGAGCGGCATCTCGTTCCTCCGGGATATCCCGCCCAAGTGTTGGCACCGGGAGCAAGTCTTGCAATAGTCATGAGCGTCTTTAAAGAGTTGTGGCCAGTAGAAACCACATTGCAAGATCTTCTCAGCTGTCTTCCTGGGGCCAAAATGCCCGCCACACGCTTGATCGTGGCAAAACGACAGCACACTCTTGAATTCCTCGTCAGGGACACACCGACGAATAATCTGGTCGGGACAGTACTTGAACAAATAGGGTTCATCCCAGTAAAAGTGTTTTACTTGGGATAAGAAGAGAAGTCTGTCCTGACTTGACCATTCAGTCGGTAGTAACCCTGTGGCCAAATAGTTCACAATATCTGCGAACCAGGGTTCGCAAGATACTGTCAAGAGCTGTTCATCCGGGAAAACGTCCTTGATCGGAATTGGAAGCGAAGGCGAAGAAGGAAGTCGTGAGAGATGGTCGGCAACTACGTTTTCACATCCTCGTTTGTCCTTAATGACAAGGTCAAACTCTTGAAGCAATGGGATCCAACGTATTAACCGAGATTTTGCATCTTTCTTTGCAAAAAGATGGCGCAGAGCAGAATGGTCTGTGTAGACAATGACTGGAGAGCCGATGAGGTAGGGCCTGAACTTTTCTAAAGTAAATACAACAGCCAAGAATTCCTTCTCAGTTGTTGTATAATTGAGTTGGGCGTCGTTCAGGGTTCGGCTCGCATAATAGATTACGTGCGGCATCTTGTTTATGTGTTGTCCAAGGACAGCACCAATGGCAAAGTCGGATGCATCGCACATAATCTCAAATGGGTGCGTCCAGTCAGGCGAAGAAAGAACGGGAGCAGAAGTGAGTGAGCTTTTTAATGACTCGAATGCAGTCACACAGCTCGAGTTGAAGTCGAATGGCGTATCCTTGGCCAGTAAAAGAGTCAAGGGCCTAGCAATCTTGCTAAAGTCCTTGATGGACCGTCTATAGAAACCGGCATGGCCAAGGAAGGCTCGGATATCTCTGACGCATCGGGGAGGAGGGAGATTGGAAATGACCTCAATCTTCGCTTTGTCGACCTCTATGCCATTTTGCGAGATGATATGTCCTAAGACAATACCTTCGCGCACCATGAAGTGGCACTTCTCCCAATTCAAAGTGAGATTCTTGTCCTTACATCGGGTAAGGACAGCGTCAAGATGCAGCAAACACTCGTTGAAGGAATCGCCGAAGATGGAGAAATCATCCATGAAAATCTTCAGAAATTTTTCCACCATGTCTGAAAAGATTCCCATCATACACCGCTGGAAGGTAGCGGGCGCATTGCATAACCCAAAGGGCATGCGACGATATGCAAACGTGCCGAAAGGACAAGTGAAAGTGGTCTTGTCCTGGTCTTTTTCGGCGATGGGAATTTGATTATAGCCGGAGTAGCCATCAAGAAAGCAGTAGTACTCGTGTCCGGCCAATCGTTCGAGCATTTGGTCAATGAAAGGTAGCGGAAAATGGTCTTTCCGCGTTGCGGCGTTGAGTTTTCTGTAATCGATGCATACTCGCCACCCAGTTTGGGTGCGAGTAGGGATTAACTCGTTCGCCTCGTTGGTTATGACCGTGATGCCCGACTTCTTGGGGACAGTATGAATGGGGCTCACCCACTGGCTATCAGAGATAGGGTAAATGATACCACTATCTAGACATTTTACGATCTCCTTCTTCACAGCCTCTTTCATGACTGGATTGAGTCGTCTTTGTGGATCCCGGGCTGGTTTGGCATCATCCATCAGATGAATGTGATGTTCAACGATCAGGGGACTAATCCCCTTGATGTCCGCCATGGACCAGCCAAAAGCTTGCCTGTTGCTGTGCAAGACCGCGAGAAGGGCTTTCTCTTGCTCGGGAGCTAGAGAAGCCGAGATGATGACAAGGAGGGTCTCGTTCTCACCTAAGTAAGCGTACTTAAGGTGAGACGGCAACGGCTTGAGTTCGAGCGTTGGAGGTGAAACGATTGAAGGCAAGATTGGTGCAAAGGTCTCGAACTCAAAGGACTCCAGCAAAGGTTCAAAATGAGTGTAGGCGACCGAGTCGGATGGTTCAGGTAACTCATCCGGAAATTCGAAAGATTCAAACTCAGGTTGTGCGCGGCTAAGATCGTTTGAGAACGTGAAACACTCGTAGTTGTTGTCGGGCGCAGAAACAGCAGCAGGTTCGAAGAGGAACGCACTAGTGGCATCAAGATTATCATGATCAAACAGAAACTCCTCGAATTCACATTCTTCTGGGGTGATCTCCTGGATCGAGCAGACGTCCAGTATATGAGCATTAGGTTCGGCGGGCTGATTCCCCAACCTAAAAATGTTGAGTTCAATCGTCATGTTTCCAAAAGAGAGGTTCATCGAACCATTGCGACAATTGATCACAGCATTTGAGGTTGCACGAAATGGGCGACCGAGTATCACCGGAATTTGATTCCGGGGGCTAGCTACAGGCTGTGTGTCTAATACAATGAAGTCAACGGGGAATATGAAGTCCCCGACTTTTATTAACACATCCTCTAGCTCACCCCTAGGATGGGTGATCGATCGGTCGGCCATTTGGAGTGTGCAGTGCGTGGGTTTCAGCTCTCCGACGCATAATTGCTCGTATACGGAATACGGAAGCAGGTTAACATTGGCACCAAGATCTAATAGTGCGCGGTTGATGTTCTTATCCCCAATAGTAATAGAAATCGTAGGACAGCCAGGGTCCTTCCGTTTTTGTGGTAAAGATTGGGTAAGGGCATCACTCACAGCACTAGCCAAGAAAACTTTCTTGGGTACCTGAGACTTCCTCTTTTTCGTGCACAAGTCCTTTAAGATTTTCGCGTAGGACGGGACTTGTTGGACAGCATCTAAAAGAGGAATGTTAATGTTAACCTGCTTAAATAACTCCAGAATTTTCTCCATTTGAGGATTTTGTTTATTAGACCTCAACTGGTTTGGAAATGGAACATTTTGAAAATTGGTTGAGTCTAATGCTGGAGGAGGAGATTGTGGAGTTGGAACGGATCCCAGAACATGTGTTTTCTTGGAGTGAGAAGTGGGTCCGTTCAGAGCAGAAGAAAAGGAAGGAGAGCCTTGTGAAGAACGGAGAATAGGCTCAGAAAACGAAGAAGAAGAAGAAGAAGAAGCAGCGGTCGGGGTGTCATCGTTGATCCGTTTGCTAATGTTGTTTTGCAGCATCCTTCCCGATCTCAGTGTGGTCACGGCACTCACATTATGGTTCTGTTGTTCAAGAGCAACATGTACATTCTGTGGGTGACCGGGATTTGGGAGTGGCTGGGACGGGAGCTTCCCCTTCTCTCGCTCGCTTAAGGCCGCGTTCAGCTGTGCAATCTGAGCCTCGATGGTCTTGATGCTTTGCCCGTGAGCGGCAGTGTGTTGCACTAAGGACTGAATGGAAGACTGGATGTTGGCGGTGGACTGAGTCGATTGTTTAACGAACGCCTCCATACTTCGTTCGAGCGAGGAAACCTTATCGTTGTTTGACGGAACAAAGTTATTTGGTGGAAAAGAATTGTTGGGTGCAAAGTTGTTCGTCTGATTTTGGAAAGGTTAGGGTTGGAAGGGCTGCTGAAACTGAGTTTGTTGTTGCGCTTGTTGTTGCAGCGGAGGGGCCCTTTGGAAATTGTTGCCTTGGAATTAATTCTGATTCTGATTCCAGGCGAAATTGGGGTGGTTCCTCCAACCGGGATTGTAGGTGGAAGAGTATGGATCATTCCTCGGTCTTTGCTGAAATGCAGCATTAACCTGATCCTGTCCTTGCGATGGTGGATTATAAGGACACTCTTCGGTCAAGTGAGAAGGATCGGAACAACAAGCGCAAATGGTATGAAGGGGAAGAACAGGGGTAGGAGTAGGAGAAGAGAATTTGCTCTCTATCACTTCAAGCTTTCTCGTTATTGCAGCCATCTCAGCTTTCATCGCAATAGAGACGTCAAGTTGGTGAATTCCTACCCTAGACTGACCGGTAGAAGTGGAGGTAGAAGAAGAAGTCGGTCTGGTGCTCTCCCATTGTAGCGTTTGCTCCGCAAGGTCGTCAAAGAACTGCCACGCTTCCTCGTCAGATTTCGATAGGAAGTGGCCCTGACAGATGGTTTCCAACAACTGCTTCGTTGCTGGGTTCAGGCCCTCGTATAAGGTTTGGCAAAGTTGCCATTTCTCTATACCGTGGTGAGGACATTGAACAAGAAGGTCTTTGTACCGGTCAAAGCACTTCCAGAAGGGTTCAGAAGGAAGCTGAGAGAATTGGTTGATTTCATTGCGAATCCTTGCGGTTTTATGATTCGGATAAAATTTCTTTAGAAACGCTTTTACAAACTCGTCCCAACTGGTTATGGAATGGGAAGCGGTGCTATACAGCCATTTTTCAGCAAGATCGCATAAAGTGAACGGAATGACCCGTAGGCGTATAGCGTCATCCGACAGTTGGGTGGTTTTCATCATGGCACAAACGTTTTGAAATTTATTGATGAAGATATAGGCATCTTCAGATTCAAGCCCATGAAATCGTGGAAGCATGTTGATGAAGTGGGGCTTAATTTCAAAATTATCCCCATTGGCCGGTGGAAGAGAAAGGCAGGTGGGGAGTGCAGAACGGGTGGGATAGAAACGATCCTGGAGCGCGATTCGTTGCTGCGCTACAACAAGCGGTGGTGGTGGGTTATTGGTCTCCGTAGGAGGTGGAGCCAATCCAGGGGTAGTCAAAGAGATGTTCGGATTAAATCCTGACATCGCGGAAGAAGAGGTTGGTGAAGGTGAAGGTGAAGATGTATGAACAGAATTCCGGTCAACGTCGGAGTTGGCC
This sequence comes from Agapanthus africanus, assembly GCA_030015575.1. Lineage (NCBI taxonomy): Eukaryota > Viridiplantae > Streptophyta > Magnoliopsida > Asparagales > Amaryllidaceae > Agapanthus > Agapanthus africanus. Next base: position 77,424,187 of record CM057347.1, on the reverse strand, counting down.
GGCAAAGGAAGGGGTGAAAGAGGAGTGGACGGAGTATCGACGTCTGAGTCGATCGCGTAGTCGGTAGCGACTAACGTAACGCGGACTAGGCGGGCGCTAGTGTCCCGAGTCCAAGCGGACATACACTAAACGAGTTTAGTATAGTCAAAGCGGAGAAAGTGAGGGTAAGAAAACATCAATGGAGAAAGGCGATGGGTGGTGTGTGAAAAATGGATTTTGGCGACAAAGGGCAAGTTTTTATAAAAGTTTTTGATTTTTTCTTTTTTTCTTTTTAGAAAGAGCTTTACAGAAATATGTACGGATTTACGGCTTAAGTAATCACAAACAAGATATGCACAATCACACCTAGATCTAGGGTCACCTAGGTCTGCTAGACCTGCTCCAGAACTTGATTGTCGAAGTAAAACAGTGTCGAGAAACGGGCTCAAGATACACTGATCACGAGGCCAGGTAAGTGCAGAGATAAGGGGAGGTTTTCCAACACTTTCACGAAGTTCCTTAATTAAGTAACCCTTTCTCTTTTGGCGGTTGCGCCGTTAACACTTTCCAAGACTCCCCGTAAACAATATACCGTTAAGCGAGGTTCTAAACACGGTTTAACTTCTCCTAATGAGCGTGAAGTCCTTAGGGCTGCAGTCTAGTATTTTTTTAATTACAATGGACAATGCATATGCTTTTGTGATTTTTGGGGTCCTGGGAAGGGTGATGAAATCCCCACCCAATCTGAATTGATTTCAAGCCCCTTAAGTCCGTATTAAAGAATGCAAACCGGTAACAAATCAACTGCAAACAATTTTTATTTTTAGCGCGGCGCAAAGAATCCTGCACAAGAACAGTTTATTGGAAGGGGGAAGAGAGTTTGCGCAAAGAATGCTGCAGAAAACACAGTTTATTGGAATCCAGAGGAGTGAGGAGAAAGGAAAGGAGGACTTACAGAGAATTTGGCACACTGACCACACCAAGTGGCTGCGGTTCCACGGCAATAAGGCCCTAATGCTGCGGTTCCGCGGCAGTAATGATGATTTGGTTCTTCATTTTTCTGGTGTGGGTTGTTTTGGGTGTCCTCTGCTATTTTAAAGACCCTGAATCTTTATTTGCTCACTGTACCTACTCCAGATCTTGATAGTAGACCGTTTGTTTCGTTTTGATTCGTCGCGGTGTAGCCGCGAAATGTGGGTATATCTTCCCACGTCTTTGGCACTGAACTTGAATTTCAAATATCCCACTTCTTGGCCACTGAACTTGAACTTCGTATTTTCCTTCACACTTGCACAAAAACTAATCAAGAATAACAAGATGATTTTTTTTACAAGGTATATTTTTTTTTGTTTTGGTTATATTTATATTCACAAGTTAACCCGAAATTACACAAAGAAATAAACTACCGTCTCCCCGGTAACGGCGCCATTTGATTGTTAGGGATTCTGCGTGTTCAAGTTTTAGTTAATTACCGCAATCAAGACGGTTTCGCTTGTAGCTAGCCGGTTGAGTACGGGTCGTCCGCAGGGAGATGGGAATATTTTTCTATGTGTTTTAACGAGTTAAGTCCGAGAGTCCAGATTTGTTTGTGATTATCTAAGTATTAAGGTGATATGTAAAGAGAGCTTGTTAGGGTTAGGATTTGGTTAGTTTGAGTTAGGAGTCGCTCACCTCTTTCGTTGCCACTCTTAATATCGGTGTTACGGTAATCGGCAACAACAGGGATTAGCACGACTAGGAAGGAACTTGCGAGTATAAGCTAGGCTTTCCAACGCTTAAGTTCTTCCTTTTGGTGTTTGTCCGTCCGTTCTTGGCTCTTAGCCATAACCTCCGGTTAATTCAACCACAACCGGTCTCAATACGGAATCACCGCTATCATGTAGGATAGGGTGCCGTAGGGAGCGGATTGTGGTTCAATTAACGGGAGTCGATTTAAGCTGTTGGGCAAGGAAATAGTGAGAGAGATTTCCTTCTCTCAAACTAACCTTATCCTACCCTAACAAGTATGAAACTACTCACACATCATAATTAAAAGAAAACAACACAAAAGAGGAAGATAGAAAGAAGGAGATTAGAAGATAACAACTAGCTATTTGCGACCTCACCTTGGCAAGGATCAAGCGTAAGCGTCATGGTTGTTTAAGGATAAACGAAAAGAGAAAAGAAAGAAACAACAAGAAATAACAACAACTAAGTTAACAAATGAAAATTACAACAATTAACAAGTTACCTAAAGAACAAGACAAGCATGATAAGTAAAAGCTTCTTTTTTATTCATCATTCTTCACTCACAAAAGCTCACTACAAGATTTTTATGGAGAAGAGATGAGAGGAGGAAGAAGAACTACACTTAAACCTAAAATCTAAATACAAGAAATGAACACCTTTCCTTCACAAAGTTCTGGGCTATTTATAGGCTGAAAAATGAAAACCTAGGGCAGCCACCAGAACACAAATACAAAGACCAAAACACCCCTGGAAAATCTTCGTCTGCGGCGCCAGTATGTCCGCGGAACCGCGGCCATATAGAGGAATTAGGTCTTAAGTTTTTGGGGCTTTTCCTGGTTCTGTGGGACCTTTATTCTGGTATATATCTTTTCTCCGTTTCTTCACGATTTTTCCAGAATTTCTGTTGAGGGAAAGGTGATTTGATGTGGACTTTTTGTCATGATTTTCTCGAGCTCCGCGTAGATTTCTTGGATCTTGTGCTGCCATTGAGCCTTGTGCATGAAAACGACATTGATTTGACATTTTATCTCTTAAACTGGTGTGTGGCAACAGACGGATAAAGAGCGGAGATCCGTGTTTTATCTGTGGTTGGCAGGAACCCGGATTTTGTCGTGTTTTCCATGAATTTCACCGTTTTAGAACCGAGAACCTGTATCCTGCAATTGACTAGCAAACACGGCTCAAGAGTATCTACCGATATGCAATGTGATAAAAATTGGGCGGTATAAAAATGCAAAAATCTGATATGAACAGTTGTCTCTATTACCACTCTTCGATCCAGAAAACAAATTGAAAACAATAATGACATGCCTCAAACTTCATCATATTCTTCTTCTACACCTTCGTCTTTTACTATGAAGTCTTCACTTATCGACCACCAGCAATGAGATCGACTCCGCCCATTTTACCTACTCTTCCATTTGTATCGACTCCAGTTTTGGTGAGTCCGGAGCTGACTGCTTCTTCAAAATCTATTCCAAAGCAAATTGTTGATCCAATTTTGGAAGCTATGGCTCCATTTCTAAACAGGTTAAGGTCTAAAAAAAAATAATGATCAATTGAAAATGATGCTTGAAATATTTAAACAAGTCAAGATCAATATCCCACTCCTAGATATGCTCTAACAAGTTCGTTCCTATGTTAAATTCTTAAAGGACGTGTGCATTAAGAAACGCCAAGTGCAAGTACTCAAGAATGTTTTTCTAACGGACAATGTATCGGGATTTTTGAATTCATTGCCGGTGAAATATAAGGACCTCGGGTTTCCAACTTTTCCGTGTACAATTAGAGACAAAAAGATTTCTAATGCATTACTCGATTTGGGTGCTAATGTGAATTTGTTACCCTACTCCATCTATAAATAACTTGGGCTAGGTGAGCTTAAGCCTAGTCATATCACTCTTTAACTTGTCGATCACCATCTTAAGTCACCTTTAAGGGAAATAGAAGATGTGCTTATAAAAGTCGGGGATTTCATATTTCCCGTTGACTTTGTTGTTCTTGAAACAAATCAAATTTCTAATCTCCGAAACCAAATCCCGGTGATCTTAGGTGTTGGCTATAGTGCCCTCAAGGCAATTATCATAGTTGCGGACTTATGATTATGATGATTGAGTGAGAACCTATACCGATAAAACAGTCTTACTCAAGATGATAGTATGCTATCTGGTTTGTCTTTATCATCATATACATGCTGATAGAGCCCGTAGGATTCTTTCTTGACTGCCAGCATTGTGATGGCGATCACATATGTGGGAGCCGGGGTCTATAAGCACATCCTTAAATGTCCTAGTCGTAGGAGTATCGAGACCGGACATTGATACTCCAGTATAGACTAGTGTATACTGATCGAGACCCCAACGAGGGGCGGTGGCCAGGTCTCACAAGCCATTGGTGTTAGTTTGTTCACCTAAGATAGTATAAAGGTGCTCATTGGGTTATGAGTACACTGGACGGACTCGCCGGAAACCTGCTAGTTGGTATTATACCTATTGTCAGATAGCAGTTCCCAGGTGACATGTGTACAAGTTAGTCTGTCGACCTGAGATCGTAATTTGTCTCGTGTGAGTTCCTACTGTGCTTTGATTACTACCCTACCACGGCTAAAAGGAGTCGTGCAAACTGGTTTTAGTTGGGTACAGTCCCGAGCCACATGGAGGCAGTGATCGGATCGTTGAGGATTCGTCTTTTCCGGTATTGGGGGTTGATGTCGCGTTGTGTACGGATGGCCATCACCATAAATCCGTGGCCACGGTGGACAAGAATTATCGATCCAGGATTGATAGTTTCTCAGGTGGTGATGGGTTTCATACCGACACTAAATATCGCATTGTTGGGGGTCTGACTTTATCCACCCCCTAGACTCGATATGCGATACTCTTAGACGAACAGACCAGACTGTACGAATATTGTCACTGTCAGGCTCAGTAGGGGTTCAGGATGAGTTTGCTCGTCAGCCTCCCTTTCGCTCAATACCTGGATAGCCGTTACGTACAGCTAGTGCCGCTGACGTGCTTGTGGTTAAACCCACTGCCAGCATATTGACGAGTCTTTAGAGTCCCACACAGAGGGTTTTCATGGTTCAGGCGATATGGTGTATATGAGGAATATTGATACATACAGGTGTCCGATTAAATATGTGCAAGTACTGCGCAGACTTTAATCGGACGGTTGATAATACTAGTGGTTTAGGATTAAGCCGGATTATTAAATCGGGTTTTGATTTAATAATTAATATATGTATTTGTATATACGTATTATAGTATTATTGTTCACTATTCGTTTTCTCTCGGCTATTCGTATTTCGGTACAAGTACGCGTATATGTACTTCGATACATGTACCGGGAAGTATTCCGTATTTTATACGGAATAGCTTCTAGAAGATGCCACCTCATTATTGATTTTTAGAAAATCATTTGCTTTTAAATGAGGCGGAAAAGGTGACATAAGTCAAGGCATGGGTCAAAGCATGGTGTATGGCATGGTTTGGAATTGTTTAATGAAATTAAAAATTGAAACATTTTTTGTGGGAATGAGAAGGGGGGCCGGCCATATTTTTGGTGGGGGTTCATTTTGATTTGGAGATTTACATTTGCATTGCTCCCACTCTCTCATTCTCTCAAGTTCACACCATTCCTTGCTCATGCAAATGCTTCATCACCTCCATTCTTCTTCTTGAGTTTCCCATTGAGCTCATGGTTGAGAGAAAATTATAGTGACATTTTCATACACCCCCACTTTCCATAGCAATTTTGGAGCGTCGATTACCTCGTTTGTCGAGGTTGGAGCTTGCGCCGTTTCCCTCGGGTGGATCATCGGAGACGAAGGAAGACCGGCAATCAAATATCGTCAAAGGATCGCTAGGAGCTTGGAATGAAGACCGAAGGACTCGGATCATCTTGGTATAACAATTTTAACTCTTAGTTTAGCTAGCTAGTTTTGGGTTTAAGGTCGATCCGGGAATCAGGAAGCGGTAGCGCCGGTTTTAGAAATTTTTGTTCCGCATTTTGGCCGCATTTCGACGGCCGGGGCACTGCCGGGACCCTTCATGGTATCAGAGCCACCCTTTAAACCCTTTACTAGCTTTTTTAAACGTGCATGAAAGATCGATTTACGGAAATTTCCAAAATCATGATTTCAATGTTCTGTTCTCTGCCGATTTTCAAAAGTGTTCAAAAAAATTATTTACAGTAGCTTAAAAATCCGTGCAGGCAATTCTAAGGGTACAGAAAAAATTTGAGCCCTAGAAGCCTCTAAAGCGCCACGGAACCGCCGCACTTACCCCCCATTTGCGGCGGATCCGCGGCCATTTAGTGGCGACGGGCTTCAAAATTTTTCCTGTAGCCCCCTGATGTGAAATTGTGATTTTTGTGATATTCTGTTTTGGCCCAGGTTTCTGTGAAGTGTTGTTTTTGCTATTGGGGCCAATTTGGAACTTAGCCGATCGATATTTTAAGTGTGCGTTTAACAGTACATACATTTCTATCTGCGACCGTGAATGTCATTTGATCGGCAAACCCGTCTAACTGCTATATGTTCTTTTAGACGGGTTTGCGAACGTGACATTCACGTTGATGTTCTGTGTTGTGCTGTGATGTTGGTTGGATCGTCGTGGTGGATAGCAATGGTGCGATGTTAGTACAGTTTTCATTTTATTTGTACATTTGATATTGCGGGACGAGCGTCCGACATATGGACTGCCGTCTCTGCCAGTTTGTATATTATTCTTTTGGGGCACGACCGGGCTGAGGTTGATGTCACCCTTGTATATTATTTTCTTTTCTGTACTAGGATTACCCCGCGATGGGGTGCACGAATAGCCGGATTCTAGAGGGCAACTGGTCCGCATCACATGGCGTTGGGACGGAGGGGACCTTACTCTAGAATTGGCAGGCTATTCGCCGCACTCGTAGGGGGTATAGGTTGACCCAGGAAGGGTGCTCAAGTTACCGGATTCCGTGAAGTGCTGGGTGGCCCATTCACGTTGTTGAAGGGGGCAGCCTCACTTCTGGTTTTGGCGGGTAACTTGCCGCACTTGTAGGGGTCTAGGTTTCATTGCACAGGCTATCTACACGACAGGGAACGTCGGGTCTCACTTGCAGCTCAAGTGAAACCCGAGGCTCCAGATTATCCACCATTCTGTGTTGCTTCTGTGATGTTTCTGTGATGTTTCTTTATATCATGCCTGGGACGAATGCTATATATATTTATATATATTATTAGATGTTGTATATGTTTTGCACCCGGCTAGTCCAGCCCCCGCTCTGTCGTTAGTTAAGTAACCTAACGGGTGATGACGGGGCCCAGTGGCGAATGCGGATGGCATATACGTACATTTTATTTTCGTTCTTTTCTGGTGTGATTAATTGATGGGACTGCATAGATTCTTATCAATGCAAAGATAAAACAAACCTATATTTGATGTTGTTGGAACCAAGTTTTTTAAAAACCGACATTACAGACGTTCTCTTTTGCTTTGCACAGTGGTATTCAGTTTGGAATATCCTGCACCTCATTCGACGAGGCAAGGGCCGAGATCCCTTCATCGGGAGTGACCCCTTGAGTAAAAGTTTGCGTCAACGTAATAACTTCACTATAGTCGATTAATTTTGCTTTGTATCGTGGTATTCATTTTGGAATATTCTGCACCTCATTCTACGGGGAAAGTGTCGAGATCCCTTCACCGGGAGTGACCTCTTTAGCAAAAGTTTTTGCCACTATATATTTATAAAACCACTTGGATTCCTTCAACGATATCAAGTTCTTTACGTTAAAGGTTTTTCGCCAAAAACTAGCCATAGCCCTCCGTCACTTCAGATTTGTATTGCTTAGTATTCGTGCTACGTATGTCATGCTTAACCGAGGCGTAGTGTTCGGTAGCTATGTAGTGCTTTTCTATTGCATGGATATGCGATTGGTTAGGACAGTCGTACGGTCATTTTGGCTCAGTCAAGAACTCGTGCGGGTGGGTCTAATGCAATCAAGATAGTGACGGGTTGAACTTGACTAGGATCCTTTGATATGTTGGCTCAGTCAAGGTCACTTGGGTCCTAGGGGTAAAAACACACATCAGGAGTTTCAAACATACAGGAAACTTGCCAGGCATGCGCATACCTTCTGGAGTGTGATGACTTGAGTTACTTCCATCAAGTTATAATGCGATGATAGTTGGATCCTGATTCCCACTGATGAGTAGCACTACTCCTCGGGTAATTCCGACTAATTCTCCTTTTGGGTTTAGAGGAGAGTTCGAGGAAATAGTGGGAGCCATCCTAATTAGATAAAGAGATTAACCATTCTGATCTAGGTTAGAGTGCACACTGAGTGTTTCTTTTCTCTCTCTCTCTGGCTGCGACTATGACCGGACCTTTGACTAAGACTCATGAAACCAAGTTAACCGAACCTTCTTAAAACACTTTGACTTTTGGAATGTCACGGTGTCGCATATATCATTGCCACTTCTATATCACCTTTGCTTTTCTCCAGAACACCTCGTATCACTGCGAGTATCCACTTCCATTAGATAAATCTATTGTATAGTTACATACGAACTCGAAGGAACTTTTTCGAGGATGGATTCTGGTTCTGAAGAGAATGAATAGGATTATTCGGTTGTCTTTTCTCTTTACCTTCTCTCAGGTTGTGCGGGCTCCTAGGATTAGGAGAGGGTACACCTATTGATCTTATTGGATAGTCTTCCTCCAAACCATAAGCAGGTGCCGAACGGTAGGAAGCAAGAAAACCAACAAGCTTAACTGTGGTGTACAGAAGGTAATAAGTAAAGACGTATAAATGGATTAGAATAATGGCAAAGGAAATTGCGATCACCATCATTCACGACAAAAAATCGTGTATACCCCTGCCACCCCTACATCCACTTTGCTTTTCTTTAGAACACTCCGTATCACTACGGATATCCACTTGCATTGGATAAATCCATCGTATAGTTACATACGAACTCGAAGGAACTTTTTCGATGATGGATTCTGGTTCAGGAGAAATTGAATAGGATTATTCAGATGTCTTTTCTCTTTACCTTCTCTCAGGTTGCGAGGGCTCCTAGGATTAGGAGAGTACACCTATTACGTTTTTTGGATAGTCTTCTTCCAAACCTTAGGCTGGTGCCGAAGGGTAGGGAATGAAGAAAACCAATTAGCGTAAAGGAGGTGTACAGAAGGTAATAAGTAAAGACATAATAAAGGGATTGCAGTAAGGGCAGGTAAGTATATGGTTACTGTCATGATTAAGGATAATGGAAGAGGCGTTACTAGGAATACCAGTTAACCCTTTTGAAATATTTTCATGTTTCAGTCTAACTGTGCGATGTTAATTGAAAACTGTTTTCCTAATTGGAATCTAACTCCAGGGTATGTATTTACCAGATCAGTTTCTCACATCTGTATGATATTATAGATGGTGAGTGGGAGTAAGATATTGGGAATTGGGTGATTAGATCCTCATTATATCGGAATTTGTAGTAATTGGTGATATTTGAGGAAATCATCTGGATTTTGCCGGATGGCAAATATTTGGTTTTGAATATCCGTTGTTATGCACCAATTTCAAACTGGTATATTTGTAATTTTTTTTTATAAAGTGAGATATAACTTTTTAATATTGTGTCTATGCCACTTACCTATATCAGTTGGTGATTAGGTAAGGTGTATTCAACAGCGGTGTATTCTTCTTAACCATACTACAGTTTTTCAACCTACGACGCACAGGGTTTGAGTTGTTGAACTCAGGGGACTTGTACAAAGTATTGTATGTTGTCCAGTGTCCATTAGGTCAATGGGGTTGGTACTCGTACTATATTCTGTTTACTTGTGACTTCTCCAGTTTTGGACAAGTATTTTCATTGAAATGCAAAGTCCAGATATTGAGAAGTTATAGGTATAAGAATAAAGTAGAGAACCATTTGTTGGAAGTATCAGGATTCTTCGATGAAGTCAAAAATATAGATACTTGTGTTTGGTATTCCATTGATGGTAATGGTTTTGAGAACTTGCTTCTCTTTCGGGTTACTCATATATGGATGCACTCCTAGATGAGTAATGCTGAATGGCTTTTTTCCATTTGGTTGATATGCACTGGAGACAGCTGCTTGATTTTGAATCTGGTTTCAAATTAGATTAGTGCTTTTGTTTCTATATTAGATATTTATAGAATCAATTTATATCTTAACGATGTTAAGGTATAAGGAGCTGTCCGGCTGATGCTTAAAACTAGAATCCGGATAAACTCAAGGCACGTTTCAGTAATGGCTGTTTGTGGGTTATCCCGGGCTTTGACGAGGGTTAACTTTCTACCATCAGGAAGATCAATATTTATATTGTTCATAACTCGCCACAGTTTTAATAAAATGGATTTTTTTCGGAAAGACGGAAGTGGGAGTATGGTAGAACTGGAAGTGATTCCAGAACCACAAACGATCATTGAAGATTTAATAGAACCTAAGGATTCAATTAGTTTCGATATTCCATTGGCCACTCCGCAGATTTTGGTGGGTAACCTCAGGCACCCGAAAGGTACTTCGGTCTTCTCAGAGATGGTGACAGGGAGATTCTTGTTTACCCAGACGTGCCATTGTTGCTGTTCTGGACTATAAGACCCAGCAAGAGGATGAGTATAGCGTCGTTCTAAACTGGCTTTAGAAATGCACATGTATATGACTCTGCCAGAGGGTTGTTGTAGTCAGTAGGAGCAGCGGAAGTATAGTGGGCAAGTAGCTTATGTCTATTTATAGACTAAAGCAAGTATAGCGGAAATAGATCATCTAATTTTGATGTGACAGTCATAGGCTTTGACCTCATCAGAATAGGAGATGGATCTGGTAAGAAGGTAATAGAGAGTGATGTCCAGGTATTGGGATGACATGCACTTGATATGAAGAGATATTCCTATACTACGATCGGTTGTACTATGGTTGTTACAAACTTGTTTCTCCACACAGGATATGGATGTAATATCAGGGTTTCTGGATACTAGATTTATGGTTTTAGATCTGGATTTGGGAAGTATCCTAATCTGGGTATTTTGACATTATTCTAAAAGGTATTTTAGAATGGACGACTCCTGGCATGGTGGTGTACCTGCAGGTGATGGAGTCACCCTCTCTAAAGGTGTTTTATAGACTAAAGGGGAGAGGGATCTGCATGATTAGCATATCACTTGCTTAGACAATTGAGTTAATCGTGAAATGTCAAGTACCACACCGGATATTGTTTTTGTACTAGCTGCAATAAACATATATTAATCCAATCCTGGAGAAATATTGGAAAGCAGTTTATCAACATAAGTGAATGTTCTTGGGATATGGTAACGGCAGCCTCCTTCAGGAGACGGTTATCATTTCAGGCTTCCAAGGTGACCTGGATGACAGAGTGACTGTCAGAGTTATAGTTTTTCTCTCTTTTGAGGGACAGTATGTTGGACAGGTGGTCCAAGCGGATACTGAGGAAAGGCATGGCGCAGGATACTGATTAAATTCAGTAGACGATACAGTCTAAGTAGTTTGCTGGATTTGTAGTTCATTTGTGAACTGGGTCCCATCAGATATCCAGATAAATTCTGAGACATGTATTGCTCATTTCGGGAGATAGTTTTCTCCGCGAAGTTGAGATTAAGAGAGATATAGAAAGAAATATTGGAGCAGATCCACTCACTGAGGCTATTTCTCGAACGCAATCATTTTCGCAAACGGGCCTTGCGAAACTGATTAGTAGAGAAGTTGGGTGTTCGGTATCACACGGGCTGTGAGTATGCGACATCGCAATAATTGGCCTTAAGTGCAAGTGGGAGATTGTTGGCTATAGTGCCCTCAAGGCAATTATCATAGTTGCGGACTTATGATTATGATGATTGAGTGAGGACCTATACCGATAAAACAGTCTTACTCAAGATGATAGTATGCTATCTGGTTTGTCTTTACCATCATATATATGTTGAAAGAGCCCGTAGGATTCTTGCTTGACTGCCAGCATTGTGATGGCGATCACATATGTGGGAGCCGGGGTCTATAAGCACATCCTTAAATGTCCCTAGTCGTAGGAGTATCGAGACCGGGCATCGATACTCCAGTATAGACTAGTGTATACTGATCGAGACCCCGAAGAGGGGCGGTGGCCAGGTCTCACAAGCCATTGGTGTTAGTTTGTTCACCTAAGATAGTATACATGTGCTCATTAGGTTATGAGTACACTGGACGGACTCGCCGGGAACCTGCTAGTTGGTATTATACCTATTGTCAGATAGCAGTTCCCAGGTGACATGTGTACAGGTTAGTCTGTCGACCTGAGATTGTCATTTGTCTCGTGTGAGTTCCCACTGTGCTTTGATTACTACCCTACCACGACTCAAAGGAGTCGTGCAAACAGGTTTTAGTTGGGTACAGTCCCGAGCCACATGGAGGCAGTGATCGGATCGTTGGGGATTCGTCTCTCCTGGTATTGGGGGTTGATGTCGCGTTGTGTATGGATGGCCATCACCATAAATCCATGGCCACGGTTGACACGGATTATCGATCCAGGATCGATGGTTTCTCAGGTGGTGATGGGTTTCATACCGACACTAAATATCGCGTTGTTGTGGGTCTGACTTTATCCACCCCCCTAGAATCGATATGCGATACTCTGAGACGAACAGACTGGACTGTACGGATATTGTCACTGTCAGGCTCAGTAGGGGTTCAGGATGAGTTTGCTCGTCAGCCTCCCTTTCGCTCAATACCTGGATAGCCGTTACGTACAGCTAGTGCCGCTGACGTGCTTGTGGTTAAATCCACCGCCAGCGTATTGACGAGTCTTTAGAGTCCCACACAGAGGGTTTTCACGGTTTAGGCGATATGGTGTACATGAGGTATGTTGATACATACAGGTGTCCGATTAAATATGTGCAAGTACAGTGCAGACTTTAATCGGACGGTTGATAATACTAGCGTCTTAGGATTAAGACGGATTATTAAATCGGGTTTTGATTAAATAATTAATATATGTATTTCTATATACGTATTCTAGTATTATTGTTCACTATTCGTTTTCTTTCGGCTATTCGTATTTTGGTACAAGTACGTGTATATGTATTTCGATACATGTACCAGGAAGTATTCCGTATTTTATACAGAATAGTTTCTAGAAGATGCCACCTCATTATTGATTTTTAGAAAATCATTTTCTTTTAAATGAGGTGGAAAAGGTGACATAAGTCAAGGCATGGGTCAAAGCATGGTGTATGGCATGGTTTGGAATTGTTTAATGAAATTAAAAATTGAAACATTTTTTGTGGGAATGAGAAGGGGGGCCGGCCATATTTTTGGTGGGGGTTCATTTTGATTTGGAGATTTACATTTGCATTGCTCCCACTCTCTCATTCTCTCAAGTTCACACCATTCCTTGCTCATGCAAATGCTTCATCACCTCCATTCTTCTTCTTGAGTTTCTCATTGAGCTCATGGTTGAGAGAAAATTGTAGTGACATTTTCATACACCCGCACTCTCCATAGCTAGAGACTTTGGAGCGTCGGTTACCTCGTTTGTCGAGATTGGAGCTTGCGCCGTTTCCCTCGGATGGATCATCGGAGACGAAGGAAGACCGGCAATCAAACATCGTCAAAAGATCGCTAGGAGCTTGGAATGAAGACCGAAGGACTCGGATCATCTCGGTATAACAATTCTAACTCTTAGTTTAGCTTGCTAGTTTTAGGTTTAAGATCGATCCGGGAATCGGGTAGCGGTAGCGCCGGTTTTAGAAATTTTTGTTCCGCATTTTGGCCGCGTTTCGACGGCCGGGGCGCTGCCGGGACCCTTTATTTGGATGATCTTTTCTTGTGACATCCAATGCCTTGATCAATTTCCGAAATGGATCTATGACCCTTAAATTTGGTAACATGAAAATTGATCTAAACATATTTCGCATTGGAAATCATCTGAGTGATCCATTTGATGAACCCTTCGAAGTAAATGCGATAAACGAGTTCTCCCTAGATGATGAAGAATACGAAGAGTTCTACTTTGATATGCTTAAGTGTGACAATGATTGAGACTATGAATGTTTCACCTTCACCGATGAAACAGTCGAAACTTCATCTTGTGATTTTGAATCATTCACCTTTCCGAACAAAATCGATAAATCTCCTGAACTTGTTGCTTACACTCATTTCGAACCACTCTTTGATTCATTCAAGTTCGATGTTCATCCATCACCTTCTCTTCCTTCTAACCAACAACCACCTACACTAGACTTGAAAGTACTTCCTAGTAAACTTAAGTATTCTTACTCAGGGGAAAACTAAACATTTCCGGTCATTATTTCCACTTCTTTTTCTTCATAACAAGAAAAGATTTGCTTGAAACCATTAGAAAAAACAATTTAGCACTAAGTTAGACTATGGCCGATATTACGGGGATATCTCGTATGATTGTTCAACATTGTATCCACTTAATAGACGACGCTAAACCCGGTTATGTTTCATAAAGACGATTAAACCTGATCATGAAAGAAGCGGTTAAGAAGGAAATAGTCAAGTGTTTGGATCATGATATCATCTATCCGGTTGCAAATAGAAAGTGGGTGAGCCCTATTCATGTTGTTCCCAAGAAATCGGGAATAACCATTGTTACAAATTCCGCGAATGAACTAGTCTCCACTGGCACTCAAACCGGGTAGCAAGTGTGCGTTGATTATCACAAGCTAAACACTGCCACTAGGAAAGATCACTTTCCACTTCTCTTCGTTGATCAAATGCTAGAGAGACTATCTGCTCATGAGTTTTATTGCTTCCTTTACGGATATTCTGGGTATAATCAAGTTCTGATCGCAAAAGAAGATCAAGAAAAGATTACATTTACTTTTCCCATTGGAACCTTTGCTTATCGTCGTATGCCCTTTTGGGTTGTGCAATGCACAGGAAACTTTCCTTTGTTGTATGACCGGAATTTTCTCGAACATGGTGGAAAACTATTTGGAGATTTTCATGGACGACTTTTATATGTTCAGAGATTCTTTCACCGACTGTTTATCTCATCTAGATTCCGTCCTTACACGATGTAGTGAGAAAACCTCAGTCTAAATTAGGAAAAATATCATTTTATGGTTAATGAAGGCATTTTATCAGGACATGTTATTTGAAAACGTGGTATTAAGGTAGATAAAGCTAAAATCGATATCATATTTGAATTATCTCCTCCCAAGAATGTTAAAGATATTCGCTCTTTCCTAGGCCATATGGGTTTCTATCATAGATTTATGAAAGACTTTAGCAAGATTGCTAGATCTTTGACTAATCTCTTGGCCAAGGACGTTCACTTCACATTTGACGCTTCTTGTCTTTCTTCCTTCAATCGATTGAGAATGGAGTTGACTTCTGCTCCTATTCTTCATGCCCCTGATTGGTCGTATCCTTTTGAGATAATGAACGGCACTTCTGATTTTTCCGTTAGTGCTATCTTAGGACAACTCATAGATAAATTACCTCACGTCATATCTTATGCGAGTCGAATGTTGAACGACGCAAAAATGAACCAAACTACCACGGAAAAAGAATTCTTTGTCGTTGTTTTTCACTTGAAAATTTTCGTCCCTATCTCATTGGATCTCAAATCAAAATCTTTACCGATCATTCTGCTCTCCGTCATCTTTTCACTAAGAAGGATGCTAAGGCTCGGCTAATATGTTGGATCCTACTTCTTCAAGAATTCGATCTTATTATAAAAGATAAAAAAAGGATGTGAAAGTTTAGTAGCCGATCACCTTTCTCGACTTTCAAACGCTCCTTCACCTCCAGTTCAAATCAATGATGATTTTCTCGATGAACATCTCCTTGTTGTATCGAGCGAATAATAGTTCGCCGATATAGTGAACTATCTTGTTACCGGATGCACACTTCGGACTTGTTCAAAGTCGGACTTGCTTAAATTTAAATCCCAAGTAAAATACTTTTATTAGGATGACCCTTATCTCTTTAAATATTTTCTAGATCAAATCATTAGAAGGTGTGTTCGTGATACCCAAAAGAGGAGTTTTCTTTCTTTTTACCACGACCAAGCTTATGGAGGTAATTTTGGATCTAAAAAGATGGTCGAAAAAGTTCTACATTGCGGCTTTATTGGCCATCATTATTCAAAGATGCTTATGATTTTTGTAGAATTTGTTCACGTTGTCAACATGTGTGTCGAGTAACTAAAAGGAATATGATGCCACTCCAACTTATTTCGGTTGTAGAGATCTTAGATATTTGGGGAGTTGACTTTATGGGCCCGTTTCTAAATTCTTTTGGAAATTTATATATCTTGCTTGCGGTAGACTGTGTTGAAATGGATTGAAGCGGTGGCGACCAAAACTTGTGACCATAAAGTTGTTGTCTAATTCTTAAAAGAAAACATTATCTCACATTTTGGTATACCACGCTCAATTATAAGTGATAAAGGATCACACTTTTGCAATAGGCCTTTTGAAGCCTTAATGCGAAAGTTTTCTATCACACACAAGCTCTTAACTCCGTATCATCCGCAAACTTATGGTCAAGTTGAAGTTTTAAATCGGTAAATAAAACATTTATTAGATAAAACCGTGAACCGCAATAGAAAAGATTGATCTTTGGGCCTCAACGAAGCACTTTGGGCTTTCATAACTGCTTTCAAGAACGATCTTGGAATGTCTCCTCATCGCATCATCTTTGAAAAGGCGTGTCATTTACCGGTGGAGCTTGAACATAGAGCAATGTGGGTGATTACGCAATTAAATCTTGATATCATTGAAACGGGTTTTTCTAGAATGCTACAATTCAATGAATTGGAAAAGCTCTGGAATGATGCACATGAAATGCAAAAATCATCAAGAGTAGGACCAAAAGTTTCCATGACAAATCAATCTTGTGCAAAACTTTCCAAGTTGGTCAAAAAGTCCTTCTCTATGATTCGAAATTAGCACTCTTTCCGGGTAAGCTTATGACCCGTTAGACCGGGCCTTTTGATGTGAAAACCATATTTCCACATAGCGCGGTTGAGATTGAGGATCCTAATACGGGGTCAATTTTTCAAGTCAGCGGTCAACGCCTATGCCCGTTTTTAGAATTCCCAATCAGTCGAGTGGATAAGCTCATGGTTTTACATGTGCCATTTTATATTAACTAATCTTCATCCTTCCATTCTCCACATCTCGTTTATCCAGCCACAACAATGTGGACATTGTCTAAATCAAGTGTGGGGGATGTGTATAAATGCACATAGTTATCATTTTATTTTTCTAGGTTTTCATATTTTTCTTTAATATTTCTCTTTGAAGGAATTCTTGCCTTGTGAAATTCTTCTTTTATAAAAAATGTATGTATATATCTCTAAAATAGGAATAAAAAGAGATATAGAAAATATACGGACCCTGGTTGTCCAACTAAGAAACGCCGAACACAACTACCCAAGAAATGTTTTCTAACGGCTAATGTATCGGGAGTTTGTTTGAATTCATTGCCTGCAAAATATAAGGACCCTGGTTGTCCAACAATTCCATGTACAATTCCGTGTACAATTGGAGACAAAAAGATTTTCAATGCATTGCTTGATTTGGGTGCTAGTGTGAATTTGACATCTTACTCTGTCTACAAAGAACTTAGGCTAGGTAAGCTTAAGCCTACTCATATCATTCTCCAACTTGCCGATCGCTCTCTTAAGTCACCTTTAAGGAAAATAGAAGATGTGCTTATTAAAGTCAGGGATTTCATTTTTCTTGTTGATTTTGTTGTTCTTGAAACACATCAAATTTCTAATCCCCGAAACCAAATCCAGGTGATCTTAGGGCAACCTTTTCTTGTGACTTCCAATACTTTGATCAATTGCCGAAATGGATCTATGAATCTTAATTTTAGTAACATGAAAATTGATCTAAATATCTTCCACATTAGAAATCAACCGAGTGGTCCTTTTGATCCTTTGAAATAAACACAATAAACAAATTCTCTCTTGATGATGAAGAATATGAAGAGTTCTAATTTGATATGAATGAGTCCGATATTGATTGATTGGTGTATTTTAATGCACATTTTATAACTATATTTATCTTTATTTTCCCTATTTTATGTTGTTTTGGGTATGTTTTGTCAAATATTGCAGATTATAGGGCTAAAGGGCAAAAGCATACAAAAGGCGGATTACGTGTGTTGGATGTGGACTTCTTTAAAACTTAAAGAACAAGGGAGAAAATTATCAAAAATAACGAGTGGAACAAGATTCATAAGATCAAGATTGAGATACACAAAAAATATGGAGATCTAATTCCCCAAGATTTCGGCCATGGCCGAAATTTCCCTTAATTGGGCCGAAATTTGGTTGAGTCTAGGGAAGATATTTTAGAAGATTTTTGTAAATTCTCGTATCTTCTATAACTTGCTCTTGAATTTTCTAAAAGTCCTATATATTCTGTTGTATAATTCATTAGGGTTTCATCTTTTCTTTAGCTTTCAAGTTAGGGTTTTTATTTGGAGAGATCAATAATTTCTGTAAGTTACTCTTGTTATTATGTAGATTAAATATTATATTTTGTTTCACTTAATCATGAGTAGCTAAATATTTTTCTAGGGTTAGAATTATTCTTGATATCATGATTGTTTAATTTAACTTCTTTATTCTTTTCTATGTTTTTATTGTGAGTTTTCTTTGATCAAAATCATATCTTTTTGTTATCATGCTAATAAACTAATTAGTATGGTGATGGATTGATGCTCTTGAATTTGTTTAGGGAAAGATAATAATACCGATAAACTATTTAATTTAATGATAAATTGATGACTTAGAAAACTAAGTAGGGAAGGTAAGATGATATTTTGATCAATGTAAATTCAATCTAATTAATTAGGGTAATTTAGATTACGCGATAATATAATTTAGTTTGTAGTTTGACAACATATGATTTATTTTTATAGAAGGATAAAACTATGTTGCTTTTGGGTTAATTATAATTAATTGTTTTAATTATTTTTTCTACATGATATTATATGATTGATAGGGTAGATATATATTGTATGAAGTATGCTTTCCTAATTGTTTGATACCTCATTGCTAAAATATTTTACCTTATGCTTTTATACAATTAATAGTTAGTTAATAAAAACATTGGAATTAGAGGAGAATGGATATCATATAAAACAATCATGATAGTAAAGTTAATTCGACACCCCTAGACTCGTTTTAATATTTGAAACCCTTTTTAATTTAAACCCGCGCTTTTATTTTATTTTATTTTTTGCACCTTAATTTAGTTTTATTAAATAAATCAACCCTTTTTAATTTAACTCATTTTAAAGATTAATTAGAATTCTCAAAGCCTCTCTGTGGTATGATCCGTAAGTGCTACAATAGATTTACTATATACTTGCGGTTAAAATTAATAGACTATAAAATCTACATCAAGTTTTTGGCACTGTTGTCAGGAAGGCCGTAGCAATTTTAGTTAATTTTAATTCGAGTTAATTTTCTTTATTTAGTTTTAGTTTATTCTTCCCTTTTCCTTTTTTATTTCAGGAAACCAGTAGTAGTCTCGGGATATTTGGAGCGTGCAGTGTATACCATAAAAAAATTTCGGCCAGATTGATCAAAAATTTGGCCAGAATCGAATTTGGATTGATGCTCTTGAATTTGTTTAGGGAAAGATAATAATACCGATAAACTATTTAATTTAATGATAAATTGATGACTTAAAAAACTAAGTAGGGAAGGTAAGATGATATTTTGATCAATGTAAATTCAATCTAATTAATTAGGGTAATTTAGATTACGCGATAATATAATTTAATTTGTAGTTTGACAACATATGATTTATTTTTATAGAAGGATAAAACTATGTTGCTTTAGGGTTAATTATAATTAATTGTTTTAATTGTTTTTTCTACATGATATTATATGATTGATAGGGTAGATATATATTGTATGAAGTATGCTTTCCTAATTGTTTGATACCTCATTGCTAAAATATTTTACCTTATGCTTTTATACAATTAATAGTTAGTTAATAAAAACATTGGAATTAGAGGAGAATGGATATCATATAAAACAATCATGATAGTAAAGTTAATTCGACACCCCTAGACTCGTTTTAATATTTGAAACCCTTTTTAATTTAAACCCGCGCTTTTATTTTATTTTATTTTTTGCACCTTAATTTAGTTTTAAGATGATATTTTGATCAATGTAAATTCAATCTAATTAATTATGGTAATTTAGATTACGCGATAATATAATTTAATTTTTAGTTTGACAACATATGATTTATTTTTATAGAAGGATAAAACTATGTTGCTTTTGGGTTAATTATAATTAATTGTTTTAATTATTTTTTCTACATGATATTATATGATTGATAGGGTAGATATATATTGTATGAAGTATGCTTTCCTAATTGTTTGATACCTCATTGCTAAAATATTTTACCTTATACTTTTATACAATTAATAGTTAGTTAATAAAAACATTGGAATTAGAGGAGAATGGATATCATATAAAACAATCATGATAGTAAAGTTAATTCGACACCCCTAGACTCGTTTTAATATTTGAAACCCTTTTTAATTTAAACCCGCGCTTTTATTTTATTTTATTTTTTGCACCTTAATTTAGTTTTATTAAATAAATCAACCCTTTTTAATTTAACTCATTTTAAAGATTAATTAGAATTCTCAAAGCCTCTCTGTGGTATGATCCGTAAGTGCTACAATAGATTTACTATATACTTGCGGTTAAAATTAATAGACTATAAAATCTACATCAAGTTTTTGGCACTGTTGTCGGGAAGGCCGTAGCAATTTTAGTTAATTTTAATTCGAGTTAATTTTCTTTATTTAGTTTTAGTTTATTCTTCCCTTTTCCTTTTTTATTTCAGGAAACCAGTAGTAGTCTCGGGATATTTGGAGCGTGCAGTGGATACCATAAAAAAATTTCGGCCAGATTGATCAAAAATTTGGCCAGAATCGAATTTGGGTCGGTTTTATGAACCATTTGGAGTCCAGATTTTTTTGTTGTTGTTCAGAATTTCATCCTCTGTTCAGAACCATTGTCCGTTTCTAGTTTTAGTTTTTATTTTTCCTGTTTTAGTTTTTATTTTAATTGTAGTTTTTATTTCCGTATTTACTTTTCCGCATTTTTATTTAGTTAATAAAAAAAGAATATAATTTTATATTCTTTCTTTGTGGAGTATGCACGGTTGGGGTCGAGACGAAAATCATAGATTAATTCGTCTAGACTCATTAGATACGATGGGTGGCATGATACCAGCTGCACCTATGCTACAGGATAGGTTTTATCCTGTCCGTACTTCTTTACCTTCCTGCATAATTCTACCGTTTGCCACCGGTGATTATGAAATTAAACATGCTTTTATTAATTCACTTCCCAAATTCCATAGTTTAGATTCAGATGATGCTTACGTCTTTATTAGGGAATTTGAGGATCTTTGCCAGATGTTTAAATTAAAGCGACTCATACCATTTTCCTTAACTGATAATGCTAAGATGATGCATGGAACTTTCTAGAAGAATTTACAAAAACTTTTCTAAAAAAAATTTACCCCTATTTTAAAACTGCTAAATTCAGAAATGAAATTAGAACTTTTCGCCAAACAGGGGGATGAATCTTTTTATAAATATTTTGAACGCTTTAAATACCTCCTAATTAAGTGCCCACATCACAGGATAGCAAAGTGGGAGCTATTTTAAATAGTATATGATAGTATGGAGTCTAAATTAATGATAGAATCGATGTGCCAATACGATTTCATGTTAAAACAATAAGATGATTCATGGAACTTTCTAGAATAATTATCCAAAAAAAACCAGGCAATAGGAGAGCACAAGCGAGAGGGGTGCAACCACATCAAAGGAAGGGATACATGCCGTTGAAGGTTCTATTGATATGCAAGCTGAATTAACTTCCCTTATACGTACAATATAAAAGCTAACTACTACACATTCCCCTGTTCAACAAGTCAGTAAACCCTCACCCTGCTTAAATTTTCCAGATTCCTTTCATCTTTCTGAGGAATGTCCTATTGTGCGCAGTCCTCAAGGTCAAGAAACTGCCAATGATACATATCAACAATATAATAATAATCCGTATTCTCAAACCTATAATCAAGGTTGAAGAAATCGCCCAAACCTAGCATGGAATCAAAGCAACACTGCCCAACAATTCCAAAATCAAAGGAGGGTACCGCCATCCACCCTTGCCCAACCTAACACAAAATACACACAACAAAAGGGTGGGAATGAGAATACGCAATTTAATAATGATAAGTAGCTGGCCACATTTCTGCAAAATGAAATTATGCCACTCAAACAAATAATGGCTAATATTGAAAGGAAGATTGGTCAGCTAGCTACAACATTGGGAGGATGAGAGATACGCATCTTGCCTAGTTAACCTGTTACGAATCCAAAAGATACTCGTAAATATCCCTCTCAAGAAAATGCGATAACCACCTTGAGATCGGGAAAACAGGTTGATAATAAGGTACAGATGCCTATAGATTCTGATAAGGTTCCGAAGGAGGATGAGCAACTACCTTCACATCCACCTGCACAGCCAAAATCTATTCTTGACCTTGCTTCTACATCCCAACCTCTTTCTAATGATAATTCTCATGTGACTTAAGCACCTTATCCTTGTTGGATATAGTGCCCTCAAAGTCAATTATTGGATCGCAGGCACGTGATTGCAATGATTAAGAGAGGACCTATACCGGTAGGACAGTCTTACTCGAGATGATAGTATGTTATCTGGTTTGTCTTTATCATCGTGTACATGCTTTAGGTGACATTATAGATCACTATTACACGTTGATAGAGCCCATATGATTCTTGCTTGATTGCCAGCAGTATGATGGCGATCATATACGTGGGAGCTGGGGTCTATAAGCACATCCTTAAAAGGTCCCTAGTCGAGGGAGTTTCGAGACAGGGCATCGATACTCCAAAGTAGACTAATGTATACAGTCGAGACTCCGACGAGGGGCGGTGGCCGGTCTCACAAGCCATTGCTGTCAGTTGGTTCACCTAAGATGTATACAGGTGCTCATTGGGTTATGAGTACACCGGACGGACTCGTCGAGAACATGCTAGTTGGTATTATACCTGTCGTCAGATAGCAATTCCCTGGTGACATGTGTATAGGTTAGTCGATCGACCTAAGATCGTCATTTGTCTGGTGTGAGTTCCTACTGTACTTTGATTACTACCCTACCATGGCTCAAAGGAGTCGTGCAAACTTGTTTTACTTGGGTACAGTCCCGAGACATATGGAGGCAGTGAGCGGATTTATCACGTCCCGAAAGTACGGAATATGACCGGTACTTGAACTATGAATGTCTCAAGGCGTACGTATTCTAAGTAAGCCGAAAACCCAGAAATCCAAACCAAGAAAAGTAGTAGAGTGAAGGAAAAACCATTTTAAATCAATTAGTTTGCAACATATGCCGAAAGGTACATTTTAAAATCACAAGTCTTTTCTAAAAATTTCGGCAGAGTTTCCTTTGTAAAACTTGACCCCAAACGGGATACAACGTGAATAGTATACGAAATCAATAAAAAGGCATCCCCAAGTGGGAGCTAGCTCTTCTTCAATCGATGGTCACAACCACACAAGCAATATAATATATAACGCCAAGGGCGAGGATCAAAACTCAAAAGGAAACTCAGAACAACAAGAAATCCATAGAAATACAACGTGCGACTCTAAGGTCGAAAGAATAACATCACTGGTCTCTATCTCAGAAAAAAATACATGTTTGGTTGATGGAACTTCTAGATACAACAGAATAATAATATACAAGAGATAATGATGGGTACGATACAAATAAATCCACCCACTAGCAAGTCACCCGAAAAGAAGCAGTGCCCGCAAAGCCGTAAAGAAACCTGTACGGCAAAACCTGCAAGAAACTGGGGCACAACGGGGGTGAGTTGCCAACTCGTAAATAGAATACATCTACGAACAGGAATCGCATGTATGACGCAATCCTAGGTCATACGATCAATATATATCCTCAAATATAACTAGCAGCCTATAATCATGGCTACGGTATACCCCTAAACAACAGTAATATCAAGTGCTCGTGTCAGTGCCTCAGATAGCAATATATCATATGGATGATGTATGAATGCATGAAACAGAATGCATGTACTGAAGAAAACTGCTTCCATAAATTAGTGAGATTACTGTATTTTTAAAGCGATGTATCATAAATGAAATCAGCATAAACAGTGTCTAGCATCGACACAAAACATAAATCCCAATGTCTCAAAATCCCAGGCTCCGGCTATCCGGACTGGCCTGTATCATCAAATCTCAGTACCTCAATATCTCAAAATCTCAGTATCAATCTCACTATCTAGGGCGCCGTCAGTCCTGACCGGCCCCTACCATCAATCTCAAGACCACGACGGTATCCTCCGGATATCCGACGCGTCGGGTAAAATCACCGGTCGGTAGTGCTTCCCTGCCAGGCTCAACGTCAAAAACACGACCTTCTCACCCCGGGTACCGCACCGGGCCCACCATGTATCCGAAACGGTTCATCCAACTACTCGAATCGGGTCTCGAAATCCATCAGCAAACTCATGGTGGACGACTCATACATCATGGGAAAACCGCACTTTTCATTTAAGAAAGAGAGAAAAGAAGTTTATAAATGTTTTTTGCGGTTTTCCCCCAAATCCAGGAAATCTCATGAAAATCCGAACCCAAATCCTCAATAGCATGTAAACAGTAAATATAGGCATGAGAATCCATGAATGCGGCATAACAGTGAATAATAACATGCATGATGTAGCAGGTAATAACTACAATGTCTGAAATAGCATATAAGGCAAGTACACTAATATCATGTCTAAACTATTAGCTAACAAGTTATGTCAATGTAATAGTATTTTCTAAGTGTACGTGATATGGCAATTACCGATGAAGATGTGTGTGAGCCGGCAAGTAAGTGTACATGGTACATATGCATCATCGGTAATGATGCTGGTGTCCTAACAGCATGATATCAATAATGGAATATGAATCACAATAAGTATGCGATGCGGAGCAACAGCAATAATGTGCGGGAGCTGAATACTAGCTACAACGATAACTAATCTGCATTACCCTAATATAAGTCCTACAATAGTGCCTTTTGAAATAACACGAGTCACGGTGTTTTGAAAATAAGGGGTACGGTGTTTTTAAGAAAAGATACGTCTTTTGAAATATCCGTAGAATTCCTTGACCTGTCTTTTAAAATACCCACGATCCGTTAGTTTTGAAATAGGTAGGAGTCTAATCTAGTCTAACAACTACACTAAACTATACGGCTGAACTAACAAGCTGAACTACAGGTAAGGAAACCGCCTAACATCTGAGTCGATATATATAATACCTGTATATATATTAGTCGGTGATCCCGCCTCAATAATATCATATCCGATACCGTATCTATAATCAGACATCCCAAGTCAAGAGTGCGGATCGATCATCAATATATATAGCTCGTACGTAAATCCGTCGTACGACATCCCCAAATCTGGGTACGGGTCAATATCATATTCATCATATTATTCATCTAGTATCCTCTTTATCAAGATCATAATCCGGGTACTGATCTACGTCTAGTACAATACCAATATTATCAATATAATCATGATCTGACTGCTGATCTATAGCCTCATACAAACTGATATCATCATCGTATATCGTCATAAAGAGGTATACATCGCCTAATGCGACCTATTATGAATATCTTAAAATATCTTATCTCATATCACGATCACATGTCAACCATTCAATGTATAACACTATTCACATGTATCGTCGTCCCAAGATCCGCTATAAAATCAGGACGTATCTCAAGTACGAATCCTGCCATATCACCGATCTCACGGTCTCAAATCACATCTCATCGATTCATCTCAATCCCAAGTATCATCCTCAAATCCAGTATATGAACACATAGTCCCACACCCATGTGAACACATAACTAAATAGAATCCCATATAAGCACATATGAAAGAAGAATGAATGCAAGTATGGGTGTGTGTGCAAGTGTGGTGCGACCACTACTCTAGGGTTTCGCGACACTAAATCATCCAAGCACACCAAATATCCATCTTTATCATCAATAATCTCAAACAATATATAATCAATAAATGTGTGTGTATACGTATTCGTATACATCACCACGAACTGCGGGGGTGCTATACGCCATCCACCCGACTTCTCCCTGTAGATATAAATCTACTCACTTGTATCCTGCGTGTCGGTGTCGATATCGCCTTCATCTTCTGCATCGTCTCGGATCGCCGTGGGGGTACCTACATATCACACGTATCGCATCGCATTAAAACCATATCAAAACTTAAAACGACATGCAAAAATCAACACGATACGCTAAAAGGCCTATATGTTAGAACCTATGGTTAGCCTTCGCAAAACAGCCCGAAATCACTCGATATAGACGTACAAACGTAACACGATCGAGATAACGCACAAATATCAAAATCTGGAAATCGAAATACGCAAAACTAAAACTCATTTCAAAGCAAAACCCAAGAAAATGATCCCAGATTTCGTCTCAGGCCAAATAAAGGCAAGCAAAGAAGTCTAGAGTGATGTATAGGGTGTATGTGACCTACAGTAGGAACCCGGACCCGTACCATCACTAAGTGGCTGAGCCCCCCTAAAGGCAAAACTGTCCTGGCCAGCCCAGGGTGATCCAATGGGGTTCGTCTGGCTACAGGGTGTTCCTAGGGTCTCAAATGGACCTCTGAACTTGTTTATTTTTCCAGCAAACGTTCCAGTCCATTCCAGATTTCTCTGCACGCTCTAAGTCTTCAAAAACTGACATGGAAGTCCCTTAATTCCGTATTTTTGGGTTTCAGGTTTTGCTAGGTCAGGGTCTTAGTCAATATAGGGTCTAAGGTCACCATTAGAGTCCAATTGCATAGCCACATCTCAACTTTACCCTAACCCTCTCTAAGTTTGTCCAAAGTCCACAAAACGACACAATATCGATATGAAACTAGCATAGGTGCACAAGGAAATTGAAATAATACTCTAGGGTGCAGAAATTACCTTCTTTGGCAACTCAAGAATTTTCTTGAGTTGCTCAAAGTCCTCAAGATCCGCTCTTTCTTAGTCCATCGCGTTCCTCTCGGACTTGTGAACAAGTTTAGTGAAGAGGGATTAGGGTTTTGGGTTTGTTTTCATGGTGTTTGTGAGGAATTTGAAGGAGGAGGAAGAAGAGAAGAGCAGGAGCAGCAGCAGCTCTCTTGAAGGGGAGAGAGAAAATGAGAAGGGAAATGATGGGGATGGGTTCAAAAAGAAAGTTGACCTATACCTACCCTCTCTCTCTCTCTCACAATCATGCTTACTTTTTCTTTTCTTTTCTTTTTCTTTTCCTTCTCACTCAATGGAAAACCCTAAGCAACTATACCCCAAGACATGTAACAAGTGTAACAAGTGTGGAAAAATGATATGTGCACATTTTTGCCCCATAAAAGCTAAAAACCCGATTAGCGATTTTTTAATCGCGATTAACACTAAAATAGCATATAATTAACCATAAAACTTTAAAATGGCATAATTCCCCAAAATACCCTATTTTAGAATTTTTTCCATAATTTTCTAAAATTTTCCCCATTTATCGGTATTTAATTATACCGAAATATTAAAATATTCTTTAAAAATAATATCAAATTACAAAAATTCCCAAAATAATATTTTTTTTTGAAATGTTACAATCTTCCCTCCTTAAAGAAATTCGGTCCCCGGATTTAAATTTAAACCCCCAAATTCTAAAACATTTCAATAAAATGTCCAAGTTGTCGGGGCTCCGAAATCATCAATACATAAAACGCATCATAGCGCAATGCATGCGCTTGAGTAATGAGCAGATAACTCAAAATCAAACTCCGTCAAGCATTCCGCAATCATCGGAGTCATGGTGAAGACACGAATGCCAAATCCAAAGCAAAACTAGTATGATATAAATCGGAACTATACATGTAACTATCTGAAGGAAATGCATGCCAAATCTCTTAAAATCGCTGTGCAGTACGCATAACACTGCACAGTGGCGGACGTCTATCATAAGAAAATAACCATGTACGTATATACTTTTTGTTTAATATGTACGTCCCACCGTTTTGAAAACAATTTATAAGGGTTTTCTTGTTTTAAACGTTTCGTGTCATGTCAGACACGTAGGTAAATACTGAGACTATAGCCCGCTTTTTGGAAATCCCTTCGATAACTATCTATGCATGCAAAACATATCCAGATACTGTCCTCTGACTAGTCCTGCTCGACATGAAAACAAATCACAATATCATAAAAATGTACTGCTCCATAAGAAACAATCCCAAAATGCATATGGGTACTACGTGCGTCTGGTGTGCACGGAAATCAAAATCCATATATATGCCATACATGTGCACAGAAACAACATCTAAGTGCAATGGGTGTGCACACAACATCTGTCATAGGCAACGTGTATGCCTTACAGCAAAATCAGGTGTATCTGACATGCACGAGGAATCTAGATTTAGTGCATCTGGTGTGCACCAAAATCGTATCTCATAACATGCGCGAAAATCCAAATCAGGTGCATCCATCATGCACGAAATCATGAAATCCAATACCAAGAGCCGAACATGCGCAAAACCCAATCAGGTGCACAAGGTGCACAAAACAAATATCGAGCATCACAATCGAAATTGAAGTCCAGTGCATCTAAGTGCACAAAATGCGTATCACTGCACTGCAAGCATATGTGAACTATACCGAGTGCAAAAACCAAATCGTATGCGTACATATGTAAGAAATCAACTCAGCTGTATGAAACCCATAAAATCATAAACATGTGAAACCAAGGAACGAAAACGATATCAAGTGCAACAACTGTGCAAGATTGTAAATACTCAGTAGGTGCAACCATGGTGTATGAAAACAAATATCATGAAACTCAATCATCAAAATCAATCATGCGAATAGATCACCCTAAATACCGAAATCAAGTATGGCTGAATAGTCCCGCTCAAGCACATCCTCCAAGAATCTCTGGCCAACTGTCATGGTTAATCATAGCATATCTCGTCGATGATCCTGAATTCTGTCCTGCTGGTGTGCGTAATATGACCACTCCTGGGTCCAATTCTTTCCATAAATTTATTCCAGAAAGGTCCTATCGAGGTCTCTCCCAAATCTCGTCTCTGCCTAACTGTCCGGAAGTCATCGTCCTTTACTATATCTGTTTCTTGTCCCGGAACGGCTGCATACTCATCGCGACTCCTTCTGGAAGGTACATCCGAGTACAATACCTCGGCATGCGTATCGCATCTCTGATGTCGGCGGAGTGGAACGTCGTCTCATCAAGATCTCGTACGAACCTTTTACTCCACTTTTCTCCAATGTCGACTGCTTCGGACTCGTCTCGTCGTGGATGTGTGGACTGAGCTCCAACGGCTATCCTCGTATCTGGAGTCTCCCAAGAAATGCATCTCACCACCTAGCATTCGAAGGAAGTCGAACCGTTCGATCGAGTCGTCGAAACCTTATAATCCCCAAGAGCTCAACATCTTGGGTACAGTTTAATAGTATCGAGTACATACCACAGCATCGGTGGTCCAGCCGTAGAAGGGCAAACCCAAGCCTCACTAATGGTGCGCGGAACTACCGCAAACCCTAAGGTTCAAAGGCTTTCACACGGTCATTAAGTCGAGTTAGGGTTTCATTCTTCTAGAGGGTCCATAGAATTGCCTGCATGTCTTTCCGAATACTTTAAACTTGGAATAATAGGTTTCTGACATTCGATCGTCTCTGTCGGCTCTCAACGTCTCCGCGTGAAGTCGTCTCTAGCTGGCAACCTATCTGATGACCTCGCATCGGGGCAGCGAACGAACTACATGTCCTAGTCATTCATCTTCGGTGACTAGCGACCTTCTCTCGTCTCTTAGTACAACTCGTACTGCGATAGCTCCAACATCTGGGGCGATATTTCGTCATTCGCAGCAACAACTGGCTCACTCGTATGCACGCTGAACGGTGCCTCAATCATCATGAATACACAATGTATCAACGGTCCTTAAAATCTGGCTGGCCTCTGTCAGTGGCTCAATCCTCTGGTGCTGATCTGTACGTCCGAGTAATCTCATACAGCGATCCATTAAACGCTCGTGGCGCGAAAACACAGTAAAAAGACACATCTCTGCAATCGTGTGTCACCAGAATTACGCCCTGGTCAGTCCTCGTTCGTGACGAGCTCGTGCTGACCGCAACTCTAGTCGTAGCTCTCCCTGCCCGTAATCGTGGCAACAAAACCAAAACTGGTACCGATGAGGCTAGATCAGGAATGAATATACACTGAACAAAGAAATGTACATCCTAAGGCTTCTTAAGTGGAGTAGCGTATCGTAAATATGCCGCGGAACATACATACGGTACGTCACTCTACTTAAGCTAGCTATTCCATCAACCAAGGGTCATCCTACGCTCTGAAGGTAAAACCTAACGCTCTGATACCAACTTTGTCACGTCCCGAAAGTACGGAATATGACCGGCACTTGAACTACGAACGTCTTAAGGCGTACGTATTCTATGTAAGCCGAAAACCCAGAAATCCAAACCAAGAAAAGTAGTAGAGTGAAGGAAAAAACATTTTAAATCAATTAGGTTGCAACATATGCCGAAAGGTACATTTTAAAATCACAAGTCTTTTCTAAAAATTTCGGCAGAGTTTCCTTTATAAAAATTGACCCCAAACGGGATACAACATGAATAATATACGAAATCAATAAAAAGGCATCCCCAAGCGGGAGATAGCTCTTGGTCAATCGACGGTCACAACCACACAAGCAATATAATATACAACGCCAAGGGCGAGGATCAAAACTCAAAAGGAAACTTAGAACAGCAAGAAATCCATAGAAATACAACGCGCGACTTTAAGGTCGAAAGAATAACATCACTGGTCTCTATCTCAGAAAAAAATACATGTTTGGTTGATGGAACTTCTAGATACAACAGAATAATAACATACAAGAGATAATGATGGGTACGATACAAATAAACCCACCCACTAGCAAGTCACCCGAAAGGAAGCAGTGCCCGCAAAGCCGTAAAGAAACCTGTACGGCAAAACCTGCAAGAAACTGGGGCACAACGGGGGTGAGTTGCCAACTCGTGAATAGAATACATCTACGAACAGGAATCGCATGTATGACGCAATCCTAGGTCATACGATCAATATATATCATCAAATATAACCAGCAGCCTATAACCATGGCTATGGTATACTCCTAAACAACAGTAATACCAAGTGCTCGTGTCAGTGCCTCAGATAGCAATATATCATATGGATGATGTATGAATGCATGAAACAGAATGCATGTACTGAAGAAAACTGCTTCCATAAATTAGTGAGATTACTGTATTTTTAAAGCGAGGTATCATAAATGAAATCAGCATAAACAGTGTCTAGCATCGACACAAAACATAAATCCCAATGTCTCAAAATCCCAGGCTCCGGCTATCCGGACTGGCCTGTATCATCAAATCTCAGTACCTCAATATCTCAAAATCTCAGTATCAATCCCACTATCTAGGGCGTCGTCAGTCCTGACCGGCCCCTACCATCAATCTCAAGACCACGACGGTATCCTCCGGATATCCGACGCATTGGGTAAAATCACTGGTCGGTAGTGCTTCCCTGCCAGGCTCAACGTCAACAACACGACCTTTTCGCCCCGGGGTACCGCACCGGGTCCACCATCTACCCGAAACGGTTCATCCAACTCCTCGAATCGGGTCTCAAAATCCATCAGCAAACTCATGGTGGATGGCTCATACATCTTGGGAAAACTGCACTTTTCATTTAAAAGAGAGAGAAAAGAAATTTATAAATGTTTTTGCGGTTTTCCCCCAAATCCAGGAAATCTCATGAAAATCTGAACCCAAATCCTCAATATCATGTAAACAGTAAATATAGGCATGAGAATCCATGAATGCGGCATAACAGTGAATAATAACATGCATGATGTAGCAGGTATTAACTACAATGTCTGAACTAGCATATAAGGCAAGTACACTAATATCATGTCTAAACTATTAGCTAACAAGCTATGTCAATGTAATAGTATTTTCTAAGTGTACGTGACATGGCAATTACCGATGAAGATGTGTGTGAGCCGGCAAGTAAGTGTACGTGGTACATATGCATCATCGGTAATGGTGCTGGTGTCCTAATAGCATGATATCAATAATGGAATATGAATCACAATAAATATGCGATGCGGAGTAACAGCAATAATGCGCGGGAGCTGAATACTAGCCACAACGATAACTAATCTGCATTACCCTAATATAAGTCCTACAATAGTGCCTTTTGAAATAACACGAATAGCGGTGTTTTGAAAATAAGGGCTATGGTGTTTTTAAGAAAAGATACGTCTTTTGAAATATCCGTAGAATCCCTTGACCTGTCTTTTAAAAAACCCACGATCCGTTAGTTTTGAAATAGGTAGGAATCTAATCTAGTCTAACAACTACACTAAACTATACGGCTGAACTAACAAGCTGAACTACAGGTAAGGAAACCGCCTAACATCTGAGTCGGTACATATACATACCTGTATATATAATAGTCGGTGATCCCGCCTCAATAATATCATATCCGATACCGTATCTATAATCAGACATCCCAAGTCAAGAGTGCGGATCAATCATCAATATATATAGCTCGTACGTAAATCCGTCGTACGGCATCCCCAAATCTGGGTATGGGTAAATATCACATTCATCATATTATTCATCTGGTATCCTCTTTATCAAGATCATAATCTGGGTACTGATCTACGTCTAGTACAATACCAATATTATCAATATAATCATGATCTGACTGCTGATCTACAGCCTCATACAAACTGATATCATCATCGTATATCGTCATAAAGAGGTATACATCGCCTAATGCGACCTATTATGAATATCTTAACATATCTTATCTCATATCACGATCACATGTCAACCATTCAATGTATAACACTATTCACATGTATCATCATTGTAGGGTTCCTAGGCACCCTAATGAGGTCTCACAAGGCATCAACCATGCCAATTTCAAATTTAAACGGTGCCGACAAACCCTAGAACGGATCGTTGGCTAGATTTCCAGGCGAAAATATAATCTAGTTAACACTTAACTACAAGATAACGGAAATACAACCTTTGTAGATCCGGTGCTCCACCTCCATAGCTCCGCAACGAAGTCCCCTCGCTGTCCAAATGAATTACCGGGCTCTAGCGTCGGCTTCGTCGGACAATAGGCGAGCTAGGTCGTCGATGTCCATGCCGAAGATGATCTACGTCGAGGCATCGCTAGATCAAGCTCCAACTTCACCAAGTCAAGAAACTTGTGAAGAAAACACCCTTTACTACTTGGCAAGAGGTAGAGGATGAAGAAATAGAAGTTGGGTTCACTTTAGAATTGGATTTCTCACTCAAATACTCAAGTTGCCATTGTTGAAGTAAGGTTTCTTCATGAAGAAGAAGAAGAGGAAGAAGATGATAAGTGTTCAAATTATCCCTTTTAAAAAAAAATATAATATGAATACTTATCATAAACCAACCATAGTTTGTTGTAGAGAATAAACCATAGTTAGAAACAAGGGTTAGGGTTAAGCATCAAGACAAAATGGTCACAAGGTCAAAGCTTCATGAAGCTTCAATGTACAAACAAAGAAAGCCACCATTTTCTCTTTATGCATAATATTTTCCAATGAGAATAAATAAATAAATAAGAAAACCATAACCCTAACCTATATACAACCATGGTTTAATCTTCACACAAACCCTAGTGAGTATGTATCATCAAACATGATACAAGCAATTGCACATCCGAGCGAGAAAATCCATTTAAAGTGAACCAATACTAGTTAATGCAAAGTAATATATCAAATATATAATTCTACATTAAATCATTAAATCAACACTTGATTTAACGATCCGGTCATATCGCATATAATCGACTAATATCCAATGTATCGATTTATCGAATCAATCCTTGATTCGATAACTAGGTTATATCGCATACAACCATTCGACACATTCATCGCGAGAATAGAATACGGTATCATATACACGCATTATTCTCGGTCCAGCACATATCTTATATGCGCTCCTATTTCGTTTCGCTTGAACCAGGAAACCTCTGTGTAGGACTCTAAAGACTCGTCAATACGTCGGCAGCAGATGATGATCATATCAAACACCCACAAGCCGCAAGCGGTCTGCTAAACGTAACGGCCACCCGGGTATTGAGCGATCTGAAGATCGACGAGCAAGCCCGCTCACACTGCAGTGAATCCAACCAGTAACACTACCGTACAGTCCGGTCTGATCGTCTGATATGTCGCATATCTTGCCTAGGGGTGGTAAACGTCAGACCCTAATAGCTCGATAAGTCGTGTCGATATGAGGTCTATAACAATTCGAGAAACTACTGGTAACACTTACCAGTAAATCTCAGCAACCCTGGCCAGGGATTTCCTGTTATAGCCAATCGAACACAGCACAATATCAACCCCCTATACCGGGAGAGACGAATCCCCTCCTATCGCTCATTGCCTCCATGTGACTCGGGACTGTACCCAAAAACCACCGTTTTTCACGCCCTCTTGGACGTGGTAAGATGGAAATCAAAGCACAGTGGGAACCACACAAGACTCTATGACGATCTCGGGTCAACAGACTACTCTGTACCAGTGTCACCAGAGAACTGCCATCTGACGTGAGGTATAATACCATCTGGGAGTTCTCGGCGAGTCCGTCCAGTGTACCCAGTCTCTACTGAGCACCCGTATATCATCTCTGATGTCAAACACCAATGGATATGGGATCATCCATCGCCCATCTGTATGGGTCGAGAAGGTATACGCTAGTCTACTCTGGTATATCGATGCCCCGTCTCGATACACCCACGACTAGGGACTTTGAAGGATGTACTTATGGACTACCATGTCCCCACTAGTATGATCCGCATCATAGTCCAGGTAGTCAAGTACCCATCCTAAGGGCTTTACCAACATGTAACAGAGAGACAACCAGTGTACACGTTAAGGTAAAGATCAACAAGATAGCGTACTATCATGTCGAGCAAGAAAGTCCTCCCTATATATGTCCCAGCATCCACTACAATATACATCCTATGTATAGTAATGGCCTCTAGGGCATACATATAACTAACAATCTCCCACTTGCACTAGGGCCATCTGATAGCAGTGGTTGTAGTATCTCATACTCAACCATCCCATAAAAGTCTCTCTCTGGGAACAGGCCTTTGTGAGTGGATCCGCTGTGTTGTCCTCTGAGTCTACTCTCCTAACCTCGATCTCCCTGGAGATCAACCATCTCCATGATCAGGTGACACTGCCTTAGAATATGTTTGGATCACTGATGGGACGGACGTTCCTTGGCATAAGCCACAACTCCATTGTCACACAATGGGAGGAACTAAGTTCATCTCATGAACCAATATACACCCAAACAGCCTCTTTGGTAGCATCTTTAGTAGCGATGTATCCTGCCTTTATCGTCTAGTATGCCACGGTATCTAGCTTGGAACTCTTCCAACATACCGTCCCTTTACTGAGGGTATAGACATGCCTGTGACTAACATTCAGTCGTCTTTATCACCCTGGAACACTTCCAGTGATTTTCCCCAGGATCAACTGATACCATCTCACTACAACTAGTGAGAATCCTAACATCCAATTAAATCTATCTCATAGATCCAAAACTCAGGATTTAGGAGGTATCACTTTGATCCTATATGGAGAATCATTATGATAAACGGAGATTGATCGAGCGTAGCATAAGAAACTCCTTTCTTATCAAGAGTATGTCATCCACGTACTCTACGAGGATCATCACCATACTCCCTACTACCCTTTTGTTTATACAAGGTTCATCTACCATTTTGATGATATCAAACTCTTTGACTACTTCATCAAAACAGATGTTCCAACTCCGCGATGCCTGCTTTAATCCTATAAAGCATCTTGCACACGTTTCCGCTTCTCCCACTGTCTACGAAGCCCTCTGGCTGTGTACTTATAGACGCACTCTTCTAAAACATCATTTAGAAAAGCAGTCATGACACCCAACCACCAGATATCGTAGTCATGGTATGTAGCCGTTGCAAGTAGGATCTGGATGGACTTAAGCATAGCTACTTGAAAAGGTTTCATCATAATCCATGCCTGGTCGATGACGAAAAGCTTTAACAAGTCTAGCTTTGAAAGTCTCAACCTTTCCATATACACCAAGTAATCTTCTCAAGATATACTTGCTCCTGATGGGGATTTAACCCTTCAGATATAGCAACCAAAGTCTATACTTTGTTGGTGTACATGGATTCCATATCAGATCGCTAAGCATCCAGCCATTCTTACAGAGTCCCACTCCTGATGGCCAGCTCGAAACTAGTTGGGTCATCATCTCATGATGCAATCCTCGCTCCCACTGTCATAGAGAAACAGAAGTATCTCTCAGGTGGGTGAGGAACCTTACTAGATTGGCGGAGAGGCTGAGGTTCGTTGGAATCTACTGAATCCTTTGGTTCTATCAAATCATCAGCTGTAGTTTGTATAGCTGGAACCTTTCCAGTTCTACATTACAGACCTTGCCTCGAGCTTGTCCGGATTTTGCTTTTAGACATAGGCCGGTCAACCCCAAATCTTAACTAGCTTAAGACATGGGCTCTTCCCTTTCCATATCACATATGAAGCGGTAGGCAACTGATTTGATTTGAACCCTATTCAATAGGTATGCAGCTTCTCAAGTGCACAACCCTCAAAAGGAAATAGGTAACTCAGTAGTACTCATCATAGAGCACACCATATCATATAGGGTGTGACTGCTCCGCCCCGATATACCATCATGCTATGGTGTATTCGGAGGAGTAGTGCTGAGAGAGAATCTCATTCTCCTTTAGAATAATCCAGGAATTCCGTGCTCAAGTAATCTCCTCCTTGATCACATCAAAGGACATAATACTTTTACCCGTATTGGTTCTCTACTTCTATCTTATATTCTGTGAATATCTCAAAAGGTTCAGACTTGTGTCTCAACAGGAACATGTGTCTGAATCATGAGAGATGATTAGAGAACGTAATGAAGTAAAAGAACCAGTCCTGGCATATGTAGACATGGGACCTATCATACATCAACATGTATCATCCCAAGAGTTCACTAACTCTTTCTCTGTTTCCAGTAAACGGAGCTATGGTCATCTTATCTTTGTGACATGACTGGCGAGTTTCGCAAGATGTAAATTCAAACTGATTTAAATATGCATCTAAAATGTAACTTCAGCCAGTCGGATCGCATTGATATGACCTAGTCTACAATGCCTCAAGAAGGATTCGTTCATTTCTGAACTCTTCCTCTTGTGTGTGTTCCGTATACTAAGAACTGTAGTTTGATTTAGAACATTAATGCTTTTAGATAACGTGCCTGAACCGATCAACTTTTGATATAGGAAATGTTCAAAACATTATCCAACAATACAAAATTTTATCATTTCTTTACTAATAAAGAGACTGATATGATTTTGTATATCAGGTTCGGTATCTAACAACATTCGTTTAGAATTAATGTATTGTAATACAGGGTGACAGTGACCAACAGACTTGGCAGCAACTCTTGCCCCGTTTTCTGCCTCATGAAACTTATCACCCGTTCTCAGTTCTCTACCTTTCTGTAGCCCTATGTAACAAATTACATATCTGGGATCCTGATCTGGTATCACATTCCCAGGACGTAAAGGATACTGAGAAACAGTTCTCTGTAATGAACACACCCGAAAATGATGCATCATCATGTACTCTCCTCGTTTGGGCGGCACGGGAAATCTGGTATTCCCCAATTTCCTGCTCTGTCTTATAACTATTATAAGTTGGAGCGGGACCAACGTTCCCCAGCTCAATATAACAAGCGGGTTCGGTCAATAATCCGTTTTATTATCTTGATTAAGGCGTGACATGGTCGCTACCAGGAGAGAGAGAGAAGAAAACACTCAGCGTGCGCTCTTGCAAGAATAGATTGGTTATTATTTTATCTAATTAGGATGGTTCCCACTGCTTTTTATCAAATCTTCCTTCAAACCCTAAAAGGAAAGACTAGCCGGGATTAATTACACACTACAAGTTCGCCAATCTTTCAGCCAGGCCAGTGTCGGTACTTTGAGGGAGGTTCTCCGTGCTTTCGCACGGACCTAATTACAGTAAAGCTCGTTTTCCCAGAGGCGTAACCCCGTTGACACCTTTCTAGACACCTACTTGATCGGCTAATTGCAAAGTGCAAAACTCTCCCAGAAGTAACAATTACTCGCAGTGGGTATCGGGATCCAACTATCACATAGAAGGTATGCAATCTCATTGCAAATTTCAACACTTGAAACTCCCGATAATGGTTTTTACCCCTAGCACCTATGACCTTGGCTAAGGTCAACAAATCATAGGTACTAGTCAAGTTCTACCCGTCATTTCGTGATTAATTAGACCCACTCACATGACCCTTGGCTAAGGTCAACAAAGCCACATGACTTTCCTAACTAATCGCATCATATGCTTATACAGATAAGCACTAATTAGCTACCGCACACTACGCCTTGGCTAAGGTCAACAAACCCAGCACGAATACTAAGAAGTACTTATCTGAAATGACGGAGGGCTACGACAGGTTTTTCTGAAAACCTATTGCGTAATGAACTTGATATCGTTGTAGGATCGAATGAATTTTGAAATGGAGTGTTTTTGAGGCTTTTCTAGTTTTGCTAAAGGAGTCACTCCCGGTGAAGGGATCGTCGGTCCTTTCCTCGTCGAATGAGGTGCGGGATATATCACATATATCACTGTGCAAAGCAAAAACACTTAAAAGCAATCAAAAGACAAACCGAAGGTTGTAGCATCTGCCAGTTATTGCTAAAGGAGTCACTCCCGGTGAAGGGATCTCGGTCCTTTCCTCATCGAATAAGGTGCAGGATATATCACATATACCGCTGTGCAAAGCAAAAACTGTAGCTACCTGTTTTATTTTGAAATTCGATTCTACAACATCTTAGGTTTCTTTTACTTTCATTAATCACATTAATGAAGTCCCATCATTTAAGTACCTAAACATCACAGATAAATACGACGTACACTTATGCCATCCGCATTCGCCTCGATGTCCCCTCGTGCACCGTTAGGTTAGGTAACTAACGGCAGAGCGGGGCAGGGCTAGCGCGGGTGTAAAACATAAGTAACGTCTATATAATATATCATATATACTATATACAGTATCTATTACAGAACATCACATGATCACATCACAGATATCGCAGCAGAAGAATCATATGAAACATTGGATATACTAGGACGTCCGTGTTTTCAATACGAGCCAGTATAAAATACGGATTCCACGGTCGCGATGAATAGACAAACCCATACCCCTAGACCCCTACGAGAGCGGCAAGCAACCCTACCAATTCTAGAGTTAGGAGACCCGGACTCGACTCCTCGAGTTGGTCTCCCACTGGACTCCAGAACCCGGTTACTTGTGCTCCCCTCCTTGGGTCTATCCTAGTGCGGAAAAGTAAATAATATACAACAACGGTGACAACTTCCGCAACCTGGAAGTGCCCCAATAAAAGAATATTACATACAAGTTTTTACATGAATGAAAATGAAAAACACTCATCTCACATAAAAAACCCCGGCTATTCAAACACGACGATCCAATATAACATATCCAGCAACACATAACATCACATGTCATCAACGTAAGTAAATATGCGCATCCCAATTGTCGTTGACATATAGCAACGAAACCGGCGATATCACATATTACACTTACGGTCACAGAAAAGAAAGTGTAAAACTA
This sequence comes from Agapanthus africanus, assembly GCA_030015575.1. NCBI lineage: Eukaryota > Viridiplantae > Streptophyta > Magnoliopsida > Asparagales > Amaryllidaceae > Agapanthus > Agapanthus africanus. Next base: position 77,384,554 of record CM057347.1, on the reverse strand, counting down.
CAACAGTTGGAATCCGCAATCTCCATAGACATCGCATGCATGACCAAATGAATTTCTTAAGACATCGCATGCCTAACAATTATAAACCCCGCATTTCAGTCTCATTATCGAAAACACTTTTCAATATCGAGTCGGGCAATTCAACAAGATTCCCGACATCCTGATCGAATGCTCGTCGCAAACTTCAGTAGACGGCGGCACCCCCGACGCCGTCGACGAAGTGCACCAAGGCGGAACACCGCTACCGCGAGCACCCGAACGGATGCTTTCGGCGACGGGGTTCTCCTACAGTCACTTGGTCGGGGCTATGGGGTGTAGCTGTCTATTAAGTTTACCCGGCGAGTATCCGCGTACGCTACGTGATTGCGACGGACTTTTGATGACATCAAAATTCCGTGGCAACCGATCAAGTGAGACTAAACTGCTATGTTTATAACATTCATTCAGTTATCACATAACTACTTGTGAATTCCAATTATTGTATCCCATTCCAGATAAATAGAAAATGTTAAACTTTTCGATCGAACAGTCAAACACCCAAGTTTTCCCGATACAGATCAACACATGAAACAAGTCTAACAACATTCAGTTCGTGCCTCAGTACCAACGGTCCAGCCGTAGAAGGGTCAAGCCAACGCCTCACATGTGGCACGCCGTACTGCCCCAAACCCGAAGGTTCAAAGGGCAGTTCAAGACGGTCACATAATCGAGTTAAGGTTTGTTGTCTTCTAGAGGGACCATCGCGTTACTTGCACTACTTAGAACGTCGTTAAACTACGGAAAATCCAACACTTGGAAATTTCCCGACAGGGGAAAAGTTGGGTATTTATATCCGGTCGAACTTTTTAACATATTCTAAAATTTATCCGAAAAGCCACACAGACAAAATTTGATAATCCGATCGAACATTCGAATCCCCAAAACAACCTCAGAAAATCCAACTCTTGAATAAATATTAAAAATACCAAGAAATTCAAACTCCAGAAAATAGGAATTACTGTGCAAACAAAAGTCAAAGAGTCAACAGTATGGCCGCGGAACCGCCGCGCCACGTGGGCTTAAGCCGCGGTTTCACGCCGTCATGACGGAGTTACGGCTCCGTTTTGCACAGTATTTCATAAAATACCCTGCTTTATTTTCTGCATATTTTTAATACTGAAAAATCTACTGTTTTCAAAAATGTACAGAGAGCATGGAAATTTTGGACTTTCGGGTTCGATCGGACTTCAAACTCCGTCTAGACTTCGCCTAAGGCTCTACCTAGGCTCTGATACCATTGTAGGGTTCCTAGGCACCCTAATGAGGTCTCACAAGGCATCAACCATGCCAATTTCAAATTTAAACGGTGCCGAGAAACCCTAGAACGGATCGTTGGCTAGATTTCTAGGCGAAAATATAATCTAGTTAACACTTAACTAGAAGATAACGGAAATACAACCTTTGTAGATCCGGTGCTCCATCTCCATAGCTCCGCAACGAAGTCCCCTCGCTGTCCAAATGAATTACCGGGCTTTAGCGTTGGCTTCGTCGGAGAATAGGCGAGCTAGGTCGTCGATGTCCATGCCGAAGATGATCTACGTCGAGGCATCGCTAGATCAAGCTCCAACTTCACCAAGTCAAGAAACTTGTGAAGAAAACACCCTATACTACTTGGCAAGAGGTAGAGGATGAAGAAATAGAAGTTGGGTTCACTTTAGAATTGTATTTCTCACTCAAATACTCAAGTTGCCATTGTTGAAGTAAGGTTTCTTCATGAAGAAGAAGAAGAGGAAGAAGATGATAAGTGTTCAAATTATCCCTTTTAAAAAAAAATATAATATGAATACTTATCATAAGCCAACCATAGTTTGTTGTAGAGAATAAACCATAGTTAGAAACAAGGGTTAGGGTTAAGCATCAAGACAAAATGGTCACAAGGTCAAAGATTCATGAAGCTTCAATGTACAAACAAAGAAAGCCACCATTTTCTCTTTATGCATAATATTTTCCAATGAGAATAAATAAATAAATAAGAAAACCATAACCCTAACCTATATACAACCATGGTTTAAGCTTCACACAAACCCTAGGGAGTATGTATCATCAAACATGATACAAGCAAGTGCACATCCGAGCGAGAAAATCCATTTAAAGTGAACCAATACTAGTTAATGCAAAGTAATATATCAAATATATAATTCTACATTAAATCATTAAATCAACACTTGATTTAACGATCCGGTCATATCGCATATAACCGACTAATATCCAATGTATCGATTTATCGAATCAATCCTTGATTCGATAACTAAGTTATATCGCATACAACCATTCGACACATTCATCGCGAGAATAGAATACGGTATCACATACACGCATTATTCTCGGTCCTGCACATATCTCATATGCGCTCCTATTTCGTTTCGCTTGAACCAGGAAACCTCTGTGTAGGACTCTAAAGACTCGTCAATACGCCGGCAGCAGATGATGATCATATCAAATACCCACAAGCCGCAAGCGGTCTGCTAAACGTAACGGCCACCCGGGTATTGAGCGATCTGAAGATCGACGAGCAAGCCCGCTCACACTCCAGTGAATCCAACCAGTAACATTACCGTACAGTCCGGTCTGATCGTCTGATATGTTGCATATCTTGCCTAGGGGTGGTAAACGTCAGACCCCAATAGCTCGATAAGTTGTGTCGATATGAGGTCTATAACAATTCGAGAAACTACTGGTAACACTTACCAGTAAATCTCAGCAACCCTGGCCAGGGATTTCCTGTTATAGCCAATCGAACACAGCGCAATATCAACCCCCTATACCGGGAGAGACGAATCCCCTCCTATCGCTCATTGCCTCCATGTGACTCGGGACTGTACCCAAAAACCACCGTTTTGCATGCCCTCTTGGACGTGGTAAGATGGAAATCAAAGCACAGTGGGAACCACACAAGACTCTATGACGATCTCGGGTCAACAGACTACTCTGTACCAGTGTCACCAGAGAACTGCCATCTGACGTGAGGTATAATACCATCTGGGAGTTCTCGGCGAGTCCGTCCAGTGTACCCAGTCTCTACTGAGCACCCGTATATCATCTCTGATGTCAAACACCAATGGATATGGGATCATCCATCGCCCATCTGTATGGGTCGAGAAGGTATACGCTAGTCTACTCTGGTATATCGATGCCCCGTCTCGATACACCCACGACTAGGGACTTTGAAGGATGTACTTATGGACTACCATGTCCCCACTAGTATGATCCGCATCATAGTCCAGGTAGTCAAGTACCCATCCTAAGGGCTTTACCAACATGTAACAGAGAGACAACCAGTGTACACGTTAAGGTAAAGATCAACAAGATAGCGTACTATCATGTCGAGCAAGAAAGTCCTCCCTATATATGTCCCAGCATCCACTACAATATACATCCTATGTATAGTAATGGCCTCTAGGGCATACATATAACTAACAATCATCCCAAGATCCACTATAACATCAGGACGTATCTCAAGTACGAATCCTGCCATATCACCAATCTCACGGTCTCAAATCACATCTCATCGACTCATCTCAATCCCAAGAATCATCCTCAAATCCAGTATATGAACACATAGTCCCATACCCATGTGAACACATAACTAAATAGAATCCCATATAAGCACATATGAAAGAAGAATGAATGCAAGTATGGGTGTGTGTGTGAATGTGTGGTGCGACCACTACTCTAGGGCTTCGCGACACTAAATCATCCAAGCACACCAAATATCTATCTTTATCATCAATAATCTCAAACAATATATAATCAATAATTGTGTGTGTATACGTATTCGTATATATCACCAAAAACTGCGGGGGTGCTATACGCCATCCACCCGACTTCTCCCTGTAGATATAAATCTACTCGCCTGTATCCTGCGTGTCGGTGTCGATGTCACCTTCATCTTCTGCATCGTCTCGGATCGCCGTGGGGGTACCTACATATCACACATATCGCATCGCATTAAAACCAAATCAAAACTTAAAACGACATGCGAAAATCAACACGATACGCTAAAAGGCCTATAGGTTAGAACCAATGGTTAGCCTTCGCAAAACAACCCGAAATCACTCGATATAGACGTACAAACGTCACACGATCGAGATAACGCACAAATATCAAAATTTGGAAATCAAAATACGCAAAACCAAAACTCATTTCAAAGCAAAACCCAAGAAAATGATCCCAGATTTGGTCTCAGGCCAAATAAAGGCAAGCAAACAAGTCTAGAGTGATGTATAGGGTGTATGTGACCTACAGTAGGAACCCGGACCCATACCATCACTAAGTGGTCGAGCACCCTACTGGCAAAACTGGCCTGGCCGGCCCAGGGTGATCCAATGGGGTTCGTCTGGCTATAGGGTGTTCCTAAGGTCTCAAATGGGCCTCTGAACTTGTTTATTTTTCCAGTAAACGTCCCAGTCCATTCCAGATTTCTCTGCGCACTCTAAGTCTTAAAAAACCGACATGGAAGTCCCGTAATTCCGTATTTTTGGGTTTCAGGTTTTGCTAGGTCAGGGTCTTAGTCAATATAGGGTCTAAGGTCACCATTAGAGTCCAATTGCATAGTCACATCTCAACTTTACCCTAACCCTCTCTAAGTTTGTCCAAAGTCCACAAAACGACACAATATCGATAAGAAATTAGCATAGGTGCACAAGGAAATTGAAATACTACTCTTGGGTGCAGAAATTACCTCCTTTGGCAACTCAAGAATTTTCTTGACTTGCTCAAAGTTCTCAAGATCCGCTCTTTCTTAGTCCATCGCGTTCCTCTCGGGCTTGTGAACAAGTTTAGTGAAGAGGGATTGGGGTTTTGGGTTTATTTTCATGGTGTTTGTGGGGAATTTGAAGGAGGAGGAAGAAGAGAAGAGCAGGAGCAGCAGCAGCTCTCTTGAAGGGGAGAGAGAAAATGAGAAGGGAAATGATGAGGATGGGTTCAAAAAGAAAGTTGACCTATACCTACCCCCTCTCTCTCTCTCTCCTAATCATGCTTACCTTTTCTTTTCTTTTCATTTTCTTTTCCTTCTCACTCAATGGCAAACCCTAAGCAACCATACCCCAAAACATGTAACAAGTGTAACAAGTATGGAAAAATGATATGTGCACATTTTTGCACCAAAAAAGCTAAAAACCCGATTAGCGATTTTTAATCGTGATTAACACTAAAATAGCATATAATTAGCCATAAAACTTTAAAATGGCATAATTCCCCAAAATACCCTATTTTAGAATTTTTTCCATAATTTTCCCCATTTATCAGTATTTAATTATACCGAAATATTAAAATATTCATTAAAAATAATATTAAATTACAAAAATTCCCAAAAATAATATTTTTTTTAAAAATGTTACAGGATTGGCAGGGGATTCGTCTCTCCCAGTATTTCGGGTGAGATCGCGCTGTGTTTAGGAGAGCCATTACACGAAATCCCTGGCCAGGGTAAGTGAGATTTACTGGTAGGTATTCTAGTAGTTTCTCAGGGTGTTCCGGGCTACACTCCGACACGACTTATACCGCTATTGGGGGTTTGACGTTTACCAGCCCCATAGGCCCGATATGTTTCATAGAAGAACGGACCGGACTGTACGGATATTGTCACTGACAGGCTCAGTAGGGTTTCAGGATGAGTTCACTCATCGGCGTCTTTTTTGGTCAATACCTGGGCGACCGTTACGTACAGCTAGTATCACTGACGTGCTTGTGGTTAAACCCACTTCCAGTGTATTAATGAGTCTTTAGAGTCCCCCACAGAAAGATTCCCATGTTCGGGTGAAACGTTGTTAAGGCCGTATGGTTTTATGGCAGGGTTCGAACATACACGTGCACTTGTGCATGTGTCATGAATCGGACGAATAATACTAGAGGGCTTTGGTTTAAGCCGGATCCTAATATTATATTGTGTTGGAATATTTTAGTCTCATTGTATTCGTTTTCAGTCGGAATGCAGATGCATGTATGTATATACAGGTGAGGGGTATTCTTGTGATCCGTTACAAGATTACTTTAGAAGATCCATTTCTTTTTGGTTAAACATTTTGGTTTAAATGTTTATATGATTTGGAAAGTGTGACTCATGTAATGAGTCATTATTCTAGCATGTTCACTTAATGACTCATGGTAATGAGTCATATAGTGAGTCATGGTGGATTAATGGCTTTTGTTTTGGGTGAGATATTTTGTGGGTTTTGTGTGAGATATTTTGTGATATCTTTTCTTTGATTTTTCAACACAAAACCTCATTATATCAATACACAAAAGAGAGAGGGCATCTAACACTTTTTTGGGGTTTGGTTTTTTGCTCACTTGATATTTTCTTGAGCTCACACTCTTCATCTCATTGCATCTTCTTCAACCTCCACCCTATCCCTCTCATATGATAAGAATCCTAGGGTGTATTGAGACAAAATATTCATACCCACTCTCTACTTCATCTTGGACATGTCGTCTAGAAAACTTCATGTCTAAATTACTTCGGTTTGAAGCTGTAACATTTCAAAAAAATAAAATATTATTTTTGGGAATTTTATAATTTAATATTATTTTATTGAATATTTTATTATTTAGGTATAATTAAATACAGAAAAATTTGGAAAAATTATGGAAAATTCTAAAATAGGTTATTTTATGGAATTATACCATTTCTAAGTTTTTATAATTAGTTATATGCTAATTTAGTGCTAATTGCGATTAAAAATCGCTAATCGGGTTTTTAGCAATTTTGTGCAAAACATGTATATATCTTTTTCTACACTTGTGTTATATTTTTCTTGCCATGGTTTCACTTTAGGAATTACTATTCATGTGAGAAGGGTTTTAGAAAAGAGAAAGAAAAGAAAAAGAAAATGGAAAAGGAATAAAGAAAAGAGAGGCATGGGCATGTATTAGGTATGGTCTTCTTTTGACCCAAGGACCTTAGCCATTTTCCCCCTCTCATTTCCCTCATCTTTCCCCTCCATTTCTCAGCTGAAGCTTTGCCCTTCTCCCTCCCCTCTTCAATGCCCCAAATCATCTCCTAAACAACACCAAAACCCCATATTCATTTCATTAAAAGTGTGCACAAGCTCAAGATCTACACATTGGACCAAGAAAGCAAGGATTTTGGCCACTAGGGGCAACTCAAGAAAATTCTCGAGTTGCCAAATGAGATAGTTTCTAGATCATTAGCTTAGTTTATGCATTACTTATACCCCATATTTAGATTGAATCGATATTGTGTGTTTTTGTGGACTTGAGGAAAACCTAGTTAGGGTTTGGTGGAATTTTGTGTTGTAATGTGAAATTGAGCTCAGTAGAGGTTATATAACCACCATAGTGCTGGAATTTAGACCCAAACCTGAGACTTAAGACCCATAATATAGATTTAGAAACCGATATCGGAGAATTTATGAAATCTGTGAAGGTTACATTGAATCTGCTTTCACCCCGAGACACTAAAAATTAAATTGATTGGACAATGGTATGTGCAGGCACCCAGGAAGCTACCACCAAGACCGTAGCCCCTAACTCCATGACCCGGCCGCAGATATATTCCTATTGGCCGCAATTTGTGGCCAGACCAGCACCAAAATGTCTCGTTTTTGTTCTAGAGCTCCTACATGCATAGATTAGACCCCTGGCATGTATAGATTTGTCTAATTTGACCTAGGGTGAAATATGGAGCCTATTTCCTTAGTTGCTGTTTTGGATTCGTGTTTCCGTATTCCGTATTTCTAATTCTGAATTTGCGTATGGTGTTTTACCTCGACTACTTGGCGTTTATACGACGATATCGAGGGTTGTTGATGGTTTTGGAAGGCGTGCCCATAGGTTCTAACCTATAGGCCCCTTATCGTATCGTTTTAGGATTCGTATGTCGTTTTAGTTTGAATTGGTTTTGATACGCATTTGCGATACCTTGATATGTAGGTACCCCATGAAGACTTCGGGACGACAAGCAAACGCGTGGTGACGTCGACAATAAAGACGCAAAGTGAGTAGATTATATCTACTGGGGGAAGCCGGGTGGATGGCGTATAGCACCCCCGCAGTCCGTACTTGATATACTATATATATGATAGTTATAGTGTGTCATGGATATTGTGTTAGGTGTATTATGGATAGTGTAGGGTTAAAAGCAACTAGTGTAGTTCATAGTCGCGAACCCTAGAATAGATTTATACCTACACGCACACCCTTGCATATTCATTATACATGTACTGTGTTTGATGATATTGGATGACTTTGGAGATGAGTCGATGATTTTGGGCATTGTGCCGCGAGATCGGTGATTTGATCTGATTCGTATTTGGGGTACGATACGTGATATCTAGCGGGCCTTTGGACGTATGCTTGCACACGCAGTATATAGATGGTATCGATTTGTACTAGACTTAGATCAGTACCCCAGATTATGTGTTATGATGATAATAATACCTGATATTTGTTGAGAGGAATGTGATATTGACCCATACCCAGCTATTTGGATGCCGTACGACGATTTACCGTACGAGCCTATATTGATGATAGATCTGCACTCATGACATGAGGATTGGCATATGATATATTGTATCGTACGCGATACTATTGAGGCGGGATCACCGACTATTATATTATATACATATATATCGACTCAGATTTAGGTGGCTTCCTTACCCCTCCTGATAGACTGGGCTTAGTAGATGTTAGACTAGACCCGAGTCATACCTATTTCAAAACTAACGAATCGGGAATATCTTAAGGACAAGTAAAGGGATTCTACGGGTATTTTCAAAAGAAGCATCTATTCTTAAAAACACCGTAACCCTTATTTTACTAAAACCCCGATTCGTCTTATTTCAAATGGCACCACTGCATGACATATACATATTGGTGTAGATTCTTCACTGTTGCGTTGATTTATTCGATTCCGCATCTCATTGTATGTGCATACTAATATTCCATGTTGCATGATATCCTGTTATACATGCATTTCATTTATATGTCACATACATCATGTTTTCTGATTATACGCATCGAGATATTCGTTTTCATGATATTTCTGGATTTGGGAACCGTGGATAATTTCAAAGGAAAGTATGTACTTATTTAAAAAACCCGGTTTCCTCGATATGATATTTGCGCTGCCACCATGAGATTTATCGGTTCTGATTTTATAGCCCTTACGAGGAGTGGGGCTGACCCGGACTGACGGATGCCCGATATATGAGATAGTGGGGCTGACCCGGACTGACGGATGCCCGATATATGAGATAGTGGGGCTGACCCGGACTGACGGATGCCTGATATATGAGAGAGTGGGCTGACCTGGACTGATGGATGCCCGATATATGAGGACTTTCGTGCCGATGCTAGGCACAGGTTTCATGATGTTTTCCATGATTTTGATTATATCCTCATATTTGCATGCATGATGCTTATTGTAATTGGGTGACAGGTGGACGGGATCCACATACATACAGACTTTTATTACATTGATCACATACAGACTGGATTTACATTGATCATACTTCATTTGTATATATAACAGGGTATGAGGGCGCTGTTATATATACCCTTACACCAATATTAGTGGAATGGGACGCTAATATATGTGTATTGATATACATTTTGATACTTGTTCACAACAGAAAATTGCATTATTATATTCCCTATTCTTATTCTTTTTATAAATAAACAGGTGCTTTTGACGCATGTCTGCTACATGTTACAGGTTACAGGTTCTTGGACAGAAAACAGTGCAAACGATATAAAGACGATGAAAATGTGGACTTTAACCAACAAACAGAGAATCTTGATCAAGCCTACATAAGGAACAATTCACAAAGCAAGATTCAAGACATCGACTCAAAGCGAACGGTTAAAAATCCATTGCAAATCGTTCACTGAAGATCTGGAATCAACCTAGAAGCCCAAATGGAAAAAGATATATAGAAATAAGAAGCCCAAGACAACAAGAAGCATACCCTGAAGTTTCATGAGCTGAACTCTCTAAAGGGCCACGGAACCGCGGCCCAAGCCCACCATTGCCGCGGTTCCGTGGCCATAAGAAGACAAAAGGGAATTTTCTTTTTACCAAAACGTCGTGGCGGTGCTGTAAAGATTTCCTAAGGGCTATTTTTGTAATTATGGACATGCGAAACAAATGTAACCCTAGGGTTTCCTGTTCTTTATAAATAGGAACTCTAAAAATTGTAATCTTTATGCCTCCCTTTAATGAATAAAATTTAGAAATCTTTATGGAGAGCATCGGTGCCTCTCTTCAATTCAGAAATTCAGATCTGACAAACCTGCATGGATGATTGGAGGGATCCATCTGTAATTAATTTAATTTCTTGCTCTAGTGTAGATTTCAATTCCTTGCCCTAGGTAGATTTAATTTCATGCCCTAGGAACTTGTTTAGAGTTAGCTTTGAGGAAGGATTTTGAGAGATGAGATCTCTCATCCCTTTCTTACCCACAAAATATTTACAATAGGACTCCATGCATACATGCACATACCGCTCCCTACGGCACTTTATCCCTTGAGGTAGCGGTGATACCGTAGTATAAAGGCCCGGGTGTGATGTTTTCCATGGAGGTTAGGGTAAGGATCTCTAAAGGAAGGACAAGAACCTAGAGGAAGGAACACCTTCCCGAACAGATCTAATCCAGTTTATTGATAATTACCATAACTCCTCATAGATCTTCATTCGGGTATTGAAAGCGGTGAGATTTAATTACATTTCCAAACCATCCTTAAACCTAACCCTAGCAAGATTTAGATCTAGATAATTGCCCTAGGTTAATTTTGGTTTTTAGATTTAATAATTATTCCGAACACCCTTCGGAATTAACTCGTAAGCGCGAATCGGAGATTCACAACATCCCGTGGACCGACCCGTACTCACCGGCTAGCTGCAAAGCGACGCCGTTTTTGATTGCGGTAATAGATAGTTTTTGAGATCAATCAAATAGCGCCGTTGCCGGGGATGGCGTAGAATTTTCTTTTCGCAATTTCGGGTTAATCATAAAATTTAAAAATTCATAAAAATCTAAAAAATCTAAAAAAATATAATAATATATATATTTTGTTATTTTTGGAAGGGATACTTTGTTGTTTTAATTTTGCAGGATTTACAAAGACGATCTGGAAATTTCCAGAAGGCGAAACAGAAATCAGAAGATCGAAACAAAAGGGGAATCAAATAACAGAACAGTGAAAATTTTTTGGAGACCCAATTCCCCCAACCCGCCGCGATTCCGCGGCCAAAACCCACCTTAAGCCGCGGAACCGCGGCCTTCTAGTGGAATCAGAGCGTCAAAATTTTTTTGGGTATTCGTGCTGATTAGACTGCCGCGAAAACGCGGCAATAACGCGTTTATACCGTGGAACCGCGCTCTTTTGGTGAGATCATCCTATGAAATCTGCATTGTAAGCTCTCTGTTATTTCTCCTCTGCAAATTTTAATATATTTTCTGAATAATGCCTGCAAGATTTTGTGTGGTTTAAAAATATATTCTCTTCCATATAACAAGTCTTGTGCAGGATTTTTGGGACCCGCTTAAAATAAAATAGATTGCAAGTAATATTTTGCTGTTGCATATCTTTTCTATAAAATATTTTTCTTTTGCATATCTTTTCTCTAAAATCTTTTTGCAACAAAATTTTTCCAAATAAAGAGAAAGAAAAAAATCAATGAAAAATAAAAATAAAAAGGACAAATATTTTATAGAACTTGCAAAATTTTTTAGCCCCAAATAAATTCTTGCACTACCCAACCTTCCTTCTTGTCACCTTTCTTCTTCTAACATGGGTACCCCACACAATAAATCATTAGCCGAACTTTGGTATCCCGAACCTAATTTTGCGTCGTACGTTAATTTGTTCGGTCAATTTAAAAAAGATCCTTCCTTACCAAAAATATCTTTGAAAGATCAAATAGAGGCGTCTAGGAGAAATAGTTTGACTTTTCAACCCACTTTGTGTCAACCGAGTCAACCTTTACCACCTACATATGTTGATACCACTTCTTCAAGTCCTTCTGTCACTCCTAGGCCGATGTCCATTGCTGAGCATATTGCTCAATCTCGCAGTCGATCTTTCACCCCTCTCCACTCATCTAGTTCTAGGGATCCACACGACTATTCACCTTTTTATCCATATGTTGACCCTACCCCTGTCCAATCACCCACTTCCTACCAATCATACCCGACCTTCCCACCTTCACTAGACACTGTTTCGACACAGCCATTAGGGAGTTTCACATATCCAACCAATTTTGAATCTTTTACTGAAACCCCCTCACCACCTAAGTCTAGTTTGGAAGAGTCGTTGGAGGCATATATTGCTGCAACAAATAAAATGATGGGGAATGTGGAAGCATCCATGGCCGCCCTTATGCAACCTAGTGAACCGGTAGCTAGTGTCCCGCTAGCTCCAAATTTTTCAATGTATGAGGCGGCAGTTGGACAGAGTGAGAATGAGAGAGGATTTACAAATCAAACCTACCCTTACCCAATTGAAGCCCACAACTCCTGTTTGCCATCGATTGCCCTAAATAGTTCACCTATTGAAAATAAAAATGAGTTGTGTGATTTTGTAGTGTTTGATTTGCCAAATTGTGAGGAACCCCTTTTGAGTGAAACCGCACCTAATTCTTTCTATCTTTACACCTCCACTCTAGAACCTAAATCGATACATATCCATGCTGATGAGGTGTCTAAAGAAATTGATTTTCACTTGATTGAGGATATAGACGCCGAGAATATTTCGGATGATGAACCTGTCGATTTGCTTGAAATTTTATGTTCAAATCATCATCCTAAGTTATTAAATGTTTCTCCCGAATCTCATCTGCGTCTAGATTTTGATGATAATGGCATGGATGAGTTGAATATTGAGGATAGTATTGAGGAGAGTCTTGAGGATAATATTGAGGTTGAATCATTTTTGTTTGATGTGTCTGATTTTCCAATTCATCCTCCTGAACCTTTGACTGTTATATCACCCTCCCTCCTTCCCATCGTTCCGATCCCGCTTGAAGACTGTGAGCTTGAAAGATTTTCCTTTGAATCAGATACTGTTCTCACAGATAATAACATTTACGAGTGTTTCACTTTTTCGGACGATGTTGATGACTCACCGCCCGAGTTTGAGTCCTTTACATTTTCAGATGAGCTATCAGACTCGGTTGATTATAGTAGTTTCGAACCATTAATAGAATCTTTCAAGTTCGAAACAGTTTACTATGGTGAGAAAGATACTATCCCTAATTCACTCCCTTTCGTCTCAACCATTGTTCCGACCGAACAAGAGACCGTTACGCTTTCATCTCCTATACCAAGTTCGGCGTACCCATGTTTTCTTGTGAATCTTGAGGGATTTGACCCCATTTCCCGACGGGTGGATAGGTTAGCGCAATCACTTATAACATATCGGTCATCACATATTGCACTAATTTATTCACTCGATTTACACCCTCAAGTTCGCGCGATCCTTCTTTCTCCTTTCCGCCCTTCTTCTTGCCCACCGAGACCATATTCTACCATTCTTCTTTCCACACGGTCTCGCGTGTTTCTCATTTCTTTCATCTCCACCCCATTCTTGCACCGATTATACCTTTACCATGATAAGATTTTTGAATGGTTGGTGCTAACCTTTGGCTTGTGTAAGGCCAAGCTTAAGTTTGGGGGGAATCTTTGTATATATGTATATATATTTTTCTTTTTCTATAAAAAAAAATAAAAAATTCTAAACATTAAAAATATAAAAAGAAAATTATAAATAAATAAACAGGGAAGTGACGGTATTTTGACCCTCTTGGTTTAGCATGACAGTGAGGACACTGTCAAGTTCAAGTTTGGGGGTATGCTTGGTACGTCTTTTTCCTTCGCATTCATTTGTACATCTTTTTGCATTTGCATACTTATTTAAAACCCATAAAAATTGAAAAAATTCAAAAATTATAAAAATTATTGTATTCAATTTTGGCTAATTGACTTGAGTTTGATGAATGAGTTAACTGGTTAGGAACAACTAGATCTTGGACTTAGTAAATTAAAAACCCTAAAAATAACCTTCCTTAGAGTTTAACGGTAGAAAGTATATGTCTTTGTAGATTATTTAGAAATAGGCAAATTTTGGGTTCACTTCTTGGGCTAAGTCGAAATGAGGGAAGAGTATTGATGTTCTTATTAGAGTATAAGTTTGAAAAATAATTCCTAGCTTAAGTCTAGATTCTGAAAACGTATACCCTACAAAATGCACAATCACGCACCTTGAAACTTGGATTAGTAGAAGAGACCTTGAAATGCTCTTGTCTAAAGTCCTTAGTACGAAGAAAATAAAGAAAAAAGAGTGAATAAAGAAAAGAAAAAAAATGAACACTGGTTTTTGTGATTACTTAAGGCTGCAAAAATAGAAAAATATTTAGCGAGGGTGCTTCATCACCTAGTGCCTTAGACCAACTGGTTTGGGAGTCACTGCTAAAGCCTTGGGTGTTGCAACACTAGGAATTACGCTTTAAAGTGCAAACGCATCTTGTAATCGGTCGTTGGTACCTCAAGAAGTATTAATGGTCGCATGAAGGATGTGTAAGCAAATTCAATTAAAAATTCACCAACTAATTAGTACTTTGGACAACGGACAAGGGTATGATTGCTTGATTTGAATTTCCAAGTGTAGGGGTGATCTATACACACACATAGGGGTATGTGATTGGAATTTAGATAAGAGAGAGGAATGAAAGATAGAACTTGTATCTATAATAGAGTTGATAGAAATTCCTAAGTGGAGATGAAACCCTAGAAGGAAGACTTAAGAAATGCCGAAAGCTAAGTAGGTCTACATAACATATATAATCTTAAGTTAAATAATGAGGAAGTGTGAAGAATATGGGTGGATAATTTGTGGGTCAACGATAATAGAATTCCTTGTTAGAAAACCTAATTGGAGAACAAAAGTCAATGGGCCGAGTTGATAGGATTTTGTGGGTGTAATCCGCTGAAAACCCTCAGGAGACAACACTCCTCCTACTAGGGACACCTAGAGGTTTAACGGCTTGTTGCACGTGGTCAGTGCAATCGCGTTTCCCTGCGAAAGTGTGGTTAGGATTTTAGTGAATAAAATAAGTTTGCTCGAGGACGAGCAAAAGATAAGTTTGGGGGTATTTGTTCACACCAGAAAATTGCATTATTATATTCCCTATTCTTATTCTTTTTATAAATAAACAGGTGCTTTTGACGCATGTCTGCTACATGTTACAGGTTACAGGTTCTTGGACAGAAAACAGTGCAAACGATGTAAAGACGATGAAAATGTGGACTTTAACCAACAAACAGAGAATCTTTATCAAGCCTACATAAGGAACAATTCACAAAGCAAGATTCAAGACATCGACTCAAAGCGAACGGTTAAAAATCCATTGCAAATCGTTCACTGAAGATCTGGAACCAACCTAGAAGCCCAAATGGAAAAAGATATATAGAAATAAGAAGCCCAAGACAACAAGAAGCATACCCTGAAGTTTCATGAGCTGAACTCTCTAAAGGGCCGCGGAACCACGGCCCAAGCCCACCATTGCCGCGGTTCCGCGGCCATAAGAAGACAAAAGGGAATTTTCTTTTTACCAAAACGTCGTGGCGGTGCTGTAAAGATTTCCTAAGGGCTATTTTTGTAATTATGGACATGCGAAACAAATGTAACCCTAGGGTTTCCTGTTCTTTATAAATAGGAACTCTAAAAATTGTAATCTTTATGCCTCCCTTTAATGAATAAAATTTAGAAATCTTTATGGAGAGCATCGGTGCCTCTCTTCAATTCAGAAATTCAGATCTGACAAACCTGCATGGATGATTGGAGGGATCCATCTGTAAGTAATTTAATTTCTTGCTCTAGTGTAGATTTCAATCCCTTGTCCTAGGTAGATTTAATTTCATGCCCTAGGAACTTGTTTAGAGTTAGCTTTGAGGAAGGATTTTGAAAGATGAGATCTCTCATCCCTTTCTTACCCACCAAATATTTACAATAGGACTCCATGCATACATGCACATACCGCTCCCTACAGCACTCTATCCCTTGAGGTAGCGGTGATACCGTAGTATAAAGGCCCGGGTGTGATGTTTTCCATGGAGGTTAGGGTAAGGATCTCTAAAGGAAGGACAAGAACCTAGAGGAAGGAACACCTTCCCGAACGGATCTAATCCACTTTATTGATAATTACCATAACTCCTCATAGATCTTCATTCGGGTATTGAAAGCGGTGAGATTTAATTACATTTCCAAACCATCCCTAAACCTAACCCTAGCAAGATTTAGATCTAGATAATTGCCCTAGGATAATTTTGGTTTTTAGATTTAATAATTATTCCGAACACCCTTCGGAATTAACTCGTAAGCGCGAATCGGAGATTCACAACATCCCTGTAGACCGACCCGTACTCACCGGCTAGCTGCAAAGCGACGCCGTTCTTGATTGCGGTAATAGATAGTTTTTGAGATCAATCAATACTTCATCATATTTACTTCAAGCAGACATACCTTATGTTTATGACATGTTATTACCTGAGGCGCTGGCACGAGTTTTTGGCACTACCTACATGTTTAGATGTTACATTGCCACCTTATCATGCTTCAGGCTTATTCTTTGAGGTTTATATATTTGATTGTTTTGACCTAGGATTATGTCATGCATTCGATTTCTGCTTGTAGATATTCTCTATTCACGAGTTGGCAACTCACCCCCGTTGTGCCACAGTTCTTGCAGGTTTTGCCGTACAGATTCCATAGCGGCATTTCTGGCACACTGCTTCGTTGCGGGTGAATTACTTTTGGTAGGTGGGTTCTTTTGTATCAAGAACCACCATTGTACTTGTATTATTCCTTGTATCTAGAATTCCATCAACCAAAACTTGTATATTGTTTCAGACTTAGACTTTAGTGATGTATTATTCGACCTTAGAGTCGCGCTTCGTAGTATTGCGGTTTTCATGCTTATTGATTTTCTTTTGGTTTTGATCCTCGCCATTCGGCGTTGTATATTATATTGCTTGTGTGGTTGTGACCGTCGATTGACGAAGAGCTAGCTCCGGCTTGGGGATGCCTTTTATCACTGGATATATATATTGTTCTTGTTGTACCCCGTTCGGGGCCAGTTTTTACAAAAGAAACTCTGCCAAAATTTTTAGAAAAGACTTTACATTTTTAAAATGCATATTCGGCTTAGTTATTTAAAAACCTTGACTTCAAAACATGTTTTCTTTACCTATTAAAAACCAGTTTTCTTTATTTATCCTTAAAATGGTTTTAGATTTCAGGGCTTTTAGCTTACTTGGATCAGATGGAGTCCTATAGACTTCTTATGGTTCAAAGGCCAGTCACGTGCTCTTTCGGGTCGTGACAGAAGCAGGAGCCCCTAAAAAGATTCCTTGACGTGGTGTCACTTCGACGAGGAGATCGGAGATTGAGCGAGATCGGAGATGCCAGGAGGAGCTAAGGATGGTGGCTAAAGACCGAAGGTCACGGATTGATCGGTATAGCCATTCTACCATTTTTGTAGTTTGCTAGTTCAGTGTTAATGGCACGATCCGGGTGAAAGTCTGCATTAGCGCCAGTTTATAAAAGTTTTTGTTCCGCGTTTGGCCTCGGATTGACGGCCGAGGTGCTACCGTAGACTTACATGGTATCAGAGCCATGCCATTACCCATACTAGCATGTTCTAACATGTTTAAAACATCGATCGAAGGAATTTTCCAAAACCGCGATTCTATTTTTCAAGTTTCTACCGAATTTTTAAAGTTGTCTAAAAATTATTTTTGGTATGTCAGAAAATCGTGCAGGCTTTTTTACAACCCTGGAAGAAATTTGGGAGCACGATCGTACCATCACACCGTGGAACCACGACGGAACCACCATGTTTTCCGCGGTTGCGCGGCGCAATGGTAGATTCAGAGTACCATTTTTCTTCTGGGTGTCTTTTATATCGAATTGTGGTTTCTGGAATATTTATTTTTGGCCCAGATTTATTTGAGTGCTGGACTTGCACTTGGGGCCCACTTAGGGAAAGTTTTGTCGATCGAGATTTTAAATACGTTAGTTTACAGTACTTACATTTCTATCTGCGACCGTGAATGTTATTCGAGCAGTAAATCTTGTCTAATTGCTATAGCTCTTTTAGACGGGTTTGCAAACGTGACATTTACGTTGATGTTCTGTGTTGTACTGTGATCTTGCGGATTGTCGTGGTGGATAGCTTGCGTGCAATGGTAGTGCAGTTTGGATTTATTTGTACATTTGATATCGCGAGTCGAGCGTCCGACTTGTGGACTGCCGTCACTGCCTGTTTGTATATTATTATTTTGGGGCACGACCGGGTTGAGGTCGATGTACCCATTGTACAAATTTTCTTTTATGTACTAGGATTACCCCGCGGTGGAGTGCACGGATAGTCGGGTTCTAGAGGGCAATGGGCCCGCATCTCATGACTTTGAGAGGGCATCACTTTAGAATTGGCGGGCTATTCCCCGCACTCGCAGAGGGTACAGGTTGACCCAATGAGGGGTGCTCAAGTTACCGGATTCCGTGAAGTGCTGGGTGGTCCATTCACTTTGCTGAAGGGGGCTGCCTCGCTTCTGGTTTTGGCGGGTAACTTGCCGCACTCATAGGGGTCTAGGTTTTCATTGCACAGGCTATCCACACGACCAGGGGAACGTCGTGTTTCAGTTGCGGCTCAATGGAAACCCAGGGCTCCCAGATTATCTGTATTGTTCTGTGATGCTTATTACTTTTCTGTGATGTTGCATTTATCACGCCTGGAGCGATTATTATATATTGATATATATACTAGTGGATGTTGTATATGTTTTACACCCATGCTAGTCCAGTCCCCGCTCTGTCGTTAGTTAAGTAATCTAACGGGTGATGACGGGACCCAGTGGCGAATGCGGATGACATATACGTACATTTTATTTTCGTTCTTTTCTGGTGTGATTAATTGATGGGATTGCATTGATTCAGATCAATGCAAGGAAAACAAACCTATTCGATGTTGTTGGAACAATTTTCAAAAAGCTGTTATTGTAAGGACATTCTCTTTTGTTATGCACAGAGGTATTCAGTTATGAATATCCAGCACCTTATTCGACGAGGCAAGGGCCGAGATCCCTTCACCGGGAGTGACCCCTTGGACAGAAGTTTGCGTCAGGGTAATAACTTCACTATAGTCGATTACTTTTTGTTTTGCATCGCGGTATTTAGTTGGAATATCCTGCACCTTATTATACGAGGAAAGAGCCGAGATCCCTTCACCGGGAGTGACCTCTTTAGCAAAGGTTTTCTCCGCTATATATTTGTAAGAAGCTATCCGGTTCCTTCAACGATATAAAGTTCATTACGTTAAAGGTTTTTCGCCAAAAACAATTCATAGCCCTCCGTCATTTCAGACGGCTAGCACTTAGTATTCATGCTATATATGTTTGTTGGCCTTAGTCAAGGCATAGTGTATGGTAGCTATTTATTACTTTTCTGTTGTATAGATAGATGCGTTGGTTTGGGACAGTCGTACAGCCTTGTTGGCCCTTAGTCAAGGGCGTGTACGGGTGGGTTCAAATTAACCTAGACAATGGCGGGTAGAATTTGACACGGGACTTATGATTTGTTGGTCTTAGTAAAGGTCATAAGAGCATGGGGTAAAAATCATATAGGGAGTTTCTAAAGAAACTGAAACTTGCCAGGCATGCGCATACATTCTAGAGTGTGATAACATGAGTGGATTCCATCATGTTATCATGCGATGATAGTTGGATCCCGATTCCCACTGATGAGTTGGTTTACTCTTCGGGTGATCCCGACTAATTCTTCTTTCAGGTTTGGAGGAGAATTTGAGGATACAGTGGAAGACATCCTGATTAGATAAAGAGATTAACCATTCTGATCTAGGTTAGAGTGCATGCAGAGTGTTTATTTTTTCTCTCTCTCTTTGGCAGCGACCATGGCCCGACCCTAGACTATGACTCAGTGACCAAGTTAACCAAACTTTCTTAAAACACTGGCTTTTGGATTGTCTAAGTTGCATACATCATTGCCACTCCTTTTACCCTTTGCATTTCCCCAGAACACCACGTATTGCTACGAACATCCACTTCCATTGGATAAATCCATCGTATAGATACATACGAACTCGAAGGAACTTGTTCCATATTTGAGGATGGATTCTAGTTCTGGAGAGATTGAATAGGATTATTCAGTTGTCTTTTCTTTTTACCTTCTCTCAGGTTGTGAGGGCTCCTAGGATTAGGAGAGGGTACACCTATTACGCTTATTGGATAGTCTTCTTCCAAACCATAGGCAGGTGCCGAATGGTAGGGAATGAAGAAAACCAATTAGCCTACGTGTGGTGTACAAAATGTAATAAGTAAAGACAAATAAAGGGATTAGAAAGAGGGCAAAGTAAATTACCAAACCACGTATTTCATCGCTACTCCTACTTCACATTTGTATTTCTCCAGAACACCCCGTATCACTACGAACATCCAATTCCATTTGATAAATCCATCGTATGGTTATATACGAACTCGAAGGAACTTTTTCGAGGATGGATTCTGGTTCAGGAGAAATAGAATAAGGTTTATTCAGTTGTATTTTATCCTTACCTTCTCTCAGGTTACGAGGGCTCCTAGGATTAGGAGAGTACACCTATTACGCTTATTAGATAGTCTTCTTCCAAACCATAGGCTGGTGCCGAACGGTAGGGAAGGAAGAAAACCATTTAGCCTAACGATAGTGTACAGAAGGTAATGAGTAAAGACAAATAAAGGGATTTTGAGGGATGGCAAAGAAATATACGGTTATAGTCATGAATCTGGATAATGGAAGAAGCATTACTAGGAATACCCGGATACTCCTTAGAAACATTTTCATGTTTCAGTTTCACTGTGCATTATTAATTGAAAACTGATTTCCCAATTAAACCCTTGCTCCAGGATATGTATTTACCAGGTATGATTCTCACATCTGTATGGTTTTACAGATGATGAGTGGGAGTAAGTTATTCGGAATTAGGTGATCATCCTCATTATATCGGAATTTGTTGTAATTGGTGATGTTTGAGGAAATTTTCTGGGTACAGTTGTCTACCTACGACGCACAGGGTTTGAGTTATTCAACTCAGGGGACTTATACGAAGTAATGTATGTTGTCCAGTGTCCATTAGGACAAAAGGGTTGGTCCTCGTACTGTATTCTGTTTACTTATGACTTCTCAATTTTTAGGCACGTGTTTCGTAGAAATACAAGGTCCAAATTTTGAGAAGTTATAGGTACAAGAATAAAGTAGAGAACCACGTGGTGCAAGTATTGGGATTCTTCAAGGTGATCGAAGATGTAGATACTTGTGTTTGGTATTCAGTCGATAGTAATGATTTTAAGAAACTTGTTTCTCTTTCAGGTTACTCATAATTGGATGCACTCCTAAGTTGAGTAATGCTGATCGGCCTCTCTCCATTTAGTTGACATGCACTGGAGACAGCTGCATGATTTGAATCTAGTTCCAATTAAATCAGTGCCTCTGTTTCTATATTATATATAGAATGGTTCATATCTTAACAATGTTAAGGTATGGGGAGTTATCCGGCTTATGCTTAAAACCAGACCCTGGATAACTCAAGGCATGTTTCTGTAATGGCAGTTTGTAGGTTATCCCAGGCTATGACGAGGGGCAACTTTCTACCATCTGGAAGATCAATAGTGATATTGTTCTTGACTCACCACAGTTTTAGTAAAATTGAATTTTTCAGAAGACAGTAGTAGGAGTATGGTAGAACTGGAAGTGATTCCAGATCCACAGATGATTACTGAAAATTTAAATAAAACCTAAAGATTCAATTAGGTTTGATATTCCATTAGCCACTCCGCAGATATGGTGGGTAACCTCAAGCGCCCGAGAGGTACTTCGGTATCCTCAAAGACGGTGACAGGAAGGTTTTTGTTGATCCAGACTTGACACTACTGTTGTTCTAGACTATGAGACCCGGAAGAAGGATGAGTATAGCGTCGTTCTAAACTAGCTTTAGAAGTGCACGTTTATATGACTCTGCCAGAGGGTTGTTGTGGTCAGTGGGAGCAGCGAAAGCATAGTGGACAAGTAGCTTATATCTATTTATAAACTAAAGCAGTAATAGCGGAGATAGATCATCTATTTTTGATGTGACAGTCATAGGTCTTGACTTCATCAGAATAGGGGATGGATCTGTTAAGAAGGTAGTAGGGTGTGATGTCGTGGTATTTGGATGACATACACATAGTAGGAAGTGAAATTCCTATACTACGATCGGTTATACCGTGGCTGTCACACAGTGGTTTCTCCACATAGGATATGGATATAATATCAGACATTCTGGTTACTAGATCTATGGTTTTAGATCAAGATTTGGGTGTTTTCCCAATCTGGGTACTTAGACAGTATTCTAAAGATATTTAGAATATATGACTCCTGGCATGGTGGTGTACCTGCAGGTGATGGAGGCACCCTCTCTAAAGGTGTTTTACAAACTAAAGGGGAGAGGGATGTGCATGATTGGCATATCACTTGCTTAGGCAATTGAGTCAATCATGAGATGTCAAGTACCACACCAGATGTTTTTTTTGCACTAGCTGCAATAAGTTGATATTAATCCAATCCTGGAGATACGTTTGGAAGCAGTTTTATGAACATAAGTATATGTTTTAGGGATATGATAACGAAAGCCTCCTTCGGGAGATAGTTATCATTCCAGGCTTCCAAGGTGACCTGAATGACAGAGTGACTATCAGAGTTATAGTTTTCCCTCTGACGAGGGGCAGTAGTTTGGACAGGTGGTCCAAGAGGATACTGAGGGAGGCATGGTACAGTATACTGATTAAATTCAGTTGTCGATAGAGTCGAAGAAGTTTGCTGGATTTAGAGTTCATTTATGAACTAGGTCCCATCAGATATCCAGACATATTCTAAGACAGGTATTGCTCAATTCGGGAGATGGATTTCTCCGCGAACTTGAGATTAAGAGAGACATAGAAAGAAACATCAGGGCGGATCCACTCACTGAGGTTATTTCTCGAACACAATAGTTTTACAAACGAGCTTTGTGAAACTGACTAGTAGAGGAGTTGAATGTTCGGTATCACACGGGCTGTGAGTATGCGACATCGTAATAATTAGACTTAAGTGCAAGTGGGAGATTATTGGATATAGTGCCCTCAAAGTCAATTATTGGATCGCAGGCACGTGATTGCAATGATTGAGGGAGGACCTATACTGATAGGAAAGTCTTACTCGAGATGATAGTATGCTATCTGGTTTGTCTTTATTATCATGTACATGCTTTAGGTGACATTACAGATCACTATTTGTTAGTGTATATGCCCTAGAGGCTATCATTGTATCATAGTAGATTGTATATTACTTAATGGAAGCTTGGGATATTCACAGTTATATATACGGTCTTGCTAAAAATGGTAGTATGCTACTTGGTTTGTGTCTACTTTAATATGTGCATATGTTTCTTGTAACGTATCACTTATACATATTAGTAGAGCCCATAGGATCTTTGCTTGATTACCAGCGTCGTGATGGCAGTCACACTAGTGGGGGCTGGATAATCTGTAAGCAACATCCTATACAGGTCCCTGGTCGTTGGATTATCGAGATAGGGCATCGATATTCCGGAGTAGACTAAGTGTGTACGCTTCTCATCCTAGTTGGGGAGATGGTCTGTCCCACAGCCATCAGTACGTCGTACTGGAGATAGTATGAAGGTGCTCGTTAGGTTACGGGTACACCGGACAGGACTTGCAGGGGAATTGATTGGTTGGTATTATACCCATCGTCAGTTAATAGTTCCCAGATGACATGAGTACAGCATAGTCCGCAGACTTGACACTGCTACTTTGCCTCGAGTGTGTCCCACTGTTCTTAGATTGCTACCCTACCACGGTTCAAAGGAGTTGTGCAAACAGGTAGCAGTTGGGTGCAGTTCCGAGCACTTGGAGGCAGTAGTGGTTAGATAGGATTCGTCTCTCCCGGTATTGGGAGATGATATCGTGCTGTGTCAGAGAGCCGTTATGCAAAGTCCCTGGCCAGGGCAAGCGAGATATACTGGTAGGTGCCAGTAGCTTCTGAGGGTGTAATGGGCTTCGCTCCGACATGACTTATACAGCTATTAGAGGACTGGCGCTTGCCTCCCCCTAGGCTTGATATGCGATAGTCTTAGACAAACAGATCGGACTTTATGGAGATTGTCACATCAGGCTCAGTGGGAGTTCGGATGATTTTTCTCATCGGCCTTCTTATCGACATCTACCTAGGGACCGTTACGTACAGCTAGTGCCGCTTG
Organism: Agapanthus africanus; assembly: GCA_030015575.1. NCBI lineage: Eukaryota > Viridiplantae > Streptophyta > Magnoliopsida > Asparagales > Amaryllidaceae > Agapanthus > Agapanthus africanus. The sequence goes on along the minus strand of CM057347.1, from coordinate 77,360,207 downwards.
CGATTTGTGGTTAAACCCACTGCCAGCGTAGTATCGAGTCTTTAGAGTCCCACACAGAGAGTTTCCCTTCTCCAGACGAAACGATATAGAGGTCGTATGGTTTTACGACAAGGGTTCGGACGCATACGTGTGTTTACGCACGTACGACTTTTTCGGACAGTTTTTACTAGTCGGCTTTGGTTTAAGCCAGATTCTAGTATCAGATTACTGGATTTATACAGTCTAAAGTTTTTCCGTGTTTTCACGGATTGGAGGGGCGTTCTTGTAATTTGTCGGGAAGCTTCTAGAAGAGTGGTGACTAAGGGGTTAAGGTGGCATTGCATTAAATGAGATTAGTGACTCATTTGTGTGATTCATCCAAGTCATTAATGCATCATAAATGCTTAATGACTCATGGAGATGAATCACTCATAGATATTTATGAAGCATGGTTGTTAATTCTATTATTTGATTTTTGGATAAATAATAATGCTTAATATATATTATGATAAGATCATTATCTCATTTCATTTTCATTTTCACCTTCTCTCTCCTCAAGCTCACTCTCTTTTCAAACCCTAACCCTAGCCTCTCATGTATTGAGATCAAGGGTTAGCTAGACTAATACATCCATAACCTCACTCTATATCCCCTAGGTAGCTTAGATTAGCACTTTAAGCAACCTACTTATCTCAAGTTTGAGATTAAGCTTGGCGTAGGAGCTTTCGGGTGGATCGTCTTTGATTCGAGGTGGCCGTTGAGGTGCCGATATTCCAAAGAGCCTACGAGGAGTGGAGGACCGCGATGAAGACCCGAAAGACTAGTATCGTGAGTTATAACTTCGTATCCGAGTAGTTAAACCTCTAGTATTTAGTTAGCAATGGTTTAGATAACGATTCATGCGCTCAAGTCCGTGTTACGAAGCTTTGATAATCGTTTTTCATATATTCCGCCTCCCCGCAAGTTCGTGGGGTGTGTGACATGGACTTACAGTGGTATCAGAGCCAACTAAACCATTACTAGCTTGTTAGCAACTGATTAGAAGTTCGATCGACAGAAAAAACACGAAAACAAAAATTCGAAACCCTAAGTTTCTGTTAATTTTAAAAGTGTCTGAAAAAATATTTGACATATCTTAAAATTCACAACAGGGAAATTAATGAATACTGGGAAAATACGAGCCAGTGAATCGGCAAAACGGCCGCGGATCCGCGGCAATAGAGTGCTTTTGCCGCGGATCCGCTGTCGAGTCAACGCCGAGTTGACTCGGAGTTTCACAGTAATTCATAATTTTTGGGTTTTTGTCTTCCTGTATGTTCTGTTTCTACCCAGGTTGCTTCAGTACAGGTTTGCTTTTAGGGTAGACACGGAATATGGTAATCGATCGATATTCTAAGATATTTGCTAATTGGGTTTTTATCTGTAATGTTTAATGTGTTCGTAAACCTCCCCTAACTGCTAGTATGTCGGTTGGCAGGGGGTTGCACATTTCTGAAATGTTTACTGTTTGTGTATATGAACTGTGTTGGACTGTTGTGATGATTAGCCGGGGTTTGAGATGTGTTTAATATTCATTCATTCAATGTAAATGTAATTTGATGTAATATTCTTTTGCGGGGCACATCCAGGTTGCGGTTGTAGCCACCGTTGTATTATTATTTCTTTTTACTGTTTTTGCTCCTACGATAGACCCAAGGTGGGGTACACAAACTATCGGGTACGTTGAAGTGTTTAGTTGCTTACTCACGTTGTTGAGGGAGACCGCTTCACTTCGGGTACTTGGCGGGTAGTTTGCCGTACCCGTAGGGGTCTGGGGTGGGGTAATGGCTATTCATCACAACTGTGTAATCCGTCTTTTATTGCAGGCTCAAAGCAAATGCGGATTGCTAGTAAATCCAATAAAGTTTATCTGTGATCTGGAATGCTTATTATTGCGTCTGATGAATGTACAATATCTATATATGATAGCTATTAGACGTCACTTATGTTTCACACCCGCGCTAGCCCAGCCCCCGCTCTGTCGTTAGTTAAGTAACCTAATGGGTGATGATGGGACCCAGTGGCGAATGCGGATGGCATAAGGGGACGTGGTATTTTCGTTGTTTTCTACAATGATAGGATAAATGATGGGACGCATTATTATAATGCAAAGAAAATAAACCAAAGTTAAGTCGTTGGAACAAATTTAAAAGAAACCACTCGGTTATTTTAAAAAGATCAGAATTTTTAATTGCGGAGCTTTAACCACTCCTTTTAAAAAGTATCAGGTTCCTTCGATTAAATCAAGTTCACTACGTTCACGGTTTTTCCAAAACCATTCGTAGCCCTCCATCATTTCTTATGAATTGTCAGTAGTATTCAAGCTATGTTTGTTGGCCTTCGTCAAGGCATAGTGTTTGGTAGTTGCTGGGGTATTCATTTGGTGCATAGATAGATGTGTTGGTTTGGGACAGTCGTATTACCTTGTTGGCCTTCGTCAAGGGTATGTACAGGTGGGTTCAAATTAACTAGATAATGATGGGCAGAACTTGACATGTGACTTATGATTTGTTGGCCTTCGTCAAGGTCATAAGAGCATGGGGCAAAAATCCACATCGGGAATTTCTAAAGAAACTGAAATTTGCAGAGAGATGCATACCATTTTGGAGTTTGGTAAATGTTGGTAGGATTCCTTCAACATTATCATACGATGATATTTTGGATCCCGATCCTACTGTGAGTATATACTACTTATCAGGAGATTCGTCACTTAACGATCAATACTATAAACCAAGTAGGTGCATAGAAAGGTGTCAGCGGGGTTACGCCCCCAGAGAAAAGAGGTTATTTAATTAAGGAACTTCGCGAAAGCGTTGGAAAACCTCCCTCGAAGTATCGACACTGGCCTGGCTGAACGGTTAAGCAAGTATTGTACGGTGAGAATTGTTCTGGCTAATTCTTCTTTTATGGTTTGAGGAAAGATTCGAGAAACAGTGGGAGCCATCCTGTTTAGATAAACTTAAAACCAATCTAAACTTGCAAGAGTATCATGCTAATTCTTCTCTCTCTCTCTCTTAAAATTGCAGCGACCTTGTGACCACACATAGGTTACATCTAGATAACAAATTGACTGAATCTGACTTATATGACTGGCAAAGGTCTGTCCAGATGTCCATTGTGTATGACAAGCTGGACCACCCTATTACTACTCAAGATCCCGCCATCCCAGGTCCAGTTTCCACCGTCATGGATATAGATATCCGCCAGACAAGGGAAAAGGATAAAGCGAAAGCCAAATGCCTCGTGTTAGCTTCAGTTGATGGTGTATACCAGAAACAGCACGAGAAGATGGACTCAGATTCCATCTTTCTCCATAACAAAGATTTATATGGAGAGCAATCTCATATCTTAAGATATAAGACCTCGACCGAATTAATTCAAGCGAGGTTGGCTATCGGGTCATCTGTAGGGGACAACGTCCTTACAATGACTAGCTATATTAATAAGCTCCAGGACCTGGAAACCACGTTGGGAAACAGGTCAGATACTGATTTAGTTCTACAGTCTCTACCTTCTACCCTGAAGGAAACCAGGGAAGTAGAAGAAAAGTGAAAGGCAAAAGTTTCGGGACTGGAAATAGTAAAGGAAGGGCGTTCCTATTGTTATGGAATTGGGCATAGGCAGAAAGATTGCAGGGCTTTAGAAGCCAGTAGCCAGGATACAAAGCATGTTGTGGTTTCAGCCTCAAGTGTGTTAGTAATAGAGAACTGTTTGTCAATTAACTCTACTTCCTGGGTACTAGATACCGGAGCAGGATCTCATATCTGTAATTCATTACATGCTTTGAGAAACCGTAGAGTTATAAAGGTAGGTGATTGGTCTCTCAGAGTTGCAAACGGAATGAGCATGGACGCTGAATCCGTGGGAGAATATCGCCTAGGTTTGACAAGTGGGCAGATATTGATTTTACGTAACTGTCTGTATGTACCTATTATGACTTGTAATATCATATCAGTGTTCTCACTTTCAAGAGAGGGATATAATTTTACATTTAAAAGCGATGTAGTATACATCCACCTAAATCAAATTCTGATTGGGTCAGGTACATTAGATAACGGTATATACGTATTAAGTTAAGCTCAGGTTTTCAATGTCCAGAATACACTTAAAAGAAAGTCTCCAGAATTAAATCCGGCTTTCTTATGGCATTGTAGACTAGGTCACATCAATGAAAGAAGGTTGACTAAGTTACATAGAGAAGGATATTTGAATCCGTTCGAATATCAATCTTATGCTACTTGTGAATCTTGTCTCATAGGAAAGATGACCAAGACTCCGTTTACTGGACACGGAGTAAGAACAAGCGAGCTTTTGGAACTCATATACAGTGACGTATGCGGTCCAATGTCTACACATGCGGGAGGTGATTATTCTTACTTCATTACTTTTACGGATGATTTCTCTTGGTATGGACATGTGTTGATGAAACATAAATCTGAGGCTTTTGAGAAATTCCAGGAATACAAGAATGAAGTAGAAAACCAAAAAGGCAAAAGTATCAAGACACTGAGGTCTAATCGAGATGGTGAATACTTAAGTGCCGAGTTCCTGGGTTACCTAAAAGAGAATGGAATTCTCTCTTAGCTTACTCCTCCATACACACCACAACACAATGGTGTATTAGAAAGGAGGAATCAAACTCTATTGGATATGGTTCGTTCCATGATGAGTAAGGCTGAGTTACCGCGATCATTCTGGGGATATGCACTAGAATCAGCTGTATATCTTTTGAACAAAGTTCTAACCAAAACTGTGCCTACCACACCATATCAGATATGGAGTGGAAAGAAACCATATCTTCAGTACCTGAAGACATGGGGATGTCCAGCTTTTGTAAAAAGGCAGCATGCGGACAAGCTCAAGGCACGCTCGGTACAGTGTAAGTTTGTGGGATATCCAAAGAACTCCAAGGGGTATTACTTCTATTACGCAGAGGAACAAAAGCTTTTTGTTTCTCGTCATGCCCATTTCTTAGAAGCTGAATTTTTAGAAAATCAGAAGAGTGGGAGCGCAGTAGAACTGGAAGAAATTCCAGAACCACAAGCTATTACTGAAACCTTGGTGGAACAAGAAGGTTCTGGAGAACAGGACATCCCAATGCCACTCCGCAGGAGTATTAGGCAATCTCATCCGCCCAAGAGATACTACGGTTTTCTCATAGACGGGGATAGAGAGGATTGCACTATTGACTATGATGAGCCTACTAGCTTCTAGCAAGCCATTTAGAGCAGCGACTCGGTAAAATGGCTGGATGCAATGCGGGCCGAAATGGAGTACATGTACACTAACAAAGTGTGGACTTTGGACTTTGCTCCAGATGGGGTAAAACCCATAGGATGCAAATGGATCTTCAAAAGGAAGATTGGTGTAGATAGACAGGTTGAAACTTATAAAGCTAGACTTGTTGCAAAGGGTTTCCGTCAAAGACCTGGTTTGGACTATGACGAAACCTTTTCTCCAGAGGCTATGCTGAAATCCATTCGGGTCCTTCTTGCTATTGCTGCCTTCCACGATTATGAAATCTGGCAGATGGACGTAAAGACGGCCTTTCGAAATGGTAATTTAGAAGAGACCGTCTATATGGATCAGCTAGAGGGATTCATTCAGAGTGGGAGCAGCGGTAAAGTATGCAAGCTGCTTAAGTCCATTTATGGACTAAAGCAGGCATCGCGGAGTTGGAACATCTGTTTTGATGATGCTGTCAAAGAATTTGACTTTATCAAAAATCCAGATGAACCATGCATATACAGTAAGATTGTAGGGAGAGCTATTGCATTCCTCGTCTTGTACGTGGATGACATTCTCCTAATAGGAAATGATATTCCTATGTTACAGTCAGTCAAAAGATTCTTGTCACATAAATTCTCCATGAAAGACCTGGGTGAAGTCACCTACATTCTGGGAATCCGGATCTATCGTGATAGATCAAAGAGGATATTGGGACTTTCACAGTCCAGGTACATAGACACCATAGTGAAAAGATTCAGTATGGATGATTCTAAGCGCGGTAACTTACCGGCTTATCACGGAATCACCCTCTCCAAAGAGATGTCTCCCAAGACTAATTTGGAAAGGGATCGCATGTCGATTATACCCTATACTTCTGCGGTAGGCTCTATAATGTATGCGATGTTATGTACCAGACCAGATGTAGCATACGCATTGAGCGTTGTAAGCAGGTATCAGGCAAACCCAGGGAAGAAGCACTGGATAGCAGTAAAGAACATTCTCAAGTACCTGAGGAGGACTAAGGAGATGTTCTTAGTATATGGCGGAAAAGACCTCCAGATGGAGGCATTTGCCAACTCTGGCTTCCAGAGTGACAAGGATGACTCCAAATCCATGTCGGGTTATGTCTTTACCCTCAATGGAAGGGCGGTCTGTTGGAAGAGTTCCAAGCAGGAGACCGTTGCTGACTCAACGATGGAAGCGGAGTACATAGCTGCTTGCGATGCCGCAAAAGAAGCTGTCTGGATGAAGAAGTTCCTCACAGAACTTCAGGTGGTTCCTTCCAGTGTTGGTCCAATACCTCTGTATTGTGACAACAACGGCGCTATAGCTTTAGCGAAGAAACCCATGTCCCATCATAAATCCAGACACATCTTAAGGCGGTATCACCTGATAAGGGAGATCGTAGATCGCCGGGAGATCGAGGTGAAGAGAGTAGAGATGTAAGTGCACGGCGGCGCCCCGGCCGTCAAACCGACGGCCAAATGCGGAAGCGGTGATAAACTTTAATTTTGCGAACTTTGCAAACCGGCACCACCGCGCACTAAACACCCTGATCGGGCCATTAAACTTGTCCTAGCTAACTAACAAGATAGGGAAGAGATGTACCGACTGATCCGAGTCCTCCGGTCTTCATCTCCACTCTGATCTCCTCGCGGGATCTCCGTCCGTCTCCTCCTCGTCGAAAAGGGCACCACGAAGCCGGGTACTTTTACGGGCTCCCACCTCAATACCGAGGCAACTCGGGCGCGAAGTAGGCTAGCCGACGCGTCCAAGATTGGCTGTAGGAAGTGTAGTGCTTTGTCTCTTTGGGGTTTGTTGCTTTGGAGGATGGAGGGATCATGAATGGACTTTGGAATGAAGTGTAGAATTTTTGCAAGCATGAAAATGATATGAACCAATCTTTTCTCAACATGAACTCTCTCATTCTCTTCCACAAAATGTGGCCGGCCATCTTCTACAAAGAATGGTGGAGGAAAAACAATATGTAGCATGAAGGGAGGTGAGTGTAGGAGAGAAGAAAAGGTGACCATATCCAAAGACAAGAAAACATCAACCATGCTTTAAAGCACAACAAAACCATACCCTCTCATTAATGCAAAGCATGGATGAAAGATTCTAATCCTATCATAATCAATACAATTGCAAGAAAACCCCTCCACAAAAATTATTTGCACAATTGCAAATAACCCCCTCCATCGGAAAAGTCCGGCCGGGAAAGAACAAAGGAAAACCGGCCGGAACGGAATGCAAACTGGCAACTCCAGAAAACTGGTCCCGTAATGAATTACAGGAAAACCCCGATACTGTGCATACACACCCGCATCTGTATTCCGCCCGGATACAAATGCAAAGAGACAAAATCTACACTGTACTAAACTAGGATCCGGCTTAAACCAAAGCCGGCTAGTAATGTTCGTCCGATCCTGATCCGTGTAATACCGCACGTATCTGATCGAACCCTGCCATATATCTATACGGCCGCTAGTACAAACCGTCCGATCCTGACCCATGCAATACCGCACGTATCTGATCGGACCCTGCCATATCTCCATACGGCCTCTACAGCGTTTCGCCCGAAAACTGAGTAACTGAATGTGTGGTGGGATCTAAAGACTCGTCAATACTATGGCTGTGGGTTTAACCACTAGCACGTCAGAGGTATAAGCCAATACGTAACGGGCCACCAGCTATTGACCAAAAGGGACGTCGAAGAGCGAACTCATCCTGACAGCCTACTGAGCCTGTCAGTGACAATATCCGTACAGTCCGGTCCGTTCTTCTATGAGCATTGCATGTCGGGCCTAGGGGGTGGGTAAAAGTCAGACCCCCAAAAGCGGTACAAGTCGTGTCGGAGTGTAGCCCAGAACACCCTGAGATACTACTGGAATACCTACCAGTAAATCTCCTGCCTTGGCCAAGGACTTCGTGTAATGGCTCTCCTAGACACAGCGCGATCTCACCCCCAATACCGGGAGAGACGAACCCCCGAAGATCCGCTCACTGCCTCCATGTGGCTCGGGACTGTACCCAACTAAAACCTGTTTCCACGACTCCTTTGAGCCGTGGTAGGGTAGTAATCAAAGCACAGTGGGAACTCACACGAGACAAATGACGATCCCCAGGTCGATGAACTAACCTGTAAACATGTCACCTGGGAACTGCTATCTGACGTCAGGTATAAGACCAACTAGCATGTTCCCGGCGAGTCCTGTCCGGTGTACTCATAACCCAATGAGCACCTGTATACATCTTAGGTGAACCAACTGACACCAGTGGCCTGTGAGACCGGCCACCGCCCCTCGTCGGGGTCTCGACTGTATACACTAGTCTACTCTGGAGTATCGATGCCCTGTCTCGAAACTCCCACGACTAGGGACCTTTTAAGGATGTGCTTATAGACTCCAGCTCTCACTTATATGATCGCCCTCATACTGCCGGCAGTCAAGCAAGAATCCTAGGGGCTCTATCAACATGCAATAGCGACCTGTCAGGTCACCTAAAGCAGTACACGATGATAAAGGTAAACCAGATAGTATACTATCATCTAAAGTAAGACTGTTCTACCGGGATAGGTCCTCCCTCAATCATTGCAATCACGTGCCTGTGATCCAATAATTGACTCTGAGGGCACTATCTCCAACAATCTCCCACTTGCACTCAAGGCTAATTATTGCGATGTCGCATACTCACAGCCCGTGTGATACCGAACACCCAACTCCTCTACTAGTCAGTCGCACAAAGCCTGTTTGCGAAACTATTGCGTTCGAGGAATAGCCTCAGCGAGTGGATCCGCTCTGAATTTTCTTTCTATGTCTCTCTATATCTCAAGTTCGCGGAGAAAGCCATCTCCCGAAATGAGCAATACCTGTCTTAGAATGTCTGGATGTCTGATGGGACCTAGCTCATAAATGAACTCCAAATCCAAAATTCTTAGACTGTATCGTCAACTGAACTTAATCAGTATCCTGCGCCATGCCACCCTCAGTATTTCCTTGGACCACCTGTCCAAAATACTGCCCCTCGTCAGAAGGAAAACTATAACTCTGACAACCTCCTTGTCGTCCATGTCACCTTGGAAGCCTGGAGTGATAACCGTCTCCTAAAGGAGGCAGCCGTTATCATATCCCTAGAACATTCACTTATGTTCTAAAACTGCTTCCGACTGTTCCTCCAGGATTGGATCAATATCAACTTATTGCATCTAGTGCAAGAACAACATCTGGTGTGGTACTTGACATCTCATGATTGACTCAATTGCCTAAGCAAGTGATCTGCCAATCATGCGCATCCCTCTCTACTTTAGTCTATAAGACAACTTTAGAGAGGGTGACTCCATCACCTGTAGGTATACTACCCTGCCAAGAGTCGTCCATTCTAAATACTCTTAGAATGCTGTCAAAGTACCCTGATTGGGAAACCACCCAAATCTAGATCTAAAACCATAGATCTAGTAACCAGTATGTCTGATATAATGTCCAAGTCCCATGTGGAGAAAACACTGTGTGACGACCAAAGTATAACCGATCGTAGTATAGGAATATCACTTCCTACTACCTTTTCAACAGATCCATCCCCTATTCTGATGACGTCAAACCTATGACTGTCACATCAGAAACAGATGATCTAACTCCGCTATATCTGCTTTAGTCTATAAATTGACATAAGCCTGATGTCCACCAATGCTTCCGCTGCTCCCACTGACTACGAAAACCCTCTGGCAGAGTCATATAGACGTGCACTTCTAAAGCTAGTTTAGAACGACGCTATATTCATCCTCATGCCGGGTCTCGCAGCCTGGAACAACAACAATGGCAAGTGTGGGTAAACAAGAACTTCCCTGTCACCGTCCTTGAGGCTACCGGAGTACCTCTCGGGTGTCTGAAGTTACCCACCTTGTCTGCGGAGTGGCCAATGGAATGTCAAATCAGATTGAATCTTTAGGTTCCTTATCAAATCTTCAGTAATCGTTTGTGGTTCTGGAATCACTTCCAGTTCTACCATACTCCCACTTACTGTTTTCTGAAAAAATCCATTTTTAAATAAAACTGTGGCGAGTCAAGAACAATATCACTATTGATCTTTCTTATGGTAGAAAGTCAACCCTCGTCGTAGCCTGGGTCAACCCACAAACAGCCATTACAGAAACGTGCCTTGAGTTATCCAGAGTCTGGTTTTAATCATAAGCCGGACAACTCCCCGTACCTTAACAATGTTAAGATATGAACTATACTATATCCAATATAGAACCAGAGGCACTGATTTAATTGAACCAGATTCAAATCATGCAGCTGTCTCCAGTGCATGTCAACTGAATGGAGAGAGGCCGATCAGCGTTACTCAACTTAGGAATGCTTCCAATTATGAGTAACCTGAAAGAGAAGCAATTTCTCTTTATCATTACTATCAACTGAATACCATACACAAGTATCTATATCTTCGATCACTTTGAAGAATCCCGATACTTGCTACACCTGGTTCTCTACTCTATTCAAATACCTATAACTCCTCAAAACTTAGACCCTGTGTTTCTACGAAACACATGTCTAAGAACTAGAGAAGTTAAAAGTAAACAGAATATAGTATGAGGACCAACCCCTCTGTCCTAATGGACACTGGACAACATACAATGCTCTGTATAAGTCCGCCGAGTCTAACAACTCTTTCACTGTGTGTCGTAGGTTGAAAACTGTACTTATGGTCAAGAAGAATTACACCGCTGTTTAATGCTCCTTACCCAACCATCCACTGATATAGGTAAATGTCATCGACATAATATCAAAAAGGTATATCTCACTCTATGAAAATAGACGTACAGATATATCAATTTGAAATTGGTGCATAACAGCGGATATTCAAAACCAAACATTTGCCGACCGGCAAACAGCCCAGGTGATTTCCTCAAATATCACCGATTACTACAAATCCCGATATAATGAGGATGATCACCCTATTCCCAATAACTTACTCCCACTCATCATCTGTAAAACCATACAGATGTGAGAAACATACCTGGTAAATACATACCCTGGAGCAAGTGTCTAATCGGGAAATCAGTTTTCATTTAACAGTACACAGTGAAACTGAAACATTGAAATGTTTCGATGGGGTATCCTGGTATTCCTAGTAATGCCTCTTCCATTATCCAGATTCACAACTGTAACCGTATATTTCTTTGCCACCTCTCCAAATCCCTTTATATGTCTTTAGTCATTACCTTCTGCACACCGCTTTAGGCCAATTGGTTTTCTTCCTTCCCTACCGTTCGGCACCAGCCTATGGTTTGGAAGAAGACTATCCAATAAGCATAATGGGTGTACTGTCCTAGTCCTAGGAGCACTCGCAATGCGAGAGAAGGTGAAGATAAAAGACAACCGAATAAACCTTATTCCTATTTCTCCTGGACCAGAATCCATCCCCGAACTGGAACAAGTTCCTTTCGAGTTCGTATATAACCATACGATGGAGTATCCAATAAACTATGGATCTTCGTAGTTATACGGAGTGTCCTGGAGAAATACAAAGGTGATTTAGGATTGGCGAAGAAATATTTGGTTTGGTTGTGAATATCAGTCACAATTTACTTTGCCCTCTTACTAATCCCTTGCTTTGTCTTAATCTTAATACCTTCTGCACACCGTTTAGGCTAATTGGTTTTCTTCATTCCCTACCGGTCGGCACCAGCCTAAGGTTTGGAAGAAGACTATCCAATTTGCTTAATAGGTGTACTATCTCCTAAACCAAGGAGTACTCACAACTTGAGAAAAAGGTAAAAGGGAAAAGACAACTGAATAATCCTATCCGTTTTCTCCAGAACCGGAAACCATCCTCGAATTCCTTCGAGTTCGTATCTAACCATATGATAGCTTTGTCCAATGGAAGTGGACGTTCACAGTAATACGGGGTGTCCTGGAGAAAAGGGTAAAAGTAGGAGTGGCAATGAGGTCTGCAACTCTGACAATCCAAGGTCAATTTGGTCACTGTGTCATAGTCTAGGGTCGGGTCAATGGTCGCTGCCAAAGAGAGAGAGAAAAGAAACACTCAGCGTGCACTCTAACCTAGATCAGAATGGTTATCACTTTATCTAATCTGGAAACCTCCCACTGTACCTCAAATTCTCCTCCAAACCTGAAAGAAGAATTAGTCGGGGTCACCCGAGGAGTAAACCAACTCATCAGTGGGAATCGGGATCCAACTATCATCGCATGATAACGTGACGGAATCCGCTCACGCTATCACACTCCAGAAGGTATGCGCATATCTGGCAAGTTTCAGTTCTTTTGAAACTCCCGATGTGATTTTTACCCCATGCTCTTATGACCTTGACTTTGGCCAACAAATCATAAGTCACATGTCAAGTTCTACCCGTCATTCTCCAGGTTGATTTGAATCCACCCGTACATACCCTTGACTTTGGCCAACAAGGCAGTACGACTGTTCCAAACCAACGCATCTATCTATGCTGCATATGAATAACCAACAGCTACCAAACACTGTGCCTTGACTTTGGCCAACAAACACAGCTTGAATACTATTGACTACCCATATGAAACGACGGAGGGCTACGAATGGTTTCTGGCGAAAACCTTTAACGTAATGAACTTGATATCGTTGAAGGAACGGATAGCTTTTTAGAAAATATAGTGACGAAAACCTTTACTAAAGAGGTCACTCCCGGTGAAGGGATCTCGGCTCTTTCCCCGTAGAATGGGGTGCTGGATATTCATAACCGAATATCACTGTGCAAAGCAAAAGTGATCGGCTATAGTGAAATTAATGCCCTGACGCAAACTTCTGTCCAAGGGGTCACTCCCAGTGAAGGGATCTCGGCCCTTGCCTCGTCGACTGAGGAGCAGGATATTCCAAATGAATACCATGATGCAAAACAAAAGTGAACGTCCTTACAATAACAGCTTTTTGAAAAGTGTTCCAACAACATCAGATTAGGTTTGTTTATCTTGCATTGATCCGAATCAATGCAGTCCCATCAATTGATCACACCACAAAGAACGAAAATATACTGACGTACGTATATGCCATCCGCATTTGCCACTGGGTCCCGTCATCACCCGTTAGGTTAGCTAACTAACGGCAGAGCGGGGACTGGACTAGCGCGGATGAAAAACATATACAACGTCTACTAATATATATACCAATATACAGTATTTCGCTCAAGGCGTGAATAAAATGCAACATCACAGAAATGTACAGTATCACAGAACAATACAGATATCTGGGATCCCCGGGTTTCACAGAGCCACTACTGAAACCCGACGTTCCCCTGGTCGTGTGGATAGCCTTTGCAATGAAATCCTATACCCCCTATGAGTGCGGCGAATAGCCCGCCAATTCCAGACTGAAGCCCCCTCCGTCTCAATGCCCTGAGATGCGGGCCCGTTGCCCTCTAGAACCCGGCTATCCGTGCACCCCTCCGCGGGGCAATCCTAGTACAGAAAGTAAAATATACATACAATGGGTACATCGACCGCAACCAGGTCATGCCCCAAAAGAATAATACAATCAGGCAGTGACGGCAGTCCACATGTCGGACGCTCGCCCCGCAATATCAAATGTACATCATACAACAACACGGTACTAGCATTGCATCCAGGCTATCCCCCACGACCGATCCGCAACATCACAGCAAAAACATAGAACATCAACGTGAAAGTCACGTTCGCAAATCCGTCCAACCGGGCTATAGCAGTTAGACCGGATTTACCGATCGAGTGACATTCACGGTCGCAGATATAATGTAAATACTGTGAAAAAATGTGTTTAAAATATCCGATCGATCAAAAATTAACAAGTGGGCCCCCAAGCAATACTGTAGCACTCACAGAAAATCTGGGCCCAATTTTAATATTCCAAAACCCCCAAAATAAGCCCACAAGCCCACTATAAAAAAACGATCAAATGAACCCTCATTATGGCGGCGGCTCCGCGGCCCAAGAAAGGTAAACGGCCGCGGATCTGCGCTATTATTAAGGGATTGTGTTTTCATATTTTTGCAGTGTTCTTAGATCCTTTAGCACAGTATTTTTATACAACCTGAAAAATTTTTTGAGACCAAAAAATTTCAACAGAAAACCGTCGTGAACAAAAATGCAAGTTTTGGAATTTTGGTCGATCGGAAATGCAAAACACATCAAACGAAGCCAGACGAAGTTAATGGCGAGGCTCTGATACCACTGTAAGTGCACGGCGGCGCCCCGGCCGTCAAACCGACGGCCAAATGCGGAAGCGGTGATAAACTTTAATTTTGCGAACTTTGCAAACCGGCACCACCGCGCACTAAACACCCGGATCGGGCCATTAAACTTGTCCTAGCTAACTAACAAGATAGGGAAGAGATGTACCGACAGATCCGAGTCCTCTGGTCTTCATCTCCACTCCGATCTCCTCGCGGGATCTCCGTCCGTCTCCTCGTCGTCGAAAAGGGCACCACGAAGCCGGGTACTTTTACGGGCTCCCACCTCAATACCGAGGCAACTCGGGCGCGAAGTAAGCTAGCCGACGCGTCCAAGATTGGCTGTAGGAAGTGTAGTGCTTTGTCTCTTTGGGGTTTGTTGCTTTGGAGGATGGAGGGATCATGAATGGACTTTGGAATGAAGTGTAGAATTTTTGCAAGCATGAAAATGATATGAACCAATCTTTTCTCAACATGAACTCTCTCATTCTCTTCCACAAAATGTGGCCGGCCATCTTCTACAAAGAATGGTGGAGGAAAAACAATATGTAGCATGAAGGGAGGTGAGTGTAGGAGAGAAGAAAAGGTGACCATATCCAAAGACAAGAAAACATCAACCATGCTTTAAAGCACAACAAAACCATACCCTCTCATTAATGAAAAGCATGGATGAAAGATTCTAATCCTATCATAATCAATACAATTGCAAGAAAACCCCTCCACAAAAATTATTTGCACAATTGCAAATAACCCCCTCCATCGGAAAAGTCCGGCCGGGAAAGAACAAAGGAAAACCGGCCGGAACGGAATGCAAACTGGCAACTCTAGAAAACTGGTCCCGTAATAAATTACAAGAAAACCCCGATACTGTGCATACACACCCGCATCTGTATTCCGCCCGGATACAAATGCAAAGAGACAAAATCTACACTGTACTAAACTAGGATCCGGCTTAAACCAAAGCCGGCTAGTAATGTTCGTCCGATCCTGATCCGTGCAATACCGCACGTATCTGATCGAACCCTGCCATATATCTATACGGCCGCTAGTACAAACCGTCCGATCCTGACCCGTGCAATACCGCACGTATCTGATCGGACCCTGCCATATCTCCATACGGCCTCTACAGCGTTTCGCCCGAAAACTGAGTAACTGAATGTATGGTGGGCTCTAAAGACTCGTCAATACTATGGCTGTGGATTTAACCACTAGCACGTCAGAGGTATAAGCCAATACGTAACGGGCCACCAGCTATTGACCAAAAGGGACGTCGATGAGCGAACTCATCCTGACACCCTACTGAGCCTGTCAGTGACAATATCCGTACAGTCCGGTCCGTTCGTCTATGAGCATCGCATGTCGGGCCTAGGGGGTGGGTAAAAGTCAGACCCCCAAAAGCGGTACAAGTCGTGTCGGAGTGTAGCCCAGAACACCCTGAGATACTACTGGAATACCTACCAGTAAATCTCCTGCCTTGGCCAAGGACTTCGTGTAATGGCTCTCCTAGACACAGCGCGACCTCACCCCCAATACCGGGAGAGACGAACCCCCGAAGATCCGCTCACTGCCTCCATGTGGCTCGGGACTGTACCCAACTAAAACCTGTTTGCACGAATCCTTTGAGCCGTGGTAGGGTAGTAATCAAAGCACAGTGGGAACTCACACGAGACAAATGACGATCCCCAGGTCGATGAACTAACCTGTACACATGTCACCTGGGAACTGCTATCTGACGTCAGGTATAAGACCAACTAGCATGTTCCCGGCGAGTCCTGTCCGGTGTACTCATAACCCAATGAGCACCTGTATACATCTTAGGTGAACCAACTGACACCAGTGGCCTGTGAGACCGGCCACCGCCCCTCGTCGGGGTCTCGACTGTATACACTAGTCTACTCTGGAGTATCGATGCCCTGTCTCGAAACTCCCACAACTAGGGACCTTTTAAGGATGTGCTTATAGACTCCAGCTCTCACTTATATGATCGCCCTCATACTGCCGGCAGTCAAGCAAGAATCCTAGGGGCTCTATCAACGTGCAATAGAGACCTGTCAGGTCACATAAAGCAGTACACGATGATAAAGGTAAACCAGATAGCATACTATCATCTCGAGTAAGACTGTTCTACCGGGATAGGTCCTCCCTCAATCATTGCAATCACGTGCCTGTGATCCAATAATTGACTCTGAGGGCACTATCTCCAACAAGAGACGGAGAATAACATTGCTGATCCATTCACAAAGGCCCTTCCTCAGACGCAGTTCGAGAGGCTATTCGAGATAATAGGTCTACGATATACCAGCTCATGGCCCTAGTGCAAGTGGGAGATTGTTAGTGTATATGCCCTAGGGGCCATTATTGTATCATACTAGATTGTATATTACTTAATGGAAGCTTGGGATATTCACAGTTATATATACAGTCTTGCTAAATAGGGTAGTATGCTACTTGGTTTGTGTCTACTTTAATATGTGCATATGTTTCTTGTAACGTATCACTTATACATATTAGTAGAGCCCATAGGATCTTTGCTTGATTACCAGCGTCGTGATGGCAGTCACACTAGTGGGGGCTGGGTAGTCTGTAAGCAACATCCTATACAGATCCCTGGTCATTGGATTATTGAGATAGGGCATCGATATTCCGGAGTAGACTAAGTGTGTACGCTTCTCATCCCAGTTGGGGAGATGGTCTGTCCCACAGCCATCAGTACGTCGTATGGAGATAGTATACAGGTGCTCGTTAGGTTATGGGTACACCGGACAGGACTCGCAGGGGAACTGATTGGTTGGTATTATACCCATCGTCAGTTAACAGTTCCCAGATGACATGAGTACATCATAGTCCACAGACTTGACACTGCTACTTCGCCTCGAGTGTGTCCCACTGTTCTTAGATTGCTACCCTACCACGGCTCAAAAGAGTCGTGCAAACAGGTAGCAGTTAGGTGCAGTCCCGAGCACTTGGAGGCAGTAGTGGTTAGATAGGATTCGTCTCTCCCGGTATTGCGAGATGATATCGTGCTGTGTCAGAGAGCCATTACGCAAAGTCCCTGGCCAGGGCAAGCGAGATATACTGGTAGGTGCCAGTAGCTTCTCAGGGTGTAATGGGCTTCGTTTCGACACGACTTATACAGCTATTAGGGGACTGACGCTTGCGGCCCCTTAGGCTTGATATGCGATAGTCTTAGACGAACAGACCGGACTGTATGGAGATTGTCACATCAGGCTCAGTGGGAGTTCAGATGATTTTTCTCATCGGCCTTCTTATCAACATCTACCTGGGGACCGTTACGTACAGCTAGTGCCGCTTGCGGTGTTAAACCCACTGCCAGCGTAGTGTCGAGTCTTTAGAGTCCCACACAGAGAGTTTCCCTGCTCCAGGAGAAACGATATAGAGGTCGTATGGTTTTACGACAAGGGTTCGGACGCATACGTGTGTTTACGCACGTACGACTTTTTCGGACAGTTTTTACTAGTCGGCTTTGGTTTAAGCCAGATTCTAGTATCGGGTTACTGGATTTATACAGTCTAAAGTTTTTCCATGTTTTCATGGATTGGAGGGGCGTTCTCGTAATTTGTTGGGAAGCTTCTAGAAGAGTGGTGACTAAGGGGTTAAGGTGGCATTGCATTAAATGAGATTAGTGACTCATTTGTGTGATTCATCCAAGTCATTAATGCATCATAAATGCTTAATGACTCATGGAGATGAATCACTCATAGATATTTATGAAGTATGGTTGTTAATTCTATTATTTGATTTTTGGATAAATAATAATGTTTCATATATATTATGATAAGATCATTATCTCATTTCATTCTCATCTTCACCTTCTCTCTCCTCAAGCCCACTCTCTCTTCAAACCCTAACCCTAGCCTTTCATGTGTTGAGATCAAGGGTTAGTTAGACTAATACTTCCATAACCTCACTCTATATCCCCTAGGTAGCTTAGATTAGCACTTTAAGCAACCTAGTTATCTCAAGTTTGAGATTAAGCTTGGCGTAGGAGCTTTCGGGTAGATCGTCTTTGATTCGAGGAGGCCGTTGAGGTGCTGATGTTCCAAGGAGCCTACGAGGAGTGGAGGACCGCGATGAAGACCCGAAGGACTAGTATCGTGAGGTATTACTTCGTATCCGAGTAGGTAAACCTCTAGTATTTAGTTAGCAATGGTTTAAATAATGATTCATGCGCTCAAGTCCGTGTTACGAAGCTTTGATTATCGTTTTTCATATATTCCGCCTCCCCGCAAGTTCGTGGGGTGCGTGACATAGACTTACACTATTACACGTTGATAGAACCCATAGGATTCTTTCTTGACTTCCAGCAGTATGATGGCGATCATATATGTGGGAGCTGGGGTCTATAAGCACATCCTTAAAAGGTCCCTAGTCGAGGGAGTTTCGAGACAGGGCATCGATACTCCAGAGTAGACTAGTGTATACAGTCGAGACCCTGACGAGGGGCGGTGGCCGGTCTCACAAGCCATTGGTCTCAGTTGGTTCACCTAAGATGTATACAGGTGCTCATTGGGTTATGAGTACACCGGACGGACTCGCCGGGAACATGCTAGTTGGTATTATACCTGTTGTTAGATAGCAGTTCCCTGGTGACATGTGTACAGGTTAGTCTATCAACCTGAGATCGAAATTTGTATCGTGTGAGTTCCTACTGTGCTTTGATTACTACCCTACCACGGCTCAAAGGAGTCGTGCAAACAGGTTTTAGTTTGGTACAGTCTCGTGCCACATGGAGGAAGTTAGCGGATCGGCAGGGGATTCGTGTCTCCCGGTATTGGGGGTGAGATCGTGCTGTGTTTAGGAGAGCCATTACACGAAATCCCTGGCCAGGATAAGTGAGATTTATTGGTAGGTATTCCAGTTTTTTCTCAGGGTGTTCCGGGTTACACTCCGACACGACTTATACCGCTATTGGGGGTCTGACGTTTACCAGCCCCCTAGGCCCGATATGTGATACTTATAGACGAACGGACCGGACTGTACGGATATTGTCACTGACAGGCTCAGTAGGGTTTCAGGATAAGTTCGCTCATCGGCCTCCTTTTTGGTCAATACCTGGGCGACCGTTACGTACAGCTAGTACCACTGATCTGCTTGTGGTTAAACCCACTGTCAGCGCATTGACGGGTCTTTAGAGTCCCCCACAGAAAGTTTCCAATGTTCGGGAGAAACGTTGTAGAGGCTGTATGGTTTTATGGCAGGGTTCGAACATACACGTGCACTTATGCTCGTGTCATGATTCAGACATATAATACTAGAGGGCTTTGGTTTAAGCCGGATCCTAGTATTATATTGTGTTGGAATATTTTAGTCTCGTTGTATTCGTATTCAGTCGGAATGCGGATGCAGGTATGTATATACAGGTGAGGGGTATTCTTGTGATCCGTTACAAGATTACTTTAGAAGATCCATTTCTTTTTGGTTAAACATTTTGGTTTAAATGTTTATATGATTTGGAAAGTGTGACTCATGTAATGAGTCATTATTCTAGCATGCTCACTTAATGACTCATGGTGGATTAATGGCTTTTGTTTTGGGTGAGATATTTTGAGGGTTTTGTGTGAGATATTTTGTGATATCTTTTTATTGATTTTTCAACACAAAACCTCATTATATCAACACACAAAAGAGAGAGGGCAGCCAACACTTTTTTGGGGTTTGGTTTTTTGCTCACTTGATATTTTCTTGAGCTCACACTCTTCATCTCATTGCATCTTCTTCAACCTGCACCATATCCTTTTCATGTGATGAGAATCCTAAGGTGTATTAAGACAAAGTATTCACACTCACTCTCTACTTCATTTTGGACATGTCGGCTAGCAAACTTCATATCCGAGTTGCTTCGTTTTGAAGCGGGAGCCCGTAAAAAGATTCCTTGACGTGGTGCCACTTCGATGAGGAGATCGGAGATCGAGCGAGATCGGAGATGCCGTGAAGAGCTAAGGATGGTGGCTAAAGACCGAAGGACACGGATCGATCGGTATAGCCATTCTATCATCTTTGTAGTTTGCTAGTTCAGTGTTAATGGCATGATCCGGGTGAAAGTCTGCGTTAGCGCCAGTTTATAAGAAATTTTGTTCCACGTTTGGCCTCAGATTGTCAGCCGGGACGCTACCGTAGACTTACAATCCTAGATACTTGAAGGCCAAGAAATATGATGCTAAATAGATGGTGGAAACGTTTAAGCAAGTTAAAGTAAACATACCTCTCCTAGATGCAATTGACCAAGTTCCATCCTACGCAAATTTTCTTAAAGACCTATGTGCGAAAAAGGGGAAAATAAACGTGCCTAAGAAGGTTTTTCTAGCAGGCAATGTTAGTGACGTCCTCCGTAATGCACTGCCCATAAAGTATAAGGGCCCTGACTGTCCTACCATTTCTTGCATTATAGGCGAAAAATTCATAAATAGAGCTTTACTAGACCTAGGCTCTAGTGTGAACCTTCCCCTTTTTCGGTCTATGAACAGCTAGGATTGCATGAGTTTCAACCCACTGAGGTTACCTTACAGTTGGCCGACCGATCCGTTAAAACACCGAAGGATGAGATAAAAGATGTGTTAGTTAAGATAGGGGAATTTATATTCCATGTGGATTTTATTGTTTTAGAAACAAAACCCGTATCAAACCCTAGAAACCAAATTCCAGTGATCTTAGTTCGACCATTCTTGGCCATCTCAAATACGTTGATCAACTGTCGCAATAGTTCGATACAGCTTCTTTTGGGAACCTAAAAATTGAATTAAATATTTTTAACCTAGAAAGACAACAAAATGACATGTGTGATCAACCCAGCGAAGTAAATGTAATTGTAACATTTAAAAAATTTAGATGTTTGCTTTAGAATTAATTGTTAACAAAATGAAATTGTTAAATATGAGAACAATTAATTAATTGTGTTTTTATAAATTAGTGATATAATTAGTTTTATTTAAATAGAGGACATTTAATTAATTCACTTTTCTTTAGATATTTAGTGCACACTTAGTTAATTAGATAAGATCTTAACAATAACAAAAGTTACTTAATTTTTAACTAATCATGTTTTGTTGACATGACAAGTTAATTCTTTTCTTTAGTTTTAATTCTTTTTCTATGTTGAGATTTAAAATAATAAAAGTGGGAGACATGGAGGGTATGGGCAAGTATGGCATAAGATAGAATATTATGGATTTAGAAGTGAGACTTAGATTATTTATGAGTTTTTGGGTGTCGTACTTATATGGAGTCGGCTTTATATTGGATTTGTTTATGTTTCGCTTGCTTTTCTTCATCTTGGACGTCGTATATTAAATGCGCAGTTGCTCTGCCGTTTGGACGTGGAAGCTAGCTCCAATTGGGAATGCTAATTATATGTTATGCTTTGTATGTAGTTTTATTTAAAATTTATAAAGGAGACGCTGCCCGTTTTTTTAAACGACGTATGTGTTTTCAAACTAACTTTACTTATACTTTCAAAAAGAAACTTGATTTCATATAATAACCCTTTTAAAAACTTTACCTCCACTATTTCATTAAAAAGGTTTAGATTTTGCTTATTTGGGTTACGGTAGGGTCCTATAGACTTCACGTGATTCAAGTGTCGGTCACGTGCCTTTTTCGGGTCATGACAAAGTTGGTTTCAGAGCGCTAGATTTAAGCTTTGTTCAAGTCTAGGTTTCACACTGTGGAATTTAAGGTGTATATTTTTAGAACTTAGACTTGACTTTGGGGGTATTAGACCCAAAGTTTCGTTACGTAGGTTGACCTTGGTATTATGGAGTAGGTAGCGCAAGTAGAGTAATGTACCGTATGTATGTTTCGTGGTATATTTACGACACGATACTCCTCTTAAGTGACCGTAGGATATATCTTAGGATCTTTTCTTCGTTCAGTTGATCTATCCCTATTGATATTTTTTTGTTATTCCGGTCACCATGTCTATGCGAGCCGAGAGGGCTGCGGCGAGAGACGAGCTCAGGGCAAGCTCGTTTGAGATGAGGACTGACCAGGGTGATATTACGGTGACACAAGAAAATTTTGATTATCCTTTTATGATAAGATTTCTCATTTGAAGGCGAGTTATTTTGTATTCGCACCACATGGTTGGATCATTGCTTGAGACCAGCTGGACTTGGAGGCCTGATGTTGTTCAGCCTATTCTGAAGATCATTGTGCTGCCTATTGATTCAGACAGTGTACTAGCCATTGCTGGGATTTTCGAGATGTCGCTTGTAGAGTTCATGAAAGTGAAGCCGCCGGTGTTTATGGGCATGGATATAACAAAGGATATTTAGTCATTCCGAGATAGGATGGCTAGGATATTACATTCGTTGTGATGATCCAATGCGAGACCAGTGAAGTTGGCTAGTTTCCATTTGAAGGGTCTTGCTCAGATCGGGTGTGAGTCAATCAAGAGAGACCGAGCAGTGGGTCTTCCTCCGATGATTTGGGACGAGTCCCCGAAGGACTAGTTAGCCATATTCTTCTACAAAGTGTCAGAGATGCCTGAGCTAGTAGTTTTGAGTCTTTGTATAAGACTCCGGACACGATCATAGCCGAGTCTGACTTGCAATTCATGCAGCTATCACAATGTGCTCCTTACTTGGTCAATACTTAAGAGAGGTGGATTCAGAGATTCATGCAAGGTCTCGATGTGCAGTTGTTCCTCTTTGTTGGTGCCAGAGATTTGATACGTTTTTAGAGGCGTTAGATGTGTGTTCGTATCAGAATTTTGCATTATTATATCACCCATTCTTAATCATATTACAAATAAATAGGTGCTTTTGATCCATGTCTGCTAAATAGTTGCAGGTTACAGGTTCTCAGATCATTACAGTGAAATTCATGAAAAGACGCTACAAATGTGAGACTACGACCGACAAAAGATGAATCCGTATGATGCCGCCTAACAATTCAAGGAACAAATGAAGATCAGTAAACAGTTCCATGCACAAGACAGTTCAAGGGCAGAACGAGATACAAGATTTCAAAGCGAAGCTCACGGTAAAAGTCCACATAATTCTGCACTGTTGAAAATCTGGAAGAAAGTAGAAAAAATTCTGAGAAACCAAGTGAAGAAAACAAAAGGAAAAAGCAACATGAAGCATCCCTAAAGAACTGAGTCTAAGAGCCTACTATATGGCCTTAGAACCGTGGCCAAACATGGCATTCTGCCGCGGATCCGCGGCCGTGCAGTGCACGTGTCGGTGCACGTGTCGGTGGGTGTCGGTGCTTTGACCCGGCTTTCTTAGGGTAGTATTGTAAATTCAGATGTGGATCAGATGTAAACCCTAGGGTTTCTCCTATCTATAAATAGGAAAGTTGAGAGCCTAATTAGGCATGCCTCCTTTTAATTCTAGATTTAAATTTTAAATACCTTGTAATCGTCAAGAGGTCATCAATAAAAGTAAGAGTTTATATATTTTTTCGCATTCTTTTATTATCTGCAATTTAATTTCTGCTATCTTTTTATCTGTCTTTTATTATCTGCAACTTAGATAGTATTTTAAAATAAAAATTATAAAAATAAATTCTTTTGTCACTTTCCTAATGAGTGAGTAATTCCTCACTTATTAGGGTTAGGATAGGGAAGGTTTGAGAGAAGGAAATCTCTCTCACTCCTTTCCTTGCCCTATAATTTTAATTAATATAGACTCTATTTAAATGAAATACACGCCGCTCACTACGGCATCCTATCCCACAAGATAGAGGTGATTCCCTAGTTAGACCGGTTGTGGTTGATTTAAATAGAGATTAGGGCTAAGAGTTAAGAAAGGACGTACAAGGACCAAAAAGAAGAAACTAAGTTTCTTCCTAGTTGTGCAAATCCTCTTTGTTGACTATTACCCTAACACCTATATTCTTAACTAGGGCAAGGAAATTAGTGGGTAGAATCTCTTTTCCATACGAACCTAATCCTAACCCTAACAAGACTTTTAATCAATTTAATCTCATTCTTAGATCGTAAATCAAAACCACCATTTCTTTTGGACTTAACTCGTTAGAACTTAAAGAAAAGAACACGATTTCCCTGTGGACCGACCCGTACTCAACCGGCTAGCTACTAAGCGACACCGTCTTGATTACGGTATTCTTTAATTTTAAAATGCACACGCAAAATCTACATCAATCAATGTGGCCACACTTATAGGGGAACGATTTGATGAGATTGCAGCTGTTTCGGAACCGAAGTGGGTTTGTTCAGAAGTGCCAGTTTCTAGGCAGTTTTGCAGAGACGAAATCTGCAGAGACTGTGGAGAGTTCG
Source organism: Agapanthus africanus (assembly GCA_030015575.1). Classification (NCBI taxonomy): domain Eukaryota; kingdom Viridiplantae; phylum Streptophyta; class Magnoliopsida; order Asparagales; family Amaryllidaceae; genus Agapanthus; species Agapanthus africanus. The sequence goes on along the minus strand of CM057347.1, from coordinate 77,335,509 downwards.
TTTCGGGATACCGAAACGATAGAGATTGAACCCATGGTCAATGGTATGGCGCGTACCCAGAGGGCCAGAGACCACCGTTGGCGTGTTATTGCGGGAGGCCAGAATACTTTGCTAGGAAGTGTTCCGAGAGGCGTCAAGATGGAACCGTTTCCGTCGCTACTCCTTACAAGGCTGTTTTCCTAAGAGGCCACGGATTTGGTGGCCCGCAAAGATAACAAGGACCCAGAGTCAAAGGACGCCAGATCGTGGGCAGAGTGCATGTGGGAATCCTTGCTCTGCCAGCTCCAGGTGCACATGCACCTTTCGATATTGAAGAAGCAGTACTTCAATGTCATTTGTTTTTGATTTGTGTTTTGGTGATACGAGTATCATGTTTTAGACTTTGAAGAAGGAATCCTTCGACGTTCGCTGTTTCTTATGTGTTTTGATGATTTGGGAGTCACATATATGATTTCTTGCACACTTGATGCACTTTTGTGCACATTCGACGCACTTGAGGATTTCCATGCACACAAGTTGCACTTGATTGAGATTTTCGTGCACACCAGTTGTACTTGATTGAGATTATTTTCTTGCACCCTAGATGCACTTGGTGTTGTTTCATGCACTTTCGATACATTAGATGTTGTTGTCATGCACACCCATTGCACTTGACGTTATTTTCATGCACACCCATGGCATGTGATTTGGTTTTCGTGCATACCATTGAGGTTGACTTCGTTTTCGTGTGTTGCACATTGAATAAAATATATTATGCTATATATGTATTATAGCCTTGATTATGTTTGTGCTTGGTCGTATGCATGATTTAAAACTGTTGATTTCGCACTTTGCACTTTGCATCCTAACTTGTGGGATTCTAATAGTATTTGATAGAATTTCGATTATTTCAGTTTCACGCTCTTGTTTTCATGTGCACATGTTGCGCTATCATATTTATAGCTAGTGTGGGATTTCGGAGCTCCGTTGGTTTGATTAGATTTGATTCGACAAAATATTTTGAAATTTGGGGTAAATTTAAATCCAGGGACTAAATTTCTTTAAGTGGGGGATATTGTAACATTTAAAAATTTTAGATGTTTACTTTAGAATTAACTGTTAACAAAATGAACTTGTTAAATATGAGAACAATTGATTAATTGGGTTTTTCTAAATTAGTGATATAATTAGTTTTATTTAAATAGTGGACAATTAATTTATTTAGTTTTCTGTACATATTTTGTGCACACTTAGTTAATTAGATAAGTTCTTAACAATAACAAAAGTCACTTAAGTTTTAACCAAACATGTTTTGTTGTCATGACAAGTTAATTCTCTTCTTTATCTTTAATACTTTTTCTATGTTGAGATTTAAAATAATAAGAGAGGGAGACATGGAGGGTATGGGCAAAGTATGGCATAAGATAAAATATTTTGGAAAATGGGAGGGGGTGTTATTGCTAAGACTTAGCTATTTCTTTCATCTCATCTTCATTCTTTCTCTTCTTCTTCCCCTCTCTAACCCTAACACCCCCCCCACTCAAAAATACCCCAAGCCAAATCCTAATCAAATCATAAACCCTTCACATAAAAATCTATCTGTTCTCCAAATACTTCAAGTTAGTAACTCAAATAAACCTAGTAGGCTGGAAATCAATGACAGGTTCGAATTTCGAATTTTTTTGATGAATTTCTATTGAGAATTAGCTATTGTTTAAATCTACAAAGTTGCAAATAATTGGCTTATTTTTTATTATAAAAATTTGGTTGAGCTTTACTGTAAATGAATTTTTTACAAATTTTTACATGAAGGGTTTCCAAGCTGAAAATTTGATTTTCAGTGGCTGATTTTCATTCAACTTATAAGAATTTTATTAATTTTTATATTAACAATTTAGAAAATCTAAAATCGGAGGTTGTAGATAGCTTTGTTTAGATATGTTTAGAATTTTTATTTGCCTCATTTACTTTAAAAAAATCTAGAGATATCGATTTTTTTTGTGAAGGTTGTTTTCTGGTTTCTACAGAATACCCAGAAACATGTTTCAGGTATGTATTTTATTTTTTGTCGTATAATTTGATTCTGGAAATGATATTTTGGGATATCAAATTTAACTCATTTATCTATATGTAAAATTTTAGTTTGAGTCCAAATATCGTGTTTACTATTTTTGGTGATTTTTCAAAGTGATCTCAATAACTGCCAAATTCAGAATTTCCATTATAAATTTGCAAGCATTTAAAGTTGAAATTCGACGATATTTTACGGTTTTTAAACTTGGTTTTAAGGATATCCATATCTTGACTTGATCATTCGACATTTGTACGTCGACGTCGGGGTTATTTTATCATATTTAGCGTATGTGTGCCATAGGTTCTAACCAATGTGGGCTTTGCCCGTTGCGTCATTTTCGATGTGAATTTTTATGTGTTTATGTTATGGTTTCGATTGTGGATATGACCGCGAGAACTTCCGAGACAGCAAGAGCAAGAAAGGTGGTCATATGTGTCAACCAGCTCGAGGAGCGTCAGTGAGTAGAAATATATGTACGGGGAAAGTTGGGTGGATGATGTATAGCACCCCCGCAACCAATTAATTAGAATACTTATACTATATATCTAGGTTATAGTGTTATATTAGAACCTTAGGCTATAATGAAATTAGCATATAGTTTTGTTAGTGATATATGCCCTAGGGGCCATTATTGTATCATATTAGTTTGTATATTACTTAATATAAGCTTGGATATATACGGATATAATAACAGTCTTACTCGAAATGGTAGTATGCTACCTGGTTTGTTCCTATCTCAATATGTGCATGTGTTCTTGCATATCGCTTATACATATTAGTAGAGCCCATAGGATCTTTGCTTGACTACAAGTGTTGTGATGGTATTCACACTAGTGGGGGCTGGGTAGTCTATAAGCACATCCTATACGGGTCCCTAGTCGTAGGATTATCGAGACGGGGCATCGATACTCCAGAGTAGACTAGGGTATACGCTTCTCATCCCAGCAGGGGAGATGGTCTGTCCCACAGCCGTTATTACGTCGTACTGGAGATAGTATGCAGGTGCTCATTGGGTTATGTGTATACTGGAAAGGACTCATAGGGGACTGCTGGTGGGTATTATACCTATCGTTGGGTAGCAGTTCCCAGGTGACATGAGTACATCATAGTCTGTTGACTTGACACTGCTAGTTCTCCCTGAGTGTGTTCCCACTGTTCTTAGATTACTACCCTACCATGGCTCAAAGGAGTCGTGCAAACACGTAGTAGTTGGGTGCAGTCCCGAAGCACTTGGAGGAAGTAGTGTTTAGATAGGATTCGTCTCTCCCGATATTGGGGGTTGATATCGCGATGTGTTTGGAAGGCCATTACACATTGTCCTTGGCCAAGGAAAGCGAGATTTACTGGTAGGTACTCCAGTAGTTTCTCAGGGTGTTTTGGGTTACACTCCGACATGACTTATTGCGCTATTAGGGGTTTGACGGCTACCGTCCCTAGGCCCGATATGTGATACTCTTAGACGAACAGACCGGACTGTACGGAGATTGTCACAAAAAGGCTCAGTAGGAGTTCGGATGCGTTTGCTCATCGGCCTTCTTATCAAAAGATACCTGGGTAGCCGTTACGTGCAGCTAGTACTGCTGACGGCTTATGGTTAAACCCACTACCAACGTACTGTCGAGTCTTCAGAGTCCCACATAGAGGGTTTCCCTGCATCGGGCAAAAGATGTAGAGGTCGTATGGTTTTATGACAAGGTTCGATCACGTATGTGTACTAGTTTACGGATGATGATTCGGACAGATAATACTAGTTGGATTTGGTTTAAGCCGGATCCTAGTGTTATACTGATGGATTATTTTCGTCTCTTTTGTATTCGTATTTTTCGGACTACGGATACGGGTATGTATATACGGATGGGGGGCATTTTCGTAATTTATTCAAGAATGCTTCTAGAAGATGACATCTCATAGTTGTATTAACCATTTTAGGTTAAATGATTAAATACATTATAAGGTGGAGGAAATGAGGTGGAGGTTTTCATAATATGGAGTATGGCTCTTGGTGACACATGGAGGGTTTTCATGCCATGACCCACCAAGATGACTCATGAACCATGCTTGATTTGTGATAAGATTTATTCTATTACATTTTGTATGGTTCATAATTCACAAGAGAGTACACTCTCCATTCTATGATAACTCTTCACTATCTTTTTCTCAAGCTCAACTTCTTCTACCTCTATCCTTTCATGTCTTATGTGTTGAGAAACCTAAGGCTATTAGAGACAAACCAATCCATCTACAATCTCTACATCACCTAGGCCATCTAGTGTAGCAGACTAGGTGCCCTAGTTACCTCGGATTTGAGGTTGGAGCCCGGACTATAGACTTTCGGATGGATCGTCTTTGACTCGAGAAGGCCGACGAGGAAGTATCAATCCGTTACGATCGTTGGAGCCTATGACGAGGAGGATGGCAGCTACAAGAAGACCCGAAGGACATGAATTCATGAGGTATAACATTCTATCCTAATAGTTTACCTCATAGTAGTTTGCTAGTTAAGTTTATGGTAAGATCCGGAATAGGGTTATTCTAGCGCCAGTTTTGAATCGTTTGAAAATTTTTGTTCCGCAAACGGCCACGGATGATGGCCAGGGCGTTAGCATAACCTTTCATGGTATTAGAGCCAACCCATAGAATCTAAACTAGTTAGTTAGCAAGTGTTAGAATTTCGATCGTCGGAAAAACCCGAAAACGAAACACCAATACCCAAACTTTCTGTCGATTTTTAAATGTGCCAGAAAAATTATTTCAGAGGTATTAAAAATGAGTGCAGGGTATTCTAAGAACACTGTAGAAAATTGAGCCATTGAATCACCAAGACGGCCATGGAAGCGCGGCGAAACGGTGGGTTCGCCGCTTATCCGCGGCCGAGTCGAGACCGATTCAACTCATTTTTCTCTGTTGTTTCTTAATTTTTGGTTTTCTGTTTTCTGGAATATTTGGTTTCTACCCAGTATTTTTTTTGTGCTGGTTTGCACATGGGGTAAACACGGAAAATATGTTTCATTCGAAATTCTAAAGTTCTTGGCTAATCGGATCTTCTGTGTTGTTTATATGTGTTTTTAAACTTCAGTTAATTACTATACATCGGTTAGCTTAGGGTTGCACATATTTGATTGGTTTGTGTATATGTACTTTATTGGACCGTCGATGATGAATAGCCGGGAGATGTGAGAAGAGAGTTTTCTTTCTTTCATTCGATGTAAATTGTAAAGTGATGTAATATTATTTTGCGGGACACATCCGGGTTGAGGTTGTAGCCACTGTTGTATTATTTCTTTTACTATTTATTCTTCTAGGAAAGACCCAAGGTGGGGTGCACAAACTACCAGGTTCTTCGAAGTGCCGAGTGGCTTACTCATTTTACTGAGGGAGGTTGCTTCACTTCGGGAATTTTGCGGGTAGTTTGTTGCACCCGGAGGGGTCTGGAGTAGGGTTTGGCTATTAATCACGACCGTGGAATCCGTCTTTCGTTACAGACTTAAACGAAACACAAAATTCCTAGTATATCCAATATGTTCATCTGTGATCTGGAATTCCTGTTATTGCGTGAGACGAATGATTATTATATATATACTATATAGTAGACGTTGCTTATGTTTTGCATCCGCGCTAGTCCATCCCCCGCTCTGGCATCAGTTAAGTAGCCTAATGGTGTTAGACGGGGCCCAGTGGCGAATGCGAATGGAATAAGCGGACGTGGTACTTTGGTTTCTCTATGTGATGATAGGTGTAAATGATGGGCCTGCATTAGATTAATGCAAAACAAACAAACCAAAGCTAAATCGTTGGAACAAATTTTAAAACCACTCGGTTTTTCCAAAACAGAAACTTTTAAAAATGCGGAGCTTAAACCACTCCTTTAAAAGCTATCAGGTTCCTTCGATTAAATCAAGTTCATTACGTTCACGGTTTCACCAAAACCAGCCGTAGCCCTCCTTCATTTTAGAATAGTAATATTTAGTATTCGTTCTGCGTTTGTTGACCTAGTCAAGGCGTAGTGTACGGTAGCTGAGTGGTACTTTTCTGTGCATTGTAAATGCGATTGGTTAGGACAGTCGTGTGGCCTTGTTGACCTAGTCAAGGGCATGTATGGGTGGGTTTAATGCAATCAAGAAAATGACGGGTTGAACTTGACTAGCGGTTTATGATTTGTTGACCTAGTCAAGGTCATAAACCGTTAGGGGAAAAAATCCACATCGGGGAGTTTTTAAAGAAACTTGAACTTGCTAGTGTTGCATATCATTTAGAGTGTGATAATGTTCGTAGGATTCTTTCAGGATTATCACACAATGATATTTGGATCCTGATTCTACTGTGAGTATTCGCTACTCCTCGGGAGATTTTTTCACTAACACAATCAATGCTATAAACCAAGTAGGTGTCTAGAACGGTGTTAGCGGGGCTACGCCACCAGGGAAAAGTGGTTATGTAATTAAGGAATTTCGCGAAAGCGTTCGAAAACCTCCCTCAAAGTACCAACACCAGCATGGCTGAAAGGTTAAGCAAGTATTGTTGGGTGAAATTAATCCTGACTAATTCTTCTTTTATGATTTGAAGAAGGATTCGAGATGCAGTGGGAGCCATCCTGTTTAGATAAACTAATAACCAATCTAAACTTGCAAGAGCATCATGTTGAGTGTTTCTCCTCTCTCTCCTAATTGCAGCGACCAGGTGACCAGACATAGGTTACAGTTAGATAATTATTTGACTGAGTTTTACTATATTTGACTGGTAAAGGTTTATCCAGATGTCTGTTGCTTATAACAAGCTGGACCGCCTTCTTACTACTAAAGCCCCCGCCGTCCTAGGTCTAGTTTCCACCGTCGCGGATGATATCCGTAAGACAAGGAGAAAAGACCGTGCGAATGCCAAGTGTTTCGTGTTAGCCTCAGTAGATGGTGAATACTAGAGCCAGCACGAGAAGATGGACGTGGTTTCCATCTTCCTCCTTAACAAGGATTTATATGGAGTGCAATCTCGTATCGCAAGATATGAGACCTCGAAGGAATTGCTTCAAGCGAGCTTGGTTATTGGGTCATCTGTAGGGGACCACATCCTTACAATGACTAGCTATATTAAATAAATCATGGACCTGGGGACCACGTTGGAGAACGAGTCGAGTACTGACTTGATTCTACAGTCCCTCTCTTCTACTTACACCGTGAAGGAAACCAGGGAGACACCCACTCTGCTTATTAGGGAATCTTCCTCTTCTGGATCCAGGACGAAAGCCAAGGGTGAGAAGAAAAAGACCTCCACCAAGATGATAGGCGGTGTCGGTATGGTAGAAGGAAAGGGCAGGGCAAAAGTTTCAGGGCTAACAGTAGGGAAGGAGAGTTGTTCCTATTATCACAGGAAAGAGCATTGGCAGAAGGAATTCATGGCTTGGAAAGCCAGAATCCAGGATCCGAAGCACGTCGTGGCTTCGACTTTGGGAATGTTTGTGATTAAAAACTGTCTGTTAATTAACTCTACTTCTTGAGTACTAGATACCGGATCAGGATCTCATATCTGTAATTCTTTACAGGCTTTGAGAAATCGTAGAGTTATCAGGGCAGGTGATATGACTCTCAGGGTTGCTAACGGAATGAGCATGGACGTTGTATCCATAGGGGAATATCACCTAGGATTGACAAGTGGGCAAATATTGATTTTACATAACTGTTTGTGTATACCTAGTCTAGCTTGTAATATCATATCAGTATCTTTACTTTTTAAGGAAGGATATGATTTTACATTTTGTAAGCGATGTGGTCCACATTCACCTAAATCAAATTTTGATTGGGTCAGGTACACTAGAGGACGGTATATACGTGTTAAATCAAGCTCGGGTTTTCAACGTCCAGAACACACTTAAAGGAAAGTCTCCAGAATTAAATATGGCTTTCTTATGGCATTGTAGACTGGGTCACATCAATGAAACAAGGTTGAAGAAGTTACATAGAGAAGGATATTTGGATCCGTTCGAATATCAGTCTTATGCAACTTGTCAATCTTGTATCATAGGAAAGATGACAAAGACTCGTTCACTGGACACGGAGTAAGAGCTAGTGAGCTCTTAGGACTCATACACAGCGATGCGTTTGGTCCAATATCTACACATGCAAGAAGTGGTTATTCCTATTTCATTACTTTTTCGGATGATTTTTCTAGGTATGGACATGTCTTCTTGATGAAACATAAATACGAGGCCTTTAAGAAATTCTGAGAATATATGAATGAAGTGGAAAAACAAACCGATAAAATTATCAAGACACTAAGATCTGATCGAGGTGGTGAATACATAAGTGCCGAGTTCTTGAATTACCTAAAAGAGAATAGAATTCTCTCTTATCTTACTCCTCCATACACATTTCAACATAACGGTGTATCGGAAAGGCGGAACACAACCCTATAGGATATGGTTCGTTCTATGATGAGTAACGCTGAGTTGCCGCGGTCCTTCTGGGGTTATGCACTAGAATCAGCTGCATATCTTTTGTACAAGGTTCCGACCAAGACTGTGCCTACCATACCATATCAGATGTGGAGTGGGAAGAAACCCTATCTTCAGTATCTGATGATATGGGGATGTCAAGCTTTTGTCAAAAACCAACACGTGGACAAGCTCAAGGCACGCTCAGTACAGTGTAAGTTTGTAGGATACCCAAAGAAATTTAGGAGGTATCTTTTCTCTAACGCAGAGGAACAAAAGGTTTTTGTTTCTCGTCATGCCCGTTTTTTGGAAAATCAATTTTTGGAAAAGGAAACTACTGGGAGTGCAATAGAACTGGAAGAAATTCCAGAACCACAAGATATTACTGAAAGCATTGTAGAACCAGAGGTTTCAAAAGAACAGGACATCCCCGCAGCACTCCGCAGAACTAGTATGCCGTCTCCTCCGCCCGAGAGATACTACGGTTTTCTCATAGACGGGGATAGAAAGGATTGCATCATTAACAATGATGAGCCAACTAGATTCCAGCAACACATTCAGAGCGGCGACTCAGTAAAATGGGTGGATCCAATGCGGACCGAGATGGAGTCCATATGCACCAACAAAGTATGGACTTTGAACTTTGGTAAAGAAGGGGTAAAACCCGTAGGCTGCAAATGGATCTTCAGAAAGAAGACTGGTGTAGATGGACAGGTTGAACCCTATAAGGCTAGACTTGTTGCAAAAGTTTTTCGTCAACGACCTGGTTTGGACTATGATGAAACCTTTTCTCCAGTGGCTATGCTCAAATCCATTCGGATCCTTCTTGCCATTGCTGACTTCTATGATTAATGAGATCTGGAAGATAGACATAAATACGGCTTTTTCTAAATAGATATTTAGAAGAGTGCGTCTATATGGATCAGCCAGAGGTTTTCATTCAGAGTGGGAGCAGCGGGAAAGTGTGCAAGTCGCTTAAGTTCATTTATGGACTAAAGCAGGCATCACGGAGTTGGAACATTTGTTTTGATGAGACGGTCAAAGAATTCGACATTATCAAAAATCCAGATGAACCATGCATATATTCCTTATCTTGTACGTGGATGACATTCTCTTGATAGGAAATGCCTATGCTATAATCAATCAAGGGATTCTTGTCACAGAGGTTCTCCATGAAAGACCTGGGTGATGCCACCTATATTCTGGGAATCTAGATCCATCGTGATAGATCTAAGTGGATGTTAGGATTTTCGTAGTCTAGGTACATCAACACCATACTGAAGAGATTTAGTATGAAAGATTCAAAGCACAGTAGTCTACCGGGTTGTCACGGAATCACCCTCTCCAAAGAGATGTCTTCCAAGACTGATTTGGAAAGGGCCCGCATGTCGATTATACCCTAAGCTTCTGCGGTAGGCTTTGTAATGTATGCGATGTTGTGTACCAGACTAGACGTTGCTTACGCACTTAGCGTGGTAAGCCGGTATCAGTCAAACCTATGGGAGAAGCACTAGGAAGCAGTAAAGAACATTCTCAAGTACCTGAGAAGGACTAAGGAGATGTTCTTGGTGTATGATGGATAAGACCTCCAGATCAAGGCCTTTGCTGACTCCAGCTTCCAGAGTGACAAGGATGACTCCAAGTCCATGTCGGGTTATGTTTTTACCCTCAATGGAGGGGCGGTCTGTTGGAAGAGCTCCAAGTAGGACACCGTTGCTGACTCGATGATGGAAGCAGAGTATTTCGCTGCTTGTGATGCCGCAAAAGAAGTAATCTGGAAGAGAAAGTTCTTAACAAAACTGTAGGGTTCCTAGGCACACTAATGAGGTCTCACAAGGCATCAACCATGCCAATTTCAAATTTTACGGGTGCCGAGAAACCATAATACGGATCGTTAACTAGAATTTTAGGCGAAGAATGCAACTAGTTAACAACTTAACTACAAGAACGGAAATACAACCTTTGTAGATCCGGTCCTCCACCTCCATAGCACCGCAATGAAGTCTCCTCGCTGTCCAAATCGAATCCCGGGCTCTAGCGTCGGCTTCATCGGAAAAATGGGCGGGCTAGGTCATCGACTACGATGTCGAAGATGATCTACGTCGAGGCATCACAAGATCAAGCTCCCACTTCACCAAGTCATGAAACTTGTGAAGAAAACACCCTATACTACTTGGCAAGAGGTAGAGGATGAAGAAATAGGAGGTGGGTTCACTTTAGAATTGGATTTCTCACTTATTTGCTCAAGATGCCATTGAAGCTATCAAGCTTTTTCTTCTTGTGAAGAAGAAGAAGAAGATAAAGATCATGATAAGAATAATAAAATAGAAAAGAAAAGGAATTCTTATCATATGCAAACCATGGTTAGGTGTAGAGAATTAACTAGGGTTACTGAATGGTTAGGTTTAGACATGAAGACAAAATGGTCACTTTGGTCAAACCTTCATGAAGCTTCAACAAGCTTCATCTTTGAAAGCAACCCTTTTGTTTTCATTTCTCTTTTTCTTTTGTCAAAACAAAATAAATAAAGGCATAAATAAATCAAATGAAACCTTAACCATTAACTAACCATGGTTTAATCCTACACTTAACCAAGTTAGCATGTATCATCAAACATGATACATACAAGTGCATAAAAGTATATCACATATACAACTTGTGCAATGCAAGTGAGAAAATCCATTTAAAGTGAACCAATACTAGTTAATGCAAAGTAATATATCAAATATATATTATTATGCATTAAATCATTAAATCAACACTTGATTTAACGATCCGGTCATATCGCATGTGACCGACTAATATCCAATGTATCGGCTTATCGAATCAATCCTTGATTCGATAACTAGGTTATATCGCATACAACCATATCGATACATTAATCGTGAGAATAGAATACGGTATCACATACATTCATTATTCTCGGTCCCGCACATATCTCATATGCGCTCCTATTTCGTTTCGCTTGAGCCAGGAAACCTCTGTGTAGGATTCTAAAGACTCGTCAATACGCCGGCGGCAGGTGATGATCATATCAAACACCCACAAGCCTCAAGCGGTCTGCTAAACGTAACGGCCACCCAGGTATTGAGCGATCAGAAGATCAACGAGCAAGCCCGCTCATACTCCTGTGAATCTAACCAGTAACACTTACCGTACAGTTCGGTCTCGTCGTCTGATATGTCGCATATCTCGCCTAGGGGTGGTAAACGTCAGACCCCAATAGCTCGATAAGTCGTGTCGATATGAGATCTATAACATTTCGAGAAACTACAGGTAACACTTACCAGTAAATCTCAGCAACCCTGGCCAAGGATTTCCGGTTATAGCCAATCAAACACAGCGCAACATCAACCCCCTATACCGGGAGAGACGAATCCCCTCCAATCGCTCATTGCCTCCATGTGACTCGGGACTGTACCCAAAAACCACCGTTTTGCATGCCCTCTTGGACGTGGTAAGGTGGAAATCAAAGCACAGTGGGAACTACACAAGACTCTATGATGATCTCGGGTCAACAGACTACTCTGTACCAGTGTCACCAGAGAACTGCAATCTGACGTAAGGTATAGTACCATCTGGGAGTTCTCGGCGAGTCCGTCCAGTGTACCCAGTCTCCACTGAGCACCCGTATATCATCTCTGATGTCAAACACCAATGGATATGGGATCATCCATCGCCCATCTGTATGGGTCGAGAAGGTATACGCTAGTCTATTCTGGTATATCGATGCCCCGTCTCGATATACCCACGACTAGGGACTTTGAAGGATGTACTTATGGACTACCATGTCCCCACTAGTATGATCCGCATCATAGTCCAGGTAGTCAAGTACACATCCTATGGGCTTTACCAACATGTAACAGAGAGACAATCAGTGTACACGTTAAGGTAAAGATCAACCAGATAACATACTATCATGTCGAGCAAGAAAGTCCTCCCTATATATGTCCAAGCACCCACTACAATATACATCCTATGTATAGTAATGGCCTCTAGGGCATACATATAAATAACAAAAACTTCAGAAGGTTCCGACCATTGTTGGTCCAATACGTCTGTATTGCGAAAACAACGGCGCTATAACTTTGGCGAAGGAACCCAGGTCCTTTTAGAAGTCCAGACATATCTTGAGGCGGTACCACTTGATCAGGGATATCGTTGATCGCTGGTAGTTCGAGGTGAGGAGAGTAGATACATTGAACAACACTGCAGATCCACTCACAAAGGCAATCTCTCAGACATTGTTCGAGAGGCTATTCGAGATCATAGGTCTACGATATGCCAATATATGGCCATAGTGCAAGTGTGAGATTATTAGAGATATATGCCCTAGAGGCCATTATTGTATCATACTCGTTTGTATATTACTTAATGGAAGCTTGGATATATATGGATATAATAATGGTCTTGCTCTTAATGGTAGTATGCTACCAGGTTTTTTTCTACCTCAATATGTGCATGTGTTTTTGCATATCGCTTATACATATTAGTAAAGCCCTTAGGATCTTTATTTGACTACCAGCGTTGTGATGGTATTCATACTAGTGGGGGCTGGGTAGTTTATAAGCACATTCTATATAAGTCCCTAGTCGTAGGATTTTCGAGACGGGGCATCGATATTCCAGAATAGACTAGTGTATACGCTTCTCATCCCAGCAGGGGAGATGGTCTGTCTCACAGCCATTAGTACGTCGTACTGGAGATAGTATGCAGGTGCTCATTGGGTTATGAGTACACTAGACAAGACTCGTAGGGGACTGCTGGTGGGTATTATACCTATCGTCGGATAGCAGTTCCCAGGTGACATGAGTACAGCATAGTCTGTTTACTTGACACTGCTACTTCGCCTCGAGTGTGTTCCCACTGTTCTTAGATTAGTACCCTACCACGATTCAAAGAAGTCGTGCAAACAGGTAATAGTTGGGTGTAGTCCCAAAGCACTTGGAGGCAGTAGCGGTTAGATAGGATTCGTATCTCCCGGTATTGGGGGTTGATATCACGATGTGTTCGGAAGGCCATTACACAAAGTCCTTGGCCAAGGCATGCGAGATTTAATAGTAGGTACTCCAATAGTTTCTCAGGCTGTTTTGGGCTACACCCCGACACGACTTATTGTGCTATTAGGGGTCTGACGGCTACCGCCTTAGGCTCGATATGCGATACTCTTAGACGAACAGACCGGACTGTACGGAGATTGTCATAGAAAGGCTCAGTAGGAGTTCGGATGCGTTTGCTCATCGGCCTTCTTATCGACCGATACCTGGGTAGCCATTACGTGCAGCTAGTACCGCTGACGGCTTGTGGTTAAACCCACTGCCAGCGTACTGTTGAGTCTTTAGATTCCCATACAGAGGGTTTCCTTGCACCGGGCAAAAGATGTAGAGGTCGTATGGTTTTACGAGAGGGTTCGATCTCGTACGTGTACTTGTGCACGGATAATGATTCAGAGAGATAATACTAGTAGGCTTTGGTTTAATCTGGATCCTAGTGTTATACTGATGGATTATTTTCGTCTCTTTTGTATTCGTATTTTTCGAAATGCGGATACGTGTATGTATATACGGATGAGGGGCATTTTCGTAATTTATTCAAGAATGCTTCTAGAAGATGACAACTCATATTTGTATTAACCATTTTAGGTTAAATGTTTAAATACATTATGAGGTGGAGGAAATAAGGTGGAGGTTTGCATAATATGGAGCATGGCTCTTGGTGACACATGGAGGGTTTTCATGCCATGACTCACCAAGATGACTCATGAACCATGCTTGATTTGTGATAAGATTTATTCTATTACATTTTTGTATGGTTCATAATTCACAAGAGAGTACGCTCTCCATTCTATGATAACTTTTCACTATCTTTTCCTCAAGCTTAACTTCTTGTACCTCTAGCTTTTCATGTCTCATGTGTTGAGAAACCTAAGGCTATTAGAGACAAACCAATCCATCTACAATCTCTAAATCGTCTAGGTCATCTAATGTAGTGGACTAGGTGCTCTAGTTATCTCGGATTTGAGGTTGGAGCCTGGACTATAGACTCTCGGGTGGATCGTCTTTGACTCGAGGAGGCCGACGAGGAAGCATCCATCCGTTACGATCCTTGGACACTATGATGAGGAGGAGGACATCGACAAGAAGACCCGAAGGACATGAATTCATGAGGTATAATATTCTATCCTAATAGTTTACCTCATAGTAGTTTGCTAGTTAGGTTTATGGTAATATCCGGAATAGGGTTATTCTAGCGCCAGTTTTGAATCGTTTGAAAATTTTTGATCTGCAAACGGCCACGGATGATGGCCAGGTGCTCAGTCAAAATTATTACAATTTTTAACATAACAATTTACTCACTTTTCTAATCATCTAAGGATGTTTATTATAAATATAACACATATTACAAGTTCGTCTGGAAAATATCAATTACCATGTGTAATACATTATAATCAACATTTTTGAAGGAAATTGTATGTTTATTATTTCACGCATAATATTGTATATCACTAACATTCTTTATTGAGATCTTGTGCAAAAATTAGCTCAGGTCAGATATCGGAATCAGAAATTCGCCGATAAAATACAGGAAATCAAAGAGTTAAATTCTGGCAGAAATTCAGAAGAGTGAAGAAGATTCCAGATATCACATATAAACCCTGAGAACAACATTAGAAGACTCAAAAGATTTGAAGCTAAGAGCTCACAAATCGGCAGCGGAACCGCAGCCGAGTCAAGCCGAGCCGCCACGGATCCGCGGCCGATCCAGGGAGTCGGCTATCGAGAATTCTCCAGAAACTTCACTGCAACGTCCTAGCTTGCTGAGGACGCTTCGATGTAATAACCTTGTTTTGGAAACTTCTCTATAATATCCTAGCTTGTTGAGAAAGCTTGATAACTACTTAGCTTATTCTAGAAGTCTCCTTGTAATAACCTAGCTTATGGGCGAAGCTTGATTATGGGTTATAAAAAGGACCTAAGCCTTGAGGCTAGGGGTTCGACACTTTTGATCCAAAAACCAAATCAAGAAAAGAGCTAAAAAGATCCAATTCCAAATCAAGATCGAAGATCAAGAGTCATTGAGAAATTCATCGAGCGAGTTCATTCAAGATTCCTTTACGCAAAGCCGATTGTCATCAATGAGCACGTGATCCTCGATAGATCCAAAACTCACGGTGATCGAGCAAAGTGAAGATCGACGGAGAAATTACCTCTTTAAAGGAGTGATCGAGAGCTATTCTTCTTGTAATCTCGGATTGGAGAAGTTGTAATTTGAAGTTGAATAATAAAGGTGATCATTACTTTTTGTCTTGTTTTCTTTAAATTTTTGAATTATGAAATCTCTATTTGTTAATTCTTCTATTTTCCATAATGTGTGAGTAAATTTTCGCTTGCTAAGAATTCGAAGGAATTTGGTAGATCACATGGTGAGAGAATTCTATATTCATCTTAAGTCTTGTGGAGATTATAAAATTAAGCAAAAAGAATCATCGATGTCCAAATTGTGAGTGAGATCAAATTATTCAGAATTTCATCACAATTTGGGGATTAGATTGATGATCTTTCTTGTTAAAGGCTAGATAAGAATGGCAATCAATGAAAGGACATGGGGTAATGAATGAGAAACCCTAGTTTCTTCAAGGGATCCCTAATTCTCATTTTTAACCATCAATCTAGTGTTAATTCTACCAATAGATAAGATGAATCATTTTGAATAATCATCCATGGCTACTAATTCCGTTCGAATCCAACAAGCCTTCTACAATTTTCTTGATAACTAAATCTTGAACATTTTCTTGAATTTCCTTTCTTGAAAACAATTTCTTGAATTTCTTGAAACTATAAATTCGACTAAATCTTGAAACAATTTCTTGATTTTCTTTACTAGTTCTTTCGACTCAACTAAAGAAAGAATTTACGAATTCCACGAATCCCAAAGGACGATCCGTACTCACTAACGCTCGCTACACGCGACACCGTTATTGATTGCGGTTATTATACGACTAAAACATTACATCACTTCTTTACTATTACATCTTTTCTTTAAAAATCAAGATACCAAAACAACATAAAAATCAAATGGCGCTGTTGCCGGGGATATGTGCGTAATTTGTTCTTTCTTTCTATTTGGGTTGAAATATTATTATTCCATCAAAATTTAAATCAAAAATGCATCATGTGCTTAACGATTAGTGTTTGAATTTTTGCGAGGGAATCTGGCATCACTGTAGTGAGGAAATCAAGATTCAGAGACATTCTAAAGATTCCAGAGGAGCAAAGGAAGCTACAGTGAAAAGAACATCACTTAACTCCCCCGATCCACCACAGAACCGCGGCGGATTCATGGTTTTTGCGGTGGAACCTCCGTTGAGTTGGTGAATCAGAACTTCAATTTTCTCTGGTATATTCTCTATCTCCTTCTCTCTTCTCTGATAAGTCCAATAACAACTTTTCTGCAGGATTCTTTGCAAAAATTTGCCGCTCAAAAAAAAAATCTTGTTGCGTGTTTTGATATTGGTTGTTTGTGCATATTTTAATACGGAAATTAAAGGGCAAAGAACAATTTCAGATTAGGTGGGGATTTCATTACCCTTCTTAAGCCCCAAAAATCATAAAACTAGCATCTGCATCACCCTTCATTAACTAAAAAATATCTAGACCAAGACTCTAAGGACCATCGCGCTCAATTAGGACAGAGGAAGGTCGTGGGTAATCTACTGCTTATCCGCATTTGTTTTGTGGTGCCTAGGCAAGTGTGTCTAAGGCAAGTAGTTACTTAATTAGGCCCGCTATTTACATAGCGAATACCTCCCACTTACCTGGCACTTACCTGGCCAAAGGAAGGAAGGATAAAGAGGAAGTAGAGGATTTATCCTGCGATTTGTCTTCTGGAAGTCTAGGAGTGGTCTAGTGACTTGACATAGGTGACCTTAGATTTAGGGTTGATTGTACATTTTTGTTGTGATTTTTCTAAAAACGTCTTTTTCAAAACAAACAAAAAACAAACCAAACCTTTCTTTTAATTTACACATACGCTGCCACTTGCGCTAAAGCAGCTTAGTGCATGCTCGGCTGGACACGGGATTCTAGTGCCTATCTTGTCCGCGTTTCGTCTATCGACTCCGAAGTCGGTATTTCTTCATCTTCTTTTTCCTCACCACAAACCACATCCACCGAGATGGACGGTTCTCCATTTAATTTCAATAACACCACTCTGCCACCACCCGCAGGTGCGCAGAATCTACAGCGTATATCTCTCCAAGAGAGATGCTACCCTATACGTGCTCCTCTTTCTACTTGTCTTTCCATTCCACCAGCCAACGGGGATAATTTCGAAATCAAACCACACTATATCAATATTTTACCTAAATTTCACGGTCTAGAGTCTGAAGACGCATACATTTTTATCACCAAATTCGAAAACGTATGTGATGATGGGCACTTCACAACTTTCTGTGGATGCTATGCGTATACGTCTTCTCCCGTTTACTTTGTGCGATTTAGCCGAAAAATGGCTTTATAACACACCCGCACACTCAATTTCCAATTGGGATGAATTCGTTATAGCATTCCTTAAGAAATTTTATCCCAATCATAAGAGCGCCCGTGTTAGGAGTGAAATCAACCGGTTTTCCCAGCTTCCCAATGAACCATTTTGGAAATGCTTTGAACGGTTCAAGGATCTGCTTGTCCAATGTCCTCATCACGGAATCCATAGATGGGATCTGTGCCGAATTATATATGAGGGTATTAATCCAACGACAAAACAGATGCTTGAAACCATGTGTCAAGGAAATTTCATGTCTAAAGAAGATGGTGAAGCCTGGAAATTCTTGGAAATTTTTTCTGAAAACACTTTGCAAAGGGAAAGCGTTAGTCCATCATCTAGGGGTGGTATCCATCAACTTGATATTTCCATTTCCGTAAAAGCCGAAATGGCAGCAATGCAAAAGAAACTTGAAACTATGGAAAACAAATTTTTATTAGCCTCCCTAAACCAGGTGACGCTCCCTAAAACCGTGTGTGGATGTTGTTCCGATCCATCACATCTGACGGAAGAATGTCCTTTGAATTCTTCGTTTCAAGGTTAAGAACACACTAATGCTTCTTTTCAGCAAGGACCTAGAAATGATCCTTATTCTTCCACATATAATCAGGGTTGGAGGAATCACCCTAATTTTGCTTGGAACCAACACCAAACTCAAAATACGGTTCCAAACCAAAATAACTTTCAAAGGGTTCCTCCAGAACCACAACAACTACCACAGAATCAGCACCCCTTTCAACCACAAACTTTTCAAAATCCGGCCAACAATTCTGCACCCTATAATAATTCTTTCCAAACGGCCGGTACCGAAAACTCCTCTGCACTCGAACGAACCTTAGATTTGTTTATGAAACATACCATGCAAATGTCGGCTGATATAATGTCTTCTATAGACACTATAAAGAATGACTCTGCCTCCCACAGTGAGAGTATAAAATCGATAGAAGCACAAATTGGACAGTTAAATGCCGCGATGAGTGCTAGAGAGAAAGGGAAACTTCCAGCTCAACCCCTATCGAATCCTGGCTACTCGCATCATAATGTGAGTGCTATTACCATGTTGAGATATGGAAGAGTGCTAAACAACCATATTGGTGAAGAGATTGATAATGAGGAATCAATCAATGATACCTCGGCTTCCACTTCCACTTCTTACCCTATTTCGTCTACTCCACCTTCTTGCGAGCCTATTCTCCGTTTTCCCCAAGGCTCGAACCCTCAGCCCACTTCTTCTAGTCAACCTAAGAAAATCCCCACTCCAATTCTGGGATCCGTTCTACCCACACGAACTTCTCCACAAATGTTGGACCTAACTATTATAGATAAAGCTCCTTATCCAAATAGGTTGAGGGCCAACAAACCCAATGCACAAATGGAGAAGAATATGAAAATGTTTAAACAGGTTAATATAAATATTCCTCTCCTAGATGTGATAAAACAAGTTCCAACATATGCGAAAATACTTAAGGACTTGTGCACTAGGAAGAGAAAGACTCAAGTGCTGAAAAAAGTGTTCATGACGAGTAATATTAGCACAGCTTTTACCCATCAGTTACCAAAGAAACGTAAGGACCCTGGCTGTCCTAAAATCTCTATTTCTATTAAGGTAAAAATATTAATCGTGCTTTACTCGACCTTGGCTCTAGTGTTAACCTACTTCCTTACTCTGTCTATGAGCAATTATGTATCGGAGAGTTAAAACCGTCGCACTGCATTCTCCAGATGGCAGATCGATCTATCACCAAACCTAGGGGTGAGCTTGAGGATGTTTTGATAAAAGTCGGGGAATTTATATCCCTTGTGGACTTTATTGTTCTAGATACACAATCGGTAGCGAACCCACGGAACCAAATTTCAGTGATTTTAGGTCGACCCTTTTTAGCGACTTTCAACGCTGTAATCAATTGTCGAAATGGCTCTATGAACCTATCCTTCGGGAAGATGTCAATTGAGCTTAACATTTACAAGTTGGGAAGTGAACTCTCCGAACCTTCTGCTCAATTATGTTTTGTCGAATTAATGAATGTCGACAGCAACGAATTTGAACAGCTTCACGATACTAATCTAGTCTCCTTCAATACGTTGTTGTTTGACCCCGCTATTTGTTATACACATATGGACTCATCTATCGAGCTGTCCGGGTCAACATCTAACGCTGATTATGAACCTTTTATGGAGTCTGAGTATCATCCCGTTCTTTCCGATGAGATTATTTTTCGGGGTATCGATGAAAGCTTTGAAGAAATTTTCGCCGATGAACTCGCATTTTTAGAAAATATGGGAGTTGTGATTAATCAACCCCAAAACAAAGGAGTTGAACCAACACCCCTTCTTCTTGACAATAACGAGAATGCGAGTAATCCATTATCATCATTGTGTCGTCTCTCCAAATTGAGATGCAAACCCATTATATTACACCACTTATCTCTTCCCCACTTCTTCTTGGCTCTATATAACATGTTTTTCCACCAACCAGTGCGTTACATCGATAAAATCTTCGAATGGTTGGTGTTGACTTTTGGTCTTTGTAAAGTTTTGCATTGACCAATAATTTACCCCCCTCTTATAATTTTAAAAAGTTTAATATTGTTTAAATCAAGTTTGGGGGGGTTATATTTTTGGCTCTTGAAAATAAAATTTGTACACAAAAATTATGAGCCAAAAATAAGTTTGCGGGAGATTTTCACTTTCACTTATCCTTGTCCCTGTTAATAACTTTTCCTCCCAAGTCTACAGATTTTTGAGATTTAAAAGATGACAATAGTGAGGACATTGCTGTAAACAGGTTTGGGGGAGGTTTGTGTTTATTTACGCATTACCTTGCATTATACACATTGCATAAGCACAAAAAAATTTCAAAAATTTTCTTTTATAATAAAAGATTAGAAAGTGAAAAATTACTTTTAAAATATTGGAAGAATTTAAGAAAACCAAGAACGTTAGATGTTTTCTTAAATGAAACTAATAATAAGTAGTTATGAGCCGTTGTCCCAAGGGTTAGTAAGATGAAGGAAGTCACTAATCTGAGAATAAAAATAAGTTTGAAAAATAGTTCCTATTATGAAAGCCAAACATCTGAACGTTGATACCCTACTATACGCACTTACATACGTCTTGAAGCTCGGGATAGTAGAGGATACCTTGAAATGCTCTTGTCTAAAAGCCCAAGTATGAAGAAAATAATAAATGAAGCATACAAGTATAAAATGGTGAAAAAAATGAACACTGGTTTTGTAATCACTTAGGCAGCATAAAAAATATAGCGAGGGTGCTTCATCACCTAGTGCCTTAGACCAACTGGTTTGGGAGTCACTACTAAGCCTTAGGTGTTGCAAGACAAGAAAATTGCTAATTACGCCTAATATGTGAGCACATTTAGTAATCGGTCGCTTAGTACCTTCAGAAGTATTAACGGTCGCATGAAGAATGTGTGAGCAATTCCATCCAAAATATTCACCGACTAAAAAGTACTGAGGTAAATGGACAAGAGTATGATAGCTTGAATTGAATTCTCCGAGTGTAGGGATGTCTTTTACACACACGTAGGGTATATGATCGGTGTTTGGAAGATAGGTAGGGATGAAGAATAAAGGCACTTAGTCAACTTGTTTGTCTAGCTTGAGATATTTATTAACCCAACCCTTAACCTTAGACTATGGTTTATTCTCTACATGAGTTAGGCATGGCTTATTAACTCACCATGGTTGCATTTCTAACCTCATCTCTTTGTCCATCACTTCATCTTCTTCTTCCTCATTTTTGAGCTCTCTTGATTTTGATTAAGTGATGAAACCTTGTGAGAAAATTAAATCAAAAGTGAGCCCACTTCCTATTTCATCGTCCTCTACTACTTGCCATTTAGTTTAGGGTGTTTGCTTCACTAATCTCACCATTTGTGAAGAGCTAGCATGAGCTTGAGTCTCCTCGACGTAGATCATCATCGGCTTCGAAGGCATCGAGCAAGTCCGTTCATTTCTTCATGTGATCCCTTACTAGAGTCAGGGAGTACGATAATCGCAGCGATGGGACTACTACACGGAGCTTTAGAAGTGAAGGACCGGTCTAAAAAGGTTGTATTCCACATTCACTTTACTTGCAAAGTAGTTTGCATTTCATTCCGTCCGATTTCTAGTTAACGATTCTTAGTTATGGTTAGTTAGAACGGCAAATTTTTGAATTTGGAATGGACGATGCCTCCCGAAACCTTGCTACCGTCCTAGGTAACCCTGCAGTGGTATCAGAGCCATGCTAGAAATTTTGACGGATTTTGTTAAGATTACGAAACCGAAATACTCCGTAACTTAAAACAGGAAAATCCATTTTCTGTCGATTTTAAAAGGTTGTTAAAAAATTATTTAAACAAGTGAAGAATGTTGTATGTGATGCAACATGAACACACAAGAAAACTCAGCCCCTTACCATGGAAAATGGCCGGCGACATGCACACTATGTCTGGCGACCTCCACCACATAGTGGAGTTTATGGTTGAATATTTTGGTGTGTTCCAGAGACTAGGTTTTGGTGTTTCAGGTGTTGTTTGTTTTTGTTAATTTTGCATGTGATGTAATCTTACACTATAAGCAATTCTGAGTGTTTTGTATTCGTAGTTTTAACAATGTTTCGGGTTATTCACATATTATCTAGGCGAAGTTTAAAAGTTCGATCGAATGTCAAAAACCCATTTTTCCAAGTTTAACGTATTCGGAAAAACATGCAAGTAATTCTATGAACCCTCTAGAAGAATGAAACCCTAACTCGACTTTTTGGGTCGCAGAACCGCGATCATACCCTAGGGTTTGCCGCAGTTCCCCAGCCACATGAGTGAGGCTTGGGTCTGCCCTTCTACGGCTGGTGCATAGGTACTGTGACATATTCTAGGTATTATTAAAACTGTGCTTAAGTGTTGAGCTGTCGGGAAATTGTGGGACTTTGATGAATCGATCGAAAAGTTTAACGTCGTCCGGATATTATGTGATGAGATACAATACTTGGAATCAAAAATAATTTGAATTTTATAAATCTAGCAATTTAGTCTCATTTGATCGGTTGCCACGGGATTTTGATGTGATCAAAAGTCCGTCGCAATCACGTAGCGTACGTGGATACTCGCCGGGTAACTTTACTAGATAGACACGCCCCATAGTCCCAACCAAGTGACTGTAGGAGAACCCCGTTGCCAAAAGCATCCGTTTGGGTGCTCGCGAAAGCGGTGTTCCGCCTTAG
This sequence comes from Agapanthus africanus, assembly GCA_030015575.1. Taxonomy (NCBI): domain Eukaryota; kingdom Viridiplantae; phylum Streptophyta; class Magnoliopsida; order Asparagales; family Amaryllidaceae; genus Agapanthus; species Agapanthus africanus. The sequence continues at coordinate 77,312,269 of CM057347.1, read as the reverse complement.
TGCACTTCATCGACGACATCTGGGGTGCGGCCATTTACTAAAGTTTCCGATGAGCATTCGATCACGATGTCGGGAATCTTTTTGAATTGCCCGACTTGATATTGAAAAGTGTTTTCGAGGTCGAGACTAAAATGCGGGGTTTATAATTGTTAGGCATGCGATATCTAAGGAATTCATTTGGTTAGGCATGTGATGTCTAAGATGGTTGTAGATTCCAACTGTTGTAGTTTTTCACTTTTTTTTCTGCGATCGTAAGTGTAATATATGATGTATCTTCGGTTTCGTTGCTATATGTCAACGACAATTGGGATACACATATTTACTTACGTTGATGACATGTGATGTTATGTGTTGCTATGATATGTTATATTGGATCATTGTGTTTGAATAGCCAGGGGTTTTATGTGAGATGAGAGTTTTTCATTTTCATTCATGTAAAATTCATTGTATGTAATATTCTTTTATTAGGGCACTTCCGGGTTGAGGATGATGTCACCATTGTATATTATTTACTTTTCCGCATTAGGATAGACCCAAGGCGGGGAGCACAAGTAACTGGGTTCTACGGCCCAGTGGGAGACCATCTCGAGGAGTCGAGACCGGGTCTCCTAACTCTAGAATTGGAAGGGTTGCTTGCCGCTCTCGTAAGGGGTCTAGGGATGTGGATTTGGCTATTCATCATGACCGTGGAATCCGTGTTTTATACAGGCTTAAAATAAAACCCGGAAATCCTAGTATATCCAATATTTCATATGTTGATTTCTGCCGCGATATCTATGATGTGATCATTTGATATGTTGAGATAGATACTGTATATAGTATATGGGATATATTATATAGATGTTGCTTATATTTTGCACCCGTGCTAGCCCTGCCCCGCTCTGTCGTTAGTTACCTAACCTAACGGTGCACGAAGGAACATCGAGGCGAATGCGGATGGCATAAGCGTGTTGGAGATAGTGCCCTCAAAGTCAATTATTGGATCGCAGGTACATGATTGCAATGATTGAGGCAGGACCTATACCGATATGACAGTCTTGCTTGAGATGATAGTATGCTATCTGGTTTGTCTTTACCATCGTATACATGCTTTAGTTCGCTATTGCATGTTGATAGAGCCCATAGGATTCTGCTTGACAGCCAACAGTATGATGGTGATCATATACGTGGGAGCTGGGGTCTATAAGCACATCCTTGAAGTGTCCCTAGTCGTAGGAGTTTCGAGACAGGGAATCGATACTCCAGAGTAGACTAGTGTATACAGTCGAGACCCCGACGAGGGGCGGTGGCCGGTCTCACAAGCCATTGGTGTCAGTTGGTTCACCTTAGATGTATACAGGTGCTCATTGGGTTATGAGTACACCGGACAGGACTCGCCGGGAACATGCTAGTTGGTATTATACATATCGTCAGATAGCAGTTCCCTGGTGACATGTATACATGTTAGTTTGTCGACCTGAGATCGTCATTTGTCTCGTGTGAGTTCCCACTGTGCTTTGATTTCTACCCTACAACGCTCAAAGGAGACGTGCAAACAGGTATTTTTTGGATACAGTCCCGACCCACATGGAGGCAGTGAGCGGATCGTCGGGGATTCGTCTCCCCCGGTATTGGGGGTTGATGTTGCACAGTGCATGGGTGGCCATCACTAGAAATTCTCGGCCGAGGTAGTGGAGAATTACTGATTTGGATCAGTAGTTTCTCAGGTGGTGATGGGCTTCATGCCGACACGATTTATCGCGTTATTAGGGGTCTGACTTTATCCACCCCCTAGACTCGATATACGATACTCTTTAGACGAACAGACTGGACTGTACGGATATTGTCACTGTCAGGCTCAGTAGGGTTTATGGATGAGTTCACTCGTCAGCTTCCCTTCCAATCAATACATAGGCAAACGTTACGTACAGCTCGTGCCTCTGACGTGCTAGTGGTTATACCCAGTGCCAGTGTGTTGTTGAGTTATTAGAGTCCCACACAGACCGTTTCCCAAGTTCGGGCGAAACGTTGTAGAGGCCGTATGGTTTTATGGCAGGGCTCGGAAAATGCATGTACGTTTTCGCTCGTGTCATATTTCGGGCAGATAATACTGGTAGGCTTTGGTTTAAGCCAGATCTGGGTATTATACTTTGTAGATATAATATCTTTGTCTCAGTTGCATTTGTATTCGGTCGTAATACAAATGCGGGTATGTTTATACTGATACGGGGTTATCCTAAAATTCGTTTCAGGATCACTTTTGGAAGTTGCCAGTTTCCAGTTTTCTATCAGCCGTATTTAACATTCGGTTAAATGCGGATTTATCTTTTCTTCAAGAGGGTGAGTCATGAGGTGAGTCATTGGTCGAAGCTTCATGTTGTGGTGACTAGGATGATGAGGTGGTTAATGAGTCATTTGTTGCATTTATTAGATGATGACTAAAGGTTATGACTCATGCTTTCATTAATCTTATGATAAGTATTGTGCTAATGGTCACCTCCCCCTCTCCTACACTCACCTCCCTCCCTCTTCAAAGATGGCCATCCCCTCTTGGAAAAGAGGAATTGATTTTCATTTGGGAAAATATAATAGTTATTTGGTTCATGGAAAATAGAATAGAAAAGTTTCTCATTTCATTTCGATCCAAAAGGCAACTTCATTAACCGTTCGTCCATAACTTTGGACGTAACGAGACAAAGTGTTCTACTCATTCTCTACATCAATCTTGGTCATCACTTTTAGCAAACTTGATGATCGAGTTGCCTCAGTTCAGAGGCTGGAGCCCGTTTAAAGATCCGTCGACGTGGTGCCACCTGGACGAGAAGACCGGAGATTCAGGAGATTGGTGCAGCCGCAACAAAGCGTGGGATGATGGCTGAAGACCGAAGGACTCGGATCATTCGGTATAAAATTTCTACCCACTTTGTAGTTTGTTAGTTTAGCTTTAATGGCATATCCGGGATATAGTACGCGATAGCGCCAGTTGCAAAAGTTTTTGTTCCGCATTTGGCGTTTGTTAGACAGCCGGGGCGCTACCGTGGACTTACAGTGGTATCAAAGTCTCACCATTAAGCTTCACTAACTTGTGCTAATGCGTTTAAAATATCGATCGAACGGATTTTCGAAAACCGCAAATTCCAAGTTCACAGTTTCTGTCGATTTTAAACAGTGTCTAAAAATTATTTTGCATATCACAGAAAGTTGTGCGGGGTATTTTAAGCTAACTGTAGAAATTTGGTCACGTGACCCCACAAGACCACCGCGGATCCGCGGTCAAACCTAGGGTTTGACCGCGCATCCGCGGCCAATCTGTGGGACCAGTGGTCCAAATTTCTACAGTGGCTTCTTCTGTGGAAATTGTGGTTTTTGGTATAGTTCTTTTGGACCCAGATTTTGTTACTTTACAGCAGATGTACATGGGGCCCACTTCGGGAAATTTAGTCGATTGAAATTTCAAACTTGTTAGTATGCAGTATTTACATTATATCTCCGACCGGAAATGTCATTTGAGCGGTAAACCGCGTCTAATTGCTATAGTTCTTTTAGACGGGTTTGCGAACGTGACATTCGCGTTGATGTTTTGTGTTGTGTTGTGATGTTGCGGATATGTCGTGGTGGATAGCAGGGTGCAATGATAGTGCTGTTTGGATTTATTTGTACATTTGATATTGCGGGGCGAGCGTCCAACATGTGGACTGCCGTCACTACCTGCTTGTATAATATTCTTTTTGGGACACGACCGGGCTGAGGTCGATGTACCCGTTGTATATATTTCTTTTCAGTACTAGGTTTACCCCGCGACGGAGTGCAAGGATAGCCGGGTTCTGGAGGGCAACGGGTCCGTATCTCATGGCTTTGAGAGGCAGAGGGACCTCACTCTAGAACTGGCAGACTATTCGCTGCACTCGTAGGGGGTACAGGTTGACCCAGGGAGGGGTGCTCAATTTACCGGATTCCGTGAAGTGCCAGGTGTTCCATTCACTATGCTGGTGGGGACTACCTCGCTTTAGGTTTTGGCGGGTAACTTGCCGCACCCGTAGGGGTCTAGGTTTCATTGCACTGGCTATCCAGACGACCAGGGGAACGTCGGGTTTCAGTAGCGGCTCTGTGAAACCAGGGGATCCCAGATTATCTGTATTGTTCTGTGATGCTTATTACTTTTCTGTAATGTTGCATATTATCACACCTAGAGCGATTACTGTATATTGGTATATATACTATTAGATGTTGTATATGTTTTACACCCGCGCTAGTCCAGTCCCCGCTCTGTCGTTAGTTAAGTAACCTAACGGGTGATGACGGGACCCAGTGACGTATGCGGATGGCATATACGTACATTTTATTTTTCGTTCTTTTCTGGTGTGATTGATTGATGGAACTGCGTTGATTCTTATCAATGCAAGTAAAAAAAACCTATATTTGATGTTGTTGGAACCAATTTAAAATGTGTTATTATAAAGACGTTTCCTTTTGTTTTGCATAGTGATATTCGGTTATGAATATCCAGCACCTCATTCGACGAGGCAAGGGACAAGATCCCTTCACCGGGAGTGACCCCTTGGGCAGAAGTTTGCGTCAGGGTAATAACTTCACTATAGTCGATTACAAGTTGCTTTGCATCGCGGTATTCAGTTGGAATATCCTGCACTTCATTCCACGAGGAAAGAGCCGAGATCCCTTCACCGGGAGTGACCTCTTTAGCAAAGGTTTTTCGCCACTATATTTTTATAAAAAGCTATTAGGTTCCTTCAACGAGATCAAGTTCATTACGTTAAAGGTTTTTTGCCAAAAACTAGTCGTAGCCCTCTGTCATTTCTTTTGGGTATTCAGTAGTATTCAAGCTATGTATTTTGGCCAAAGTCAAGGCATAGTGTTTGGTAGCTGATGGGTATTCATTTGTTGCATAGATAGATGAGTTGGTTTGGGACAGTCGTTTTGCCATTTTGGCCAAAGTCAAGGGCATGTGCGGGTGGGTTCAAATTGACCTGAATAGTGACGGGTAGAACTTGGCATGTGACTTATGACATTTTGACCAAATCCAAGGTCATAAGAGCATGGGGCAAAAATAATATCGGGAGTTTCAAACATAAAGAAACTTGCCAAGTATGCGCATACCTTCTGGAGTGTGATAACGTGAGTGGATTCCGTCACGTTATCATGCGATGAGAATTGGATCCCGATTCCCACTGATGAGTTGGTTTACTCTTCGGGTGATCCCGACTAATTCTTCTTTCAGGTTTGGAGGAGAATTTGAGATTACAGTGGGAGGTTTCCTGATTAGATAAAGTGATAACCATTCTGATCTAGGTTAGAGTGCACGCAGAGTGTTTCTTTTCTCTCTCTCTCTCTTTGGCAGCGACCTTTGACAGACCCTTGACTATGACTCAGTGACCAAGTTGACCGAACCTTCTTAATATACTGGCTTTTGGATTGTCTAAAGTTGCATAAGTCATTGCCGCTCCTTCTTTTACCCTTTGTATTTCTCAGAACACCCCGTATTATTATGGAAATCCACTTCCATTGGATAGATCCATCGTATGGTTATATACGAACTCGAAGGGACTTCTTCAAGGATGGATCCAGGTTCAGGAGAAATAGAATTGGTTTATTCAGTTGTCTTTTATTATCACCTTCTCTCAGGTTGCGAGGGCTCCTTAGTATAGGAGAGTACACCTATTATGCTTACTGGATAGTCTTCTTCCAAACCATAGGCAGGTGCCAAAAGGTAGGGAATGAAGAAAACCAATTAGCCTAAGTAGGGTGTGCAGAAGGTAATAAGTAAAGACAAGATAAAGGGATTAGAAAGAGGGCAAAGTAAATTACGACTGTTATCATTCACGACCAAAACCGCGTACTTCATCACCACTCCTATTTCACCTTTGCTTTTTTCCAGTTCGGGAGAAATAGAATAAGCTATTATTCAGTTGTCTTTTATCATCACCTTCTCTCAAGATACGAGTACTCCTTGGTTTAGGAGAGTACACCTATTATGCTTACTGGATAGTCTTCTTCCAAACCATAGGCTGGTGCCGAACGGTAGGGAAGGAAGAAAACCATTTAGCCTAACGTTGGTGTACAGAAGGTAATGAATAAAGACAAATAAAGGGATTTGGAGAGATGGCAATGAAATATACGGTTAAAATCATGAATTGGATTATGGAAGAGGCATTACTAAGAATACCAGGATACCCCTACGAAACATTTTCATGTTTCAGTGCATTGTTAAAGAAAAACTGTTTTCCCGATTAGATACTTACTCCAGGGTATGTATTTACCAGGTTTAATTCTCATATCTGTATGGTTTTACAGATGATGAGTGGGAGTAAGTTATTGGGAATTAGGAGATCATCCTCATTATATCGGAATTCATTGTAATTGGTGATATTTGAGGAAATCGCCTGGGTACAGTTTTCAACCTACGATGCACAAGTTTTGAGTTATTCAATTCAGCGGACTTATACAGAGTATTGTATGTTGTCCAGTGTCCGTCAGGACAAAGGGGTTGGTCCTTGTACTATGTTCTATTTACTTGTAACTTCTCTAGTTTTAGACAAGTATTTCGTAGAAATACAATGTTTAAGTTTTGAGAAGTTGTGGGTATAAAAATAAAGTAGAGAACCAGGTATCGTAAGTATCGGGATTCTTTAAAGAGATCGAAGATGTAGATTCTTGTGATTGGTATTCAGTTGATAGTAATGGTTTTGAGAAACTTGTTTCTTTTTCAGGTTACTCTTAATTGGATGTATTCCTAAGTTGAGTAATGCTGATTAGCCTCTCTCCATTAAGATGATATGCACTGGAGACAGTTGCATAGTTTGAATCTGGTTCCAGTTAAATTAGTGCCTCTATTTCTATATTGTATATAGAATGGTTCATATCTTAACGATGTTAAGGTACAGGGAGTTGTCCGGCTTATGCTTAAAACCAGGTACTGGTTAACTCAAGGCACGTTTCTATAATGGCAGTTTGTGGGTTGACCCTGGCTTTGATGAGGGTTGACTTTCTACCATTTAGAAGATCAATAGTGATATTGTTCTTGACTCGCCACAGTTTTAGTAAAATGGATTTTTTCAGAAAACAGTAGTGGGAGTATGGTAGAACTGGAAGTGATTCCAGAACCGCAAACGATTACGAAAAATTTAATAGGACCTATATATTCAATCAGGTTTGACATTCCAATAGCCACTCCACAGATATGGTGGGTAACCTCAGACACCCGAGAGGTACTCCGGTACCCTCGAGGACGGTGACAGGGAGGTTCTTGTTTACCCAGACTTGACACTACTGCTGTTCCAGACTATGAGACCTGGCAGAAAGTTAAGTATAGCATCGTTCTAAACGAGCTTTAGAAGTGCACGTATATATTATTCTGCCAGAGGGTTGTCGTAGTCAGTGGGAGTAGCGGAAGCATAGTGGTCAAGTAGCTTATGTCTATTTATAGACTTGAGCAGATATAGCGGAGATAAGATCATCTAATTTTGATATAACAGTCATGGCTTTGACTTCATCAGAATAGGGGATGGATCAGTTAAGAAGGTAGCAGGTTGTAATGTCCTGGTATTTGGATGACATACACAGAGTAGGAAGTAAAATTCCTATACTACGATCGGTTGTACTTTGGTCGTCACACAGTTATTTCTCCACAAAGGATATGGATATAATATAAGACATTTTGGTTACTAGATCTATGGTTTTAGATCTAGATTTGGGTAGTTTCCAAATGTGGGTACTTTGATAGTATTCTAAAGGTATTTAGAATAGATGACTCCTGGCATGTTGGTGTACCTGCAGGTGATGGAGTCACCCTCTCTAAAGGTGTCTTACAGATTAAAGGGGAGAGGGATGTGCATGATTGACAGATCACTTGCTTAGGCAATTGAGTCAATCGTGAGATGTCAAGTACCACACCAGATGTTGTTTATGCACTAGATGCGATAAGTTTATATTCATTCAATCCTGAAGAAACATAAGGAAGCTGTTTTAGAACATAAGTGCATGTTCTATGGATTTGATGACGGCAGCCTCCTTCAGGAGACGGTTATCATTCCAGGCTTCAAAGGTGACATGGATGACAGAGTGATTGTCAGAGTTATAGTTTTCCCTCTGACGAGGGACAGTATTATGGACAGATGGTCCAAGAGGATACTGTGGGAGGCATGGTGCTGGATACTGATTAGGTTCAGTGATCACTACAGTCTAAGAAGTTTGGATTTAGAGTTCATTTATGAACTAGGTCCCATCAGATATTCAGACATATTCTAAGACAGGTATTACTCGATTCGGGAGATGGCTTTCTCCGCGAACTTGAGATTAAGAGAGACATAGAAAGAAACATCAGGGCGGATCCACTCACTGAGGCTATTTCTCGAACACAAGAGTTTTACAAACTAGCTTTGTGAAACTGATTAGTAGAGGAGTTGGATGTTCGGTATCACACGGGCTGTGAGTATGCGACATCGCAATAATTAGCCTTAAGTGTAAGTGGGAGATTGTTGGAGATAGTGCCCTCAAAGTCAATTATTGGATCGCAGGTACGTGATTGCAATGATTGAGGCAGGACCTATACCGATATGACAGTCTTGCTCGAGATGATAGTATGCTGTCTGGTTTGTCTTTATCATCGTTTACATGCTTTAGTTCGCTATTGCATGTTGATAGAGCCCATAGGATTCTGCTTGACAGCCAGCAGTATGATGGTGATCATATACGTGGGAGCTGGGGTCTATAAGCACATCCATGAAGTGTCCCTAGTCGTAAGAGTTTCGAGATAGGGCATCAATACTCCAGAGTAGACTAGTGTATACAGTCGAGACCCCGACGAGGGGCGGTGGCCGGTCTCACAAGCCATCGGTGTCAGTTGGTTCACCTAAGATGTATACAGGTGCTTATTAGGTTATGAGTACACCAGACAGGACTCGCCAGGAACATGCTAGTTGGTATTATATATATCGTCAGATAGCAGTTCCCTGGTGACATGTGTACAGGTTAGTTTGTCGACCTGAGATCGTCATTTGTCTCGTGTGCGTTCCCACTGTGCTTTGATTTCTACCCTACCACGCTCAAAGGAGACGTGCAAACAGGTGTTTTTTGGGTACAGTCCCGAGCCACATGGAGGCAGTGAGCGGATCGTCAGGGATTCATCTCTCCCGGTATTGGGGGTTGATGTCGCACAGTGCATGGGTGGCCATCACTAGAAATCCTCGGCCGAGGTAGTGGAGAATTACTGATTTGGATCAGTAGTTTCTCAGGTAGTGATGGGCTTCATGCCGACACGATTTATCACGTTATTAGGGGTCTGACTTTATCCACCCCCCTAGACTCGATATACGATACTCTTTAGACGAACGGACCGGACTGTACGGATATTGTCACTGTTAGGCTCAGTAGGGTTTATGGATGAGTTCGCTCGTCAGCTTCCCTTCCAATCAATACATAGGCAAACGTTACGTACAGCTCGTGCCTCTGACGTGCTAGTGGTTATACCCAGTGCCAGTATGTTGATGAGTCATTAGAGTCCCCCACAGACCGTTTCCCAAGTTCGGACGAAACGTTGCAGAGGCCGTATGGTTCTATGGCAGGGTTCTGAAAATGCACGTGCGTTTTCGTACGTGTCATATTTCGGGCAGATAATACTAGTAGGCTTTGGTTTAAGCCGGATCCGAGTATTATACTTTGTAGATATAATATCTTTGTCTCAGTTGCATTTGTATTCGGTCGTAATACAAATGCGGGTATGTTTATACTGATACGGGGTTATCCTGAAATTCGTTTTAGGATCACTTTTGGAAGTTGCCAGTTTCCAGTTTTCTATCAGCCGTATTTAACATTCGATTAAATGCGGATTTATCTTTTCTTCAAGATGGTGAGTCATGAGGTGAGTCATTGGTGGAAGCTTCATGTTGTGGTGACTAGGATGATGAGGTAGCTAATGAGTCATTTGTTGCATTTATTAGATAATGACTAAGGGTTATGACTCATGCTTTCATTAATTTTATGATAAGTATTGTGCTAATGGTCACCTCCCCCTCTCCTACACTCACCTCCCTCCCTCTTCAAATATGGCCGGCCCTTCTTGGAAAAGAGGAATTGATTTTCATTTGGGAAAATATGATAGTTATTTGGTTCATGGTAATTAGAATAGAAAAGTTTCTCATTTCATTTCGATCCAAAAGGCAACTTCATTAACCGCTCGTCCATAGCTTTGGACGTAACGAGACAAAGTGTTCTACCCATTCTCTACATCAATCTTGGTCATCTCTTTTAGTAAACTTGATGATCGAGTTGCCTCGGTTCAGAGGCGGGAGCCCGTTTAAAGATCCGTCGACGTGGTGCCACCTGGACGAGAAGACTGGAGATTCAGGAGATCGTAGCAGCCGCAACAAAGCGTGGGATGATGGCTGAAGACCGAAGGACTCGGATCATTCGGTATAACATTTCTACCCACTTTGTAGTTTGTTAGTTTAGCTTTAATGGCAGATCCGGGTTATAGTACGCGATAGCGCCAGTTGCAAAAGTTTTTGTTCCGCATTTGGCGTCTGTTAGACGGCCGAGGCGCTACCGTGGACTTACAAAGCATACGTTGTATTTATCTGTGATGTTTAGGTAACTTAAATGATGGGACTTCATTAATGAGATTAATGAAAGAAAATAAACCTAAAGATGTTGTGGAATCGAATTTTCAAAAACAGGTAGCTACAGTTCTTTCTTTGCATAGCGGTGTTCCTTATAGAACATGCTACACCTTATTCGATAAGGAAAAAGCCGAGATCCCTTCGCCGGGAGTGACCTCTTTAGCAATAGCTGGTAGATTCTACAACCCTCGGTTTGTCTTTTGATTGCTTCTATAGTTTTTGCTTTGCATAGTGGTATTTGTGAAATATCATGTACCTTATTCGATAAGGAAAGAGCCAACGATCCCTTCACCGGGAGTGACCACTTTAGCAAAACTAGCAAAAGCCTAAAAAACACTCCATTTAAATCATTTGATTCTACAACGATATCAAGTTCATTACGCAAAAGGTTTTCTTAAAAACCTGTCGTAGCCTTCCGTCATTTCAGATAAGTACTTCATAGTATTTGTGCTACTTTTGTTGGCTTTCGTCAAGGCGTAGTGTGCGGTAGCTATTTATGCTTATCTGCAAAAGCATATGATGTGATTGAGTTAGGGTAGTCATGCGACTTTGTTGGCTTTCGTCAAGGGTTGTGTGGGTGGGTTTAATTCAATCAAGAAATGTACGGGTTGAACTTGACTAGTAGCCTATGGTTTGTTGGATTTCGTCAAGGTCATAGGATGCTAGGGGTAAAATATTAACTGGAATTTCAAGTGTTGAAATTTGCAATGAGATTGAATACCTCCTATGAGATAGTTGGATCCCGATACCCACTGCGAGTAAGAGTTACTCCTGGGAGAGTTTTACATATTACAATTAGCCGATCAAGTAGGTGTTTAGAAAGGTGTGAATGGGGTTTTGTCCGTGGGAAAATGAGGTTTATTTTAATTAGGTCCGTGCGAAAGCTCGGGGAACCTCCCTCAAAGTACCGACACTGGCCTGGCTGAAAGATTGGCGAATTTATAGAGTGTAATTAATCCCGGTTAATCTTTCCTTTTAGGGTTTGAAGGAAGATTTGACTAAAACAGTCGGAGAAATCCTGATTAGATAAATTAATAACCAATCTAATCTTGCAAGAGCATACGCTGAGTGTTTTCTTCTCTCTCTCTCCAAGTAGCGACCATGTCACGCCTTAATCAAGATAATAATACGGATGTATTGACCGAACCCGCTTGTTATACTGAGCTGGGGAACGTTGGTCCCGCTCCAACTTATAATTGTTATAAGACCGAGCAGGAAATAGGGGATTACTAAGATTCCCGTGCCACCCAAACAAAGACAGTGCATGATGATGTATCTTCTTCGGGTGTGTTCATTACAGAGAACTGTTTCTCAGTTTCCTTTACGTCTTGGGTATGAGATACCGGATCAGGATCTTACATATGTAAGATGTTACATGGGCTACTGATAGGTAGAGAATTGAGAACGGGTGATAAGTTTTAAGAGTTGGAAACGGTGTAAGTGTTATAGCCAAGTATGTTGGCAGTTATCAACTTGTATTACCAAATACATTGATTCTGAACGAATGTTATTAGATACCGAACCTGATATACAACATCATATCATTCTCTTTATTTAGTAAAGAAGGATATAATTTTGTATTGTTGGATAATGTTTTGAACATTTTCCTATATCAAGAGTGAATCGGTTCAGGCATGTTATCTAAAAGCATATACGTTCTAAATCAAGCCACAGTTCTTAACATACAGAACACACACAGGAGGAAGAGTTCAGAGATGAACGAATTCTTCTTAAGGCATTGTAGACTAGGTCATATCAATGTGACCCGACTAGCTAAGTTACATTAAGATGCATATTTAAATCAGTTTGAACTTACATCTTGTCAAACTTGCCAGTCATGTCACAGAGATAAGATGATCATACCTCCGTTTAATAGAAACAGAGGAAGAGTTAGTGAGCTCTTGGGATTGATACATGATGATGTATATAGGTCCCCTGTCTACACATGCCAGGAATGGTTCTTTCTACTTCATTACATTCACTGATGATCTCTCAAGATTCGCACAAGTGTTCCTGTTGAAACACAAGTCTGAACCTTTTGAGAAATTCAAAGATTATAAGTTAGAAGTAGAGAACCAAACAAGTATAAGTATTATGTCCTTTGATGTGATCAGGGAGGAGAATACTTGAACACGGAATTCCTGGATTATTCTAAAGGAGAATGAGATTCTTTCTCTGCATTATTCCTCCGTATACACCACATCACGTTAGTATATCGAGGCGGAGCAATCGCACCCTATGTGATAAGGTGTGCTCTATTATGAGTAATACTGAGTTGCCTATTTCCTTTTGGGGGTTATGCACTTGTGAAGCTGCATACCTATTGAATAGGGTTCCAACCAAATCAGGTGCCTACTACTCCATATGAGATATAGTATTGGAAGAGCCCATCTCTTAAGTAAGATAATATTTGGGGTTGTCCGGCCTATGTCTAAAAGCAAAATCCGGACAAGCTCGAGGCAAGGTCAGTTCTGTAGAAGTTTGTTGGATATCCCTAGCATCAGCAAGGGAATATCTTCTACTGCACTGAAGAGAAAATTGTGTTTTGTTTCTCAACATGCCACCTTTAGGAAAGTGAATTTCTTGTGAAGAAATTAGTGGTCATGAGGTAGAACGGGAAGCAGTTCCAGCTATACAAACTGCAGCTGATGATTTGGTAGAACCGAAGGATTCAATAGTTCCCAACGAACCTCAACCTCTCTGCCGATCTGGTAGGGTTCCTCATCCACCTGAGAGATACTTCGGTTTTCTCTATGACAGTGGGAGCGAGAATTGCATCATGAGATGATGACCCAATTAGTTTCGAGGAGGCCATCAGGAGTGGGGACTCTGTGAGAATGGCTGGATGCTAAGCGATATAAGATGGAATCCATATACACCAACAAGTATGGACTTTGGTTGCTATATCTGAAGGGTTAAATCCTCATCAGGAGCAAGTATATCTTGAGAATATTTCTTGGTGTAAATGGAAAAGTTGAGACTTTCTTCGGAGTTAGGGCCATGCAAAAAAATCGAGGCAATTCCCTCCTGCTCTGGCCGCAATTTGCGGCCAGAAGGAATAAATTGGCGGCCTCAGTTTGGAGTTAGGGGCTAGGGTTTGGTGTGGTGGTTCCATGGTGCCTGCACATCTCACTGTCAACTCAGTTTTATTTTTGGGGTCTCGGGGTAATAGCAGATTCCTTAATACGATCACAGATTCACAGTTTTTCCCCCGACATCATCATCGATCGAGGCAATTCCCTCCTGCTCATTCCCCAGGGTAAAGACTAGAGGAATTAGGGCCATGCACAAAAATCTAGGCAATTCCCTCCTGCTCTGGCCGCAATTTGCGGCCAGAAGGAATAAATTGGCGGCCTCACTTTGGAGTTGGGGGCTAGGGTTTGGTGTGGTGGTTTCATGGTGCCTGCACATCTCACTGTCAACTCAGTTTTATTTTTGGGGTCTCGGGGTGATAGCAGATTCCTAAATACGATCACAGATTCACAGTTTTTCCCCCGACATCGTCTCATAAATCTGTATTCTGTGTTCTAGTCTCTAGTTTGATCGAATAACACATCACCACAGGGGTTCTAAGGTCACAACAAGCCTCAATTTCACTTTGATTTCAGGTCTAACCCTAAACCCTAACTAGAATTCTCAAAAGTCCTCAAAACGACACTATATCGACATGAAACTAGAATTGATGCACAAGAAATGAATTACTACCTGATTAGTCGAAAATATTGCATATTTCAGCCGGGAATTTCCTCATCATTTGCATTCAGTTAGAAGTGTACGGCATTCATATTTTACATATTAGCAAAACTGTCGCAAAATATCAGATTGCATGTATAAGACTATAAAACCGACACTATAAAGGAAATTGACCACATTTCATGGCATCGCATCATCCCTACATTTGCGCAACACTTGTTTTGAGATCTATGCAGGAAAATCCAGAAGAAAGGCCAAAATGTACAGGATACCGATCAAACATTATGCCAACTCGATGATTTCGGTTCTGGTATCAATACAAAAGGGAAAATACAAATCAACATATCAGATGAAACCCCAAATACCATCAAAAGACCACACCAGAAGAACCAAGCTCCAAGCCTCCTACATGGCCACGGAACCGCGGCCAGAGCCTGCTTGCGCCGCGGTTCCGCAGCCATCTTGCCACGTCACCTTCTCAATTTTAGTGCACAATGCTTCTCTCAGTGGCTACAGTTCAGAAATATACCTCAAATTCCAGAAGACTCCAGAGACTTCTGCCAGATCAGCAAGCTTTGGGATCAACACTAAACTAGCCTATCATTCTAGAAACTTCCTCTTAAACCCTAGCTTAAACCCTAAGCTAAGCCTAACAAACTCCTTCTAGAAGTCTTTCAACAAACTTTTGGAGGGAACTCAAGAAGGCTTAGGGTTTGGGTGCTCTATAAATAAGACCCTAGGCTCACTTGTAAATCATCTTGGAATCTTGGAATCTTGGAAAAAATCAATCCATTAGTTCATTTTAGAGCCATTCTATCACTTTCTTCATCTTCTTCTTCCACAAGTCTAGTGAGAGGACTTGTGTGAAACCCTAACCCTAATTCCAATCAAAAGCCAAGATCCCGAGTACCCATCAAGCAAGAAGCCTTGCAACCTTTTATGAGCCGAGCCGATCTTCAACAGAGCAAGTGGTCCAAGCCGATCCGCGACTCACGGAGCCGAGCGACGCCAATTCAACAATTTAGTTCTTCCTCTTGTAGTTCTTGAGCGACTGTAATCAAATTGTTGATATAAATAAAAGGTGATATTCTTTTATCTTGTTTTCTTTAAATTCTTGCATCATGATATCTTTTTAATTCTTGAATGTTTTCTGTGTGATGATGTTTGAGTAATACTCCGCTCGTCGAGGAGTCGAGAAGATCAATAGAATGATGATGTAATAGATCTTAAATCGATTCTTGAATCCTACGAGTTTTGTAAACCCTAGCAAGTTCAAGAATCGACGACCCAATTCGTTGCGATGCTTTCTTGATTGATATCGCTCGAGATTGGGGAGTTACGATCGTTTCTTGAAATTGCTAGAGGCTAGAATGTGAATGATATCTACGAAAGAACAAGGGTTAAACGATAAAACCCAAGTTTCATCAAGAAAGCCCTAACTCTCGTCGATCATCATCGATCTAGTATCAATCCTTCGAAGGACAAGAACATGAAATCTTGAGATTACATCACGTCTATAGATACGATCGATTCCTACGAGCCTCATTTAGATTCTTGACATTTTGGTTAGAACTATCATCGAAACACCGATTCTTGATTTGTTTATCAGTTTCTTGATTAAACATCGTGACACCTGAATCAATCTATAAATTCTTGAATCATGTTTTCTTTTCCTTTCGATTAACTTTTCAATTCAAACAAATTAAATACAGAAACGAATCGCACAATCCCTGTGGACGATCCGCACTCGCTTACGATCTACAATCGACACCGTAATTGATTGCGGTCAAATATAATTCTTTGATTGTGAATTTTGTTCAATATTACCGACACATAGAAACTTATTCGCTTATTTCGATTTACACAAACAAGAAATCATTACAATTAAATGAAACCGATATCGGGAATCATTTGAGTATTTGATTTGATACACACGATCAGAAATATACGATCAATCAAATGGCGCCGTTGCCGGGGATCGCGCGCTAATTCGTTTCATATTATAGTTTGAATTGAAAGAATTATTCCATTGTTATTTTGAGATCAAAATTCGTGCAAACCCTAAACGATTTGTTGTGGTTCATTGCAAGGAAATCTGGAGCTGTTTGGAAATTGAAGAAATTTTTTTGGAAAATACCAGAGAACAGAGGGAGTCTACAGAAGCTCCCTGAAAAATTTTAGTTCAGTGATCACATCATCCAACCGCGGAAGCGCGGCATTAGAGGGCATTTGCGGCGGAACCGCGGCAGGCCTGGGGGATCTCTGCAAACTTTTTGCTTCAGGTGAATTCTTATCTTCTCCTCTCTCCTCTTTTAGCTCCAACTAACAATTTTCTGCAGGTTTCTTTGCAAATAATCGCAGCGCCGCAAAAAGCAAAATTAAATTTGTGCGTGATTTTGTTTCTTGGTTGTTTGCATTCTAATACGGAAATTAAGGGGCATGGCCAAATCCAAATTAGGTGGGGATTTCATTACCCTTCCTAGGCCCCGAAAATCATAAAACTTGCATCCGCATTGACCCACATTAACTAAATGAAATCTAGAGATGACTCTAAGGACTGTCGCGCTCAATTAAGATAGAAGAAGGCCGTGGGTAATTCATTGGTTATCCGCGTTTTCTTGTGGTGCCTAAGGCGAGTGTGTCTAAGGCTAGTGGTTTTTAATTAGGCCCACTACTTACGTAGTGGAGTACCTTCCCACTTACCTGGCACTTATCCGGCCACAGGGGGACAAAGAGGCAGTGGAGGATTCTATCCTGCGACTTGTCTTTTGGCAGTTAGGAGTGGTCTAGAGCCGGACCTAGGTGACCACTAGATTCTAGGGTTTGTGTGCTGCATTTGTTGTGTCGCATCATTTTTTTCAAAAATCCGTCCTTTTTTCAAAGCAAGCACCGCATTCATTTATTACCCCTAATTATAAGCCAACGCTGCCACTTGTACTAACCCTTTTTAGTACAAGATAGGCTGGACACGGGATTCTAGTGCCCGTTTAGTCCGCGTACCCTTTATCGACTCCGAAGTCAATATTTCTCCATTTACCTTTTCTTTACCCACTACCACACCCACACCGATGGATCCGAATCCATCAAACTTCTTTAACCCTAATCTGCCGTCGTCCGTTGGTGCACAGAATCCACCCCGCATCTCTCTCCAGGAGAGGTGCTACCCTATTCGAGGTCCTCTTTCGACCTGCTTATCCACACCACCAGCCAATGGGGATAACTTTGAGATTAAGCCCCAGTATATCAATCTTTTACCCAAATTCCACGGACTCGAGACTGAGGACGCTTACGTTTTCATTACCAAATTTGAAAACGTATGCGCAATGATGGGTACGTCACAACTTTCAGTGGATGCTATGCGTTTACGACTTCTTCCATTTACATTGTGCGATATAGCCGAGAAGTGGCTATATAACACTACCGCACATTCTAGCACGAATTGGGAAGAATTCGTCGCTGCATTCCTTAAGAAATTTTACCCAATACAAAAGACAGCTCGAATCCGTAGCGAACTGAATCAATTTGCCCAGCTCCCTACTGAACCATTTTCAAAATACTTTGAACGTTTCAAGGATCTATTTGTTCAGTGTCCTCATCACGGCATTTCGAGATGGGAGCTTTGCCGAATCATTTATGAGGGTATTAACCCAAGCACTAAACAGAGCCTTGAAAACATGTGTCAAGGTACTTTTATGACCAAAGATGATGGGGAAGCTTGGAAGTATTTAGAAGTGTTCGCTGAAAAATCACTACAGTGGGAGAGTGGAACCCAACCATTGAATAGGGGTGGCGTACACCAAATAGATGTGTCCATAGGTGTTCGAGCTGAAATGGCAGCAATGCAAAAGAAGCTCGACGCTATGGAACACAAATTTGCAGCAGCCTCCCTAAACCCAGTGTCGCTCCCCAAAACTGTTTGTGGGTGCTGTTATGATCCGTCTCATTTAATGGAAGAATGTCCATTAAACTCTGCGTTTCAAGGTCACGAGCATTCTAATGCCGCATTTCAAAGACCTCGAAACGATCCATATTCTTCCACGTACAATCAGGGTTGGAGGAATTACCCGAATTTTGCTTGGAACCAAAACCAATCTCAAAACACGGTTCCAAACACGAATAATTTTCAAAGGGCTCTTCCTCCACGACAACAGCAACCCCTTCAACTCACTCAGCACCCCTATCAGTCACAAAATTTCCAAAATCAGGTCAACACTCCTACACAGTCTAATCCTATGACCCGTTCTGACGAATTCTCTCAATTCACTCAAACCATGAAATCACTTTTGTCAAATTTCATAGAGGTTTCGGCTGAGGTTAGATCTTCCGTCGGTGAGATAAAGAAAAACTCAGCGTCCCAAGCTGAGAGTATCAGAACGATGGAAGCTAAAATCGCACGACTTAAAGCCGAAATGAGTGCGAGAGAAAAAGGAAAACTTCCCTCTCAACCCCTACAGAATCCTGGGCATTACAATGTAAATGCCATCACAATGTTGAGATCGGGAAGAGTGCTGAACAACCATGTTGGGGAAGAAGTTGATGATACTGAAAATCATATCAACACCCCGGCTGAGACCTTTCCACACACACACACTTCTCCTTCTGATCCTTCTTCTTCTACCACACCAACTTCTCGCGAGCCTATTCTCCATTTCCCACTAGGCTCGACACCTCAGTATAGGCCTTCTAGTTCTCCACAGGCGGTCCCCACACCTTTTTTGGGACCTCGTCTACCCCCTCTTTCTTCTCCTGTGATGGACCCTGCGCTTATTGCGAAAGCTCCTTACCCGAACCGGTTAAGGGCTAATAGAACGAGTTCTCATATGGAGAAAATTTTGGAAATGTTCAAACAGGTTAACATCAATATCCCTCTCCTAGATGCGATTCAACAAGTCCCCGCCTATGCGAAAATTCTTAAGGACTTGTGCACTAGGAAGAGGAAGACTCAAGTGCCGAAGAAGGTCTTCATGTCTAATAATATTAGCACTGTTTTTATCCCCCAGCTACCAAAGAAACGTAAGGACCCAGGATGTCCTACAATATCGATTTCTATTGGGGGTAAAAACATAAATCGTGCTCTTTTAGACCTTGGCGCAAGTGTTAACCTACTCCCTTATTCTGTCTATGAGCAACTAGGGATTGGAGAGCTGAAACCTGCTCACTGCACTCTCCAGATGGCAGACCGATCTATCACCAAACCAAGGGGTGAATTAGAGGATGTGTTAATAAAGGTCGGGGAATTTGTTTTCCCTGTAGACTTCATTGTGCTCGATACACAGCCTGTAGCAAACCCCCGGGGCCAAATTCCGGTGATTCTGGGTCGTCCTTTCCGTGCCACTTCCAACGCTGTTATAAACTGTAGAAATGGTTCAATAAACTTATCATTTGGAAATATGACCATTGAACTTAACATCTACAAAGTTGGAAGTCAGCCATCAGAACCCTCTGCTAATATTTTAGATGTGTGCTCTGTCCACGAGATCGCTCCCGATAGTTGTGGAGCTGAGGATCTTTGCTTTCTAGATCTCGACGACATTAACACATCTCTGCTTGATCTTAGTGAGGACACTTTACCTACACTTGAGTCCTGCACTCCTGACTTTTCTCCACCCGAGTCTGTATCTTTCACAGGCTCTGAGCTTCTTTGTAAATCCAAAAATCACTCAATGATCCCAACTTCTATTATTTCTCCGCCTGAATTAGATCTTAAAATTTTACCTTCTCATCTTAAATATGCATATTTAGGTGAGAATGAGTCTTTACCGGTTATCATTTCCGCATCTCTTGCATCAGAGCAAGAGAATGCACTTTTATCAGTATTGAGATCTAACAAAGAGGCATTTGGTTGGAGTATGGCGGACATCAAAGGGATTAGTCCCTTGATAGTTGAACATCATATACATGTGATGGATGATGCCAGACCAACCCAAGAACCACAAAGACGGTTGAATCCCGTCATGAAGGAAGCTGTCATGAAAGAGATCGTCAAATGCTTAGATAATGGTATTATATACCCCATCTCCGATAGCCAATGGGTGAGTCCTATACATGTCGTCCCTAAGAAATCCGGCATCACTGTTATAACCAATGAGGCAAATGAGTTGATTCAGACACGCGCCCAAACTAGGTGGCGTGTATGTATTGATTATAGAAAACTCAATGCTGCCACGAGGAAAGACCACTTTCCTCTACCATTCATTGATCAGATGCTGGAACGCTTAGCAGGACGAGAGTATTATTGTTTTATGGACGGATACTCAGGCTATAATCAGGTCCCCATCGCCAAAAAGGATCAAGATAAAACCACTTTTACTTGTCCTTTTGGTATCTTTGCTTACAGTCGCATGCCTTTTGGGTTATGCAATGCTCCCTCTACCTTTCAGCGGTGTATGATGGGGATATTCTCTGGTATGGTAGAGAATTTTCTGGAGATCTTTATGGACGATTTCTCAATTTTTGGAGACTCTTTTTCTGATTGCCTAGCGAATCTTGACACTGTTCTTACTCGTTGCAAAGAGAAGAACTTGACTTTGAACTGGGAAAAATGCCATTTTATGGTTCAAGAAGGAATTGTTCTTGGACATGTCATTTCACAGAACGGCATTGAGGTTGACAGAGCTAAGATAGATGTCATTCAAAACCTCCCTCATCCCAAAAGCGTCAATGATATTCGATCCTTCCTTGGCCATGCGGGCTTTTATAGGAGATTCATTAAGGACTTTAGCAAAATTGCTAGACCTTTAACTCTTCTCCTGGCCAAGGATACGACCTTCCATTTTGACTCGGACTGCGAGACAGCTTTCGACTCACTTAAACACTCACTCACTTCAGCCCCCGTTTTATCATCACGAAATTGGGACAACCGCTTTGAGCTGATGTGTGACGCATCTGATTTTGCAGTAGGTGCAGTCTTAGGACAGCATATCGAAAAGATGCCACACGTAATATACTATGCGAGTAAGACCCTGAACGATGCACAAATCAACTATACAACCACCGAGAAAGAACTTTTAGCGGTTGTATTTGCATTAGAAAAATTCAGGCCTTACTTAATTGGCTCTCCTATAGTTGTGTACACTGACCATTCCGCCTTAAAACATCTTCTGGCGAAGAAAGATGCAAAAGGTCGACTAATACGTTGGATCCTTCTGTTACAAGAATTCGATCTTGTTATCAAAGATAAGAAAGGATGTGAAAACGTAGTAGCTGACCATCTTTCACGCATCATTTCTTCCCCTGTGACCCTGCCAATTAATGACTCGTTCCCTGATGAACAACTCTTGAGCGTATCCAATGAACCATGGTTCAGGGATATTGTGAACTATCATGCCACGGGACTGATACCCGGCGATTGGTCTAAACAGGACAAATACCGTTTTTTATCCCAAGTAAAACACTTTTACTGGGACGAGCCCTATTTGTTTAAATATTGTCCTGATCAGATCATTAGCCGGTGCGTCCCGAATGAAGAGTTCAAGAGTGTTCTTTCATTTTGTCATGATCAGGCCTGTGGGGGTCACTTTGGTCCTAGAAAGACGGCGGAAAAGGTTTTGCAATGTGGATTTTATTGGCCGACCTTATTCAAGGACGCATTTGAATATTGCAAAACCTATACACAATGTCAGTATACGGGTAGAATCACCCGGAGGAATGAAATGCCTCAGCAACCCATTCTGGTTGTTGAAATATTCGATGTTTGGGGCATTGATTTTATGGGTCCCTTTCCCAACTCTTTTGGGAATTTGTACATACTGCTGGCAGTTGATTATGTCTTAAAGTGGGTAGAAGCCATTCCATATCGCACTAATGACAAGAAAGTTGTCATTAAGTTCTTAAAAGAGAATATCTTTTCGCGATTTGGACATCCACGCGCTATTATTAGCGATAATAGGACACATTTCTGCAACAGGTCTTTCGAGACTCTGATGCGAAAATACTCAATCAACCACCGACTTTCTACACCCTATCATCCCCCAAACAAGCGGCAGGCTGAAATCTCAAACAGACAAATCAAACTTATCCTGGAGAAAACTGTTGCTAAAAATAGAAAAGACTGGTCGACCAAACTGACGGATGCTCTTTGGGCATTCCGAACCGCATTTAAAACCGACCTAGGGATGTCTCCATATTGGATAGTGTTTGAAAAAGCATGTCACTTACCCGTCGAGATAGAACATAAAGCATTGTGGGCTATAAAAGAAATAAATTTTGATTTAAACCTTGCTTGCAACTTTCGGAAGCTGCAAATAAATGAGCTAAGCGAACTCCGCGATGAAGCTTATGATAACGCTGTAATCACAAAGAATAGGACTAAGGTTTTTCACGATAAAAACATTTTGAGGAAAACATTTTCACCTGCTCAACAAGTCCTTCTTTATGATTCACGATTACACTTTCACGCGGGTAAGCTCCGATCTCGATGGAAGGGACCTTTTGTTGTGCGGTCTGTATACCCGTACGGGGCAGTAAAAGTAGAAAATGTTAAAAACGGCACCTTTTTCAAAGTAAATGGACATAGACTTAAGCCGTATTTTTCCACTGACCCCACGGAGGAGCTCTTGTTCTTACAAGAGCCAGTTTATTTTGATTAAAATTCCTCCGTCTCACCTTCATGTTCAGTATATCACTGCATCATTTTTTTTTGAATGGAGGTGAGTGAAAAGAGTAAGTTTGGGGGAAGTTCTTCACTTATATATTTTGCCCCCACTAATAATTCCCCCCAGGCTTACAGTTTTTGTAGGTATAGCGGTTGGCAACAGTGAGGACACTGTTGAAAACATGTTTGGGGGAGGTTTGTGCTTATTTTTGCATCATTTGCATATCATTTGCATAAGCACAAAACATTTCTTTAAAAATCTATAAAAATTTAAAAAATTTCAAAACCAATAAAAATTTAAAAATTTCTAAGTATAAAAATAATTTTAATATTTACACTTTTTTGTATATAAATAAGATAATGAAAGTTTAGATAGTGAAAAATTACATCCATGAGATTAGAAAAAATTTAAGAAAACTAAGAAAATTAGAAGTTTTCTTATACGAACTAGTAATAAGTAGTTATGAGCCGTTGTCCTAAGGGTTAGTAAGATGAAGGACGTCACTAATCTGAGGATAAAACTAAGTCTGAAAAATAGTTTCTATTCTGGAAGCCAAACATTTTGAACGTTGCTACCCTGCTATTCGCACTTACATACGTCTTGAAGCCTGGGATAATAGAGGATACCTTGAAATGCTCTTGTCTTAAAGCCGATGTATGAAGGAAATAAAAAGAAAAAAAAGTGAATAAAGAAAATATAAAGTGGTGAGAAAAATGGACACTGGTTTTGTTATCGTCGAAGGCAATAAAAAAATATATAGCGATGGTGCTTCTTCACCTAGTGCCCTAAGGCCAACTGGTCTGGGAGTCACTGCTATGCCTGAGGTGGTGCAAGACGAGGAAAATACACCAAATAAGCAAGCACATGAGTAATCGGTCGGTTAGTACCTCAAGAAGTATTAATGGTCGCATGAAAGTGTGTGAGCAATCTCATCTAAATATTCATTAATTAAAAAGTACTGAGGCTGATGGGCAAGAGTATGATAGCTTGAATTGAATTCTCCGGGTGTAGGGATGTCTTTACACACACGCAGGGTTATATGATCGATGTTTGGAAGAAAGATAGGAATGACGAATAAGACGATGTTTTATTGAGGGAGGACGTGATATCTAACATCTTTTCATGACCATTAAGATAGGGCTCATGACAACCGAAAAGCTAGCTTAGTTGGAAACCCTAATTTTCAAAGTCTTTCTTTTACGATTCTTTTCTTTAAATGTAATATTCATGATCTTTCTTTTATTATTGGATTTTGTGGGTGCAATCCGCTGAAAACGCTCAGGAGACAACACTCCTCCTACTAGGGACACCTAAAGGTTTAAAGGCTTGTTGCACGTGCTCAGTGCAATCGTGTTGCCTACGAAAGTGTGCTAGTTAGTTTTTTCTCTTTATTTATTTTTTCCTTCTCCTTTTAATAAAACAGTTCGCTCGAGACGAGCGAAATTAAGTTTGGGGGAATTTGATTAGTCGAAAATATTGCATATTTCAGCCGGGAATTTCCTCATCATTTGCATTCAGTTAGAAGTGTACGGCATTCATATTTTACATATTAGCAAAACTGTCGCAAAATATCAGATTGCATGTATAAGAGTATAAAACCGCCACTATAAATGAAATTGACCATATTTCATGGCATGGCATCATCCCTACATTTGCGCAACACTTGTTTTGAGATCCGTGCAGGAAAATCCAGAAGAAAGGCCAAAATGTACAGGATACCGATCAAATATTACGCCAACTCAATGATTTCAGTTCTGGTATCAATACAAAAGGGAAAATACAAATCAACATATCAGATGAAGCCCCAAATACCATCAAAAGACCACACCAGAAGAACCAAGCTCCAAGCCTCCTATATGGCAGCGGAACCGCGGCCAGAGCCTGCTTGCGCCGCGGTTCCGCGGCCATCTTGCCAGGTCACCTTCTCAATTTTAGTGCACAATGCTTCTCTCAGTGGCTACAGTTCAGAAATATACCTCAAATTCCAGAAGACTCCAGAGACTTCTGCCAGATCAGCAAGCTTTGGGATCAACACTAAACTAGCCTATCATTCTAGAAACTTCCTCTTAAATCCTAGCTTAAACCCTAAGGTAAGCCTAACAAACTCCTTCTAGAAGTCTTTCAACAAACTTTTGGAGGGAACTGAAGAAGGCTTAGGGTTTGGGTGCTCTATAAATAAGACCCTAGGCTCATTTGTAAATCATCTTGGAATCTTGGAATCTTGGAAAAAATCAATCCATTAGTTCATTTTAGAGCCATTCTATCTCTTTCTTCATCTTCTTCTTCCACAAGTCTAGTGAGAGGACTTGTGTGAAACCCTAACCCTAATTCCAATCAAAAGCCAAGATCCCGAGTACCCATCAAGCAAGAAGCCTTGCAACCTTTTATGAGCTGAGCCGATCTTCAACAGAGCAAGTGGTCCAAGCCGATCCGCGACTCACGGAGCCGAGCGACGCCAATTCAACAATTTAGTTCTTCCTCTTGTAGTTCTTGAGCGACTGTAATCAAATTGTTGATATAAATAAAAGGTGATATTCTTTTATCTTGTTTTCTTTAAATTCTTGCATCATGATATCTTTTTAATTCTTGAATATTTTCTGTGTGATGATGTTTGAGTAATACTCCGCTCGTCGAGGAGTCGAGAAGATCAATAGAATGATGATATAATATATCTTAAATCGATTCTTGAATCCTACGAGTTTTGTAAACCCTAGCAAGTTCAAAAATCGACGACCCAATTCGTTGCGATGCTTTCTTGATTGATATCGCTCGAGATTGGGGAGTTACGATCGTTTCTTGAAATTGCTAGAGGCTAGAATGTGAATGATATCTACGAAAGAACAAGGGTTAAACGATGAAACCCTAGTTTCATCAAGAAAGCCCTAACTGTCGTCGATCATCATCGATCTAGTATCAATCCTTCGAAGGACAAGAACATGAAATCTTGAGATTACATCACGTCTACAGATACGATCGATTCCTACAAGACTCATTTAGATTCTTGACATTTTGGTTGGAAATATCATCGAAACACCGATTCTTGATTTGTTTATCAGTTTCTTGATTCTTGATTAAACATCGTGACACCTGAATCAATCTATAAATTCTTGAATCATGTTTTCTTTTCCTTTCGATTAACTTTTCAATTCAAACAAATTAAATACAGAAACGAATCGCACAATCCCTGTGGATGATCCGCACTCGCTTACGATCTACAATCGACACCATAATTGATTGCGGTCAAATATAATTCTTTGATTGTGAATTTTTTTCAATATTACCGACACATAGAAACTTATTCGCTTATTTCGATTTACACAAACAAGAAATCATTACAATCAAATGAAACTGATATCGGGAATCATTTGAGTATTTGATTTGATACACACAATCGGAAATATACAATCAATCATACCCTAATAGGTCCAGAATTTACCTCCTTTGGCAACTCAAGAAAATTCTTAAGTTGCTCAAAATCCTCCAAATCCAATCTTGCTAGGTTCAATGTGTAGCTAGTGAGCTCGGGAACATCTTTTGTGAAATGGGAATAGGGTTTTGGGGTTGATTCCATTGTGGATCTAGGGTTTTTGTGAAGAGGGAGAGAGAGGGAAAGGGGCAGCAGCAGCTCAAGGAGGAGAGGAGAGAGAATGAGAAAGGGAAAATGATGGGAGTATGGTTCATAAAGTGAGGGTTGACTTGGTCTCTTTCTTTCTCATCATCATACTTTTTCCGTTTCTTTTCTTTTCCTTTTTCTTTTCCTTCTCACTCCAATAGTGAACCCAAAAGAACAACCATGGCAAAAGAATGTAACACAAGTGTAACAAGTGTGGAAAATGATATGTGCACATTTTTGCACAAAAAAGCTAAAAATCCAATTAGCGATTTTTAATCGCGATTAACACTAAATTAGCATATAACTAGTCTTAAAAACTTTAAAATGGCATAATTCCATAAAATACCCTATTTTAGAATTTTCCATAATTTCCCCCCATTTATTTGTATTTAATTATACCGGAATATTAAAATATTCATTAAAATAATATTAAATTATAAAAATTCCCGAAAATAATATTTTATTATTTTGGAAACGTTACAATCTACCCCCCTTAAAGAAATTCGGTCACCGAATTTAAATTTAAACCCCCAAATACTAAAATATTTCTATACAAATTCCAAGTTATCGGGGCTCCGAAATCAGCAATACATATAACGTATGCTAGCGCAATGCAAGCGCATGAGCACTGAGCAGATACCTCAAAAGCAACACTCCATCAAGCATCCCGCAATTATCGGAGTCATGGTAAAGACACAAATGTCAAACCCAATACAAAACCAATATGATATAGATCAGAACTATACATGTAGACATCCAATCTAAACATGTAAATAGCTGATGTAAATACATGCCAAATCTTTTTAAGTCGCTGTGCGATGCGCGTAACACTGCACATTGGCGGACGTTTTTCGTAAGAAAATAATTATATACGTATATATATATATCCTTTGTTTAATAGGTACGTTCCGCCGTTTTGAAAACAATTTAGAAGGGTTTCCTTGTTTTTAAATGTTTCGTATCATATCGGACACGTAGGTATATATATATCGAGACCATAGCTCGCTCTTTGGAAATCCCTTCGAACTATCAATGCATGCAAAATATATCCAGGTATTGTCCTCTGACTAGTCCTGCTCAGTATGAAAATAATATCCAATATCATAAAAATGTACTGCTCCAAAAGGAATAAATCCCAAAAATGCACATAACACCACCCTGTGCGTCTGGTGCGCACGGAAATCAAAATCCACATATGTGCCATACAGGTGCACAAAACAACATCTAGGTGCAACGGGTATGCACGAAGCATCTGTCATAGGCAACGTGTGTGCCTGACAGCCAAAAATCCGGTGCATCTGACATGCACGAAGAATCTCAATTTAGTGCATCGGGTGTGCACCAAAATCGTATCTCAAAACATGCGCCCAACATGCGCCAAAATCCAAATCGGTGCATCCATCGTGCACGAATGAAATCCAATAGCAAACGTCGAACATGCGTAAGTCCAGTCGAAAGCACGGAGTGCAAGAATCATAAATATCAGGGTCAAGTCGACGATATAAAATGCGGCTCAATCAAAATCAGGTGTACCGCGATGGAAAAGCTCACAACCGTGTGCATCAGCGTGCACAAATCAAATCAAAACACTAAAAGTGCACGAAAACTATGCTGGAAGCGTAGATCAAATCACCGGCATAAAATAGGCATGAAATCACAATCAATACCTCAAGAATAATAACTATGCGCAAGGTATAAATACCCAGTAGGTGCAACCATGGTGCACAAAATCAAATATCATAGAACTCAGCCATCAAAACCAAATCATGCGAATAGATCGCCCACAATACCGAAATCCAAAGTGACGGATACGTGATAGTCAAATCACAAAATCACAAATCATAAATCATAAATACCGTCGTCGGTATACCCTTCTTCAGGGTCGAGAAGGTACCGGTACATCCGATGCTAGCGGCGCAAGATATCTACTTGCCTCTTGCTTGCGGCTGGCGTCCTCTGCCTCTGGTTCCTGATCTTTCCTGTAGATTACCAATCTCGCAATCCATCGGGTCACCGGCCCGGTCAGGTGTGCTGACAGGAACGATCCCGTTCTGGCACTTTTCAAGTCATCACTCGGTCAATCCTCACGACCGCTTGAAACGCAGCACATCTCTGGCGCCGACCTCGGGTCCTCTGAATGCACATCACGCATCTGCTACTGGTGCAAATCTTATTGCAGCAGTGTAGTGGAAGGAATCCCTGCTCAAGGTCTCTTCTGATTTTGCCTAGGCCAAACTGTATAGGGCTGGTACTCTGGCATAATCTTTTCTCGCTCTCTGGACGTCTGCGCCCTTAGTACAACACCTCCTCGGAAGCTGGTCGCATCCCTGTGCCTCTGTATGGATATCCGACCTTTAATCTTAACGGGGTGTAGCACCAGCTCGTCTGCATCTCGCACTAACTTCTTGTCCCGCTTGTCTGTATCATCGACCATTTCGACATCGCGTCTGTATCTGCGCACTACAATGTCCTCGGCTACGGTCCCTCCGAAGTCTTTAACACGGACTCGAAATCACGAACTCGGTATCTTCGTCACTCAGTAGGAGATATCTAGCCGAACACGTCCTTAGCGTGCATATCACATCTCTGATGTCAGCGGAGTGGAACGTCATCTCATCGAAATCTCATGCGAACTCTTTACTCCACCTTGCTCCAATATCGACTGATTCGGACTCATCTCATCGTGGCTACACGGACTGCGCTCCGACGGCTATGCTCGTATCTGGAGTCTCCCAAGCAGTGTCCCATCACATGATATCCGAATGATGTCGAATCGTCCGATCGTCTCGTCAGAACCTCATAATCCCCCAAGAGATCAACATCTTGAGTACAGTTTAATAGTATCGAGTACATACCACAGTATCGGTGGTCCAGCCGTAGAAGGGCAAACCCAAGCCTCACTAATGGCGCCGCGGAACTGCCGTAAATCTTAAGGTTCAAAGGCTTTCACACGGTCATTATGTCGAGTTAGGGTTTCATTCTTCTAGAGGGTCTATAGAATCGCTTGCATGTCTTTCCGAATACTTTAAACTTGGAAAATAGGTTCCTGACATTCGATCGTCTCAATCAACTCTCAACGAATCTGCGTGAAGTCGCCTCTATCTGGAATCAATCTATCTGATGACCTCGCATCAGGGTAAGCGAACGAACCATATGTTCTAGTCATTAATCCTCGGTGACTAGCGACTCACTATCATATCTCTAAGAATATGCTCATGCTGCAGTAGCTCCTATCATATGGGCGATATCTCATCATTAGCAGCAACGACTGGCTCATTCGTCTATACGCTAAACAGCGCCTCAATCACCCTGGATAAGAGATAATATCAACGGTCATCACATCCTGGCTGGCCTCTATCAGTGGCTCAATCCTCTGGTGCCGATCGGCACATCCGGAAATCTCGTAAAAGCGATCAATCCAACGCTCATGTCGCGAAAACATAATAAGACGACTCCTCAATATGCAATCGTATGTCTCGGGAATCACGCCCAGGTCAGTCCTCATCCACGACGAGCTCATGCTGACGCAACTCGAGCCATAGCTCACTCTGCCCGTGCAATCGCTGCAGCAAAACCATAACCAGAATCGATGAGGATAGATCATAGGAAGGAATATAATACAGTGCAAGGAAATGTACAACCTAAGGTTTCTTAAGCGGAGTGGCGTGTCGTAAGTATGCCGCGGAACATACCCACGGTACGTCACTCTACTTTAGTCACCTATTCCATCAACCAAGGGTCATCCTACACGGCGAAAGTTTGGGTCTAATACCCCCTCGACTAATTCTAAGTTCCGTAAGGTCAAGCCTATGTTCCGTATATAGATAACGCCCTAGGCTTCACATAGTCAAAACTTAGACTCGAACCAAGGTCAACCTAGCGCTCTGATACCAACTTTGTCACGACCCGAAAGAGCACGTGACTGGCCTTTGAACCATATGAAGTCTATAGGGCCCCATCTGATCCAAGCAAATGTTCATACCAGAATATTGCATTTTATACCGCCCATTCTTACGCTCGTTTGTTTATAGGCAGGTACTTTTTATCAGTGTTTGCTACATAATTGCAGGATACTAGTCTCAGCTCTAAACAGTGAATATCATGGAAAAGTATGACAAAGTCTGGATTACTGCCAACAACAGATAAAACACGGGTCTCCGCTCTCTATCCGTGTGTTGCCACATACCAGTTAAGGGAAAAAATGGCAAATCGATTGTCATGTCATGCACAAAGCTCAATGTCAACACAAGATCCAAGAAATCTACGCGGAGCTCGAGGAAATCATGGCAAATGATCACATCACCTTTTGTTCTACTAAAAATTCTGGAATAATTGTGAAGAGTTTCTGAGAAAAGTCATATACCACACTGAAGAGAACCACAAACCAGGACAACCCACAAAGCCCGAGGAGCTAACTCCACCATAGGGCCGCGGATCCGCGGCCAATAGGGGGTCTAGGCCGCGGATCCGCGGCCGTATGGGCTCCTCACCTTGTCGTGTTTTGGGGGTAGTTTGGGGACTTTATATAGTGGCAGATTCTTGCCCTAGGTCTTCAACCCTCCTCCTATAAATACCCCAGAACTGAGCTAAGCCAAGGGTCCAATTTGGTGTTCATTCTTTGTTCCTCTTTTGTAGGTTTTAGTGTTGTTCTTCTTCTTCTTCTTCATTCTTCCTCCATGGAAATGTAGTGAGAGCATTGAGTGGATGTTAATGAAGATGAGGGTTTTTGCATCTTTCTTGTTAGTTTAACTTCCCCTTGAGATTTTTGCTTCCTCTTGATCTTTCAACCTCTTCATTGAGCTTGAAAGGTTAAGGGTTAGTTATTGATCTCAAGGGTCGTATTTTCTTATGGAACTAGCGCTTCATTTCACATGCGTTCTCTACCCTTCTCTTGATCTTGCAACCTCTTGATTGAGCTTGCAAGTTTAAGGGTTGGCTATTGATCCCATGCATGTCTTGAGTTCTAGTTTCTAGTTCTTTTTATTGCTTATTTATTACTTGCTTTTTATTATCTTGCTTTACTTATTTGCAATTTAAATTCATGCACTTAATTACTTGTAATCTTTTCTTTTCTTTGTTCTTTTCTTTTTCTCTTTTTGGTTCTCTTTGTGAATGTTGTAATTATTGTCGTTGTTAAGAATCAATACGGTATTGTAAGTTAAGATTTTCTTTGCTCATTTCCTTTTCCCGTTATTTTCCATTGAACTCCGCCCAAAAGTTACGCAAGCGCTCCGTTAGGCACCCTACCCTAACAAGGTAACGGTGATTTCTAACCGCGACCGGTTGCGTTCGGTTTGGCCGGAGGCGAAAGCTGTTAGTTATATGTATGCCCTAGAGGCCATTACTGTACATAGGATGTATATTGTAGTGGATGCTGGGACATATATAGGGAGGACTTTCTTGCTCGACATGATAGTATGCTATCTGGTTGAACTTTACCTTAACGTGTATACTGTTTGTCTCTCTGTTACATGTTGGTAAAGACCTTAGGATGTGTGCTTGACTACCTGGACTATGATGCGGATCATACTAGTGGGGACATGGTAGACCATAAGTACATCCTTCAAAGTCCCTAGTCGAGGGTGTATCGAGACGGGGCATCGATATACCAGAGTAGACTAGCGTGTACCTTCTCGACCCATACAGATGGGCGATGGATGATCCCATATCCATTGGTGTTTGACATCAGAGATGATATACGGGTGCTCAGTAGAGACTGGGTACACTGGACGGACTCGCCGAGAACTCCCAGATGGTATTATACCTCACGTCAGATGGCAGTTCTCTGGTTACACTGGTACAGAGTAGTCTGTTGACCCGAGATCGTCATAGAGTCTTGCGTGGTTCCCACTGTACTTTGATTTCCATCTTACCACGTCCAAGAGGGCGTGCAAAACGGTGGTTTTTGGGTACAGTCCCGAGTCACATGGAGGCAATGAGCGATAGGAGGGGATTCGTCTCTCCCGGTATAGGGGGTTGATGTTGCGCTGTGTTCGATTGGCTATAACAGGAAATCCCTGGACAGGGTTGCTGAGATTTACTGGTAAGTGTTACCAGTAGTTTCTCGAAGTGTTATAGACCTCATATCGACACGACTTATTGAGCTATTGGGGTCTGACGTTTACCACCCCTAGGCAAGATATGCGACATATCAGACGATCAGACCGGACTGTACGGTAGTGTTACTGGTCGGATTCACGGGAGTGTGAGCGGGCTTGCTCGTTGATCTTCAGATCGCTCAATACCCGGGTGGCCGTTACGTTTAGCAGACCGCTTGCGGCTTATGGGTGTTTGATATGATCATCACCTGCTGCCGGCGTATTGACGAGTCTTTAGAGTCCTACACAGAGGTTTCCTGGCTCAAACGAAACGAAATTGGAGCGCATATGAGATATGTGTGGGACCGAGAATAATACGTGTATGTGATACCGTATTCCATTCTCGCGATGAATGTGTCGTATGGTTATATGCGATATAACCTAGTTATCGAATCGAGGTTTGATTCGATAAGCCGATACATTGGATACTAGTCGGTTATATGCGATATGACCGGATCGTTAAATCAAGTGTTGATTTAATGATTTAATGCATAATTATATATTTGATATATTTTTTTGCGTTAACTAGTATTGGTTCACTTTAAATGGATTTTCTCACTCGGATTGTACACATTGTATATGTGATATACTTTTGTGCACTTCATTGTATCATGTTTGATGATACATGTTTTGCTAGGGTTTTTGTGTAAAGATCAAACCATGGTTACATGATTATGGTTAGGGTTTTGTTTTATTCACTTATTTATTTATCCATTTCTTTTGGAAAATAAATGGAAAGGAGAAAAGAATGGTGGCTTAATTTGGAGTTTAGTTGAAGCTTCATGAAACTTTGATCAAGTCAACCATTCTTATCTCATCCTTAACCCTAACCATTCCCACTAACCATGATTCATTCTCTACACTTGACTAGAGTTAATATTATGATAAGTATTGTTATTCTTTTCTTTTTTGAATTATCTTATCACAATATTCTTCTTCTTCTTCATCTTCTTTCATGAAGAAAAAGCTTTCTTCATCAATGGTGATTGATGATAAAGAGTGAGAAATCCAATTCTAAATTGAACCCACTTCCTATTTCTTCATCCTCTACCTCTTTCCAAGTAGTAGAGTGTGTTTTCTTCACAAGTTTCTTGACTTGATGAAGTCGGAGCTTGATTTAGCGATGCCTCGACGTAGATCATCTTCGGCATGGACATCGACGACCTAGCTCGCTTATTCTCCGATGAAGACGACGCTAGAGCCCGGAATCTTTTTGGACAGCGGAGAGGACTTCGTTGCGGAGCTATGGAGGTGGAGCACTGGATCTACAAAGGTTGTATATCCGTATTCTCATAGTTAAGTGTTAACTAGTTATGTTTTTCGCCTAGTTTTCTAGCAAACGATCCGTAGTCGGGTCTCTCGGCACCTAGAATTTTTGAAAATGGCATGTTCGATGCCTTGTGAGACCTCACTAGGGTGCCTAGGAACCCTACAGTGGTATCAGAGCCTAGCTAGAGCCTTAGGCAAAGTCCAGACGCAATTTGAAGTCCGATCGAACCGAAATTGAGAACCCAAAATAGCTCTCTGTCCTTTTTCTAAAAACGTGGATTTTTCCATATTAAAAATTTCCAAAAAATTCAGCAGGGAATTACATGAGATACTGTGAAGCACGTGATGGTAATTCAACAACAGAGGCTCGGAACCGCGGCCCCCACCATGGGATGCGCGGCGGTTCCGCGGCCACTGTATTGAATTACAGCACGTGTCTTCCACAGTAACTCATGTCTTGTAGTGATGAGTCTTCTGGGAATTTTTAATATTTTTTCAAGAGTTGAATTTTCTGGGTTGTTTTGGGGACTTAGTATATTCGATCGGATTATCAAATTTTGTCTGTGTGGCTTTCCGGATAATTTTTAGAATATGTTAAAAAGTTCGATCGGATATAAATACCCAATTTTTCCCCTGTCGGGAAATTTCCAAGTGTTGGATTTTTCCGTAGTTTAACGACGTTCTAAGTAGTGCAAGTAACGCGATGGTCCCTCTAGAAGACAACAAACCTTAACTCGATTATGTGACCGTCTTGAACTGCCCTTTGAACCTTCGGGTTTGGGGCAGTACGGCGTGCCACATATGAGGCGTTGGCTTGACCCTTCTACGGCTGGACCGTTGGTACTGAGGCACGAACGGAATGTTGTTAGACTTATTTCATGTGTTGATCTGTATCGGGAAAACTTGGGTGTTCGATTGTTCGATCGGAAAGTTTGACATTTTCTATTTATCCGGAATGGGATACAATAATTGGAATTCACAAGTAGTTATGAGATAACTAAATGAATGTTATAAACGTAGCAGTTTAGTCTCACTTGATCGGTTGCCACGGAATTTTGATGTGATCAAAAGTCCGTCGCAATCACGTAGCGTACGTGGATACTCGCCGGGTAAACTTGATAGACAGCCTCACTCCATAGCCCCGACCAAGTGACTGTAGGAGAACACCATCGCCGAAAGCATCCGTCCGGGTGCTCGCGGTAGCGGTGTTCCGCCTTGGTACACTTCGTCGACGGTATCGGGGGTGGAGCCGTCTACTGAAGTTTCCGACGAGCATTCGATCAGGATGTCGGGAATCTTGTTGAATTGCCCGACTCGTTATTGAAAAGTGTTTTCGATAATGAGACTGAAATGCGGGGTTTATAATTGTTAGGCATGTGATGTCTAAGTAATTCATTTGATTAGGCATGCGATGTCTGAGGTGGTTGCGAATTCCATCTGTTGTAGTTTTACACTTTCTTTTCTGTGACCGTAAGTGTAATATGTGATATCGCCGGTTTCGTTGCTATATGTCAACGACAATTGGGATGCGCATATTTACTTACGTTGATGACATGTGATGTTATGTGTTGCTGGATATGTTATATTGGATCGTCGTGTTTGAATAGCCGGAGGTTTTTATGTGAGATGAGTGTTTTTCATTTTCATTCATGTAAAAACTTGTATGTAATATTCTTTTATTGGGGCACTTCCAGGTTGCGGAAGTAGTCACCGTTTGTATATTATTTACTTTTCCGCACTAGGATAGACCCAAGGAGGGGAGCACAAGTAACCGGGTTCTGGAGTCTAGTGGGAGACCAACTCGAGGAGTCGAGTCCGGGTCTCCTAACTCCAGAATTGGTAGGGTTGCTTGCCGCTCTCGTAGGGGTCTAGGGGTGTAGGTTTGGCTATTCATCACGACCGTGGAATCCGTGTTTTATACTGGCTCGTATTGAAAACACGGACGTCCTAGTATATCCAATATTTCATATGATTCTTCTGCTGCGATATCTGTGATGTGATCATGTGATGTTCTGTGATAGATATTTTATATAGTATATATGATATATTATATAGACGTTACTTATGTTTTACACCCGCGCTAGCCCTGCCCTGCTCTGTCGTTAGTTACCTAACCTAACGGTGCACGAGGGGACATCGAGGCGAATGCGGATGGCATAAGTGTACGTCATATCTATCTGTGATATTTAGGTACTTAAATGATAGGACTTCATTAATGTGATTAATGAAAGTAAAAGAAACCTAAGATGTTGTAGAATCGAATTTCAAAATAAAAAAAAAGGTAGCTACAGTTCCTACTTTGCACAGCGGTATATGTGATATATCCTGCACCTTATTCGATAAGGAAAGGACCGAGATCCCTTCACCGGGAGTGACTCCTTTAGCAATAACTGGCAGATGCTACACACTCGGTTTGTCTTTTGATTACTTTTAAGTGTTTTTGCTTTGCACAGTGATATATGTGATATATCCCGCACCTCATTCGACGAGGAAAGGACCGACGATCCCTTTACCGGGAGTGACTCCTTTAGCAAAACTAGAAAAGCCTCAAAGACACTCCATTTCAAAATTCATTCGATCCTACAACGATATCAAGTTCATTACGCAATAGGTTTTCAGAAAAACCTGTCGTAGCCCTCCGTCATTTCAGATAAGTCCTATTTAGTATTCGTGCTACGTTTGTTGACCTCCGTCAAGGCGTAGTGTGCGGTAGCTAGCTAGTATTTATCTGTTTATGCATATGATGCAGATTGAGTTAGGGTAGTCGTGCGGCCTTGTTGACCTTCGTCAAGGGTCGTGCGGGTGGGTTTAATTCGATCAAGAAATGACGGGTTGAACTTGACTAGTAGCCTATGGTTTGTTGACTTCCGTCAAGGTCATAGGGTGCTGGGGGCAAAACATTATCGGGAATTCAAGTGTTGAGATTTGCAATGAGATTGCATACCTTCTATGAGATAGTTGGATCCCGATACCCGCTGCGAGTAAGTGTTACTCCTGGGAGAGTTTTATACATTATAATTTGCCGATCAAGTAGGTGTCTAGAAAGGTGTTAACGGGGTTACGCCTCTGGAAAAACGAGGTTTACATTAATTAGGTTCGTGCGAAAGCACGGGGGACCTCCCTCAAAGTACCGACACTGGCCTGGCTGAAAGATTGGCGAACTTGTAGTGTGTAATTAATCCCGGCTAGTCTTTCCTTTTAGGGTTTGAAGGAAGATTTGATAAAAAGCAGTGGGAGCCATCCTGATTAGATAAAATAATAACCAATCTATTCTTGCAAGAGCGCACGCTGAGTGTTTTCTTCTCTCTCTCTCCAGGTAGCGACCATATCACGCCTTAATCAAGATAATAATACGGATTATTGACCGAACCTGCTTGTTATACTGAGCTGGGGAACGTTGGTCCCGCTTCAACTTATAATTGTTATAAGACAGAGCAGGAAATTGGGGAATACCAGATTTCCCGTGCCGCCCAAACGAAGAGAGTGCATGCCGATGCATCATCTTCGGGTGTGTTCATTATACAGAACTGTTTCTCAGTATCTCCGCATCCTAGGTATATGATACCGGATCAGGATCCCAGATATGTAAGTTGTTATATAGGGCTACAAAAGTGTAGAAAAACTGAGAACGGGTGATAAGTTTCATGAGGCAGAAAATGGGGCAAGAGTTGCAGCCAAGTCTGTTGGTCACTGTCACCCTGTATAACAATACATTGATTCTGAACAAATGTTATTAGATACCGAACCTGATATACAAAATCATATCAGTCTCTTTATTAGTAAAGAAATGATAAAATTTTGTATTGTTGGATAATGTTTTGAACATTTCCTATATCAAAAGTTGATCGGTTCAGGCGCGTTATCTAAAAGCATTGATGTTCTAAATCAAACTACAGTTCTTAGTATACAGAACACACAGAAGAAGAAAAGTTCAGAAATGAACGAATTCTTCTTGAGGTATTGTAGACTAGGTCAGATCAATGTGACCCGACTAGCTAGAGTTATATTTAGATGCATATTTAAATGAGTTTGAATCTACATCTTATGAAACTTGCCAGTCATGTCACAAAGATATAATGACCATAGCTCCGTTTACTGGAAACAGAGAAAGAGTTAGTGAACTTTTGGGATGATACATGTTGATGTATGTACGTCCCCTGTCTACACATGCCAAGACTGGTTCTTTATACTTCATTACGTTCTCTGATGATCTCTCAAGATTCAGACATATGTTCCTGTTGAAACACAAGTCCGAACCTTTTGGGATATTCACAGAATATAAGTTAGAAGTAGAGAACCAAAATACGGGTAAAAGTATTATGTCCTTTGATGAGATCAAGGAGGAGAATACTTGAGCACGGAAATTCCTGAACTTTTCTAAAGGAGAATGAGATTCTCTCTCAGAATTACTCCTCCGTATACACCATAGCACGATGGTATATCGGGGTGGAGCAGATACACCCTATTTGATATGGTGTGCTCTATGATGAGTACTACTGAGTTACCTATTTCCTTTTGGGAGTTATGCACTTATGAAGCTGCATACCTATTGAATAGGGTCACAATCAAATCAGCTGCCTACCGCTACATATGTGATATGGAAAGGGAAGAGCCCATATCTTAAGTTAGTTAAGATTTGGGGTTGTCCGGCCAATGTCTAAAAGCAAAATCCGGACAAGCTCGAGGCAACGTCTGTTATGTAGAACTGGAAATGTTCCAGCTATACAAACTGCAGCAGATGATTTGATAGAGCCAAAGGATTCAGTAGATTCCAACGAACCTCAGCCTCTCCGCCGATCTAGTAGGGTTCCTCACCCACCTGAGAGATACTTCGGTTTTTCTATGACAGTGGGATCGAGGATTGCATCATGAGATGATGACCCAACTAGTTTCGAGCTGGCCATCAGGAGTGTGACTCTGTAAGAATGGCTGGATGCTTAGCGATCTGATATGGAATCCTTATACACCAACAAAGTATGGACTTTGGTTGCTATATCTGAAGGGTTAAACCCCCATCAGGAGCAGGTATGTCTTGAGAAGATTACTTGGTGTACATGGAAAAGTTGAGACTTTCAAAGCTAGACTTGTTAAAAGTTTGCATCATTGACCAGGTGTGGATAATGATGAAACCTTTTCAAGTAGCTATGCTTAAGTCCATCCAGATCCTACTTGTCACGACTACATACCATGACTACGATATCTGGTGGTTGGGTGTCATGACTGCTTTTCTAAATGATGTTTTAGAAGAGTGCGTCTATAAGTACACAGCCAGAGGGCCTCGTAGACAGTGGGAGCAGCGGAAACGTGTGCAAGATGTTTTATATGATAAAGCAGGCATCGCGGAGTTGGAACGTCTGTTTTGATGTATTAGTCAAAGAAGTTGACATCATCAAAATGGTAGATGAACCTTGTATAAACAAAAAGGTAGTAGGGAGTATGGTGACGATCCTCGTAGAGTACGTGGATGACATACTCTTGATAAGAAAAGAGTTTCTTATGCTACGCTCGGTCAATCTCCGCTTATCACTATGATTCTCCATATAGGATCAAAATGATACCTCCTAAATCCTGGATTTTTGGATCTATGAGATAGATCTAAATGGATGTTAGGATTCTCACTAGTTGTAGTGAGATGGTATCAATCGATCCTGGGGAGAATCACTGGAAGGGTTCCAGGGTGATAAAGACGAATGATTGTCAGTCACAGGCATTGTCTTTACCCTCAGTAGAGGGACGGTATGTTGGAAGAGTTCCAAGAAAGATACCGTGACATACTAGACGATAAAGGCTGGATACATCGCTACTTAAGATGCTACCAAAGAGGCTGTTTGGGTGTATATTGGTTCATGAGATGAACTATGTTCCTCCCATTGTGTGACAATGGAGTTGTGGCTTATGCCAAGGAACGCCGGTCCCATCAGTGATCCAGACATATTCTAAGGCAGTATCACTTGATCATGGAGATAGTTGATCTCCAGGGTGATCGAGATTTGGAGAGTAGACTTAGAGGAAAACACAACGGATCCACTCACAAAAGGCCTGTTCCCAGAGAGAGACTTTTATGGGATGGTTGAGTATGAGATACTACAACCACTGCTACAGATGGCCCTAGTGCAAGTGGGAAATTGTTAGCTATATGTATGCCCTAGAGGCCATTACTGTACATAGGATGTATATTGTAGTGGATGCTGGGACATATATAGGGAGGACTTTCTTGCTCGACAAGATAGTATGCTATCTGGTTGAACTTTACCTTAACGTGTATACTGTTTGTCTCTTTGTTACATGTTGGTAAAGCCCTTAGGATGTGTGCTTGACTACCTGGACTATGATGCGGATCATACTAGTGGGGACATGGTAGTCCATAAGTACATCCTTCAATGTCCCTAGTCGAGGGTGTATCGAGACGGGGCATCGATATACCAGAGTAGACTAGCGTGTACCTTCTCGACCCATACAGATGGGCGATGGATGATCCCATATCCATTGGTGTTTGACATCAGAGATGATATACGGGTGCTCAGTAGAGACTGGGTACACTGGACGGACTCGCCGAGAACTCCCAGATGGTATTATACCTCACGTCAGATGGCAGTTCTCTGGTGACACTGGTACAGAGTAGTCTGTTGACCCGAGATCGTCATAGAGTCTTGTGTGGTTCCCACTGTACTTTGATTTCCATCTTACCACGTCCAAGTGGGCGTGCAAAACGGTTGTTTTTGGGTACAGTCCCGAGTCACATGGAGGCAATGAGCGATAGGAGGGGATTCGTCTCTCCCGGTATAGGGGGTTGATGTTGCGCTGTGTTCGATTGGCTATAACAGGAAATCCCTGGCCAGGGTTACTGAGATTTACTGGTAAGTGTTACCAGTAGTTTCTCGAAGTTTTATAGACCTCATATCGACACGACTTATTGAGCTATTGGGGTCTGACGTTTACCACCCCTAGGCAAGATATGCGACATATCAGACGATCAGACCGGACTGTACGGTAGTGTTACTGGTCGGATTCACTGGAGTGTGAGCGGGCTTGCTCGTCGATCTTCAGATCGCTCAATACCCGGGTGGCCGTTACGTTTAGCAGACCGCTTGCGGCTTGTGGGTGTTTGATATGATCATCACCTGCTGCCGGCGTATTGACGAGTCTTTAGAGTCCTACACAGAGGTTTCCTGGCTCAAGCGAAACGAAATAGGAGCGCATATGAGATATGTGCGGGACCGAGAATAATACGTGTATGTGATACCGTATTCCATTCTCGTGATGAATGTGTCGTATGGTTATATGCGATATAACCTAGTTATCGAATCGAGGATTGATTCGATATGCCGATACATTGGATACTAGTCGGTTATATGCGATATGACCGGATCGTTAAATCAAGTGTTGATTTAATGATTTAATGCATAATTATATATTTGATATATTACTTTGCGTTAACTAGTATTGGTTCACTTTAAATGGATTTTCTCACTCGGATTGTACACATTGTATATGTGATATACTTTTGTGCACTTCATTGTATCATGTTTGATGATACATGTTTTGCTAGGGTTTTTGTGTAAAGATCAAACCATGGTTACATGATTATGGTTAGGGTTTTGTTTTATTCACTTATTTATTTATTCATTTCTTTTGGAAAATAAATGGAAAGGAGAAAAGAATGGTGGCTTAATTTGGAGTTTAGTTGAAGCTTCATGAAACTTTGATCAAGTCAACCATTCTTATCTCATCCTTAACCCTAACCATTCCCACTAACCATGATTCATTCTCTACACTTGACTAGAGTTAATATTATGATAAGTATTGTTATTCTTTTCTTTTTTGAATTATCTTATCACAATATTCTTCTTCTTCTTCATCTTCTTTCATGAAGAAAAAGCTTTCTTCATCAATGGTGATTGATGATAAAGAGTGAGAAATCCAATTCTAAATTGAACCCACTACCTATTTCTTCATCCTCTACCTCTTGCCAAGTAGTAGAGTGTGTTTTCTTCACAAGTTTCTTGACTTGATGAAGTCGGAGCTTGATTTAGCGATGCCTCGACGTAGATCATCTTCGGCATGGACATCGACGACCTAGCTCGCTTATTCTCCGATGAAGTCGACGCTAGAGCCCGGATTCTTTTTGGACAGCGGAGAGGACTTCGTTGCGGAGCTATGGAGGTGGAGCACCGGATCTACAAAGGTTGTATATCCGTATTCTCATAGTTAAGTGTTAACTAGTTATGTTTTTCGCCTAGTTTTCTAGCAAACGATCCGTAGTCGGGTCTCTCGGCACCTAGAATTTTTGAAAATGGCATGTTCGATGCCTTGTGAGACCTCACTAGGGTGCCTAGGAACCCTACAAAAGCAAGAGACAAGAACGGAAGGACAAGGGGTAAATAAGCCGGATTCCACGAATACCGTGCTTAAATCCCCTAATCCATGTTGTTGCCAATTGCTCTTGCTTCAATTGGTCAAGACTCGGCTCAAAGGTTTTGAGTGCGGATTTCTTTAGCTTTTGTCACGACCCGCAGGGTACGGAACGTGACTGGCACTTAAGTTCACGAAACGTCTAAAGGCGTCCGTAAAATAAGTAAGCCAAAGCCCAGAAAACAAAACCAATGAAGCAAAAGAGTGAAGAAAACCCAATCAATTGAAAGCGAGTTATCAAATAAGTCATGTAAAACACTTTTTAAAAACAATACAAATTTTTCCCGAAAATTTCGGCAGAGTCTCCTTTGTAAATACTGACCCCCAAAAATGGGTACAACAAAATATATACATGAATCCACAAAATAGGGCATCCCCAAGCGGGAGCTAGCTCTTCGCCATACGGCGGTCACAAATCCCACGCAATGTAAATGACAACAAGCATAATAAAGCATAATAAAGCATAAGGAAGCATGAAAAAGTAGCATGTCGGCTCAAGTGAGCTCGACCCCAAATACAGTATAAAATCCATAAACCTCACAGTCTCATCTCTAGGTCAATATACAATAATCTGGTAGAACAGTAGATGGAGTACACTAGATACAAGAATATACAAGGTGGTACCAAAAAAAAAAAAACAACATAACCCACCTATGAGCAAATCTCGAGCTCAGGCAAAAGAGGCAAAAGACAAGTGCGCCCGCCGCTACTGAACTGACGGAGCGGACCTGCAAAAGACTGTGGCACAACGGGGGTGAGTTGCCAACTCGTGAGTAATAAATAACATCTACAAAGGCTATCGTATGCATGCACACAAGCATCCTAGCATCTAAAATACAGGTAAGACTGGATGCACTAGCAGGTGTGTATATAACATCAGTGTACTAATATGTATGCAACATGAATATCTGAGGTCTCAATATGTATATATAAGAAATATTTATTCTCTTTTGTTTTTGAAATTCTTTTAGAATGCTAGCATAATGTCAATGAATCGACGAAAATCGGTGTCCAGCAACGACACCCAAAAACTGTCTCAAATCTCATAAATGTATCTCTGGCCTCAGCCGTCCGGCTGACCCATCTCAAATATCAATATCTCATCATCTAGCGGTCACGGTCGGTATCCTCTGGATATCCGCCGTCCCTAACAGTCACCGGTAGGTAATCCGTCCCCTGCCAGGCTCAACGTCATCACCACATTCCTCTTGCCCCGGGGTACCTTACCGGGCCCACCATGTACCCGTGCCGGTTCCTCCACTCCTCGACACGGATTTCCAAAGCCACAGCAAACTCATGGTGGACGACACTTACATCACTAGAAAACCGCAATTTACATGTTTTAAAAATATCATAAGTTTGGAAATTTTGCGGCTTTCCCCCGAAATCCAGCAATATCATAAAATCTCAAGAAATCCTCATAAGTGCATATATCAATGATAATGAATGCGTATGATATCAATAATCAAGTTGCGATGTGTGATTAATGTATTAAGCATGAACAATGA
This sequence comes from Agapanthus africanus, assembly GCA_030015575.1. Taxonomy (NCBI): domain Eukaryota; kingdom Viridiplantae; phylum Streptophyta; class Magnoliopsida; order Asparagales; family Amaryllidaceae; genus Agapanthus; species Agapanthus africanus. The sequence goes on along the minus strand of CM057347.1, from coordinate 77,268,472 downwards.
ATATGATGAAGTACATGCACATGAATAGCAATCCTAGGGTTTCATTTTAAGGAAATAGCACAATTTAAGTATCAATTAGTAAAAGGTTTAATTTAAAGGTTATCTAGTGTGGTGGCATGGCAATTACCAGGGTGTGTGTGTAAACATGAATAGTGCTCGTGCTGCATATAAAACCTGGTAATGGTGCATGTGTCCTACAATTGAGTTTGCATATATGGGTATAACCTATTGATCTAATTGCAGCAATTATCATGCCAGTATTATTATTCTAATGTCACAAGTGATTATCCAATTTACTATTTTCCAGTTTACTAAATCTATCGGGCGACTTGCGCCATCCAGACGATCGTCCCCCGTAGATGTTAAATCTACTCACCGGGATCCCAGGCTAGTTGTGTCCGATCACCGCCTTTCCCTTTCGCGCCGCGTCTGACGTCTCCGCGACCGAACCTGGAATTTACATCAATACCAAACATAAGGTTACGTATCAAGAACGACGCAAAACCCCAACGAAACTACTAAAGTTCGCTAGCTAGGTACAACGTGCACAAAGTGCGCGGACACACGCGAAAATCGCAAAAACTGCCAAAAACGCCGATTTGGGTCACCCGGCAAAACTAAAACTCGACTACCCAAAAAAACCGCACTCACGCATCCTAAAAGTCGTAGGACAAACCATACAATCATCAAGATGCCACAATTAATACATCACATAACTTTGATAAAAAATCTAGTAAGCAGAAATTGCAATTTGATGCAAACATCGACAATATAGCGACAAAGTCAACACCACCCAACACCAACATTCCAAACTAACCAAAAAGTTAGCCAATACACAAATTCTAAACCATTAACTAAGCTTAAAAACCTAATTTACATAACAAAACCTTCTCTTGATTTTTGTACTTAGCAAACATAAACCAAACTATAAATGAAAACCTTAATTTAACACTATATTTTAGCCTAATAAGCAAATTAACCACTTAGATTAAGGTTAGCAAAACACTAGATAGCAAATTAGGTTTAATCACTAAATTAGGTTTAATCAACACAAATTAGGTTTAATCAACTCACTAATCATGTTTCAAATACCATTTCCATACAAAAACCTTTTCTTGAAAATCCTAAAAAGCAAATTTCACACTTCTAATTTAATCAAATTAGCATAATTGAAAACTATATCAACAAGGTAACCAAATAGATTAGTCATTAACAACTAGATTAACTATAAAATACTTAATTAACTATTATGGCTTCAAACCCTAGTCTCAATTTTCAAACAAAGTCTAAGAAATCTAGATTAACTACACTAAATTATCACTAAACCCTATAATATAAGCACTTAAACAAAGGATTTAACAAGATAGGAAATATACCTCTTGATCAAAGGATCAAGCAAGAAAGTTTGCTCCCAAAAATGCCTCCTTTCCACATGATTTCAACTATATTAGGCTTGAGAAAAGGTAGCACAAGGATTTTGTGTTGAAAAAGAGAAGGATTTGTGGATTTTTATTGAATTTTGTTGCAATTTTGATGAAATTTTGGAGGAAATGAAAAGAGGAAGGTGAAGGGGGAGGGCTGCTAGAATTTTCGACCAGAAGAGGGATGGGGGAGGGTGTGGGCAAGTGGGGAAGATCATGGGTCAAGTCCACAAAGTCAAAGTATTATACTTTATCCATTTTAATTAAAATAAAACCATAAACCATCAAAACAACTCAAGAAAGCAACCAAAGAAAATGAGGCCAGAAATTTCTGGTCTCACACAAGGTGGGGCTGTCCTAGGGCTGAGGAAAAAGAGAGAGGGATTTTACAAAAGAAATTTTATGCAAAAAGGCCCCCTACAACTCAAAAATTGCAAGTTTTAGCCCAAAATTCAATAAATTCGTTTCAATTCATAAAAATTGGTTAAAAATCAAAATAAATTATTAAAAATTCATGTTATCACTAGATTATAATTATCATAATTTTAGAGATTAAAATTAGCCCGGAAAAATTTGTATTTATCGCTTATTTAATGTATTTTCTTACCGGCTTAAAATAATATTAAAAAATTGAAAAATAGGGAAAAATTTTTAAATGACCAAAATTTCATAATTAACTCATTAGTCACTAAAAACAAGTAATTACCTATCCACTTTAAGTATAATTAGCCCTAAACTGCAAAATATCGAGAAAGACGGTTTTCGGAAAAATACCGAATTTTCACCGAATTTCAAGAAAACACCAAAACGACTTTTCAAGACGCTACAATCTTCCCCCCTTAAAGAAATTCGGTCCCCGAATTTAAAAATAATATAGCTACGCGTACCTTCGAAGAGATGGGGATATTTCTTCCTCATCTCGCCCTCGGTCTCCCAGGTAACCTCCTCGCTGCTCGGGCTACCCCAAAGGACCTTGACGGTTGGTATAATCTTCGACCTCAACTTCTTCACCTGTCGATCCAGGATGGCCACCGGCTGCTCTGCAAAAGAAAGGTCGCGCTCTAGCTGGACTGTCGGGTGCTGAATCGCATGCGAAGGGTCGTGAAGGTACTTGCGGAGCATCGAAACATGGAAGACGGGGTGAACATCGGGAAAGCTGGGAGGAAGAGCCAAACGATATGCAACAGTGCCAACACGCTCGAGGATCTCGAAGGGACCTACGAATCTAGGGCTAAGCTTTCCCTTTCGCCCAAAACGCATCACGCCCTTCATCGGAGAGACCCTCAGAAAAACATGGTCGCCAACTGCGAACTCTAATCTGCGACGGCGCCTGTCTGCATACGATTTCTGCCTGCTCTGAGCCACTCTCATCCGGTCTCGGATCAACTGTATCTTCGCTGTCGTCTCCTCAACAAGCTGCGGCCCCAAAATACTGCTCTCGCTGAGCTCTGTCCAACAAACGGGCGATCTGCATCTCCTCCCATACAATGCCTCGAAAGGTGCCATCTGAATAGTATCCTGGAAGCTGTTGTTGTAGGAGAACTCCACTAGAGGTAAATGACGATCCCAGCTACCCCCAAAGTCTAAAACGCACGCTCTGAGCATGTCCTCGAGGGTCTGAATGGTCCGCTCTGACTGTCCGTCTGTCTGCGGATGAAACGCTGTGCTGAAGCTCAAACGAGTGCCCAAAGCCTCCTGAAGTCTCTGCCAAAGTCGGCTGGTGAACTGAGTGCCTCGATCTGACACGATACAAGTCGGTACGCCATGTAGTCGCACGATCTCGTCAATATAGAGCTGAGCATACTGAGCGAAGCTGAAAGTCGTCTTCACTGGAAGGAAGTGAGCTGCTTTCGTCAATCTATCCACGATCACCCAGATGGAGTCGTACCCTCGACTGGTCCTGGGTAGACCCACAACGAAATCCATCGAAATCTGCTCCCATTTCCACTCTGGAATGGGTAACGGCTGTAGCTCTCCTGCGGGCCTCTGGTGCTCGGCCTTGACTTGCTGACAAGTCAGGCATCTCGAAACGAACTCCGCAATGTCCCTCTTCATCCCGTCCCACCAGTAGGTCTCTCTCATATCATTGTACATCTTGGTGGAACCGGGGTGGACACTATACACTGATCGGTGTGCCTCCTCGAGAATGTCGCGCCGTAATCCATCAGCATCTGGTACGCACAGTCTAGATCCATATCGTAAAATCCCCTGATCGTCAATCACGAACTCGGAAAATCTGCCCTGTCCCATCTGTGCCATGATCTCTGAGCAACGGTCGTCACTACGCTGTGCCTCATATATACGGTCAAGCAACTGTGGGCGTGCACGAACATGCGCGAGCTGTCCCCCTGTCTGAGTGAACTCGAACTCAACTCGGCTGTCGCATAACGTCTGCCAATCTGCTGACAACTGCCTCTGCACTGCGCGCAAAAAGGATAGACTACCCCCGGGCCTCCTACTCAACGCATCTGCCACCACATTTGCCTTGCCGGGGTGATATAAGATCTCGCAGTCGTAGTCTTTCACCAACTACATCCAACGACGCTGTCTGAGGTTCAGGTCTCGCTGCTGAAATATGTACTTTAAGCTCTTGTGATCGGTGAATATCTGACACGACTCGCCGTAAAGGTAATGTCGCCAAATCTTCAGTGCAAAGACCACTGCAGCCATCTCCAAATCATGAGTGGGGTAGTTCTGTTCATGCTTCTTCAACTGCCGAGAAGCATAAGCGATCACCCGGCCATGCTGCATCAATACACATCCTAATCCCACTCGCGAAGCATCACAGTAGACAACAAATCCGCCTGATCCCGAAGGCAAAGATAATACCGGCGCCGTAGTCAAACAAGTCTGTAGCTGCTGAAAACTGCGCTCGCACTCCTCTGTCCAAACGAAAGGAACTCCCTTCCGGGTCAAACTGGTCAACGGTGCAGCTATACGGGAGAAGTCTTGAACAAAACGCCTGTAGTAGCCCGCCAAGCCTAGAAAACTACGGATCTCAGTCACTGATGTAGGTCGGGGCCACTGCTGAACAGCCTCAATCTTCTTCGGGTCTACACAAATGCCGTCTCTCGTAACCACGTGACCCAAGAATCCGACGCTGTCCAGCCAGAAAGCACACTTGGAGAACTTCGCGAACAGCTGGTGCTCCCTAAGAGTCTGTAACGTAATCCGCAAGTGCTGCTCGTGCTCCTCTCTGCTCCGGGAGTACACCAAGATATCGTCGATAAACACGATGATGAACAAGTCAAGATACGGCCTGAATGTACGGTTCATCAAATCCATAAATGCTGCTGGGGCGTTGGTGAGTCCGAACGACATCACCAAAAACTCGTAGTGGCCGTAGCGCGTGCGAAAAGCTGTCCTCGGTATATCCTCCTGTCGAACTCACAGCTGATGGTATCCTGATCGCAAGTCGATCCTCGAAAAATACCCCGCACCCTGAAGTTGGTCGAACAAATCATCAATGCGTGGCAACGGATATATGTTCCGAACGGTAACTTTGTTCAGCTGGCGGTAGTCGATACATAAGCGCAAACTTCCATCCTTCTTCTTGACAAACAGTACCGGAGCACCCCACGGAGAAACACTCGGTCGAATAAGCCCCTTATCCAACAAATCCTGCAACTGCTCCTTCAGCTCTCGAAGCTCTGCCGGGGCCATCCGATACGGTGGTATAGAAATAGGCCCCGAACCGGGAATCAAATCAATGCAGAACTCAACATCGCGCTCAGGCGGTAGCCCAGGTAGCTCATCAGGGAAAACATCAGGGAACTCACAAACTATCGGGACCCGGTCCAACGGAACATCTGCAGCTCGAGTATCACAAACAAACGCTAAGAATCCCTGACATCCCTTCCGCAAGAGCTGACCAGCGCGAAGAGAAGAAATTAAGCTGGGAAGGGCGACACTGCGGTCTCCCTGAATAACAAGGACTGGCTCTCCCGGAAAGCTAAATCTGACTGCCTTCTTACGGCAGTCCACCGAAGCATAACAAGTGGCTAGCCAATCCATGCCCAGAAGCACATCAAAGTCCAACATATCGAGGAGTATCAAATCAACTGATGAATCCCTCTTCCCGATACGAACGGAACACAAACGAAATACAAACCGAGCGACAAACGACTCGCCTACCGGAGTAACAACAACAAGCGGCTGGTCTAACGACGACGACTCACGGCCCAACATCGGTGCAAAGTGTGTAGAGACGTACGAATGTGTGGAACCTGGGTCGAATAATACCCGTGCGTCGAAAGAACAAACTGGCAAAGTACCTGTCACAACGGCATTGGATGCCTGCGCATCCTGCGGTGTCAAAGCAAAAACTCGGGCCTGTCCTCCACCGATAGCGGGCTGACCTCGACCTCGGCCTCTGCCTCCTCGTCCTCTCTGAACAGGACCGCCGCGTCCACGGCCTCTCGGTGCACCTAACTGGCGTGGAGCATCGCCTGGGGTAGGAAGTAGGGCTCTCTGAGGAGGGGGTGGTGATGGTGGTAGGGTCACATGCGGAACTGTCGCTACTCCCTGTCGTCTCACCGGACAGTCTCTGACAAGATGGTGCAAACTCCCGCACCCAAAACATCCTGGCGACGGCTGCTGCCCCTGGGGATAAGAACCATATAACTGTCCCCGTCCAAATCCTCTGCCTGGCCTATCTCTCGGAAAGAATCTGGCGCGCTGCCTCTGAGAAGGTACATCGGTGCGCATCCTCTTCGGCCCAGAAACGGCCGAAGTCTGTGATATGCGTGCCTCCATCCGCAATGCCGTATCCCTAGCAGCTGAATAAGTGTCGTAGCGCTGGGCGCCAATGGCAAGATATAGCTGGGCATCAAGTCCCTGTACGAACCTCTTCACCATCTTCTCCTCGGTATCCACCAAATACTGAGCATATCGGGATAACTGTGTAAACTGGATGTCATACTCAGACACCGTCATCCCAGGTGTCTTGACTAAGGCCTCGAAACTGCGAGCTCTGGCGTCACGAACGCTCTCTGGAAGGAAACGGGCTAGAAAGACCGCTGTAAACTCGGCCCAAGTCATAGGCGGTAGATCTGCAGCTCGACCTCTCAAGACTGACTCCCACCATGTCTGCGCGAGACCCTCTAGTCGGAAACTCGCAAGCTCTACCCATCGATCATCCGAACATCTCAGTGAACGGCAGATCCTGGCTAAACTGTCAAGGAACGTCTGTGGGTCCTCCGCTGCCTCGGTGCCGGTGAATACTGGAGGTCTCAGCCTCATGAAGTCCTGTAGTGAAACCGGAATAGCCACGGTGGTGGTAGTAGGAGCAGGTATCATGGTCGTCTGTGATGTACTAGGTACGTCATCCGGCCTCGGTGTACGACTGGCTGCAACTAGGGATCCTACCATCTGACGCAGCTCCTGCATGCCCCCCATCATCTGTCGCAACTCCTCCATACCGGTCTCGAGCCTATCCATACGGCCTGGGGAAGGTGGATCGGTCTGTCCCTGCGGCGTAGGCATACCACCCTGCTCAGTCCTAGTCTCGGACGAGCCAGCTCGAATCTCGTCTCTGGCGGCAGCCCTCTGTGCCCTCGTAGCCTTCGGCGGCATCGTGGCTGTTACAGGAAAACGGATAGTAAGGACAGTGCAATAGGATCATAGGATACACGGAATTGAAGAAGGAATTTCCAAGAAAGTATATCCTAAAGTCACTTAGGCGGAGTACCGTATCGTAAGTATGCCGCGGACATACGCACGCTACGTTACCCTGCTTAAGTCACTTACTCCATCTACCAAGGGTCATCCTACACTCACAAAGGTAAACCTATCGCTCTGATACCAACTTTGTCACGACCCGCAGGGTACGGAACGTGACTGGCACTTAAGTTCACGAAACGTCTAAAGGCGTCCGTAAAATAAGTAAGCCAAAGCCCAGAAAACAAAACCAATGAAGCAAAAGAGTGAAGAAAACCCAATCAATTGAAAGCGAGTTATCAAATAAGTCATTTAAAACACTTTTTAAAAACAATACAAATTTTTCCCGAAAATTTCGGCAGAGTCTCCTTTGTAAATACTGACCCCCAAAAATGGGTACAACAAAATATATACATGAATCCACAAAATAGGGCATCCCCAAGCGGGAGCTAGCTCTTCGCCATACGGCGGTCACAAATCCCACGCAATGTAAATGACAACAAGCATAATAAAGCATAATAAAGCATAAGGAAGCATGAAAAAGTAGCATGTCGGCTCAAGTGAGCTCGACCCCAAATACAGTATAAAATCCATAAACCTCACAGTCTCATCTCTAGGTCAATATACAATAATCTGGTAGAACAGTAGATGGAGTACACTAGATACAAGAATATACAAGGTGGTACCAAAAAAAAAAAACAACATAACCCACCTATGAGCAAATCTCGAGCTCAGGCAAAAGAGGCAAAAGACAAGTGCGCCCGCCGCTACTGAACTGACGGAGCGGACCTGCAAAAGACTGTGGCACAACGGGGGTGAGTTGCCAACTCGTGAGTAATAAATAACATCTACAAAGGCTATCGTATGCATGCACACAAGCATCCTAGCATCTAAAATACAGGTAAGACTGGATGCACTAGCAGGTGTGTATATAACATCAGTGTACTAATATGTATGCAACATGAATATCTGAGGTCTCAATATGTATATATAAGAAATATTTATTCTCTTTTGTTTTTGAAATTCTTTTAGAATGCTAGCATAATGTCAATGAATCGACGAAAATCGGTGTCCAGCAACGACACCCAAAAACTGTCTCAAATCTCATAAATGTATCTCTGGCCTCAGCCGTCCGGCTGACCCATCTCAAATATCAATATCTCATCATCTAGCGGTCACGGTCGGTATCCTCTGGATATCCGCCGTCCCTAACAGTCACCGGTAGGTAATCCGTCCCCTGCCAGGCTCAACGTCATCACCACATTCCTCTTGCCCCGGGGTACCTTACCGGGCCCACCATGTACCCGTGCCGGTTCCTCCACTCCTCGACACGGATTTCCAAAGCCACAGCAAACTCATGGTGGACGACACTTACATCACTAGAAAACCGCAATTTACATGTTTTAAAAATATCATAAGTTTGGAAATTTTGCGGCTTTCCCCCGAAATCCAGCAATATCATAAAATCTCAAGAAATCCTCATAAGTGCATATATCAATGATAATGAATGCGTATGATATCAATAATCAAGTTGCGATGTGTGATTAATGTATTAAGCATGAACAATGAATATGATGAAGTACATGCACATGAATAGCAATCCTAGGGTTTCATTTTAAGGAAATAGCACAATTTAAGTATCAATTAGTAAAAGGTTTAATTTAAAGGTTATCTAGTGTGGTGGCATGGCAATTACCAGGGTGTGTGTGTAAACATGAATAGTGCTCGTGCTGCATATAAAACCTGGTAATGGTGCATGTGTCCTACAATTGAGTTTGCATATATGGGTATAACCTATTGATCTAATTGCAGCAATTATCATGCCAGTATTATTATTCTAATGTCACAAGTGATTATCCAATTTACTATTTTCCAGTTTACTAAATCTATCGGGCGACTTGCGCCATCCAGACGATCGTCCCCCGTAGATGTTAAATCTACTCACCGGGATCCCAGGCTAGTTGTGTCCGATCACCGCCTTTCCCTTTCGCGCCGCGTCTGACGTCTCCGCGACCGAACCTGGAATTTACATCAATACCAAACATAAGGTTACGTATCAAGAACGACGCAAAACCCCAACGAAACTACTAAAGTTCGCTAGCTAGGTACAACGTGCACAAAGTGCGCGGACACACGCGAAAATCGCAAAAACTGCCAAAAACGCCGATTTGGGTCACCCGGCAAAACTAAAACTCGACTACCCAAAAAAACCGCACTCACGCATCCTAAAAGTCGTAGGACAAGCCATACAATCATCAAGATGCCACAATTAATACATCACATAACTTTGATAAAAAATCTAGTAAGCAGAAATTGCAATTTGATGCAAACATCGACAATATAGCGACAAAGTCAACACCACCCAACACCAACATTCCAAACTAACCAAAAAGTTAGCCAATACACAAATTCTAAACCATTAACTAAGCTTAAAAACCTAATTTACATAACAAAACCTTCTCTTGATTTTTGTACTTAGCAAACATAAACCAAACTATAAATGAAAACCTTAATTTAACACTATATTTTAGCCTAATAAGCAAATTAACCACTTAGATTAAGGTTAGCAAAACACTAGATAGCAAATTAGGTTTAATCACTAAATTAGGTTTAATCAACACAAATTAGGTTTAATCAACTCACTAATCATGTTTCAAATACCATTTCCATACAAAAACCTTTTCTTGAAAATCCTAAAAAGCAAATTTCACACTTCTAATTTAATCAAATTAGCATAATTGAAAACTATATCAACAAGGTAACCAAATAGATTAGTCATTAACAACTAGATTAACTATAAAATACTTAATTAACTATTATGGCTTCAAACCCTAGTCTCAATTTTCAAACAAAGTCTAAGAAATCTAGATTAACTACACTAAATTATCACTAAACCCTATAATATAAGCACTTAAACAAAGGATTTAACAAGATAGGAAATATACCTCTTGATCAAAGGATCAAGCAAGAAAGTTTGCTCCCAAAAATGCCTCCTTTCCACATGATTTCAACTATATTAGGCTTGAGAAAAGGTAGCACAAGGATTTTGTGTTGAAAAAGAGAAGGATTTGTGGATTTTTATTGAATTTTGTTGCAATTTTGATGAAATTTTGGAGGAAATGAAAAGAGGAAGGTGAAGGGGGAGGGCTGCTAGAATTTTCGACCAGAAGAGGGATGGGGGAGGGTGTGGGCAAGTGGGGAAGATCATGGGTCAAGTCCACAAAGTCAAAGTATTATACTTTATCCATTTTAATTAAAATAAAACCATAAACCATCAAAACAACTCAAGAAAGCAACCAAAGAAAATGAGGCCAGAAATTTCTGGTCTCACACAAGGTGGGGCTGTCCTAGGGCTGAGGAAAAAGAGAGAGGGATTTTACAAAAGAAATTTTATGCAAAAAGGCCCCCTACAACTCAAAAATTGCAAGTTTTAGCCCAAAATTCAATAAATTCGTTTCAATTCATAAAAATTGGTTAAAAATCAAAATAAATTATTAAAAATTCATGTTATCACTAGATTATAATTATCATAATTTTAGAGATTAAAATTAGCCCGGAAAAATTTGTATTTATCGCTTATTTAATGTATTTTCTTACCGGCTTAAAATAATATTAAAAAATTGAAAAATAGGGAAAAATTTTTAAATGACCAAAATTTCATAATTAACTCATTAGTCACTAAAAACAAGTAATTACCTATCCACTTTAAGTATAATTAGCCCTAAACTGCAAAATATCGAGAAAGACGGTTTTCGGAAAAATACCGAATTTTCACCGAATTTCAAGAAAACACCAAAACGACTTTTCAAGACGCTACAGCTTACAATTTCGTATCTTTTTCTTAACAACTTTACACTTGCAAATAATACACATAGGTTAGATTGAACAAACTCATACAAATTCTTTATTGACTCGTCTAAAACAAGAACGGACATACAACCATCTCCCTGTGGATCGACCCGTGCTCAACCGGTTAGCTGCATAGCGACACCGTCCTGATCGCGGTAAACTTTAGAACTTTGAACATCCGACACGCTTTCCGCGTGCGACCAAATGGCGCCGTTGCCGGGGTGACGGTAGCGTATTTTCTTTCTTGTTATTCGGGTTAATATTCTTTTTGTATATATTTATAAAAAAAAATTCTTTTTGTTTTTTTTTGATAATTTTTTGTGGGCAAGATTGCATATTTTGCAGATTTGCAAACTGCGATTGTGGGGAGCAAAGTTTACATTCAAGGCTAAGGTGATTGCAAAGTACAGTGCCAAAGATCCGGGTAGTTTGACTCGCGCAAGCGAACTTTTCAAGCTTACCGGATTTGATTCAACGGGGGTTTCCTAACCCAAAAACTTAACGGTACGTACTTTACTAACACCTTCTTCTCAAATCCGACGCATCCAATATACTATTCTTTGCAGGATTCTTTGCAAGTTCGCTAGCAAACGGTAAAAATTGACTCACCCGTATTTGTTGCAGTGCCGTGCTTAAACTCAAAAACGATTGTCTGATTCTTTATAGAATTTTTATTGAATTTTGCATTGCATACATTAATACGGACTTAAGGGCATGCGAATCCCACAATATACGGTAAAGGATTTCATCACCTTTTCCATGGCCCACAAATCACGAACTTGAGCATAACGTTTACCCGCACAAATTTTAAAAGAAATTAGACTTTAAGGCTTAAGGACTTCGCGCTCATTAGGAGAAGTTAACCGTGTTTAGAACCTCGCTTAACGGTACATTGTTTACGGGGTGTCTAGGAAAGTGTTAACGGCGAAACCGCCAAAAGAGAAAGGGTTATTTAACTAAGGAACTTCGCGAAAGCGTTGGAAAACCTCCCCTTATCTCTGCACTTACCTGGCCTCTTGATCAGTGTATCTTGAGCCCGTTTCTCGACACAGTTTTACTTCGACAATCAAGTTCTGGAGCAGGTCTAGTTTACCTAGGTGAACCCTACAACGATTAGGTGTGTGGTATTTTTGTGTCGTGATTGTTTTTGTCCAGATTCTTTTTGTGTATATATTTCATTCTTTTGTTAATATCTACCTAAAAAAAATTATTAAAAAAAAAATCAAAATTTTTCCCCTCCTTTTCTCTGCCTTTCTTTCTTTCTCTCTTCATATCATGGGTACCCCACCTCGCAAAACTCTTGCCGAACTTTGGTACCCACAACCAGACATTACTTCTTACGGTTCTTGCTTTGGCCGAACATCGAACGACCCCTCCATGCCCAAAATGTCATTGAAAGATCGCATAGACGCGTCTAGGACAAACACTTGCCCTCCGCATTCCACTTTGTATCAACCTTTTCAACCTCCCGCACCCGCTTATGTTGATACCACTTTTGCAAGTCGTCCTTTGTCCATCGCTGAACGTATTGAACAATCTCATAGCCGATCTTTCACTCCTTTCACCACTTCAAATTCTTGGGATCAACACTTCCATTCACCTTCGTATCCAAATGTTGATCCTACCCCTGTCCAGCCATTCAATTCCTACCAGTCCTACCCGACTTTTGCACCTTCCCTAGACATTGCTTCTGAACAGCCATTTGGGAGTTTTCAGTATCCAAACAACTTTGAATATTTTACTGAAACCCCGTCACAACCCATGTCTAGTCTGGAACAGTCGTTGGAAGACTTTAGGGTAGCGTCATGCCAACAGATGATGTATTTGAATGCGTCTTTGGCCACCCTCATACAACCTACTGACCCGGTAGCTAGTTTCCATCTAGCTCCTAATTTTCCAATGTATGATGAGGCGGTTGGACAGATTGAGAATTTGAGTGGAAAGAGTGAGCTGTACCCCCTTCCAAATCAAACCTACCCGTTTCAAATTGAATCCCACAACTCCTGTGTTGAAAGTCTATCAAGTGTCCCAACTGAATTATCAATTGAAGATAGAATGTTTGATAAGTTGTGCGACTTTGCAGTGTTTGATTTACCCGATTGTGAAGGGACCTTGCCAAATGAAACCACACCCCATCCTTTTGACCTCTACACCTCCTTTTTGACCTCTACACCTCCATCTTAGAACCAGAATCGATTGAAATCCATGCTTTTGATGAGGTGTCTGAGAAAATTGACTTTCACTTGATTGAGGATATTGACGCCGGGAATATTTTGGATGATGAACCTGTAGATTTGGCAGAGTTTTTCTCTCCAATTCATCATCCCGAGTCATTAACTGTTTTTCCCGAACCCCTGATGCGTCTAGATTTCGATGAAATTTGCATGGATGAGCTAATTTTTAAGGAGAACATTGAGGAAATTTTTGAGGATGAACCAGTTTTAATTGATGAGTCGGATTTTCCAATTCATCCTGTCCCTTCCATTGACTGTGTACCCCCTCCCGAACCTTTACCTGATACCCCTCCTCGATCACTTTCCTCTACCCTTTCCATCGTTCCGACCTTGCAAGTAACTGTATCACTTCCATTTCCATTGTCTGGTTTACCAAGTTCGGCATACCCATGGTTTCTCACGAATCTTGAGGGATTTGACCCCATTTCTCGACGGGTTAATATATTAACACAATCGCTTTTCACACATCGGTCATCACAAATTGTGCTAATCTATTCACTCTATTTTCACCCTCAAGTTCGTATTCCACTTCTTTCTCCCTTCCGCCATTCTTCTTCTCATATACCGAGACCGTATCCCGCTTCTATCTCCATACGGTCTCGTGTATTCTCCATTTCTTTCCTCTTCACCTTCTTTCACCAACCCGCATCTTACAGAGATTGAATTTTTGAATGGTTGGTGTTAACTTTTGGCCTTTGTAAGGCCTTGTATAGCTTGATACTATTCTCTTTCCCCCCTAGTCCTGAACTTCAACGCTTAACAGTGGAAACACTGTTTTACTTAAGTTTGGGGGGGACTCCTTTTTTGTATATATTTTTTGTTTTCCTTTTTTGTTTTGTATATAATTTGTTTCTAGGGAGCGCCGACATTTTTGACCCTCTTGGTGTAGCCTGACAGTGAGGGCACTGTCAAGTTTAAGTTTGGGGGTGTGCTCGGTAAGCTTTCTTCCTTCGCATTCATTTGTATATTTTGCATTTGCATACTTTATTAAAAACCCACAAAAAATTAAAAATTTTCAAAAAAATATAAAAACTTTGTCGTCAAGTTAGCTAATAGGGTAACTTAGATCTTTATTCCGAAAGTTTAGTTGATATGATAGAAATAACTAAATTCTAGGCTTAGGGATTGAAAACCCTAAAAATAACCCTCATTCTGTCTAACTTTGGTAAGTATACGTCCTTACAGTTTTTTTTGAGAAATAGGTAATCTTGAGTTCAGTTCTTGAGTTAAGTCAAGATGAAGGGAAAGTATTGATGCTTTACTGAAGGATAAGTCTGAAAAATAGTTTCTTTTCTCGAGTTCAAATTTAGAAAATATATACCCTACAAACTGCACTTACACGCATCTTGAAACTTGGGATAGTAGAGGATACCTTGAAATACTCTTGCCTGAAAGCCTAGTATGAAAGAAAAAACGGTATTTAAAGCTAAACACCAAAAGAGCATGTTGAAAAATATATCCGGTCTTGAAAAAGAAAAAGAAAAAGAAAAATAGAATAAAGTCAAGACCTGGAAACTGCTATTTATGCTTTAAGCTCACACATTCAGTAATCGGCCGTTAGTGCCTCAAGAAGCATTAATAGTCGCATGAAAGGTGTGTGAGCAACACCGTCCATCATTAAATGAAAAGAAGTAGTATTAGGTATTAAAGCAAGGGTATTATAGCTTGAATTGAATTCTTGAGTGTAGGGGTGCAAATATACACACACGTAGGGGTATACAATTGATGTTTGGATAAGAGATAGAAATAAAGAATAAGACTTGTGTTTTCTGTAAAGTTGATAAAAATCCCTGATTTGAGGCCGCACTTTAGAAGGAAAACTCAGGAGAACCAACATCTTTCTAAACATTTTTGGAACGTATAGGACCTAAAGTTAAAACAGATAGGAGGTGTGAAACATAAGGGTTGGATATTTCTAACTTAGGATGATAGAATTTCTAATGTAAATACTAAACTGTAGGAGTAGAATCGATGTTAACTTATGACACTAGCTTGACGGGATTTTGTGGGTGTAATCCGCTGAAAACCCTCAGGAGACAACACTCCTCCTACTAAGAACACCTAGAGGTTTAACGGCTTGTTGCACGTGCTCAGTGCAATCGCGTTCCCTGCGAAAGTGCGGTTAGGATTTTATTTTTGTGAATAATTGGTTTTGCTCGGGACGAGCAAAAGTTAAGTTTGGGGGTATTTGTTCATACCAGAATATTGCATTTTATACCGCCCATTCTTACGCTCGTTTGTTTATAGGCAGGTACTTTTTATCAGTGTTTGCTACATAATTGCAGGATACTAGTCTCAGCTCTAAACAGTGAATATCATGGAAAAGTACGACAAAGTCTGGATTACTGCTAACAACAGATAAAACACGGGTCTCCGCTCTCTATCCGTGTGTTGCCACATACCAGTTAAGGGACAAAATGGCAAATCGATTGTCATGTCATGCACAAAGCTCAATGTCAACACAAGATCCAAGAAATCTACGTGAAGCTCGAGGAAATCATAGCAAAAGATCCACATCACATCACCTTTTGTTCTACTAAAAATTCTGGAATAATTGTGAAGTGTTTCTGAGAAAAGTCATATACCACACTGAAGAGAACCACAAACCAGGACAACCCACAAAGCCCGAGGAGCTAACTCCACCATAGGGCCGCGGATCCGCGGCCAATAGGGGGTCTAGGCCGCGGATCCGCGGTCGTATGGGCTCCTCACCTTGTCGTGTTTTGGGGGTAGTTTGGGGACTTCATATAGTGGCAGATTCTTGCCCTAGGTCTTCAACCCTCCTCCTATAAATACCCCAGAACTGAGCTAAGCCAAGGGTCCAATTTGGTGTTAGTTCTTTGTTCCTCTTTTGTAGGTTTTAGTGTAGTTCTTCTTCTTCTTCTTTATTCTTCCTCCATGGAAATGTAGTGAGAGCATTGAGTGGATGTTAATGAAGATGAGGGTTTTTGCATCTTTCTTGTTAATTTAACTTCCCCTTGAGATTTTTGCTTCCTCTTGATCTTTCAACCTCTTCTTTGAGCTTGAAAGGTTAAGGGTTAGTTATTGATCTCAAGGGTCGTATTTTCTTATGGAACTAGCGCTTCATTTCACATGCGTTCTCTACCCTTCTCTTGATCTTGCAACCTCTTGATTGAGCTTGCAAGTTTAAGGGTTGGCTATTGATCCCATGCATGTCTTGAGTTCTAGTTTCTAGTTCTTTTTATTGCTTATTTATTACTTGCTTTTTATTATCTTGCTTTCTTTATTTGCAATTTAAATTCATGCACTTAATTACTTGTAATCTTTTCTTTTCTTTGTTCTTTTCTTTTGCTCTTTTTGGTTCTCTTTGTGAATGTTGTAATTATTGTCGTTGTTAAGAATCAATAAGGTATTGTAAGTTAAGATTTTCTTTGCTCATTTCCTTTTCCCGTTATTTTCTATTGAACTCCGCCCAAACGTTACGCAAGCGCTCCGTTAGGCACCCTACCCTAACAAGGTAACGGTGATTCCTAACCGCGACCGGTTGCGTTTGGTTTGGCCGGAGGCGAAATCAAGAGACAAGAATGGAAGGACAAGGGGAAAATAAGCCGAATTCCACGAATACCGTGCTTAAATCCCCTAATCCACGTTGTTGCCAATTGCTCTAGCTTCAATTGGTCAAGACTCGGCTCAAAGGTTTTGAGTGCGGATTTCTTTAGCTTACAATTTCGTATCTTTTTCTTAACAACTTTACACTAGCAAATAATACACATATGTTAGATTGAACAAACTCATACAAATTCTTTATTGACTCGTCTAAAACAAGAACGGACAAACGACCATCTCCCTGTGGATCGACCCGTGCTCAACCGGCTAGCTGCATAGCGACACCGTCCTGATCGCGGTAAACTTTAGAACTTTGAACATCCGACACGCTTTCCGCGTGCGACCAGTAAACCAAAAGCCCAGAAATCTAAAACCATTTAAAGAGTAAATAAGGAAAACTGGTTTTAAGAAGTAAAGAAATCGTGTTTCAAAAATCCAAGTTTTTAAATAACTAAGCCGAATATGTATTTTTAAAATGTGTAACCTTTCCTGAAAATTTCGGCAGAGTTTCCTTTGTAAAAACTGGCCCCGAACGGGGTACAACAAGAATAATATATATGAAATGATAAAAGGCATCCCCAAGCGGGAGCTAGCTCTTCGTCAAACGACGGTCACAACCACGCAAGCAATAATAATATACAACGCCAAAGGGCGAGGATCAAAACCCAAAAAAGAACTCAAAACAACCAGAAAACCATAATACTACAAGCGCGACTCTAAGGTCGAAATAATACAACACTGTTTTCTAAGTCTGAACAATATACAAGTTTTGGTTGATGGAATTCTAGATACAATGAATAATACATGAACAATGGCGGTTCTGATACAAAAGAACCCACCTACCCAAGCAAGTCACCCATAAGGAAGCAGTGTGCCAGAAATGCCGCTATGGAATCCGTACGGCAACACCTGCAAGAACTGTGGCACAACGGGGGTGAGTTGCCAACTCGTGAATAGAAAGTATCTAAAGGCAGAGATCGAATGCATGACCCATCCTAGGTCAATACGATCAGACATAAATAAACCTCAATGTGAATAAAGCTGAAGCATGCTAAACTTGCAATGTAATCTCTATACATGAGTGTAGTGCCAAGTGCTCGTGCCAGTGCCTCAGGTAATAGCATAACATAAATGTGAGGTACAATCAATGAAATCAATCTGCATGTACGTGGATCCCGTCCACTCGTCACCCAATGACAATAACCATCATGCATGTAAATATCATCAGCATATGCATGGAAATATGAGGATATAAACCACCTGTGTCCCTCGCGACACGTCAAAATCATGGAACCGGAGTGCCCAGCATCGGCACTCGAAAACATCATGAAAACTGTGCCAAGCATCGGCACGTAAATCCTCATATATCGGGCTCCGTCAGTCCGGATCGGCCCACGGACTCTGTCTGCGGTTTCGGCCCTCGGCCCCGGCAGTACGCCCATATCCATCTATCGACTCTGGTCAGTCTCCTCTGGATAACCGCCAGGTCCAACCAATCACCGGTAGGTACTCGCCAACCGGCCAGGCTCATCGTCTACTGCACGAAAAACATTTCTTGCCCCGGGGACCATACCGAGTCCACCATGTACCCGCAATCGGCCTCATCCGCCTTCTCGAATCGGGTTTCACATGTCGCTCTCAGCACCGAGAAAACACATGGTGGACGCACTGAAATATCATATCAAGGGTAACCGGGTTTTAAAACAATTCCATATTCTCTTTTTGAAACACCCACAGTTCCCAAAAACCAGAAATATCATGGAAACAACATATCTCAATGCGTATAATCAGAAAGCATGACGTATGCGACATGTAAAGAAATGTAAGCAACATACACTGAATGCAACAGTACTACAGTGTAGTGACATGGCAATTATCAATGATGAACTGTGTGAGCCGGCAGACAAGTGTACGTGGAACATACGCATCATCGATAATTATGCTGGTGTCCTAGCAGCATGACTGAAATATATCAACAATATAAGCGATGCAATGCAAACAGCATGAATATGCGGAATCGAATAATCAACGCAACAGTCGAGAACCTGCCTCAATAAATATATCATGCAGCCTTGACATTGAAATAAGACGAATCGGGGTTTTTAATAAAATAAGGGTTACGGTGTTTTAAGAAAAGATACTTCGTTTGAAAATACCCGTAGAATCCATTTTTGTCTATCTTTCAAATATCCCCGATTCGTTAGTTTTGAAATAGGTATGACTACGGTCAATCTAATGTCTACTAAGTAATCTAAACAGGAGGGGTATGAAACCACCTGCATCGGAGTCGACATACACATATATATACAATAGTTGGTGATCTTGCCTCAATAGTATCACGTATGATACGGTATATCATATAACATCCTCGAGTCATGAGTGCGGATCTAACATCAATGTAAAGCTCGTACGGTAAATCGTCGTACGGCATCCCAATAGCTGGGTACGGGTCAATATCACATTCATCTCATCACATATCAGGTATCACTACCATCATAACACATAATCTAGGAAACAAATCTAAGTCTAGTACCATCGACACCATCTATATAAATATGGATGCGGGGTAAAACACATGCCCAAGGCCCTGCCAAAACCACCATGTCGCATCTCAAATACAAACTCTGTCATATCGCCGAATCTCACGACCTCAAGTCAAACTCATCAACTCATCTCAATCCCGTATATGAACACATAGTCCCAAACCCATGTGTAGATATACACCTCCAAATACGCACAGATAAATGAAAGAATGCATGCAAGTATATGTGTATGTGTATGTGTGGGTGCAACCACTACTTTAGGGTTTCGCACTATACTAAACCAATACATCCTTATCACCAATAATACCATTATTACCATCAATAATACTAAACATCACATAATAAATATATGTGTGTATACGTATTCGCATACATCACCACGGACTGCGGGGGTGCTATACGCTATCCACCCGACTTCTCCCCGTAGATATAAATCTACTCACCTTGCTTCTCGTGTGCCAATGCCGATGTCGCTATCTTCATCTTCTTTGCCTCAACATCACGTAGGGTACCTACAAGTATATCATAACGCTAAAGCACATGAAAATCACATCGGAAACCAAAATAGCACACGCTACTCACATAGGTAAAAACCTATCGTCTCGCATGTAAACACGTTCAATATCCGCTTGTCGTTGACGTCCAAACGCCACACGACAGGAACGAAACACCAAATACCAAAATCCATGCTAAAACAAGTCATAAACCATGCACCAACATAGGAAAATCAACCCAGATTTTACCCTAGATGGATTCAGTCAAAACTAGACATACCCAGGGTCAAGACTAGAGGAATTAGGGCCATGCACAAAAATCGAGGCAATTCCTTCCTGCTCTGGCCGCAATTTGCGGCCAGAAGGAATAAATTGGCGGCCTCACTTTGGAGTTGGGTGCTAGGGTTTGGTGTGGCGGTTCCATGGTGCATGCACATCTCACTGTCAACTCAGTTTTATTTTTGGGGTCTCGGGGTGATAGCAGATTTTAAATACGATCACAGATTCACAGTTTTTCCCCCGACATCGTCTCATAAATCCGTATTCTGTGTTCTAGTCTCTAGTTTGATCCAATAACACATCACCACAGGGGTTCTAAGGTCACAACAAGCCTCAATTTCACTTTGATTTCAGGTCTAACCCTAAACCCTAACTAGAATTCTCAAAAGTCCTCAAAACGACACCATATCGACATGAAACTAGAATTGATGCACAAGAAATGAATTACTACCCTAATAGGTCCAGAATTTACCTCCTTTGGCAACTCAAGAAAATTCTTGAGTTGCTCAAAGTCCTCCAAATCCAATCTTGCTAGGTTCAATGTGTAGCTAGTGAGCTCGGGAACATATTTTGTGAAATGGGAATAGGGTTTTGGGGTTGATTCCATTGTGGATCTAGGGTTTTTGTGAAGAGGGAGAGAGAGGGAGAGGGGCGGCAGTAGCTCAAGGAGGAAAGGAGAGAGAATGAGAAAGGGAAAATGATGGGAGTATGGTACATAAAGTGAGGGTTGACTTGGTCTCTTTCTTTCTCATCATCATACTTTTTCCTTTCCTTTTCTTTTCCTTTTTCTTTTCCTTCTCACTCCAATAGTGAACCCAAAAGAACAACCATGGCAAAAGAATGTAACACAAGTGTAACAAGTGTGGAAAATGATATGTGCACATTTTTGCACAAAAAAGCTAAAAATCCAATTAGCGATTTTTAATCGCGATTAATACTAAATTAGCATATAACTTGTCTTAAAAACTTTAAAATGGAATAATTCCATAAAATACCCTATTTTAGAATTTTCCATAATTTTCCAAAAATTTTCCCCATTTATTTGTATTTAATTATACCGGAATATTAAAATATTCATTAAAATAATATTAAATTATAAAAATTCCCGAAAATAATATTTTATTATTTTGGAAACGTTACAATCTACCCCTCTTAAAGAAATTTGGTCCCCGAATTTAAATTTAAACCCCCAAATACTAAAATATTTCTATACAAATTCCAAGTCATCGGGGCTCCGAAATCAGCAATACATATAACGTATGCTCGCGCAATGCAAGCGCATGAGCACTGAGCAGATACCTCAAAAGCAACACTCCATCAAGCATCCCGCAATCATCGGAGTCATGGTAAAGACATAAATGTCAAACCCAATACAAAACCAATATGATATAGATCAGAACTATACATGTAGACATACAATCTAAACATGTAAATAGCTGATGTAAATACATGCCAAATCTTTTTAAGTCGCTGTGTGATGCGCGTAACACTGCACAGTGGCGGACGTTTTTCATAAGAAAATAACTATATACGTATATATATATATCCTTTATTTAATAGGTACGTTCCGCCGTTTTGAAAACAATTTAGAAGGGTTTCCTTGTTTTTAAATGTTTCGTGTCATATTGGACACGTAGGTATATATATATCGAGACCATAGCTCGCTCTTTGGAAATCCCTTCGAACTATCAATGCATGCAAAATATATCCAGGTACTGTCCTCTGACTAGTCCTGCTCAGTATGAAAACAATATCCAATATCATAAAAATGTACTGCTCCAAAAGGAATAAATCCCAAAAATGCACATAACACCACTCTGTGCGTCTGGTGCGCACGGAAATCAAAATCCACATATGTGCCATACAGGTGCACAAAAAACATCTAGGTGCAACGGGTGTGCACGAAGCATCTGTCATAGGCAACGTGTATGCCTGACAGCCAAAAATCCGGTTCATCTAACATGCACGAAGAATCTCGATTTAGTGCATCGGGTGTGCACCAAAATCGTATCTCAAAACATGCGCCCAACATGCGCCAAAATCCAAATCGGTGCATCCATTATGCACGAATGAAATCCAATAGCAAACGTCGAACATGCGTAAGTCCAGTCGAAAGCACGGAGTGCAAGAATCATAAATATCAGGGTCAAGTCGACGATATAAAATGCGGCTCAATCAAAATCAGGTGTACCGCGATGGAAAAGCTCACAACCGTGTGCATCAGCGTGCACAAATCAAATCAAAACACTAAAAGTGCACGAAAACTATGCTGGAAGCGTAGATCAAATCACCGGCATAAAATAGGCATGAAATCACAATCAATACATCAAGAATAATAACTATGCGCAAGGTATAAATACCCAGTAGGTGCAACCATGGTGCACAAAATCAAATATCAAAGAACTCAGCCATCAAAACCAAATCATGCGAATAGATCGCCCACAATACCGAAATCCAAAGTGACGGATACGTGATAGTCAAATCACAAAATCACAAATCATAAATCATAAATACCGTCGTCGGTATACCCTTCTTCAGGGTCGAGAAGGTACCGGTACATCCGATGCTAGCGGCGCAAGATATCTACTTGCCTCTTGCTCGCGGCTGGCGTCCTCTGCCTCCGGTTCCTGATCTTTCCTGTAGATTACCAATCTCGCAATCCATCGGCTCATCGGCCCGATCAGGTGTGCTGACAGGAACGATCCCGTTCTGGTACTTTTCAAGTCATCACTCGGTCAATCCTCACGGCCGCTCGAAACGCAGCACATCTCTGGAGCCGACCTCGGGTCCTCTGAATGCACATCACGCATCTGCTCCTGGTGCAAATCTTATTGCAGCAGTGTAGTGGAAGGAATCCCTGCTCAAGGTCTCTTCTGATTTTGCCTAGGCCAAACTGTACAGGGCTGGTACTTTGGCATAATCTTTTCTCGCTCTCTGGACGTCTGCGCCCTTAGTACAACACCTCCTCAGAAGCTGGTCGCATCCCTGTGCCTCTGTATGCATATCTGACCTTTAATCTTAACGGGGTGTAGCACCAGCTCGTCTGCATCTCGCACGAACTTCTTGTCCCGCTTGTCTGTATCATCGACCGTTTCGACATCGCGTCTCTATCTGCGCACTGCAATGTCCTCGGCTACGGTCCCTCCGAAGTCTCTAACACGGACTCGAAATCACGAACTCGGTATCTTCGTCACTCAGTAGGAGATATCTAGCCGAACACGTCCTCAGCGTGCATATCACATCTCTGATGTCAGCGGAGTGGAACGTCATCTCGTCGAAATCTCGTGCGAACTCTTTACTCCACCTTTCTCCAATATCGGCTGATTCGGACTCATCTCATCGTGGCTACACGGACTGCGCTCCGACGGCTATGCTCGTATCTGGAGTCTCCCAAGCAGTGTCCCATCACATGATATCCGAATGATGTCGAATCGTCCGATCGGCTCGTCAGAACCTCATAATCCCCCAAGAGATCAACATCTTGAGTACAGTTTAATAGTATCGAGTACATACCACAGCATCGGTGGTCCAGCCGTAGAAGGGCAAACCCAAGCCTCACTAATGGCGCCGCGGAACTGCCGCAAACCCTAAGGTTCAAAGGCTTTCACACGGTCATTATATCGAGTTAGGGTTTCATTCTTCTAGAGGGTCCATAGAATCGCTTGCATGTCTTTCCGAATACTTTAAACTTGGAAAATGGGTTCCTGACATTCGATCGTCTCAATCGACTCTCTACGAATCTGCGTGAAGTTGCCTCTATCTGGAATCAATCTATCTGATGACCTCGCATCGGGGTAAGCGAACGAACCATATGTCCTAGTCATTAATCCTCGGTGACTAGCGACTCACTATCATATCTCTAAGAATATGCTCATGCTGCAGTAGCTCCAATCATATGGGCGATATCTCATCATTAGCAGCAACGACTGGCTCATTCGTCTATACGCTAAACAGCGCCTCAATCACCCTGGATAAGCGATAATATCAACGGTCATCACATCCTGGCTGGCCTCTATCAGTGGCTCAATCCTCTGGTGCCGATTGGTACATCCGGAAATCTCGTAAAAGCGATCAATCCAACGCTCATGTCGCGAAAACACAATAAGACGACTCCTCAATATGCAATCGTATGTCTCGGGAATCATGCCCTGGTCAGTCCTCGTCTATGACGAGCTCATGCTGACGCAACTCGAGCCGTAGCTCACTCTGCCCGTGCAATCGCGGCAGCAAAACCATAACCAGAATCGATGAGGATAGATCATAGGAAGGAATATAATACGGTGCAAGGAAATGTACAACCTAAGGTTTCTTAAGCGGAGTGGCGTGTCGTAAGTATGCCGCGGAACATACCCACGGTACGTCACTCTACTTTAGTCACCTATTCCATCAGCCAAGGGTCATCCTACACGGCGAAAGTTCGGGTCTAATACCCCCTCAACTAAGTCTAAGTTCCGTAAGGTCAAGCCTAAGTTCCGTATATAGATAACTCCCTAAGCTCCACATAGTCAAACTTAGACTCGAACCAAGGTCAACCTAGCGCTCTGATACCAACTTTGTCACGACCCGAAAGAGCACGTGACTGGCCCTTGAACCATATGAATTCTATAGGACCCCATCTGATCCAAGTAAACCAAAAGCCCAGAAATCTAAAACCATTTAAAGAGTAAATAAGGAAAACTGGTTTTAAGAAGTAAAGAAATCGTGTTTCAAAAATCCAAGTTTTTAAATAACTAAGACGAATATGTATTTTTAAAATGTGTATCCTTTCCTAAAAATTTCGGCAGAGTTTCCTTTGTAGAAACTGGCCCCGAACGTGGTACAACAAGAATAATATATATGAAATGATAAAAGGCATCCCCAAGCGGGAGCTAGCTCTTCGTCAAACGACGGTCACAACCACGCAAGCAATAATAATATACAACGCCAAAGGGCGAGGATCAAAACCCAAAAAAGAACTCAAAACAGCCAGAAAGCCGTAATACTACAAGCGCGACTCTAAGATCGAAATTATACAACACTGTTTTCTAAGTCTGAACAATATACAAGTTTTGGTTGATGGAATTATAGATACAATGAATAATACATGAACAATGGCGGTTCTGATACAAAAGAACCCACCTACCCAAGCAAGTCACCCATAAGGAAGCAGTGTGCCAGAAATGCCGCTATGGAATCCGTACGGCAACACCTGCAAGAACTGTGGCACAACAGGGGTGAGTTGCCAACTCGTGAATAGAAAGTATCTACAGGCAGAGATCGAATGCATGACCCATCCTAGGTCAATACGATCAGACATAAATAAACCTCAATATGAATAAAGCTAAAGCATGCTAAACTGGCAATGTAATCTCTATACATGAGTGTAGTGCCAAGTGCTCGTGCCAGTGCCTCAGGTAATAGCATAACATAAATGTGAGGTACAATCAATGAAATCAATCTGCATGTACGTGGATCCCGTCCACTCGTCACCCAATGACAATAACCATCATGCATGTAAATATCATCAGCATATGCATGGAAATATGAGGATATAAACCACCAGTGTCCCTCGCGACACGTCAAAATCATGGAACCGGAGTGCCCAGCATCGGCACTCGAAAACATCATGAAAACTGTGCCCAGCATCGGCACGTAAATCCTCATATATCGGGCTCCGTCAGTCCGGATCGGCCCATGGGCTCTGTCTGCGGTATCGGCACTCGGCCCCGGCAGTACGCCCATATCCATCTATCGACTCTGGTCAGTATCCTCCGGATAACCGCCAGGTCCAACCAATCACCGGTAGGTGCTCGCCACCCTGCCAGGCTCATCGTCTACTCCACGAAAAACATTTCTTGCCCCGGGGAACCATACCGGGTCCACCATGTACCCGTAATCGGCCTCATCCGCCTCCTCGAATCGGGTTTCACATGTCGCTCTCAGCACCGAGAAAACACATGGTGGACGCACTGAAATATCATATCAAGGGTAACCGGGTTTTAAAACAATTCCATATTCTCTTTTTGAAGCACCCACGGTTCCCCAAAACCAGAAATATCATGGAAACAACATATCTCAATGCGTATAATCAGAAAGCATGACGTATGCAACATGTAAAGAAATGTAAGCAACATACACTGAATGCAACAGTACTACAGTGTAGTGACATGGCAATTATCAATGATGAAGTGTGTGAGCCGGCAAACAAGTGTACGTGGAACATACGCATCATCGATAATTGTGCTGGTGTCCTAGCAGCATGACTGAAATATATCAACAATATAGGCAATGCAATGCAAACAGCATGAATATGCGGAATCAAATAATCAACGCAGCAGTCGAGAACCTGCCTCAATAAATATATCATGCAGCCTTGACATTGAAATAAGACGAATCGGGGTTTTTAATAAAATAAGGGTTACGGTGTTTTAAGAAAAGATACTTCGTTTGAAAATACCCGTAGAATCCCTTTTTGTCTATCTTTCAAATATCCCCGATTCGTTAGTTTTGAAATAGGTATGACTCGGGTCAATCTAATGTCTACTAAGTAATCTAAACAGGAGGGGTATGAAACCACCTACATCTGAGTCGACATACACATATATATACAATAGTCGGTGATCTCACCTCAATAGTGTCACGTATGATACGGTATATCATATAACATCCTCGAGTCATGAGTGCGGATCTAACATCAATGTAAAGCTCGTACGGTAAATCGTCGTACGGCATCCCAATAGCTGGGTACGGGTCAATATCACATTCATCTCATCACATATCAGGTATCACTACCATCATAACACATAATCTAGGATACAAAACTAAGTCTAGTACCATCGACAACATCTATATAAATATGGATGCGGGGTAAAACACATGCCTAAGGCCCTGCCAAAACCACCATGTCGCATCTCAAATACAAACTCTGTCATATCGCCGAATCTCACGACCTCAAGTCAAACTCATCAACTCATCTCAATCCCGTATATGAACAAATAGTCCCATACCCATATGTACATATACACCTCCAAATTCGCATAGATAAATGAAAGAATGCATGCAAGTATATGTGTATGTGTATGTGTGGGTGCAACCACTACTTTAGGGTTTCGCACTATACTAAACCAATACATCCTTATCACCAATAATACCATTATTACCATCAATAATCCTAAACAACACATAATAAATATATGTGTGTATACGTATTCGCATACATCACCACGGACTGCGGGGGTGCTATACGCCATCCACCCGACTTCTCCCCGTAGATATAAATCTACTCACCTTGTTTCTCGTGTGCCAATGCCGATGTCGCTATCTTCATCTTCTTTGCCTTAACATCACGTAGGGTGCCTACAAGTATATCACAACACTAAAGCACATGAAAATCACATCGAAAACCAAAATAGCACACGCTACTCACATAGGTAAAAACCTATCGTCTCGCATGTAAACACGTTCAATATCCGCTTGTCGTTGACGTCCAAACGCCACACGACAGGAACGAAACACCAAATACCAAAATCCATGCTAAAACAAGTCGTATACCATCCACCAACATAGGAAAATCAACCCAGATTTTACCCTAGATGGAATCAGTCAAAACTAGACATACCAAGGGTCAAGACTAGAGGAATTAGGGCCATGCACAAAAATCGAGGCAATTCCCTCCTGCTCTGGCCGCAATTTGCAGCCAGAAGGAATAAATTGGCGGCCTCACTTTGGAGTTGGGGGCTAGGGTTTGGTGTGGTGGTTCCATGTTGCATGCACATCTCACTGTCAACTCAGTTTTATTTTTGGGGTCTCGGGGTGATAGCAGATTCCTAAATACGATCACAGATTCACAGTTTTTCCCCCGACATCGTCTCATAAATCCGTATTCTGTGTTCTAGTCTCTAGTTTGATCCAATAACACATCACCACAGGGGTTCTAAGGTCACAACAAGCCTCAATTTCACTTTGATTTCAGGTCTAACCCTAAACTCTAACTAGAATTCTCAAAAGTCCTCAAAACGACACCATATCGACATGAAACTAGAATTGATGCACAAGAAATGAATTACTACCCTAATAGGTCCAGAATTTACCTCCTTTGGGAACTCAAGAAAATTCTTGAGTTGCTCAAAATCCTCCAAATCCAATCTTGCTTGGCTCAATGTGTAGCTAGTGAGCTCGGGAACATCTTTTGTGAAATGGGAATAGGGTTTTGGGGTTGATTCCATTGTGGATCTTGGGTTTTTGTGAAGAGGGAGAGAGAGGGAGAGGGGCGGCAGCAGCTCAAGGAGGAGAGGAGAGAGAATGAGAAAGGGAAAATGATAGGAGTATGGTTCATAAAGTGAGGGTTGACTTGGTCTCTTTCTTTCTCATCATCATACTTTTTCCTTTTCTTTTCTTTAACTTTTTCTTTTCCTTCTCACTCCAATAGTGAACCCAAAAGAACAACCATGACAAAATAATGCAACACAAGTGTAACAAGTGTGGAAAATGATATGTGCACATTTTTGCACAAAAAAGCTAAAAATCCAATTGGCGATTTTTAATCGCGATTAACACTAAATTAGCATATAACTAGTCTTAAAAACTTTAAAATGGCATAATTCCATAAAATACCCTATTTTAGAATTTTCCATAATTTTCCAAAAAATTTCCCCATTTATTTGTATTTAATTATACCGGAATATTAAAATATTCATTAAAATAATATTAAATTATAAAAATTCCCGAAAATAATATTTTATTATTTTGGAAACGTTACACAAGAAACCCTAATGCAAGATCGATTACTAGAGAATAGGCGAAACATCAAGCAAGTTAACAGCTTAACTACTAAGTGAATGGAAATACAACCTTTGAAGATCCGGTCCTACACTTCCTTGGCTCCGTGATGACGTCCCTCCGCTGCAACCATCGGAATCCTGGACTCTTGCGGAGGTTTCATCGGAGAAAAGATCGGGCTAGGTCGTCGACTTTGATGCCGAAGATGATCTACGTCGAGGCAACTCAAGATCAAGCTCCAACTTCACCAAGTCATGAAACTTGTGAAGAAAACACCCTATACTACATGGCAAGTGGTAGAGGATGAAGAAATAGGAAGTGGGTTCACTTTGGATTTGGATTTCTCACTTGGATTTGATCACTTAGAATTTTCAAGCGATGGTTTTTCTTCTTCATGAAGAAGATGAAGAAGATGAAAGAAAAAGAATTATCATAAAAGGAAAATTCAAGTGATATCTATCATATTGCAACCATGGGTTAGATAAACTCATGTAGAGAATAAACTAGGGTTTAGGTAATGGTTAGGTTTAGGATAAAACAAAATGGAAGACCTTTTCAAAGATGCTTTGAAACTTCAAGAAGCTTCAAGCAAAGAAAGAAAAGATAACCACCATTTCATTTTAATTTTCAAAAATAAATAAAACAAATGAAACCCTAACCATTATCTAAACATGGTGTATAGCATACACACACCCAAGTTTGCATGTATCATCAAACATGATACAATCTTGTGCACAAAAATATATCACATATACAATGTGCACAATCAATTGAGAAAAACATCTTAAGTGAACCAACATTACTTAATGTAAAGTAATATATCAAATATATAATTATACATCAAATCATTAAATCAACACTTGATTTAATGATCCGGTCATATCGCATATGACCGACTAATATCCAATGTATCGACTTATCGAATCAATTCTCGATTCGATAACTAGGTTATATCGCATACAACCAATTGATACATTCATCACGGGAATAGAATACGGTATCACATACACGCATTATTCTCGGTCCCGCACATATCTCATATGCACTCCTATTTTGTTTCGCTTGAGCCAGGAAACCTCTGTGTAGCACTCTAAAGACTCGTCAATATGCCGGCAGCAGGTGATGATCATATCAAACACCCACAAGCAGCAAGCGGTCTGCTAAACGTAACGGCCACCCGGGTATTGAGCGATCAGAAGATCAACGATCAAGCCCGCTCACACTCCTGTGAATCCAACCAGTAACACTTACCGTACAGTCCGGTCTCGTCGTCTGATATGTCGCATATCTCGCCTAGGGGTGGTAAACGTCAGACCCCAATAGCTTGATAAGTCGTGTTGATATGAGGTCTATAACAGTTCGAAAAACTACTGGTAACACTTACCAGTAAATCTCAGCAACCCTGGCCAGGGATTTCCGGTTATAGCCAATCGAACACAGCGCAACATCAACTCCCTATACCAGGAGAGACGAATCCCCACCTATCGCTCATTACCTCCATGTGATTCGGGACTGTACCCAAAAACCACCATTTTGCACGCCCTCTTGGACGTGGTAACGTGGAAATAAAAGCACAGTGGGAATCACACAAGACTCTATGACGATCTCGGGTCTACAGACTAACCTGTACCAGTGTCACCAGAGAACTGCCATCTGACGTAAGGTATAATACCATCTGGGAGTTCTCGGCGAGTCCGTCCAGTGTACCCAGTCTCTACTGAGCACCCGTATATCATCTCTGATGTCAAACACCAATGGATATGGGATCATCCATCGCCCATCTGTATGGGTCGAGAAGGTATACGCTAGTCTACTCTGGTATATTGATGCCCCGTCTCGATATACCCACGACTAGGGACCTTGAAGGATGTACTTATGGACTACCATATCCCCACTAGTATGATCTGTATCATAGTCCAGGTAGTCAAGCACACATCCTAAGGGCTTTACCAACATGTAACAGAGAGACAATCAGTGTACACGTTAAGGTAAAGAGCAACCAGATAGCATACTATCATGTCGAGCAAGAAAGTCCTCCCTATATATGTCCAAGCATCCACTACAATATACATCCTATGTATAGTAATGGCCTCTAGGGCATACATATAACTAACAATCTCCCACTTGCACTACGGCCATCTGATAGCAGTGGTTGTAGTATCTCATACTCAACCATCCCATAAAAGTCTCTCTATGGGAAAAGGCCTTTGTGAGTGGATCCGCCGTGTTGTCCTCTGAGTCTACTCTCCTTACCTCGATCACCCTGGAGATCAACCATCTCCATGATCAGGTGACACTGCCTTAGAATATGTCTGGATCACTGATGGGACGGACGTTCCTTGGCATAAGCCACAACTCCATTGTCACATAATGGGAGGATCTAAGTTCATCTCATGAACAAATATACATCCAGACTTCTTCTTTGGTAATATCTTAAGTAGCGATGTATCCAACCTTTATCGTCTAGTATGCCACGGTATCTTGCTTGGAACTCTTCCAGTCACACCGTCCCTTTACTGAGGGTAAAGACAATGCCTGTGACTGACATTCAGTCGTCCTTATCACCCTGGAACCTTTCCAGTGATTCTCCCCAGGATCGATTGATACCATCTCACTACATCTAGTGAGAATCCTAACATCCATTTAGATCTATCTCATAGATCCAAAACCCAGGATTTAGTAGGTATCACTTTGATCCTATATGGAGAATCGTTGTGATAAGCGGAGATTGATCGAGCGTAGCATAAGAAACTCCTTCCCTATCAAGAGTATGTCATCCACATACTCTACGAGGATCGTCACCATACTCCCTACTACCTTTTTGTATATACAAGGTTCATCTACCATTTTGATGAAGTCAAACTCTTTGACTACCACATCAAAACAGACGTTCCAACTCCGCGATGCCTGCTTTATCCTATAAAGCAACTTGTGCACGTTTCCGCTGCTCCCACTGTCTACAAAGCCCTCTGGCTGTGTACTTATAGACGCCCTCTTCTAAAACATTATTTAGAAAAGCTGTCATGACACCCAACCACCAGATATCGTAGTCATGGTATGTAGCCGTGGCAAGTAGGATCTGGATGGACTTAAGCATAGGCCCCAGAAAAGGTTTCATTATTAGCCACAACTGGTCTACGATGCAAACCTTTAACAAGTCTAGTTTTGAAAGTCTCAACCTTTCCAAGTACACCAAGTAATCTTCTCAAGATATACTCGCTCCTGATGAGGATTTAACCCTTCAGATAAAGCAACCAAAGTCCATACTTTGTTGGTGTATAAGGATTCCATCTCAGATCACTAAGCATCCAGCCATTCTTATAGAGTCTTACTCCTGATGGCCAGCTCGAAACTAGTTGGGTCATCATCTCATGATGCAATCCTCGCTCCCACTGTCATAGAGAAACTGAAGTATCTCTCAGGTGGATAAGGAACCCTACTAGATCGGCGGAGAGGCTGAGGTTCGTTGGTAACTATTGAATCCTTTGGTTTTATCAAATCATCTGCTGTAGTTTGTATAGCTGGAGCCTTTCCAGTTCTACATTACAGGCCTTGCCTCGAGCTTGTCCGGATTTTTGTTTTAGACATAGGCCGGTCAACCCCAAATCTTAACTAGCTTAAGACATGGGCTCTTCCCATACCATATCTCATATGGAGTGGTAGGCTGTGATCTGATTCGAACCTAATTTCAATAGGTATGCAGCTTCTCAAGTGCATAACCCCCAAAAGGAAACAGGTAACTTGGTAGTACTCATCATAGAGCGCACCATATCGAATAGGGTGCAATTGCTCCGCCCCGATATACCATCGTGCTATGCTGTATACGGAGGTGTAATGCTGAGAGAGAATCTCATTCTCCTTTAGAATAGTCAAGGAATTCTATGCACAAGTATTCTCCTCCTTGATCTCATCAAAGGACATAATACTTATACCTGTATTGGTTCTCTACTTCTAACTTATATTCTGTGAATATCTCAAAGGTTCGGACTTGTGTTTCAACAGGAACATATGACTGAATCTTGAGAGATCATCAGAGAATGTAATGAAGTACAAAGAACCGGTCCTGGCATGTATAGACGGGGGACCTTACATACATCAACATGTATCAATCCCAAGAGTTTACTAACTCTTTCTCTGTTTCCAATAAACAGAGCTATGGTCATCTTATCTCTGTGACATGACCAGCAAGTTTCACAAGATGTAAATTCAAACTGATTTAAATATGCATCTATATGTAACTTCAGCTAGTCGGGTCGCATTGATATGACCAAGTCTACAATACCTTAAGAAGGATTCGTTCATTTCTGAACTCATCCTCTTGTGTGTGTTGCGTATACTAAAAACTGTAGTTTGATTTAGAACATCAATGCTTTTAGATAACGTGCCTGAACTGATCAATTTTTGATATAGGAAATGTTCAAAACATATTCCAACAATACAAAATTATATCTTTCTTTACTAATAAAGAGACTGATATGATTTTGTATATCAAGTTCGGTATCTAACAACATTCGTTAAGAATCAATGTATTCTGGTAATACAGGGTGACAGTGACCAACAGACTTGGCTGCAACACTTGCACCGTTTTCTGTCTCATGAAACTTATCACCCGTTCTCAGTTCTCTACCTTTCTGTAGCCCTATGTAACAGATTACATTTACGGGATCCTGACCCGTTATCTAATACCCAGGACGTAGAGGATACAGAGAAACAGTTCTTTGTATAAGGAACACGCCCGAAGATGATGCATCAGCATGCACTCTCTTCGTTTGGTCGGCATGGGAATCCTGGTAATCCCCTATTTTCTGCTCTGTCTTATAACAATTATAAGTTGGAGCGGGACCAACGTTCCCCAGCTCAGAATAACAAGCGGGTTCGGTCAAATATCCGTATTATTATCTTGATTAAGGCGTGATATGGTTGCTACCTGGAGAGAGAGAGAAGAAAACACTCAGCGTGCGCTCTTGCAAGAATATATTGGTTATTATTTTATCTAATCAGGATGGCTCCCACTGTTTTTATCAAATCTTCCTTCAAACCCTAAAAGGAAAGACTAGCCGGGATTAATTACACACTACAAGTTCGCCAATCTTTCAGCCAGGCCAGTGTCGGTAATTTGAGGGAGGTCCCCCGTGCTTTTGCACGAACCTAATTAATATAAACCTCGTTTTCCCAGAGGCGTAATCCCGTTGACACCATTCTAGACACCTAATTGATCGGCTAATTGTAATGTGTAAAACTCTCCCAGGAGTAACTCTTACTCGCAGCGGGTATCGGGATCCAACTATCTCATAGAAAGTATGCAATCTCATTACAAATTTCAACACTTGAAATTCCCGATAATTTTGCCCCTAGCACCCTATGACCTTGACGGAGGTCAACAAACCATAGGCTACTAGTCAAGTTCAACCCGTCATTTCTTGATTGAATCAAACCCACCCGCACGACCCTTGACGGAGGTCAACAAGGTCGTACGACTATCCTAATCCAATCTGCATCATATGCATAAGCAGATAAATACTAGTTAGCTACCGCACACTACGCCTTGACGGAGGTCAACAAACGTAGCACGAATACTAAGTAGGACTTATCTGAAATGACGGAGGGCTACGACAGGTTTTTTCTGAAAACCTATTGCGTAATGAACTTGATATCGTTGTAGAATCAAATGAATTTAAAATGGTGTGTTTTTGAGGCTTTTCTAGTTTTGCTAAAGGGGTCACTCCCGGTGAAAGGATCGTCGGCCCTTTCCTCGTCGAATGAGGTGCGGGATATATCATATATATCACTGTGCAAAGCAGAAACTATAGAAGCAATCAAAAGACAAACCGAGGGTTGTAGAATCTGCCAGTTATTGCTAAAGGAGTCACTCCCGGTGAAGGGATCTCAGTCCTTTCCTTATCGAATAAGGTGCATGATGTTCTACAAGGAACACCGCGATGCAAAGCAAGAACTGTAGCTACCTGTTTTTATTTTGAAATTCGATTCCACAACATCTTTTAGGTTTCTTTTCTTTCATTAATCACATTAATGAAGTCCCATCATTTAAGCACCTAAACATCACAGATATATACAACGTACGCTTATGCCAGCCGCATTCGCCTCGATGTCCCGTCTGTATCGTTAGGTTAGGTAACTAACGCCAGAGCGAGGCAAAGCTAGCGCGGGTGTAAAACATAAGCAACGTCTATAAAATATATCATATATACTATATATAATATCTATCTGAATATATCACATGATCACATCACAGATAACGCAGCAGAAAAATCATACATGAAATATTAGATATACTAGGACGTCCGTGTTTTCAATACGAGCCTGTATAAAACACGGATTTCACGGTCGCGATGAATAGCCAAACCCACACCCCTAGACCCCTACGAGAGCTGCAAGAAACCCTACCAATTCTAGAGTTAGGAGACCCGGACTCGACTCCTCGAGTTGGTCTCCCATTGGACTCCAGAACCCGGTTACTTATGCTCCCCTCCTTGGGTCTATCCTAGTGCGGAAAAGTAAATAATATACAAATGGTGACATCATCCGCAACCTGGAAGTGCCCCAATAAAAGAATATTACATACAAGTTTTTAAATGAATGAAAATGAAAAACACTCATCTCACATAAAAAACCCCGGCTATTCAAACACGACGATCCAATATAACATATCCAGCAACACATAACATAACATGTCATCAACGTAAGTAAATATGCCCATCCCAATTGTCGTCGACATATAGCAACGAAACCGGCGATATCACATATTACACTTACGGTCGTAGAAAAGAAAGTGTAAAACTACAACAGTTGGAATCCGCAAACGCTTTAGACATCGGATGCCTAAACAAATGAATTCCTTAGACATCGCATGCCTAACAATTATAAACCCTGCATTTTAGTCTTATTATCGAAAACTCTTTTCAATATCAAGTCGAGAAATTCAACAAGATTCCCGACATCCTGATCGAATACTCGTCGCAAACATTAGTAGACGGCCACACCCCCGATACCGTCGACGAAGTGCACCAAGACGGAACACCGCTACCGCGAGCACCCGAACGGATGCTTTCGGCGACGGGGTTCTCCTACAGTCACTTGGTCGGGGCTAAGAGGTGTAGCTGTCTATTAAGTTTATCCGGCGAGTATCCGCGTACGCTACGTGATTGCGATGGACTTTTGATCGCATCAAAATTCCGTGGCAACCGATCAAGTGAGACTAAAGTGCTATGTTTATAACATTCATATTAGTTATCTCATAACTACTTGTGAATTCTAAATGTTGTATCACATTCCAGATAAATGGAAGATGTTAAACTTTTCGATCGAACAATCAAACACCCAAGTTTTTCTGAAACAGCTCAACACATGAAATAAGTTTACAAACATTCACTTTATGCCACAGTACCAACGGTCCAGCCGTAGAAGAGTCAAGCCAACACCTCACATGTGGTACGTCGTACTGCCCCAAACCCTAATGTTCAAAGGGCAGTTCAAGACGGTCACATAATCGAGTTAAGGTTTGTTGTCTTCTAGAGGATCCATCGCGTTACTTGCACTACTTAGAACTTTCTTAAACTACGGAAAGATCCAACACTTGGAAAATTCCCGACAGGGGAAAAATTGGGTATTTATATCCGGTCAAACTTTTTAACATGTTCTTAAATACTCGGAAAAACACAGACGAAGTTAAACTTCCCGATCGAAACACCGAGTCCCCAATACAACCCAGAAAACTCAACTCTTGAGTATATATTAAAAATACCCATAAAACAGAGAAAACCAAAAAGGACATTACTGTGCAAAAATCAATAAATGATGTGACAGTATGGCCGCGGAACCGCTGCATGAGCCATGCTCTTGCCGCGGTTCCGCGGCGGTTTAGTGGACTCAGGCGCTTGTTTTGCACAGTAACCCTTAGAAAACCATGCTGATTTTTATGCATATTTTTAATTCACAAAATTCACAGTTTTGAAAAATTGTACAGAGAAGGTTTTAGAATTAGGGTTTCGGGTTCGATCGGACTTAAAATATCGTCTACACTTCGCCTAAAGCTTTAGCTAGGTTGTGATACCACTGGAGGGTTCCTAGGCACACTCAAGAGGTTCCACAAGGCATCAACCATGCCATATTCAAAAATTTCTTGTGCCAAGAAACCCTAATGCAAGATCGATTACTAGAGGATAGGCGAAACATCAAGCAAGTTAACAGCTTAACTACTAAGTGAATGGAAATACAACCTTTGTAGATCTGGTCCTACACTTCCTTGGCTCCGTGATGACGTCCCTCCGCTGCAACCATCGAAATCCTGGAATCTTGCGGTGGCTTCATCGGAGAAAAGATCGGGCTAGGTCGTCGACTTCGATGCCGAAGATGATCTACGTCGAGGCAACTCAAGATCAAGCTCCAACTTCATCAAGTCATGAAACTTGTGAAGAAAACACCCTATACTACATGGCAAGTGGTAGAGGATGAAGAAATAGGAAGTGGGTTCACTTTGGATTTGGATTTCTCACTTGGATTTGATCACTTAGAATTTTCAAGCAATGGTTTTTCTTCTTCATGAAGAAGATGAAGAGGATGAAAGAAAAAGAATTACCATAAAAGGAAAATTCAAGTGATATCTATCATATTGCAACCATGGGCTAGATAAACTCATGTAGAGAATAAACTAGGGTTTAGGTAATGGTTAGGTTTAGGATAAAACAAAATGGAAGACCTTTTCAAAGATGCTTTGAAACTTCAAGAAGCTTCAAGTAAAGAAAGAAAAGATAACCACCATTTCATTTTAATTTTCAAAAATAAATAAAACAAATGAAACCTTAACCATTATCTAAACATGGTGTATAGCATACACACACCCAAGTTTGCATGTATCATCAAACATGATACAATCTTGTGCACAAAAATATATCACATATACAATGTGCACAATCAAGTGAGAAAAACATCTTAAGTGAACTAATATTAGTTAATGTAAAGTAATATATCAAATATATAATTATACATCAAATCATTAAATCAACACTTGATTTAACGATCCGGTCATATCGCATATGACCGACTAATATCCAATGTATCGACTTATCAAATCAATCCTCGATTCGATAACTAGGTTATATTGCATACAGCCAATCGATACATTCATCGCGAGAATAGAATACGGTATCACATACACGCATTATTCTCGGTCCCGCATATATCTCATATGCGCTCCTATTTCATTTCGCTTGAGCCAGGAAACCTCTGTGTAGGACTCTAAAGACTCGTCAATATGCCGGCAGCAGGTGATGATCATATCAAACACCCACAAGCCGCAAGCGGTCTGCTAAACGTAACGGCCGCCCGGGTATTCAGCGATCAGAAGATCAACGAGCAAGCCCGCTCACACTTCTGTGAATCCAACCAGTAACACTTACCGTACAGTCCGGCATCGTCGTCTGATATGTCGCATATCTCGCTTAGGGGTGGTAAACGTCAGACCCCAATAGCTCGATAAGTCGTGTCGATATGAGGTCTATAACAGTTCGAGAAACTACTGGTAACACTTACCAGTAAATCTCAGCAACCCTGGCCAGGGATTTCTGGCTATAGCCAATCGAATACAGCGCAACACCAACTCCCTATACCGGGAGAGACGAATCCCCTCCTATCACTCATTACCTCCATGTGATTCGGGACTGTACCCAAAAACCATCGTTTTGCACGCCCTCTTGGACATGGTAAGGTGGAAATCAAAGCACATGGGAATCACACAAGACTCTATAATGATCTCGGGTCTACAGACTAACCTGTACCAGTGTCACCAGAGAACTGCCATCTGACGTAAGGTATAATACCATCTGGGAGCTCTCGGCGATTCTGTCCAGTGTACCCAGTCTCCACTGAGCACCCGTATATCATCTCTGATGTCAAACACCAATGGATATGGGATCATCCATCTCCCATCTGTATGGGTCGAGAAGGTATACGCTAGTCTACTCTGGTATATCGATGCCCCGTCTCGATATATCGACGACTAGGGACCTTGAAGGATGTACTTATGGACTACCATGTCCCCACTAGTATGATTCGCATCATAGTTCAGGTATTCAAGTACACATCCTAAGGGCTTTACCAACATGTAACAGAGAGACAATCAGTGTACACCTTAAGGTATAGAGCAACCAGATAGCATACTATCATGTCGAGCAAGAAAGTCCTCCCTATATATGTCCAAGCATCCACTACAATATACATCCTATGTATAGTAATGGCCTCAAGGGCATACATATAACTAACAGGTGATACCTACTAAAATCCTGGATTTTGGATCTATGAGATAGATCTAAGTGGATGTTAAGATTCTCACTAGGTTTAGTGAGATGGTATCAATCGATCCTGGGGAGAATCACTGGATAGCTTTCAGGGTGATAAGGTCGACTGAATGTCAGTCACAGGCATTGTCTTTACCCTCAGTGGAGGGAAGGTATGTTAGAAGAGTTCCAAGCTACATACAGTGGCAAACTAGACGATAAAGGCTGGATACATCACTACCAAGGATACTACCAAAGAGGCAGTCTGGGTATATAATTCATGATATGAACTTCGTTCCTACCATTGTGTGACAATGGAGTAGTGGCTTATGCCTAGGAACCCCCGTCCCATCAGCGATCCAGACATATTCTTAGGAAGTGTCACCTGATCATGGAGATGGTAGATCTCCAGGGAGATCGAGGTTAGAAGAGTAGACACAGAGGACAACATGGTGGATCCACTCACAAAGGCCTATTCCCAGAAGAGACTTTTATGGGATGGTTGAGTATGAGATACTTCAACCACTGCTGATTGTTGGGTATTGGATACTACAACATATGGCCCTAGTGCAAGTGGGAGATTGTTAGTTATATGTATGCCCTAGAGGCTATTACTGTACATGCGATGTATATTGTAGTGGATGCTTGGACATATATAGGGAGTACTTTCTTGCTCGACATGATAGTATGCTATCTGGTTAATTTTTATCTTAACATGTACACTGATTGTCTCTATGTTACATGTTGATAAAGCCCTTAGGATGAGTACTTAACTACCAGGATTATGATGTAGATCATACTAGTGGGGACAGAGTAGTCGGTAAGTACATCCTTCAAATGTTCCTAGTCGTGGGTGTATCGAGATAGGGCATCAATATACCAGAGTAGACTAGCGTGTACGCTTATCGACCCATGCGATGGACGATGGATGATCTCATATCCATTGGTGTTTGATATCAGAGATGGTATACGGGTGCTCAGTGGTGACTGGGTACACTGGACGGACTCGCCGAGAACTCCCAGATGGTATTATATCTCACGTCAGATGGCAGTTCTCTGGTGACACTTGTACAGGTTAGTCTGTATACCATATATCGTCATAGAGTCTTGTGTGATTCCCACTGTGCTTTGATTTCCACCTTACCATATTCAAGAGAACGTGCAAAACGGTGGTTTTTGGGTACAGTCCCGAATCATATGGAGGCAATGAGCGATAGGAGCGGTTTCGTCTCTCCCAGTATTGGGGGTGGATGTTGCGCTGTGTTCGATTGGCTATAACAGGAAGTCCCTGGCCAGGACTGCTTTAGAGATATACTGGTAAGTGTTATCAGTAGTTTCTTGACCCGTTATGAGCCTCACATCGGCACGACTTATCGAGTTACTGGGGTCTGATTTTTACCACCGCTAGACGAGATATCCGACATATCAGACGAAGAGACCGGACTGTACGGTAGTGTTACTGATTTGATTCGCAGGAGTGTGAGCAGGCTTTCTTGTTGATCTTCTGATCGCTCAATACCCGGGTGGCCGTTACGTTTAGCAGACCGCTTGCGGCTTGTGGGTGTTTGATATGATCATCACCTACTGCCGGCGTATTGACAAGTCTTTAGAGTCCTACAAAGAGGTTTCCTGGTTCATGCGAAATGGAGTAGGAGTACATATGTGATATGTGCGGGACCGAGATTAATGCGCCAATGTGATACTGCATTCTATTCTCGCGATATATGTATCGATGGGTTATATGTGATATAGCCGGGTTATCGGATCAAGTGTTGATTCGATAAAATGATACATTTGATATTAGTTGGTTATATGTGATATAGCCGGATTATTAAATCAAGTGTTGATTTAGTAATTTAATGTATAATTATATATTTGATATATTACATTACATTAACTAATATTAGCTCAATTAAGTAATTCTTTTTCTCACATTTGATACATTGACATGTATGTGATATATGTTAATTGTATTCTTTTTGCACACTTATTATATATGTGATATATATTAGTGTGTCATGTTAGGTTACACATGCAACATGTATGTATGAGACTCACACCATACTAGGTTAATGCTAGGTTTTTATTTGTTTCAAGTAATTCAAACATTTTGAATTTGTCATGGTTGATATTTTGCGGAAACTTGATAACCATTGACTTAGTCAACTTGTTTGTCTAACTTGAGATATTTATTAACACAACCCTTAACCTTAGACTATAGTTTATTCTCTACATGAGTTAGGCATGGCTTATTAACTCACCATGGTTGCATTTCTAACCTCATCTCTTTGTTCATCACTTCATCTTCTTCTTTCTCATTTTTGAGCTCTCTTGATTTTGATTAAGTGATGAAATCTTGTGAGAAAATTAAATCAAAAGTGAGCCCACTTCCTACTTCATCATCCTCTACTACTTGCCATTTAGTTTAAGGTGTTTGCTTCATTAATCTCACCATTAGTGAAGCGGTAGCATAAGTTTGAGTCTTCTCGACGTAGATCATCGTCGGCTTCGAAGGCATCAAGCAAGTCCGTTCATTTCTTTATGTGATCCCTCACTAGAGTCCAGGAGTTCGATGATCGCAGCGAAGGGACTACTACACGGTGCTTTAGAAGTGAAGGACCGGTACAAAGGTTGTATTCCACATTCACTTTACTTGCAAAGTAGTTTGCATTTCATTCCGTCCGATTTCTAGTTAACGATTCTTAGTTAGGGTTAGCTAGAACCGCAAATTTTTAAATTTGGTATGGACGATGCCTCCCGAAACCTTTCTGTCGTCCTAGATAACCCTGCACTGACTACCTCTGACCCACTAGTATGATCCGCATCATAATCCTGTTAGTCAAGTACTCATCCTAAGGGCTTTATCAACATGTAATAGAGAGACAATAAGTGTACATGTTAAGATAAAAAGAAACCAGATAGTATACTATCATGTCGAGCAAGAAAGTCCTCCCTATATATGTCCAAACATCCACTACAATATACATCACATGTACAGTAATGGCCTCTAAGGCATACATATAACTAACAGAAAACTGTATATCAATTAACTCTACCTCCTGGGTACTAGATACCGGATCGGGATCTCATATCTGTAATTCATTACAGGCTTTGAGAAACCGTAGAGTTATCAGGGAAGGTGATATGACTCTCAGGGTTGCTAACGGAATGAGCGTAGACGTTGAATCCGTAGGGGAATATCACCTAGGATTGACAAGTGGGCAGATGTTGATTCTACGCAACTGTTTGTATGTACCTAGTCTAGCTTGTAATATCATATCTGTATCCTTGCTTTCTAAGGAAGGATATGATTTTACATTTGTAAGCGATGTGGTCCACATCCACCTAAATCAAGCTTTGATTGGGTCAGGTACATTAGATAACGGTATATACATATTAAATCAAGCTCAGTTTTTCAGTGTCCAGAACACACTTAAAAGAAAGTCTCCGGAAACAAATCAGGCATTCTTATAGAATTGTAGACTGGATCACATCAATGAAACACGGTTGACGAAGTTACATAGAGAGGGATATTTGGATCCGTTCGAATATCAGTCTTATGCTACTTGTGAATCTTGTCTCATGGGAAAGATGACAAAGACTTCGTTCACTGGACACGGAGTAAGAGCGAGCGAGCTTTTGGGACTCATACACAGCGATGTATGCGGTCTAATGTCTATACATGCAAGAAGTGCTTTTTCCTATTTCATTACTTTTACAGATGATTTCTCCAGGTATGGACATGTCTTCTTGATGAAGCATAAATCCGAGGACTTTGAGAAATTATGGGAATACAAGAATGAAGTGGAAAAACAAACAGGAAAAAGTATTAAGACACTGAGAT